>CM057459.1:1439325000-1440745000 GCA_016271365.2 Neoceratodus forsteri
CATCTGTGGAGCTACTGTACCAAGACAGTCGAGTTGGGGAACATGGGTGGCAGGACCACAAGTCACACAACCCTCAGTGTGAGATTCACAGAGGCTAAAACAGTGGGCCAAGGAAGTAGCATTTCTGCACCTCCCAGGTCACCTATTATGGATCTGAATGGCTCACCAAGACAGTGCCCACAGCTCACCAAACCAGCATAGAGGGTTAGAAGGCATGGGATTTTTTTTAACATTATTAATCATATTTTATGAAAAGGAAATGGGGCAATCCAGGCTGACTGCTTTATCCCACATTCCTCTGCTTGGCCAGGACAGAGATTCACCCTGTGGCTAGCATGGCCCTGTGTTCAGCTCACGTCCGCCACCATTGCCACAACTGTGTCTGTGTGGAGTTCCTAACATGCTGTCTAGGAGCAGCTTAGCATACCTGCGAGTGGGAGAGGTGGAGGCAGACAGGTATAAGGAGCTGTAGCAGGGAGATGGTTTGACACCCCATTGCAAATCCTGGATCCCCTCACAGACAATATCAGACATGGGCAGACTTCCAAACTCTGGAGAAAGGGTTCCAACCATGAAATGAGTTTAAATCCATTAAATGCCACCATTTCGCTGGGTCCAAGCTGGATCACAGACCCCTCTCCAGCAGTCCTAGGGCCATCTCTGGGGCCTGCAGAGTCCAGCAAGCTGGGGCCATTGAACTGTGCCCTGGCTCAGTCCAGCTCTCTCAATGATCACAATTTGATGTTGAGATGCTGTATCAGTCACAACACCAGTGTGACAGTAAGAGGAATGTGCGGCTTGTAGCCTCTGATACTCCTTCTTTCTTGACAGCTCACTGCTGCTCACTACAAGTCCTGCAGCAACATGAAGTCTCTCACATCGTCCACAGGAAATAACTATCAGGAACTGTCAGAAAAAGACAGTCACATAATCAAAACCAGCAGGAGGATAAAAAGAGCCAGGACTGGTGGCAACAGAGGGAACAAACCAGGCTTGGAAAAGACAGAGAGGGAAGTAAGATAACTAGGACCTCACTCTGTTTCTCAAGGTGTCCCACCAAGTGTTTTCAGTGCTCCCCCGCAGGAAATCACCATCAGTGACAATCTAAAAGAGATGCTCACAGGATCAAAACCAGTAGAAGGATAAAGAGAACCAAGACAGACCAGGAGCGGGGGAAATGAGCCAGGATAAGAACTTATGGGAAGGGGAGCTAGATAACTAGGACTGTCAGTTGCTATAACTGGGTCAGGGATTACAGGATCAGAAACAGCTGGAATACAGAGCTGGTCCAGAGATCAGAGGAACAGGAGTGACACAGATAATCAGCTTCTGGGAGGCTAGGAGGACCAATAAGACAGAAGCCAAGTCAATCCACTGTATTTGAGTACTGCATGTAACCCCTTTCTACTATGGACAGATGTTGTCTTTGGCACACAGTGAGATGGCTCCCAGCTCTGCAGAAAGGTGGAACCAAAAAAAAAAAATCTACCTTACCAAACCACACTCCATTTCACAAGATGTCCTGCAAACTGCCTTCAGAATTCTAATGGCATGCCTGGTTGTGATTGGTAAATGTTGTTGTTGGGGAGGGGGAAGCAATGAAGCTGAAGAAGTGGTGTTTGTTGTTGGGGGGGAGAACCAGCTGGGCCACAGGAAGACACTTGTCTGGGGTGTTTGGGAGCCATGCCGGTGACTGTAAGACTGCAGGGCTGGTTTCTGCAAATGAAAGGAACCACCCACTCTGTGAATAGAGCAGTTAACTCCTTTCAACCATGAGCAGTTTGTGCTCCCCAAAACAGAAAAATGCATCACAATCAGCTTGGCTGATCACTGGGCTTTCACTGCTAAGCCCATTGCAGCCTGAGCTGCGTTGGACCTGACTATGACACTCCTATGAAATGGCCTTATTGTAACAAGGTTTTTGATTTATGCTGCATGCACAAGCAAACATAAACATGAGGTCTGAACTGTGCAACACACATTGGCCTGTATAGCCAAGAGATTTTTTGCACACATTTCGGCCACTACTGCAAAGCAAGTCAGTGACTGCGGGCAGTACAGAAAGAACATGGATTGCCTCTGAATGTGCTCATCCAGAATGCTGCAGCAAGGTGGCGCTCTACCTTTTACATGTTCCAACAACTGCAGGAAAATAAACTGCTGTCAGGCAGTACATGCTGAAGAACAGCCTAGGGATTGCTGATACTTCTGTTAATCCTCAACAGTGGGCTATTTTAGAATTTCTCATCAGGGTCCCACAACCTTTTGAAGAAATTACTAGGGAAGTGAATTTGAACAGTGCCACACTCAACCAAATCATCCTACTGATCAAGATTCTTAGATTTCAGCTAAATGCAATCAGAGATAACTTAGAAGTTCCAGAAAGCCAGTTTCAGATGGGAAAATCGTGTGCCACTGAAAGGGACTTGCCTCCCAGAATAATAATACAAAAAAAAAGACATCAAATGATCAAAAAAACTCTGTGAAATGCTGGAGACAGAACGTTATATTAGAGCCATAATACTAGACCAACGGTACAAGGTGAAACATCTCCCACAGCATGGCCCTTAATGTATTCCAAAACTGTGAAGAGAAAATCATTCAACAAGTAGATTCAGTTTTGAAAAAAAAAACAGAAACAACAGATGCTGCCCCCTCATCCATTCATAGAATCTTGGAATCATGTTGTCGGAAAGGACCCAGTGGCCCATTGAGTCTGTCCCTACCAACCCCTTACTCATAGCCCCCTGTCACTGACCCTCCCCCTACCCCCTTCCCAACCCCATATGTCTATCCCATGCCCTCTTGAATCCCTCCACTGTATCAGCCGCCACCACCTCTTCTGGCAGTTCATTCCAGGCCTCCACCACCCTCTATGTGAAGAATTGTCCCCTCACATTCCCTTTGTATCTTCCATCCTCTAACCTTAGGCTATGCCCTCTTGTTTTTGCCCACACCTTCCTTTTAAGTAGACTCCCTTCCCTTACCTTATTGATTCCTTTTACATATTTAAAAGTTTCAGTCATGGCCCCCCTCTCATTCCTCCTGTACCTTCAGAGCCATGTTTTGTCTATCAGGCTACAAAACAGTCAGCTCTGCTTTTCATTCCACTCCCACTAGTAAACGTTGGGGTCATTTGGATGCTGTTGTCATTGAAAAATCAGGACCTTCCTTGTCCATATATTGCTTCTGCCCAAACTATGCTTGACTATTATTTAGAAGAAAAAGGTATTGCATGGAATGAAGATTCCATAAAATACTAGCAAAGCAAGAAGCATGTGACCTGCACTTGGACAGGTAGCTTTAAAATAAATGGTCTGTCCCTCAAGCAGTTTATTTTCAGATCAACTCTTCAGGCTCCACAGGTAATATGGCAACAGGTACATGACCTAGTCTACTGCCAGAAAATGTGGAAAAATTAACATTCTTAAAAATAACCTTCCCCTGACTGGTTACACTCATGACCTGAAGGCAGCAAATACATTTGGCAGTGACCACAAAGTTGACTATATGGAAGAGCTGGAAGAGTGAGATTTTTCAGAAAAAGTAATAATTAATTTGGTAAGCCCTTCAGTAGGTTACACAATTTTTGAACCTGATGGCACAATTTTGCAGCATGCCCTATTGGACCAAGCTAATTTTTGGATTGCCCGAACCCAATGGCACAATTTTTGCAGCATGTCCTATTGGACTGAACTAATTTTTGGATTGCTTGAACCTGATGGCACAATTTTTGCAGCATGTCCTATTGGACTGAATTAATTTTTGGATTGCCTGAACCTGATGGCACAATTTTTGCAGCATGTCCTATTGGACTGAGCTCATTTTTGGATTGCCTGAACCTGATGGCACAATTTTTGCAGCATGTCTTATTGGACTGAACTAATTTTTGGATGGTTTGAACCTGATGGCACAATTTTTTGCAGCATGTCCCATTGGACCAACCTAATGTTTTGATTGTCTGAACCTGTGATGGCACAATTTTTGCATCATGTCCAATTGAGCTGAGTTACTCTTTGGATTGCCTGACCCTCATGGCAAAATGTCTGCAGCATGTGCTATTGGACAGAGCTGAAATGATTGAATGGCACCTTTCAGTAAAATCACTAGACATTCTGACTTACACTTAACATTTGCATTGCCTGAATATTCCCATTCAAAAATGAAAAATAGTGTCTTAATTCATAAGCATTCCCTTATAAAGTTGAGCTGTTTATAGATTGTAGACTGAAGAGTTGACCACAGTGCTGCTGTTGACATACCTGGTATCATCTCTCCTGTGTCCACTTAATAGACAAAAGTTTCTCACCAGGCTAAGATTGTTTGTTTGTTTTATTTTTAATCAGGAGGTGGACTGAGCATAGTCCTTTTTCAGCCATGCCTGACACATAACATTGCAACTTACAAACATTATCACAATGTAGCTTCTTTAACATTAAATGCGTAAAATGAAATACAGAATGTGACTTTTGAATCAGTTCTCCATATTCATTTAAAAATGAAGGTTCATACCAGGAAAATGCTGTCCTACTCATTTGTAATTTTTTTTATCATATAATGTTTTATTAGATTTTGGTACAGTGTACATCAAATGTACATTCAGACATTCATAAATTCAGATATCATGTCATCATTACAGACTAGGTATAGTGGATGGGATAGGCACATCACTAAATCTAAATGGTTATGACTAAGTAGTATAATAAGACAACCATAAATGACCACATAGATGCTTACACCTTCTAGAGGTGGGCAGCAACAGTCCTAATCCAAAATCCAACCTTAATGTGAATTAGGTCATATAAGAGGGGTTGGTAGGTGGGGTAGGAAGTTTGCATAGTTTGGACTGAAGATATGGCTCCCATTTGGATAAATAATAACGCATATTATTCCCTTGTGTATGTGACAATCTTTCAAATAATGACAGATGAGCAATTGCTGCATGCCAGGCTCTTTGAGTGGTGAGGGGGTCACTTGGCGCCAGTGCATGAGAAGTAAGCATTTGGCTTCCATGAGGGTAAGAAGTACCCAGTCTCAAAGAGGCTTGGATATGCCTGCTAGGCATATCCTGCCCCAGAAGCAGTTTGGGGCCTGTAAGTACAATAGGGGATTTGAACACTTTGGACAGGTCCGAGGCCACTATTTTCCAGAATGAGGAGATGTGAGGGCATGTCTAGAGTATATGCAGGAGGTAAGCATCAGGTTTTGAACATTTCCAACACTGGGCATGATTAAGTAATCCTCATGAGTGGAGAGCCACCAGTGTGCAGTGCCAAAATAGCAAGATTTTTAATTGAAGGAAACAGCTTTTAGTATCCCTATAGATGCGGTGAGCATCCTTGAGGTAGGGGTTCCATTGGGTATCCGATATAGGGGAAGCCAGAAGTTCCACCAATTTTAACTTGCTAGAGGAAGTGGCATTCAGCTGAGCCTCCCTCAAGGTCATATAAAAAAGGTCAAGTATACCTTTAGGTGTAGGGGATCTATGAAGAGTCTCTACCCATTGCCATGGAGTATTAGAGAGGCAGCTGGCAAAGAGAGATTGTAGAAGGCTTTGGACCTGTAGGTTCCTCCAGAAGTCTTTATGAGGGAGAGAGAATTTGGCTTGCAGTTGAGCAAAGGACAGCAGAGAGGTGGCATTTGTGGTACAGAGGTCCTGCATGGTTCGGATTCCACTTTTCTGCCAAGAAGGCCAATACAGTGGGGTCCCATCTATTTGAAAAATGGGATTGTGCCATAGAGGGGCATATCAAAGTGGTGGAGGCCAGGCCTGCTTTGGTGTGTGCGATACTCATTTGTCATTTGAAACCAGGAATAGTATAATGATTCAAACAATTTTGTCTTGTGCCTGGACCATGGTCTTTAGCAACAATTAATTTAGACAGGGACAGAGGAACTCCTGAACCTTTTATCAGAAAAACAAAATTTACTAACATAGATTTTAAATGGTTAACTGGGGAAAGTACTCCCAAGTCTAAATAAAGCTGACAGTGGTGAGTTCTGAATGGAGCAAGAAGGGCAAATTTGCAAATATCATTATACAAAACTTTAAATTTTGACTCAAACAACTGATTACAATGTGCAAAAGTTATGCTTCCATAATCTAATGTTGGAAAAATAGCATGTTTGGCTATGACATGACTGGCTTTTTCTGCCAAAAATGTAATATTCCTGTAGAGAAAGCTGATTTTTTGATGTTTCTTGACACTCAGCCTCTCTATGTGAGGAACCATACTAAGGTTCGGATCTAAATATAAACCTAGATATTTAACAATGGTAAACAAAGGGAGAGGATTGCCTCCAAGACCACTATTTGAATTGGTTCAAGTTTCTGGAGTCTCTTTAAGGTACCAAACAACATGACATTCATTTTAACTTTGTTTACAACCAGCCTGTTTACATGAATCCAATTTGCAAAATTGTTGTATTTATTGTGAAGGGAATCCTGAATTTCGTAATTGTTTGATCCTGATGCCCAAATCACAGTAACATCTGCATACAATAAACTATTATTATTGGTAAAGTAAGGGGTAAATCATTAACAAAAATCGAAAACAGAAGAGGGCCTAACACCGACTCTTGAGGAACTCCTGCCTTTATCTCTCTCTCCAGATTGGGACTTATGGCAGTTAATTTTTGTTTGGATACGATCTGGCAAATAACTCAAAACCCAATCAGACTGAACATCCATAATTCCCAATTTCCCTAGTTTATGTAACAAAATATTATGATTCACTGTTTCGAAAAGGAACTGGCCAGGTCCACAAAGACTGCACCTGTGGCCTTACCATCCTCCGCTGTCGTGAACCCAGCCAGTGCTGTTGCAGCGGATCAACCAGCTCTAAATCCATGCTGCTGATCAAGGAGCATTTTCTGCTTTTCCAAATATGTTAATAATTGCTGGTGGACACATTTTTCCAATAACTTGCTAATTTCCGATAGCAAGGAGATAGGCCTATCATTAGACACATTAAGTCTATCTCCACCCTTGTAGAGAGGAATCATAATAGATTCCTTCCACAGAGCAGGTACTATGCCTTTTTCTAGTGGAAGATTAAACAAAACCATTAAAAGGCTCTTCACATAGGGAGCAGAACACTTAGGTAAAGTGGATGAGATCTTATCTGTCCCTTCTTCCTTGCCATCCTTCAGATTTAATAGCAGTTTCAAAACCCGTGATTCACCTACATAAATACATAGACAGTGTCGGCAGATAAGGGCCTATGGCCCACCCAGTCTGCCCATTTGAGCTTGTAAGTTCAGTTTATGTTTTCCTAGAAGTCTGTTGCCCCTTACCCCTGACCTCCAGAATTCCTTTATGTCTATCCCATGCATTCTTAAATCCCATGATTGTTTCAGCCCCCACCACTTCCTCTGGCAGGGTGTTCCACTTGTCCACCACCCGTTCTGTGAAGAAATTCTTCCTCATGTTTCCTCTGAATCGTCCTCCCTCCAACTTCATCCCATGCCGTCTAGTCCTAGAACATCCTTTTCGCTTAAAAATAGTGTATTCCTGCACCCTGTTCCTCCCTGTAAGATACACCTATTTTGGAAAACTTAAAACACGGCTGATCATTGTCCCGATCAGTATTGCTGTCATCAGCGTTCTCCTCAACCATTCCTGGTTCCACGCTACTAAATGTTTTTGAAACAAAAACATCATTAAAACAATTTGCCATAATTGATCCATCTGAAATCAAAACACCATCAGTTTTGTATACAATTTATACATCTGTTCTCTTGTGGATTGTATATATGCTTAACGGAATGCCAGAATTTTCTTGGGTCTTTCAGGTTCCTAAACTGATTTTGTTTGAAGTACCGAGATTTAGCTTCAGCAATTTTCTTTTTAACCTCATTTCTATCAGTCCTGTACTGCCTCAAAGAATCAGCTTTCTTAACCTTTAAATAATGTTTTCTTTTTGCCTCCCAAATTTTTATTAAATCACGTAATTCTTTGTTTAACCATGGGGAGAAATCTCCCTTCACCCTCCATTTTGTAATAGGGGTATGTTTGTTAAATAAACTGACTATATAATCTGTAAACTGTACTACTTTATGATCAAGGACAGGTGAATTCATTACTTTAACCCAGTCAGTCAGTTCCAACTCCTTATTGTAAGTCTCCACATTGAGTGTATTAATACATAGAAACACAGACATTGACAGCAGATAAGGACCGCAAGGCCCATCCAGTTTGCCCATTTATTTTTCTACCTTATGAATGTGCCATTGGCTTTTGCTCTGTCAATGGCCTATCTTGTCATCCTTATCTGTATTGCTCCCTTTTGCCTATCCCATGCCTGTTTGAAGCCCTGCACTGTATTCATATCCACCACTTCCTGAGGTAGGCCATTCCATGCATCCACCACCCTTTCTGTGAAAAAGAACTTCCTCACATTACCCCTTAATCGGCCCCCCCCCAATCTCATGCTGTGTCCTCTCGTCCTGCTATTTTTCTTATATTGAAACATGTTAGACTCTTTCACCTTGTTAATGCCTTTAAGGTGTTTGAATGTTTCGATCATATCACCTCTCTCCCTCATTTGCTCTAAGGTATACATATTGAGCTCCGTTATGTTTTCTGATGCAGTCCCTGCACCATTTTGGTTGCCCTTCTCTGGACTGCCTTAGTTTGGTTAATGTCCTTGTTAAGGTGTGGCCTCCAGTCTGCACGCAGTACTCCAGATGGGGCCTAACCAGTGTCTTGTAAAGAGAGATTATTACCTCCCTCTTACAACTTGTGATACCCCTACTAATACACCCCAACATCTCCCTAGCCTTACCTGCTGCTTTAGTGGTCTGCTTGGATGATTTCAGGTCATCTGTGATGATGATGCCCAAGTCTTTTTCTTACCTTGTGACTGCCAGCAACTCCCCACCCAACTTATAGGTGACTTCAGGGTTTTGTTTCCCTATGTGCATGATCTTGCACTTCTTTGCACTAAACCCCAGTTGCCACTCTTTGGATCATTTTGCCAGTTTATCCAGATCTCTTCTCATTCTGCCCACCCCATCTTGATCATCTACTCTGTTGCAGATCTTGGTGTCATCTGCAAACAGACAAACCTTACCCTGCAATCCATCTGCTATGTCACTGATGAAGATATTGAAGAGGACTGGCCCCAGGACTGATCTCTGAGGTACCCCACTTGTGACTTGCATCTCTTCTGACTGTATACCATTTACCACCACTCTGTTTTCTGCCCAACAACCAGTTTGCCACCCAGTTGACCAACTTCTGACCCACCCCGAGCCTACCCAGCTTATTAATCAATCTTCTATGTGGAACTGTATCGAAAGCTTTGCTGGAGTCAAGGTGGGCGACATCAACTGCTCCCCCTTGGTCCAAAACTCTGGTTACCCAGTCAAAGAAATCTATGAGATTAGTCTGACAGGATCTTTCTGTTGTAAACCCATGCTGTCTTGGATCCTGTGCTTCAATGGATTCCAGGTGTTGCACTATTCATTCCTTAAGGAGTGCCTCCATAATCTTGCCCACTACTGAGGTGAGACTGACTGGTCTGTAGTTCACTGCCTCCTCCCTGCTACCACTCTTGTGGAGTGGGATCACATGAGCTCTTCTCCAGTCTTCTGGGTCCTGTCCTGTGCTCACAGACTCACTAAACAGTTTTGATAATGGCTCTGCTAGTTCCACCCTTAGCTCCTTTAGTACCCTGGGATGTATGCCATCAGGTCCCATTGCCTTGTCCACCCTGAGCTTATTGAGCTCTTGTAGGACCCTTTCTTTTGTGAAGGGACTAGTGCACACCTTCCTCCCTCCGTGTCCATGGTGCTGAGCTGTGGGCCCTGCCCTACCTTCTCCTCGGTAAATACTGAGCAGAAGTATCTACTTAGGATAGATGCTTTTACATGGTCCTCCTCCTCACATGCCTCCTTATCCCCTTTGATCTTAGCAATACCCCCTCTGGACTTTCTCCTTTCACTAATATATCTGTAGAAAATGTTCCTTCGTTTACTGATTGTGCTAGTGTTTCCTTGGTTTGGGCCTTGCTTGCTGTACTGCCTTCCCTGCTTCCCTTAGGGAAGTTTGGTATGCCTCCCTATCTTCATCCCGCTGCATTCCCTTATATTTCCAGAAGGCCAGCCTTTTGGCTCTGACCTTTTCTGCTACTGTTTTTGAGAACCAAACCAAACCAAAGTGGTTTCCTTCTTCTTTTGCACTTCCTTTTCTAACACATTGGGATGTTGCTTCACGTATTGCATCCTTAATGCTTGCCCACTTTGCCTGTACCCCCTCACCTGTATTTCTTCTTGCCAGGGCTAGCTTAACTATGTTGGCCATCTTACCAAAGTCAGCTCCTCTGAAGTCCCACATTTTTGCCTTGGAATGGGATGATTTAGTTCTAGTGGCCAAATTGAACCATATCAAGTGATGGTCACTGGCCCCCAGGTGACCTTCTACCTGGAGATCTGTGATCCTTTCCCTGTTAGTACTAGATCTAGGAAAGCCCTGTCTCTTGCGGGTTGTTGTACCAGTTGTATGAGGCCTTCCCCTGCAGGGAATCCACTATGTGTCTAGTTCTGGCAGATGTTCCTGCTGGTATTGAAGTATCTGGCATGTTGAAGTCTCCCACTATCTGAACCTCCCCTTTAGATGTCATGTTTTGTATGTCTTCTAACAGTAATATGTCTATGCCCTTTGCCTGGTCTGGAGGCCTGTAGACAATCCCAGGGGAACGAGGTGTGAACGAGCTTGATACATCCAGCAGACCAGACCTGAGTTTGATTCTCACAACCTCCACTTGCATACTGAGTGACTCTGAGCAAGTCACTTAACCACCCAGTGCTCACAGGTTGCCCCTGAAAACAGGCACTTGTGCCTAGTGGGCCTTACCCAGTTACCAAAAGACTAAAAAATATGGCTGTCCCATTTCCTGTTTCGAGTGTGACCCACAGTTCTTCTGGCTCTAATGTGTGTTCTGAATTTCTGTAGTTTTGATGTTTTCATTGACATAAAGGGCCACTCCACCCCCCCTCCCCTTTTTGCACCTTGGTCTCTTCTGAACAGTACATAGCCAGGTACTGAAGTCTCACAAGTGTGGTTACTGGTGAACCATGTCTCGCTAATGGCTACTGTGTCCAGTTTAGCCTCTATCATTATTGCCTGCAGGTCTGGCATCTTGTTTCCCAGACTGAGAGCATGTGTGTACATAATTTTACATTGGCCAGATTTGGGTGTGTTAGTTGTTCGGTGAGGTATGGTGTTTTCCCTGTGTGTTATATGGGGAGCTGGACCTTTTTCCTTACCTGGTGATGCAAATGAACTACAAACATACATCTTTTATGAATAAAATTTGGAGGAACAGCCTGTTTGACCATTTTACATGCACAAAATATAGGGCAATGGTCAGAAATTGAGTCAGATAAAACATTCAAATTGCATAGATTGCCTCGACAATTTGTCATTATCCAATCAATAATAGAATGATTATTAGTTTTGTGATTAAACTGAGTAGGAGGCTCAACTAATTGGACAAAGCAAAAAAGCATTCATTTTAGTTTTTAACTTCGTAACCTCATATTCCTGTCTGCAATCAGAATTAGCATCACCCATAATAATGGGTTCCATTCTATTCTGGTGTAATCCGGTCCAAACATCAAAAAACGGTCAATTAACTAATTTAAATTTAGGAGGACAATAGAAACAAGTAAAATATAAATGTTTACATCCCAATACACCCAATTTAATCCTCACGGTAAGATAATCAATATGATATGAATGGACCTCTGGCAACATCCTCAGCAATAATATCTTCACTAATGTACAACATTACTCCCCCCTCCCCACATTTTCCCTTCCCTATCTTGTCTATATATTGTATAACCATTAATCATGATTTGATTAGACAGAATATGAGTTTCAGCCATGTCTCACTTATTCCAGTAACATCACAGATACTCTGCTCCATCCACACCCTTAATTCATCTAGATTGTGTTGAAGACTCCTTATATTCAAAGAAACCATTTGCTTGATTACTCCTAAAATGGGTCTGGGTAGTTAATGGGCCAGGATTAGACTCTATGTCCCCTGCTAAAATCAATAACAGTATTAAACAAAAAATGGCTTATTTTACTATTCTTTACCCTTAGAAATGTACCAGGTCTTAAACCTTTCACCTGATTCCCTCTGTGAAACATATACCAGGAAATCGACATAGCAGCTGATAAGATATTTACTTTAAACTTCATAGAGGAATTTTGTTGTATCCCATCCCAGTATTCTTCCTGTCTATGGAAGTCTACCCAAATAACAGATTCAGCGTTAGTACACATGCCAGGTCTTAGCATGTCCCACCCAGGAGTTTCACTTCTGACCAACCCAAAGTTAAAATGATCCAAGCACATTAGTGTCATTAAAAAAGCTAAAGAAACCTTTACATATGTCCGAGCCATATTTAAACTAAAGCATCACCTTATGTGCAGGGTAAAGGCAGCTGATTCGGTCAGGCACCCACACACTGGCAAATAACAAGCTTGAGGAAAGTTCCGGTTCCCGATTCTGCAGCACACTCTTCAGCTCTGAATCTTGCCACACACAGGTCAGTCAGGATGCAATAGGTTGAACTGTACTCACATGCTGCTGGCAGGTGAGGGAATTACTGGTAACTTGCTCTGACGTTTACAAGTGGCGCAAGCAATTTATACACAGAGCCCCCGACCCCTCAAGTCAGTTACCGACAACTGATTTGGTCAGGCCCTCACACGCTGGCAAATAACAAACTTGAGGAAAATTCAAGATGTACCATTGCTTCCTCCTGTTACAGACATACCCTTTTTCAAAACCAGTTTATAATTATGTATGATGCTGACTGATTTGTGATTTTTCCTGAGATTCTTCAATCATGAATTCACAAATGATCATCTTTATGTTGTACCTGGTTGTGCTGCTTTCTCATTTCTCCTCTCATTAGCAGCATCCCTCTTAATTTGTTATTTATGTGCTCAAAAATGAAGGCCATGCAGTTATTTTCTGGTAGGTGTCCCCTAATTGTGTCATCAGTTTGGGGTGGTGAGTAGAGGGGGGCACTGTGCCATAGGAGTTAACTGCATGACTCTCAGTGAAGCAGAAACACAGCTAGTGTAACAATGAACTGATGTGTCCATTGTGTACTAAAGTGAATCCCTCTCTCAGGTCAGACAGGTCAGTTTACACTGCTACAGTCAGGCAGGAGGAAGGGAACCAGCTCAAGTGCATGCTGCCATGTATTCAGTTGACCAGCACACTCGTGCCATAATAAGCTTCCAGTTTTTATTTTGTGATATGCTGCTTACAATTCTATAAGTGTGACCTAGATCTTATGGTCATTTTATGCACATGTATGCCATTCACACCTGGAAAAGAGCCTTGGCTCAGTGTGCCTTTCCCAGTTACCAAATTTTAAATAAATAAATATATTTTCAATTTTCCTCCCATTTTATAAAAGGTTCTGATTAAATATCAGAACTAATCAACACTAATGAGGACTTTAGTCTGGATACGGATCCTGATAATAAGGGTCAGGATTTTTCCGGGTCCACCCAACAGTACAGTGTGCTTGAACTTGCTGACCCTGTCTTTTCCCCTAAGTGTGCAGTGACGGTTACATATGGACCTCACCTGCAAACTGTTTGTTTGTATATTTATTTATTTATCTATTTATGTGGTTGGGTTTTGTTGACCAGGTATGTCATTGAGGCACAGGTCAGGAAGCATAGGAAAACCAGGACCAGTTGTAGAATTCTCAAAAAGTATTTATTTGTACTAGCAGTAACATAAAACAATAAACTTGTTCCATAAAACTATTTACAAAGCAGAATAAACAGAAAATATATATCTGTGTTTTCCTTGAATCTCTGTGTGTCTTGCAAGAAATTTCAGCTTTGTTTTTATAAGTCCTTGCAACCCCCTTCTTAACAAGCATCCTGTTTTTTTCTAAAATGTTCTTGTATATTTCAGGCAGGTGTAGGCAGGAACACAATGTCTCAGAACTGAGGTCCCTTTTCCACAGCTTCTGCAAAATGCTTAAAAACTGCATTTCAGGTTAACCCCTTGAGTTTCCAATAGCCTTTTGCAATCATCTTTAACTAAGATTATATTCATTTCAACAGCAACGCTATATAATTTCTAAACAAAGGGATCCCGATATCAGTTACATTTCCACATAATGAGTTGCATATATTTTTATACCACCAGATATGCAAGGGAGGAAAAGACAAACAGCAAGAGAAGAGATAGTGAGAGGCAAATAACTGCAAGATTGTTGGAGTGATCAAATCCTAGGTCTAACAGAAAAATTTGGCTGTGCAACCAGACAAGAGACAGAAAAGGAAAGAACAGAACAGATCCCTGCATTCAAACTCTCCATAACAACTGGGACAGGGTCCTATTGAATCCTGTCACATACACCCCCCTCCTTAAGAGGGAACCTGTTTTATCAAATAGGTTTCCAAAACTTTCTATTAATTCTCTACTAATATTAGCTTCTAACTTTCAGAAATTAAACACATGTGCAGTATCCTGTTTTCTATAGCAGTACAGCAAATAGTAAAGTTTAAACTCGTACATTTGTTTTTCAACCTTCAGAACTCTCAATTCCTGATCCATATATTGACAGAAAATCAGCATTGCTATTCTCTTTACCAGATTTGTATATCACTTTGCATTTAAATAGCTGTAGTGCCAGGTACCACCTTGTGATTCTGGAATTTTTATCTTTCAGTTTGTTAAGCCAACAGATTGTGATCTGTTATAAGTACAAATTCAGTTCCTAGCAAATAACACTTAGGGGACTCTATGGTCCCCTTTACTGCTAGACATTCCTTTTCAATGGTGGAGTACCTTTTCTCTCTGTCATGCAACTTCCTACTTATGTACAGAATAGGATGTTCTGTCCCATCTATATTTTGACTCAGGACTGTACCTAGACCTACCTCTGATGCATCTGTTTGTAACAAAAATGGTTTCTCAAAATCTGGGCTTCTTAAAACAGGGGCAGAACATAATGCAGCTTTAATGGCTTGAAAAGCTTCATTACACTCAAGGATCCATTTCACATTATTTGGGTACCATTTTTCATGCGTTCAGTGAGGGGAGTAGCTAACTCAGCAAGTTGGGAACAAATCTTTGATAATAACCAGCCAGCCCTAAAAATGACCTGACATGTTTCTTTGTTTTAGGGACAGGGCTGTTAGCTACAGCTTCTATTTTAGAAATTTCTGGCTTAACTTCTTCATTTCCCAACATGTAGCCCAAATATCCGGTTTCCTTCATGCCCAATGCACATTTGGTAGGATTAATAGTCAGACCTGCATTTTTTATAGCTTGGATAACTGCTTGTAGGTGTTCCAGGAGGTTTTTCCAGTCTGGACTTGACACCACGACATCATCCAGGTGTGCAGCACAATAACCAATGTAAGGTGACAAAATTACATCCATGTACTGCTGGAATGTAGCTGGCGCACCATGTAAACCAAATGGCATGGTGGTGAACTGATAGAATCCAACAGGAGTGGCAAATGTAGTTTTATCTCTGGATACTTTAGCTAAAGATATTTGCCAGTAACCCTTGGTGAGATTGAGGGTATTGATATACTTTGCACTCCCCAGTCTGTCCACCAAATCATCTATTCTGGGCACAGGATAACTGTCAAATTCCGACACTTGATTAAGTTTCCTAAAATCAAGGCAGATTCTAACACCCCCTTCTTTTTTGTTTACAGTTACCATTGGATACCTAATTTTTTCACGTTTTGTATTTCCTTAATCACGTCAGCTCTTAACAGCTCTGGTAACCTGTATGTCTTTTGCCTAATAGGGCGAGCATTCCTTGTCACTATTATGTGTTCAACCCCTTTCGCTCGGCCTGGTACTGTGGTAAAAGTACTGTTAAATGTCTTTAGCACATTATGAATTTCTGTAGTTTGTTCTGAGGTTAAGGAAACATTCACCTTTACAGCATTAGCAGTTAGTTTGTTCTAGTCTATCATAAGCTACATCAATATCTTCTTTATCAGTTTCTGGTGAAACCAGGAAAGCAGCTTTTGGCATTTTTTCAACCCATTTCTTGAGGAGGTTAGCATGGTATATCTTAGGAGGATTTTTCCTGTCAGGGGTCTCAATCTCGTAGTTAATGGCGCCAGTACATCTAAGCACTCTATAAGGCCCTTGCCACTTCATTAACAGTTTATTTTCTGTTGTGAGTAACAGTAGCAAAACCTTTTCACCTGGCTCAAAAACCTTTTCTTTAACCCCATGGTCATATACCTTCTGCTGATTTTGGGCCTCTTCCTGATTACTATGGGCAATTTAAACATATTTTGCCAGCTTCTTTCTTAGGGCACACATATAAGAAGTTATAGATTGTTTCTGAATGGGGTTATCTTCCCACATTTCTTTTATCATATCCAGTGGCCCTCTTGGCTGCCTACCATACAGGATTTCAAATGGTAAAAACCCTGTTGATGCCTGTGGCACTTCTCTGTAAGCAAAAAGTAGGTAAGGCAAGTACTGGTCCCAATCTTTCCCTTCCCCTTTTACAAACCTTTTTAACATGCGTTTTAAGGTTTGGTTAAAATGCTCAACAAGACCGTCTGTCTGAGGGTGATGGGGGAGGTTCGTATGGCAGTGATTCCTAGTAGTCTGTACAGCACCTTAAGTAATGCAGCACTAAAATTATTACCCTGCTCAGTAATAATTTATTTAGGTATGTCCACTCAGCTAAAAATTTTTGCAAGCTCTGCTGCCACTTTTGAAGCTGTGACAGTACGCACTGGAACCGCTTCTGGGTATTGGGTAGCATAGTCGCATACTACCAGGATAAATCTATTACCCTTTTTACTTTTGTCTAAGGGACCAACCACACCCATTGCAATTCTCTCAAAAGGCACATCTATCAAGGGTAGGGGCTGCAGGGGCACCTTATCTTTTCTAGTGACTGGGGCTACTTTCTGACACTCAGCACAGGAATTACAATAGATAGCAACATCTTCATGAATTCCAGGCCAATAAAATCTGTACAGCAATCTGGCAAGGGTGCGATCCCTCCCTGAGTGACCAGCCATAGGACTCGTGCTATCTGTAACAACTGTGTTCTCTACTTCTGTGGTATAATCAATTGTTCTGTCTGTCCCTGTGTCTGAGGTTTAACCCAAACTCTATACAGTAACCCATTACATTTTTTAAACATTGGTCCACTCTGTTTTGGTTTCACCCCCAGCTGCTGAAAATCACCCTGAAGAGAAACATCGTTAGCTTGCTGTGAAACAAAATCACAATCAGTTATCAGTTTAGCTTCAGCATTTTCATATTTTAACCCTTTATGTCCATCAGTCATTTGTTGCCACAGTTTCTTCAGGCATCGTCTTTCTTTCCTGGATTTCCAGATCTTGGAGCTGGGCTCAAACAAGTCCAAATCGAAATCAGTGAAAGGAAAATAGTCCCCACCATCTGAAATGTTCTTTGCCTGAGCTCTTGTCACCACAGCTGCTAAAACATCAGGATTTACTCCTTCTTTAATTAAACTCAGTAAATCCTGAAAAGTAATTTCCAACAGTCACAGGTAAGGTAACTTAGGTGCTACCCCCACTTTCATTTGGTGCAACACACCCTAAATGGTCAGAGTCACTTGGCTGGTGGAATAGTATCGAGCATCCCCATGGATGCGGATGACACCAGTACCTGGTCCTTTTGCACAGTGTTTTCCCAGCACTTCAATATTCACTAGAGTCTATCTGCTTCCCAAATCAATGAGTCCCTTTACAGTTGTATCCCCACCTTCACATCTGTTAAGTACTTGCCCCAATTTGCCAAGGACAAACCTGCTCCAGTGCCACCCTCCTTACTATGGCAGTTTCTTGCAATATGACCTGACTTATTGCAATTACAGCAGCATAACATCTTTGGGCACAGATTTGTTACCCCCAGCAGAGTTCTTATCAGACTTGGAGTTTAAATGGGAAAAAGAGTGTCTTGGCTTGGCTGTTACCTCACTGCTGTTGCATCTGTCTGGCCATTTGGTAGTCTTCGGACAAAGAAACAGCCTTGTTCCCTCTTTCTGGTCGGTGTTCCTTTACCCAGAGCTGCACATCTGTAGGTAGGATGTTAATGAATTGCACCATTGCAAATGTGTTGATGATCTGTGGGACTGTTTTGCCCTCTGACTGAAGTCATTTTATCAGTAGTTCTCTGAGTCGGGTGAAGGCTTCTCGAGGATTGTCGACTGAGTTGTACTTCACAGATTGAATTCTATGCCTGTAGGTCTCTCCTGAGATGCCACACCTTTTCAGGATTTTGCTTTTCATCAGGTCATAGTTTTCTGACTGTGCAGTGTCCATATTGCTGTGGGCAAGTTTGATTTTTCCCATCAGATAGGGTACCAGTCTAATTGTTCATTGCTACTTTTGCCATTGGCAGGCTGTAGTAATGCTTTCAAAAGTTGTCAGGTATGCTTCGATATCATCCAAGGGACACAACTTTGTAAATTTAATGGCTTTTAAGTTGCTTGTCTGGATCTGTGCCAGATCCTCTGCCTTTGATAGCTTGCAAGGCATCCAGCCATTGCTGCTCCTGTCACTGCACCTCTTCTCTAATCTGTTGCTTCTCTTCTGTCCTCTGCTGCTTCTGTCACTGCATCTCTCCTCTCCTCTGTTTCTCCACCTCTTTTTGTTGTATAGCCCACCATTTGAAAATGTCCATCAGGCTTTCAGGTTCTGTCACTGCCTGTTCTTTTTCCATAACTTGTGCTGGCTGTACAATCTCAGCTTGGACTTCTGTCAGTGCTAGTTTGGCTGCCATTCTCCAGGTAACCACTCCTGGACTTGCTGCTGCAGAATCCATACCTTTCTCTATGCTTCCCTTGTACTAGGTCCAGTACCCATGCATAAAACTTCTTGCTTAGAGTATGCACAGTGTAAATCCCACTTAGCCTGACACCATCTGTCATCGAAGCACAGGTCAGGAAGCATAGGAAAAACCAGGAGCAGTTGTAGAATTTGCAAAAAGTATTTATTTGTACTAACAGTAACATAAAAAAATAAGCTTGTTCCATATAACTATTTACAAAGGCAGAATAAATAAAGATCCATCTGAGTTTTCCTTCAATCTCTGTGTGTGTCTTGCAATAAATTGCAGCTTTGTTTTTATAAATCCTTGCAACCCCCTTTCTTAAGAAGCATCCTGTTTTTTTCTAAAATGTTCTTGTATATTTCAGGCACGTGCAGACAGGAACACAATGTCTCAGAACTGAGGCCCCTTTTCCACAGCATCTGGAATTTGGACTTTACAATGTAGCCACACTAGAACAGCTTCAGGTACAAGAGCATACATCTGTGGAACCTAGAATGTTGCAAAGTTCTCTTTTGAATATGGGGTGTGTTAACCTTGGTCTTCCCTTTCTGGACCTAAGCACCAAAACTCACCATGTCAAACTCTCAGAGGAGATCATGCTCATTCACCCACCGCTAAGCATTTTACCACCTTCAACCCAGCCAGAACAGGATGAGGGACATGGAAGTGGACTGATGTCACAAGCAGATTTTCTCTGTTCTGGACTTGATTCTGTAAGCTTGGATCATAACAATGAGTGAGCTGCTGAGTTGTTATTTAAATGTTCAGTTTTTTCTTTCCTACAACTTATGAGAGTCAGTCTCTCCCTGTACTACAGATTTGTTACTGAGCTGTAATACAGAATCTGCTAGCAAATACTGTATTAGTCTATCAAAGGGTTGGGGGGGGACCATCAAGCTTCCCTATTTAGGTTTTTGGGCTCTGTGTGAGTGTTCTCTCTACTAGTATCCCTTTGATTCCTGGAAGAGAAAACAACTAGCATGCCTCGGCCAGCAGGGAACACTCTAAATGCATTATTTGTGTTTGTACTCTCATTTTGTGTCATTGTGAACCTGACTCAGTAGTTCTATGGGGTTTGTTTCTCAGTTTGTGCATTGTACTGTTATTTAGTTTGGTGTCTGCCTGGAGAGGAGTGCAAACAAGTGGACCAGATCCAAACTAATTTCAGGAATCCTTTGCACAAAACATTTATACTGGCACAATATGGCCAACTATCATAGCTGAAGGTGGTCTCCTGGAACGTTAATGGGTTAAATAACCTGACAAATAAGAACAAGGCACTTGCAAAATTAAGGGATATGTCCTGTGATATAGCTCTAATCCAGGAGACCCACCTATCCTCTCATAGAAGCAGACTGTTTATGATGGATGTGGGTACAGACAGTCTGCCATAGTTCTACTATGACCAAACAGAAAGGAATAGCTATACTGTTCTAGAAGGGACTACAATTTGGGGTACATAATGTTATAGCAAACCCCTGATGGCTGCTACTTAATTGTACAGGGAACCTACCAGGGACTCCCCATAGTACTGGGCTCTCTTTATGCCCCCAATGTCCTTGACATTACTTTTCACCTGAAAGTCCTTCATTGCTTGCCCTCTTTACACAGTAGGATTGTCCTGGGAGGGGATTTTAATTTGGTCCCACAGCCAAATAGATCCAGAATGGAACTTACAGTGGCAACTCATACACACAGGACTTGAGAGATGTGTGTCAGTGCTTTTACCCAGGGGAAGGGGATTTTGCATGCTATTACTTTGCCCACAGCACATAAAGTTGTATAGACCTAGCCTTTGTCTCCCAAGAACTAGGAGCCAGGACATGAGGGCTGTCCCTTGAAAACATCCTAATTTCCAATCATGACCCAGTTACTCTCTTCAGCATGGGAGAGAGTAGTGGACCCACGGAACAAGTGGTGAATGAATACATCCCTGCTACAAAATGTGAACTTTTGTGCCTGGTTACAGCAAAAATCCATCGTTATTACAGGTAAAATGACATTCCCCAATACCTCAGTTGCCACCCAATGGGAGGCTGTAAGGGCACTGCTCAGAGGAAAGTTAAGTGCACAATTCTCTAAACTATGAAAGGCATAACTAGAACCCTATGAACACAGGGAAGGACACCAAAATCTCTGGAACAGCATCTCATGCACCACCCGGACAGGGTGATGCAATCTTAGTCCACAGATCAAGGAGATTAGAGCCTCCACAGAAACCCTTCTGCAATATCAGAGCATAACCTGCTTAAAGTGACACTGGCAACCCGCTTAGGCTGTAAAGTGTCCCTAGTTTAAAGATTTTTTTATGATTGTTCACATTCTATAGAGACTGTTGATGTAGCTGGTAATTTGATTCAGAGCCTTTTTTTTCTTTTAAAAAGTGAAAAACTGACTGCCCACCATAATGGTGTTACCACACCAAAACAGGTTTGTTTACATTTCTTGACCAGCTCCCACTGCATCTTTCCTGGACTCAGGAACACACCAACACAATCTAGTGGGAGTAGAGGAGACTATTGTATCATGAGCGGCTGCACTGTTTGTTGATGTTTCTTATGCTCAGGGAGTGTGCACTAACAGTAGTCCAGTGATCTGAAGCAAAACAAAGCTGGGCAGAGATGTACATTAGCATGCATTTCAGTTCTAATAAGCAAAGAGGCAAATAACACACCCAGCAACATCAATGAATTTTAGACAAAGTAGGCAATCATAAAATGTGGAGTTTTATCTAAAAATAATATGATGCAAAAAAGGTTCACAGGCTCCCTTTAAGCTAAACCAATCATATTAGGAGGAATCACAGTAGCCATTCTAGCTCTTAGGACACCGGGTGAGAACACAGGAGGCAGAAAACTATTGAAAACTATCCTGGGTGCATGCGTGAGCAGCGGATCAGTATGGAAGCTTAAGTTAGAAGCTCCGTACCCATTGGCTCTCTTTTCCTCAATGAATCCCTATTTTATCAGCCAGCACCACGTCTGATGCTTACTTTTATTTGGAAGAGGTTTTCTTGAATTAATTTTGGTTGTCTTTGAATGAACTTTGCATTTGAGGACAATTTATAGCCACCTCAGCTGCTCAGTTCTCTTTCCTGGCAACGGCTGACAGCACGCCTAACAGAGTTCCAGCTGCAGACACAGCCAAACTTAAGAAGCCATTTCATCAAGTCCTGAAAGAGATTACTACTTTTAAATCCTCTGTTGCTACATTGGAAGAAAAGGTACAGGACCTCCAACAACAATCGAGGGACACAGAAACCTACCTGGCATATATTGACAAGGATACCAGGCATGCAGCTCACATTCAGGAACTGGAGTGCATTGTCTCTTTGTTGTGGGCAAGAACTGGGGATGCCAAGAATAGGAGCCAGAGGAATAATCTCTGAATAGCAGGCTTCCCTGAGGGCTTGGAATGGAAGGATCCTATCAGTTTTCCACAAAAAGAACTTCCTTGTCTGCTAAACCATAACTGGCACACTCCATTGGAGATCGAGAGGGTGCATCACTCTTTGGGCCCCCCCCCCAAGCCAGACAGCTGTTCGAGACCATTTATAATTAAATTGCTGCAGTACCATAATAGAGTCTGAATTCTTGATCTTGCAAGGGATACCTAATGGGTCACTATCCCGCACGCTGTACAGCGCACGTCAAAACTGCGCAAGACGAACAGCGCTGTAGGCAAGAGCGAAAGGGTGTAAAACCACAAAAGGGAGTACGTGTGGTAGTGTACCCTCTCACTGTTGTGAGGCAGAGGATAAGACCTCTGCTGGGACGAGGGGCTGGCGAGCAGCTGCCGTGGCTCAATGGGATTAGTCACAGGCAGCAAGGGATGCAGTGCATCTGTGGATTGGGTTTTGATTCCCAGTCCCAGATGCAAGACTTTTTATTTTTCACACTTTTGTGTGATTCTAAGTGTTAACCCCCCCACCCGAGTTGGTTATTTAAGTTTGAGGTGGTTTGGGAGGTGCAACCCCCCCAAAAATGGGGGGTGCGGGGAGCAGACCCCCCTGCAAGACATACAGCAATCACTTTGGCCATATACCATGCTGTTTTGGCAGTGTGGTATGTTGCTGTGCTGTAATGTCTTGCGACATTATGATCCCGTGCCCAAGGGATAGAGGTCTTTTAACATGGCAAGGCCACAGAATACATATCTTTCCAGATTATTTAGTGGAGTTGTCTTAGAAACTATGGAGAATATCTGCCACTAAAAAGAGCACTTCAGGCACAAGGAGTCCCCTAGAAGATATTCTACCCAGCTAAGCTCTCAATCTCCTGCAGTGAGGCCTGGCACACTTTTAACGAGCTCCATGAAGCCAGATCTTTCATCCAGCAACACTAGCCCTCTACTCTCAAACAACAGAAGCCTGTCCGCAGGTCTACAGCTGAACCCCATGCTGCACAAGATCTAACAGCGAAGAAGGCATTCCCCCCATCCTGACATGCTCCTACAGGATTCCAGCACACAGGACATGGACTGTCAATTAGTCAGAGCTAAGAGAGCTGATCATCGTGGAAGGAACTGGCATTGACAATACCAACGGGCATCTGGGGGCACTAAGGAGGGACACTAGCAAGGACTCAAGGGCATCCACAAACAGTTCAGACTCCAATGGAGAGCTTGCATCTAAGCACACAGGTCCCCAACAGTCCTCGCCAGCCAAGACACCCCTCCCTCTAACTCCCTCTAAAGACAAAACAGCAGATAACATATCTGAGGGGAAAGTCTCCAACGGCTCATGGTCTATAAAACTGTGGAGGCAGATCTCACTCAAAAAGAAACAGGAAAGGTCCAAAATTACAGAGATATTAGATTCCACAGGGCACCTACACACATCCCAGACAGATTAATGAGGCCTTTCAAAAATTCTTCAAAGCAATTTACCAGTCAGAAGTCACTCCCTCAAAGGAGGACCTGTATGTCTTTACCAACCCACTGGACCTTCCCAAACTTAGTGAGGAGGACAGTCACCAACTAGATCGGCCATTCACGCTAACAGAGCTCGATGCAGTGCTTCGCTCCATGCCTACTGGGAAAGCCCCTGGTCCTGATGGATTAACTGCAGAATTCCTTCAGCATTTTAAAAACCAACTCCCATTTCCCCTCATGGATGCTTTAAATGAAGCTATCCAGTGCATGACCCTCCCCTCCTCCATGTGTATAGCCTTAATCTCTCTTCTTTCCAAGGCAGGTAAGAATCCCCTGCAATGTGGGAATTACCGGCCAATCTCTTTTATTATGGCTGACTGAAAAATCTTTGCCAAAATGCTGGCCACTCGGGTTCATGGTGTACTTCCTACCCTTATAGATAAAGCTCAAGTTGGCTTTGTACCCAACAGATGTGGCACAGATAACACCCACCACCTGATCAATCTTATATGGCAAGTTTCACTCTCCCACCCTTCAGCAGCCCTTCTCTCAATCTAAGAAGGCATTTGATAGAATTGAATGGCCTTATCTGTTCCATACCTTACAAATCATCAGCTTTGGGAAAAAAATTCATAAGCTATATAAAAACCTTATACAATGGTGCGGCTGCCTCAGTCCTCACCAACACCACTACTTCCTCCCCTTTTCTCTAGAGAGAGACACCTGGTCAGTCTGCCCTCTCCCTCTCTGATACTATTTATCCTTGCACTGGAACCCCTCCTACAAGCAACTTGCCTGCATCCACATATTCACAGGGTGGAATTTGGTGAGGCTCATAAAGTCATGGCATACGCCGATGACATTCTTCTGGTACTCACTAACCCTGAGATCTCAGACCCTAAGGTACTGAACCTACTGTAGCAGTTTGGTATAGTATCTGGATATAAAGCCAAGGTAGCAAAATCTCTCCTCCAACCTTATGGACCAACATGAAGGACTACGAATGGCTTCCCATGGAGCTTACAGGTCTCGCACAACTCAATTAAATACCTGGGATTAAACATTTTCTGGAGCATGCACTCTCTGTGCAAGCTTAATCTGCCCCCAGCACTTGTTACTCTATCTCAGGACTTAGCTAGGTGGAGACTCCTTCCACTCTCATTCTAGGGTAAGGTCCATGTGTATAAAATGATGGCAGCCCCCAAGTTACAATATATCTTAGATAATCTGCCATTAAAAATCCCCCCAGATTATTTCCACCAAATTCATAAGCAGATACTTGACTTCATTTGGGGTGACAAAGTCAAACAGATCAGTTGCAAAAAACTAGCCCTCCACCTTGAAAAGGGAGACATGGGTCTCCTGGACTTTGAGCTTCAGCATGCTGCTCATATTTTCTTCCAAATGTCACCTCATCTCTCCTACCTTTGGCCACCCAGCCAAAATGGGCTATATGTGACTCATCCCTGCTAGGTGATGATCTCTCTCAGGGATGGTGCTCTATGGCAACCCCAAGACAAATCTGCTCCCACCCTGCTATTATGTACACCACAAGAGCCTGGGAAAAAACTGGTAGCTCAAACCAAATGGACTCCTAAAGCCTCCCCCTCTTTTCCATTATGGAGAAATCCTATATTACAAAAAGGAGGCACTCCAATGTATTGGACATCCTGGGCCTCTAGAGGCATTTTAGGCCTCTCCCACTTGATTGATGTTAATACAGGATTCCTGAAATCCTTTGCCCAACTACAGACTGAATACAACCTTAAAAAGCACCACCAATGGCAGTATCTCCAGCTCCGCTCAGCCCTATCCTCGATCTTAGGCTGTAAATTACAAATGCCCTCCAATCCCACCTTCACCATAGATGCATTACTTACTTTCACAAAAAACACCCCCCCCCCAATGCTAGCTCTATCTATAAGCAGCTAAGCCTTCTTGGTGGCCCCCTTTAGAAACCCTTAAGGACAAGTGGAATATGGAGCTCAATACCAGTCTAGAGCAACCAACCTGGGAGTGCTACTGGAAACATCTCTGTATTGCATTGAAAGATACCCGTAGCCGATTCACTCAATTTAAAATATTGTACCAATGGTACAGAACCCCTCAAAAACTATACAGATGGGATATCACGCCATCAGATAAATGCTAGAGGTGTCTCACCAGTACTGGAACTCTCTCACACATAAACTTTGGAGTTGTCCTTTACTGCAACCATACTGAATGGGTGTTCAAGATATAATTAGGTAGATCATAGGCTCCCCTATCATCCTCACCCCTCAAACTGTAATTTTGGGCTTCCCACCTGAGAAGAATTGCTGTTCCACCATGGTGCATACCCGCCGATGGATTTTAAGTGCCCTGGTCACAGCCAAGAGAGTAATACTCTGATACCGGAGGTATACCACCATTCCTAGATTGTCAGAATGGCTCTGTGAGCTGGGTAAAATTGCCTACTTTGAAAGAGTTCATTATGCTACTTCATACAATCTAGAACTTTATGATAAACTCTGGCAGCCCTATTTATCCTCTCCATTCTGTAAAATATCCCAGGGATATTATCCCCTCATAGGGCTCTAACCTGTTCAACTCGTTGCAGTTAATAAATAACAAGCTACAACAACAGGTAGTATGGCTCAGTCATTTTCCTTCCTACTACTAGGCTATGGATTCTATGATATATGCATATTGTCCACATAATGTGATAAGCATCGATAGGTGTTCCTTCATCTTCTCTCTATGACTTTTCCCTTCCCCCTTTCCTCTTCTTCCTCTCTCATTATACTCATTTACACAATCTTGTAAACACATGCATTTCATACAGTTCTTATTTCACTTTGTAACTACACTATCTTTAAGATATGTCTCTTGCATACACAGTGTTAATTTAACTGTACTTGCTATTAATACTCTTGTTAAATTGCATGTGGTCTAACTTTGGGGCTTGTATTTGTTTCATGCTTGTTGCATAACTGGTGCTCTAAGTTGCTAGAATGTCTCAAACTCCATCTGTAAGACTGAGCTCCCCCACCACCGCTACCACTATCTCCCCCTTTGCTGCTCCCTTCTGTATCTCTGCCCCAGTTCCTCATCAACCTTGTCCCCCATCTTGGCAGTTTGTAGACCACTCCCATGTACAGCTTCTTACCTAATGTAGAAGTGAGCTGCACCCACAACAATTTTGTCCCCCTTCTCTCCCACTATAGAGCCACCCTCAACTGCCTCTATGTCTTCCTTGACATAAAGGGCTACCCCAATCCTTTTCCTGAACTCCTGTCTCATCTATACATGATGTATCCTGGTACTGCTAAGCCCAGTCCTAATTCCCGGTGATTCATGTTTCTGTGATGGCTACAAGATCTAATCCCCCAACTGTCCAAATTGCCTGGAGCTCACTATTGTTCCCTAGGCTCCTGGAATTTAGGCATTCTGCCTTCTGGCATGTGCCTACACTCCTCCCATACTTGTTAACACTTCTCCCCTTGTCCTTCCTTTCCACTCTTTATTGTCTACCCTTTACTTGTACTGTGTGCCCCTGCCCTCTGACTCCTTTTCTTACTTTTTTATGTACCCCTGTCTAGATGCCTACATCCCTTCTATTTCTAGCACCCATTTCTGAGTCCTAGCTAGTTTTTCTTTATGTCTTCCTTCCTTTGTGGTTCCCCCACTTTTAATCCCCCACTTAGTTTAAATGTCCAACAGCACATACATCAAACATCTGCCCCGACGCACTTTCCTCCTCTCTTGTCAGGTGAAGGCCATCACCCTTAAAGAGCCTCCTGTCCCAGAGGCCTCCCCACAGTCTCCCACAAAATAGCACTCTTCCTTCTGACACCATCCTTTCAGCCACCCATTAAACTCCTCAGTCTCCTTCTTCCTCACTCTTTTCTTCTCCTCCCCCCACTCCCACAGGGAGGACCTCCGAAAGCTTAGTGTGCCTTCAATGTGTCCTCCAGCCTTCAAAAGCTACACTTCACTGTCTTCATTGGCTGCTTCACCAGATCATTGGTACTCAAGTGTGCCAGCACTCAAAGCGCCCCTCCCCCTTTCCCTACCATCCTTCCTATCCTATCCATATCCCAAATGGCTGATGCAACTAGAAGGCATCTCAGCAATCCCCTTTCCCTTCCTCCAACATCCCACAACCTTCTCCACCTCTCTAATCATAGTTCCTCCACCACTAGGATACTTCTTGCTGCCTTGCTCCTGCTCTTCCTACTGTGTGCCACCAAGTCATCCTGTTTACCCTTCCTGACTGTCTCCAAGCCCAACCGAGGGAGTCCGGTACCTGCTCCTCCTCCACAAGTGGTGCAAATCGATTTGCTGCTGGGATATGGTGAGCCTGGAAAAGTTTCTTGTGGCTGTCCCTGTCAGCCCTTCCCCTCTCTGCTACCCATCAGCCCACTGCGCCTCTAGGGGAGTGGGGGTGCTGGGTCTGTCTAATGGTTCCAGCTCAGCTGGTGGTTCAGCTGGGATATCTCCTCCCTTGCTGCTACAAAAGCCTTACATATGGGGCAGTGTCCTCTCCTCCAGAGCATCACTGGAAGATGGGCACCCCACAGCCCCTACAACTCACTATATTCCCACTGTATCTGTGTTCCATTTTATCTGACTGCCCTACAGTACTTACTTGACTCCTAAGAAAAACCTAACTATACTCTGGCACTAAGTGTACTGAGGTCTGAGAGCTTGACACCTTTAGCTATTTCCCACAACACCTTACCCTGGATAGGGTGTTTGTCCCTTACAGATTCATTTTCACAATATAGTATGTTTGGCCACCCCAGACAGGGAATTCCTAGGTTCCTTTTATATGAACTGCCTAATGCTTTTCTCAGGTACCTGTACTGATTTCCAGTGTTCCTTACAGTGCTGCAGTTTCCCTTTGGATATCCCTAGGTCAGATGTCCCACTCCTTCTCTGTGCCTCTCCTTCTCTGTGCCACTCACTGGATGGGACCCTTAGTACTGCAGATTTATTTGGATAACAGAATTATCCTGGTACCAACATTGGAGGCACTAATAGCATTGCCAATAGTATAGCAGTGCAGATACTGCAATCTAACCTGCGCTTTTGAAATACTGACACTGCCAACATTGACTTCTTGGCCAGTGTTACTTCATGTGCTGGAGCCTGGCAGCAGACAGGTTCCAGTACAAAGTCTGCAAGTACTGATGTCCTTATTCATGGTACCACGGATTCAGGTATTGGACCTGTCCAGTACTAAATTTGCAGATGTTGAGATCCTTGTCTAATGCTACCACGGGTTCCTGTACAATACCATACCTATCCTTCTGCTACCATTCCTGGTGCTGGTAACCTGCACTTTTTATTTCATTTATTTTATTAGGAGGCTCGGAATCACAACCTTTGAGTCAAAGACTCCTTTACAAAAGCTCCACGTCAGTTAACAGAGACTAAACAATAACAAATACTGATGATAAATGTACAGTTTGTAAAGAATATAAAGAGCATGCTTAGATACAAAATTGATACATGCAGTTCGTAGTACAATAATACAGGGCTGGAAATAGACCTTGGGATAAAGACATAGTCACAGTGGTATAGCACCTAGAGGGGAACAGGAGGGGAGGAGGGAAAGAAAAAAACCAAAACCGGGGTGTCTAAGGTGGCTCAAAGGTAAGGGGAGGAAGAGGGGGAAAACGATAGAGGGGAGGGTAGCAGGAGGGGGAGAGCTGGACAGAGTCCATTGTCTGAGTTAGTGACTGCGGGAGAAACGGGGGGGGGAGCAGAGCAGGAGCCGGGAAGAAGGGAGACGATAAGGCAGGACACAGTCCATTGTCAGGCTACAGAGAAATTATGTGCAGTTACAGGAGCGAGTGGTGAGAAGGTGAGCACAGGGGAGGGACTTAAATAGGCTGAGCTTAGTTTTCCTGGAAATGTAGGAAGGGAGGGCATTTACCACATGGGGGCACGGTAGGCAAAAGAGCGTTGACCAAGCGAGGTTTTATGTCGTGGCACTACATGGATGGGCTTGAGGGAGCTCCTAGTGGTTCTTGTAGGTAGAGCAGGTTGTATAAGTGTGGAGAGGCTGGGGGCAGTGAGTCCCGAGGAGATCTTTTTGGCAAGAAGACACGTGTGGCATTGAAGCCTATCGTTGAAATCCAGCCAGTTAGTTTGGCTATAGAGGGTGCAGGTGTGGGTGGTCCTTGGGCATCCTCAAGAGAGGTGGCAGGCTATATTAAGGGTCACTTTAACTCTGTGGAGTGCCGAGTTTTCCATGGCCCCATATATGGTAATGCCATAGTCTAGAATTGACAGAACAGAGGAGCAGATGGTGAGTTGGAGGACTCCTGGGGGGAGACAGCTCCAGTGATGGTATAGGAGGCCTATGCAGGAGTTGAGGGTGGAACATAGGTGATGTATATGGTCATGGAAAGTGAGGGCCAGGTTGAGCATGATTCCCAAGTATTTGAAAGTGTGGACTTGTTCAAGAGGCGAGTACGAGGGAGGTGTTGATGCACAGGTTTTTTTTTTTAAGTTTGTTTTGGTGGCGAGCGAAGAGCATGACCCTGGATTTTTTTCTGGTTGAGCACCAGTTTGTGGTCTGCAAACCAGGACTCAGCCTCGGTGAAGGCAGTTTGGAGGGAGAGTTCTAACTGGGCCGGGCTGGAGTGAGATGCATAAAGGATGGTGTCATCCGCATATAGGATGATTTTTCCCAAGCAAGCTTTTGGGACTGAGTTATGGTAAAGATTGAAGAGGAGGGGATCTAAAATAGAGCCCTGAAGGACTCCAGAGAGAACTGGGAGTGATTTAGACAGGGTAGAATGGATTTTCACCTTCTGGGTGAGGTTCGACAGATAGTCAGCAAACCAGGCTATGGGTTCTTGTGACAGGCCAAGATGTGAGAGAGTGGAGAGTAGGAGTGGGTGGTTAACGGTATCAAAAGCCTTGGACAGGTCTAGGAATACCACTCCAGCCAGTCTGCCATTGTCAAGGGCAGAGTGAATATAACTAGAGAAGTCCAATAAGGCTGCGGTGCTAATGTGGCCCTAGCCTGAAGCCGTGCTGCTCAGGGGAAAGCAGGTTGTATTTAGAGAGGGGCTTGGTGAGTTGTTTGGCCACTATGCACTCAAGGGCCTTGGAGGGGGAGGATAGATATCTGCCGGTAGTTGCTAGGGGTAAGGCAGTCACCAGATTTGTGAATGGGGGTGATGTGGGCTATCTTTCACAATGTGGGGAACTTACCCAGGCAGAGAGAAAGGTTGAGAAGGGAAGTTAGGGGGCAGATGACCTCATCAAGTGTCAAGCGCAGAAGCCGAAGGTCGAGAGTGTCACTACTGTGATGCGAGTTCCTGATGGCTTAGATGATGTAGGGTTTGGCATCCCATCTGGTGAGAGAACGGAAATGGAAGGGAGGTGATGACAGGGGAGGTAGGTGAGGGGGTAGTGCAGGACTGAAGAAATTGGGGGGGGAGGGTAGCACTGAGGTCTGGGAAGGTGGAATTGAGTATTTTGCAACCAGATGCATGTCATTCATGATGGACCCATTTGTGTTCAGTTGGTCTGGGGGGGAGGCGGACTTGCCATTGAGGGATTTCAGGTTGTCCCAGAATTTGCGCCCATTGCCCCATGTAGCAGACAGGACAGCTTTGAAATGATCGGCCTTCACTTTTTGGATGGCCCAGGTGCAGCTGTTTCGGGCAGCACGGGAGAGCTGCCTGTCCAGCGGGTTGCCGGATTCAAGGGCCTTGCTCCGCAGGTCATCACAGTGTTTCATAAGGCCTAGCAAATGAGGGGTGATTCATGGTGTGTCCAGGCCTTTAAATATTTTCTTAGTGAGGGGGAGCAAATCTATTGCAAGCATCATTAAAGGTGCTCATAAAGAAATTTAGAGCCTTATCAAGATCCTGACAGAGGTATAGGGGGTCCAGTTATAGTGGTCAAGGTAGGATTTAAGTTCATTTAGCTTACCAGGCTTAAGAAGTCTTGTGTGGATAATCTTGGGGGGGTGGTTTAAGTGCTAGGCAGAACCAGGTGAAGAGGACAGGAGAGTGGTCACTAAGTGTGTTTGATAGGACCGAAATAGCAGAGATTTTTGGGGGGCGGTTTGAGAGAACTAGATCAAGCAACGAGGCTGCCCCAGTATTCTGATTGAGGCAAGTAGGGCAAGAGACTAGTTGGGAGATGTCCATGGTTGCCAGGACGTCTTTGTAATGAGAGGTGGAGGGGAAAAGCCAGTTTATCTTAAGGTCTCCAACTGCAATAAGTTCAGTTTTTGGGGGGAGGGTGAGATGGTCTAGAAGAGATTGGAAGGCAGGTTACTGCCCACGAGGTGATATATAGACTACAGTGAGGATGAGTGGGGCCCTGGAGGGGACAGGGTTGATGTTAAGAGATAGGGCTTGGGCACCATTTGCAAGTTGGGGAGGGAGGACATGGGCCTGAAAGTAGTTACGAGAATAGATGATTCAGCCACCCCCACGCTTGCCGATTCTACTGACGCAGTGCAGGGTGTAACCAGGAAGAGCTATGTAGGAGTCAGGGGTGGAGCTGGATCTTCAGGTTTCCACAAGAGCAATAATATCGGGTTTGTGCTGGACTGCCCAAACCTGGAGGTCATTGAGTTTTTTTTGGTAAACTACAGATATTGATAGATGCGATACGCAGGCCAGGGGCATTAGCCTGGAGTCAGGTAGCTGGGATGGTAGGGCCAGGTTTAGAGTGTATGTTGCCAGACAAAAGAAGAAGGAGGGAGAGAGTCCTGAGCAACAGCTGATGTACGGCTTTCTTCTGGGCAGTTTTGCTGTTACGTGAATTTATAGGTTGGGGGGAAGATGTGGGGATGGTGAGGAGCAGAGGAAGGGGCTAGGAGGTAGTGCTGATACCTGAGGTCAGAGAGTGGGGGTGGGTGCCGAGGGCATGTTGGAGTAGTGTGTGTCCAGGGAAAGTAGGTACTTGTGGCATTCTGATAGAGTGTATGGTTTGAATGAAAGGGCAGGGTATATGTGGCGACAAGGGGGGGGTGGGATGAAGGGAGGTAATACAGAGCAGAGTGATGTGAACAAAGAGTGGGAAGAGGCACATCATAGCATCAGGGGGTATGGGGAAAAAGAGGGATAAGAGAAACCAAAAGAGACTAGTCAGTAGGCAGCCAAGGTGGTGCAGCGGTAATGTGCCTGACTGTATTGCAGAAGGTACAGGGTTTGAGAGTGAGAGGGGGAGAAAGAAAAGAGGGGTGGAATAACAGGATAAAACAGGGAGAAAATGGTCAGAAGGAGGTTGGAGCTGAGTCAAGGAGAAAGGTGGAGCCTAGAGAAAATGCTGAAACTTAGGGGGAAATACCACCTCCTAGTGGCCAGGTGGCGCAATTGCAGGCAGTGGACAGTGGTGGAAGGGAGTATGGGAGATTAGAGGAGCACAGAGAGGGGAGAGGAAAAGTGTGAGGAGAGGTAAAGGAGACCTCTGGGGGGAAGAATATAAGCTGCTAATGGGAAAGTAGTCATGTGACTGGGAGGGGCTATAAATTAAAGGATGTCCCAGGGTGGGTGGGGCAGTCGACACAATGTCCTCTCTGGAAGGGAGCCAGCAGTTACCTTTAGGGCTCCGTGGTGGTTGCCTTGTCCCCTGTGAGGTGTTCTGTGTTCAGGCTGCTTGTACCTTGAACCAGTACTGCAGAATCTGGTATCAGCACTGTCCTGGTACCAATTCAACCGGTGTTTACTCTATATCCATTCTTGTTCTCAGCAATACAGATGGGGATACTGGAACTATCTTTATACTGAGAAGTGCAAGTAATGGTATCCTATTTGCTGTGCCTGTGCTGGGATCCTGCCTCAGAGCTGGAACAACAAATGGTGGTACTGGACCTGCCTTTTTTTATACTGTCAGTGTGAATGCTGGCATCCTGCCTCTGAACCTGTACTGCAGATGGTAGTACCGAACCTACTCTTGCACTGTCAGTGCTGGTACTGGTATTCTGCCCCAAAACTATTACTGTAGATGATGGTACTGGACCTGTCTTTATACTGTCAGTGCTGGTATCCTGCCACAAAACCAGTACTGCAGATGGATGGTACTGGAACTGTCCCTATACTGTAAGTCCCTGTGCTGATGCCCTGCCCCAAAGTCTGTACTGCAGATGTTGGTACCAGACTCATCTTTATCTGTCATTGCTGGTGCTGATATCCTGCCTGGGCCCTGGTACTACCAATGGAGTTACAGATCCATTCTTATACTATAAGTGGTGATGCTGGCATCCTGCCTCTTGACTGGTACTCCGATACTGGTACCAGACCCATCTGCATACATCAGTGCAGGAGTGGATATCCTGCCATAGAACTGGTATGGCAGATGGTGGCACCAGGCTCATCTTTACACAATCAGTGTTGTTGCTGCTATCCTGCCAGTAAACCAGTACTGCAGATGGTGATACCAGGTCCATCCTCATGCTGTTAGTGCCAGCGCTGGTATCCGTACCCAGAATTGGTGATGCTGATGGTGGTAGCAGGCTCAACCTTATACTATTGTGCCGGCACTGGTATCCTGCCACAAAACTGGTACTACAGATGGAAACACTGCCAGGAATCCAATATACAAAATGACCAGTGTGTGGAAACTCTAAGCCAGTCAAGGCAGAAAAGAAAAACCTAGCAACTTCCTTCTAAAGAAGACAGCCTTCCCTACAGAGACACTGGACTTGTGGCGTGATGGGGACTTGAAAACTACTGAGAGCCCTTAGCAATGAAGAATGTTTCCAACTTTCCACCCAGCATTTCTTGTGCTTGTTTAGCATGTCATGCTTTATTTTGTAGTAAAACATGAGAGGAGAAACACGCTTGGTGTTATTTGATCATCTGCTTTGTTTTGCGATGAGGAACATGCATCATCGTGGAAACAAAAACAAGACATTCCAGCATTCCCAGACAATTTCTTCTGAAATAGAAAACATGCAGGCTTGTGAACAGATGATGGCAAGCTGGGTTTTTTTTTACCTATTTTTAGGGATTGGAATATAGTTCTGGAAACCATTTAAGTCCGATGAAGCGGAGCTGGTGCTCTGTTTGGGCAGTGACATCACTGACATTGTAAACAGGCAAACATAGAAACAAATGTGCCAGCAGAAAAGCTGTATGGTCTATCTAGTCTATTCTGTGTGGTTGCACATGTCCGTAGAGGTTAATATCCAACCAACACCCATTCCCGCCTCCCCCAACAGTCCCTTGTACAGTACAGTATTTGCCCTGGCCTCTCTTAAAACTCCCTACTATCTTGGAACTTGTAAGTGTCTCAATAGGCTTGTACCACCCGTCCACCACCCTTTCTGTAAAAAAGAACCTTCTGGAATTCTTCCTAAATGTACCACCCTCCCCCCCACCACCACTTTGCTACTGTCACCCCTGGTAGTCATAGTCTTACTACTGATAAAAAGCCTGCTTGAGTCCACCTTATGGACACTCCTTTTATGTTTACATTTTTTAGCCATATCCCCTTTCTCCCTCCTGGTCTCCAGAGAGTACTTGTTAAGTTTGTTTAAGTCTCTGCTCATATGTCAACCCCTGTAGACCTATCATCTTGGTTGCCCTCTTCTGCACCGATTCCAATAAAGTCCTTCCTTAGGTGAGGGTTCCAAAACTGTACACAGTACTCCATACATAACACAGGCAGTCAGGTGTGTGTGTTCCATATGTCTCTGTGTACAGTTACAACATCTCTAATGGTTATAAGAGCACCTAATTAAGTTCTTTGGGTGAGAGAACTGTGAAGCAGGGCTCAGCTGATCTGGCAGGCAAAGAGAACTTGAAAAGGTACTCATGCCACCATAAGAAATGCCGGAACTGTTTACATACATAGGATATTATAGATCATGTTAAAAACATCTTTTAAAAAAAAATGAATTTGAAGTTAAAATAAAAATGTAAGAACAGAAACAACTGTGTGGGAAATGTATTATGTCAACTGAATTCAGAACTTTAGAGTTTTAGAACTGATATGTAACGTACGTCAGTACTGCCGCCAAGACCACTCTTACGGTTGTAAGAGTTTTCACACATGCATTCTTTGACTATGAGAACCACAAACCAAAAGTGAGCAATTCTGATACCCTAAGGATGGTCTTGGAAACAGTATTAATATACTGTATTATTGATCAAGATTGATCTGATCTGGCCTGTCAGTACAGTGGTAGTGCTACCACTCATGATGCCGATGACCCAGATTTAGAAGTGAGCCCAAGTCATCGGGGACCAGCTTGGGGGGTTGGGGGGATTAAGCATCCCAAAGGATGCTGTTCTCATCTGGGGAGACGGAGGGGAGTCAGCTCCGGTGCATGACTGCCACGTGGATAACCACGTGTGGCAGTACACCCAGGAGCAGATGATAGAAAGGGAGACACCAATGCATGACATGCACCATGCTGACAAGTGTGCTTGCATCACTACCCAGGTCAACATCTCAATGAGCAAAGGGAGGAAAAAAAAGGTAGAAAATGCAGTAGGATCAGGGCAGAGTGATGGACCGACCCCTCGGAGGCCCCGCACTGGCGATGTGGCAAGCTTCTCCAGATCCGGATCCTGCGTAGTGGCAGTTGGGGAGCACTGCCACACTCCATCATGGTGGCAAGCTATGGGGGCAGACAGGAGGACAATAGAAACATAGAAACATAGACTTTGACGGCAGATAAGGACCACTTGGCCCACCCAGTCTGCCCATTTTCCTACCTACTGGATAAACTGCAGATTCTAGTTAACCAACAGCCTACTTCCTGCCACCCCCCACTACAATTGCCTTGTGTCTGTCCCATGCATGTTTGAATTCACCCACTGTTTTAGCCCCAACAACCTCCCCAGGAAGGAAGTTCCATGCATCCACCATTCTCTCCATGAAAAAGATTTCCTCACATTACCCCTGAGCCTGTCCCCCTCTATCTTTAAATTGTGTCCCCTTGTTCTTACACATCTCTTTTTCTGAAAGATGCTACCCTCCTGGACTTTGTTGATTCCCTTGAGGTACTTGAACATTTCTATCATGTCCCCCATGTCCCTCCTTTCATCAAGGGTATACATATTAAGCTTTCTCAGTCTCTCTTCATATGATTTCTGATGCAGACCCTGCACCATTTAGTTGCCCTCCTCTGGACTGCTTCCATCCTGTCTATGTCCTTGCGTAGATGAGGTCTCCAAAACTGCACACAGTACTCAGATGGGGTCTCACCAGCTGTCTGTACAGAGGGATAACACTTCCTTTTTCTACTTGTGATGCCCTTCCTATGCATCCCAGTATCCCTGGCTCTCCTTACTGACTTCTCACATTGCTTACCCACCTTTAGATCATCTGATATGACTACCCCCAAGTCCCGTTCCATTTTTGTTGTTGTTAGTACCTCCCCTGCCATTGTGTACTCTTCTCCTGGGTTTTTGTTTCCCAGGTGCATTACTTTGCACTTCTTTGCATGGAATCTAAGTTGCCATATGTCTGACCATTCCTCCAACCTTGCCAAGTCCCTTCTCATCCTTTCTACACCACCTTGTGTATCAACTCTGTTACAGATCTTTGTGTCATCTGCAAAGAGGCATACCTTTCCTTCCAGACCCTCTGCAATGTCACCTATAAAGATGTTAAAGAGGACTGGACCCACTACTGAGCCCTGAGGTACTTCACTAGTGACCCCCCTTTCTTCAGAATGTGTTCCACTCACTATTACCTTCTGTGTCCTGTTGTGCAGCCAGTTTGCAACCCAGGCTACCACCCTGGGACCCACTCCCAGGCTGGCTAACTTGATTAATAATCTTTTCTGTGGGACTGTGTCAAATGCCTTGCTAAAGTCTAGGTAGACCATATCCACAGCCCTTCCCTGGTCTATTACTTCGGTCACCCAATCAAAGAAATCTATTAGATTCGTCTGACATGACCATCCTGCTGTAAATCCATGCTGCTTTTGGTCCTGTGCCCCGCTGGCCTCTAGGTATTCAACAATTCTTTCTTTCAGAAGTGATTCCATCATTTTCCCTACCACTGAGGTCAAACTTACAGGTCTGTAGTTTCCTGCTTCTGCCTTGCTCCCACTTTTGTGAAGGGGAATCACATCTGCCCTCCTCCAGTCCTGAGGTACCACCCCATCCTCCCATGATTTGTTAAAAAGTGTGGTCAGTGGTGTCGCTAGGTCCTCCCTTAGTTCTTTTAGGATTCTGGGGTGAATCCCATCAGGCCCCATTGCTTTGTCCACCTTGAGTTTTAGGAGTTCTTTCAGGACTCTTTCTTCTGTAAATGGACTGGTGTCAACCCCCCTACCCAGAGTGCTTCTATTGTCTGATTAAGGTAACTCCTCCTCATCTTCTTTTGTGAATACTGAGCAAAAGTACTCATTCAGTATCTCTGCCTTTTCACTGTCTCCCTCTGCCCACCTCCCCTTTCCTTTATTAATCTTCACTATCCCTCCCTTAACCTTTCTATGCTCCCTAATGTACCTATAAAAGGTTTTATCCCCCTTCTTAACTGAGTTGGCTATTTTTTCCTCGGTTTGGGCCCTTGCTAGTCTGACTGCCTTCCCCACTTCTTTCTGCTTTAATTGATACAGTTCCCTGTCGTGCTCCTTCTGTGATGCCATATACTTTTTGAATGCAGCCTTTTTCTCCTTAACCTTCCCTGCCACCTCTTTTGAGAGCCATAGTGTTTTTTTACTCCATTTTGTTTTCTTTATCTGTTTCACACAATGGCAGTTTTGATTTTTCTCCATTGTTCTTCCACCCCTCCTTTTTGGCCATTTGCTAGTGCATTCCTCAGGTATTCACACATTTTGCCAAAGTCAGTCCTTCTAAAATCCAGTATGCTTGTTTTTGTATGGCTTGTCTCCATGGTTGTGCTTATTGTGAAGCACATTGTGCAGTGGTCGCTTGTTCCCAGACAGGGAAAGACCACAAGATGCCTGGAGACAGGGCTGGGGGGAGGGTCCAGATTGAAGAACAGGGTTTTGAGGAGGAGTCAAAAAAAAAAAAAAAGAGAGATCGATCAATAAAATATTTAAATTAAAAAAAAACATTTCCAGAATGTGCCCACTTCCAGGGCAGCAGCGCATTAGACACTCTTCACAGAATAAGAGTGTCTCACTCAGAGGATGGGAACGTTCTGATTGGCCAGGAGTTCTCCCTCAATCTGTAATGATTATGAGTGTCTGGAATGTTTTGAGATAAACAGTCCTGATGGGTTAAAAATTATGTCATGATATATCATTCAAACCAGCACATTAAGTTGGGTTCTGGCATACCGGGCCAGTCAGGGTTTCATCCATTTCTACTGGTCTGTCAGTGGTGCTCAGTGCCCTCCTTCACCATGTTGCCAATGGTGAAAATGGGTAGCACTGCTAGTTTCCTCACAGAATTTGATGCCAGTGTTAAACAGGAGCTGGCCTCATAATGTCTGGCCCAATGGGTCTCCAGCTATGCCTGCCATTTTCTCTCACTACTTTTTCAAGAAGCCTCTTCCCACAGTGACTGCTTATATTTAAAGTGCTTTCTTGGGCCCTGTCCAGACTACAGCATGGTAAGTTGTAACGTGTTATAAAACATTTTAACACTTACTGTGCGGCTGAATTCCGAGTGAGTTCAGCCGTGTTTTGGTACAGATAAAACATCCACGCTACGGGGACCACACTGACTGCTCCAGTCACGTTCAGTGAAGCTTGCTGGACGTGCCTTCTGTGGGACTGAAACAGAGATGGAACCATACCTGCCTTTCCAGACTTGCAGGTGACACTGTTATTTATTGTAATCTATTTAAAAATGTGCTAATGCCTAGGTCCTAGCAAGGCTTTAACGCGGTTTTAGATGCCGTGTTTAAACCACTTGTAGGCCAGACTTAAAATGGTTTAAGAGATTTAGACAGTTTTTTTCATTCAAGTATTTAGTGCCTTACGCCCCTCTCTTCCCCCTTCTGACAGACCCCACCCCTCAGCCCCATCATCCTGGTCTCACCGGGACTTACCCAGAGTTCTTGCCCGGTCACCAGGTGCAAAGCCTGTGGAGAGTCAGTCATCATCCACGGCCAGGAGATTTTTCCTCTTTTTTTTCCTCTTCCTCGTTGCTGGGTTGCACATGCCCGACATGCGTACATGGAGGCCTGCGCACGTCCGTGGAAGTCCCACAGCAACTTTCTCCCATCCTTGGCACCCTGCAGACTCAAACTGCCCTCAAGCCTCCATCTGGAGGCAGTCATTCAGTGGGAGCAGCAGTCCTCCCTCCCTCCTTGGGAGAGGTAAGCAGTCCTTCAGGTGCTTGATTCTCCTCCTCTTCCACAACTGACGGGTGAGAGTTAAACTATTTTTAAGTCCTCTAATCTGGACTGGGGCTTAAATCCACATTGTATCTCATAGTTGTTTATAAGACAGTGGTGAAGGTACCTGTAGTGACAAGCGAAGTTTGCATAAAGTGGTGAAAATTCGCACTTTGCAAACTTCGCAAAGTTTTCCCAGACCTGAAAAACTTCGCCCTCACCCAAATCACAAAGCTTTTGCTGCAAAGTGTGGAATTTTTCTGTGAAGTATGGAATTTCACCCGTGAAATTCTGCACTTTGCAGCAAAACTTCACACTTCACAGATCGATCCATGCTCCGCAAATTGCGCTTCCTGAACTGAGCAAAATTTGCACATTAATTTGAGGAGCAAAGTCTGCCGACTTTCCCCATCTCTAGCTATAGTTACCCTCATGGATCCTTGATGTGAAATAAATAAGAAACAACAGTGAGTAGTTTTGTTTATGGCTGAAAGGTCATGCGAAACAAACCCGATGGACTTCTTTGACTGGGCCACTTAAACAGTGGACAAGGGCCAAGCAGTGGATATCCTGTATGTGGGCTTCAGCAAGACCTTTGACTCTGTGCTCCACAAGAGGCTGATAGAAAAGCTGGAAGATCTGGGGGTAGGAGAAAAACTGACTTGGTGGGTAGCTAGCTGACTGAAAGGCAGGACTTATGGTGGTGGGAGCTCTCAGGTGCTACGGATGTAACCAGTGGGGTCCCACAGGGTTTGGTGCTTGGCCCAGTGTGATTTAATATCTTCATCGCTTATACTGGTGATGACATAAAGAGCAAGATTTGTTTGTTCATGGATGACACCAAGCTCTGCAGCAGTGCAGATACAGAGAAGGGATATGGAGCCTAAAAGATGATCTATCAAAGTTCAAAAGGTGGTCTTAATTTGGCAACTTGACTTTAATGCAAAAAATGTAAGGTTATGCACATTGGAGTCAAGAGCCGAAGACAAGTACATCCTGGGTGGGGGTCCTGGTTACAAAATCCAAGGAAGAAGACAACTTGGGGGTGTGGATCACTAGTGACCTGAAGCACTTCATGCAGTGCAGGAAGGCAGCAGTAAAGGCCAGCAGAATACTGGGCTGCATTGCAAGGGGGATCATCAGCAGGAGGAAGGAGATAATACTGTCATCGTACGGGTTGTTGGTGCAGCCACACCTGGAGTACAGTGTGCAGTAGTGGCATCCCTACCTAGTTCAAAGGAGGACAACAAAGATGGTTAAAAGTCAGCAGGGTAGAACACATAAAGAGTGGCTGGAGATCTTGAATATGTATTCCCTGGAAGAGAGGAGGGAGACGGGGGACATGAGTGAGACCCTCAAGTATATGAAAAGCATAAATATGGTGGACAAGGAGTGTCCCTTCAGGCTCAGTGGAAACCTAATACGAGGAGGACATTGTCTCAGTTTGGAGGGGAGAGGTTCAGAAGGAAGACCAGAAGGCATTTTTTCCCAGAGAGGGTGGTTGTGGGGTGGAATATGCTCTCGGAGTAAGCAGTGTAACCTAAACAATCGATGGCTTCAAAAGAGGATGGAACAGGGTACAAGGGGAAAGTCAGGGCCAAAAGGAGCGTAACCAGAAATGAGATAGCATAATTTGGGATGGGGGGACAGAGTCCTTTGCTGACATGGGAGGCTCTGCAATGTGAAGAGATTCAGTAGACCACAAGGCCTTAGTCTTCGGGTACCTTCGTATATTTGTTAGTTCCAACAAGATCCTAACTGAATGGGTCAAAGGGTTGAAACAAAAGCACTCACTCAGTCAAACCTCATAAAATATATAACCCCGGTAAAACTTACATATTTTACAAAGTTTGGCTGAGTGAGTGGTTTTGTTTCAACCTTCTGACCAGGCAGATATCTGTAGTGCAATGGCCTACATACGTAGGCAGATATGGCATTTATTGTACATCCATCGCATAACCCACACGGTTGCTGACAGTTACCAAACCTATTTTGTTGGAGGGAATGTTGGCCAGGCCACTGGCGTTGTTTCCTGCCATTACTGAATAGTGCAGTGGGATCTGTAACTTCTTCCTGGAGCCCCAGCAGAGATGGGCAGGATGGCCCTTAATAGTACAGGGCAAAATTCTTATCACGCTTGCAAAACTGCTTGAAATTACCGATTTCACATTTATGTGATTTTCATAAAATTGCACAAAATTCTGGCATAACTTCCTGAATACTTTATTCAAACAGCACTATTTTTTCTCCAGATTGTGCATTTTATAAAAAGTGAGTTCTTAAAAATTCCCACTTACAGCAAATGGAGCTATTTCTTTCCAAACTGCATATTTTTAAAAATTAGATTTTTTTAAAATGGTGCAATTTCAGGACAGAGTTGTGGGCATGAAGTTCTGTTCTGCCAACAAATTCAGTTTCTGTGTTCATATCTGATGACCTCAAGTTGATGAAGCAGTGTGTCAAGGCAACTGGTAGGACCAGTGGGATGTTTGGGTGCATTGGGAAGGGTATCGCCAGATTAAGGAGGGAGGTGGTGTTGCCTCTGTATAGACTGCTGTGAGATCCCTCCTGGAGTACTATGTCCAGTTCAGGGGACCACATCTCAGGAAAGACATAGACAGAGTACAAGCAGTCCAGAAGAGGGCAACTAAAATGTTGGAGTGTCTGCATTTGAAGCCCTATGAGGAGAGACTAAAAGACTTCAATTTGTACACCCTGGAAGAGAGAAGAGTGAGGGGGAATATGACAGAGACCTATAAATACCTCATGGGGTTAAATAAGGTACAGGAGGGGAGTACTGTTCTAAGAAAAAGATGCACAAAAACAAGGGGGCATGCAGTGAAGCAGGAAGGGGCTAAATTCAAGAGAGATGAGAGGAAGTACTTTTCATTGAAAGAGTGGTGGATGCCTGCAGCAGTCTTCCGGTGAAGTTGGTGGGGGTGAAAAAAGTGGTAGAATTCAAGAATTTATGGGATAGGTATAAGGGAATTTTAGTGGAAAGAAAAAGTGATGGGAGGGAGCCAGAGATCAAGTAGGGTCTTCGGTGACACTATAAGCAGAGAAAAAAATGGGCAGACTGGGTGGGCCAAGTGGTTCTCTTCTGCCGTCAGATTCCATGTTTCTAGGAGTTCAGCTAAGGAGTCAGGCGCATTATGAAGTTGACACAACCAGTTCTCTTTCCTGGCCAACCAAGCAGTATCATTTGCTGTGAAGGCAGATGCTTGTTCACCCTCTGTGCCAGAGGATGAGGTGCAGGACCCTCCTCGAATATTCATATCAGTGTGGGTGCAATGGGAGTTGCCACAGCATGGTTGGACTAGTGGCGGCTCATGAATGGATCTGCACTTCCGAAGTTAGCTTTAAAAATTAGTTTTGGTAGGATAGCTTTGACCCTACACTCCCCATTTAAAAAAAAAATAAACAGGGTATCCGGGGAGCAGACCCCCCCTCCCACCATAAACATAAACACATTTAAAAAACTAAGTTTGCAAATCTCAAAATACAGCTGCTTTACTCCTGCTCCACTCCAACCATTGTGGTGGCTACCATAACGTAACTCGCATAAACTTCTGTTCAGGAACAATCTGCATGAAGGTCCTTAGTCCTAAAGGATTATTCTTAAAGGGCTCTGTCTTGTCCACCTGAATGCCAGGAGCCTCCTCCCTTAAGCTTGACACTCAAAACTTTGGACTGCTCAGCATTTTCCCAAAGTCTTGTGCATCACCGAAACCTGGCTGCCTCCAGGATCCCTGACTCCTCTCTCACCCTCCCTGACTTCCACCTCTACTGACAAGACCATGGCAAGCATGGTGGTGGCATTGCCCTGTACATTCACCAATCCCTTTCCTGCTCCATTTCCCTATGTGAATCTCTCCCCTACTCTCATGAACTTATCATTGCTAATCTATCCCTCCTCTCCTTTCTCCCAATCTATATGGGTGTTATATGCCTATCCTATGCTTTCACCTGCATTCCTGGTCTCCTGCATCACTTCAGTTATTTCCCATGCTGTCACTGGTGAGCTCATCCTATTAGGTGAGTTCTTTCTAGACTGGCTGCCCTCCTCTTCCAAGCCTACTCTTCAAATAATCACGTCTCTAAATCTTACTCGGTTAATATCCGAACCTACCCGCTATACCTTCGCTGTCCTATCCATTCTCTTCTAGACTGGGTGCTCTCCTCCCATTCCCTCTGCATCATCACTTCAGGTGTCTTCCCAGATGCCCTCAGTGATCATTGCCTGACCTACAGTGTCAGAAAGGTGCATCTTCCCCAGGAAGCCCCCAAATATATTTGGGTCCATCTTCTCAGTGCCCTTGATAGCGATGCCGTTTTTCATGACCTATCTGGTGCCAACTGGTCTCCAGTATTTTCTACCCCAGTCACTGAGTCATCACTTGGCCTCTTCACTAGCATCATCATTTAGATTTGGAACCTCCATGCCCCACTTAAAAAAGCCATGGTTAAATACCTTCACCACCCTTGGATCTCAGTCAACTTTATTGTCATGTTCAAAGCCTGGGATGGAGCTTGGGAACAATTTAAATCTTCTGATTCCCAGGCAGACCTGCAATCATACAGATCTCAAAGAAATGTTTGCACAAAGGTGGTCTGCATGGCCAAGGCTGAATATTTCAAGCCCCACCTTCGAACCAATCTAAACTCACCCTCAGAATTTTGGCACATCACCCACTCCAATGCTGACCCCCATCCCAGTCTGCCTCTGCAGTCTTGCAGTGAATGGTTCATGCACCTCTGACCCCTCCTCTGTTGCTGAGATCTTCAACAAATTCTTTACAACTTGCGCTTTTCCTGATCATCCCCCACCTGCCTCCTCTGACCGTTTTCCTTCTACCTCATCTGGTGGCTACAGTTTCCTCCTGGTTTCCCCTCAAGAGGTTTACCATGCACTAACGTCCTTAAATCCTGCCAAACCCAGCCCTGACGGACTCCACACCAAGCTCCTCCTTATCTCTGCCCCAGCAATTATCACCCCTCTTGCACACCTTTTAAACCTCTCATTCCACTCCTTCACCATCTCACTGTCCTGGAAAGTTGATAAGGTACTGCCCCTTCATTAAGGCGGTGACCGATCTTCCCCTGGCAATTACTGGCTTATAGCTCTCCTTCTCTCCCTCACTAAACTTCAAGAGTCCATTGTCTATACCAGGCTTGCTGAGTTCCTAGTCTATATTGACACTTTCTCCCCCTTCCAAGCCGGATTCAGGAAGCATCACTCAACCATCTCCTTCCTGTTACAGGTCACAAATTCCATCCTTTCAGGGTGGACCAGGGTCACATTACAACTACCATCTTTAATGACTTGGCTAAGGCATTTGGCTCAGTTTCTCACTCATCCCTCCTGAATAAGCTACTCTGTCAGTTTGGCAGCTCCAACAATAAATTGGTTCCACTCCTACCTCTCTGGCCGGCAGCAGTCGGTCCAAGTGGGAAATATCCTATCGTCCCTTCTCCCTATCCTTGCTGGGGTTTCCCAAGGGTCCATACGTAGCCTGATCCTCTTCTCCCTTTTCATGAATGACCTCCCCTCTGTCTGCTCTAACACTCACATCCACATGTATGTGGATGACGCTGTCATTTTACATTTTGGCACCATCTTACAGAGACATGCAAGCCCCTCTCCAGCATGACTTTAACAAAGTTCTCAGCTGGTTCTGTGCCAGCAAACTCAGAGTAAACACAAAAAACTGTCTCAGTAACTTTCAGTGGCAGGCAAAAGCAAGGCTTCAGACTCTCCCAGTGTTCACCTCCCCAGATATCCTCCCCAATGCCCCAATGTGGTCCTCACTTTTAAATACCTAGGGTTCTGGCTGGATAACCATCTTGACTTCACCCACATTGATGCAATTTACTCTAAACTCCACCCCAAGTTAGGAATCCTGTATCAGAACAAAGATTTCTTATACATCGCGAGTTAGTCACTAAAATTATACTTTCGGTATTCAGCTATGTTAATGTAATCTATGACACCACCCCAGCAGTGTTGCTTGCCAGGCTCGACACTCTCCTAAACTCCTTCTGTTGCTTTGCTACCAACTCCCTTTTTTGCACACACCACTGCTCTCTCTACTCTTCTCTGTCACTCCCTTTCCCCACAGGCAGCTGACCCACTGTTTATCCCTTACTGCCAAATACTGGTTTGGGACCTTCCTTTGCTATATCTCCTCCCCACTACCCCTGCCAACCCCCCCCTACCCTCTGCACCCTAGTGAATCCCACTCCTTCCTCCTTCTCCTTTCCTCATCCCCACTCAACTTCTGAACAATCTGATTTTCCCTACTACTTCCCTTTCCTCTGGAATCAGTTATCCTCTGACATTCACCTTTCCCCCTGGATCCATATCCTCAGGCGCCAGCTCTGATTCACTCCGGTCCCCTTGCTCCTGCCCCCATCTCCCTTGCCTCCCTGCCTCAACCTACCTAGCCTCCTTGTGGTCCTACAAACAGCCTCCCAACTCATAAAGTCTGTGTTGAAGGCTGCTCATCCTTTGTAACTTTGCACTTATTTAGTTGTCATTTTGCATTCTGCCTTCTGTCACTACGTATGATTTTGTCTCTGTCCACTGTTTGTATGATATCCCTCTTTCCCCATGTTGCACCTAGAAATGAGCCTTGGCTCTGTGCGCCTTTCCCAGTTACCAAATTTTAAATAAATAAATACATGGGCCTCCACTTATGTTGGCTACAGCTATGAAGATGTGTAGCCAGAAAGGTCCCTGTTGTACACTCGGTCCTTCTGTAGCCTGTTACCCTGTATGGTCATGTATCATTATATACTTTTTAATATACATATTGTACAGTAGGAACAGAATCTAACATATATAATATCTGATTGTTACTCGAAGATAATGTTCTCATTTTTCTGATGTGAGTGCAAAATGAAAGACTGATGTCTCCTAATATCAAACCACGTTACATACTGAGAACCATGCCTTTTAGCTTAAGTATATCACAGCCACAAAATATCAAATACAGCACAGGCATATCTGAAGAATGATAATGATACAGAAAAGATACATGGCTTGAGACAGGTACAAAGGAAAAGTAAGTATGCAGGACCTCCGAAAGGCTACAAAAAGCTCTTTCCAAAGAAGAAGAAGAATCAGCATTTATATAGCGCTTTTCATACATCCAAAGCACTTTACAAGCAATGCTAGACTGGTAGTGAAGTGACTGAATGTGTGGTGGCGGCCATATCGCACATCATCACCCACACACAGCCTGGATAATTGCATGAACCGGTTTATGGAAAGGGGAATGTTGGCCAGGACACCGGGAATGTTCCCTACTCTTTGCGAAGAGTGCTCTGGGTTCTTTTACTTCCACCTGGACACCCACCAGGACAACACCAGGATGGGCAGAAGGGACCTCGGTTTAACGTCTCATCCAAAGGACGGCACACCCCAGCAGTACAGCACCCCCCCAATACTGCACTCGGATGCCAGCGATTTTTAGGTGCAAGTCCAATCCCAGTGTGGGACGAGAACCCACGACCTTCTGGTCCAGAGGCGGATGTGCTACCAACTGAGCCACGCTGACACCCAAAGAGGTATTAGGTTTCTTTGTAGGTGTCAGTAGGCTGGGGATAGCCATACCTTAGTCATAAAATAAAACAGGGCAGCAGCTATGTTGTGGAAACCTGAGACAGGAAGTATTGTTAAAGCTGACATGCTAGAGTAGCCCCTCCACTGCTCAGTGACATGGAGATGGCCTTGAAACATCTGATTTTTGATAATCGGTGACCTTTGAAAAAGATAGAATTATATCTACAGTTGTGCACTGAATCTCGGTTATTACTACCGCTGGCACTCCAAAATGGGTAAATACACCTGGCAGTTCCTTGATGACCTGCCTGCTGGTGGTAATGGGCAGATATAAAACATGCAGTGCTTCTAATAATTTTGGAAATGTAGTCAATGGCTAACTGTCTAGTAACAGCCTCCTTTTTCATTGTTTCAGGTCCCCATAGATGTCCGTACTCCACTTCTACCTTAGGGGTTCAAATACTTTTGAGGGGTCTGGGTCAATAACTCCTGTGGGCATTCATTACTCTACGACTGTATCTATATGTTAAATTGTATATTGTCTCCACCAAGTGTGCCAGTGATGGACTTACCATCCTGATTCTGCCCATGTACCTGGTCAGCAGCCTGAGTGTCCCCACATACGAGCCCTCTCTTTGCATTTGGTCGGGACCTGGTGTCCATTGTGTATGTATCCAAGATCTCCCACTGCTGTAAAGATTGCATATTTCAGCACACCTTTAACTTCAGACAAAAGACTTCTCACAGAGCAGAAAGCTCGTACCTCCTCAGTGATGCTGTTCGAGTGGTCACTCTCCCACTGGGTCAGGAGCATCTAGTTTACCCCCAGGACTTCTGGATCAGGCATCCACTACTACTAAAGTCTTTCCAGGGCATACTCTGCAACCACTTTCAAATGTATTGGTCACATCAACAAACTCTCACTTCTGATGGGGACTTTTCCATGGCTTTGCTGTTTATTAATGCAATCAGCAGACTAAACTATTAGCTTAAAGCTATTAAGACCTGTAGATACCTCACAATCCATTCACAAGATGACACACATGCCCAGCACTCTTTTCTGATTCTAGCATACCTGGAGTCAGTATCAGTAAGCCATACTGAGCAGTATGCCACTGACCACTAGCTATGTAGTGAAATAACACCCACTACCCCCTTAGGCCAGCAAGCGGTAGCTGTTTTAGACTAATCTGAACTTTGAAAGGGAACAGTTTATATTTTTCAGAGGAAGTGCTACCTCTTGACAAAACTGCCACCCCCTTGAACAAATTCTAGATCCTGCCTTGCCACTCACTGCGTCATTTAGACATGTGGTCAATCCCAGGACTAGGTTGGACTCGTGACTCTGAAAGTAAAGATTACTTAGTTCCTGCATATACTGCTGATCTAACTTATATGGACTGTTTCCTTTTGGGATCAAAGTCAAGAAGTTTTTTGCAGCTGTCCCACTGACACTAACTGGGAGACTGGGATACACTGTTTTAGGAGTGTCAGTGAGTGAGTTGTGCCTTGATATTGCTACTTCCAGCTGTCTGTAATGCTTTGCTAACTTTCTGTTGGCTGCAAGGAGGAGAGTGCATGAGAACCTACTGAGCAAGTGGCAACTCTCTTGTGAACCTGTGGCAGCTCTCTCGTGAATGTGCAGCTGATCCACCCCTCATCCCCACCCCATTGCGATGACAGTAATGGAGCTGAATGAGCTCAGACAGGAAGTACAATTAACCTCAGTCTGTATGACTTAGTGAATGGAAAGCTTTTATTTTTTCTGAAAAAAAAACAAATTGGTGTTACAAAACAGAGCATTTTTATGCCACTAAATCATTGCAATGCAAAAGGACAAAGAATACCATAGCAATGGCACCATTTAATGCTTGCAGGAACTAGGCATTATCTCTCTCCACCTCTGTATAAAGAAACAAGCATTTGTCAATGCTGAATGTTGTCGTACAAGCATTGGCATTGATAGTGCAAGAGTTAAAGAGATGCATAATAGGAATGGCAGCGAGGTACTGAACTGACGCCAACCCCACCCCCACCCTGCAGAGACTGACAGGTATTAGGGTGTGCTTTTGGGTTGTCGGCCATAACACTCAAGCCATTTCACCTCACCCTAGCCTACAGATACCGACAAGTGTTGTGGTGTGCCTTGGGGTCTATGGGCCTTATACTCATCCCATTCCATAAGGAAATATGCTGATATGGGTGCAGTATAGGAGAATGGGGTGAACTTTGGGGCCGAAGACTCCAAGGCACACCTCGATGTCTGTCACTGGTTACAGAGTGGGGGTGGAATGGCATGAGCATTACAGCTGACGATCCCAAGTCACACCCCTGATGCCTGTCAGTCTCTATAGGGTGAGGCGTTACAGTTAGAAACCCTAACACCCCAGGCATTTGTTGGTATTTTCACTCCAGATTTTCAACATGGGCGCTGTGTGACCCCACCTCATGAACAGTGGCACTATCAGTTCATTACCCGAAAGGTGATTTTGCAAAGATGTTTCTTCCGCCTGAGCAAGACAACATTAAAACAGGTGAGTTTTCAGTCAGACCGAGTAGCTGGTCAGGGACAGAAAAAACTAAGGGGAAGCAGAGGGGATCAATTACTGGAGAAAGAGGTGGCCAGGGTAAGACAGTTTGTAAAACAATACTTAACCAACATGACTTTCATACACACTGAATCCCAAAATGTTTTACAAAGCACAGGGGGTTCATTCTGGTAACACAGGGAATGTAGAATATAATTTACAGTGCCCAGCTCAACCCGAGACACAGAATAAAATAAAATCTGGCCCCCTTTTCCAATTACCTCATGGGCCTGGTGAACACCCCAGCTAGTCAGGGAATAAAAAATCTACCTCCACCCCCAAACAACCTGACGAGTCCAGTGCCCACTTGAACTCATCATGGAATAAAACAAATCTGTTCCCATTCCCCAACCAGTGGAACAGATCAGTTTCCTGACCTGACCCTTCAGGGAATAAAAATAAATAAAATCTGCCTGCCCTCCGGCTACTTAACTGGTTAGATAGATACACAATACAGCCCACCAGTGAATTAAAAAAACATATGTCCCTCTCTTCCAAACTGCCTGATGGATCCAGCATGTAACCTTGCCTGTCAGGGATAAAAAACATGCCCACCCTTCCCCCAACAGCCTGACAGATCCAGAGCCCACCTACCTCATGGATTCAGTGCCATATCAGGCCTCTCAGGGGATAAAAATAAATTGTCCCCCTTCCCCAACAACCTGACCTGTCAGGGAATTAAACATCTGCACCCCCCCAATTCAAACTACCTGATGGGTTCTCTGCCCAACCTGGCCTGCATATTAAGACAAACACAGATAAGGAGAAGCAGCAGCAAAGCGGTGAGTGGAAGGTGAAATGGGCAGGGTAGTAAAGCATTGCTGTCCCCAAGTCCATCCATTCAGGTCACAGTGAGGAGCTCAAACACTATGCAGGAGACTCGGGGCTGCTGTTGCATTGATGCTCCTACCACTGCCATGCACACTCCAGCCCAGCCTGCTGCTCAACGGAATGGTCCAGTGCCCAATCTGGCCCATCAGGAAACAAGCAAGCAATAATACTTGACAGGGTGGGTGGCATTGGGCCATACTGGACTCCCCAGGGGCACAGTGAGGCCCCGCACTGCAGGTGGAGGTTTTATGGCCCCTTGGAAGGTCTGGTACAGCCCATACTGCCCATGCTGGAGAGTACTATTGTGCTTCGAAAATGTGCTATATGTCTCATTTTTATAGGATGTAAAAAATAAATTAATGCCATAACAAAATATGAATGAATTTATTCATCCACTTTAGGTGATGCAGTCTCTCTACTGGTGTATCTGCCAGTAGAGAGCACTGCAGTCTTTGTTGGCTGTTTTTTCCCAGTTTAGCAGTTGAATATTTCTCACTGCCAGTGTTTTTTTTTTACCAATTTAGGATCCTTCTGAGTCCTCCCCCTCCCCGACCCATTATCTTACATCCCTGCTCTGTTTTATGTCCTCATCATCCCCCTGCTTAGTCACCTCCATGCTCCTTTTGTGTACTGCTGACTCAGGGGTGAGACCAGCAGTACTTTCTTGGTTTCTGCACTAGTAGATGGAGGAGTGCTCCAAGCTTGTGCAGCAGGGAAAGTGGGTGGGCAGCTGGAGGTGGGGTATGTTGCTTATCAAGATGGCATTATGAACAATCAAGTGAGACAAGATATTTATTGCAAAAAAATTGTGAAGAATTTAAATTACTTCAGTGGAACGTGTGTGGCTTAAAGGCTAGTCAGGCTGTCTTACAGTAGCATTGAGCGCACAGTGTGTCAGTGCTAGTACTTTCAAGTGATTTTATTTTTTTAAAAGGGGCAGAATATAGTAAACAAGTATATAACTGTGTGGCAAATTACTTATAAGATTGTTCTTTTCTCTGGCAGTCAGCACTCAGTTGGTAATTGTAGTTGGTGTGGGGGGGCACTCACTAAGCGAGGAAAAAAACATGACTGACACTTAGGTATGAAACTGAGTTGGGCGCAGTGATGTTTGTTGTGATGCGGCATATTGGGCTGGTGCTTATTATTTCCTGGTCTCTACTGGCACTTAATATACCCTCTTCATATGGCTCTTAGCCTATCAGAGACCAGGAAATCTTAAACCCATTTTCTAAAACAAAATTTGTCCCCCACCTTCAAACTATCTGAAAGGACCTGTGCCCAACCCAACAGGGAATAAAAAAAAAATTTGGCACCCTTCTCCAACTTAACGTAAACAAAAAAAGGGGTCTCTCATCAGCCGCACTGTACATAAAAAGCCATCCATTGACTCACATCAACGTATGCAGAGGTAATTTATTAGATAGTGCAAAGAGTAGCAAAATGAATCAGTGCGGTCAGCACCCCCAACATTTCATGCATGTGTGTACACATCATCATGGGTATTATAAAGCAGTCTAAGTGCCTCTGCCAACCACAGAGCTGATTTATTCTACCTCTTATCCACCATACAGTCGGCACCGCGCGCTGCTCCAATCAGCTGATTCCCATTGCACTGACACTTTCTTCAGAGGCTGTTTTCTGACAAACATCACAGCTTGAATTGTCGAATGGAAATGAACACGGCTTGAACTTTCTCACTGAAACAAACCTGTTTAAAAAAAAAAAAAACAGTGTTACAATTGTTAAGCCACTCCAGCCGCTCTGTATTACCCACTGCCATTACTTGTCATAAAAGCAACATCACCACATCCTGCAGTGAGTGGAACAGAACATGCCATTTAGTAGTGTACGCTGGGGGGGAGCGCAAAAGCAAAAAAAACTGTTTTTTGTCACAGTATCTGACTCTTTTTCATTAGAGGCAGTTAGACTGATTCATAATATATGCTCAGTGTTTACCAAAGAAGACCCAGGGGATGGCCCAGCCCTGAAAAAACACAACACCCCAGGACCAGGAGTAGACATGAGTCCCTTTACAGAATCCGAAGTACGGTAGGTGCTAAATAAACTAAAAGCAGACAAAGCCATGGTACCAGACAAGATGCACCCCAGAATCCTTAAGGAACTGGGAGCAGAATTAGCAGTCCCTCTGGCTATTCTAGTCACGAAATCCCTTGAAGAGCAGTGTGGTACCTGAAGACTGGAGAAAGGCAATAGTGATTCCACTTCACAAATCAGGCAGTTGCAAAAAAGGCTAGTAATTACAGACCGGTGAGTCTCATGTCTATAGTAGGGAAACTAATGGAGACACTACTCAAACAGAGGATCATGGCATTCCTCGAAACTAACAGCCAGCAAGACCCTAAACAGCACAGTTTCACAGCAGGTAGGTCATGCCACACATATCTGCTCGAGTTTTTTGACTACACTACAAAAATAGTGGATGACAGTGGGGCAATAGATGTGGTCTACTTAGACTTTAGTAAATTCTTCGACTCAGTTCCACACAGAAGGCTGGTAAAGAAGCTTGGTCACACAGGGGTTGGCCCAAAAGTACTCAGATGGGTACAAAACTGGTTGCAAAGCAGTACCCAGAGGGTACAGGTTAATTTAACACAATCGATGGAAGGCAGGTTGACCAGTGGGGTGCCCCAGGTCTCAGTGCTGGGGCCTCTGCTCTTCAAGGTTTTTATAGCAGATATCGCTGATGGACTGGTAGGGAAGGTGTGTCTGTTCACAGATGACACCAAGATATGTAACAGGGTGGACACCTCAGAAGGAGTGAGCAAGATGGAAGCTGACCCCAAGAAACTAGAAGAATGGTCTGGAGTGAGGCAGCTGAGATTTAATGTCAAAAAGTGCAGGGTCATGCACATAGGAAAGAAAAATCCAAGAAAGGAGTATTACCTAGGAGGCGAAAGACTGGTGGCCTCAAACCAGGAAAGAAATCTGGGAATCATAATCTCAGATGACTTGAAGGTTAGTAAGCAGTGTGAGAAGGCAACATTGAAGGCCAACAGAATGCTGGGCTGCACTGGGAGGGGAAACACGAGCAAGAAGAGAGAGGTGGCACTACCACTGTATAGATTGCTGGTCAGGCCTTATTTGGAATGTGGAGTCCAATTCTGCAGGCCTCCTCTCAGGAAGGATATTGACTGGGTGTAAACAGCATAGGGAAAGGTGACAAAAATGATTCAGGGTCTGCAGTACATGTCCTGTGAGGAAAGACTTAGGGAACTGAATATGTACTCCCTGGAGCAGAGAGGAAAGAGAGGGGACATGATTGAAACATTCAAGTATATAAAAGGCATTAACAAGGTACAGGCACAGGAACTTTTTTCACTTCAAGAAGGGCTGCAGGACCAGGAGAGGGAGGTTCTCTACCAACACCAGGAAGTTTTTCTTCACAGAAATAGTGGTGGATGCTTGGAACAGCCTGCCCAAGAAGTTGTGGGGGTCAACAGTGTGGGGACATTCAAGAATGCAAGGGACAGACACAAGGGAGCCCTGACTACAAAAGCAACTAAAATGTCAAAATAGGTCTAAAACAAATGGGCAGACTAGACGGACCTAGCGGTCTCCTTCTGCTGTCAACTTCTATGTTTCTATATGAATATGTAGCATGTGCTTTGTTTCTTACAGGACAAGAATTCTATCTTGCGCTGTTTTGGACTGACAGAACCAATTAGTTTTGCTGTGCAGTCCTCTTGCCCAAAACAGCCCGAGATAATGTTGTTACCCTGTAAGAAACACAGTACACTATACATATTAATATATAAACTGACATCCCATTGCCACTGAAATTTATATACCATGATTAAAGACAGAGATTCAAACTATCCCTGGTGTTAAAGCAGCCATAAAGTGTAGTAATAAGATGCACTAACCAAAGCGCAAATATGCATAAATAAATAAACAATAGTCAAATGACAGTAAAAACAATCTATAAAAAGGGAACAGTGCCTGTGTAAACACCCTGTCACACTTCAAAAGATGAGAAACCACTGTGATATACATAGGATATCAGATGTGAGGCACTGAAAATCAATTATGATATGTTATGCATTAAAAGGGAAACAGTGCTTGCTAAGCCTCTTATAACAGTGCTACTAATTCTAGCTGCATACTAGAGATGCACTCAGCATGCAGTTCACAGAAAAGTCCAGCTGCAAAAACGAAAATTGAAAAGCTCCATTTCATTCATGTATGAAAGAACAATAAATGATATATAAATACAAAATTACTCTAAATAAGGCATATCATAAATAATCATTCCAAAGTCAAGCATTTTATAAATAACACTGCAGAACTAAGCATATGCAAAAGACAGATACCCACATATGAATGGGATGGGCACAGAAGCAAGTGGTATTGCAGTAACATCATAGCATTATAACAAAAAAGCACTAATTCAACTCATTCATTAAGCAAGTAATAATACTCAACAGGGTTGGTAGTGCTATCTGTCACTACCCCACTCAGCAGGTCAGGCCCTCTGCTCCCACAGTGCCAACCTCTGAGCGCAGTATTGTGAACAGGGTAGCAGAACAGGGTAACCCTCCTGTCTGTTTTGTGGGTCCGAAACACCTTTGGTCTCAAGTTCTGGAGGGATTCAAACTGTAAACCTCTTGCTAGCATACCCAACTGTACAGGCTCAGATAATTCTGCTCTTCAGGGAATGTCAAATATCTTTTGTCTATGGGCGCCTAACCAGGTATGCAAAATGAACCTTTAAAAACTCTGTGAAAGACCTTAGATGAATTCTTACCTTTTCCCAGTTTGGTATACCACTAAGTTTATGAACAGTGTTGTCAAAATCTTAACCATCAAAAAGGAAGGACTTGGAAGACACAGGCAGTATCTTTAAAATCAGAGGTTTTACTTAAAATGAATAAAATATGTAAAATGTAACCGCAGAACAATATATCACAAAACATAGTTACTTAAAAGAACAAGGTAAAATACAAACATAAACTCCTAACACAATACACTTAGACTTGTCTATCTAATGTATACCTTCTTACAGTACTTTAGTTAGCTGTTGTTTCAAGAGAATCCAAACAGGGATGTGTCTAAGTAGAAATACAGAATACAGTTAAACTGTCTCTAAACCTTCCCCTTCCATGATATCACTTAGCTCCTCCCTGTAAAATACAAAAATTAATGCACACTGGATGTCCTATTGCTCAGGGGATATATTAAATAAGGTGACATCAGCAAAAACTCATTTCCCATATGACCCTTTGATCTTGAGTCTTTCCTGCTTTTTCAAAGACATCACAGAACTTTTTACAACTCTGCAGTTTTCTCACCTAGCTACAACATAGATTTTCCAGCACCAGTTGAAATTAACTGCCCTTCCTGAGGATGTCATAAAATGGATATTTTAGTTCCTGGCTTCAAGCAACACAGATCCTAAACAAGGCTATAAAATGTGAGTTCTTGGACGTTAATCACATTACAGAAATCTGCTGTTTAACATATCCTGTCCTTTGAACCGAAACCTGAGAGGGGTATCATCCCAGGAGCAGAAGATGTCTCATGAGAGATACTCAATAACTCATTTTTATATTACCAAAAATCATAGAGCGATCAGAACCAGCTGGCCAAGCGTCACAATAATTACGTCCTTAGGTTTAGGAAAAGGCTGAAGCAGCTTATGGGGACAGCCCAGAGCAACCTGGCAGCTGCCCAACAGAAACAAAAAGTGTAGTACAACTGCTGAGCCAGAGCTTGCTCGTACATGGTGGGTCAGGAAGTCATGGTCTTTATTCTGGTCCAGAAAGACAAGCTGCACGCTGAGTGGGCAGGACCTTACAAAGTAGATAGGAAGGTAAATGATGTGCACTATATTATAAAGTTACCTGAAAGAAGACGGACAGGATGTACCACGTCAACATGATTAAGTCGTATGCTAATAGGGCTGACATGGTGTTTGCAGTGTGTAGTCCTGTGGCGGGGACAGATGAAGGAGACCCCCTTCTGGGCTTGCTGGAAGAAAGCAAGTGGGAGTCCTCTGTGAAGGCAGTTAAATTGTCTCCCCAGCTGGCCCCGGACAAGATCCAGGAAGTAAGGGAGGTTTCAGCAGACTTTGACCCATTGTTTAGTGCCAAGTCTGGACTAACCCCCTTAGCGATGCATGATCTGGAGACTGTATTCTGTATTTCCACTTAGACACATTCCTGTTTGGACTCTCTTAAAACAACAGCTAACTAAAGCACTATAAGAAGGGATACATTAGATAGAGATGTCTAAGTGTATTGTGATAGGAGTTTATGTTTGTATTTTACCTTGTTCTTTTAAGTGATTGTATGTTATGTGATATAGTGTTCTGTGGTTAAATTGTACATATTTTATTCATTTTAAGTAAAACCTCTTATTTTAAAGAGACTGCCTGTGTCTTCCAAGTCCTTCCTTTTTGCCTGTGATGTATAGATAAGATTTTGACAACACTGTTCATAAGCTTAATAGTATACCAAACTGGGAAAAGGTAAGAATTTATCTAAGGTCTTTCATAGAGTTTTTAAGGGTTCATTTTGTATACCTGGTTATGTGCTCGTAGGTGAAAGATATCTGTCATTCCCCGAAGAGCAGAATTATCTGAGTCTGTACAGTTGGATACACTAGCAAGAGGTTCACAGTTTGAATCCCTCCAGAACTTGAGACCAAAGGTGATTCAGACCCACAAAGCAGACAAGAGGGTTACCCTGTTCTGTTACCCTGTTCACAATACGCACTTGGAGGTTGGCACTGTGTGAGCAGAGGGCCTGACCTGCTGAGTGGCGTTGTGACAGATTGATTGGTAGTGGTGTGCATAATTTTGGTAATACAAGCTTTTATTGTTCAGTGTGTCAGCTTAATACTGTCAGCTCACTTGCAAAACAAGGCAGTAATTTATTTTTTTTTAAAAAGGACACAGAACCATATCACTTGGCTTACAGTCAAGTTCCTACCTGTTTTATTTTTTTTAAAGTGCAAGTTAGAGTAGCCGTAGTTAGGGAAGAAGATGGCTTCCAACTACAGCAGGCACACTGTAGACTACTTAAAGCAGTTGTGCAGGGACAGAGGAGTCCTGTACAAGGTGAAAGCCACCAAGATGAACCTCGTGGATGCCCTGATGGTGGCAAATAACCAGAACATCAAATCACAGACAGTGACTATAAGGGACCGAAACTTGATTGTGGAAGGGCTAGCAGCCAGTGCAGTGTCCAGATCCAATGAGGAGGGCAGCAGGGCCAGTGTCAGCGAAGGGCCACAGCAGCAGGGGAAGGTCACTAGCATTCTGGAGCCAGAAGTACTCAGGCTGCAGATTGAGTTGCACAGAATGGAGCTGGAGTTCCAGAGGGAGGCAGAGCGAGAGAAGCGAGCCACAGAGGAGAAGAGGGAGCATGAACACTGAGAAGCAGAGTGAGAGAAGTGAGCCACAGAGGAGAAGAGGGAGTGTGAACAGCAAAAAGCAGACTGAGAGGAGTGAGAGCACCAGAGGCAACATGAACTGGAGAAGCTACAACTGCAACCACCAGCACCAGAGCAGGTAAGTGGCTTGGGTTTAACTGGAAATACAGGACTGGGTTACAAATTGAATTCAAAACTGATAGCTGAATTTAAAGAGGGGGAGGATATGGATGCCTTTTTAAACTCTTTAGAAAAAGTTTGTATTCAGGCTAAAATTCCTAGGGAGTCCTGGAGCTTCTAGCTATCCCTGCTACTTACCAGGAAAGCTCAGGATATATTGGGTCAAATGGACAATGAGGACAGTAATGATTACAGCAAACTTAAAGCTGCACTGTTAAAAAAAATTGAATTAACTGCTGAATCATACAGAGCTAAATTCTGTAAGCTCAGGAGAAGCCTTGACATGAGCTATGAGGAGCTAGCCACGAAACAACGTCAGTTTTTAAAACATTAGTAGGAAGGAATTGAAGCAAACTCTGTAGATAAAATTTAAAATGTGATTCTGTTAAAATAGTGTTTCTGGGCATGCCCAGCAGAGCTGAAACCTGGCTGGAGGACCAAAATCCCAAAACAGTGCAAGAGGCTGCTGAACTCTCGGACTACTATGCCAAGAGCAGACCTGCTTTGAAAGTGAATGGGGTAGGTGTGGCAGCACAGAAAGGAAAAGCATGCCTTCAGGGCAGCTAAAACCCTCACTGCCTCCACCAAAACAAGTTAGCCCCAGGTTTCAGAGAAAAGATTTCTCTGAGAAAAGAAAATAATGTTGGTTGTGTAAAGAAACTGGGCATATTGCCAGACAGTGTCCCAAAAGGGTGAGCAATACACAACTGGAGGCTAGGAAAGAAGTGGGTTGTTTGTGTGTCCCCGGAAGCATGCCTGTGAACATGAGGGAACACATGCACCCAGTCATGGTGAATGGTGTACAGATGCAAGGGTTAAAGAACACAGGGGCATCCCTGACATTGGTAAAAGGGGATCTGGTACAGCCTGGTCAGCTTATACCCAATAAATATGTCACTGTAAAAGACTTTACTGGTGGGGAGAAAACATTGCTCCTCACTAATGTTCTTGTAGAATGGGGTGAAACGGGGGAACTGTGCAACAGGTGGCTGTAGCCATCCCCAGTAGCAGTTAACCACACAGCTACAGAGGGTTACTCCGAAGAGGGAGGGTGACCCATTGTCAGAGGGTTAGAAATTGCAGTGATCCTGAGTGCCCTGACGCTTGTGCTAGGGATCCTAGTTTAGAAACTGAAAGGGACCTGTCCCATACCTTGGGAATGTGTAAGGAGTTTGCAGCTGCTCAGAAAAGTGACATTAGTCTAGAGAAGCTGAGGGCTTGGGCAGACTCTGACAGAGCACAAGGAGGTGACGGTAAACATAAGGTTTATTGGGAAAATGGACTGATGTACTATATACTCAGGCTGTGTGGACAGAGGGAGGGGTGCTAGGCAGGCAGCTTGTCATTCCCCAGGGGTATCGTGAGCAGTTGCTCAAGATTGCACATGACATTCCCTTGTCTGGTTATCTGGGAGTCACGCGCACTATGCAGTGGTTGGCTCAGAATTTCTATTGGCCCAACTTCACCAAGCAGGTGAAGGAGTATTGCAGGTCTTGTCACCGGTGCCAAGAAATAGGGAAAGTGAGCAAGAAAAACACAAGCCGCTCTAATTCCATTGCCCATAGTGGAGGAGCCATTCCAGAGGGTGGGAATGGATATTGTGGGGTTTTTAAATACCCCTAGCTCCTCAGGGAAGAGATTCATCCTGACTGTGGTGGTTTATGCCACCCAGTACCCAGAGGCAGTTGCCCTATCCTCAGTGAGGACAAAGTGGCAGATGCCTTACTTGGGATTTTCTCCCATGTTGGGGTTCCACAGGAGGTTATCACCAATCGAGGGGGTTCCTTCATGTCATACCTGATGAAATGTTTGTGGGAGAAGAGTGGGGTGGTGCAGAGATGCATGACACCATATCACCCACAAGCCAATGGGCTTCTGGAAAGATTTAATGGTACCCTGAAGTCAATGCTCTGAGCGTTGGCTGAACAGCATGGGAGGGACTGGGAGAAATACCTTCCCCACCTGTTGTTTGCATACAAGGAGGTGCTCCAAGAGCCGACAGGATTTTCACTCTTCAAACTCTTATATGGACGCCGGGTACGTGGGCCCCTAGACTTGATCTGGGAGGACTGGGAAGGCAAGCACGCCACCCAGGGAACTCCCATAGTGGATAACATCTTTAGGTTTAGGGAAAGGCTGAAGAAGCTTATGGGGACAACCCAGAGCAACCTGGCAGCTGCCCAACAGAAACAAAAAGTGTGGTACGACCGCAGATCCAGAGCTTGCTCGTACATGGTGGGTCAAGAAGTCATGGTCCCTATTCCGGTCTGGAAAGACAAGCTGCATGCCGAGTGGGCAGGACCATACAAAGTAGATAGGAAGGTAAATGACATGAACTATATTATAGAGTTACCTGACAGAAGACAGACAGAAAGGATGTACCATGTCAACATAATGAAGCCATATGCTAATAGGGCTGATATGGTGTTTGCAGTGTTTAGTCCTGGGGAGGGGATGGATGAAGGAGACACCCTTCTGGACTTGCTGGAAGAAAGCAAGTGGGAGTCCTCTGTGGAGGCAGTTAAATTGTCTTCCCAGCTGGCCCCGGGCAATATCCAGGAAGTATGGGAGGTTTTAGCAGACTTTGCCCAATTGTTTATTGCCAAGCCTGGACTAACCCCCTTAGTGACACATAATGTGGAGACAGGGACACAGATGCCCATACAGTGGACAGCATATCAGGTGTCAGAGGCAGTCCAAAAGGACATTAGGAGAGAAGTGGATGAGATGCTGGATTTATGGGTAATCCAGAGATCTCACAGCCCCTGGGCCTCACCCATAGTCCTTGTGCCCAAGCCAGATGGCTCTACTCATTTCTGTGTGGACTATCATGGACTGAATGCAATCACGAAGTCAGACGCCCCAGACGGATGAACTCTTGGACAAGTTGGGAGGGGCGACCTACCTTACGACCATTGACCTGACCAAGGGTTATTGGCAGGTAGAGTTAACAGACAGAGCTAGGGAGAGGTCGGCCTTCATCAATCTGATAGGCTCATTTGAATTTAAAGTAATGCCTTTTGGAATGAAGAACGCCCCAGCCACTTTCCAAAGATTGGTGAACCAGGTGTTAAATGGTGCTGAGGAGTATGCCGTGGCATACCTGGATAACATTGCCATCTTTAGTGCCAGTTGGGAGGAACACCTGTCCCACCTTAGGGAAGTGCTGGACAGGATACAGAGGGCTGGGCTCACTGTCAAAGCTGAGAATTGCCAGGTGGCCATGGGAGAAGTGGCATACCTCAGGCATGTGATAGGCCAGGGACAGCTCCATCCTAACCAAATAAAAATAGAGGTGATCCAGGCATTGCCAGACCAGAAACGCAGAAGTGGGTCAAGAGTTTTCTAGGGACAGCAGGGTACTATAGGAAATTTGTACCCAATCACAGTGCCCTGGCTGCTTCCCTATCTGACCTGATATAGAAAAGGATGCCAAAGAAAATTACCTGGGAACCTGCCTGTGAGAAAGCCTTTACCAGACTGAAGGAGGCACTGCACAGTGCTCCTGTTTTGACAAGTCCTGACTATAACAAACCCTTTATAGTTCAGACTGATGCCTCAGATGTGGGTATTGGGGCAGTACTGAGTCAGACATTCAACCAAGGCAAAGATCACCCAGTAGTGTACCTGAGTAAAAAGTTACTTCCCAGGGAGCAGGCATATTCTACTGTGGAAAAGGAGTGTCTTGCCATAGTGTGGGCCCTAGAAAAACCTAGAGTCATCCTTATATGGGCAGCATTTTTGTGGTACAAACTGACCACAACCCCCTGGTTTGGCTGCCGCAAATGGAAAAAACTAATGGTAGATTGTTAAGATGGAGTCATGCTTTGCAAGGGTATGACATGACAGTCTTACATAGAGCTGGAGTGAAAAACCAGAACTCAGATGGTCTGTCACGTGTCTGAGGAGTGAACTGATTTGGGAAGCTTATCCCATGCAGGGGATAGAGCACCCAAATTCAGTCTAGGTAGCGAGGTATTGTGACGCTTGGCCAGCTGGTTCTGATCACTCTATGATTTTTGGTAATACAAAAATGTGTTATTGAGTGTCTCTCATGAAACATCTTGTGCTCCTGGTATGCCCCCCCCCCAGGTCTCAGTTCAAAGGACAGGATATGTTAAACAGCAGATCTCTGTAATGTGATTAACTTCCAAGAACTCGCATTTTATAGCCTTGTTTAGGATCTGTGTTGCTCGAAGCAAGGAACTAAAATATCCATTTTATGACATCCTCAGGAAGGGCAGTTAATTTCAACTGGTGCTGAAAAACTATGTTGCAGCTAGGTGAGAAACTGCAGAGTTGTAAAAAGTTCTGTGATGTCTTTGAAAAAGCAGGAAAGACTCAAGATCAAAGGGTCATATGGAGAAATGAATTTTTGCTGATGTCACCTAATTTAATATACCCCCTGAGTAATGGAACATCCAGTGTGTATTAATTTTTGTATTTTACAGGGAGGAGCCCAAGTGATATCATGGAAGGGGAAGGTTTAGAAACAGTTTAACTGTATTCTGTATTTCCACTTAGACACATTCCTGTTTGGACTCTCTTGAAACAACAGATAACTAAAGCATGGTAAGAAGGTATACATTAGATAGACAAGTCTAAGTGTATTGGGGTAGGAGTTTACGTTTGTATTTTACCTTGTTCTTTTAAGTGATTGTATGTTTTGTGATATATTGTTCTGTGGTTACATTTTACATATGTTATTCATTTTAAGTAAAACCTCTTATTTTAAAGAGACTGTCTGTGTCTCCTAAGTCTTCGTTTTGCCTGTGATGTATAGATGGCTAAGATTTTGACAACACTGTTCATAAGCTTTAATGGTATACCAAACTGGGAAAAGGTAAGAATTTATCTAAGGTCTTTCATAGAGTTTTTAAGGGTTCATTTTGTATACCTGGTTAGGTGCCTGTAGGTGAAAGATATCTGTCATTCCACGAAGAGCAGAATTATTTGAGCCTGCACAGTTGGGTACGCTAGCAAGAGATTCACAGTTTGAATCCCTTCGGAACGTGAGACCAAAGGTGATTTGGAGTCACAAAACAGACAGGAGGGTTACCCTGTTCACAATACTGTACTTGGAGGTTGGCACTGTGGGAGCAGAGGGCCTGAACTGCTGAGTGGGGTTGTGATAGTACTGACACATGGAAACGCAGAATTTGATAGCAGATATCGACTGCTTGGCCCACGCAGTCTGCCCATGTCACCTTACCTACACTATTACCACAGACCATGCCTGATCTGCAGCTCTTTCTCCCTCCCGTCCTTTCCACTATGATTCCCTTGTGCATATTGGGAGGGCTTTAAGCCCAAGGTTCGATGGGTGGAGCAACAACGTCACCCCCCCATCAAGCTTAAAAGGCCACAACACCCTGGGCTTTGCCAGGATTCTTTTTCGTTGCGGCACCGCTCCTCCTCCTCACACTGCTGCTGATTTCTTTGGGGGGTGCCTCTGGCCTGCCGACTCTGTCTCCTTTGTAGCACTCTGCAGCAGGTGGCCTTGCTTCATGATGGCTGCTCTTTCATTTTCACCTTGGGACACCCCCCTGCCTGCCTTCTCTTGCTGCCGCACTTGTAACTCCTATTGTACCAGATGGGACTTCTTACTTAAATTTCAAACTCAGACGTGCCTCTTGTACTATTCAGACGCATGGCAGACTCACTCAAGTGTATTGTGTTACTGAGGTGTTACGTACACTGGCAGGTATGTGGTGCAGTACTTTACGAGTCAACTTGTGTGTAGTCCAATCCAGAGCATATTTCTTGTGGGCTTGAATTCTTACCTCGTTTTATTTTCTGCCCTGTATTTTCCGGTTTCCAAGGTTCAGGGTCAACCATTCCGAGTTCACTTTGTAGGGCTTCCCTGGTGCTGGGTTCACCCATGCTTTCCCTGGCTCACTTCCTTCCGTCACTTTGCGGCACTCCGTGCAGCTCGGCTGCCCACTCCTCTCGCTCTTTCATCTTCTATTGTTCGGCTGCTCCTTGCTCGTCTCCTGAGTTGCGCTTTGGCATGTGCGCTCCCTACCTCCCATTCAGTTAGGCCCCGCAACACATTCGAACCATCATTAATGTCTTTACATCTGTTTTCCAGCATGTTGCATTCACTGCACCATGCAGCAATGACATCTGGTGTTTTTTTTCAGTTTTTTTTTTCTCTGCTAGGCACACTTCTATTCTTGGGATGCTGCCTGCTGCCCTTTAGCTGACCGAGGGTGCATTCAGCAGCTATACATACCTTGCTTACGTTGTAATTCCTGTTCCATTTCATAGAATTCTGAGTAGTCTGGAAAGGCTGGCACTCGACGTTTCTTTTTTCAATTCAAACTTTATTCAATTTTATACAATCTCAAAGAGAAGATCCAATAAACATGCATGTAATTGCTACAGGTCCAAGATACAGAAATTAGATCAACTCTTCCCCTCCCCTTTCCCCCTTCCCCTTCCCATTTCTTCACACAGGTGCGACCTCCGGCGGGCTAACCGACTGGGTGCAAGCCTCTATGAGACCTGTAAAGAGTACAATGTCAGTATAGGGCCCCACATTCTCTGAAATGTCTGGGACTGATCGTGTAAGTTAGCTATCATATTCTCTAGGTGCAAATTTGCCAGCAGCTCTTGCAACCATTCACTATAAGTGATGTCGGTCACGCCCTTCCAATGACGCAGCACCAGATTTTTCACCGACATGGCTATCAGAGCAATATGGAATTTCCTAATGTTAATTGTGACAAAGGAGAAATCTCCCAAAATGCAGATTTTGGGAGTAAAGAAATCATTTAATCCTAGTAATGGATCTACCCTCGATCGAATCACTTGCCACAGGGGGGCTACCTTAGGACACTCCCAGAATATATGTAGGAGATTCCCCTTATCCTGATGACAATGAGTGCACGTACTGGACAGCAGGAGTCCCAGCCTAGCCAACTTATGAGGAGAATAATAGTAATTGTGCAAAATTTTAAACTGCATAAGCCGAAGCTTATCAAGCCTGACGTACTTGTGACAATCTACCCACAGGGAGGACCAGTTAAACGTTTGGTGGGGAAAAAGAGAAGCCCAAAATTGGGTTGGGCCAAAACAATCTGGCCATTTCCAATTTTGCAGTATCCCGTACATCTTGGATACAGCGTGGGAAAGGCCAGCCACTGAAATCAGTTCTGTCCAGTAGGAGTAGTTAGGAGAAATCCGGGGGGGCAGGGCCCAGAGTTTTCACCAATAGGTGCCGTAACTGGAATATTTTGAACACAACGAAATTTGGGATTTGGGCTTTATGGATAATCTCGGAGGAATTTAGCTACGAATGATCCTCTCGTATGAAAAAACTGAGCGACAGTCTCCCAGCTGGGGGATCCACTTCAACTGGAGTGGTTTGCCCTCCACAGTGAGGTTAGGGTTTCCCCACCATGGCTGAGCAAGATCCGCTGTATGTTCATATTTCATAAAAGCGCATAACTGTGAGTGAACTCTTACCGAGACTGCCACCGGGCTACTTTTAAGTGACGGGGGTGGGGATTTTAACCTAGTATGTAAAAGCGCCAGCGGAGATAGCCCATTAACCTTTATCAGGGAGCGTTCAATATTCAGCCATATGAGGATGAAGGGACATGATATATCCAGGGGCTCTGGTGTAAGCCACCTCAAGTAATTGTTCGCATGACTAGCCCAATAATATAATGCCATGTGCGGGAGACGAAGTCCTCCTTTTTCCTTGGGAGCTGATAACTTATTATAACTTATCCGGGCCTTCCTTGCAGACCAGACAAAGTCTGAAATCATCCTATGTAACCTCTTGAACCAGGTCAAGGGAATCCATGCGTTTGAGCGATGAATTAAGTAAAATAATTGGGGAAAAATGTTCATTTTGATTATGTTGATTCTCCCCCAGAGGGAAAGAGGGAGCAAGGCCCACCTTGCAAGATCTTGCCTAATACCGCAACACAAGGGTCTAAATTCAGTTTTATGAATCTGCGGGATCCCTTGATAGGTTAACTCCCAAATATTTTAAGGACTTAGTCTGCCAGGAGAACCCACCACCGATGCATCTATCTTGTCACCTTGTAATTTAAGGAAGACAACAGTCTTGTCCTTGTTCAACTATGATTGGACAAGGAACTGAACTCTTCCAAGACTGACACAAGGGCCGGGATAGACGTTTTGGGGTGGGCCAATTGTAAAAGCAAGTCGTCTGCTTAGGCCAGGACTTTCACAGTTTGTTGTTGCACCGTAATACCCTGTATGTCTGGATCCATTGTGATCCTACGAATGAGAGGCTCTAAATAGATGTTAAACAGTAAGGGCAATAGCAGGCAACCCTGCCTAGTTCCAGCAGAAAGTGTAAAAGGCTCAGACATTAACCCATTGCAGAGCACACGTGCAGTTGGATATTTGTATAACGCCTTGATGCAGTCCAAAAACAGCAAAGGGAATCCAAAGGCCTGGAGGGAATACAGTAAAAAATTCCAGTCGATTCTGTCGAATGCCTTTTTGGCGTCTATGGAGACAAGCACCGCTGGATAGTCGGCATCCCTGGTGGCTGAAAAGACGTGCGACAGGGTCCTGAGAAGGTCTACGGAAGATCTAGCCTTCATAAATCCCACCTGTTCTGGACCTATTATATCTGACAAGATAGGGTCTAACCAGTCTGTAAGAAGTTTAGTAAGGATCTTGAGGTCCTGGTTCAAAAGGGAAATCGGTCTATAGCTGTGCACTCTATCAGGAGGTTTACCCTCTTTTGGTATTAGAGTAATTAAAGCCTCGAATAAGGACTTGTCCACTTCTTGTCCTGACAACATATGGTGGAACAGCGCCATCAAGGGTGGGGACAATTGGGAAGCATGCACTTTGTAGAAATTGGCAGAGAAACCATCAGGCCCCGGTATTTTATCCGATGGCAGGTCCTTGATAACCTTAATTATCTCCACTAGTGTAATGGGGGCAATGAGTGCGGCTTTATGCTCGCTGGTGATGGTGGGCAAGGAAAGACGAGGGAAAAACAGGGACAATTTTGCTGACAATGGGGGCTCCTCCATCGGGTTATACAACTTAATGTAATAAGTTCTGAATTCAGAGGCTATATCAGGTGGAGCTATTTTCAGGGTATTATCCTCCATGGAGAGGATTGAAGCAATGAACCTGTCTGACTCGAGTTGTTTAAGTGTGAGAGCCAGGAGACGCCCTGCTTTTTCTCCCTGATCCAAGTAGATTGCTTTAGTTTTGAGGATAGTGAATTCAGCCCTCTGTCTCAGCAAGTTCAGATAAGCATCATTTAACCTAACCAGGTTCTGTCTTTCTGAGTCAGAGGACTGGGATGATAAAGTGGGCTCCAACGAGCGAATTTGGTGCAATAGAGATTTAAGTTTCTCCTCGTGCATCCTTTTCCTATTAGATGCCAGGCCAATCAGTTGGCCCTGCAGGTAGGCTTTTAGATCGCACCATTCTATATCTGGTTTCTTCGTTGAGCTGGTACTAATTTCGGAGAAAATTGAGATGTGTTCTGCTATGTATTTAATATTTTCCGGGGCTTTGAGCAATTGATTGTTGACCTTCCAGCGCCCGCCTCTCGTAGGAAGAGATACCAAGGACATCAGACACGATACTGGTGAATGATCGGAAAGAGGGCCTGGATGTATGTTCGCTTCTGATACCGCGGTGATCAAGCTTTAGGAGATCAATTTGTAGTCGATATGTGAGGAAGTATGGTGTACCTGTGAAGTAAATGTGAAATCTCTGACTGTTAGATGAAGGACCCTCCATATGTCAACCAGCCCTGCACTGTCTAACATCTCCTGGAGTGCACGCTGAGCTGGAGAAAGACCCTTCTCAGATCTATTGGAGTGGTCCAGTTGTGGGTCAACAACCAGGTTTAGGTCCCCTCCTAGGATTAGGGGAATATTTAAATGGGGTGAGAGGATATTAAGTAGTTGCGTAAAGAAACGGGGGGAGTCAATGTTAGGACCATATACACTAGCCAATAAAATGTCTCTAGTATACAACTTCCCCTTCACAATGATGTAACACCCCTCTGGATCGGGAATAATAAGGTCAGGGTAAATGGTATAGTTCTACAAATTAGGATCATCACCCCCCTACTTTGAGTATTCCCCTCAGCTGAGAAACATTGACTTATTTGTTGCTTACACAACTTGTTCGCCTCTGAGTTTAGTAAGTGTGACTCTTGGACCATAATTATATCCGCTGTCAGTAAGCAGAAATGCTTGAGTGGTTGATACAGCTTAAGCTTGCGCCTAGCTCCCCTGACATTCCATGTAAGCATACTCACCGTTCCTGTCATGTCAGAATACACCGAAATGAACCTGTGAAAACATTATCCAGCGAATCCCCCTGGAAACCGAACCTGTGTGAAGAAGTCCTCCCCCTGTATCCCCAAAACCAAATGAGTCCCCTATTATAACCCGTGCATGAAACAAGCAATGGCCAATAAACCCAGCCCACCCCCCACCCTTTTGTTCATTCCATGCTCTATGTCTCATGCCACTGCAGTCATCCCCCTCCCTCCAGCCACCCTTATATCTCTAATACAATTAGAAAAAAAAAAAAAAGCAGTCTCAGCTAGCCTAAATGTGATCACACACAAATGGTGCCCTATACCATTGTTATAACCTAGAAAACCTGAGCCTAAGTAAACTATCTAACCTATAGAACACGTCCTAGCCATAGTAAGTGACTTAAAACCATGAACTTCAATCCCATAAAATCTGATTAATATTCTGGGACTACTAATTACTTCCCTGGACTATTACACTGAATAGATTATTAATGGTAGTTATAACACCCATCTACCCTTACAGTTACATATATATTGAACTATCATTAATTAAACATTGCTCCCCCTTATGAGTAACTTTGAAAACTCCTTTTCAATTATAAAAAACCAGAGGAGGAGAAGCCAGGCCAAAGGGGCAGTAATAACCAACAATTAAAGCCCATAAGCATGATTTGGAACATAACAGCATCAAAACTGGATGCGTCCCTTATTCCAGATTTGTCCCTCCCAGTCTCTTTTTCTGCTATAAAGGCTACCCGAGAAATCCCGAGCCCGAAAAGCTAACCTTGCACCAAGTGTCCATCTGTGGAAATGAGAAACAAAATAAAAATAGTAATGGAGAAAAGTCCCAGATCAGCACTCAAGCAGCCGAAAAGCCTATAAATTGTGATGATGTCCATCCACTGTACTGGAGCGCCCTCTTGTGGTGGTGTTGCGGTACAATAGGCAGACACTGAGGAGCACCAATGGGCTATTGAAACACCCTTTGGAGACACCAAGAATGTGGCTCTTGACGTCCATAGGGAAATTCCCACTGAAGTAGAACTGCCTCATGTTTAACGGGCTACATTGCAGATGGGGATCTTCACCGTGACCCCTCATGGGCTCTTGAAGAGGTTGGGGAAGGCAGGCTGGAGCTGCGAGGATGCAGTATCAGGATCATCGAAGGAGGACCAAGTTCCTGCAATTAAGACCTGTAATCTGGCCGGGTAGGTCATTCTGAACTTGATACTCGCAGCAATCAGCTTCACCACCACTGAATGGAAGGCTGCTCTTTTCAATTGGACAGATGCAGGCAAATCCTGAGTTATTCTGAGATTTTTGCCTTCCCACTTGATCTCTTGAAGTTCCTTGCATTTTTAAAGGAGGTGTTACTTTTCTAAAAAGTTCAAAAGCCGGAATATTAGCGGGCGCGGTGGGGCACCTGGTGCTGGCTTAGCACGGAGGGCCCAATGTGCCCTTTCTATAATATACTTATCACCGAAAGGCGAAGGGCCCGCTAATTTACACAGCAGTTTCTGGACAAATGCTATAGTATTGTGCCCTTCCTCCCATTCCGGGAGCCTGATTATCACGACGTTATTCTGGCGACTACACCCTTCAAGGTCTTCCACCTTGAGTTCCAATTTGGCTAATCACTGTTTGCAGGCACCCAGGTCAGGGTCGATCCTATCTTGCCTCTTCTCCAGCGAGGCAATGTGGGCGGAGTTGTCCGAGGCCTTTTGAGAGACCTCTTTGAGTTGTGCCATTAAGGTGGCGAGGTCCGAAGTCAGACTGCAGATGTCCTCCCGAAATGGTCTGAATTCGTCCAGGAATCTCTGCAAAGTCAGTGGCTCGTGGTCTCCAGCTGAAACAGAGGTGCTTGAGCTTTGGCTAGTATCTGAGGCCCTAGGTTTCTTTGAGGCCTTTTCGGGTGTCACCGGCGGAGTGCGTTTCAGCTGCATTTTCTTGCACTCTACATCCATGTCTCTGCATGGCTTTAATTTGCCGTACTTCCTGAGGTGATCCGATAAACTTAAATGTCGGTAAAGGGAGAAGGCGGGTAATTGTAAGGTAATGTAGAGACTTTTAATAATCGGGGGGCCGGAGCTGCGAGAGGAAGCTGCTACCCCGCACGACGCATCGCCAGAAGTCGGTACTCGACATTTCTTTTGGGCATATGTTCAGCCATCCACTTCCTTGGACTGTCTTTGGCTGTCTCTGGCTGACTCCATCTAGCTTCCCTCCACCCGAAGCCCTTACTCATCTCATGGGTCTACTCCTTCACATTGCCCATGCAAGTGGACTGCATTCAATATTTCTTTTTGGGCATACTTATCATTACTCATATACCTGCCTCATCAATCCACGGCATGTATTAGGTTCCTGATTCCATCCCTCATCAGCCGTCAAGGATTCACTCCAGTCATGGCTTCTAGATCTCATCATGCCACATGTTTTTCTATTAGCTTGCTCTGCTATTCACATCATTGGGCCATCTATGGCTGACTCTATCTGGCCTTCCATCAAACCTGGCCTGCGTGCCACCTCATCCACCTTGCCTTACTGCCGTTCTCGTCCTGTATCGGCTGGGTCCTGTGCTACCCCATTGACTTCCCTCTGTCCTTTGTCCTTTCATACCTCACTTTTCTGTACCAGCCTCTATGGTTTCAATCCCTCATTGTACCTCATCCATGTCCTAATTTTACCTTCCTTGTCCTAGCGTCTTTTCTAGTATCACCCATCCTTCTCTCTGCTCTTAGCTTCACGCCTCATCATACATCATCCAGTTTTGCTCACTCCTCATCATACCTCGTCCAGCTTTTATCCTTGATCACTTGGTCCCTTCATATAAATAATATGTAAGGGATATTTGTCAAGGGATGTTCATTTAAATGTTGTGAACTCTTTATTAATGCCCAATTTAGATTATGGGGATCCTCTTTATTGGGGAGCCTCTGACTTTTTATTGGATACGGGGGATTCGATGTTCCATAGAATGGCTCGATTTGTGCTGGAGGTCCCTTAAAGGACTCACAGATGCCTCTGTTTACCAGTTTGGGTTGGGTTAGGCCTTCTGAGCATAGGAACCTTCATCTCCTTAAATTTATGTTCCAAATTTGGAAAAAAGGGGTCCCAATTTATATCTCTCAATTGTTTCCTCCTAGAAGTATGAAGGATAATCTTAGGTCTACCCAGGGGTTGCATTATCTAATCCCAAGATGTAATGTGAATATTGGTAAGGCATCAGTTCCTTTTAGAGGGATGACTCTTTGGAATAAAATTGCTGTGTGTCTAAGGGATGAGAATCAGATCATTCATTTTTCTGATCTGTATAAATTGTACTTGGGATGGTCTAGTAGTCAATTTAACTGTAATCAATGTGATATTTATTAATAATTGATTGATTTTATATATATATATATATATATATATATTGCTTACAGTATATGTATATTTTTATATTGTAATGTGATTATGCTGACTGTTATGTCCCTTGAAACTGATGTTTGATGTTGTTTGTCTTTTGATACCTGAGATTTCATTATAAATGAGTTATGCTCAATTGAATACTTCACTTATTCCTTATGAATAAAAAAGGTTTACTACTACTACTATTCAACCTGAGTTGCCTCTGGTTCCAGATCTCCCTTCTTGGCCTCGGAGTCTACCTCCTTTCGAGGATCCTACTTCCTTTTACTTCCATCGTACAAGTTCATTTTCAAGTTCATTCATGTCTCCTCCTCTTCCAGTTCCGTACCGGCCATCCAGGATTCACTCCACTCGTGGCCTGCTATCGATATTCTTTTTGGTCCTACCTACCATAACTCCTATGCCACCTATCAACCACGGCCATCCTGCCACATGTATTGAGTTCATGACTCCAGTCATATCGCGTTCATAAATTCAGTCATCATTCACTCAGCATTACCTTAAGGTTTATCTTTTTACATTGCTTACTTGAACATTCCATCATTGAATTCCATACTACCTCAGACTACAACCTCAGGGTCTAATCATTCAGAGTCTAATTGTTTACATTGCATAATCAAGCATGCCTCTTCAATCTCAGTGTCTGCTCACTCACATCGCTCAATCAAGCGTATCACTCAGTCAAGCCAGTCTGCATCATCATCTGTCTCCTCATCAGCACATCTGGAATCTCCTCATGAGCACATCTGGATACCCCTTGCTTCTCTGACTCCTACATGGATTTACTCCGTCCCATCCTTGCTCCTCTGATCTACTATATCTCATCGACTACTCGAGCATACCCTCCTTAGGTCTCTGCTACCTCATGTTCCTTATTTAATCTATGCTTCTTTGGAGTTTTTCCCTATCTCATCTTCATCCTCCCTACTTATATCCCCCATCTATGAACCATTCTCTTTACCAACATACGTCCTCAAATCAAACATCGTCAGCCTGGAGGTAAGGCGACCTAGGCCTTGGATCCCAGAGGTTTCATCCTCAAAGGGTTTTTTTCCTCTCCTCCGTGCCAATGGTCACAATATTAGTTAGAGTTAGTGCTTTATTCTCGTTAATTAGTTAGGTTCCACTGTTGGAGGGAGGTAGATGGTGGCCTGGCTTTCCCCTCTCTCCTTAGGAAGTTAGCCCTTCTCTTCACAGAATTCATTCATCATCCTTGCCTCTTCGAATCTTGACATCTTTGGGTACTCTTTTTGGGCTTCTTCCTAACCTATCTTTAGCTGATGCATTAATTCCTGGCACCTGTAGGTGGGGGAGCCCTCCTCTAGGATTCCTTGTGTCGTACCCCTACAGGGTAGTATATTCCATGGATAGAGAGGTGGAAAGCCACAAAGCAAATCAAGTTACACAAGCATCATCTCATATTATCTCATTCAGTTGCATAAGCACATCGAACCAGTGCTTTCTGGAAATCCACCACTGTTTTCACCCCATCACCTCTGCTGGAAAGCTGTTCCTGGAACTGATCACTCAGTGAAGAAATACCTCCTTACATCTCTCCTGAATCTACTCCCCTCCAGCTTCATACCATGTCCCCTTGTTCTTCAGCCCATTTTCTTTTGAAAAACACTTCCCTCCTGTACCTTATTTACACTGTGAGATATTTAAAGGTCCCTATCATATCCCCCCTCCCTCCTCTGTTCCAGGGTGTACATATTGAGGTCTTTAAGTCTCTTCTCATAGGGCTTTTGATGCAGATCCTGCACCGCTTTAGTTGCCCTCTTCTGGACTGCCTCCACTCTGTCTATGTCCTTCTGGAAACATGGTCTCCAGAACTGCACACAGTACTATAGGTGGGATCTTACCAGCGATCTATACAGAGGTAACACCACCTCCCTCCCTCTCTCTGCTGGTAATACCTCTCCTGTTCTTACTCGTGGCACTCCAGAGATTCCCATACCTTCTCCATTCCCCACCATCACTCTCGTGCCGGGCAAGCAGCCTTCTCCTACTGTCTCCTGTCCCTTTTGGAATCTGCTGCCCTCCTTCATCTGACTCTTTCCTATGCTCCCTGCCTTTAGATGCTTGTACTGGCTTTTTCCCTCCCCCACCCCCGCATCTGTCCTCCTCCTCTTAACTCCTCTTGGCTTCTTTCTTCTATTTCTCCTGATCTCCTGGCCTATTTCTCCTTACACAAGAAACACTGTGACCCTACTCATCGTGCACTGCGTGGTTTTAGCATTCTTGCATGTTTTGTGCATAATACAGTGGTGAACTTAATTGCCTCATCACATTTTGTTCCTTGGTGTTGTTCGCCTATGTATTTTGCATTTTTGAATGTTTTTGTTATGTCCTATTCTGTGTCTACTTCATTTACCCATCCCTCATGTCACACCTGGAAATGAACCTTGGCTCAATGTGTCTTTCCCAGTTACTAATTTTAAAATAAATAAATAAAATACACCTCCCTATGCACGCAGCATCCCAGTAGCCCTCCCTACTCCCTTGTTGCACTGCCTGGACACCTTGAGGTCATCTGATATGATTTCCTCCAGGTCTCTTTCTTGCTTGGAGGTGGTCAATACCACTCCATTCATTTTGTACTCTACCCTGGCTGGATTTATGTGCCCCAAGTGAATTATTTTGTACTTTTTTGCATTGAAACCAAACTGCTATATCCTTGACCACTCTTCCAGTTTTCTCAGATCTCTGCTCATCTTTTTCACACACTGCCCCAAGGGTACCCAGTCAAGTGAGCGCTACCAGAATAGCGCTGCAATGCACAGCACTAGTCTGGTAAGCGCTCACATGGACAGCGAGTGGGAATTTACAGCACTTGCAGTAAGCACTCCCCTGGTCACTGTCTGTGGTGCTCAGGAAAGAGGAGAGCACCAGGAAGCTGGCCAAGCTGCTCCTGTGGTGTGAAGGGCTGGGGTATTGAGCAGCTTGGCCAGCGCTAGTGAAGAACAGGGTTCTAATCCTGGTCTCCCAACCTTTTTTATGCACTCTGGACTTAGAATATGTTACATGGGGCTGTAGAGACAGTATTCCAAGGCCCCATGATTTTTAACTTTCCCAGGGATCCACTCCCCTCCAAGTGAGAACCCTAAAGTAGGGGTCTGTGGGGGTGTGGGGAGTAGAGCCCCCCAAAAAATAAAAGTCAGCACCTTTTTTCCTGCGTGCTCCTAGCCAACGATATTTTTGTCAGCACTCTTTGGACCCAGTGCCATACCCAAGAGTGTCCACCCTAATACAGATTTTGGTGTCATCTGCAAAGAGACAGACCTTCCCTTCCAGTTTCTGTGCAATATCACTTATAAAGACATTAAAGAGGACCAGTCCCAGCATTGATTCCTGAGGCAACCTCACTGGTCACTCTACCTTCCTTGAAGTGAACTCCGTTTACCACCAACCTCTGTCACCTGTCCCCTAACCAATTTCTTATCTAGTTTATCATCTTTGGACCCACTCCTAAGCTACTCAGCTAGCTTACTAGTCTCCTACAAGGAATGGTGTTGAAAACCTTACTAAAATTGTGGTAGGCCACGTCCACTGCTCTACCCTGATCTACTTCCTTGTTCAGCCAGTCAAAGAAATCGATCAGATTCATTTGATGTCACTTCCCCTCTGTGAACCCACGCTGCCTTGCATCTTATAACTCTCTGCATTCAAGATATTCCACAATCCTTTCCTTCAGCATTGATTCCATTAACCCTCCCACCACCGATTTCAGGCTGACTGACCTATGATTGTCAGCCTCCTCTCTGATATTGATTGACTTGATTGATTGATTGATTGATTGATTTCACAGAGAATCCTTTAGGTAGATGCCTATTTCCAAAGGGTCGAGAGTCAGAAACAACATTAGTACATAACTCACAAATATACATTACATAATCATTGATATGTTATTGGGCTATACCCACCTACCCAGGGGCATAATGACACCTGACGCCACAGGTGGAGAGCCTTATAGCCCCTGGAAGGAGGGTATAGCCCATACCACCCAGCCTGGAGGGTATTATTGTACTTAGAAAATAAATTCTAGTTGCATATTTTAAATACTCTGTGTAAAAATATATTTAAAAAGTGTAAAATATTAATAAAAAAGAATAAAAACTGTATTTATGTAAAATAGTCCCTCTACTACTGTATCTGGCAGTAGAGGGCATTGCTGTGTGGCATCATTTCTTTACGATCCCCCCACAGTCACCAGTAAGAATGTAGTTTGAGTGAGTGTTAAAAAAATCTGATGAGGCGTTCATTGATTTATTTATAACCACATAAAAGGGATGCGCTTGCACTATGGCCTCTCTGCCTTTTACACTGACACACATTTGGATTTTCGAGTGGGGGAAGAGCAAGTGCAAAACTGCAGCGCTCACTCAATGATGAGACTACCGGTACTTTTTTGCTTTTGTCTCCCACAGATGGAGACATTCTGCCAGCTTGCAGCACTAAAGTGAGCAGGCGGGCAGAGGAGGGGGGCACGAGCAGCACTCACATCTTACAATACCGTTTAGAAACATAGAAACATAGAAGTTGACGGCAGATAAGGACCGCAAGGCCCATCCAGTCTGCCCATTTCTTTTTCTACCTTATAAATGTGCCATCGGCCTTTGCTCTGTCAGTGGCCTATCTATTCATACTCATTTGTATTGCTCCCTTATGCCTATCCCATGCCTGTTTGAAGCCCTGCACTGTATTCATAGCCACCACTTCTTGAGGTAGGCCATTCCATGCATCCACCACCTTTCTGTAAAAATAATTTCCTCACATTCCCCTTAATTGGCCCCTCTAATCTCATGCTGTGTCCTCTTGTCCTGCTATTTTTCTTATATTTAAACATGTTAGACTCTTCACCTTGTTAATGCCTCTTAAGGTGTTTGAATGCCTCGATCATATCACCTCTCTCCCTCCTTTGCTCAAGGGTATACATATTGAGCTCTGTTAATCTGTCCTTATATGTCTTCTGATGCAGTCCCTGCCATTTGTGTTGCCCTTCTCTGGACTGCCTCAATTTGGTTAATGTCCTTGTGAGGTGTGGCCTCCAATGCTGCATGCAGTACTCCAGATGGGGCTAACCAGTGTCTTGTGAGAGGTTATGCCTCCTCTTACGACATGATACCCTACTAATACATCCTAACACCCCTAGCCTTACCTACTGGCTCAGAGGTATGCTTGGATGATTTCAGGTCATCAGTGATGATGATGCCCAAGTCTCTTTCTTCCTTTGTGACTGCTAGAACTCCTCCCAGCCTATGGGTGGCTTCAGGTTTCTCTTCCCTATGTGCATGATCTTGCACTTCTTTGCATTAAATCCCAGTTGCCACTCTTCTGACCATTTGCTAGTTTATCCAGATCTCTTCTCATTCTGCCCACCCCATCTGGATCATCTACTCTGTTGCAGATCTTGGTGTCATCTGCAAACAGACAAAGCCTTACCCTCTAGTCCACCTGCAAGGTCACTAATGAAGATGTTGAAGAGGACTGGCCCCAGGACTGATCTCTAGGGTACCCACTTGTGACTTGCATCTCTTCTGACTGTATACCATTTACCACCACTCTCTGTTTTCTGCCCGTCAACCAGTTTGCCACCCAGTTGACCAACTTCTGACCCATCCTGAGCCTACCCAGCTTATTTATCAATCTTCTATGTGGAACAGTGTCAAAAGCTTTGCTGAAGTCAAGGTAGGCGACATCAACTGCACCCCCTTGGTCCACCACTCTGGTTACCCAGTCAAAGAATTCTTTGAGATTAGTTTGACAGGACCTTCCTTTTGTAAACCCATGCTGTCTTGGATCCTGTGCCCTATGGATTCCAGGTGTTGCACTATCCTTTCCTTAAGGTGCCTCCATAATCTTGCCCACTACTGAGGTAAGACTGACTGGTCTGTAGTTCCCTGCCTCCTCCTTGCTACCACTCTTGTGGAGCGGGATCACATGAGCCCTTCTCCAGTCTTCTGGGACCTCTCCTGTGCTCAAAGGCTCACTAAACAGTTCAGCTAATGGCTCTGCTAGTTCCACCTTTAGCTCCTTAAGTACCCTGGGATGTATGCCATCAGGTCCCATTGCCTCATCCACCTTGAGCTTAGCAAGCTCTTGTAGGACCCTTTCTTTTGTGAAGGGAGTAGTGCTCACCTCCTTCCCCCCTGTGTCCATGGTGCTGAGCTGTGGGCCCTGCCCTACCTCTCTTCAGTAAATACTGAGCAAAAAGTATCTATTTAGGATAGATGCTTACATGGTCTTCCTCCCTCACATGCTCCCTTTTCTCCGTTAAGCAGCAATACCCCCTCTGGACTTTCCCTTTCACTAATGTATCTATAGAAAGTCTTGTCACCTTCTTTACTGTTCGTGCTAGTGTTTCCTCAGTTTGGGACTTTGCCTGCCTTACTGCTCCTGCTTCCCTTAGGGCAGTTTGGTATGCCTCCTGTCTTCATCCCGCTGTGTTCCTTATATTTCCTGAAGCCCAGCCTTTGGCTCTGACCTTTTCTGCTACTGTATTTGAGAACCAAAGTGGTTTCCTTCTTCTTTTGCACTTCCTTTTCTGTCTAACACAATGGGATGTTGCTTCAAGTATTGCATCATAATGCTTGCCCACTTTGCCTGTACCCCCTCACCTGTGTTTCTTTTGCCAGGGCTAGCTTAACTCTGTTGGCCATCTTATCAAAGTCAGCTCCTCTGAAGTCCCATACTTTTGCCTTGGAATGGGATGATTTAGATGTAGTAGCCAAATTGAACCATACCATGTGATGGTCACTGGCCCCAGGTGACCTTCTACCTGAGATCTGTGATCCCTTCCCTGTTAGTCAGTACTAGATCTAGGATAGCCCTGTCTCTTATGGGTTGTTGTGCCAGTTGTTTGAGGCCCTCCCCCTGCAGGAAATCCACTATGTGTCTAGTTCTGGCAGATGTTCCTGCTGGTATTGACCAATCTGTATCCGGCATGTTGAAGTCTCCCATTACCAGAACCTCCCCTTTAGCTGCCATGTTTTGTATATCTTCTAACAGTAATGTGTCTATGTCCTCCCCCTGGTCTGGGGGCCTGTAGACAATCCCAGTTCTTATGGCTGTCCTATTTCCTGTTTCCAGGGTGACCACAGTTCTTCTGGCTCCTTATGTGTATTCTGAATTTCTGTAGCTTTGATATTTTCATTTGACATACAGGGCCCTCCTCCCCCCTTTTGCCTCAGGTCTCTTCTAGACAATACATAGCCAGGTACTGAAGTTTCCCAAGTGTGGTTACTGGTGAACCACGTCTCACTAATTGCTACTATGTCCAGTTTAGCCTCTGACATTTGCCTGTAGGTCTGGGATCTTATTTCCCAGGCTGTGGCATTGTGTACATGATTTTCCATTGGTCAGATTTCGATTGTGTTAGTTGTTGGGTTAGGTTGGCATTACCCCTGTACGTTGTATGGGAGACAAACCTTTTTCTTACTAGTGGTGCAAATGAACTGCAAACATGCTGAATCCTGTTTGACCACTAGCTGAGGGGGAGGGGTGTTCTTCCCATTCGACGTATGGGGTGCTGCACCCCTCTCCCCATTTGCTAGTTTAAATATTCTGCAAAGATGTCAAACTTCTGCCCTAATGCACTGACTCCCTCCTTAGTCAAATGCAGTCCATCAAATTTAAAGAACTTTCGCTCACAGAACTGTTGCCAGTTCCCTACAAATCTGTGTCCTTTTTCCTGGCACCAGCCCTTGAGCCACGTGTTTAGCTCCCCTATCTCCCCTTCTCTGACCTTCCGTCCATCTGCCCCCTCTCCCAGACTGGCAGGATCTCAGAGAAGGAGATGCCGGACGAAATGGATGATAGTTTGTCACCCAGCCTGGTCAGGTGTTCCTTGGTATCCACAACTGACCGGCTGGTGAGATCATTAGTCCCTATGTGTACTAGGACATCAATGTTTTCTCCTGCTTTGTGAACAATTTTAGCAATGCGGTCAGTGTCTCTCCATGCTGATGTACCTGGGAGACATCTGACCATTACCCCTGGCTGGAGATGGGTATCAACTCCCTGAATCATGGAGTCTCCTATGATCAGAAGTTTTTTGGATTTCCTTTTTGCTTTTTTTGTTTTGGTTCCTGATTTGGGTGAGTTTTGTTGTGCTAGCTCCTGTGCCGCAGTGTCCTGCTCTGCAGTGTCTTCTGCCTCTTTGTTTGATTTCAGAGATAGAGGCAGATACCTGTTTGTAGTGTTTATATGGTTTTTGGAGGTAATATGTTGGAGAGCAGGGAGTGATGGGGCACCCGATTTGCCCCTCCTAACCACCTGCCAACCTCCTTGTCCAACTACCCTCTGCGGTCGAGGTTTTTCTTTTGGATGCTGGGGAAATGGCGGGTGGTTCTTATAATGTATTTCCTCTTGAATATGAAATTTGAGGCGTGCAATCTCTGCCCATGCTGCCCGGAGCTGAGCCCTAAGATCTCCAATGGCCCGTAGGACAGTGTCCTAAATCCTGTAAGACTGTCCTTCTGAAAATTGTTCCACAGTACCTGCAGTTAATGATATCCATTCCAGATAAGTTGCTGGGCTTATAACCTAGTCAGAGTAATTAGAAGGAAAAAAAATGCAAGTAATGGTTTGATTGTGTTTTGTTTTTGTTTAACTTGTTATAACAAGTTAAATTACTAGTGCCCTGTAAATGAGCTCACCTTGTGGATGCCCTACTGATCCGCCCCTTCCTGCTCTGCCACAGGAAATGTCACAACTGTAATTTGCCCTATAAAGGGTGTGGTGTGGGGTGGTTGGGGATGGGGGTGGGTGGCTGGGCCCTTCCCCTGCCGAAAAAGAAGAACCACGGACGAAAGAACAAGGAGATAAGAGCAGAAACAATCAGTCAACAACAAATGCAGTAAACCTGAAAGCTTATCCTAATGTTAGATAAAACTGTAAAACCTGTAAAGCACTACCTGTAATAATTTCAGAGACGATATACACTGTAAGAAACACTTTGCTACAGAGAAAAATAAAGTAATGAAATGTTAGCAACAAACAGTAGCAATCTCTGTGAGTAAAAAATAAAAACACCACCACACAGTAAATCTGCTTAGCCAAAAGAAGTCTTAATCCTTTTCCCTTGCTCTGGTAAGGTTCTCTACTCTGCCTTTCAAGCAGTCTTGGAATGAAAGAGCTCAGGTGAAGCTAGGTGCCTTAGCCAGCAAACCAAGTCTTCTACCTTTTACTAGCGCACAACCAATGATTTAAAAAAAATTTTATCACACTTGGTTCCACTCAATGATTTCCTCTACTGCTGTACATATCTTAACTGAGCAGGCAGCCTATCTCTCACTCACAAGCAAGAGAAAAACATGGCGGACAGCATATGCAAAAATTCTACATACCCAGTGATTTTTTGGTAGTAAGGCAGGTTGACATATGGACTTGTTTTAGGTGGGTATTGTTGTCTCATAAATACCCACCTAGACAAATCTCTTAGCCAATCAGGAAGCCAGAAATGTTAAACCCATAAGTCTGGGGGGAGAACAGGCTCTCAAATGGTAACTCCAAAAGGGCTCATGATGTAAAAATAGATAGTCAAGGCTACCTCCCCTAGGCTGAGTGTCAGTTTTTCTATGGCCACAAATTCAAACTTATGTTCCAAATCCCTCTCAAGAACATGTCTAGCCAACATATTCTCCTTTTTACATAGAAACATAGTAACATAGAAGTTGACGGCAGATAAGGACTGCAAGGCCCATCCAATCTGCCCATTTCTTTTTCTACGTTATGAATGTGCCATCGGCCTTTGCTCTGTCAATGGCCAGTCTATTCATACTCATCTGTATTGCTCCCTTATGCCTATCCCATGCCTGTTGAAAGGCCTGCACTGTATTCATATCCACCACTTCCTGAGTAGGCCGTTCCATGCATCCATCACCCTTTCTTTGAAAAAACACTTCCTCACATTATCCCTTAAATGGCCTCCCTCTAATCTCATGCTGTGTCCTCTTGTCCTGCTATTTTTCTTGTATTGAAACATGTTAGACTCTTTCACCTTGTTAATGCCCTTAAGGTGTTTGAATATTTTGATCATATCACCTCTCTCCCTCCTTTGCTCTAGGGTATACATATTGAGCTCCGTTAATCTGTCCTCATATGTTTTCTGATGCAGTCCCTGCACCATTTTGGTTGCCTTTCTCTGGACTGCCCCAATTTGGTTAATGTCCTTGCGAAGGTGTGGCCTCCAGTACTGCACGCAGTACTCCAGATGGGGCCTAACCAGTGTCTTGTAAAGAGAGATTATTACCGCCCTCTTCCGACTTGTGATACCCCTACTAACACACCCCAACATCCCCCTAGCCTTACCTACTGCTTTAGTGGTCAGCTTGGATGATTTCAGGTCATCGGTGATGATGATGCCCAAGTCTCTTTCTTCCCTTGTGACTGTCAGCAACTCCCCTCCCAGCCTCCAATGACTTGTATCATGTAAATATTCCCCCATCTTGATTTTATATTTTCACGCCATTTTGGTGACATAAAACGCCCCACACTTGCAAGATGGATTACGCCTTGTGTAGAACAAGTAGTAAGACTGTTACTCTTAATTGCCTTATGGATTCCTGGTACATTAAAAGTGGCAGTACTGTTAATAACCTGACATTGCTCACTATTTGGGTGTGTGCTGCTGGATGGTGCCTGGCCTGTGCCATGTGGCCACTAGTACCACCACACAACATGGGTACCATTGCCACAGATGCCACCCTGGGTGCATGCTACCACCGGGTGGAACCTTGCCGGCAGCGTGGGTGCTGGCCATGGCCTCTGGTAAATGTGCTGCAGTGTGGCTGTCTGCCTTGCTGGTGCACCTGGAGGTCACACAATAGCAGTGTCATGTGGCTGCTGGGTGTCTACGTCCAGGGTGTGGTATGGGGTGTCACTCCTTGGATGGTGCTGGTGGTGACACAGCACCTGTGGCTCAGGGTTCATCCATCCTGGCATGACTGCCAAGTATGGGTGTCTGGAGCATATCCTGGTGCACCTCCAAGGGCTGTCTTTGGACAGCTTGCCTGCAGTTCTGCAGCTTGCCTGTGGGTGGCTGGCCATTTAGGCATGCCTTTTCCATGCCTTACTTTGGGTGGCTCATCTCTGAGATGCACAGTAGATGTGCTGCACATTTTGGCTGAATATAGGGATGCACAGCACACTCATGGGAACGCCCCCTCTACATGCGTTGCATACATTATAGATGCGCGCTGGCACATCCGGAGATGCACGATGCATCTCTCTCTTTTGAATATCGCAGTTCTGCTCATTTTCTGGGATGTGCAGTACATCTCCACTTTGTGCCGTGCATCTCCTTTGAAAATGTTGGCCCACGCTCCTAACAGCAGACTGCTACTGCAGCAACTCTCAATCTCTGAATCAGTGGTCCTGGATGCATCACTGTCACATGGGACAGGGGGCATTGTAGGACAAAGAAGAGCAATAAAGTATTCAAACATGGAGATTCTCAGGGACCATACAACTAGCAGACATATTAAAAAAAACTCCTAACATCAAATAAAGAGAAGAATACAGTGCAACTATGCACACAAATCAAAACACTGTGCACGATATATGCTTTGATATACATATACAAAAATTATACATTTTAAGAATGTTGGTTTCACTGCAGATTGATAAAGTGTTTTCTACCAGCACCCAAAAAAGACAGACCGAAACGAACAACTGTTAGATATACCATGCTGCACAGGATCAGCAACCAACTGTAAATCATGCAGAATGTATGCCTCAGAGGAAGTAGAAACAAGAGGTAGGGACTTCATATGCCAGAAATGTCAAGAGATTGACATGCTCAAAACAGAAATAGCATCACTAAAAACATTACTTCAGGGCAAAGACCGCCCTAATTACCGTCCTATCTCCAACCTTCCTTTTTTGAGCATGGCTGTTGAGAAGTTGGTGGCTCAACAGCTCGAGGATCACCTGGTGCCCTGGACATTTATGATCCATTTTAGTCAGGTTTTCAAGCCAGACACTGCATGGAAACAGCTCTAGTGAGGGTGCGTAATGATCTCCTCATGGCTAGAGATAGAGGAGACAGGTCAATTCTTGTACTCCTCGATCTCTCCTCAGCTTTTGAAACTGTGGATCATGTTGTGTTATTGGATCAGCTCTGTGAGTTTTGTGGACTCACCGGTACTGCCATTAGGTGGTTTGAGTCCTATCCCTCAGACAGGGTGCAGCTAGTGGTGATGGGGAATTTCTCCTCCTCCCCCATGCCTCTGTCTTGTGGTGTGCCACAGGGCTTGATCCTGTCACCAATGTTGTTTACAGTGTACATGCTGCCCCTGAGTGAGATCATTCGACAAAACAGTGTGGAGTTTCACTGTTATGCAGAGATACCCAACTGTATTTGTCATTTGCTCCTGGAACATCAGGAGCTGTGGATGTGCTTAACATCTGCCTGGCTAAAATCAAGGACTGGATGGCTTCCAGCTGGCTGAGAATCAACCCAGCTAAGACGGAGGTGCTGGTGATCAAGCCAGGTTATGGGCATGATGGATTGCTGTCTGAGGCGGCTTCCAGTCTTGTGCTGGGATCTGCTCCATTGACAGTTTCCATGAGGATGTGGAACCTGGGTGTGATCCTTGACAGCGGGCTGACTTTTGAAGATCAGGTATTGTCTGTTGTTAGTAGTGGTTTTTACCATCTACAGAACATTGCCCAGATTAAGCCCCTTGTTCCACTCGAGAACCTGCCGATGCTGGTACATGCCTTTGTCTCCTCCCAACTCGACTACTGTAATGCTCTTTACTTCGGGGTCATGGGAGGCACCCTTTGCAGGCTGCAGCTAGTGCAGAATGTGGCAGCTCAGTTACTGACTGGTCTTTCTAGGCTTATGTAACCCCCTACAAATGGGGTTCCCATAGAAACATAGACTTTGACTGCAGATAAGGACTACTTGGCCCACCTAGTCTGACTATTTCCCTACCTACAGGATAGGCCACAGATCCTAGTTAACCAACAGCCTATTTCTTCCTCCCCCCCACAAGAATTGCCTTATGTCTGTCCCATGCATTCTTGAATTCTCCCACAGTTTTAGACCCCACAACCTCCTCAAGAAGGCTGTTCCATGCATCCACTACCCTCTGTGAAAAATACTTCCTCACATTGCCCTAATGCCCCCCCATCTTTAAATTGTGTCCCTTGTTCTTGCAATCTCTTTTCTGAAAGATGCTACCCTCTTGGACTTTGTTGATTCCCTTGAGGTACTTGAAAGTTTCTATCATGTCCCCTCTCCTCCTTTCCTCGAGCTATACATATTAAGCTCCTTAAGACTCTCTTCATATGTCCTCCGGTGCAGACCCTGCACCATTTTAGTTGCCCTCCTCTGGACAGCTTCCATCCTGTCTATGTCTTTGCGGAGATTGGGTCTCCAGAACTGCACACAGTACTCCAGATGGGGTCTCACCAGCTGTCTGTACAGAGGGATAATAACTTCCTGTTTGCTACTGGTGATGCCTCTCCCTACGCATCCCAGTATCCCCCCAGCCCTCCTTGCTGCCTTCTCACATTGCTTGCCCACCTTAGGTCATCTGATATGACTACCCCCAGGTCCCTTTCCATTTCTGTTGTTGTTAGTATCTCACCCCCATTGTGTACTCTTCCCTGGGTTTTGTTTCCCAGGTGCATTACCTTGCACTTCTTAGCATTGAATCTAAGCTGCCGCACATCTGACACATTCCTCTAACCTTGCCAAGTCCCTTCTCATCCTTTCCACCCCACCTGTGCATCAACTCTGTTGCAGATCTTAGTGTCATCTGCAAGAGACATACTTTTCCTTCCAGTCCTTCTGCAATGTACGCATAAAGACATTGAAGAGGACCGGATATATCTGAACCCCGATTTCCCCACTAGTAACCCTCCTTTCTTCTGAGTGGATTCCATTTACTATTACTCTCTGTGTCCTATTCTCCAGCCAATTCTTTACATAGGCTGTCATCTTGGGACCCACTCCCAGGCTGGCTAACTTATATATTAATCTTTTGTGGGACTGTGTCAAATGCCTTGCTAAAGTCTAGGTAGGCCATGTCCACAGCCCTCCCTGATCTACTACTTGGTCACCCAGTCAAAGAAATCTATCAGATTCGTCTGGCATGACCTTCCCACTGTGAATCCATGCTTCCAGGGTCCTGTGCCCTCTGGCCTCTAGATACTTGACAATTCTTTCCTTTAGAAGTGATTCCATCATTTCCCTATCACTGAGGTTAAACTAACAGGTCTATAGTTTCCTGCTTCTGCCTTGCTCCCACTTTTGTGAGAGGAATCACATCTGCCCTCCTCCAGTCCTCGGGTACCACCCCATCCTCCCATGATTTGTTAAAGAGGGTAGTCAGTGGTGTCACTAGTTCTACCTTAGTTCTTTTTAGAATTCTGGGATGAATCCCATCAGCCCCATTGCTTTGTCCACCTTCAGTTTTAAGAGTTCTTTCAGAACCCTTTCTTCTGTAAATGGGCTAGTATCAACTTCTGTATCCAGAGTGTTACTACTGTTTGTTTTATGTACCTCCCCTCTTCCTTGTAAATACTGAGCAAAAATATTTGTTTAGTATCTCTGCCTTTCACATTCTCCTCTGCCCACCTCCCTCCCTTTATTAAGCCTCACTATCCCTCCCTTGGTCTTCCTTTGCTCCTGATGTACCTATAAAAGGTTTTATCCCCTTCTTAACTGAGTTGGCTATCTTTTCCTCAGTTTGGGCCTTTGCTGTTCTGACTGCCTTCCCAGCCTCCTTTTGCTTTAACTGATACAGTTCTCTGTCCTGCTCCTGCTGCGATTCCTTGTACTTCCTGAATGCTTTCTTTTTCTCTTGAACCTTCACTGCCACTTCCTTTGAGAACCATAGTGGTTTCTTACATTGTCTTGTTTTGTTTATTTGCTTCACACAAAGGCTCATTATCTCTGTGATGGCAGTTTTTATTATTCCCCATTGTTCTTCCACCCTCCTTCCTGCCCATTTGCTAGGTGCATTCGCAGGCACTCACCATTTTAGCAAAAGTCAGCCCTCCTAGAAGTCCAGTACTTTTGTCTTTGTATGGCTTGACTTTATTGCTGTGTTTACTGTGAACCATACTGTTCGATGGTCGCTAGTTCCCAGATGGCTACCCTCTCTTCATCTGTGATCCTCTCCATCTCCATTTGAGAGTATCAAGTCTAATATTGCTCCCTTCGAGTGGGCTCAGTACTAGTTGTCTAAGGCATGCCACTGTAGAGCATCTAGAACTGCACTCTTGAGTGGCAGCTGCAACTGCACTCAGTTAACATCTGGCATATTCAGATCACCCATCAGCAATATCTCCCCTTTTTCTGCCATTCTAATTATACTTTCTATCATTTCCTTGTCCATTTCCTCCCCTGAGAAGGAGGTCTGTATACAACCCCTGTGCAGGTTGTGGTGCCATTGCCTGTCTCCAAATTTACCCACAGTGCTTCTTCTCCTCCTGTTTACCTTTTGTTCTTGTTGCTTTTATTCCTTCCCTTATGAAAAGAACTACTCCTCCCCTCTTTTACCCTCCCTGTCCCTCCTGTAGATAGTGTATCCTGGTATGTTTACGTCCCAGTCATGGTTTTGTGTGTACCATGTTTCTGTGACTGCCATGATATCCAGATGTTCCTCCTATATCAAGGCCACTAATTCAGGAAGCTTATTACCTAGACTACGGGCATTGGTACTCATTGCTCTCCATTTTTTGATGGCCTTACCTTCTGTTGCAGCATCCCCCACTGACCGTTCTACCTTGGTCTTTTTCTCATTTAGTACCCTGTTTTGTAGGGAGGCTGGGATTTTTCTGCTGCTTGTCAGTGCCTCCCCATTGACTAGTTTAAAAGCTTGCCAATGAAGCATTTAAACCGATTGCTCAAAAGACTTGTTCCCTTCCTGGACAGATGCAGACCATCCTGCCAGTATAGGCTGGTGTCCCTCCAGGTGGAACCCCAGTCCCCAATGAAGCCAAACCCCTGTGCTCGCACCATTTTTCAACCATTCATTAAACTGCATGGTGCCAATACCCTCGCCTCCCCATGCCTTTGACAGGCAGCACCTCTGAGAAGGATGCCTGTGTGCTACTTGTCTGGGCCTCCCCAACTCTGCAATGTCTGCTGCTCTAACCTCATCATGAGCCAAGTCATTTGTCCCTAGGTGGACAATTACGTCCAGCTCAGAATCCTTGCAGCTGTTGTTGTGATCCTGAGGATGCGCTTCCTGTCCCTCAAAGCCATGGCACCAGGCAGGCACCTTGCTTCAGATTTCCCAGCTCCTCCCAGTTATATCCCTAATAATTGGGTCCCCACCAGGAGCTGCTTCCTTTCCTTGTGGTGTCCTCTGCCTCCTTCCTGTGGGCCTCCTTGTGACAGTTGTCCTCAGCCTCCTTAGTCTCCTCTCTGGTGTATCTATGGGGGAGCTATGCTCCCCAGAATGGCGTATGGATTGTGGTGTGTAACATCTGACTGGGTGTGCCTCTGTTTCACCATCTCTCATCCTCCCTGAGCCCACTGTGGTCCAACTGCTGTGCTTTCTTTGCAACCTCTGAGGTAGTGGTGGTGGTTCTGGTGCTCCCTGGATGGGGGTTCCCTTCCCTACTGTCCATTGTGGCCCTGGGGAAGGTCCCGTACTACGGTCCAGTGTGGCCTGAGGACGGGCAACTTCCTCCCTCAGGGCAGACAGTTGCCTGCAAATAGGGCAGCATCTCAGCCTCCAGAAAGACTCCCAGAAGACTGCTGCCCCACAGCCATTACATTGCACTACTCCCCACATTTTTTTTTTGTGTGTGATTGGTTTGTAATGTAGAAATATATATTTATATTATACAATGTTTATGCTTATATTGTCAGTGCAGTGTGCTAGAGAGGATATGACAGTGACATGCACCTTGCACTCTTGAAATGATGTCAGAACCCCAGGTATAAAGGAACTATTTCAGGGGTGGGTGGGGTGAGGGTGGAAGGGGTTGGGCCTAAACTGTGCCTCGCAAAACAATCAGCTAGAAGCTCTGACCCACTGCTGCAATGAGTGCCTTCCTGTCAGGAAGATGCCCTACACAACAATTTGATAGAGAAATACCCTGCTAATCAATCAGAGGAAAATCCACACATCCAAGTCAGACACAGAGAGCTACATAGAGAGCTACTCCTCCCCCTCTTCTCCCCTGCCTGTCTCTCCTGTAGGTTATGTACCCTGGTATGTTAACATCCCAGTCATGGTTCTCTGTGTACCATGTTTCTGTGACTGCTATGATATCCAGGCATCCCTCTTCCATCAAGGCCACCAGCTCAGGGAGCTTATTGCCCAGACTACGGACATTGGTATTCATTATCTTCCATTTCCGGATGGCCTTACTCCTTTTTGCCCCATCCTTGTCCGTCTTGCCTTTGTTACTTTCCCCATTTTCCCCTGTCCTTCTCCCTATCGACACCTCTATGTTGGTGTTTACCGCACTTACTACCATGATTTTTGGGGGGGGGCTAGGATTTCTCTGCTCCTTTCCAGTGCCTCTCCCCTTGGCTAGTTTAATTGCTTGCCAATAAGCATTTAAATCTAGCACCTAGGATCCTGGTTCCCCTCCTGGACAGATGCAGCCCATCATGCCAGTATAGGCTTGCATCACTCCAGGTGGACCCCCAGTCCCCAATGAAGCCAAATCCCTGAGCTCTGCACCAGTTTTTCAACCACTGATTGAATCCCATGGTGCAGAACACCCTAGCCTCTCCTACACCATAGATGGGCAGCACCTCCGAGAAGGTTACCGTGCGTGCTACTTGTCTAAGGCCCCTCCCCAATTCCACAAACTCTTCCTGCACTGCTGTAATCCCTTTCTTAGCCAGGTCATTTGTCCCTAGGTGGACAATGACATCCAGCTCCTTCCCCTGTGCAGCTGCTCCAGCAATCCTGAGGATTCGCTCCCTGTCCCTCCAAATCATGGCACCAGGCAGACACCTTACCTCCCTCTCCCCTTCCTCCCCCAGTTCTACCTTCCTAACAAAGGAGTCCCCCACCAGGAGTTGTTTCCTTCCCCTGTGGGGTCCCATGCCACCCTCCTGTGGGTCTCCTTTGTGGAGGTTCCCAGCATCCTCCTTGGTCTCCACTGTGGGTGCCTCCATAGAGGAACCACACTTTGCCAGAATGGCATAGGAATTGTGGAGAGATACAACTGGAGGGATGCACCTCTGTTCCACCACCCTCACCCTCCCTGAGCCCACTGTGGTCCAACCGCTCCTCTTTCTTGGCAACCTCTGAGGCAACGGCAGTGGCACTGGTGGTCCCTGGATGGAAGAGGAGGTCCCACAAATCCTGGCCAACTCAGCCTGGAGATGAGCAAACTCCTCCCTCAGCCCAGAGAGGTGCCTGAAAAGTCTTCTTCAAACTTGCCTAAATGCTCACTGCCAGGCTGGTGTCCTGTGTTTTAGCAGTTTAAATGTGATTGCCAGAGAGTGCCTGTATAGCCTCTGTGTACTGCCTTTTTAAGAGCTGCCTGGATTGCAATCATAAGTAATCTGAGAGGAAGCTCTGTTGAAAGATGTGACTATTTGCTGAAAATTATTTACAGTGATAATGATAATGTAGTTTGTCTAACCTGCCTTCTTTGCAGCAAGGACTGTTATGTTTATCTCCACTATCTTGGTCCTGGACTGTGAATTGGACCAATCAGTACTGGTGGGACCTAAAATGCAGCCGGACTACAGGAGCTGTCTGTAGTCAAAATCTGTAGGAATTGTAGTTTTGGGCTTTTTGCGCCTTTTTGCACCTGAAGGGGGAGCCATTGTTGTGACTGACAGGAGGATCAGCCAACCGAACCTTTTGGATCTTGGGGAATTTCCCAGGCTGCTGCAGCTAGTTTCAGTTCTGAGCTGAGAAGTGAAGAAGTAACAGCTCAAGTGATTTGGGCAAGAGTTCTGTGTAGTTTTGCATGGGAGAACTGTGAAAGGCCTGAGTTGTGGCCTGCATGTCTGTCTGCTGCCCCTGAGAGGGAGAGGAGAGAATTATTTCAGACTAAATCAAAGTTTGTGAGAATGAAGTAAGCCACTGATTTTTTACCAGGCTCATACCTGAAGAAGACCAAAGATTTTGCTGAATGCGATCTGCCTGTCTGGATTTCCAGCCACGTCTGAACTCCTGGATTGTGCAGAGCCTCTGTAATTGCGACCGAAGAGCGGTTTGCCTGGTACAGTAGAATTTCCTTACATGTAAATGTGCTGTAAGTTGTTAGTGGGTCGTGATTTGGTTCCCCACTGTGTGAACTGTGTTCTGCTTGCTGGAAGCTGTATCCAGCCCAAAACGGACTGTATCCAAATTTGTCTCCATTTGGCTGGGGCCTTGCCACACTGGCCCAGCCAGACTACCAACTGCACAGAGAAAGTCATCGACGAGAGACCTGCCTGGGGATCAGCCCCCTGCTCCACGCTTGAACAGGAATGACGCCTCGGCAATTCGTGTGGGCCCTGCTTCTCCTGGCACTCCAGATTAACCATCTGCTCTCTCAGTTTTAGTCCAGCCTGTGTCCAGTATTGGGTATCATAAGTAATCATCAGGGTAGCTCCCTGCAACAACAGCCTAATCTAAAAGTGTGTTATCTGATTTTCTTGTTGTTTTCTTTTCACGAACTGAGCCCTCCGGTTCCAGATTACAAATAGTGTGTGTTGTGCACAGTGTTTTCTTCCATCACAGGGCCCCAACCAGCTGCAAAGTTCCTGGCTAGCCCACCATTCTCCATCTGGGTACCCAGAGTGTGTGACTGTTTATGGACCCTGAAGTGCATGCATAACTGTTTGATTGATACAGCCTTTAAGCAAATTAACCTGATTACGCCCCTCCCTTGTTCAAGTCCCTTAAATAAATCAGATCTAACTCTTTTTTGCATTTACCCTGACTGTGGTTCCAGTTTGTGCAAGAATAGTGTACTGCTGTTATTTGTTGTGTATAACCTTGTTTTACAGGGGCTCCCCAGAGCCGGGCCAGAGGAAAGCCCTGGTGGTAAGTGCAAACAGTGTGGGTACATGTGTGGTGTATCAGGGGTATTGTGAAAGTGATTATTTTGTATTTTTCCAGCCACTAGTAAGGAAAGAGGGGAATTACAGTGTCCCTGAGGGCTGTGCCAAGGTTATCTTGACCACTACCAACCCTGACCTCAGGGTGAAGGCACCCGTTTCAGAATTCAGGCCCCTTAACCTGCTACTAGCCAAGCAGGCAGGGGTAGTAGCCCTTGGGATAGCGTCACCTAGGGGTTACATTTTGGAGGCACCACTGGGATTTTGTGCCTTCTAGTGGCCAAAAATTATGAATTATGGTTAAAGATTAATGGCTACCCCAGTACAGATGGTTGTACACCAGTGGGGTGGTGTACTGGGCAGGAGATCAACCCCCAAAATGCTCTACTTATACTGGATATTCCCCTGGATACCAGTAAAGACACTGTAGGGGGAGCACTCTCCAAAGTTGAATGTTTAAAAAACCCTATGGTGGTGGGTCGACAGGCTGATTTGATAGCTCAAACTTTCATAGCCTTGGTAGAGTGTAGTGACCTCATGGACAGCTCTAAAGTGCCACAGACTATTGCCCCAGAAGGCATTCCAGCTGCCTGGAGAGTGACAACAAAAGACAGTAAAGACCCCGGGGAGGATGAGCTCCCACCATTATCTGAGACTTTTGAGGAGAAATTTGCTAAGTTGTTGCTGGAGGAAGGGAAAATCATAGAGGACTTTAAGAAACTATTCCTGCCAACTGGGGGTGTTCCTTCCCCAACACCCCTTCCACTCCAGCACCTGTTACTGCCCCGCCTTCTGTACCTGTGCCAATGCTGGCCCCTATATCTGTACCTACCATTAGTCACGACTCCTACCAAAGACTGAGAATCTTCTCAGACACCATCCCCACCCCCCGGGGCAGGATGACTGGGAGACCTGGATAGACTAAGTTGCCTCTCTAGTGCTTGAATGGCAATGCTCAGAAGCAGAGAAACAAAAGAGGTTGAGTGAGAGCCTCTGAGGTCCTGCCCTGGCTACCATCCATGCCAAGTGGGCCAATAACCCCGGAGCAACTGCACAGGACTATCTCGATGCATTGGAGAATGTGTATGGGAGTCTGGATTTAGATGAGGATCTGTGGTGGAGAGTATGAAACGCTCAGCAGTACCTAGGGGAGCCATGTCTGTGTATGTACCTTGGCTTGAAAAGCTGCTACAAGAGTGCCTTAGAAAGGGTAGTTTGCCAACAAATGAATTAGATCGAATTAGGCTGGACAGGATCCTTAAGTCTGCTCCATTTTCAGAATTGTTACTGCTTCAGTTGTGCCTTGCCACCTGACTGGAATTGCCCCCCTCCTATGATGAGCTAATGAAAGAAATTCGGGGGGTTGAGCAAAGGCGACCCCTTGGGGAAATTGCAACCATGTTTGCTGCTGCTGCGCAAGTGACCGAGAGTGATCAGTCAAGTGAGGCTCAGGGGCAAAAGCCAGCACTTAACGAGCACTCTGAGAATGCAAAGGACTTGGGCTTTCTGGAGTTCAAATCCACTGCCTTCAACTAGTGCAGAATGCAGCAGCCCAGGTATTGACTGGGACAAGTAGGTCCTGTCATATTACCCCGGTCCTGCGTGATCTGCACTGGCTACCTGTACAGTGGCGGATTGTCTTTAAAGTCTGTTTACTGACTTTTAAAGCCCTACATGATCAGGGTCCGGCCTGTCTGAAAGAACTTTTGGTTCTTTACTGCCCAGGCCGATCGCTTCGCTCAGCTGATGAGGGGTTGCTAGAGATTCCAAGAGTGAGTCTTAAATAAACTGGCTGTAGAGCATTTTCTTATGCTGCACCCACTCTTTGGAATTCTCTACCATGCTGGTTACAGAAGTGCACCTCCGTGAAGGAATTTAAGAAGGGTTTAAAAACCCATTTTTATCAAATTGCATTCTTGTAGTATTGACTGTAGTAAAACTTTTTGTCTATACTGTAGTTTTATTTGTATTTTATATTGAATTTTAATGTTTGATTTGTACCTTCTGTTTGTACAGTGCCTTGAAAATTGAAAGGCGCTTTAGAAATAAAATTCATTATTATTATTATTCCCACCCTGGGCCCAGCACTGGAAAGACAAGCTACTAAAGGAAGTCCGAGAGTTGAAGATGGGTGCTTCTGCAAGGGTTTCCCCCATGGAACAAGATTCTGGTCCCTTTAAGGATGTGACTGCCATGGGGTTGGGGGTGTGCACCCTAAGGCATCCACAACTGAGGGTGGCTGCAAGACTGAGATCACTGGATTGACTGCCACTCTAAAGGAACTGTTAAGACAAGTTGCACCACTCTCACTGCTGCAAGCAGACACTAGACACCAACCCCTTACTACTGCTTCAGTTCTTCATGTGATGTTCTCTCCCAGGATGACCCAGGAGTCTATCATTTGTTACAACTGTGGAAAGGATAGCCATATGAAAAGAGAATGCCGGTCTCAGAAGGACTTAGAAAGAGTAGTAAACAGACTCCAAGGGGAGCTCCGAAAAGCAAATCAGTGGCCCAGTGGTACCCGAAATGACCACAGTGAGGGTTCGAGAAATCCTAACTCAGATTTCTTTGTGACTAAATCGTCTGTCCAGGCTCCTGCTACTGCCTCTCTGGACTAGTCCAAAATAGTGGGCCCTTCAATGGAGACTATGGTGACTGTGAATGGAATTCATACTCGGGCTGTGTTTGACAGTGGGTCACAAGTGACCATTGTATTCCAGGACTGATATGACAAACACTTATCTGATGTACCTATGCAATCCCTGGAAAGCCTACTTGTGTGGGGCCTGAGCGACAAGTCTTATCCCTACCTAGGGTATGTCTTCCTCTGGTTGTCTTTTCCTGCAACTGTAACTGGTGTAGAGGAGCAAGTAGAGACATTGGCCCTAGTGTGTCCCCCCACCAGACTGTATGATGGGGTCTGCCTGCTAATTGGGACAAACGCCCATATGTTTAGGAGACTGGCGCAACTCTGTCTTGAGAAACAAGGGCAACGGACTGGAAAGGCCCTGAGAATTCTAGCTCTGATCAAGAGGGCCTATGATTTGCAACAGAAACCTGAGGAAGTAGACCAGATTGAACCCATGGGGATCGTGTGGAAAAAGGATCCCGATTCAATGGTACTGGCCCCTAACGCCCAGTGTACCATTCAAGGGGACGTCTGCCTCTGGAAAGATGTCAAGAACAAAATACTGATGTTGAATGCACCAAGCGATGGAAAACTGCCAGAAGGATTATTGGTCAAGCCCAACATCTTGCCTGCTCGTGCCCATGCCTATGCATGACAAATGATGATCCAGATTCACAATGTGTCAGATCGGGAGATCCGGGTGAACAGAGGGTGCACCCTAGCTACAGTACACTGTGCAGACACTGCAGTATTGCCCAGCAACAAGCACCCTGGTGAGAAGGAAAAAGTGACCCCAGACTTGTTTGACTTTGGTGACTCCCCGTTGCCAGCAGAATGGAAGTTCAGAATTAGCAAGAGACTTGCCCAGAGAGACCAAGTGTTTTCATTGAAGGAATGGGATGTGGGATGTGTCCAGGGTGCGGAGCATCACATACACCTGCACAATGAATGGCCATTTCGAGAGAGGTCCCAACTACTAGCCCCAGCAGACATAGATGATGTGAGAAGGCACCTGCAGGAAATGCTCATTGCTAGCGTGATACAAGAATCCAGGAGCCCATATACCTCTCCCATTGTGGTTGTGCATAAGAAGAATGGGTCTGTGAAGATGTGTGTTGATTATCGAACCTTGAACCAGTGGACCATCCCAGACCAATACACTATGCCTCGTATACAAGATGCCCTGGACTGCTTGAAGGGCAGCAAATGGTTCTTGGTGTTGGATCTTCGCAGCGGATGCTACCAGATCCCGATGGCCCTGGAAGACTGTGAGAAAACAGCCTTCATCTGTCCATTGGGGTTCTACGGGTTTCTGAGGATGCCACAGGGGATATCAGGCAACCCAACAACTTTCAGAGACTGATGGAAGGTGTGGTGGGAGATATGAATTTACTGGAATGCCTGGTGTACTTGGATGATGTCATTGTGTTTGGGAGCACCTTAGATGAGCATGAGAACCGACTGTTTAAAGTCCTAAACCGACTGGAAGACTTCAGCCTCAAGCTGTCCATTGACAAGTGCCAGTTTTTTCAAACATCCATGAAGTATGTGGGGCACATAGTATCTACAAAAGGGATAGAGACCAGTAAGGTTGAAGCACTGACTACTTGGCCCCAGCCCCATAATCTGAAAGAACTACAATGTTTCCTGGAGTTCTGTGGCTACTACCGCAGGTTCATAAAAGACTATTCCAAGGTGATTCGCCCACTCTTAAACCTTACCCAGGGTTACCCTCCTACCAATCGTAAATACAAAAAAGGGTCCGTTAAAGAACCAGAAAAAGTATACTTCTGCCCAGGTGAACTCTTCGGGCCCCACTGAATGCCCGACTGTGAAGCAGCCTTCCATGAGATCATATACCAGCTCACCCAAGCCCCCAGCCTCGCCTATGCTGACCCCCCCCCAAAACCCTAAGTGCAGCATTTGGATGCTAGTCTGCAGTGTCTAGAAGCAGTGCTGTATCAAGACCATGAGAATGGTCTGAGAGCAGTAGCTTTTGCCAGTAGGAGCTTGACCCCATCCGAACGAAACTACCCTGTGCATAAGTTAGAGTTCCTTGTGCTAAAATGGGCCATCGTTGACCAGTTTCATGAATACCTCTATGGGGCAAAGATATTGGTGAAGACTGACAATAATCCGTTGACCTATGTACAGACTTCAGCTAAGTTGGCCAGCTAAGATGCCACTGGGCACTGGTGGCTTTCTGCATTATCAGCCTATGATTATGCTGACGAATACAGACCAGGCCTGAACCAAATTGATGTTGACACCCTATCACGAAGGCCCACTTCCAAGAGTGATTGGGTCAGGCTGTCTGAACCTGACATTCGAGCATTGTGCCAAAAGGTTGATAGAGATGAACAGAAGTCTGCGGACACAGTGGACTGTTTGGGCCCTTCTGACACCTGCATACCAGCTGCTTATTGCCACTTCTGTGCTCTAGATATTAGTGCACTACCTCAATTTGACTATGACAGCATTCAGTGGGCTCAATCCCAAGATCCTATGATTCAGCCAGGACTTGATGCCCTGCGAGCGGGAAAAGATGTATCTAAGTCATGTTCCACTGACTTGCAAACTGCTTTATTGTTTAAAGAGGGCCCCAGATTGAAGTTGCTCAATCAGTTGTTGTATAGAGAGACAGTAGATCATAGTGACAAAGTAGACAAGCAACAATTGGTCCTGCCCATGGCCTTTAAAGATTTGGTACTGAGGTCCCTCCACAATCACACCTCAGTATTGACAGAACCCTTGACCTAGTACATGCTCGCTTCTACTGGCCCAAAATGGGGGCCGATGTTGAGCACCATGTAAAGACTTGTAGTCGCTGCCTGCAAAGAAAAGCCCTGCCTCAGAGGGCTGCCCCCCTTGTTAATATTACTACCAGCACCCCCATGGAACTAGTCTGCATAAACTTCTTGTGTTTAGAACTTGATCAGCAGAACACTGGCAACGTGTTAGCGGTTACGGATCATTCCACACAGTATGCACAAGCTTTTCCCACCAAAGATCAAAAGGCATCTACCATGGCCAAGGTGCTAGTGGAAAATTTCTTTGTCCATTATGGTGCCCCCCCAGCGGATCCACTTTGACCAGGGCAGAGAATTTGAGAGTCGACTAATCAAAGAAATGGTCTCTCTATGGGGGGTGCGAAAGTCAAAAACCACCCCCTATCACCCGCAGGGAGACCCTCAACCAGAATGTTTTAACCACACCCTTCTAGACATGCTGGGCACCCTCCACCCAAAAGACAAGCATAAATGGAGCCAGCAAATTAGCACCTTGGTACACGCATACAATTGCACAAAAAATGATGCTACTGGGTTCTTCCCCTACTGCCTCGTGTTCGGGAGAGAGACCCGGCTGCCAGTTGATGTCTGTTTTGGGGTCTCTCCAGATGGGTTCTGAGCCGAAAATCACTTGCAATATGTACAAAAACTGAAAGCTTAATTGAACCATGCCTATCAACTGGCCCAGACAATGGCCACCAAGAGAAATCTAGCCAACAAAGTGAGGCATGATAAAAAAGTAAAGACTTAAGAACTTCAACCTGGAGACCATGTGTTGTTACACAAATTGGGACTGCATGGTAAACACAAAATTGCTGATCGGTGGCACCATCTTCCCCATGTAGTAGCTGGAAAGTTGGATGATTTACCGGTATACAAGGTGCACCCAGAGAACAACTCCAAGGCTGTCAAGACCATGCACTATAACCACTTGCTACCTATCAGCCAAGTTGTGATTGAGGCTGAACCCCCAGAAATTGAGCCCCCTGGGCAGGTGACTCATGCTGCTGCAAGAAAGAGACAGAGTCAACCTACTCCAGTGGTCATAGATTTAAGGTTTCCTCTGCAGCAGGCCCAGAATGATAGTGACTGTCAGTCCACTTCTGACGAAAGTGAGTGTGACTATGCCTATTACATCTCTTATGAACTGAGTCAGCTGTTTCTAGGTAATCCCATGATTAATTGTGGGGATGAAGCTGGGCCTTCTGGACTGCCATACCCCCCAAGCTTTGTCCTTGGAGCCAATGCTCCCTGAAAGTGAAGTGCAAAGTATCACGTCTGCAGATGCTGAATCTCTGTGTATTGTGGAACTGTATGATCTGCCTGAGGGAGGGGCTTATGGAATGAGTCTTTCTGGTGACATACCAGAACTTGAAGAACACTATGAGAGTACTGACTAACCCCCCTTCAGTGCCTCAAAGCTTGATTGTGCCTCAGCCTTCGCAAACTGAGTCAAGTGTTGTAGAAACAGAGCCTACAGAGCAAGGAGCTGACAGTGCTATAAGTTTGGACATTCCCATCCAGGCAGAGGCACCCCTCACAAGTGACAAGAGTCCCCAGACCAGTGCTGAGAGTACAGAGACTGTAGTTGTCCCACTCAGAAAGACTGGCCGAGCTGTCAAGCCAGTAGTATGCCTCAGCTATGATTTTCCCGGGAGGCCTTTGGACTTGCCTCTCCATGTAGTTCACAAAGGTGTTTATATTTCACCAAGCTCTCTGCTCAAATTGAGCTTGATGGCCCATTCCAGGTTACTTGTTTTGCCCTCTCACCATGGTGCCCCTGCCTCACCCAGCCCTAAGTTAGCTGATAAGGAAGGGCCCCCCTCTTGCATTGTTCAAGGTACAAGAAGTTATTACCTGATTTAGCATAGTAATTGTTCAACTGACTTGTGTGAAATATGCCTAATGTATTATCAGAATGGACAAAGTATTGGTAAATGTAGTGAATATGTATAGTAAAGTAATAAGTTTATGTTAACTGACGCTTGATGGTACAGACTTGACGCGGACGCCAAGTTTTCTCCAGGCAGGGAAGGGTGTAACCCCCTTACTAATGGGGGTTCCTGAAAAGTCTTCCTCGAGCTTGCCTAAATGCTCACTGCCAGGCTGGTGTCCTGCGTTTTAGTAGTTTAAATGTGATTGCCAGCGAGTGCCTGTATAGCCTCTGTGCACTGTCTCTTTAAGAGCTGCCTGGATTGCAGTCATAAGTAATCTGAGAGGGAGCTCTGTTGAAAGATGTAACTATTTGCTGTAAATCATTTAGAGCAATAATGATAATGTAGTTTGTCTAACCTGCCTTCTTTGCAGCAAGGACTGTTTTGTTTATCTCCACTATGTTTGTCCTGGACTGCGAATTGGACCAATCAGTACTGGTGGGACCTAAAATGGAGCCGGCTACAGAAGCTGTCTGTAGTTAATATCTGTAGGAGTTGTAGTTTGGGGCTTTTTGCCCCTTTTTGCACCTGAATGCGGTGCCTTTGTTGTGACTGACAGGAGAATCAACCCACCGAACCATTTGGATCTTAGGGAATTTCCCAGGCTGCTGCAGCTAGTTTCAGTTCTGGGCTGAGAAGTGAAGAAGTAACAGCTCAAGTGATTTGGGCAAAAGTTCTGTGTAATTTTGCATGGCAGAACTGTGAATAGCCTGAATTGTGGCCTGCATGTCTGCCTGCTGCCCCTGAGAAGGAGAGAAGAGAATTATTTCAGACTAAATCCAAGTTTGTGAGAGAGAAGTAAGCCACTGATTTTTTACCAGGCTCATACCTGAAGAAGACTGAAGATTTTGTTGAATGTGATCGGCCTGTCTGGATTTCCAGCCATCTCTGAACTCCTGGATTGTGCAGAGACTCTGTAATTGTGACCGGAGAGTGGTTTGCCTGGTACAGTAGAATTTCCTTACATGTAAATGTGCTGTAAGTTGTTAGTAGGTCAGGATTTGGTTCCCCACTGTGTGAACTGTGTTCTGCTTGCTGGAAGCTGTATCCAGCCCAGAACGGACTGTATCCAAATTTGTCTCCATCTGGCCGGGGCCTTGCCACACTGGCCCAGCCAGACTACCCGCTGCACAGAGAAAGCCATCGACGAGAGACCTGCCTGGGGATCAGCCCCCTGCTCCACGCTTGAACAGGAACGATGCCTCAGCGATTTGTGTGGGCCCTGCATCTTCTGGCACTCCAGATCAACCACCTGTTGTCTCGATTTTCGTCCAGCCTTTGTCCAGTCTTGGGTGTCATGAGTAATCATCAGGGTAGCTCTCTGCAACAACAGCCTAATCTAAAAGTGTGTCATCCAATTTTCTTGTTGTTGTCTTTTCACAAACTGAGCCCTCCAGCTTCGGATAACAAATAGTGTGTGTTGTACATGTTGTTTTCTTCCATCACAGGACCCCAACCAGCTGCAACGTTCCTGGCTAGCCTCCTGTTCTCCATCTGGGTAACCAGATTGCGTGACTGTTTATGGACCCTGAAGTGCATGCATAACTCTTTGATTGATACAGCCTTTAAGCAAATTAACCTGATTACGCCCCTCCCTTGTTCAAGTCCCTTAAATAAATCAGATCTAACTCTTTTTTGCATTTAATCTGACTGTGGTTCCAATTTGTGCAAGAGTACTGTACTGCTGTTATTTGCTGTGCATAACCTTGTTTGACAGGGGTTCCCCCGGGCCGAGCCAGAGGAAAGCCCTGGTGGCAAGTGCAAACAGTGTGGATACTTGTGTGGTGTAACAGGGGTATTGTGAAAGTGAGTATTGTGTATTGTTTCAGCCACTAGTAAGGAAAGAGGGGGGTTAATGTGTCCCAGAGGGCTATGCCCAGGTTAGCTTGACCACTACCAACCCTGATCTCCGGGTGGAGGCACCCATTTCAGAACTCAGGCCCCTTAACCTGCTACTAGCCAAACAAGCAAGGGTAGTAGCCCTTGGGATAGCGCCACCTAGGGGTTACACTTAGTCATGTGACCCCTGTCCTGCATGTTCTGCACTGGCTGCCAGTCAGGTGGAGGGTCCTTTTCAAGGTGGGGCTTCACACCTACAAGGCCCTAAATGGACTGGACCCTGGCTGTCTGTCTGTGCTACTAACACCAGTGACCTCTGCTCGCTCCCTCCATGCCTCTTCGAGGGGCCTCCTGGCTGTTCCAAGGGTACAGCTCAAGACTTCTAGGCATCGTGCTTTCAGTACCTCTGGGCCGGCCTTGTGGAACACTTTACCATCCGCAGTCTGGAAGGCTCCCTCTCTGGAGGCTTTTAAGCGGAGGCTGAAGGCACACCTTTTCGGCCTGGTGTTTAATGAATCCTGAATTTTATCATGTTGCCTGGTCCCAATTAATTTGTTTTTACTTGCTTCATGTGCTAACTGTATTTATGCTATTTTATATTTATGTTTTTAACGTTTATTTTATTGTAGTGTGAGGCGCCCAGAGCCCCCGGGATTGGGGGCCATACAAATAAATTTGCCTTGCCTTGCCTAACAGAATGAAAATGGACAAACGTAAACAAGTAAGGTAAAACTCAGAAACTGTTGATCATGAAACAATTAATGACAAACCTGAAGAAGGGGACTGGACTATATTGTCAGTAAAGATAAAACAAAGAAAAGAAGAAAAGCCTTGGAACAGAGCAACACTGATTTAACGAACAGATTTTCCCCATTATCCGATCTACAAGATAACTCCATCCAGCAGTCATCCCAATATAATACCAGAGACACACAATGAAGAATCAACCTATCATGACACCAACAAACTATTAGTGTTAGGTGACTCAATTATAAGGGGCTGTGACCCTATAAAATGTCAGCCTGATAGATACAGCAGGGAAACAAACTGCCTCCCTGGAGGTAGAATTAAAGATGCCAGACGGTGTGTCAGCAAACTACTTAATAACAAGCATTTGTCAATGCCGAATGTTTGCTTGCTGGCATTGGCAGTGGTAGTGTAGAAGTTACAGAGCTGCGTATTAGGAATGGCAGTGAAGTACTGAACTGAAGCCAACCCCACCACCACCCTGCAGAGAGTGACAGGCATTGGGGTGTGCATTTGGGTCGTCAGGCATAACGGCCACGCCATTTCACCACACCCCACCCTGCAGAGACTGACAAGTGTCACGGTGTTCCTTGTGGTCTTTGGCCCTTATGCGCACCCCATTTCAGTAGGAAATATGGTGAGATGGGTGCGATATAGGAGAATGGGGTGAAGTTTGGGGTCGAAGAGTCCAAGGCATACCTCGATGCCTCTCACTGACTGCAGGGTGTGGAATGGTATGAGCATCACAGGCAAGAATCCCAAGTCACACCCCTGATGCCTGTCATTCTCTATAGGGTTGGGCGTTATAGTTGAAAACCCTAATACCTCAGGCATTCATTGGTATTTTCACTCCAAATTTTCAACATGTTTGTTTTGTGACCCCACCTCATGAACAGGGGGAGTATCAGTTTGTTAGCCAAAAGCTGCTAATGCACAGTGACTACGGCATTTAGGACCACAGGTGCAAAAACATTCCAAACAGGATGTAAAAAATGACAGCTGTACTCTTTCATGGGGAGGTGTAAAAAATGGCTATGTTGCAAATCTGTAGTAAAAATATTAAAAAAAATGGTGAAGTCACGAGCGTACATAGAAACTGTGCAACGGACACCAGTAATATAATTAGGTTGGGGATTTTTTACAGCAGATTGTCAACTCAGGCATTTTGGTGCCTCCGATCATGAACAGTGTCACTGTGATTTTCTTTATCTGTGCCAAACAATGATTTCCCACAGCGACCACGCATCTCTGCACTGAAAGTGTGAAAACACACTTCAGCCATGTTGTGAAAAATGACAGCTGTACTGTTCATAAGGAAGTGTGGAAAAATGTCACTGGTGAAAATCTGGACTGAAAATATTACAAAGTCATGAACTAACGAGGGTGCGTGGAAACTGCGCAATGCTCACTCGTAACACAGTCATTTTATGGACTTTTGTCACCAAATTTTCAACATAGCCATTTTAAGACCTCTGCTCATGAACAGTGTAACTGTGATTTTCTTAATCTGTCCTAAACATTGCTTTCACACACCAACAGCACCATTGTGTGCTACATGTGCGAAAACACATTTTGGGCGACATATGAAAAATTGCAGCTGTACTGTTCATAAGGAAGTTTAATAAAATGGACATTTTGAAAATCTGGAGTGAAAATATTAAATTTGCAAACCCACGAAGCATGCATAGGAACTGCGAACAGACGCCCGTAAAAGTCATTTTTAGGAATTTTTTCACCAAATTTTCAACATAGCCATTTTAAGACCTCTGCTCATGAACAGTGTCACTGTGATTTTCTTAATTTGTCCTGTACATTGATTTCGCACACCGACTGCGCCATTGTGCACTACATGGGCGGAAACACGCTTTGGTTGAGATGAAAAATGACAGCTGTACTACTCATAAGAAGGTGTGTTAAAATGGCAATATTGAAACTCTGGAGTGAAAATATTGAAAATTTGCAAACTAACGAGCGTGCGTAGGAACTGTACAACGCACGCTCGTAAAACAGTCATTTTTTGGAATTTTTTCACCAAATTTTCAACATACCCATTTTAACACCTCACCTCATGAACAGTGTCACTGTGATTTTCTTAATGTGTCCCATACACTGAGTTTGCCCAACGACTGCACCATTGTGCGCTACATGGGAGGAAACACGTTTTGGGTGAGATGTGAAAATGGCAGCTGTACTACTCATAAGAAGGTGTGGTAAAATGGCAATTTTAAAAATCTGGAGTGAAAATATTGAAAATTCACGACCTTCGGACGTGCGTAGGAACTGCGCAATGCACGCAGTAAGACAGTCATTTTAGGACTTTTTCACCAAATTTTCAACATAGCCATTTTAAGACATCTGCTCATGAACAGTGTCACTGTGATTTTCTTAATTTGTCCTGTACATTGATTTCGCACACCGACTGCGCCATTGTGCGCTACATGGGCGGAAACACATTTTGGGTGAGATGTGAAAAATGACAGTTGTACTACTCATATGGAGGTGTGGTAAAATGGCAATGTTGAAAATCTTGAGTGAAAATATTGAAAATTCGTGAACTTACGAGCCTGCGTAGGAACTGCGCAATGCACGCTTGTAAAACAGTCATTTTTGGGAATTTTGGCACCAAATTTTCAACTTGGGGTTTTTGGGACCCCTTCTCATGAATGATGTCATTGTCATGGCATTATTCAGGCCCAAAGGGTGATTTCATGCAGTGACTGCGAAATCACCCTTTGGCCGAACTCTTGCTCATGACAGTGACATCATTCATAAAAATAAAACCATGTGATTGGTGCAAAAATCAAAAATGTCTGAGATATGCAACAAGTTGAAACCCCTATCTAGCCCATTATACAGCTTACCGGCATTTCCTCAGTTCGCGGTCGGCTTTGAAGAGTGCAGCGTGTTCCCGGTCCACGAAGATCGTCGCGACCGAGGTCCGGAGGTAAGTATGGGGTGAGGGGATGATGGGGAGGCTGGGTGCGCGTGGGTGGAGTGCGGGTTGTGCGGGGGCGGGAGACAACATTGGACCGTTTATTCTATACAGGTTAAAAAAAACGGACGACGTGGACATTTGCCACACTGGGGTGGGCTCCCGCGTGGCACAAGAGCGGTTGTGGGGGGTTCAGCCGGCGGGATTGGGCACCCCGTCGGCCTGAGGATATTGCCACGCTGGGGTGGGCTCTCAGCGTGGCACTTATTACCGGGGGAGGACAGTGGAGCCGGCGGGGTTGGGCACCCGTTGGCTATTATTAGTTGCCACGCTGGGATGGGCACCCAGCGTGGCTTTTGGAAAGCCTTTGGGAGAGCGCAGCACAGCCGGCGGGGATTGGGCACCCGTCGGGTTATACAGGCGTGCAAGGGGCGCCGCGACACCTGCATGGGCTTGTCTGGGAGCTGCTGTGAGCAGCCTTATCTTATCGCTGCTCACTCAAGCATAGCTCCCCCTTTCAACTGTATGCCACTGCATTTTGGAGCGTGTCATAGACAGCTCCAGAATGTATTGGCTTACAGGGGCCACGCCTGCCAGCACACTGACTGAATTGGAGGAGGAGGTGACACACCTCCGAAATCTCCAATGATAGCACTATGTTTCTTGCACATGCATGCAAGCAAATGTAAAAAGGATATGTAGTCCAAAGTAGAAATTCACACAGACACTAATGATGTCAGAAAGGAACATGAACATCTGTCAGGGATGAGGAACGTTTACCCGAGGGACTTCTTCCTGGCCTGGCTCTAAAATCTGCCGCTTTCTTCTGCGGGCTGCCTGCCCATCCAACCCTCGTCAGGACAACCGGGACAATCTATACCACGAAGTGGAAGGCTCTCGTCAGGACAACCGGGACAATCTATACCACAAAGTGGAAGGCTCTCGTCAGGACAACCTGGACAATCTATACCAGGAAGTGGAAGGCTCAGAGTAGAGGACTTGGTGAGAGCTTGGCTCCCGATTATGAACTCTTCTGCCTTGTGGGGGTGAGTGCCTACGATTTTAAAGACCTTAAATATTTGAAGCTGCTCTGGTGAGAGGAGAGTCTCCTCCAAATTTGCTTTCTTGGAGGGGCTTCTTGAAGACTGAAACCGCTTCCTATACTGTGTTGTGTAGCATTAAAGACCTTTGAACGCTGGTAGTGTGAGCACCTTTGTTCTCTCTGCACTATCAGACAGTTACCAGCCTAGGAAAGGCCTGGACGTTTGGAATGGATAGTTCATTTTATTTATACTGGATATTTTGCACTCGTGTTTTCTCTGAATTTGCTGCAGCACATACTCATGCATTTGTGTTCTCCCCTGTCAACTGTTTTATTTTATTTTATTGGATGGAGAGAAGATTATTTTTATTTACAGTGGGTGTGTGGGGGTATATGACTGGGGCATGTGCAGATTTGACATACAGTTTGTATAATTAGAGTGAGTGGGGGTGTGTGTGGCATTGTGGTCTGTTTTAATATTTAGTGTTTATTAGCTAAAGGCTGTTTTAAACAAGGTTCTCCTGGTTTCGGCTGGTGTGCCAGACAGAGATATGTTGGGACCGCGGCCCAGCACAAATGACCTATGTTGCCTCTCTGCTTTGCGACCTCCACCCCTTTACTGACCTTCCAGTTTCATCTACTGCAGCCAGGTGTTGCAGGGAAGTCGTGATTACGAAGGGGCGGGTGGGTCTTCAATGGCAGAAGACAGCTGAGGAAGGGGTGGTGAGTAGCACTGAGGTTGTCAGGTGCAGGAGATGCCCTGGGTTTAAATGGAGTGTAAATAAAGAAGCACTTTCCTCTACTACACTTGGACCCTTCAAAAGGAATCTCAAACTTTACCTCACCTCTACCACTCAATGTGACTGCTTCTCTGAACAGAGATCTCTCTAAATACTTCCCAGCTCACTCATGTCTCACAGCCCGCCCTTTCCCAGTCTCATTCCCTCTGGCACCGGGCCTTCCTTGTGACTCCTTTCCTGCTTCGCATCTCCACTGGTACAAGACATTTTCCACCACTATCGGACAGTGGCCCATTAGCCTACCAACTTCCTCTCCCGGTCGCACGCCTGCAATATTAACTGCCTATGGTGCCCTCTATCTCTTATTGTTACCGCAGCCAGCTGCCTACTCAAGCTGCTCATTGTATGAATATTATCTCAAAGTATGTTATAACTGAGTATCTTTATTTTTTCTTTTAGTTGTTTTGGTTGTTTATTGTGCATTCTTTTACTACCTCTGTATGTATGTTGACCCTCATCTTTTGACGTGGAACCATTGTAAACGAGCAGTTTCTGCTCAAAGGTATTTGTAATCCGAAATTTTAATAAATAAATAAATAAAAATAAGGAGAGGCCAGACTTGTTTGGTCTCCATACCCAGGGTTCCCACTGGACTGAGTGGGCAGGCAGCTAGAAGGCCAGCCGTGCCCTCTAATCCTCTTCGAGCAGTGTTTTGCCATGCCAGGTCGATAAGGAACAAGACCGCCATTTTTTGCAGACTTGATTTCCTCTGTTGACCTGGCTTGCATTACAGAGACCTGGCTGGGTGATGATGCTGGATCAGTTTTAGAGGCTGTCGTCCCTGCTGGGTACTCTGTAGTGCATTGACCGAGGAAGGATCGCACGGGTGGGGGAGTGGCCATCATGTTTAGATCCAGCCTGGGCTTCACGGTGCATCCACCAGCTCTTTTGAGTGCGTTGCCGTGTGTGGAAGTCCAGGTACAGTTGCAGGATTCTCCTTGTTTACTGTCCGCCAGGGTCGGGAGGAGAATTCCTGCAGGTGGTAGTGGACTTTCTTCATTGACCAGGTGTTGGAGTCTCCCAGGTGTTTAATCCTGGAGGATTTCAATGCCTGGACTGATGATGAATCCTCATGTTTCAGTTAAGACCTCCTCTAGTTGATATCATCACTGGGCCTGGCACAAGTGGTTGCTTCAGTGACCCACCAGCACAGCCACGCACTCGATCTGGTGTTCCAGCTGGGTCTTAGGGTTGATACCTCAAGACTGATCGTGTCTCTTGTTCTGATCAGTGCACCATGTGGTTCATGTTTGGGTCCCCCCTGAAAGTCCTTCCCCTGCGGAGTTGGTCAGCTACTGCTCTTTAAGGGGTTTGCACCCAGAGGGACTATTGGCATTAACTGACCTATCTAGAGTAGATGCAGCTTGTGCAATTGGCACCAGTGAGGCGGTGGCCACATACAACAGGATGGTTCCTGAAGCACTGGATGTCATTGCTCCAGTTCATATATGACCCAGATCCTCTCACTTGAGATCCCCTTGGTTTGATGGGGATCTCAAGGTGATGACGATCAAGGATCAGAGGTTGGAGCGTTGTTAGTGGAAGACCCGATTGAAGGCCGATAAACTGGCCCTGTGTGCCCACTATGTGGAGTACTAGGGGCAATTTCCCTTAAGAAGGCAGAATTCAGTCCAGGAAAATTGCAGCAGGGAGAAACAGACCTTCTCAGCTTTTTCGGACTGTGGATAGGCTTCTCCATCCCACCTGTCTACAGCCGAGAAAGACTTTTTCATCCACTTTATGTGAAGAGTTTGCTCTGTTTGTCTGTCACAGGGTGTTGTCTATCTGATCAGGGATTCCATCAGGGAGGCAGTTGCCTCACAGTGGCCAGACTGAGAGGAACAGAGGCATTCCACCTGTCTTGGAGGAGTTTAGGCCAGTGGAGGTGGCTAAGGTGACTAGAGTGATCTTAGAGCTGAAGCACATGTATTGCGAACTGGACCTGGCCCTGATGTGTTTCTTAATCAGATGTGCCGAGGTTGTTGGCCCAGTGTTTGCCAGGATTGCCAGGTGCTTGATGGTGGAGAGGGTGTTCCCAGTGGCCTTGAAAGAAGCATGGGTGAGACCCTCCTTAAGAAACCTTCACTCGACCCAGGCATCCTGGTGAAATACCATCCGGTCTCCAACCTGCATTTTTTGAGCATTGAGAAATTGGTGTCACAGCAGCTCGAGGATCGCCTCGAGTCCTTCAACATCTATGAGCCATTTCAGTCGAGTTTTCAGGCTAGACATAGCATAGAAACAGCTCAAGTTAGGGTGCATGATGATCTACTTAGGACTAGAGATAGAGAAGACAGGTTAGTTCTTGTGCTCCTCAATCTGTCTTCAGCATTCAACACTGTAGATCATGTTGGGCTTCTCGATCGGCTCTGAGTTTGTGGACTCACCAGTGTAGTCATCAGATGGTTTGAGTCCTATCTCTCTGATAGTATCTGATTGGCTGGCAGCATAGCCTAGAGGTTAGAGTAATGAGCTGTGAATGAGCTTGGTACATCCAGCAGACCAGATCTTGGTTTGAGTCTCACAACCTTCACTTGCATACTGTGTGACTCTGAGCAAGTCACTTAACCACCCAGTGCTCCCAAGTCACCCCTGAAATCAGGCACTTGTGCCTAGTGGGCCTAACCCGGTTACCAAAGACTAAAATAAAAATAAATAAATAAATAAATAAAGTACAACTGGTGGTGATGGGAATTTCTCCTCCTCCCCAATGCCCCTGTCATGTGGAGTACCAGAGGGCTCAGTCTTGTTGCTGATGCTGTTCACAGTGTACATGCTGCCCCTGGGTGAGATCATTCAGCAATGCAGCGTGGAGTTTCACTGCCATACAGATGACACCCAACTGTATTTTTCATTTGTACATGGAACATCTGGTGCTGTCAATGTGCTTAACAGCTGTCTGGCTAAAATTAATATCTGGATGGCTTCCAGCTGGCTGAGACTAAACCCGGATAAAACAGAGGTGCTAGTGATGAAGTCAGGTCACGGGTGTGATTCGCTGCCACATGGAGCTGACACAGGTCTTTTCCTGGGGTCTGCTCCATTGGTGGCTTCCCCGAGGGTGCGTAATCTGAGTGTGATCCTGGACAGCAGGCTTACCTTTAAAATCAGGTATTGTCTGTGGTCAAAAGTGTTTTTTACCACTTGCGGAACATCACCAGGATCAAGCACCTCATTCTGCCCAAGAATTTGCAGACTCTGGTGCATGCCTTTGTTATCTCTAGGCTTGACTTCTGCAACTCTCTATACTTTGGGGTAATTGGAGGGACCATCTGCAGACTGCAGCTGGTGCATAACACGGCAGTCCAGTTGCTGTCGGGCCTGTTTAGGTCCAGTCATGTGACCCCGGTCCTGCATGCTCTGCACTGGCTGCCTGTCAGGTGGAGGATTCTTTTCAAGGTGGGCTTACTCACTTATAAGGCCTATGTGGACTGGGTTCTGGCTACCTGTTTGAGCTCCTGACACCTGTGACCTCTGCACGTTCCCTCCGCTCCTCTTCAAGGGGCCTCCTGGACATTCCTAGGGTTTGGCTCAACACATCAGGAGACCGGGCTTTTAGTGTCTCTGGGCTGACCCTGCGGAACTCACTTCCATCTGCAGTCTAGGAGGCCCTCTCAGTTGGGGTTTTCAAGCTGAGGCTGAAGGCCCACCTCTTTAGCCTGGCTTTTGCAGATTGATTATTCCAGCCCAACCATACTTGTTATGTGAAGCTGATCTTAAAGCTGCTATTCTGAATCTTATTTATTCTGAAAATTTTTATTGCGGTTTTATTGTTTTACTTTTGATATGTATTTGTCAGGTGCCCAGAGCCCCAGAGAATGGGGGCCCTATAAATAAAATGTGCCTTGCCTTGCCTAAACAGTCAGGGCTACTATATTTGAATACATGGGATTTGTTTAAGGGGAAGACACACCTGTATTCAAAAGACAGCCTTCATCTGAATCAAGCTGGGAAAAACATTTTAGGTAGACTATTAAGAGATGTACTTTCTAGCAACAAGCAAGATATGGAACATTTTAACTGAATAGTAAGGGTGGAGGGAGAGAAACAGAATCAAAAGGACTACAAGTAATTCCATAATTATGGGAGATTTCAACCTTCCAGACGTAGAGTGGGAACATAGCACATCTAGAAGTAAATACGGGAAAAAACTATTACAAATACTTACACTTAATAGCATGCAACAGATGGTGATGGATCAGACTAGGGAAAGTAATACCCTCGATTTAGTCTGCACCAACTTATGCGTGGACTGTATAAATTGTCGAATTAGGAAACCATTAAGTTAAAGTGACCATAACATGGTGAAGTTTGTTATACAGGCTATTTGGAAACCTGTATTAGGGGTAACAAAATTTAAGTGTTATGCCAGAGCTGACTATAATTATATTAGGAGCTATTTCAATAAATGGAACTGGAAAGAGGACTTTGATAATCTACATTTGAAAGGAAAATGGGACAAGTTGGCAGCTAAGATAGAATACTATACTGAAACATTTATACCAGAAAAATGTAAGTATGATAGCAAGGGCAGGATACCAATTTGTTTTAATAGTACCAACAAAAGATTAATACATCAGCAAAAAAAAGTATGAAAAAAGTTAAAAAGAAATCCCTGAGTAGCAAACTCAAAAAGGCATCGTGACTTATGTAAACAATGCAAAATAACAATAACAAGCATTTGTCAATGCCGAATGTTTGCTTGCTGGCATTGGCAGTGGTAGTGTAGAAGTTACAGAGCTGCGTAATAGGAATGGCAGTGAAGTATTGAACTGAAGCCAACCCCAACACCACCCTGCAGAGAGTGACAGGCATTGGGGTGTGCGTTTGGGTCGTCAGGCATAACGGCCACGATTTCACCACACCCCCACTCTGCAGACTGGACAAGTGGCACGTGGTTCCTTGGGGTCTTTTGGTTCTTATGCGCACCCCATTTCATTAGGAATATGGTGAGATGGGTGCTATAGGAGAATGGGGTGAAGTTTAGTCAAGAGTCCAAGGCATACCTCGATGCCTCAGTGACTGCAGGGTGTGGAATGGTATGAGCATCACAGGCAAGAATCCCAAGTCACACCCCTGATTCCTGTCATTCTCTATAGGGTTGGGCGATTTAGTTGAAAAGCCTAATACCTCAGGCATTCATTGGTATGTTAACTCCAAATTTTCAACATGTTTGTTTTGTGACCCCACCTCATGAACAGGGGGAATATCAGTTTGGTAGCCAAAAGCTGCTTATGCACAGTGACTATGGCATTTAGCACCACAGGTGCAAAAATATTCCAAACAGGATGTAAAAAATGACAGCTGTACTCTTTCATGGGGAGGTGTAAAATGGCAATGTTGCAAATCTGTAGTAAAATATTAAAAAATGGTGAAGTCACGGTACATAGAAACTGTGCAACACACCGTTCTATAATTAGGTTGGGGATTTTTATAGCAGATTGTCAACTCAGGCATTTTGGTGCTCCGATCATGAACAGTGTCACTGTGATTTTCTTTATCTGTGCCGAACAATGATTTCCACAGCGACCACGCATCTCTGCACTGAAAGTGTGAAAACACACTGACCATGTTGTGAAAATGGCAGCTGTACTGTTCATAAGGAAGTGTTGAAAATGCCACTAGTGAAAATCTGACTGAAAATATTACAAAGTCATGAACTAACGAGGATGCGTGGAAACTGCACAATGCTCACTCGTAACACAGTCATTTTATGGACTTTTGTCACCAAATTTTCAACATAGCCATTTTAAGACCTCTGCTCATGAACAGTGTAACTGTAGTTTTATTAATCTGTCCTAAACATTGCTTTCGCACACCAACAGCACCATTAATAAGCTACAGCAGAATTAAGCTGCGTTTTGGGCAGGATGTGAAAAATGACAGCTGTACTGCTCATAAGGAGGTGTGGAAAATGGCAATGTTGGAAATCTGGAGTGGAAATATTGAAAATTGCAAACCTACGAAGCGGCGTGGGGAACTGTGCAACGACACCTCATAAACAGTCATTTTAAGGAATTCTGTCACCAAATTTTGAACATTGCCATTTTAAGATCTCTGCTCATGAACAGTGACACTGTGATTTTCTTAATGTGTCCCATACACTGAGTTTGCACAACGACTGCACCATTGTGCGCTACATGGGAGGAAACACGTTTTGGGTGAGATGTGAAAATGACAGCTGTACTACTCATAAGAAGGTGTGGAAAAATGGCAATGTTGAAAATCTGGAGTGGAAATATTGAAAATTGGCAAACCTATGAGCGCGCGTAGGAACTGCGCAACGCACGCTCGTAAAACAGTCAGTTTTAGGATTTTTTCACCAAATCCTCAACATAGCCATTTCAAGACTTCTGCTCATGAACAGTGTCACTGTGATTTTCTTAATTTGTCCTACATATGATTTCAGACACTGACTGCACCATTCTGCGCTACATGGGCGGAAACACATTTTGGGTGAGATGTGAAAAATGACAGCTATACTGCTCATAAGAAGGTGTGGTGAAATGGCAATGTTGAAAATCTGGAGTGAAAATATTGAAATTTCGCGAACTTACGAGCCTGCGTAGGAACTGTGCAACGCACGCTCATTAAACAGTCATTTTTTGGAATTTTGGCACCAAATTTTCAACATGGGGTTTTGGCCCTTCTCATGAATGATGTCACTGTCATGGCAGTATTCAGGCCTGAAGGGTGATTTCGCAGTCACTGCACAGTCACTGCGTGGAATCACCCTTCGGCCCGAATAACGCCATGACAGTGACATCATTCATGAGAAGGGTCCCAAAAACTCCATGTTGAAAATTTGCTGCAAAAATTCCCAAAATGGCTGAGATATGCACAAGTTGAACCCCCTATCTAGCCCATTATACAGCTTACCGGCATTTCCTCAGTTCGCGGTCGGCTTTGAAGAGTGCAGACGTGTTCCCGGTCCACCGAAGGTCATCGCGCTGGAGTCCAGAGGTAAGTATGGGGTGCGGGGGGTGTGGGGAGGCTGGGTGCGCAGTGGGTGGGTGCGGGTTGTGGAGGGGGTCAGGAGACGACCGCTGGACTGTTTTTTTCTTACAGCTAAAAAAAAAAAAGGCGTCATGGGACCATTTGCCACGCTGGGGTGGGCTCCCAGCGTGGCAAGACTTTGAGAGGCGTTCGGCCCGACGGGGATTAGGCACCCCTCGGCAAAAATAAAAAAAAAACACGGGACTCGCTTGCCACGCTGGGTGGCCCAGCGGCACAAGGACTCTGGGGAGGGGTCGCGTTCAGCCGACGGGGATTGGGCACCCGCCGGCAACATGACTGATTGCTACGCTGGTGGGATCCCAGCGTGGCATCAACTACTGAAGGGGGAGACAGATGCAGCTCAGCCGATGGGGATTGGGCACCCCATCGGCTATACACTGCTTGCAGGGCACGCACGCCTGAGGCTGGGGAGCTGCTTGTGAGCAGCTTCTTGTCTGCTCACTCAGCGTAGCTCCCCCTTTCAACTGTATGCCACTGCATTTTGGAGTGTGTCATAGACAGCTCCAAAATGCATTGGCCTACTGGGGCCGCGCCTGCCAGCTCGCTGCCTGAATTATAGGAGGAAGGTACACGCCTCCGAAATCTCCGATGATGGCACTATGTTTCTTGCACATGTGTGCAAGCAAACATAAAAATGGCAAAAAGAATATACAAATATAGGCTAGTGTCTGACACAAAAAACAAGAAACTGTTTTACCACTATATAAGTAGCATGTAAAAGGCCAGCCTATAGTTGGATCAATTATTATACACGATAAAGTAATCACGGAAGGACATGAAATGGCTTTAGAATTAAATAAATACTTTGCTAGTGTATATCAACCAAAGCTACCTAGTCCAGATATTATAGAAACAGAAATAAACAAATTAGAACCAGTCTCCCAACGGTAGTCCAGAACACTATTACTGAACCTACACACTAATAAATTACCAGGTACCGATGAGTTCCACCCGGCACTGTTAAAAGAACTAGCAGATTATGTGGCTGGACAACCACTGCCGGCCATATTTAATTCATCATTAGAAGAAGGAAGAGTACCAAAGGCGTGGAAAGATGCTACTATAACACCTATCCACAAAAAAGGGACAAAAAGGGACTGTAAAAATGACAGGCCAATTAGTATCCCCTTAGTTGTCAGTGAAATGTTAGCGGGAATAGTAAAAGAGGATAAATGAGCACCTCAAAAAATAAAACAGGAATTATCGACATCACACAAAGTGGGTTTAAGGAAGGAAAAGGTCATGTCTTACTAATTTATTACATTTTTTCAACCCTGTTAGCAGTGCCAAGGACATGGGATTTCATATTAACATACTAACATACTAATTGCCAGCAGATTAGGCCTTATGGAATGGCAATAGGCCCAACAGGTGGCAAACCACAGGGGGTGGGAGGTCCTGCCACCAGGGCGCAGAGTGTGCCAGGAGAGAGGCATGGTAGGCACATGAAGGTACACCACCCGGTGAGCATGTGGCAGAAGTAGGCCCCTGACCACGCACACCACAGTGGCGCATGGAGGCAGGGAGGTGACAGCAGCCACCGCTGCACAGGCACAGGCATCCCCTACAGGGAGGCTCGGGACACACCACCTGAAACACAGCCAGCAACACACAGGTGAACAGCACACAAGGCACACCCCACACACCCAGTAAAGACAGACTATGGCCACCCCATCTAACCAATGGTGGAACGCCACCAGGTACAAGCCCCAGTCCACCCCAGGCATACCACACAGCAGCAGCCATGCACACCACTGCAGCATGGCTCCACACGCCAGCTGCAAAGCAGACACGGACGCAGATGGTTAACCATAAAACAATGTATTGCAATGTGTATAAAACAAACATATACATATCTACAGGGTACAATGTAATGGGAACAGGGAATGGTGGGACCACCAACAAACCAGGAGGACAGGGAAGGGAGGCAAGGGGACAGGGGTAATGCCAACAGATGGGGACAAGGGAGAGCAAGGAAGGGGGCTCAGGGAAGGGGATGTGATGCAGGCCAATGGGCCCTATGGCCGTCCACAACCCACTGGAGGCCGATGCCGGCGTCGGCACTGCCATCTGTGCTGTGACTGTTCTAGAAGGTGTACCACCTGGAGCATGGCAGTGGTCACCCACAGGATCTGCTGCAGGAGCCTCGCATGGACATCTGGGAGTCAGACACCTAGGACAAAGGAGTGAACACGGTATGAGTGCATGCCTGGAACACCGCAGCCCACCCATCGTGCACAGCGGGCATTGGTGAGATGCGCCCCTGGGCCAGCAACCAGTCACCCACAGTGAGTGCGCCCACATGAGCCGCCTACCCGGGGAACTACAGTCATGCAGAACACTGCACACCATCACCTCCCATGCGCTGCACACCACCACCAGTGCTGGCATGCAACATGGCTAAGCAGCAGGATGGCAGTGGCACAGCCAGGACCTGGGTGTACCCACAGCCCACCTGCAACAGCCACCCACATGTGCGATAGCCACAGAACGGTGCAATGGACACTGCCAGTAGTGCACAGCTGGAGGGGCCATGCACACAGAGGGCTGTGTCACACCCCACCCCCGCTGCCCACCCTGCACAACAATGTAGCATGTAACTGTGCCTACCTGCATGCTGTGGCACACCTTGTGGCTGTCCAGCAGCTCTGCCCATGTGGCCTGCATTCTGCTCACTGCTCCCTGTGGTGGCCCGCCCTGACTTGGCCACAGCACCAGCGAGATGAGCCCTTCTCTATCTTCAGGGCCTAGGAAGGAAACATGGAGAAAGACACATCAGTACCTGGCAAATCCACAGGCCCCCCCAGCACAGTGTGACACACTGCCCAGTGTGTCTGTAGCACAGTGACACAGGGCACCCACAGTGCACCACCACAGCCAACAGAACATGAAGCCCCAGCCCCCCCAGCAGCATGGCACGTCAATGTCACCGCCCCACTGACCACTGGATGGGAATGGGCACGGGCGATGTGCACTTACCTGGCCATGGCACGGCGCCCCTCCAGACACATGCCTGTATCGCCCGGAGCTGATCAGAGTCTCTCCACTGCAGGTCCCTGAAGTGGTGCCTGCATTGCTCACCACTGCACTGAGCTCCCATGGCCTCCTCAAGACCATCGGCCACCTCCTGCCACACCTCTGTCCGTGGCCTGTTGAAGGACACCTGCTCAAACAAGGTCCTAGCATGTGGCCCCACAAGGGCCACAAGGTTGACGAGCTCCACCTGGGTCCAGTTAGGAGCGCTGGCACTGTTACGGTGCGGCATAGCTGCTGCTCATTCGGCAAACCAAAATGGCACCCATTAGCGTACGTGCCACTCATGCTGGGGATGTGCACCTTGCACTGCGATGCGCTGCCAATGCCTATCGCGCAGGCATAGGGATGCATGATACGATAATGCAGGGCCACCAAGAAGGTCAAAGGGCAATCATGGGGTCAAGGGTCATCTTGTGCACCCCACGCCACAGTGCCATTGGGAACGCCATGCATGGTGCGTGGTAGGGGATTGTGGGGGCCACGATGCATGGCCCAATAGTGCATGGGCATCATGGCACCCATAATGCAGGTATGCCATCAGCATCATGGTGCCACAGTGCCAGTGGCACCATGGCACCCGGGCGCTGTAAGCCATATAGCGCACAAGCACTACGTGTGCAATAACGGCCATGCACTGTACTGCCTACAGCGCTTTGTGCATATGCTGCGCCACTGCCATACATGATGGCAGTGCGCGCCTGCGTGCTGCAGAGCTTGTTGCACATGTCACATGGTTGCACAATGACTTGAGCATGCGCAACTCCATTGCACAATGCGCAACCACATGATATTCAGCCAGAATATGCAACTCAGCTTATTAGCCTATCCATGGCACATCCACTGCATTAGCATCTCATTACAGTTGCACATCCCCTCATCTGCATGCGATGCACTATAAAAGGCGCCGCGGGACTGCAGAGGGTATGGACTGGCATTGCAACCTTGAGAGGTATGAAGCACGCTGCAGAGCTGTCGGGACAGTGGAATGGGAGGGTGGTGTGGGACTGAGCAGACTGTATTAATACATGTCTATCTCCACAGGACCAAGCAAGACCAATAGAGAGGAGGTTGAGGAGCATGGGCCTGCATGCAAGCGCAGGCCCAACCTCGCCAGGGCGGAGTTGGACGCCCTATTCGGGGCGTACCTGGATAAGAAGCATCTCCTGAGTGGCATGACAGGCACCCCACAGGCCCGGGCGACAGCATGGGAGGGTGTGGCCTGTGCTGTGAACCAGCAGGGCAGCCACCAATGGTTTGTGCAGGAGTGCAAAAAGAAGATCGGCATGAACTGGAGGATATCAAGGAGAAGATGGCAGCCATCCGGGCAACGCGTGCCACCACAGGCGGAGGTCAGCCTGACATGCCCCAACTGATGCTGTGGGAGGAGATGGTGGTGGCCACCATGTGGCGCAGTGCCCTCCGGGGCATGCCTGGTGGAGGCTTTCAGATGGGTGGCAGCCCATCACTGCATGGTAGGACAGGCGGTGACAGTAGCAAGGGGGCTGGGAGCAGGAGGGTGACAGCAATACTAATGCAACTGTGTTCCCTTTCAGCTCCTGAGAACCTGCATGCAGTGGTAGGGGTGGGGGTGTCCGCCAAGGGGGCAGCCATGGACCCAGAGGACCATCCATCCACCTCCACTGGACTCCGGGAGATGGAATGAATGCAGTCCAGCACCGCTGTCCGTCCGGATGCCTGTGGTGCAGTTGCGGATGAGGCCCTGGCTGTGTTCCAGCATGACGCCAGGCTTGGTGTCCTGTATGCCGAGACACAGATTGGGTTGGGGTCCAGGACCGATGACAATGACACCTTCATCCTGGACAGCAATGTTGTTGGCGCAGAGGAGGCACCCATACCACACACCCGCAATGGCAGCGCAGACAGTGACCTGGTAGCGGTTGCCTGCACACTGGCCATTGTAGCTGGCGTCACCGAGGCTGCCACTGGTGTGGCCCCAGCTGGTGGTGCTGGTGGTGCAGCCATGCTGGTGTTACCCTGCGCACAGTGGCCGGAGGAGAAGCAGCGGAAGCTCGATGGTGTCCGAGGGGAGCCTGGGGCAGTGCCCGCCAATGGTGCACCACAAGACGACCAGGTCCAGGAGGGCCCTGCCGTGCAGCACCCACCTTCGTGGGGGCTGGATGACAGGGTCAGCTTACACCCATGGGTTGGCACAATGCCCATGAGCCCCAGGGTGCCGACCCCTTGGACGAGCACACCCATGTGCTCCGGGCCTCCGTTGAGCAGCAGGTGCTGGTCGTGGCAGGGGTGTTTGCACTCCACGCAGAGCTGCGCAAGGCAGTAGAGCAGCACAACAGAGACTTTGACCTGATCCTGGTGGAGAACAGGCAAATGCGGGTGGACATGACCACAGCCATGGATCGGTTCACCACTGAGGTCACGGCCAGCCTGGCACCACTGGGCTCCCTGGTGAGTGACCCTCTGCCACATACCCGCGGAGTGCACTTTCCACCCCTCGGTCATGGTGTCATGCGACCCCCACTGTGTCAATGCCGGGATCCACTGTGGGCATCCTGAGCACACCTGGAGCGGGCATGTTTGAGAGCCTGCAGACACCTGAGAGGACCCGGTCGCTTTCCCGCAATGTCACCCCGGGGGAACATTTGTGACATCCCCTGAGGCTGACGCACAGCCTGTGTCTGCCGGGCAGTCCCAGTGGGGCCATCTATGTGTTCACAGTGGCCATGCTACTGTGTGGTATTCCTGAACTGACCACCTCCACGTCCGCTGTATGCTGCTGCCTTGTGTGCACATTGGTGTGGCGTGTGCGTCCCATGGATGTGGCATCCATGGTCAATGCCGCACAGGGGCCCAGTGCTCACACACCCGGCTGCTGGCTACTGTGGTGTGTGCATGATGATGCCAGCATAGCACTGACTGCCACTGTGCACTGGTGCTCAGCATCTGACACATGCCCGGTGCCTGCCGCTGGGCGTGGGCATGGTGGGTCCTGTGTGCATGTGTGTGTGTGTGTGTGTGCATGTGGGGGTGTGTGGGTGGGGTGTGCGGGGATGTGCTGTGTCCTGCCACAGTGTCCAGACCCACGCCTGTCCATGCTCCCCTCTGGATGTCCCGGGCATGCCTGTCTGCTGTGACATAGGCCCTGGGCCATGCTTGTGGCCATGTTCACCTACCTGCGCACTCCATAGTGCTCTTCTGTGATTGTGTCCAAGTGCTGCTGGGCCATACTGGTCAGCCCAGGGATCCCTTCACCTGGGGGGGCTGCCCACCACCTCCAGGTCCGGCGGCCACGTCGTCCCCACTGCTGTCCCCCACTTTAACCTCAACAGCTATCCCACAGTTGGTGGCCATGTTGTGTAGTATACAGCAGGCCAGGAAATGGCCGCAGGTCTTTGAGGGGCTGTACTGTAGGGTGCCACCATACCTGTCCAGGCAATGGAACCGAGTCTTCAGCAGCCCGAACACCTGCTCAATGATGTTCTGTGTGCTGGCATGTGCCTCATTGTATTGCACCTGCGCTGGGGTCGATGGCCGCTGGTATGGGGTGAGCAGCCAGGGCCGGAGTGGGTATCCACTGTCACCTGTGTGTAGAGAAGTCTGATTAACATGGTGGACCATGTCACTGTACCCCCTGGCCATCCCGCCCACACCTCCTGACACTCCTGCCCCAGCATCCCCCACTCCCTGTCCTGCTGTTCCCAGCTTTCTGCTTCCACAGCACACTCACCGACTAGGTGGCTAGTGGGGATGTCCCCACTCTCGAACCTGTGGCACAGTGCTAACTGGTGCCGGATGAAGGCATCCTGTGCTCCCCCAGGGTGTGTGGCACAGACATTGGTGATGCGCCCCCTGGCATCACACACCACCTAGCAGTTGACATTGGGGTAGCCCTTCCTGTTTATGAACGCTACCCCCTCTGGGTCAGGTGGTGCGCAGATGCCAACGTGGGTGTAGTCGATGGCCCCTAGCACGCCAGGCAAACGTGCCACCTTGTGGAACTCCTGCATGGTCACTGTGCGCTCTGCCTGTGTGCTGGGGAAATGGATGTACTCCACAGCATGTGGCAGCAGTGCGCTGAGGAATTGTGTGAGGAGCCATGACGCGGCTGACTGGGTTATGCCTGTGGTGTCCCCTGTTGGTCTCTGGAAGGTACCCATGGTGAGCAGGCACATAATGGCCATGACCTTTGTCTCCACCGACAAGGCGTGGCTCCGTCTTGTGGATGCCTGTATCTCCTCACTTCACAGCTCACAGAGCCACCTCAGAATTGCCTGGTTCAGGCAGTACCGAGCCACGATCTCTGTATCACTGTACTGTTCGAAGGTGGTGTGGGCATGGTACAACTTGTTCCAGGCGTACCGCCGACGGACCCTTCCATGGCCACGCCAGTCTGCAAGCTGCCTCTTCACACCCGTCATTACTACCTCCATCTGGAAACTGGCACTGGCCATGGCCTGGGTTGTACTCCCCACCCAGGCAGCTCTCTCCCCAGGACCCTCGACTCTGTGCTGCTGTCCTTGCCCCTGCACTGGTCACACCTGTGTCATGGCTGCCTGGTCAGCAGTCTGTGGGCTGTGACCTCTGCCTCCCACCTGTCAGGGCCCCTGTGCTGCCCCTCCTTTGCTGGGAGTCACTGGCACTCGCTGCATGTTGCCTCGGACCCTGTCACATGCCCACACACAGTGACACACACACACACACGCACACACAAACACACACACGCTCCCTCTCACTAACTCCGGCACTGTCACACTCCCTGGTCCACACTCTGTGCCTCTCCCAGCCTGCCTCTTTCTATCTGTGGCTCCCCTCTATCTGTGGCTGTGCAGCCTGCCCACTCGCTCTCTTGCTCTCCTTCCATGTGGCTCCCCTCTGGCGCAAGCCTCCTTCCCTCACTTGCTCCCTTTTTATATGGGCTCATGTCTGCTCTGCACAAGTCCTGTTTGCTCCGTGCTTGCACCGTCTGCCTGCTGTTGAATATCACACTGTGCCGCATATTCATGGCTATGCCCCCTGCCCTTGTGCATGCATTCATTGCCATTACGCATTGGTGCATGGCAACTTGCGCTGTGCGTCTGCTGCTGCTGAATATCACTCTCTGGCACATTGGCATGGTTGCGCTGGTGCAACCCTGTTGCGCATTGAGCAACTGCTCTAAATATCTGGTCCATTATTGGTAAGGCCACATCTGGACTACTGCGTGCAGTTCTGGGCACCAGCTAATAAGAGGGATATTCAAATTTTGGAGAGGACTCAGAGCAGAGCTACTAAAAGGATTGTTCAGACAACTAGTATGGCATATGGTGACAGACTAAAAAAACTAAAACTATACTCCTTGCAATATAGGAGATTGAGGGGGATCTATTCCTAACATACAGAGCATTTAACAGTAGTGATCTATGGGAATGTGTAGGACTACCAAAAAATGATAATATTAGGGGCAGTAGATTCCACCCGCTCCAGCTAAAAGGTGAAAATTATAAGTCTAATTGTCAAACAAATTGGTTAAGTCAGAGAGTGGTGAATGTCTGGAATAGACTACGAAAGGAGGTGGAACTAAGCAAGACACTAGATACATTTAAAGTCACGCTCAATAGACATATGAATGATAAATTCACATACTTGGATTGATTGGTCGAGTCACCATGGCCATCAACTTCAGACTCGTACTGACCTATGAACATTTTGCAAATTTTAACTGTAGTTCTCCATTGAGCATCATTGTCTTATTCTAGTGTAAGACACCCCTCTTGGGGTGTGCTTGCTATCCCGTTCTTTTCCCCTTTTAGCTTAGTTCATCTTTGGGCACTTCCTTTATTCTGCCCCCTGGGAGTGGTATTCCTTGCCCATATTTAAGAAGAGAGTTGTTGGGCAGAAGGAGAGAGATCCAACAGTGTGGTAAGAGCAAGTGTGGCCAGGGGGCTTAAACTCCCCCCAGCCCAGTAGGTACCGGCCTGGGGCAGCAAGGGGCTACGCGTTGGTATCTCTGATGGGAAGAGTGGCAGGAGCAGGTGATTGTTGGAGTCAGGGTCCCGTATGGCTTAATGTTTTAAAGCAGTGCAGGAGGTTGGAAGAAAATCTGGTGACATCTGGAGGCTTGGACATCCTGGTGCCAATTATTTTGGGAGGGTATGGCAGTGGGTTGTCACGGTGGTGGAAGGACTGCGACAGGGCCCCTTGGAGGTGGCAGCTCTGAGGAGGTCAAGTCCCAGTGTGGCACACTGCTGGGCTAAGTTGGGTGGTCTGCATTATGGGATTCATTTTATCGGGCCTGCCATGCCTATGTGTGGGGCAGGTCCCGTGTATTTGGCCCTACAGAAATGAAGGGGAAAGATGCAACTGAAGGAGGAAGCTGTTTGCTTATTCCATTTGGATAGATCGCTGCTCAGCCCCAGTTCAGAGAAAGGGATCTTTGTTGGTTGTTGGGCTTTTAGAAAGGTGTACAGGGCAGCAGTGGTGAGGCAAATAGGCTACAAAAACTCCACGGTTGCTTGACTGGGTTCGGGGGGGGCAAAGTAAGACACTCCCCAGGTATGGTTGGATTCCAGTTTGATATCCATTGGGCAGGGGCAAGCCTAGCTTCCGGCTCATAAAACCATGCGTGGAGCTTGTTCTGGCCTATACCATCTAGGCCTGTTATGGTATTCTGGTTGCCCAGCACTTCAGTACCTTTAGTGTATGCCCTCTAGCCTGTATCTTTCAGCCCCATGGAGTTGCTCCGTTTATTTATTCATAAATTTTAAATTCTATTGAATTAAATTTTCATATATTTTCTTTTACACTGTGTATGCTAGATCATTTAAATGAACTAACTTAATTAATCCCTTTAAAGAAAGCTTCCACCTCTTCCTCCTTCTTCCACTCGAGCCTGGGCAGAGAGTGAAGTGGCAGTCTGGCTGGCATCTATCCGGTAAGAGAACGTCTGTCAGGGCTACCCATCAGGTAAGGCCTTACACTCTTCTTAAGCTGCTAAGACATGTTCTAGAAGGTCTTTGTTCTGTTCCCCCACCTTGCATTTTAACATCAGCACCCCTAGACAGAAGGAGAGAGGCAGGGTGACACTAGCGTAATTTCCTTGCTCTCTCAGGACTTTCTTGAAAATGAGCCTTGCTCAACTGAGAATTATCTCAGTAAAATATATAACTTCAGTACGATGCAAACCTGTAACCCTCAACCAAAAACAAAAGAACTGAGAAAAATTTTTTTAAAAGTGACCTTTTCCAGATTAGCATTAAGGCATTCCAGAGGTTGGTTAAACTTTGCCTGGTGTCTCATTGTACCATATTGTGAAAGACATGGTAAGAAGCAATTCAGCTGTAGTCTCAGAATTGGTGGATCCTTACTTCCACAACAGTAATCATCAGTGAAGCATCTGATTTAATTCAATTCAGTTTAAAAGGGATTAAAGATTCAGGCACACTAGCCCTTTAAAATGTAAAATCTAGATGCTGGAACTGAAGGGGTGGGGGGAGTATTTGGGAACTAAAGTCAAAAAAAGCTCCACAGGTTTTTTTCTTTTCTGGGCCTGTTTCTAACATCTTATTTCTTGCGGTTTTGTTTTTATCAAAAATAATTCATGAAGCCCGCTGTCTACTCCCACTATATTTAGATGTTAGACAGATACCAGAGCTGGGAACTTTGAATCAAAGCTGTAATTTCATCTCTGGGTCATGGTGACAGTCGACAAAAACACTCGGGCTTTGCTTCCACAGTCATTGCCACTTTACTCTCAATGGAATTACACCCCTCTATTATCCAGCTGGGTAGACATCCATTATGTTACATGTGTAACAAAATGTTAGCAGGTTAGCCGACAGTAGTGTTCGACGCACGTCAGGCTGTGCAAACTCCTTAAGCTACAGTGACACCTACAGATGAAAAACTTGAATCACACTTCACTTTCTACAAAGTGGTCTGGAAAGAGAGGCTAAATCCGAGGTGCGGCAAACTTCTTTCAAATTAACTTCTCACCCCCACACAAATTTTCGCAAACACACACGAACATACTGCTCATCTTCCTGAACCAAGAAAGGGAGCCCTGGGTGCTAGTCAGACTGGGTGGTTTGCATGAAGAATTCAATTTTCCTTACATCTGTGGATTGTGCTTTTAAGGGTGTTTCCCTGACTGCTTTGTGGTTTATCTGTTTGAGAAACAATCTGGAACAGAACAAATCTGGTTGAAATAAAATGTTTCAAATGTCTTTCCTCCTTGCACATCCATCAATCCTTATCTAAGCAAACAACAAAATCATTGTGCACTGTGGGAAGGAAAAATACATTTTTTTTATAACACTGTGACTGAAACCATGTGCAACTGTCAGATTACTCTATCACTGAATATGAAATGGCTCGCCATCAAGGAATGTGTTTCCTTGGAAACAAATAAAACATTTAAAATGAATTAACATTATTTATCAGTTTTCAGAAAAAAAAGCCCTTTAACTGTTACAATCCCAGAATTCAATCACTAGACGTTTCATGAGAGCGTGAGCATTTGGTCAACCACCATGGTGCTTTGGAACGGTCATATGACTAGCTCAGAGTCAGATCGGCCAACATGGTGTTATGGTACCGTGACAGGCCTGTGGCAAGGTGTTCCAGCTCATAGTGCTGCCACCACTTTTAAGAAACTGGTGCAGTCGCTAAATTAGGTTCAGGAGCAAGTGCTGTAGACACACCAAGCTACAAGGGCCTCTGCATTTTGTGGGCTCATTAAGAAAACCGCTATTTACTGTACCACACTGCGAGCCAATAACCAGCCCAAGAAAAGCAGATTTATTAACAACCCGAAAAAAGGGTTAGTGCAAACATCAACGTTAAACACAGACTCCTTAGCAGCCTTTCTAGGCAGGCCAGTTCTACCCTCTCCCGACATGGTACCAGGATTTAACAAGCCCAACACAGTCTCTGGGTACCACAGGTGCTGAGCCATTGTAGGTTCTTAGATGTTATTGCAGATTAACCAGCATTGCTGCACTTAGATTTAAATACAGCACATAAATTCCCCAAAACCCACAGGCTCTGCAATTGCTAAAATGGCAGAAAAACCCTCAAAGCAGAATATTTGTAATCCAACTTGATGGCCAACTTGCAAAACATGATGAACAGTTGTAGATGACCCTTGAGACACAAGCCACTCCATGGTGTACTCACAGTTCCTGGACCCTGATTGCACCTCCTGTCGCAGCAGACCTCTGTATCTCTGGTCTTGCAGGGTTACAATAATGCAGGCAGGCTCTGTCTCTCAACTCCCTGCTGAACCAGCCACTTTCAGCACCTGCTGCCGGCTCCTCTGACATGCTTCTACTCTCTTCAGGCTGCTGAGGCCCTAGACAGACCCACACATGTTCCGGCTTTCGAACCCTGACGTGGATGGCAGCAGGACTCTATGCAGTAACGCCCGCTACAGGACCTGCATTAGCAGCCATCCATCTTTTGCTTTCTCTGTGTTCTTCAGCAAATTATACATGCTGACTTGCATGCAGCTAACACTCTGCCCCCTCTAGAACTCAGCAGTTCTCTTCACAGCTTGTTCTCTGTTCTTAAGGCCTGGATGGTGCAGCTTGCATTTACTCCTAGCACAGCAGGTTGCTTCAACTGGAGATCTACAGCAGATCTGCCTGCCTCCATAACAGTCCTTCCTTCCTAGGCCCTGCTTACAGTCTGTTCCAATTGGAGTCTGGGGCTGTCACTCAAGGAACTCGACAGCCTACAGCTCAGGGAAAAGGTGTCAGAAGCTGGATCCACTCCTTTCCCCTGACATCTCCAAGAGTCCTTTTTGCTGTGGGGATTCCAAGCACAGGGTAGGGCCTGCCCGTGTCGACCCATTACACTGCTCCCTCCCATAGATGGATGCATCTCCACGTCCAGCTGGTACAACTCAAGGCCAGAGTCAATGTCCATGACATAGACTTTTTGCCAAGCAGGGATCCTGCGCACTTTCTGTAGTCTATCACTGCTATGTGTTGGCAACATAGGGCTATCTGTTGCCGTCCCACCACTGAGATCCTTCACTGGGATCGGCAGGGTCTGATTCCTCTGCAGGAATGGGGGGGGGGGGTGCCTCCTGACCTTTATTTTTTTGGGTGGCCAACCACAGCACCAGGTCCTGCAAATGTCAGGTTACCTATTGGAGAAGCTATCTTTCCAGTCAGTCGGGTCTCTCTTTCCTCTTCCTTGGAGTCCCCATCACTGTCCAGGAAAAGGATAGGCCACTGCTACTGCATGGGTGCTTGTCTTTATTGAAGCCACCCTTGCAGACTATGCGATTTTGATGGCCACATGGCTACTTGAGGTGGCAGTTCAGGTGGGGGCTGTGCTTCAACAATTGTCCCCTCAGTGAGCTTAGCCCCATGATAAGGTTTCAGTCTGTTATTGTTTTGTAATCCTTATTTTATTGAAGATTTTTCAAAATACATATGACAGAAAAACCAAAAGATCAATGTACATTCGTTCTACATATTATTATAAATATTTTTACAAACATTATCATGCATTCTATATTTAGCTATAACATTATAAAACAAGCATTTGTCAATGCCGAATGTTGATTGCGTTGGTCTGTTGAGCTTGCTCAGTGCCCCTCTGTCACTCGCTCAGTCTGTTTCTCCCGGTGCTGCAGGCTGCTGTTTTGTACTGGGCTTCTGCCTGCGTTGGCAGCTTTTTCTGCCCACTAAGAAATCCGCAGCTGTCCCGACAGAGCTCCATTGAGTTGGCTCACTCCCCCTCTCTCACTCGCTCATTCTGTTTCTCCTGGCGCTGCAGGCTGCCCTTTTGTACTGGGATCCTGCCTCTGTTGGTGGCTTTTTCTGCCCACAAAGAAATCTGCAGCAGTCCTGACACAGGTCTGTTGAGCCTGCTCACTCCCCCTGTCTCAGTCACTTGTTCCGTTTCTGCCAGCGCTGCAGGCTGGCCTTTTGTAGTGGGCTCCTGCCTGCATTGCCACCTTTTTCTGCCAACAAAGAAATCCGCAGCAGTCACGATAGAGCTCTGTTGAGCTCGCTCACTCCCCCCGTATCACTCACTCATTGTGTTTCTCCCAGCGCTGCAGGCTACCCTTTTGTACTGGGCTCCTGCCTCTGTTGATGCCTTTTTCTGCCCACAAAGAAATCTGCAGCAGTCCCAACAAAGTTCCATTGAGCTCGATCACTCCCCTTCTCTCACTCGCTCATTCCGTTTCTGCCGGTGCTGCAGGCTGCCCTTTTGTACTGGGCTCCTGCCTGCGTGGCCGCGTTCTTCTGCCCACAAAGAAATTTGCAGCAGTTACAATAGAGCTCCATTGAGCTCACTCACTCCCCCCTCTCTCACTCACTCATTCCGTTTATGCCGGCGCTGCAAGCTGGCCTTTTGTACTGGGCTCCTGCCTGCATTGCCAGCTTTTTCTGCCCACAAAGAAATCTACAGCAGTCACAATAGAGCTCCATTGAGGTCGCTCACTACCGCTCTGTCACTGGCTCGTTCTGTTTCTCTTGGCGCTGCAGGCTGCGCTTTTGTATGGGGCTCTCGGCTGCGTTGGCACCTTTGTCTGTCCACAAAGAAATCTGCAGCTGTCCCGACAGAGCTCCATTGAGGTTGCTCAGTCTCTCTCTCTCTCTCTCTCACTCACGCAATCATTCTACTTGTCCTGGCGCTGCAAGCTGCCGTTTTGTACGGGGCTCCTGCCTGCATTGGTGCCTTTTTCTGCCCACAAAGACATCTGCAGCAGTCCTGTTAGAGCTCCATTGAGCTCACTCAGTCCCCCGTCTCACTCGCTCATACTGTTTCTCCCACCGCTGCAGGCTGCCCTTTTGTACTAGGCCCCTGCCTGCATTGACTCCTTTTTCTGCCCAACAAAGAACCGCAGCAGTCCTGACAGCGCCTCCGTGAGTTCTGCCTCACCCCCTCCCTCACTTGCTCTCTGCTCTGTTTCTCCTAGTGCTGCAGGCTGTCCTTTGTACTCGCCTCTGCACTGGGGCCTTTTCTGCTCACAAACAAATCCGCAGCAGTCCCAACAGAGCTCAGTTGAGCTCAGTCACTCCCCCCCTCACTCGCTCAATCTTAATCTGTCCCAAACACTGATTTCCCACAGCGACCGTGCAATTCTCTGGCAGGAATGCAAAAATATATTTTAGCCAGAATGTGGAAAATGACAGCTGTACTGTTCATAAGGAGGTGTGAAAAAATGCCACTGTTGAAATGTGGTGCGAAAATATTACAAATTTGCGAAGTTACAAGGGTGCGTGGAAACAGTTCAACGCACGCTTGTAACACAGTCATGTTATGGAGTTTGGTCACCAAATTTTCAACATAGGGATTTTAGGAGCTCTGCTCATGAACACTGCCACTGTCATTGTCTTAATGTGTCCTGAACACTGATTTCCCACAGCAACCGCGTTATTCTGCGCCAGAACCATGAAAACACATTTCGGTCAGGATGTGAAAAATGGCAGCTGTACTGCTCATAAGGAGGTGTGAAAAAATGCCACTGTTGAAAATCTGTCATGACAATATTACAAATTTGTGAAGTTACAAGGGTGCGTAGAAAGTGCGCAATGCACACTTGTAACACAGTCATTTGATGGGCTATCATCACCAAATTTTCAACATAGGCATTTTAGAACCTCTGCTCATGAACAATATCACTATCATTTTCTTAATCTGTCCCAGACAGTGATTTCCCACAGCGACCGCCGTATTCTGCGCTGGAAGTGCGAAAACACATTTCAGCCCGGATGGGAAAAATGACAGCTGTACCGTTCATAAGTAGGTGTGGGAAAATGGTAATGTTGAAAATCTGGAGTGAAAATATTATAAATTTGCGAAGTTACGAGCGTGCTTGCAAACTGCACAACACACGCTTCGTAACATAGTCATTTTATGGAGTATCGTTACCAAATTTTCAACATAGGCATTTTAGGACATCTACTCATGAACAATGTCAGTCATTTTCTTAATCTGTCCTGAACACGGATTTCCCACAGCGACTGTGCTATTCTGTGCCGGAAGTGCGAAAACACATTTCAGCCAGGATGTGAACAATGACAGCTGTACTGTTCACAAGGAGGTGTGAAAAAATTTCAATGTTGAAAATCTGGCATGAAAATATTGCAAATTTGCAAATTTACGAGCGTGCGTCGTAAAAACAGTCATTTTTGGGATTTTTTTCCACCAAATTTGCAATGTAGGCTTTTTGAGAGCCCACCTCATGAACACTAGCACTGTTGTTTCATTAATTGGCACCAAAAGGTGATTCCGCGCAGTGACTGCAAAATCACCTTTCAGGGCCGACTAACACCATGACAGTTCGAGAATTCATGAGGAGGGGTCCCAAAAACCCCATGTTGAAAATTTGGTGCCAAAATTCCAAAAAATGACTGAGACACGCATTAAAGTTGAAAAAACCCTATTTCTACCATTATACAGCTTACCGGCATTTTCTCAGTTCACAGTTGGCTTTGAAGAGTGCACACGTGTTTCCGGTCCACGGAAGATCGTTGCGCCGGACTCCGGAGGTAAGTATGGGGTTGGGGTGGTGGGGAGGCAGGGTGCGCAGTGGGTGGGCACGGGTTGCTGGTGGGGGGCAGGGAGAGCGCAGAGGGACAATTTCCTTTTTTACAGAGAGAAAAAAAGATGTTGCGGGACCATTTTTTACTTTACAGGGGCATGTGACACACTGGGGTTGGCTCCCAGCTTGTCACTGGAGGCTTTCTTTTTTTGGGGGGGACAGCAGTAGCCGACGGGGGATTGGGCACCCCCTTCAGCACACTACAAAGAGGGGGGTATCATTATGCCGACGGGGATTGGGCACCCCGTTGCAGACAATAAAAGTGGGAAGGGGGTTTACCTGATGCCAATGGGGAGTGGACTCCCCCGTCAGCAACAGAAACACGGGGGCACTGAAGCCGATGGAGATTGGGGCCCCCGTCGGCAAGTAAACATGGTAGGGGGGGTTAATATTGTTTGTGAACACGGTGGCAAACTACCGCCATGTTCACAAACAATATCAGTATGTGAAGATCCCACCCTGCAATGATGGGTCACTCCCTCATTGCAGCGAATGGCTTACACTGCAATGACGAGGTGGCCCCCGATTGCAGTGGCTGATTTGTCTCAAGTTGGTGTCATGCTGGCTGAAATAGTGTCAGCAGCAGCGTGCCATGGCATTGGGGGATGCTGGACAAGCCTTTAAAAGCTGTAGGCGCATTGGCCACAACAGTGCCACGCCTCCACAACCTGCTTGTGGAGAAAGCTGCCACAATATGTTTCTTGCGCATGTGCACAATCAACATAAAAAAACAACTATGGGGAAGCAAACTATGACTATACTAGACCAGTTAATTATTATCACTTGGAATCAAGGAGCAGAAAAAAGGCGTAAGCCCATAAAGTTGCTCCTCTGGACATTAAATAATCATTCATATTTCCCCCGCTGGCTATACATTTATCTAAATTTCTTTAGAAGCAGTTTTTGTCTTTGCTTATGAATATGATTACTTCCATTGGTAGCCTGTTCCATACATTAGCTGATCTGACTGTGTAAAAATATTTTCTTTACTATGCTAGATTTCAATCTGTTATGTTGCATGATTACAGTCTGTCTGTTGTTCACAATCACCAGGCCAGGTCCACCCTTAGGCTAGAAAGGGTCTTCCCTGCTAGCCAGACGGCAGTTCTGGACTGGGTGGCTGACAGAGTGGAGAGAGCACGGCAGTATGGACGCCTGGAGGCTTACCTGAAGCTCGGGTCCATGGCTCCTTGGAGGCTGCTCTTCTGTAGTCAGTGGTCCTCTGGGGTCTTCAGCAGCAGTCATTCTCCAGCGACTTGAGGGGTCCAGCAGTCCTCCTGATGTCCAGCAGCAGCCAGGTCCATAGGGTGATCACCTCCAGTCATCTGCCCCCTGGGTATGGGTTTCCCTTTCTGTTTTCTCCCTCTTTTCTTTTGGGCTGGCCCTGTTGTTTCTGCAGTGTTCTTTGCAGGCTTCCTGGTGGTGTACTCTGCCTGGTGGTGCTGCCCTTGCAGGTCCCCTGTTCTTCCCCTTCTGTCTACTGGCTTTAGTGCCAGCTGCCCACTGGCAGGTTTCTGTCCTGTTATGCCTCAGTTTTTATTTTTTTTATTTTATATATATATATTTTTTATTTTCCTTTGCCCTTTGTCCATTGCTGTGAGTGCCTCTGCTGGTCCCTTTTGCTCCCCCCCCCCCATTTGGCCTCTTGTGTTGGTCGTATGGCTGAAAGTTGAGGTTTCCATTTTGGAAAGGAGGGGGGAAAGCCCCGCATAGCTGGCCACCTGGGCAATCTATTTTTTTCCCCTTGTCCAATTATTGCTTTCTCCAGTCCCCAGTACTGGCTCCCAACTCCTGGAGCTTGCTCCAACCCCTACAAAGGCAGGATCCCTTTTGCCTTGAGAGCAGTTGCGGCAAGTGGAGTGTCCCCCTGGTGACTTGTGGTCTCCTCCGTGCCCTATTTTCTCTGCCTCCTGGTTCCTCTTGCAGGTGTCCACAGTGCTACAGTGGTTGCAGACTGTCTGCTACTTGGTAGTCTATGCCACAATGAAGGAGGGAACCGCTTAGGAGGGGTGGACCACGAGGTGCAACAGAAAAGACTATTTGGGTGGGAATGAGTGCCTGGACTCCCTAGTTCCTCTCTCGTGACTGCGGGCCAAACAACTGAGAAGTCGGGGAAGAGAGTGGCCCCAACCCCCACCACTAGTACCACCAACTAACCAGACGAGCTTGGGAGGCCAGGACCATTGGTAAGTAGGCTGCAGGTCCAACCATTATTTTATCTAGCACCGGAGGCACCCAAACAAAGGAGGAGGAAATGAAAACAGAGAAGGCAAGTGGGCCAAGAGCCCCAGGGTAAAGGAAAAGGGAAAGAGGAAAAAGCAAGTGGGCCAGGCACCTGCCAGGCAAAATAGAGGCACTGTGTGGCATAAGTCCCAGGGGTTAAGGTATGGTGCCAGGTCAGCACCTTCCCCCCCCCAGCAGTCAGAGGCATCAGAAGGGAAATTAGAGGGGGGTAGAAAGGGCCAGAGAGGGGAGTTTTCTTTTCTCTTTCCTGCCTCATGCCACAGGACTGATACTGAGAGGACAGGCCTGGCTAAAACCAAATGCAACCCAGATGGTGTGCAGCAGAGGCAGAGCTAAGCCCTGCCCAGCACGAAAAGGATTCAGCTGCAAAATTAATATTTATAAGGGGCGGGGCTAGGCCTGGGCATACTGTATAGCCCAGCTGCCACTCCCTTATACTTATGCAAAAGGTGTGACCCTGGCCTAGTTACAGTAAATCCCTCCCACCAAGTCTGTGGAGCAGGTAAGGATTCCCTAGGGATTTAAAGGGCTAGCACCCCATTTTGGAGGAAGTCACCCCAGAGGGCCTAACCTTTTCACTAGGAGCCCCAACTGCTCCCTACCTGCCATCCCATTCTTTCCCTGAACTGCTTGCCATTGGCAGGTGTGACCTGTGGATTGAGGCCAAGGCCAGGCCTGTGTTGCACTCCACTGCCTGCTACCTAGACCCTGGCTGTAGGTGAACACAGCACGTGGTACAACAAAAGTTTTATGGTGTAATTACCATTCTATTGTCTCACCTGAAATTGTACCCTGGGACGCAAATTGCCCTGGAAGGCTGGACTGTTTGCCTTGGGGTCTAAACTGCCTGCCTTACACCCAGTAGTAATTTCTATCAACACTGGGGCTTGAACTGCCTGCCCTGCACCCACCAAAGTTTGCTATTTGCACCTGGGCTGGATTTTTTTGCCCTGTACCTCGACCAGTTGGTTCCTGGACTGTTCCGCCTTGGAGGCTGAACTGCCTGTCCCATCACCAATTGTGTTCATCTACATCAGTCCCCCTCCCCCCCAGACTGAGCTGCTGCCATGGGGGAGCAGACGGACTGCCTAGCTACAGTAGTCCCACCTCCTGTGTCTAATTGCCCTACAACAGACTGCAATTGCCTGCACCCTTAAGTTCAGGGGCAACCTTTCTTTCAAATACCAACGAATGCCTGAGGTATTAGGGTTTCCAACCATAACGCCCAACCCTGTAGAGAATGACAGGCATCAGGGGTGTGACTTGGGATTCTTGCCTGTAATGCTCATACCATTCCACACTCTGCAGCCAGTGAGAAGCATTGAGGTATGCCTTGGACTCTTCAGCCCCAAAGTTCACCCCATTCTCCTATATCACACCCATCCCACTGTATTTCCTGATGGAATGGGGTGCGCATAAGGACCAAAGACCCCAAGGAACACCGTGACACTTGCCAGTGTCTGCAGGGTGGGGTGTACTGAAATGGCGTGGCCGTTATGGCTGACGACCCAAAGCACACCCCAATGCCTGTCACTCTCTGCAGGGTGGTGGTGGGGTTGGCTTCAGTTTAATACTTCACTGCCATTACTATTACGCAGCTCTGTAACTACTACACTACCACTGCCAATGCCAGCAAGCAAACATTCGGCATTGACAAATGCTTGTTTACTAATTGCAAAAAGAATCCTTTTCGACTGTTCCTTTCTCACAATTTGCCAAAAAGGAAAATCCTTTTTCACAAACTGCAAAAAATTATCTTGTTTTGTTTCATTTTGATTCATTTTTTACAAATTGTGAAAAAGGATTTTGGCATGTTAAAAAACACATTTCTAAGTACATTATCAAATAATTAACCCCAGAATTGGATTCTATGGGTTCTGATTAGGAGAAGACAACTGTTTAATTTTGTTGTCACCACTAACTGAAAACAAGATGATGACAGAATGGAAAAAGATTCTGTATTTGTGGCAAAGGATCCCGTGTTTGCAAAAAAGGGTTCCACATTTGTCATAAAGAATCCTTTTTTGAGCAGGACATCAAACTGGTCCCAGAGGAAATAATGGAAAACTTTGACTTGTAATAACTTTGGAATTGATTAATATTTTTTCACCAAATCTTCAAAAGGCATATCTGTGACACAAGACCTTTCTACCCTAAAAATTGCAGACCAAAATGCCATTTTTGCGCAGCAGCATGAAAAAGAATTAAAAAAAAAAATGGAAATGTTCACATTTTATGATACACCATATCTCTGCACCCACACATCTGACCAGAACAAAACTTGCCACAACAAAAGATCTTTGGTCCCTGATGGCCCATGCAAAATGTAATGTAAATTGCTTAAATGGTTGTGAAGTTATTGTAGTGCAAAGATTGGAGTTTAACATAGAAGTGGCTATTGAACCCTAACCATAGCGGCATGACTGCACCCCTATAAATATGTATGTAGGTTGGTAGATAGATAGATAGATAGATAGATAGATAGATAGATAGATAGATAGATAGATAGATAGATAGATAATGTATATACACATCATGCCAAACATAAAAATAAAATGTATTAATATATTGTCAGTGCTTTTTTTTTTTGCAGGCGTTATAGATATACATCATATTGCCAATTTGTTAGATGGTGTTGGGGATATCCAGGGAAACATGTGCATGTACTAATCCCATCATGCACAGTTAATCATATTAGGAACCAGTTTCCTTTGGCAGAATATTGTGGGTTTGAATACCCTGAAATCTAATTACATGTGACACAGCTGTAATGTTAGACATGTTCTCGGCACAAAGTTTCTACTGATTATATTAGTATCCGTTGAATATGTTTACCCTCTATTGTTATTGCTGTGGTTCTTTTTTTAATCATACTTTGATTTTTGTGCCTCTACAGTGCTCTGGTGGGGACATCCAGGAGCTGGCCCCCACCAACCCAGAGGACAGCAGGCTCACTAGATATGCAAGGGTCTAAGCATGGCCATCACTGGACCCTCCGCTGCAATTCCATGACAGGCCTCCAGGTTAGCGGGTGCACAGTCATCAAGCTGCTTGGTCATGCCCAGCCCTTTTTTCCACATTGTTTTTTTTTGTCCCCTTGAGCTGGCAGTGCAATGACAAACTGCGATTACGCAAGCATCTTGCGAAACTCCTCCCTATGCTGGCACCGCACCTTGTGCTTCTCTTGGTGTTCCAGGGGCTGCCCAAGCATGACACAATCCCACGAACCCACCCCAGAGGAAGGACAGCAGTCCTGGGATGCTTAATCCAACCTCTCCCCTGCCAGCCCCGGGAGGCCCGAGTTCGTTCCCAAACCTGGGTCGCTGGCATGGTGCGAGGTGTGGCGTCCAGTGCCTCAACCCTCAGTGCCACTGGGCTGACCACTGCTGTGGTTCTTGATATGGTGAATGCATTTCATCTATATTTAGTTCACCAAATCGATAATACGGACTTACAAAGATTGCAGTTTGTTCCTGTACTGTTTGTTTGATGATTTGCATTCAGTACTGTTACTGAAAATGAACTGTTAGTATTCTGTAAAAAAAAAAAAAAGAAATTCATTCTACATCATAACAGAAATTGGTTTCATAGAAACATAGAATTTGATGGCAGATAAGGACCGCTTGGCCCACCCAGTCTGCCCATTTCCCTACCTACTGGATAAGCTGCAGATCCTAGTTAACCAGCAGCCTACTTATTCTTACCCCCACACCCTAGAATTGCCTTATGACTGTCCCATGCATGCTTGAATTCCACCACTGATTTTGACTCCACAACCTCCTCCAGAAGGCCGTTCCATGCATCCACAACCCTCTCTGTGAAAAAATACTTCTTTAAATTACCTCTGAGCCGCCTCTATCTTCAAATTGTGCCCTCTTGTTCTTGCACACCTCTTTTTTTGAAAGATGCTACCCTCTTGGACTTTGTTGATTCCCTTGAGGTACTTGAAAGTTTCTATCATGTCCCCCCTCTTCCTCTTTTCCTCGAGGCTATACATATTAAGCTCCTTAAGTCTCTCTTCATATGTCTTCCGGTGCAGACCCTGCACCATTTTAGTTGCCCTCCTCTGGACAGCTTCCATCCTGTCTATGTCTTTGCAGAGATTGGGCCCCAGAACTGCACATAGTACTCCAGATGGGGTCTCACCAGCTATCTGTACAGAGGGATAATAACTTCCTGTTTTCTACTGGTGATGCCTCCCTATGCATCCCAGTAACCCCCAGCCCTCCTTGCTGCCCTCTCACATTGCTTGCCCACCTTTAGGTCATCTGATATGACTACCCCCAGGTCCCTTTCCATTTTTGTTGTTGTTAGTATCTCACCCCCATTGTGTACTCTTCCCTGGGTTTTGTTTCCAGGTGCATTACCCTGCACTTTTAGCATTGAATCTAAGCTGCCATACATTTGACCATTTCTCTAACCTTGCCAAGTCCCTTCTCATCTTTTCCACCCCACCCTGTGCATCAACTCTGTTGCAGATCTTAGTGTCATCTGCAAAGAGACATACTTTTCCTTCCAGTCCTTCCGCAATGTCACTTATAAAGACATTGAAGAGGACCGGTCCTAATACTGAATGCTGCGGTACCCCACTAGTAACACTCCTTTCTTCTGAGTGGACTCCATTTACTATTACTCTCTGTGTCCTATTCTCCAGCCAATTCTTTACCCAGGCTGTCATCTTGGGACCCACTCCCAGGCTGGCTAACTTGTATATTAATATTTTGTGTGGGACTGTGTCAAATGCCTTGCTAAAGTCTAGGTAGGTTTCATAATTTTTTTGCTAAAGTCTAGATAGGTTTCATAATTTTTTTTAAGAAAATGAGACAAGTATGCAATTTTATCATTATCAACTAGTCAATGAAACTGTAAAATGTGGTGCCATAATATCTACATCATCTACTAAACAAACGTGAATAAAATCAGTGCCTGTCAAAGCCACCCACACAGCTTCTGTGTAGTTTTGATACTGTTTTAGTTCATAATACTGCACTGCATCTTTTTCACTAAATGGTTACTAACAGTAAGTACATTTCCTCACTACATTTACTTCAACATAATGAAACTTGAGTTGCATCATTCATGTGCTGTATAACTATTTCAACTTGTTTTATAAACTTGTAAGCGATTCGTGACACTAATCACTAGTTACCTCAACCCCACACATGCTACCTCAGCTCAGACATTTTTACATAATCACGGACAGCACCATCAGCTATCTATCTGTTTGGCTCACATCCTGAGCTGGCCTTCATGTGACTGTTACTGCGCAGTGCAAGGTTTGGTGCTTCTGCCTGATGAAACACAGTCACACAACCGTCATCACAAGAGGTGATTTGAAGACTGTGCCTGATGCCGTTGCTGTTAGTGACAAGGCCGTATGTAGTACACAGGTGACAGTGGCATATTGATAACTGTTTTGTGGTGTGGGTGACCACTACATGCTACACTAAATATAGTTCATTCACAGCATGTCTGATCATGGTATCATGGAACATGAGCAACTTGTGGTTAGGTCAATATATCCAGATGGGTTTTCTGGGGTGGTGGGTAGTCCACCACTATACAACAATAAAAGGAAAGTTTATTAACATAATAGGGGATTGCTTACTCTATGGACCAGCGTACACCAAGTAAAATAGCAACATACTGTTAGCATGAGTGTTTATGGAGTTTGGGCAACTGTTACTCACATCAAAGGGCACAGTTTCATCAGCATTTACCACAGATGTTAGTTCTGCTGTTTGTTGCTGCTATGTGAGTATGGTGTACCCAAGTCACAATACTTGTGTTGACATTTTATTGCGTGCTTACAGTCACATATGCATAATATGTGACTCGTCAAGCAGCAAATCTAGATATGTGTCTGGTAACTGATGATTCTTTGTTGGGATGTTCAAAGGAGGAACACAATGATTTGGGTGTGGTACTCAGCACAGAAATGTCCATGACATAATCTGTCAAGCCCAAACAGATATTGAGCACTGCATTCATCAGGTCATCAATGTACCCTGTGGAAAACACAACAAATCATGACATCATTCTAACTACTACTGCTAATAATAATAATAAATCTATTTATATAGCGCAATATCAATAAATATCAAAGTGCCGTACAATTTCTAAGAACATAACTCAACTAAATACAACAGTTAAACAACACACAAATAAATAAAAACAGTTAAAAACTAAATATGCAATTATACATATTAAAACTAAAGGAAAGCACATAAAAACAGGTATGTTTTTAGAGCGGTTTTAAAGCTCTCCACTGTCTGGCACTCTCGAACCCGATGAGGTAGAGAATTCCACAGGGAAGGAGTTGCAAAGGCAAAAGCAGGATTGTTTATTTCTACATATTACAGTAACTCTTATAACCATAAGAGGTGTCTTGGCCCAGTGGTGCAGAGATCCGAGGCACTTCTTCATCACCTGCCATCATGCCAATGACTCAGTTTCAGGAATGGTTACTGAGGGTTGGCCAAGCATGGAGAGGATATAGAGTGACCCAGGGACTGCTCCTGGGGAGGGGTGAGGAGAATCAAGAGAGGCAGAGCATCTCAAAATGGTCTGGTGATGCAGTATAGTGTGGCTAGCCCAAAACAAAGTCCACAAAAGCAAAGTTTACTGCACTCAGGAATAAACTTGGCAGGAGTCATTCTATTGCAAAAATAACTAAAGTACTATTTATTTTCCATACCTTGACAATGGCATACAAAACGTCTGACTGGAGGATAGAGGGTTGCCCCAGCACTTCAGCCTGGATTGGCCTTCCTCAGAGGAAGGTACATATGGTTTCCTTTCTTCAAGAAAGCTACAAACAATTGTGTTGGCAACATGTGGCGAGACATACTTCTCTACCTTTGAAGAGTGTATCACTATGAGGCATTGGCTTGGACCCGTACCTTATGGGCCCTACATGAAGAAAGAAGATCAAGTGTGATGTTGTTTGCTCAGGCAAAGGGGTGGGCATTAGGGTTGAAACCCACAAGGAATACCCCACCACTGATTCGCCAAGACCCCTGAAACCCAAAACCCTAATGTTTTTTGCCTTTTGCTGTTTGGGAGATGGGGTGGGGAGTTAAGAGTTAAAAACCCAAACACCACATTTCCCTTCTTTTGTGGTGTTAATTTACCCTAACTGTTGCATCAACAAAGTTATTTGCAAATAATTTCCTTTCTTTTTGAGATAGTGGAATCATATCCTCATTCATGCAGGTCCCTTTGATACCAGTGTGAAAAGATGCAGATGCCCTGCACCAACAGAAGACTGTCCACATACAGAAGTACAGGGCTCTTACAGGCCCTGCACTTCACTGTAGCGATGGATGTGAAGAATTCATGGGGCTGTCTGGTGGGCTGTTGAAGCACAGGGCTCTGTGGTCCCTGTGCTTACAAGTGGCCGCAGATGCAGATGCAAAGGGCAAAAAGTGCATCTGTCAGCCAATGCACAGGGCTCTCTGCCACCCTGGGGTGCAGAGGTCCAGGGTCCTATGCCAAAAGGATAGTTGTCTTCACTATAAGGTAACCAGGCCTGTTTGGACAACCCTGTACCTTTCATTCCCTGGCTGTGGGGGTGTTGCATAACAGAGCCATCCTCCCACCCTCACCCCATCCAGCTGGGTCACTGAGCTCACCCCCAAACTCAGTTCACCAGCACAGGATCCCAAAGTATACCTGATAGGGTCAAGAGTGGTACTACTCACAAAGTTTAACAATTATATATTGTTTTTTAATTCTGACCCAAAGTTTTTCAAGATACTCATTTTAAGGTTTATAGTATGCTGGCTGAATTGTCATTTCAAACCAGAAGTGTGAAAGAATGTTTTGCTCAGGATTTTAAAATGACACATCACATTTATGAGGTGGTGTGGAAAAATGGTTATGTTAAAAGTTTTAAGTCAAAATACTGAAAATTAGTGAAGTTATAAGTGAATGTTGAAATACTGCAATGTTCACTCATAACCGGAACAGGGTCATATTGTCGCAAGACGTTAGGCCGCATGGCAAAATCGTGCCAATACAGTGCAATTTCTGCCATGTGGCATAACTCTTTTCTTGTGGGGCTCCACCCACTGCACACCCATTAACTCCTGGGGTTCAACTCAGGAGTGCACAAAGTTTAAAAAATAAAAGTTACAGGAATCAAACCCAGTCCCAGACACAGCACCTGGATTTTAGCTGTAGTGGCTCAGTCAATTGAGCCATGGCAGCTGCTCAGCAGAAACCCATCCCAGCAGACGTCTTATCCTCTGCCTGGGATGTTTCAAGTAGTGTAATACTATGTACAGCAGTGTTTGCGGTGAGTGCACCATTCGCTGTAACCTACAGCACTGTAAGATTTAGCCACAATGTCATAATGATATTGTTGCAGGACATTATGCCCCAGTAGGCATAACCTGGGCATTTTACTGTATTTGTACACTAAATTGTCAGCATAGCTTCTTATTACCCCATCTCATGAACCTGTAGTGAAAATTTTCAAATCCCCACTAAAACGTCATTTCACAGCATTGAAACATCATTCTGCGCCACGGGTGTGAAAACACATTTTGGTCAGGATTTGAAAAATGACAGCTGTCACATTCATAATACGGTGTGAAAAAAATGCCTAGTTGAAAATTTGGAGTCAAAATATTTAAAATTATCAAAGATACAAGCAAGAGTACTAAAATGTCAACGTATGCACATAACTTTGCCATTTTTACATATTTTGACCCCATATTTTCAGTATAGCCTTCTTATGATCCCACCTCATGAACAAGCGTGGTGAACATTTTCAAATCCTGATGGAAAAGTGATTTCAACAAGTGACCACAAACTCACCTTTTGTGCCTGATTTACGTAATTCTATTGTAATTTGTCATGAGGTGAGGACCTAAAAAGGCTATGTTGAAAATTTGGGGACAAAATATGCAAAAATGAGAAAGCTATGCAACAAAGTTCAAAACCCCATTGAAATACATTGAACCATACTTACCTCAGTTTCATATTGCACTCTGCAGTTCCAGCAGCAAGACATGTCTTCTATTGGAGAGTGGGAATGGATCTTCACTGTGGGACCTGTTCAGGTGAGTGAGGGTGTGTGGGGGAAGTGGGGGGGTGCTGAGTGGGAGGTCAGGTTGGAGGGTGAGATTAGCGAGGGACAGTTTACTTCTGAGAAAAAAAACAACAAGGGATGGTGTTCTTATTTTTCAGGAAACACTGACATTCTGACACTGGGGACTGGGCAGCCCTGTGTTGAGTGACTGTTTGGCAGCACCAGGGGTGGGCATTGGTGCTGACACCTAGAAAATAAGAAGAAGGGTGAGTGACCTGGAGGATGTCAAGAAAAGCAGTACATGTGGGTGGGCAACTCGGTCCACTTATAAAAATATATAAATTATTTTAAAAAAGAACACTTTTTGGAAGAGCAGCCAGGCAATCTGGGGGTATAGCAGCATTCTGACATCACTACTGTTGCACAACAGCATTTTGACATCACTACTGTGGTACAACAGCATTCTAACTTCACTAATGTGGTATGGCAGCATTTTGGCATCACTGCTGTGGTACAACAGAATTCTGACATTACTACTGTGGTACAACAGGATTCAGACATCACTACTGTTGTACAACTGCATTCTGACATCACTACTGTGGTACAACAGCATTCTGACATCACTACTGTTGTACAACAGCATACTGACATCACTACTGTGGTAGAGCAGCATTCTGACATCACTACTGTTATATAAAAGCATTCTGACATCATTACTGTGGTACAACAGCATTCTGTCATCACTGCTGTGGTACTACAACAGCATTCTGACATCACTGCTGTGGTACAACAGCATTCTGATGTCACTACTGTGGTACAGCAGCACTCTGACATCACTACTGTTGTATAAAAGCATTATGACATCATTACTGTGGTACAACAGCATTCTGACATCACTACTGTGGTACAACAGCATTCTGACATCACTGCTGTGGTACAACAGCATTCTGATGTCACTACTATGGTACAACAGCATTCTGACATCACTGTTGTGGTTTAACAGTATTCTGACATCACTGCTATTGTACAGAAGCATTCTGACATCACTACGGTTGTACAAAAGCTTTCTTTTTTCTCAATAAAAGTTTTTATTAATAAGTAAGATATAACATAACATGCATGTATAACATGTACAATCATTAAAAAACTTGACAAGAATTTATATTGGAATATATATAACATGCAAATATAATTAAGAACATCAATCCATTTCCTTACATTCCCATGATACTTCTCAAATATCATTTATTATATACATGTAATTCATGACCCATAACTATAACTATTTAGTACTGTATCTCTAGCATTAAACTTGTTCTGATCCCACTAATGCTGTTATCATTTTCCCCCGAATCCAACATACTAACAAAGCAGAGTACAAGGAAGATAAAGAAAGAGAGAAGAAAAAAGAGGAGAGCGAGAGAGGGAGCAGAACCACTGTTTCAGGAGAGAGACTTACGACTACTGTCAGTTAGCTTTCCCAGTTAGAGCATCTGAGAGGCCATCTTGTTTGGGGGTTCTAGAACCCATGCTATAGAAAACATCAGAACAGACAAATTGGCTTTGCATATTAATGGAATCGGGCATAAATTTGAGTCCAGATTTGGTGCAGTTGAGAGGCTGATCAAAGGAATCGATATCAGTAGGGGCACAACAGTGTTCTGACATCACTACTGTGGTACTACAGCTTTCTGATGTCACTACTGTGGTACAATAGCATTCTGACATGACTACTGTGATATAACAGCATTCTGATACCACTAGTGTGGTACATTAGCATTCTGATGTCACTACTGTGGAATAATAGTATTCTGACATCGCTAGTGTGGCACAATAGCATTTTGATGTTACTACTATGGTACAACAGCATTCTGACATCACTAATGTGGTGCTGTAGTACCCCGAAGTTAAGAACACCACAAAAAAAGGGGACCCTTTTCTCTGACGTGGGGATTTTTCTTTTTTTCCTTCCCCTTGCAATCCCCCCTCCATTATCCTCTGTTCCATCCCCTCCTTGCCTGCAGTTCCACCAACCCCCTCCCTATCTCTTTGTTTGATTTCACACTGTTCAGTGCTGGAAAGTGGGGTAATGGGTAGGTGACACTCCCTGGAGGGCTTGTTGTGCCCAGTCCCCTGGCCAGAAGCCAGGATCTCCCCTGCCTGCCAAGGGCCAGGGAGTGGCTTAAGTGAAGAGTCAGTGGCTGAGACATGGAGAGTGGAGGACATGAGGAGCATGGACAAAAGGAAAGTACCTGGAGTGTGTCCGTGGCTCCTCCAGCATCGCTCCTCTCCGTCTTCAGTCTGGGGGTGTGTGGCAGGGCAGCAGCCAGGTCCATTGGGTGGGAGCATGGCTTCTCAGCATGATCCATTTCCTTCCCCCAGAGCCCTGAGTAGCGTGAGGGGAAGCCTCCACAGGCTGGATCAGGTAGTGCATCACAAAACTGGGTCCAGGTGGAAAACACGGCCAGACCTGTAGTTCCACATCCAGCAGCCGCAGCAATGTGAGAAAGGTGCCAGGTGGCAGTGCAGCTCTCCAGCCAGGTTCCCTGCCTCCCACCAACAGAACTGGGTCTGGGTGGGTTTATGTGACTCTTAATGCTTGAAGGCAATCGCCATTAGGGCAAATATTGCATTGGCGAAAATCCATTTCGCGATGTACACCCAGCTACTCTTAGAAAGAGGCACCGGGAACTTAAATTTGTTTGTATATGTAGGGTCTGTGCCCCCTGCACCCCTTCCTCATGGGGGGCTTCACCCTCCACACCCTCTACTAAAGATTCTCAATTCCAGAGGGGTGAATGTCGGGGTGTGCGAAAAACAAACAAAAAGAAAACCTCGGACCGACACAAAATTCCTGACGCACCCAGCACCCTCCCAACCATAGCCTGCCATGAACCCCCCATGCCACACAGCCAGCTCAGCAACCCATCATCACGCTACACATCACAAACCCTCCCTCTCCTTCTGCCCATCGCATAGCATGCTCGCTCCCCTCCAAGCACGCATAGAAACATAGAAACATAGAAACATAGAAACATAGAAGTTGATGGCAGATAAGGACCGCAAGGCCCATCCAGTCTGCCCATTTCTTTTTCTACCTTATAAATGTGCCATCGGCCTTTGCTCTGTCAGTGACCTATCTATTCGTAGTCATTTGTATTGCTCCTTATGCCTATCCTATGCCTGTTTGAAGCCCTGCACTGTATTCATAGCCACCACTTCTTGTGGTAAGCCATTCCATGCATCTACCACCCTTTCTGTGAAAAAGAATTTCCTCACATTCCCCTTAATCGGCCTCCTCTAATCTCATGCTGTGTCCTCTTGTCCTGCTATTTTCTTATATTTAAACATGTTAGACTCTTTCACCTTGTTTATGCCCTTAAGGTGTTTAAATGTCTCGATCATATCACCTCTCTCCCTCCTTTGCTCAAGGGTATACATATTGAGCTCCGTTAATCTGTCCTCATATGTCTTCTGATGCAGTCCCTGCACCATTTTGGTTGCCCTTCTCTGGACTGCCTCAATTTGGTTAATGTCCTTGTGAAGGTGTGGCCTCCAATACTGCATGCAGTACTCCAGATGGGGCCTAACCAATGTCTTGTACAGAGGGATTATTACCTCCCTCTTACGACTTGTGATACCCCTACTAATACACCCTAACACCCCCCTAGCCTTACCTACTGCTTTAGAGGTCTGCTTGGATGATTTTAGGTCATCAGTGATGATGATGCCCAAGTCTCTTTCTTCCTTTGTGACTGCTAGCAACTCCCTCCCAGCCTATAAGTGGCTTCAGGTTTCTCTTCCCTATGTGCATGATTTTGCACTCTTTGCATTAAATCCCAGTTGCCACTCTTCTGACCATTCTGCTAGTTTATCCAGATCTCTTCTCATTCTGCCCACCCCATCTGGATCATCTACTCTGTTGCAGATCTTGGTGTCATCTGCAAACAGACAAGCCTTACCCTCTAGTCCATCTGCGAGGTCACTAATGAAGATGTTGAATAGGACTGGCCCCAGGACTGATCCTGAGGTACCCCACTTGTGACTTGCATCTCTTCTGACTGTATACCATTTACCACCACTCTCTGTTTTCTGCCAGTCAACCAGTTTGCCACCCAGTTGACCAACTTCTGACCCACCCAGCCTACCTAGCTTATTTATCAATCTTCTATGTGGAACAGTGTCAAAAGCTTTCTATGAAGTCAAGGTAGGCGACATCAACTGCTCCCCCTTGGTCCACCACTCTGGTTACCCAGTCAAAGAAATCTATGAGATTAGTTTGACAGGACCTTCTTTGTAAACCCATGCTGTCTTGGATCCTGTGCCCTATGGATTCCAGGTGTTGCACTATCCTTTCCTTAAGGAGTGCCTCCATAATCTTGCCCACTACTGAGGTAAGACTGACGGTCTGTAGTTCCCCGCCTCCTCCCTGCTACCACTCTTGTGGAGTGGGATCACATGAGCCCTTCTCCAGTCTTCTGGGACCTCTCCTGTGCCTCAGAGACTCACTAAACAATTCTGCTAATGGCTCTGCTAGTTCCTCCTTTAGCTCCTTAAGTACCCTGGGATGTATGCCATCAGGTCCCATTGCCTTATCCACCCTGAGCTTGTAGCTCTTGTAGGACCCTTTCTTTGTGAAGGGAGTAGTGCTCACCTCTCCTCCCCTGTGTCCATGATGCTGAGCTGTGGGCCCTGTCCTACCTTCTCTTCAGTAAATACTGAGCAAAAGTATCTCATTTAGGATAGATGCCTTTACAGGTCCTCCTCCTACATGCTCCCTTTCTCCATTAAGCTAGCAATACCCCTCTGGACTTTCTCCTTTCACTAATGTATCTATAGAAAGTCTTGTCACCTTCTTTACTGTTTGTGCTAGTGTTTCCTCAGTTTGGGACTTTGCCTGCCTTACTGCCTTACCTGCTTCCCTTAGGGCAGTTTGGTATGCCTCCTATCTTCATCCTGCTGTGTTCCTTATATTTTCTGAAGGCCAGCCTTTTGCTCCTGACCTTTTCTGCTACTGTATTTGAGAACCAAAGTGGTTTCCTTCTTCTTTTACACTTCCTTTTCTGTCTAACACAATGGGATGTTGCTTCAAGTATTGTATCCTTAATGCTTGCCCACTTTGCCTGTACCTCCTCACCTGTGTTTCTTTTTGCCAGGGCTAGCTTAACTCTGTTGGCCATCTTATCAAAGTCAGCTCCTCTGAAGTCCCATATTTTTGCCTTGGAATGGGATGATTTAGATGTAGTAGCCAAATTGAACCATACCATGTGATGGTCACTGGCCCCCAGGTGACCTTCTACCTGGAGATCTGTGATCCCTTCTTTGTTAGCCAGTACTAGATCTAGGATAGCCCTGTCTCTTGTGGGTTGCTGTACCAGTTGTTTGAGGCCCTCCCCTGCAGGAATCCACTATGTGTCTAGTTCTGGCTGATGTTCCTGCTGGTATTGACCAATCTGTATCTGGCATGTTGAAGTCTCCCATTATCAGAACCTCCCTTTAGCTGTCATGTTTTGTATATCTTCTAACAGTAATGTGTCTATGTCCTCCTCTGGTCTGGGGGCCTGTAGACAACCCCAGTTCTTATGGCTGTCCCATTTCCTGTTTCCAGGGTGACCCACAGTTCTTCTGGCTCCTTATGTGTATTCTGAATTTCTGTAGCTTTGATATTTTCATTAACATACAGGGCCACTCCTCCCCTTTTGCACCTCGGTCTCTTCTGAACAATACATAGCCAGGTACTGAAGTCTCCCAAGTGTGGTTACTGTAAACCACGCCTCACTAATTGCTACTATGTCCAGTTTAGCCTCTGACATTATTGCCTGCAGGTCTGGGATCTTATTTCCCAGGCTGTGAGCATTGTGTACATGATTTTCCATTGGCAGATTTTGGTGTGTTAGTTGTTGGGTGAAGTTTGGCATTACCCTGTGCATCGTATGGGGAGACAAACCTTTTTCTTACCTGGTGATGCAAATGAGCGGCAAACACGCTGAATTCCTGTTTGACCACTAGCTGAGGGGAGGGTGTTCTTCCCATTCGACGTATGGGGTGCTGCACCCCTCTCCCATTTGCTAGTTTAAATATTCTGCAAAGACGTCAAACTTCTGCCCCAATGCACTGACTCCTCTTTAGTCAGATGCAGTCCATCAAATTTAAAGAACTTTCGCTCCCAGAACTGTTGCCAGTTCCTACAAATCTGTGTCCTTTTTCTGGCACCAGTCCTTGAGCCACGTGTTTAGCTCCCTATCTCCCCTTCTCTGACCTTTCCATCCATCTGCCCTTCTCCAGACTGGCAGGATCTCAGAGAAGGAGATGCCGGACGAAATAGATGATAGTTTGTCACCCAGCCTGGTCAGGTGTTCCTTGGTCTCCACAACTGACCGGCTGGCGAGATCGTTAGTCCCTATGTGTACTAGGACATCAATGTTTTCTCCTGCTTTGTGAACAATTTTAGCAATCCGGTCAGTGTCTCTCCATGCTGATGTACCTGGGAGACATCTGACCATCACCCTGGCTGGAGATGGGTATCAACTCCCCGAATCATGGAGTCTCCTATGATCAGAAGTTTTTGGATTTCCTTTGTGCTTGTTTAGTTTTGGTTCCTGATTTGGGTGAGTATTGTTGTGCCAGCTCCTGTGCTACAGTGTCCTGCTCTGCAGTGTCTTCTGCCTCTTTATTTGATTTCAGAGATAGAGCAGATACCTGTTGTAGTGTTTATATGGTTTTGGAGGTAATGTGTTGGAGAGCAGAGAGTGATGGGGCACCTGATTTGCTCCTCCTAACCACCTGCTAACCTCCTGGACCAACTACCCTCTGCGGTCGAGGTTTTCTGTTTGATGTTGGGGAAATGGCGGGTGGTTCTTATAATGTATTTCCTCTTCAATATGAAATTTGAGGCGTGCAATCTCTGCCCATGCTGCCGGAGCTGAGACCTAAGATCTCAAGGCCCAGCATGTAGGACAGTGTCCTAAATCCTGTAAGACTGTCCTTCTGAAAATTGTTCCACAGTACCTGCAGTTAATGAAATCCATTACAAATAAGTTGCTGGGTTTGTAACCTAGTCAAGTAATTAGAAGGAAAAAAATGCAAGTAATGGTTTAATTGTGCTTTGTTTAACTTGTTATAACAAGTTAAATTACTAGTGCCCTGTAAATGAGATCACCTTGTGGAGGCCCACTGATCCGCCCCTTCCTGCTCTGTCACAGGAAATGTCACAACTGTGGTACCCTATAAAGGAGTGTAGCGTGGGTGGTTGGGGATGGGGTGGGTGGCTGGGCCCTTCCCTGCCTAAAAGAAGAACCACAGACGAAGAACAAGGAGGTAAGAGCAGAAACAATCAGTCAACAACAAATGCAGTAACCCTGAAAGCTTATCCTAATGTTAGATAAAACTGTAAAACCTGTAAAGCACCACCTGTAATAATTTCAGAGAAGATATACCCTGTAAGAAACACTTGTCAGAGAAAAATAAAGCATGTAACAGAAGATATACCTTGCAAAGTCAATTTGAATCAGAAGATTACAGCAGTAATCTGTTAGCACACACCTGTAGGCACACCTTGTAATAATGCAGAAGAAGGTATACCAGCAACAACAATTTGAATCAGAGAAAAATAAAGCAATGAAATGTTAACAACAAACAGTAGCAATCCTGTGAGTAAAAATAAAACACCACCACACAGTAAATCTGCTTAGCCAAACTAAGTCTAATCCTTCTCCTTGCTCTGGTAAGTTTCTCTACTCTGCCTTTCAAGCAGTCTTAGAAGGAAAGAGCTCAGGTGAAGCTAGGTGCCTTAGGCCAGCAAACCAAGTCTTCTACCTCCAAGATATCAACTAACCTGACTTTTAACCCTTCTTTCTGTTGGAATACTGACAGTTTGCCAGCTCCACCCCACATACACACCTAATCCTTTGGAAGAGCTGTGGGAGGAAAAGCAATTAGCTCCTTCAATGTGAGAAGGAGACTGAAACACCTCTGAGACAACAAACCTTTTCAACAAACAAGAAAAAATAAAACACAGTGTCAAACAGTAATTTTGCTTAGCCCAATGATAAAAAGTCACAAAATGTAAGCTCCACCTGTAATACAGTAATTTCAGAGAAGATATACCTGTAAGAAACACTTTGCTCCAGAGAAAATAAAGCAGTAACAGAAGATATACCTTGCAAAAGTCAATTTGAATCAGAAGATTACAGCAGTAATCTGTTAGCACACACCTGTAGGCACACCTTGTAATAATACAGAAGAAGGTATACCAGCAACAACAATTTGAATCAGAGAAAAAATAAAGCAATGAAATGTTAACAACAAACAGTAGCAATCCCTGTGAGTAAAAAATAAAAACACCACCACACAGTAAATCTGCTTAGCCAAACTAAGTCTTAATCCTTCTCCCTTGCTCTGGTAAGTTTCTCTACTCTGCCTTTCAAGCAGTCTTAGAAGGAAAGAGCTCAGGTGAAGCTAGGTGCCTTGGCCAGCAAACCAAGTCTTCTATATACATATAGTGACAGGATGCGTTATAACCCACATTCACCCCCCCATCCACTAGCCCTGAGAACAGGCACTACTACTCAGTCACCCTTTTTGTAGGCGCTCAACAGCGATCACCCTTCTCACAGGATACTGTCACAGGCCATGGTGGTTAGTGGGCAAGTACCCAATCTTTTTCTATACTCATACCACATGTGCCAGGAGTGGGGAGGGAAAAGGAAAGGGAAATTAAAGGGGCAGAGTGCTTAGGGAAAATACTTAAAGGGCCAGCACCCTAGTACAGCCCAAGTAGGAAAAGAGGGGTGCAGTGAGCTCCCTGGGTGAGCTGCCAACTCTGAGGGGGAGGCAAATTAACAGGCAGTGAGCTGAATGCACAGAAAGGAAGAGGTGAAGGCCCCAGGAGTGGCCAGAGGTCCTTGAGCTATTTTTTTTTTTTGTATTTATTTTTTACTATTGTCAAAAGTGACTCCATATAAGGCAGGCAGAGCCAACAGTAGCTTGCCTCTAGGTAGGTAAAGAGAGAGGGGCACCGTGATTTAGAAGCCCCAAAAGGAGGTGAAATCCAGAAATGAGGCTCCACCTAAGGCACAGGTGTGGATGTTAGTATTAATAACGTGGGTCGGATTAGCAAAAATAGCCAAAAGGGGGAGACCCTTGAAGGTTCAGCGCCCCTTTGGGGAAGGGTGGAAGGGGTCTAGGGGCCCTGGATAACCCATGGTGTCTGTGCAGGTTTTCTATGCACCCCCTCCCCAAACGACACTGTGCTGTTGCCTGCCTAGCACCCCCTACAGACTATATTTCCTACAAGAACTGAACTGTCTGCTAAAAACTGAACTGTTTGCTTGCGCTGAACTGTGTTATTGAACTGCATTCTTGTGCACCTGACATCCAGCTTCACCTTTGTTGCCCAGACCAGCTTCGTCAGAGTCCACTGCTGACCCACAGAGGTCCCCAGGCCCATCTGCCAGCTGTAGCAGAACCACCTCCAGTGATGTCAGCCTGTCTCAAAGTTTCACCACAAGTGTTCCAGCATCAGTCCTGTGACGGTAAGTGGTAGAGAGCCGCCAGTGAGGTATCCAGTAGTGAGTCAGCTTAGGGGCCACACTTGTTCAAGCATGATGGACAACAGTTAATGTACATACCCTTTTCTTATTTTGCTGGCCATCCGTAAGTGTGCGCATGTCCATGTCATTCCTTTGAGGCTGCCAGAGGGTTGCATTGTCAAGAGTTTCCTTCTTGGGAGGTGTCCTGAGTGCTGGGGACCAGCCAGTGACCATTGCTGTGGATCGTCCAGAGAGCCATCTAAGACCAGAAGTCTTCAGCGTCTTGCCTGGAGCTGCAGAGGATTCCCAAGTTCTTCATTGACAGCTAGCAGTGTTCCCCTTTTTGTTCTGTTCATCCGGGGGATGCCCCACTATGGCCTGTTTGTGAAAAGCACTTTGTGGGGTCAATGCCTACCTACTGATCAGCTGATGCATAGGAAAGCCCAAGCTTGGTTCATCAATTGTTTTATCATCTCGGCCGATACACACAGGACTTGAACTAAAAGGGGTTCGACCAATTATTGGTCCAAATCGTATTGTGTTGTTGATTATTATCCTGTATTATACGAGTGGCATCTCCTCTCAGCCAATCAGGATTCAGAACTGCCATCAGTTATTCCCCCACAAACTGAAAAACAATGCCCCCAGAGTCGGTTATTCACCTAAGCCCCACCCACAGTCGGTTAATGAAGCATTAGCCACGCCCACAGTCAATTAATCACCCCCCCACATCAAGGAAGAGAACAGTAAAAAATGGCATAATAACACCTGTCCATGTCAGCAGCTTCTGAAACATTAAACTGACCCTCATACATTCTAGTTCCAACTCCCATTCATTTTTATTTGCCCCATCCAGTCCGTTATTCTTTTTTTCTTTCTTTTTTCTGTGTGATATCCTGACCACTACCCCTTCTTCACCTGCTCACTCCGCTGCCGTGAACAACAACAAGGCTGCAACTGCACTCAGTTCTGACAGTCCCTGGATAGCCAAGCAGCTCACACTCACCTCCCTACCTGAACACTCTCGAGGAATTCTTACAGCCTGCCACAAACGATTACTTGACTGCTGCCGGTTTCTCTCAAATTTACCCCTATCTCTCTCTCTCTCTCTCAGTTCCTGGCAGATAGACCCTGACCGCCACACACACTGGCTCACACTAACTCTGGAAGGGGAAGTGTAATGAGAGCGACTGTGAGACAGAGAGAGAAGAAAAAATACAGGAAAGAGTAACTAAGCACGTGTGACTGATGTTCTTATTTGCCCTCTTTTTTGCTGGTCACCCTGTACTGCACAAACATTAAAAAACATTTTTAAACACATTCCAACTTGTGTAATAGTAATAACATCCAGCGAGTTGGAGTATACTTGCAGTAATCGGCTTCTGTGGTGATTAAATACCGAGGCGAACAGAATCTGGTCATTGCTTCGTATACTCCAACTCCCTGAAGGTTATCACTTAAGTATTGTCAAAAACAGTTTGTTATTCTACTTATCCCTTGTAAATAAACCCTTTTGCATCTTGGTCCCTGAGAAAGCTTTCTGCTTCTCCTTCCAGATTAATCTGGCCTGTCTTAAAATTGTTAGGGAACCTTTCGGCCTGCCACAGTACATCATTCTGACATGACTACTGTGGTAGAACAACATTCTGTCATCACTACTGTGGTACAACAACATTCTGACATCAGTACTGTTGACCAACAGCATTCTGACATCAGTACAGTAGACCAACAGCATTCTAACATGACTACAGTGGTACAACAGCATTCTGACGTGACTACCATGGTACAACAACATTCTGACATCACTACTGTGGTACAACAGCATTCTGACATCCTTACTGTTGTACAACAGAATTCTGACATCAACACTGTGGTACAACAGCATTCTGACATGACTACTGTGGTACTGCAACATTCTTATATCACTACTGTGGTACAACAGCATTCTGACATCACTACTGTGGTACACCAGCACTCTGACATCACTACTGTGGTACAACAGCATTCTGACACGACTACTGTGGTACAACAGCATTCTGAAATAACTACTGTGGTACAACAGCATTCTGACATGACTACTCTGGTACAGCAGCATTCTGACAACACTGCAGCAACTGAAAGTGTGTGAATTTCCATACAGAACACCACTGAGCATATATTATAATAAAATATTCTTGAGAAGGCCCAACACCTTTCCAAAGTCCCCAGATCTAAAGTTTGGGACCACCACACTTGATTTTATTCACTGAACTTACAGAATAATGTTAAACTTCATAGTGCCTTGGTTGTGCTGCCCCAGTGGGTCCTCTACCCTCATGTCACTTGTAATGTCCTGATTAATCAATAGGCTGGCCAGGCCACCTTCTCATATTGCTTCCCTAAACTCTTAAATGCCCTTCCCCCATACATCCGCAATGTCCCCAACCCACATTCCTTGTCCTCCCTCCTCCAAAATTTAATCTCCCCTTCCCGCAACTGCTCTTAACTTATGTTATTCCTGTCCCCTGACCCCTGTTGTGTTGCAGTTGCTGTGCTGCCTGTACACTTCAGGTTTCTTCCTCTACTCATTGTAATTTGCCCTAGTAATTGCTTAATATACTCATTACATAGACGCTGGAGAGGAAGAACAAGAGTACAGGGAGGGCAGAATGTAAAACATGGAAGGTCATGCTAACAAATGCTTGTAGCCTAGGAAATAAGGTTCCAGACCTGGAGGCCTTGTTGGTAGATGCAGACCTTGACATAGAAGCAATAACAGAGACATGCTACTCTGCTAATCATGGCTGGGAAGTCAATGTACCAGGCTATACATTGTTCAGGAAGGACAGGGAATGTAAAAAGGGCGAGGGAGTGGCCCTGTACATCAGAGATGGTATAAAAGCTACAGAAGTTCAGGGAAGACAGGAGGAGGCGGAGGTAATGTGGGTCACCCTGGAGTCAGGGAATGGAACAGCAATATGCACTGGGGTGATCTACAGACCTCCAGCACAGAGGGAGGAAGTAGACAGGGAACTAGTGGAGAACATACACAACAAGGCAGCTAAAGGTGAAATCCTGCTACTGGGGGATTTCAATATGCCAGATATGGATTGGGCTATTCAGGTGGCTACTTTAGCCAGAAGCACAGCTATCCTAGAATCCCTGCAGTGGGTTGGACTCAGGCAGCTGGTGCATGAGCCAGCCAGGGACAAGTCGATTCTGGACCTGCTATGGACCAATGGGAACAGAGTTGAAGAAATCCAGGTGGAAGGGCAGCTGGGTAGTGACTACCCCATGGTGTGGTTCAGCATGGAGACATGGACTCAATTAAACCACACAAGGGCAAGAGTATTATATTTCAGGAGGGCAGATTTCACTGAAATGGGTAGATGTATACAAGCAGTCCTGAAGAACGGAGGGGCAACAGAGGGGGTGGAAGAACAATGGGAAAAACTGAAAGGATCCATAGTGGAGACAATAAACCAATGCATTAGGATAGTGGCCAAAGGGAAAAGAAGAAGAAAACCACCATGGTTCTCTAAAGAGGTGAGGGACAAAATCAGGGCTTAAAAGCTGAGTTTCAGGAAATTTAAGGGGAGCCAAAGGGAGAAGGATAGGGAGGTTTATCTTGAATTTATTTATTGAATTTTGTTGACTCGGTAGGCCCACTGAGACTAGAAGTCCCTTTTACAGAGGCGACCGGGGGGGGGGAATACAGATGGTAAGCAACTGAAATTGAATCAGATTAAGCTGTTGGTGGTATTTTTTATTTAGTGAATGGGGGAAATTTGACTAGGACACTGGGGAAACCCCCCTACTCTTTTCGATAAGTGCCATGGGATCATTAACATCAACCTGAACTATCACCAATCCCAATCCAGGCAGATGGGACTTCCGTTTAATGTCTCATCCAAAAAATGGCACCTCAGAAGTGCAGCACCCCTTCCTGCTGCACTACAGTGTCAGTTTTGGGATATTAACCCAAGTGCCAGATGTGGAAACTGAACCCACAGCCCTCTGATCTCCCAGCTTCAGAGGCGAGTCTGCTACCTACTAAGCCACTGACACTGTCTAAGGGAAGCAGGGAAGGCTGTTAGGAGGGCAAAGGTGAAAACAGAAGAGAGTGCAGCAGGGTCTGTAAACAAAGGGGAAAAGGCATTTTATAGGCACATCAGTGAAAGAAGAAAAAACGGGGGAAGGGGGATTGTGAGGCCCAAAGGGGGAGAAGGGAAATGTGAGGAGGGGGATCTGGACAAGGCAGAAATACTGAACAAATACTTCTGCTCAGTATTCACTAAGGAGGGGGAGGGTCTGCCAGTCCTCTCCTGCTCACTTGCTACATGTCCTCTGGACCTGTCCAACCTTGTTAACCTTCTGGACTCTAGTCCTAGGGGACTGCTCCAGAATAATTGGTAAGTCAATTCAGATTCAAAATCACTCCCTGCTACTAGGAGATACATTGGCGCTAAACCCACTCTCCCCCTCCAGTGCAACATGGGTCCTAGTAGCTTTGATGGAAGCTAAAAGGGCCGTCCTGATGCGTTGGAGGCAGCCTACTCCCCCAACAGTGCTACAGTGGTGCTCTGCCATGTCCAGGCTGGCTAACTTTGAGAGGCTCTCAGTGGCGGCAAAGGGCTGACTGGACAAGTACTACAAGAAATGGGGAGCCTATTTATACTCTCACATCTGCTTGGTGACACCCCCGCCATTCCAAAAACCCCCCTGAATATAGCTGATGGCATAGCCTGATTATAGCAAATTTCGGGCATTTGTGGCTGTATGGTCTTGTCTCTATTATTAATTCATACTGTCTTAATCTATATTGTTATGTACTTTTGGACCTATCTATGGTCGTATTAACCCTGTCTGTTTCAATTGGATGGGCAACTTTATCTAAACTCATTTAAGGGTCTCAAGGTGTAGCTGCTATCTGGTAGATGTTCATATCAGTAGACAGCAGACGATCATGACTGGAAACCCCGATACCAGACTGCAGAAATTTGTTGGCCTAGGTAGAGGGTCTATGATTATTAGTTTCTTTACTGTGTGAGTCTCATCCCATGTAGTTCGAGAAGGTTTGTACTTTGCATCCTGTTTTAGGAGAACCTGCTTACAGAATATTATTGGCAGTATATGTCTAAGGATAGTCCGTTATGTCCTGAAGAATAGATATGTATGTATTGAGCATGTATGTTTATGTTGTATATATGATGTATGAAGGCCGTCCTGTACAGCTCTGGATAACTGATAAGTTCAATAAAATTTTACATGATAAAAAAAAAAAAGGAGGAAGAGGATCAAGGACCACAGTTGGGTTGCAGAGGCAATGGGAGGGGAGGAGTGGACACCAGTCCATTCACAGTGGAGAGTTTTCTTGAAGAACTCACAAAGCCGAAAGTAGATATGGCCATGGGGCCAGACGGCATCCACTCGAGGATATTAAGGGAGCTGCAAAGGGAACTAGCAGCACCTCTGGTGGCTCTGTTCACAGAGTTTCTTAACACAGGTGTGGTTCCAGAGGACTGGAGGAGGGCACATGTAGTCCCACTGCACAAAAGCGGCAGTAGGGAGGAGGCAGGGATCTACAGGCCAGTCAGCCTCACCTCAGTGGTGGGAAAGTTCATGGAGGCACTGCTGAAAGAAAGGATAGTGGCACATCTGGAATCCAGTGGTAGTCAGGATCTCATCTGAGGCAACACAGATTCACAGCAGGAAGGTCATGTCAAACAAATCTAATAGATTTTTTTGATTAGGTGACTAGGGAAGTAAATCAGGGAGAGGCAGTAGATATTGCCTACTTAGATTTCAGCAAAGCCTTCGACACCATCCCACATAGAAAGCTGATTAACAAGATGGGTAGTCTGGGCATGGGAGACAAGGTGGTGAACTGGGCTAGGAACTGGTTAGCTGACAGGAGACAGAGGGTGGTGGTAAATGGGGTACAATCTGAGGAGAGGGGGGTGATCAGCAGGGTACCACAGGGATTAGTAATAGGACCAGTCCTGTTCAATGTCTTCATTAGTGACATTGCAGAGGGGCTGGAGGAAAGGTCTGCCTGTTGCAGATGACACCAAGATCTGCAACAGGGTGGATATTCCAGAAGGGGTACACAAAATAAGGGGGACCTGGAGATGCTTGAAACATGGTCAGAGATGTGGCAACTGAGGTTCAATGCAAAGTGCAAAATAATGCACCTGGGTAGAGGGAACCCTGGGGAGAGCTACAAGTTGGGGGGGAGGAGCTGACTGTCACCGAAGAGGAAAGGGACCTAGGGGTTATCATCTCTGATGACTTTAAGGGATCAAAGCAGTGCACAAAGGTGGCAGGGAAGGCCAGTGGCATGCTGGGATGCATAGGCAGGGGCATCTCTAGCAGGAGGCGGGAGGTGGTGATGACATTGTATAAAACATTGGTAAGGCCTCACCTGGAGTACTGTGTGCAGTTCTGAAGGCCATACCTATGTGAGGACATAGATAAGGTGGAGACTATCCAGAAAAGGGCAACAAAGATTACTGCTGAGGAGAGACTAATGGACCTCAATATGTACTCACTGGAGGAGGGGAGAGAGCTGGGGGGCATGACTGAAACTTTCAAGTACCTCAAGGGCATAAACAAGGTGCAGGTGGGGGACCTTTTCAAATGTAGAAAAAGTACTAGAACAAGGTGACACAATATGAAATTGAAAGGGGGTAGATTAAGAGGTAAGGTGAAGAAGTTTTTCTACACAGAAAGGGTAGTCGACACTTGGAATAGACTGCCACAGGACATAGTGGGGACAAGCACAGTGGAGGGTTTTAAGCATGCCTGGGACAGGCACAAGAGAAGCTTGAGAGGGGAGGGAGCCATTGATCACATAGGGTCAGTGGCCACATACAATGTATAGGGCCTACAGGCAGACTGGATGGGCCTAGTGTTCCTTATCTGCTGACAGTTTCTGTGTTTCTTTGTTCGTACCTGTATCATTATTCTTTTAAACGGTGACTGCCTGTATGTAACCTACTACACCCTGAATGTACTTTGAACTCATCTCCATACTATTGCAGTCAGCTTGATATATTCTTACCCATACCTGTATCGTTTAACTTGTATTCTGCTATTTTCTTGTGTAAAACATATTACCACCACGTTAAGCATCTGAACTTGATATCTGTATTATTTGTATCTCCCCCTCCCTTTCCCTCAGGATGCATCTGGAAATTAGCAGTTCTGCTCAGTATGCCTTTCCTGGTGAAACTTTTAAATTAATACATAAATACAAGGTCTGGAACTGAATTTCACCCAGAAGCCTCCCTCACCCACTGTCTCAGAAAGCATTACTACAACGTCTCTACAACCTCCTTGTTTCTCTGACTCTTGACTGCTGGAATATCCCAAACTACACCTGGGAGATTGAAATCCCCCATTAGTACTACTCTACCAAGATTTTGTTGCCTTCCTGATTTCTCCCTCTAGCAGCTGATCCAGCTCTGAGAATTGGTTAGTCGGTCTATACACCACACCCATCCTTTTACTTGTCCCACCTAAGTGTGCAGACTACTAGCACCCACTTTCTTTTCATCTGTCTATAGTGCATATGTGTACAAAGGGGTATCTGGTAATGCCTGGGTCTATCATTGTTTTACCTGCTGCCTAATTAGTTAGCCTCCACTGTTATTGTAAAGTTCCTTGTGTTGTATTTTATATGGGAACATCCTTTTGCAACTGCTATAGTTCCTGCATATCCGATTGTACTCCATTTTAAACTAGGAACTTCCGTAGACTGCTGTACTATGGGAACTCCATGAAAAGGAGATACTGTGTGCCATGGGGTTATTCTGGCATCTGTTTTCTGCAAACTTCAATAAATAAAAACATATAAAGGAGGGAAAAAAGTACTCTTCAGTCAGCACTGTTGTTTTTGGTTTAAAAATAACTGCACAGTGAGCTGGGAATGGCAACTAGTGACTATGACATTGTTAGTATGCTGTGGGTCTGAGGAAACAGGAAGGGGGCAAGAGTGAAAAAAGCACCCAAGCACAGAATTGCGGTAAGCTGGAAATACGTTTCCAATTAAAAACAGCATTGTATTACTAACGCATGTTCCCTGTAACTGCAACACAACACATATTTTAGGCTGGTTGTCACTGATCCTGTACTTGTTTTGAGGAAACAGTTGAAGGTATAATTTATACTCCTCAGATGGTCAGGCTTGACTCATGCTATTTGATCCATTTGCAGAAGGGTACGAGAAATTGTCTATTAACTGTCAGTGGTCAACCCTTAATGGAAAACACTCATTCTATTAAAATGTTCCCCTACTAGAAAGGCTACCCATATACTGCAACTAACCGTAATATGTAAGAAAAAAAAATACAACTACTTGTGTTTTTAGTAACAGTTCAGAGTTTGGAGGTTCCATAACAGCTGAATGTCGATACTGGCTTGTGCCATCTGATACATTTCTTTTGCTTACACTATCTAAATAAGAACTGCTGGGTTGATCATTGGTTGGCAGTACTTAAGCATTACACAAGCGGCAGTGGGATGACAAAGGAGAGGGGGTGGTGGTGCAGCTGCAAACTAGGGGGTGCTAGCTGCACACTCGAGCAGACTTAGATAGACTGGGTGGTCTGTTTCTGCTGGCACATTCGTATGTTTGCAAGCAGTGGATGGAAGTGGGTAACATGGGCAAGGCTAGCAAAAATGCAGGACATTCTTACTGAGAATAGAGGTAGTTTCCTGTAAGGTTTGTTTCCTGTATGAAAATAAATTTTATCAAATCAAATGCCCAGCTTTTGCAGTGCTGTCAGGTCTTTTTTACACATACTAAAGATACATGTGGTTCAATGTGCCTGTGCAACTGGTTTCACACTTGTGTAACGTAGATTATCTTTGGCTGTTTGCCTCTCAATCTGTGGGATATACCACCCTGTAGGCATACGAAGGCAATAGAAGGCTTCCACCCTAGAGGAGGGTTCCACCCCTTGAGGCTAAAGGTACCTTAGGAAGAAGCCCACAGGAGAGAGAGGTGTGCCGCTGGATGAGAAGGGGTGGATGGAGGGGCAAGGAAAAAATGCTTGTGTGTGGAGTGAGGAGAGCAGCTCTTAAATGGGCTGAACAGGGGTGTGGCCAGTTGCACTGCCCCCTTGAACTAGAGGTTGTAGCCTTCCAATTCAATGTGCCTGTGCAACTGGTTTCTTGCTTATGTAACATAGACAATCTTTGGCTGTTTACCTCTCTATCCATGGGATATACCACCCCCGTAGGTGTATGAAGGCAAGGAACCCTAGAGAAGGGTTCCACCCCTTGAGGTGCCACAGGAGTGATTCCCTTGGCTAAAGATACCTTAGGAAGAAGCCCAAAATGAGTGTTGAACAAAGCATACAAGGTGATAAACACTTATCCGGGTCGAAGACCAGTAGATAGGTTGGTTGGTAGTACGGGTTCAGTTGGTAACATGGGTCAGATGGTTGCATTGTTTGAGTAGAGTAGGCAGGCAGGAAACAGCAGGTGAATGGTGACCCGCTCAAAGGTCTGACTGTAAGGCATGGAGGCCTGGCTTCCTAAAGAGAGAGAGAGAACAGCCAAATGGGCAGAAGGGACAATTATGAAGCAGCCATCCAACTCCATCCAACAGCAGAAACCTAACTACGTGATCTAGGGACTACAACTACGCCTATCTAGTATTATGACCATTGGCACGGATGACTAGAAACTCCCTTTGAGGAGGAAATCTCTGGGGATCCAAGGCCTAGGTCGCCTTCTCTCCAGGTTTTAGGACAGTTTTGTTCAGTGATGGCTCTGCTTCTGCAATTTAGTAGACCAATCCAGGGGAACTGCAGTTTTGGGGAACACTCTTGCTCTATCCCTCTAACAGGAACATCGTGGAGGGTTGTGCATGAACTCGGCAACACCAGGGCATCTCGGTGCCAGCCTCCAAAGCAGGAGAAGGAGAGTAATGACTGCCGAGGTGCTCAGCTGGCCTAACGATCTAAGAACAAACCATGTGAACCAGAGGCAGGTGTAGGGAGAATAAAAAGGGCACTTCCAAACCCACTCAGGCAGCTAAATGGGCCCTTTCCATAAGAGTCCCACCCCTTTGCCACTGAAGTCTTCAATGCTACATGGAGTGGTTCCATCAGTACGGTTGATGACTGACAGTCCACCCAGAGAGAGGACATTCCCAGCTATGGGCCAGTTAAGAATGACTATGCCCCAAGCTTCACATGCTCGAGATGTGGGCTTCTGAGTGCAGAGAGAGATCGTCGGCCACAGGGCTAGCCCTGAGTCTGGAAGCATTGGATACGGTTGGCATGTTTCCAAAATGCAGAGGAGTGAGTTGTAATGAACATGGGACCCACAAGTGGGTCATGATGGATGATAGCAGACATAGGGAGACCTATACATAGGCCAGACTAAGCACTGTGAACCCTCTCAAGGGTCTTAACTGGATGAGAGCTGACAGGTAGGTAGGTAGGTCAGGTTGAGCAATATGGACCCTCTTGTGGGTCTAGGTAAGGCAAATAGCATTTGTCAACCACAGGAACACATGCCTACCAAGTCCATTAGGAAGCCAAATTGGGAGTGAATTGAATTGTATGTTATGAGTTAGAGAATGGCAAGGCCGGTCGAGGTCTGGGGCTGACAGTTGGAGAGAAGGAGGCTGTGAAGCTGGTTAGGTAGGAGGAGGCTGCAATGTCAATATGGTAGGAGGTGCAGTTGGAAGGAAGTAAACATGATATGCTGCTAGACTTGGAAGGGGATGAGTGTTGCTGGTAGTGCAAGTGACAGGAAAGCTGGGATGACTGTGTAAACCAGGTGCATAGTATTAGAGAAGGGCTGGTAGAAGGCTGGGTAGAGCCAGAAGCCCTAAGGTAGAGAGTTGCCTAGAATTGCTGGTTGCATAGTGCCATAAAGGCTATGCAGAGCAGCAGGAAAGAGCCGGGTGAGCCAGGCTTTATACAGTACATTACTAAATAGGAAGCTGCTCTGCCTGGGTGTCATGATGCTGGGCGACCTCAGTCCCCGCTGTAGGAAGACAAACATGACACCATGATACCAAGCAGCTAATGACGTGCCAGCCATGAAAGCAGGATTAGGTTATCATCAGAAACAGACTGCTGTGGGTTTGGCAAAAGTAAGGTTTGGTGAAAGTGACAGTAGCAATAAATGAGCCTAAACAACACAAACATGGAAGTGAGAAGAAATGCAGTAGGGCAGTGGAATGAGACAGAGTGATAGATGTTAAGGGGAGCCAGTACTAAAGGAAGGTGCAAACAATTACGGTGATGAGCACAGGGACTATAGCATGGAAACAGCAACTGGAACTGAGAGCACCCAGGCACCTAGTACAGAGAAAGAGAGATTGCTGAAATATGATAAATGAACTGAGAGCTTGATTAGCAATGCAACTAAGTATAGCACTGCAAACGGAGGGGCACTAGCATACCAGAAAAGCCCAACAAGCAAATGAAGCAAACAGGACCACAGGAGCAGTAGGGAGAACAAACAGCTGAGACAGAAGCACAGACTGCAGCCATAGGCAAAACACGGACAGAGAAGCAGAAGGCAAAGGCAAAAATTACTGACCCAGAAGCAGGAGAAGTACAAACCAGGCAGGGTGTCTAGCATAGCCAACAGGAAGGAAGGAAGGAATGTAGGAGACAAACACAGCGGAGGGGAGGACAGGGCTCAAGGAAAGAGTGGGCCCGGAGAGAGAATGGGAAGAGCCTCCAGCTACAAGGAAAAAATGCTTGTATGTAGAATGAGGTGAGCAGCCCTTAAATGGGCTGAATGGAGGTGTGCCAGTTGTACATCCTCCTTGAACTACAGGCTGTAGCCTTCCAATTCATTTTTACCAATTGCAGCCTTTGGGGTAGGGTGCATTTTAAATTTAAAAAGGGCATTTTCCTTTAAGCACTTCAAATACGACTATTGGTACATTATTATCTTCCAACACTTTTGTAGGTGAAAACAAGGAAGAATTAGGCATACCACTCTGTCACAGTACTAACCCTTCCTTATGGTCTCTCCAGTAAGATTGTAGGGCCAGGGCTGTTAAACTCATGTTGAGATTCATCATCCAAGGTTGTTATAAAGTGGTGCAGTGTCTCCACCCAGGGAAAATTAAAGTGAGTGAGATTGTAAAAGACCACTACTTAGACAGCCCGAGTGAAGTTTAATGGAATCAGATCAGGGCACAGGTCACCAGGCTAAAACGTGGAAGAGAAAAGAGAATTCTGTCTATGCCAACCACCTGGAGGTGGATTTTTGTGTCACACCCAGCCACCAGGGGTCAGGCTTTTGGGGGAAGGGAAACCAGGGTGATTGCCACTTACCGGTACCTAGAAAGGGAAGCATGAAGCATACTCAGATACAAATTAATATTTTATGATAAAAATTATTTACTTAGCCATTCTAAAATAAATATATACCATAGTGTCTACTGTAAATACCTCTATAGTAGCTATAAAGCATCTAAAATACTGTAATCAAATTCTTCACACTTCTTAATTTGTTATTATTAACTGAGGAGCGTAAATAGAGGAATCTGATTGGCAGAGAGCTCTTTGAAGCCATGATGATATCGGGCTACATCATCACGGTTTCAAAAAAGTTCCGGCGCCACCAGCCTCCTTGCTCTGTTCTGTCTGAGAACTATTTTTTCAAAATGTACTCCTACATCACCCAAAACTTGTTCATAAAAGGTTTAAAAACCTGTTTGTTTTATTTTTTTTATTTATGAAAATTCAAACTCAGTTCATAATAGCAATAAGTCACTTCAGGGTGTGGTATATCATGGGATATCATCACTTCTCGGGTCACTGGACGCACTCGGCCTGTGGCCTCATGCCCAACCATCCGAGGCGTGATGATATCCCATGATATACCACACCCTGTCATGTCTTATTGCTTAATTATACAATGGCAAGAAAGAATCTTGGACTGTGATTGGTCAGTTTGGGGCTGGACCCATGGCGTTATCCCAGCACGACGCCTTGGGTCTCGTCTCAGCCTCACTGTGAACCTGGAGATGAGCTTGAGCATCTTGAGTTTGATTGTTTCATCTGCTCTTAAAAAAACCAAAAATATTTTTCCACACAAAACATCTTTAAAATTATTTTTTATTCTGTATAACAACGAGCCATTGTAATGAAGTATTTGACTCCAGGGTGTGTGCAGCTTTGATATCACTCACGCCTGGGGCATTGGACACACTCGGCCTGCAACCTCATGCCCACCCCCCCAGGCATGGCGTTATCCCAGCACGACACACACCCTGGAGTGCATTATTCCTTTATTAACACTCCAAATTAAAATGCAGTATTAAAACAAGCATTACAGTCCACTTAAGAGTCCAGCCACCACTGGGGTGTTGACTCAGGGGAAAGTTTGGTCAGATGATGCCTTGGACTACCAGGACAGTATCCTCCTCTAGGAGGAACGCACAAGCTGCAAAAAGGAAATGGAAAGTTTCAAATGATATTTCTCATTGGCACCAGGCCTGTCATAGACCACAGTACACATTATCCTTCTTGGGCTGAAGAAACAGGATACAACTGAGGCAGTGAAGATCAATGGCTACAGGTCTCTTGTAGACCAGCAGTACTGGTTATTCCTCATGGATTGAAGAGAGACAGAGGAAAAAGCTGAAGAAGGTCATTGGCCATTCAGACTCCACCTGTTTCTCCAAGAAGAAAGTTGCAGAAGATGCCAAGGGATCTTCTGGAAGAACTGTTGCTGGAAAAAGCTGTTCTGGTACAAACAGGAACTAGGAAACCCAGTGCACCACCCAAGGATTGGGGTGGTGGCTCAGTAAAGAACTTTGCAAAACAGAGTAGTGGTGGTTGTTTAAAAAATACACAGGAAGTCTTTGTGTTGTTGTTCCACATGGCATACTTGAGTGTTTTTAACAAGGCATCATTTGAAATAGCAGTCCCCTTTATGGTGTTATGGGCTTGGACAAGAGTTGCAGAGCACCCCCATCTTGCAGGTGAAATTACAAGATTAACACAGTTCAGGGCCCTGTCGTTGGATCAAATGGGCAATTAGGCAGTTCTGTGGCAGATGGACAATAGGTAGTCTTTAGATGGACCTCACACACATAGGAAGGAGCTGTTCAATTACAAGGGCCACCAAATGCTAGACACCCTTTTAAATAGGTGCCCTGTCTCTTTAAATGCTAGCAGAAATTAAATGCTTGCTATGCCCTATGAATATTCATTGTATTTATTTAAATACCTCTGCCCCTCTTGTCATAGCTTGTGAGGGACTTGTCACCTGCCCTATGGACAGTTCTATAGCCAGGGCCAGCCCACCCTCACAGCCTCTTTGCTCCTGTGGAGCTTCAGGAAAACCTGTCCTATGGGTGTTTTTTGTCAGGCAGGGCTGCTGCACCCCACAGCCTCTGACTGTTGAGCTCTTTAACTCTGCCCTAGAGGTGGTCCTTAGAAATGAGGCCTGGCTTGCCCCTTGTGGCCATATCACTCTCAGTGGCACCTGTTGGCCGAATGTTCATTTTTATTTTATTAAAAAAACAGACACAGTCTCTTCTAGTTGGTGGTCAGTGTGATGTGGACAGCCAGTTCTGAGTGCTGTATGATTTTTTTTGTAATATAAAAATGTGTTATGAACTGTCCCATGAGAAATGCTGAAACAGCATGTGAGATCTCACACACACACACACACACACACACACACACACACACATACACACGCACACACAGATTTTAGATACCAAGGGTGGGATATTCAGACTGTGCCAGGCTGTGGCGCAAGCCTGGGTGCAGCGCAACTGGGATGTGCCAGGGTGCTGACAGGGTGATATTCAACAATGCTGAGCCATTGCTCAGCACCGTTGAATATCGCGTTGTAGCCACCCGCAATGTGCATGGTGCAGTGGCACTGCACCAGCGCAAGTGGCCAGAGAGGGGCAGGGGGATGCGCTAGCGCAAGTGCCATTGCACTAGGCACATTAACCGTGATATTCAAAAGTGCACATGCAAATGGGGCCATAATGCATGCAAGGTGCAAATGGGGCCATTTGCATGTCATTATGGCCCCATTTGCATGCAGGTGCACCGATCCTCGGTGACTTGCACCTGGCACCCTTCCAGGCTGCAGCCATCAGAGACCGACGCCCCCTGCACAAGCAGCACAGTGTCCACTGCTCGATCGTGGGCATTGAGTATTAAATAGGGTCCAATGTCCCTGGTGGTGCAGTGGACGCTCCCAGCTCGAGTCGCAGGCATTAGTATTACAAAGAAAATATCCAATATCTGGTGGTCCAGTGGACCACGTCCAGCCAATTGCAGGCATCGGTTATAAAACATTTTCAATACCTATCCATCCCTAGTGATCCAGCGGTACTCCCTCTCCACCCGCTACGAGCCCCACCACCCGTTCTCCCGGTCACCAGCAGGTGGCCTTCCCTTCGCAAGCCGCCCCCGCTGCCTGCCGACTGACTGTGCACAGTAGTGCTGTACGCCCATTGGTCCACAGCGTGGGCCAATGAAATGCAGCTTGCATTATTACACAGTCCAGAAATGTGAATGGATCCATTCACATTTCTGGACTGTGTAGTACGGTATACGCACGCCCATTGGCCCACGCTGTGGACTAATGGGCGACAGCCCTACTGTACACAGTCAGTTGGTGGGCAGCATGGCTGGCTTGGCGGGAGGGAGCTGCCGCCCGCCGCTGACTGGGGTGTGTGGGGTGGTGGGGCTCAGTGGGCGGGTGGGGAGTGGGGTACCACTGGAACCACTAGGGATGGATAGGTATTGAATGTTTTATAACTGATGCTCGCATTGCTGGACGCGTCCACTGGACCATTAGGGATATTGACGTTGTCTTGTAATACTAATGCCTGCAATTAGCTGGGTGTTCCACTGACCACCAGGATATTGGACATTTTATTTTTATACTAACGCCCGATCGAAAGCATGGGGTGACGCTACCATGAAGGTGCCGCCAGAGCTCGGGTGGCCACCCACAGCTGGCAGCTGCCATGTTACGCCCTGCAATATGGCAGCCCACCTGTGGGTGGCCAGCTGTTGCTCCTTTTTTATTTTGCTCAACTGTGTGCGGCACAGGTACGGGTTGCACCTGCATCTGCTCAGCATATCCTGGGCTGAATATCAGGATGTGCAGAGTATGCATGGGCATGCCCCCCCTACTTGCGCTGTATACATTACTGATGCCCTCCGGCGCATTGGGATTTGTGTCATGCACATTCCCCTTTTGAATATGGTGCTGGGGCGCATCGGTGGGTTGCGATGGTGCAACTGTGTTGTAGCCTACGCGCAGCTCCTTCTGATTATCCACCCCAGGGGTTACCTGGAAGGCCCAAAGCTAATTACAGACTTTAACTAAGTTAACTATAGCTGTAGTTGCTAAAGAGGAAAATCATAAACTTTTGTAATGCTTAGAGGAGGAAACCAGGTTTAGTACACTGGTGCAAAATCATAAATGCTTTGAAGTCTGCGTGAGAAAGTATGCTGCTCTGGCATGAAAGAAGAACAGGATGAAATGAAAGACTTAATTGGGGAAGTCACATGGGGAAAGGAGTTTCTGCTGATGTAACCTTAATTCACATTCCTTCTAAAATGATGAAATATACCGGGTGTATGATTTTTAATAAACAGAGGAGGAGCTAGGTGACCACACACAAAAGGGTTGGCCAAGACAGTTTTTTTAAACAATATTCTGTTTTACTTCAGACATTTCTATCTAGACTCTGACAAAGGAACATCTGTGAGCACTTTAAGCAGGTATTTACAGAGAGAGACAAATCTAAGTACTGTAGTAGGAATTTGCACTGTTAAAACCTATTTTATTTAAGAGATTTGCATGTCTTGTGATATAATAGTTCTGCATTTTATGTGTTACATATTTTTTATCTATTTTAGTAAAACTCTATTTTTAGAGCTTACTTGGTCTGTCTTTGATTTCTTTCCTTTACAAGTAGAGTATATATGGTTAAAGCAGACACTATACATAAGCTTGAATGGGGATACCAAACTGGAAAAAGGTAAGCGTTTTAAATCTGAGGTCTTTTATTACAGTTTTATGGTTCATTTCTGTACACCTGGTTAGGTGCCCATAGGCAAAGATATCTGGCCCCCAAAGACAGAATTATCTGAGCCTGTACATTGGGTACTCTAATAAGAGGTTCACAGTTTGAATCCTCCAAGACTTGAGACCAAAGGTTGACTTGAATGCACAAACAGACCAGGAGGTTACCCTGGTTCTGTTAACTGTTCACAAGACTGCACTCAGAGGTTGGCACTTTGGGGAGTAGAAGGCTGACCTGCTGAGTGGGTCTGTGACAGATTGGTTGGCAGCAGTGGGATAATTTTGGTATTACAAGCTTGTATTTCAGTGTTCAGCTGAGACTGTAAGCTCACTTGCAAAGAAAGAAAAAGGAAGTGATTTATTTTTAAAAAGGAAACAGAACTATATCACTTGGCATACAGTCAAGTTCCTACCCATTTTATTTTTTTTTCTAAAGTGCAAGTCAGTGTAGCACTAGTGAGGGAAGATGACTTCCGACTGCAGCAGACACACTGTAGACTCCTTCAAGCAGTTGTGCAGGGACAGAGGAGTCCCGTTTGCAGTGAAAGCCAGCAAGCAGAACCTCATAGATGCCCTGATGGTAGCAGATACCCAGAGCAGCGAGTCATGGACGTCGACTGAAAAGTACCAAACCAAAAGTGTGGCAGGGCTAGTGGCCAGGGCTGTGTCCAGATCCAGTGAGGATGACAGCAGGGCCACTGTCAGTGAAGGGCCACAGCAGCAGGGGAAGATCACCAGTATCTTGGATCCAGAAGTGCTCAGACTGCAAATTGAGTTGTGCAGGATGGAGCTTGAGTTCCAGGAGAAGAGAGAACGAGAGAGACGAGGCAGAGCGGAACAGTGGGAGGCAGACCATGAGGGAGCGTGAGCGCCAGCAAGCTGCAGAAGAGAAGGCAGAGCAAGAACGCCATGAGGCAGAGCGAGAACGCCGTGAGGCAGAGCGAGAACGCTGTGAGGCAGGCGAGAACACGAGAGGCAGAGCGAGAACAGAGGGAGGCAGACTATGAGGAGCTGCAGAGGAAAAGAGAGAGGAGTGCCAGAGGCAACATGAAATGGAGAAGCTACGACTCCGACCAGCAGCACCAGAGCAGGTAAGTGGCTTGGGTTTAACTGGGACTGCAGGACTGGGTTACAAATTGAACTCCAAATTAATAACCAGATTTAAAGAGGGGGAGGATATGGATGCCTTTTTAAATTCTTTTGAAAAAGGTTGTATTCAGGCTAAAATTCCTAGAGAGTCCTGGCGCTTCCAGCTATCCCCGCTACTTACGGGGAAAGCATGGGATGCATTGGGTCAAATGGACAATGAGGACAGTAATGAATACAGCAAACTTAAAGCTGCACTGCTAAAAAAGTTTGAATTAACTGCGGAATCATACAGAGCTAAATTCCATAAGCTCAGGAGAAGCCCTGACATGAGCTACAAGAAGCTAGCCATGAAACAATGTTAGTTTTTAAAACGTTGGTGGGAAGGAATTGAGGCAAACTCTGTTGATAAAATTGAAAATGTGATTTTATTAGAACAGCTTTATTGGGCATGCCCAGCAGAGCTAAAACCTGGCTAGAGGACCGAGATCCCAAAACAGTGCAAGAGGCTGCTGAACTCTTGGACAGCTATGCTAACAGCAGACCTGCTCTGACAGCAAATGGGGTGGTGTGGCAGTGCAGAAAGGAAAAGGCACCTTCAGGGCAGCTAAAACCCTCACTTCCTCCACCAAAACCAGTTAACCCCAGGTTTCAGAGAAAAGATTTTTCTGAAAAGAGAAGTGAATGCTGGTTATGTAAAGAAATTGGGCATATTGCCAGACAGTGTCCCAAAAAGGCGAGCAATAATATTCAAGGTGGTGCTAGAAAAGAAGTGGGTTGTTTGTGTGTCCCTGGAAGCATGCCTGTGAACATGAGGGAACACATGCACCCAGTCATTTTGAATGGTGTACAGACGCGGGGTTAAGGGACCCAGGGGCATCCCTGACATTGGTAAAAGGGGATCTGGTACAGCCTGGTCAGCTTATACCCAATAAATATATCACTGTACAAAGGTTCACTGGTGAAGAGAAAACATTGCCACTGACCAGTGTTCTCCTGGACTGGGGTGAAACAGGGGGAATTGTGCAACAGGTAGCTGTAGCCCAAACCTTAGCAGTGGATGTGATCCTGGGCAACAATCTAAAACAAGAGATGGTATGTGCAGTTACCCGTAGCCAGGTGGCAAGGGAAAATTGTAGTTCCCTGAACCCCATAGAAGCAATTGTGTAAACCACTGAGAGGCTGGTTCCCCAGCCTGTGTCTCCAGATGGGGAGATTAATGAAGAGGGGGTAGAAATTTCCCCAGTAGCAAGTAACCACACAGCTACAGAGGGTTACTCCAAAGAGGGAGGGGTGACCCATTGTCAGAGGGTTGGGATTGACAGTGATCCTGATTGCCCTGACGCTAGTGCTAGGGTCCCTAGTTTAGCAACTGAAGGGGACCTGTCCCATGCCTTGGGAATGTGTGAGGGATTTGCAGCTGCTCAGAGGAGTGACCCTAGTTTAGAGAAGCTGAGGGCTTGGGCAGACTCTGATGGAGCACAGGAAGGTGACGGCAGACATAAGGTTTATTGGGAAATGGACTTAGGTATACTCAGGTAGAACAGACAGAGGAAGGGATGCTAGGCAGGCAGCTTGTCGTTCCACAGGGGTATCATGAGCAGTTGCTCAAAATTGCACATGATATTCCCTTGTCTGGTCATCTGGGAATTGCACGCACTATGCAGCGGTTAGCCCAGAATTTCTACTGGCCTAACTTCACCCAGCAGGTGAAGGAGTATTGCAGGTCTTGTCACCGGTACCAAGGAATAGGGAAGGTGGACAAGAAGACCCAAGCTGCCCTGATTCCACTGCTCATAGTGGAGGAGCCATTCCAGAGGGTGAGAATGGATATTGTGAGGCCTTTAAATACCCCCAGCTTCTCAGGGAAGAGATTCGTCCTGACTGTGGTGGATTATGCCACGCGGTACCCAAAGGCAATCGCCCTATCCTCACTGAGGATGGACAAAGTGGCAGATGCCTTACTTGGGATTTTCTCCCATGTTGAGTTTCCGCAGGAGGTAATCACTGATCAAGGGGGTTCCTTCATGTCAGCCCTGATGAAATGTTTATGGGAGAAGTGTGGGGTGTGCAGAGATGCACAACATCATATCACCCACAAGCCAATGGGCTTGTGGAAAGATTCAGTGGTACCCTAAAGTCAATGCTCCAGGCATTTACTGAACAGCATGGGAGGGAGTGGGAGAAATACCTTCCCCACCTGTTGTTTCCATACAGGGAAGTGCCCCAAGAGTCGACAGGATTTTCCCCCTTCAAACTCTTATATGGACGCTGGGTATGTGGGCCCCTAGATTTGATCCAGCAGGACTGGGAAGGCAAGCACGCCACCCAGGGAACTCCCATTGTGGATTGCATCCTTAGGTTTAGGAAAGGCTGAAGGAGCTTATGGGGACAGCCAAGAGCAACCTAGCAGCTGCCCAACAGAAACAAAAAGTGTGGTACGACCGCAGATCCAGAGCTCGCCCATACATGGTGGGTCAGGAAGTCATGGTCTTTATTCCGGTCCGAAAGACAAGCTGCAGGTTGAGTGGGCAGGACCGTCAAAAGTGGATAGGAAGGTAAATTATGTAAACTACATTGTGGAGTTACCTGACAGAGGACAGACAGAAAGGAAGTATCATGTCAACATGATGAAACCGTATGCAAATAGGGCTGACATGGTGTTTGCAGTGTGTAGTCATGGGGAGGGTATAGTTGAAGGAGGCCCCTCTGGATTTGCTGGAAGAAAGGAAGTGGAGTCCTCTGTGGAGGCAGTAAAATTGTCTCCCAGCTGACCCGGATCAGATCCAGAAAGTAAGGAGGTTTTAGCAGACTTAGCGCCAATGTTTAGCGCCAAGCCTGGACTAACCCCCTTTGCGACACACGATGTGGAGACAGGGACACAGATGCCCATACGGCAAACAGCATATCGGGTGTCAGAGGCTGTCCAAAAGGACATTAGGAGGGAGGTAGAGGAGATGCTAGATTTAGGGGTAATCCAGAGATCCCACAGCCCCTGGGCCTCACCCGTAGTCCTTGTGCCTAAGCCAGATAGCTCTACTCATTTCTGTGTGGACTATCATGGACTGAATGCAGTCATGAAGTCAGATGCCCACCCGATGCCCTGGACGGATGAAGTCCTGGACAAGTTGGGAGGGGCGACCTACCTTACGACTACTGACTTAACCAAGGGACATTGGCAGGTACAGTTGACAGACAAAGCTAGGGAGAGGTTGGCCTTTATCACTCTGATAGGCTTATTTGAGTTTAAAGTAATGCCTTTGGGAATGAAGAATGCCCCGGCCACTTTCCAAAGGTTGGTGAACCAGGTGTTAAATGGTGCTGAGAAGTACACCATGGCATATCTGGATGACATTGCCATCTTTAGTACCAGCCGGGAGGAACATCTATCCCACCTTAGGGAAGTGCTCGGCAGGATACAGAGGGCCGGGCTCACTGTCAAAGCAGAGAAGTGCCAGGTGGCCATGGGAGAAGTGGCATACCTTCAGCATGTGGTAGGCCGGGGGCAGCTCCGTCCTAATCAAATAAAGATAGAGATAATCCAGGCGTGGCCCAGACCAGAAACCCAGAAGCAGGTCAGGAGTTTTCTAGGGACAGCAGGGTACTACAGAACATTTTTTACCCAATTACAGTGCCCTGGCTGCTCCCCTATCTGACCTGACAAAGAAAAGGATGCCCAAGAAAATTACCTGGGGCCCAGCCTGTGAGGAAGCCTTTTCCAAACTAAAGGAGGCACTGTGCAGTGCTCCTGTTTTGACAAGTCCTGACTATAGCAAAAACCTTTATAGTTCAGACTGATGCCTCACACGTGGGCATTGGGGTAGTACTGAGTCAGACATCCAGCCAAGGGACAGATTACCAAGTAGTGTACCTGAGTAGGAAGTTACTTCCCAGGGAGCAAGCATACTCCACAGTGGAAAAGGAGTGTCTTGCCATAGTGTGGGCCCTAAAGAAATTAGAGCCATACTTATATTGGCAGCATTTTGTGGTGCAGACTGACCACAACCCCCCGGGTTTGGCTGACACAGATGGGAAAGAACAATGGTAGATTGCTAAGATGGAGTCTTGCTTTGCAAGGGTATGATATGACAATATTACATAGGGCTGGGGCCAAAAATCAGAACTCAGATGGGCTGTCTAGGGTCTATGAGGAGTGAACTGATTTGGGAAGCTCATCCCATGCAGGGGATAGAGCCCCAAAATTCAGTCTAGGTGGGGAGGATTGTGACGTGGACAGCCAGTTCTGAGTGCTGTATGATTTTATTTTGTAATATAAAAAATGTGTTATGGACTATCCCATGAGAAATGCTGAAACAGCATGTGAGATACACACACACACACACACACACACACACACACACACACACACACACACACACAGGTTTTAGATACCAGGTGTTACCTGGAAGGCCCGAAGCTAATTACAGACGTAGGAGTTGGCCAAGAAAGTTTTTTTAAACAATATTCTGTTTTACTTGAGACACTTCTATCTAGACTCTGACAAAGAAACATCTATGAGCACTTTAAGCAGGTATTTACAGAGAGAGACAAATCTAAGTACTGTAGTAGGAATTGCACTGTTAAAAATTGTTTTAAGAGATTTGTATGTCTTGTGATATAATAGTTCTGTATTTTATGTGTTACATATTTTTTATCTATTTTAGTAAAACTCTATTTTTAGAGCTTACTTGGTCTGTCTTTGATTTCTTTCCTTTACAAGTAGAGTATATATGGTTAAAGCAGACACTATACATAAGCTTGAATGGGGATACCAAACTGGAAAAAGGTAAGCGTTTTAAATCTGAGGTCTTTAATTACAGTTTTTAAGGGTTCATTTCTGTACACCTGGTTAGGTGCCTGTAGGCAAAGTTATCTGGCCCCCCAAAGACAGAATTATCTGAGCCTGTACATTGGGTACACTAATAAGAGGTTTACAGTTTGAATCCCTCCAAGACTTGAGACCAAAGGTTGACTTGAACCCACAAAACAGACCAGGAGGGTTACCCTGGTTCTGTTAACTGTTCACAAGACTGCGCTTGGAGGTTGACACTTTGGGAGTAGAGGGCTGACCTGCTGAGTGGGTTTGTGACAGTCAGCACCTGGCATCTGTGCAGACACCACTCATCCTGCCACCTGTTTCACTCTCTGGGCTGGGGTACTGGCGCTGTGTTGTATTGGGGGAAGGAGGCCTGAACCACCCTTCTCCCAGAGACCTCTTCTCAAGCTGCTGCTTCTATGACCAAGAGATGGAAGGAATGGGTTTTCATTGCCATTCCTCCCCGACAGATTCTCAAAATGCCAAATGTTGGCCGGGTCCACCAAACTTAGCTGCCACCAAAAGGAAAGGAGGAGGAGACACTAACATACCAGACTGTCCAGGACATTGGGAGAGATGCAGGAACAACAAGTACTGTAAGTCCCTCCCTTACTTGCCTTCCCTGGTCAGCCAGTCGCTCCCTTTCTCCCATTGCTGTCTCCTTCTCTTTCCTGCTGCTGACTGAACTAACCGAGAATGGCCATTGCCATTCAGACTGGAGCTGAGGACTCCAAAATGGAATCCTCACTATCCTATACTGCCTGTCCGCACCTCCTGCCAGCTCACCCAGGAACCACCAGAGCAAGCTTCCAGCTCCTGGTAATGAGGGGTTGGAGTAAACAAGCTCTGCTGGGGCTTTACAAGAGATATGGACTAGGGACTCTAAGCTGGGCAGGGGCCCTATTTACAAACATGTCCTTTCTCTGTTACTTTGGTACTGGGGATCCTAAGGAAAGCAGAGAACAAACAGGTAAGCACCGAGAGGCACTATAAAGGGACACCTTACTTTAGCCCCCTAAGGCCAGCTATACCATAATGCTCCTGGAGCACTGAGGCACCATTTCTGGAGAGCAGCACTGATTCTGGGGCACAACAGGATAACTAAATGGTATTGCACAATGTGGCCCTTAGAGTCCACCCTACCCAAAACACAATGCAGTCACAGTCAGCCCAATACAAATAACAAGCACTGACTCAAATGTAAAATGCCAGCAACAACCAAAGGGATTTTACTTACACGGAGCTAGGGGAAGGAAAAGGTTAATTAGTAAAAGCAGTAATAATCATCAGCTTAAATGATAATAAAAATTGGTTATAGCTTTTTTGCTAATACCTGACCCAGCCATTAACTTCAACACTGCTGGCTGTACAGGCCCCGTTGCTACACTCACACACTGGTACCAGTTGCAATGACCTTCTAGTCTTTTTGAGATCTCCAATGTGCAATCACTGGATACTTACAGTAGGTGCTGAAGCATTGTAGGACCATCAACAGTCACATTCCATAGTGTTCTTAGCAGGTGAAGGAAACACTTGAAAAAACAAATGATATTCAGATCTTGAGCTCCTGGCCTAGTAGTCCATAGATTTCCAAAATTAAATCTCTGGTCCTAACCAGCTAGCTATTGTCATGTAATGGTGAAGGACCAAGGCCCTGCTCACTACTCATGGATCCTTGACCTGTCAGGCCCCACATATGTGACTGCCTTTCTGGTTCTGCTTACTGGATCAGCAACTCCAATCAGTTCACCCAGCTGCACCTCTGGAGTCGATTCACTCTCAGGCAGGTCACTGTGGCTCTAGCCTTTCTGGGCTGAATCAGATCAATCCACTCTCTCTAGGCACTTTTACACACAGTGATCTGTATCGCAATGAGCGATACAGATCAACTACAACATTACTTTTTTACCGTAAACAGGTGATCCGTTTCACAAGAGAAATGAATATTGGCTGATTCCATGTTCCCTGCTTTCCTGGGGGTGCAGAGTTTTGTTCCATTCTGCACAACCATGTACAAGTGCCATTCCACTCATTTCGGTCCTATTACAATAGGAATCTCATGCTCCTGGGTATTGCAGAATGGATCGCCTGTAGATGGCACAAGAAGGTAACATTACAGTTAATCTGAACTGCTCATTCTGATACAGATCACCGCAGTATAAAGGTGATCCACTCTGCAACAGACTAAAAGGAACAAAGAGGGTCACTGAACAAGCGGTACCAGCAAGCGCTTGCGAAGCGCCTTCTGTCCCTGTCTCTCTCTCGCTCTCTCTCTCTCTCTCTTTCTTTCACTCCCTCTTTGGGTAGTGGCTCTCTCTGGCTCAGGTCCCTTCTTGTTCATTGGGCTGTGCCTGTGGCAGTCTCTCTGTTCATACAGTGGTGCTTAGTGTCAGGTTCCTTCATCTCATGCTGTGACACCATTGTCACGATGCCTGAGTGATGACTAGACATATTGATTGGAAACACATAGTAATTAAAGAGGAACAGTCACCACCAACAGCTCCACACTCAAGTGTGGGGCTGGTCCAAATGTGCACTTTGTGTGCAAAAACATTTTGATTCACTTATTGTTTAATGTAGCATAGTAGATTTTATCAGACTAATTTTGCTTAGTTCTAGACTGACATCTTCTATTACTACAAGTCACAGAATCCCCTGCAGCTGACATCAGAGCAGTAGGCAGCAGTGAAAGAGTCAATAGTCTGCAATGTATGTTTAGAATTTATGTAAACTCTCATCTTTTGTTTGTTGGTCCTGCCTTTCTCCCTGGGCTATGCACAGCCACAGAGAACTGTACATAGCTCCTGAAGAAAAGCAGTCCCAGAAAACATCTGATCAGAGATTATAAAAGCTCTAACACATGCTGCAGGCTGTAAGATGTCAGTCTAGAACTAAGCACAATTTGTCTGAAACAGCCTACAGTACAATGAAACTCACAGCAACAATTCTGCTTAAAACCACTGTAGATGTGCCCAGCATAAAATACAGAGAGCAGGATGCAAAGTCAAATGCTGGTACCATCAGTTCCAGTGAAAAAAGGCTTTATTATAATCCAATGGCCAAAAACAACTCAGGTTGTGAAACCTCGGCCAATTCCGCTGGTATCCCAGCATCATCAGGAGGAAGTGACACATCAGTTTACTAGTCCATATTTAAAAGAGCTGATTTAAAGTGATACTATAAAATGACTATATACAAATATATTTAAAACCCTGTAAAGACATACATCCCTACATTAGCTTCCATATTACATACACTTTAAATAAATTCACAGTTAACAATAAATAACATTAACAAGCTACTACTTTATCTTATTCAGAAACTAGTAACAGAAATAAAACACAGCAAAGTAGATATCAACATGATGGTGAATCAGATTTATCCAAAATCCAACTGGGTAAAATCAAAAGAGCTTTCAATAAAGCTTCACACACCTGTAAGGGAACATAGAACACTTAGTTGTTTGATTGTGACAATTCATCATGTATTTTAACATTTCTTTTTCTTATCTTTCTTTATAAGAGGCATGATATTAATCTTATCATTTAATCCAGATAGCATGTAAATCCAATAGGCCTCCCTCTCTAAAGGCTTGGTATCAAGATCCCCCCCCCTCCCCGGGGCCCAATTCAACACTCTCAGCCCCACAGAATTTGAATCTGTGGGTACCAGCTCCCATTGCATTACTACTGTGTCTCGTGCAGTGTGTGGGTAGAGTGTTAGTGATATCCCTTCCCTTGATACTTCTTTGATGCTCACCAATTCTGAGTATAAAAGGGTGGGATGTCTTTCAAACATAGAAAGACCCACAGGAACATGTTGCTAGGTATACCAGATTATCAGTAATACAACTAAAAAAAGATCTCATTTCAAATGTCTTGGTAGCATTAATGGTGATAAAAGTTCTACTTTTTAAAACAGAGATACAATATTTGCAATTCCCTCATGGAAATGTTCCACGTGGACGTACTGGCAACCAAGTGTTCCTGGTGGGTACTGTTTGTCGAAGTAAGCTGTGCACCAATTTATCTTTCAAGTTAGTACCCCTCCTGTAGGCCGTGCATGGGGGTAACACAGTAGCATTCCCAAGTAGTGAGTCCTACCCTAGAATATTCCAGTTGGATCTGATGATTCCCTCCATGGCCTTAGATTGTCTACTCTAGGTACTAACAAAATTCAACCTGCTGGGCCCCTGTTCCTTTTGCTGGTGTGTCATTTGTAGATCTTCCCTGGGAGTGTGCATGGTGTCGACTAAGGGCTTTTCAACTACTTCTACATTGTACCCCCTCTTTCTAAGCCTTTCACACATAAATGAGCCCTGTGCAAGAAATTCAGCCTCACCACTACAATTACGTCTAGGCAAGCCAAGGCAAGGCAAATTTTATTTTTCAGGCGCCCAATCCCAGAGGCTCTGGGCGCCGTACAATCAAATACTTCAGGAACAATTAAGACACTGTAAATAAAATATAAACATTCCAGTTAAATACTTAAAATCAGAACACTAAAATGAGCTTCTAAATTACCAGCAGAATTCTAAGGTGCCATCATGAAAAGTATCTCAGAGACATTATCTAAAGGACGGTGTCTAGGAATGCCCAGCGGAATAAAAAGGTCTTGAGACGGCTTTGAATGCCTCAACTGAAGGGGCCTCCCTTACTGATGGAGGAAGCAAATTCCACAGGATGGGGCCGGTGATACTAAAAGCTCTGTCGCCAGCAGTTTTTAGCCTCGTCCTGGGAATCGCAAGGAGGCCCTTAGCTCTTAATAACTGGGCCATGGGGCTGTTATTTACCACAAGGCATAGGTAGCAACTGGAAGCCAGCAGAAGTGAATTTCTGTCGATATCTTTGCAGAATAATATAATTTGTATGCCACTCTCTCCTTTTTTGGTAATTTACAAATCTAGAAAATTTACAGTAGTTTTATCACACTGAACTGTAAATTTAAGGTTTGGGTTATTCAATTCCAGGTAGTCCGCAAACTCAAGTTCCTCCAGTGTGACATGCCATATCATAAAGGTGTCATCAATAAAGCAACACCATAAATTAATCCTATGGAAAAAAGGATTGGCCTCGGCGTCGTAGACTGTTGATGTCTCCCAAAGGCCCAGATAGAGGTTGACGTAATTGACAGCAAAAGTAGCTCTCATAACTGTCCCCTTAGTTTGAAACAGTAGTTTCTTTTTAGCACAACTTCAGCACAGTTAACCAAAAATTGTTTCCTATCTGGCACAATGTTTTCATCTTGTTCAGACCAGAATTCCAAAGCATGTAAACCCGCCTCATGCAGTATGTTTATGTATAAGAAAGTAATATCCATTGACACCAGTAACTAATCCGGTTCCATTTCCAGATCCTCTAGAATTCTTAATATGTCAGTGGTGTCCTTGACATAGGATTTCAGTTTCTGAACATGTGTTTTAATGTGGGCATCCACAAAAATGGATAAAGATTCTGTTAAGGAACCTATCTCTGCCACTACTGGACAAACTGGAGGATTTTCTAAATCTTTATGGACCATAGGAAGAATGTATATGCTTGCACTAGTGGGGTGTGGAACAGTGAGGAAACTTAGCTCATCCTATGTATTACAACCTTCCAAGCAGGAATCATAAAGAAAGGCACCAATCTCTGTTTTGTAAATACTGGTAGGGTCCCTTTTCAATTTCTTGTAAACTCTGATTAAAATGAAAAAGCAAATCCAGCACCAATGGTAGAGTGCAAATGCCTTTATTTTAGTATATACGCCAACAGCTTGGGCTAAAACAGCCAACTTGAGCAATTTTGCTCACAGACTATCCTCAGGCCCTTGTTAGTCACCTGGTACTCTCGTTTAATTGCCACAAGATCAATGAAGTATATAAAATTGGTGATAACGTTACCGCCCATATACTACAATATAGCTCATCCTGTATCTCCCTGTGATCACATCATAAAGTTAGCAGGCGCAGGGGCGGCACTGAGCGGACCTTCCAACCGAAGTGCCTGTGTCCTGGTATTAAGAATTTTATGAGCATTTTTTCTGATAAACAATGTAACATAGAAACACAGACTTTGACGGCAGATAAGGACCGCTTGGCCCATCTAGTCTGCCCATTTCCCTACCTACAGGATAAGCAGCAGATCCTAGTTAACCAACAGCCTATTTCGTCCCACCCCCCACAAGAATTGCCTTATGTCTGTCCCATGCATTCTTGAATTCTCCCACAGTTTTAGACCCCACAACTTCCTCAGGAAGGCTATTCTATGCATCCACCACCCTCTCTGTGAAAAATACTTCCTCACATTGCCCCTGAGCGGTCCCTCTCTATCTTCAAATTGTGTCCCTTTGTTCTTGCACATCTCTTTTTCTGAAACATGCTACCTTCTTGGACTTTGTTGATTCCACTGAGGTACTTAAATGTTTCTATCATGTCCCCCTCTCCATCCTTTCCTCAAGGGTATACATATTCAGCTCCTTTAGTCTCTCCTCGTATGGCTTCTCTTGCAGACCCTGCACCATTTTAGTTGCCCTCCTCTGGACTGCCTCCATCCTGTCTATGTCCTTGCAGACTCCAGATCTGGTCTCACCAACTGTCTGTACAGAGGGATAACAACTGCCTGTTTTCTGCTGGTGATGCCTCTCCCTATACATCCCAGTATACCCCCAGCCCTCCCTACTGCCTTCTCACATTGTTTGCTAACCTTAAGGTCATCTGATATGATTACCCCCAGGTCCCTTTCCATTTTGTTGTTATTACTACCCCCAAAGTGTAATTTTCCCTGGGTTTTGTTTCCCAGGTGCATTATTTTGACTTCTTTGCATTGAATCCAAGCTGCCACCTCTGACCATTCCTCCAACCTTGCCAAGTCCCTCTCATCCTTTCCACACCTCCTTGTGTATCAACCCTGTTGCAGATCTTTGTATCATCTGCAAAGAGGCATACTTTTCCTTCCAGTCCCTCTGCAATGTCACTTACAAAGACATTAAAAAGGACTGGACCCAGAACTGAACCCTGTGGTACCCCACTAGTAACCACTCTTTCTTCAGACTGGACTCCATTTACAATTACCTTCTGTGTCCTGTTGTCTAGCCAATGTTTTACCCAGGCTACCACCCTGGGACCCATTCCCAGTCTGGTTAATTTGATTATTAATCTTTTGTGTGAGACTGTGTCAAATGCTTTGCTAAAGTCTAGGTATGCCATGTCCACAGCCCCTTCCTGGTCTACTACTTTGGTCACCCAGTCAAAGAAATCAATTAGATTCATTGTACTTGACCTTCCCACTGTGAACCCATGCTGCCTTGGGTCCTGTGCCCCACTGGCCTCTAGGTACTCAACATTTCTTTCCTTCAGAAGTGATTCCATCACTTTCCCTACCACTGAGGTCAAACTGACAGGTCTGTAGTTTCCTGCTTTTGTCTTGCTCCCACTTTTGTGAAGAGGAATCACATCCGCCTTCCTCCAGTCCTCAGGTACCACAGCATCCTCCAGTGATTTGTTAAAAAGGTAGTCAGTGTACTATTTTTTTTGAAAACTATGGCTCAGAGGCAGTTCATGGAGGTAAGGCACCAAACTGTGGGGTGCACATCTGCCTCCAGTTTACTAGGAGAATCTCTTTAATTCTTCTACTTTAGTTTCACATAAATGTTCAAATACACAAACAGTTTCATTGTATGGTGGATTAAAGGTGGGGGGGGGGGCGGAAGTCAAAATTCATATTAGTCTCCAGTCGTTCACTAGAAACATTCCACTCTTCTGTAAGGGTACTACTACCAGTATTTCCCTTGCACATTTCAATCTTTTCAAAGAATGCCTTCGGGTTAAGATTTCTAGTGAACCGATAGAGATTCCCATAGAGTTCAAAGGGGTCCAGGTCACATGTGGGAATTAAAGTTAATCCCTTCTGTAACAATCTTAATTGTGCCTCAGTCAGTGGGGTTTCAGAGATGTTAATCACAATGCACTCACTATTATTATTTAATTCACTTTCCTGATGGTTTGCTTTCCACCTGTGTTTTTTACCACCTCTCCTGGTCCATTTTTTGTACTTCCTTGTCTGAGGACCTGTTTCAAGCGCCTCTGTTCCTCTTGGTGTTGTTCCCGGAACTGAACAGTTCACTTCTTCTGTCCCTGTTCTAATTTCCCATTCCTGCTCTAAAAACTTCTTCCACTGTATCAGATTCACTGGTTGATATATAGTAAGAGGGAGAGTTACTGTATTCTTTACTATACATCTTGTTGTTGGGAATTCAAGCGTGTTGATCATGCTCCAGATGAATTGGCTCTGTCTTTACTATGTTTTTTGCCACGAGACTGCCGCCTGTCAGTTTTATTCCAGTTGAACACTCTATTATTAACGCAGTCCAACCTATCCCTTTAAAATGTTTTCATTTTCCATTGTTTTAACTTTTTATCCTCCTGCAGTATTGCATCTTTAAGTTTATTCTCAAATGTTTCAAAATCGGAATGGTCCTTATATAAAGACTACCTTCTCCTTCCATTTGATATCTTCTGTTAGCCCTGGTTGCTGCTCTCAAACAGTCTTTTATTACTGCTTGAATAAGGCCCTCTGTTCCCAGTTGTACACCTGTGTTCCAATCTTCCATGAACTCACACCTCCATATCCAGGGGTCCTCGTGACCCTGAGCACTCTGGTGACCTTCCACCTTTAAATAAACCTCCAACGCCCTATTCCTATAGTGTCATCTGCCCTTCAAGGTAGCCTGCTCTAGTTGCAAAAAGCATAAAGAATATCAATGGGGTTGGTTTCCCCTGTATTGCTATTGGCAGCTCCCGTTGTTTCTGAATTCACATTAATAGTTTCCTGGTGCTCCACAAACAACTCCGCTTCACCTGCTGCATCAAATATCTTAGCTGATAATGCCCCCAAGGCATCCCCTAAGTGTAAATTCTCTAAGGCTGTGTCAAACATACCTCAGAATGATGGGGGCAATGCCATGTCTGGACTGCAAAATCCCAAAGTGTCTCCACAGGTTCGCTTCCTCCTGATGACGCTGAGAAACCAGCGAAACCAGTCGAGGTTTCACATTCAATCAATCAATCAATCAAATCTTTATTTATTCAGGCGAGCATCATTGAGCAAGGCTCATTTACAAGATGGACCTGATAAGGTCAAGGTTCGATAGTTGGTACACAACATATACATCAATGCACTAATATATGCATAACAGATACAGAAAAAAACATTTATAAATACAATGATCAGGGGTAAGAAGTTGATTCAGACATACATGACAAGGTAGGTTATAGGAAAATTATACAAAAGATAAAGTATATACATATCCCAATATAGGAGTCAAGGCATACACACAGCATAATGTAATACTAGAATGAATGGGGAGCATTTAGGAATAATGTAAGGGCCAGTGATTAGTGGGAGAAGGATCAGGTAGGTAGTAGGTAGTTAGGTAGAATTAAATGGAACTGGGGTACTATAAAAAGGGTGGCTGCCCGGGAAGGAGAACTGTGGAACAAAAAAATGCCATATGTGGTGGCTGTCTGGAAGGGCGGGTTGTGAAATGGCAAGTCTAGCTCTTGTGGTAGCAGTTGCATTTCTCTCTATGAAAAGCTTGTGCAAAGCTGTTTAAAGGATGCTATAGATATAAGATTGGACAGCTTTAGGGATTTCTGTAGAGTATTCCAAGCCATAGCTAGAGAATAGCTGATTGCCGCCCTCCCTGGCAGGTGTTGACTTTAGGTATTTTGAGCATGATGAGGTTGTTGCTTCTTGGGGCATAGGAGCTAGCTATGGCCTGGATGAAGCAGTCTAGAATATAGTTTGAAGTTTTTAGACAATGCTCTGTAGATCCATAGAGCTGCATTTCTGTTCCTTCTGAGATGTAGAAAACCCATCCAACTGCAGCATAGAGAGAGCAATGATGAGTGTTAGCTGGAAGATCTGTTATGAATCACCTGAGCTGTTTTTGGCCACTGGATTATAATAAAGCCTTTTTCACTGGAATTGATGGTGCTAGCATTTGACTTTGCATACAGCCTACAATACTACGGTAAACAGTAATTCAATCAAAATGTTTTTGCACACAAAGGACTCGATTCTCAAAGTTTGACTCAGGCTTCTGACAAGCCCTGCATGAAACCCAGTGCTGCACTGAACATTCTGATGCACCTGGCACCCAATTCTCAAAGATCACCCGCATTTGTGACACTTTACCCCCTTTATGGCAGCTTGCACCAAATATGTGGCGTAAACCCCATAATAAGGTCCCATGATTAATGTAAAGTTAGACCAGCAAAAAGCTGGTCTAACTCATGGCATGTGCGCGGGATCGAAAATCCTGACTGCCAGCCAGGGAATGCTGCAAGTCCCATGCACCATCTGTTCATCACACCTGGGGCTTGCAGCCTTCTGACACCTTTGAGAGTCAATCCCAAAGTGTGTGTTGGGGCCAGACCCACAACTGAGTGTGGGGGCCCTCAGTGCTGTCTATTCCCCCTTTAAGCAAACAGTAGCAGTGGCTCTGTCCATTCTTGCTGGTTTAGGTCTGAAGGGGCTGACTGACATAATGAGACAAGAAGGAGCCCGACACTGATCACCACTGTATGTCTCTCAGATGATCACTCTTTCAGATCAGGTGCGGCCTGTGCTACCCAGACCAGTGCAACTGCATGGCAACCCTAATGCACTGCTGGCAAGTCACCTAGCTGTAGTAGCTGGTAGTGACACATCACAGTCGCAGACCCCCAGGTCTGAATTTAGCCCAAAGTCACCAGTTCACACTGGAACACAAACTGTAGCAATTGCCTGCTACTTCTCAGCTGTGGAAGTCTGGATGTTAGGGCTTACGGGTGGCACAGACCCAGGCGGACAGCAGCTGTGCCTCAGAGCTTGGTCTCACGCAGACTGAAAGAATATTGAACAGCCTCTGCTGTTCATCTGAGATTCTAGCGCCCATTTGGATGTGTCCTGAATTAGAAACCTTCTGGTCCCAAGTTTGGCATACATATACTACCATTGTTCCCCTGCCCAATTTTTGAGACCCTCAGTTGGCACTCTTGGGTATACTTCTCCCCTTTATGCAAATATCCATACCACAGGCATTATGGATTATTAGTGCCACTGTGGTAGCCAAGCAGATTCTTCTTCACCATTGAGGGATCCAGAAGCACCTACATACAGTGAATGGGAAAACCTCCTCAATCTTATTGCACATTATGAAAGATTGGTGCACGTGGTAGTGAGGAAACTACCTACATATCAGAAAATCTGGGCAGATACCTTGACGCCTCTAGCTCCAGAGCCCATTCTAGGTTCCCACACAGGTGAAGCCTTTTTCTACCAGGATATAAAGCTAAATTCTAACTTCTAACCCCTTGGGTTGGGTTGGAATAAGAGCCTGGCAGCTGAATCTGATGACGTAACAATAAGTTTACCGTATACCTTCTCCGAATCAATCCTATGTCTATATACTGCAAGGGACAACCAATTGTTATTGTACTGTGTATTAAATTTGCAAATCTAAGCACCCTTGCTCAGTGTATTGTTTTACAGGGCCCCCTCGGCCCCTGCACCTATATCCTCATATCAAATACAGTATTGCACACTAATATACCATGAATCAAAGAAGCCGATTAGGTAACTGCTGTTATTTCTTTTATCATACCTCCCTTCACTATACTTTTGTTAGTTAGAGAAGATTAACTGTAAGGTACTCTAGAAAGGTGGACACAAAGCTGAAACAAAAAAAATCTGTATGAATATGTACTAGTCAGCAGGCTGTTTTAGATTAAAATACTCTTTATATTGAGGGATGAATTACTTGCTAAGGCGCGCTAGTTAGAAACCAACCTAAATCTCAGTTAAGTGTTTTGAGAGCTAAACATTTTATGCAGATCTTCGTTACTGTGTTAAATGGCTCTATTTCTGTTTACATGCATTTTGTGCTCATTTATGTATGCATCTAAACTTCAGTACAGTGGTTACAGTATGTCTGGTACCTTTGCAAGTACTTATCTCCACACAAAGTTTACGGGTATTGTCTCTACTTGGCTGTATGCATATAAACTGTTACATATAAAAAAATGAAAATTTCAATCAACACTTTCATGGAAAAAAATGTTTCGTAATCACAGATTACTGCTTAAGGGTTATGGCCTTCTTCTGATAGTCTAAAGACAAAGTTAATTAAAAACAGAAGATTGAAGACCAGCAATTTTCTTACAATTAAATGCTAATATAATATTGTAGTTTAATCTTGGCTTAGATAGTACGCATATTTTACCCACACAGGAAATTATGCTTGTCTCAAGCTTAGCAGTATTCCTTACTATTAGCATCTGTATCTTTGCAAATCAAATAACAATAAAACAGAAAACTCATATCTGATCTGGTACTGAGTTCCTAGCGATGACCATCAAAATATAAATACAAGAATTTGTCAGTGCTGAATATGTTTCCTTGTATGCTGTTACACATGAGTAGTAATTGTGAATTTGTCATGATTGGGAAATGACAATGTTCACATGCAATGTTGTTTTCTTAGACTGTGACCTTGAATTTTCAAGATAGTAGTTTTATTATCCCAGCATATGAGCATGACATATGAAGCGTTATGTTATCAAATTCCACCCAAATGTGACTGTGTGGAATGACCACGAAAACAAGTTTTGGAAGGGATTTGAAAATGACACCTGCCGTGTTACAATATGTAAGCAATAAAAACACAACAGGTGTGAGTAAGGCTGAGATAAACACACATGCAGTAGCATAGTGGGGCCCTACTGCACAGGCAGAGGGCCTTATAGCCCCTGGTGGTTTGACTATGTCAACCTAACACACCCCGGAGTGTCTTACTGCACCTATAAAATAGGTGGTATGTTATGAGATGTACAGACCACAGAATAACAGTCAATTTGATGTTTTATTTAATCACAGTGTTACTTTTAAAGGAATAATACATCATAACTCTTGCAAATGAGAAAGCTGAGTCCGGTCATCAACCTCATCCCCAAAACATAACAGAATGAGAATGTGTCACCTTGTGGCCCATGTCAGTGGTCCCTGTGTCCCTCCTTACTGCAGTCATGTCAGCAGCCAGTTTGACAATCCAAGAAGTAGCTTGTCACTCCAGTTCAGTAATTCGTTCCCACTCATACTGTAGCAGTAAGGCACACTGCCCAATTGCCCTGGGGGCAGACTCATGGATATGAGTGGCAGTTGGCAGTGCTGTACAGCCGCATAGTGGAAGGAAGGCAGTCACTCCACGCTGTCCTGGTAGTGCAGCTGTCACAGCAATGATAACTGTGTGGCATGATGGCAGTGGAAACAGGAGCATGTAGGGCTCCCAGTGATTATTTCCTCCTCAACAGTATTAGTCAGGGGATCAGAGAGGGAAATGGACTTTTCTGTTTTAACTCATTCACACCACAAGAGCTCTATGAGACTTCCACCACTTGTGCCCTGTATACTCTTACATAGCACTGCATTCTGGGCCTTTCTAAGCAAAATCAAGCCATAATCAGCATGCCACAAACAAATGTGTATACCTCTGGAACCATAAGAGCTAGACACAAAGTATGAGTGGCAAAGTTATTCAGTGCAAATTATCTTTCCAATGGTGCTATGCAATCAATTGTAATCAATTTGATTTGTATTTCATACTAGCTGAAATACCAAACAACTGTGTTCTTTTCCAGACTTTTTCAAAGTGCTTAGGTGAGGCTTGAGAGACAAATGTCAGCCATGCACACCATATCATAAACAAATGTAAATAATTCCTAACGATACGTGATAGACATTAAAGTATCAGTGGCAAAGTTGTTCAGCACAACATTACCTTTCTAAGGTGCTATGCAATCAGTTGTAATCAGTTTGGTTTTTATTTTATACTAGCTGAAATTCCAAAAATGTAGAGTTTTTTTTCAGATTTATTCAAGGTGCTTAGGAGAAGCTTGAGAGACAGATGTCAGCCATGCACACCATACCTTAAACAAATGTGTATAACTCCTAAAGTATATGTGATAGACACAAAGCATCAACAGCAAAGTTGTTTGGTACAACATTATATTTCTAACGGTGCTATGCAATCATTTCTAAGCAATTCGGTTTGTTTGATATTTAGGTAAAAACTGCTGACTTCCTCTGATGTTTCCAGGCTTGAGTGAAAGTCAGCTGGGTACATCTACAGTCGTTATTGGTCTGAGTGGCTATGCTTTCAGACCCCACCTACAGGCGTATCTAGGGCTGAATGAGTTAAATTAAACAATAAAATAGATTTAGTAAGGGAAGGGGGGGAGAGAGGGAACGAGAGAGAGAGAGAGAGAAAGAGGAGAGAGAGAGAGAGAGAGAGAGAGAGGAAGTATAGTGATCTGATGCATACTAACGAGGTGCTCCACTTCCACTGGGCATGCCTAATGTAGTATGCATCTGTTCTGATTTAGCCCTCTCCTTTTCTCTTCTACCCCATTACACCTTGCAAAGTTACACTATGCAGCTATAAAAATGAAGTCAGAAAACACTTTCACTGGCCCAGTAGTGTGCCATGCAAACATGTATCCTTTAATTCACTTCCCCTAGTTGGGCAGGGATGTGTGTGCTGGGCCAAACAGGGTCCTCATGCAGGGACCCAGAAGAACAGAGTGGGTCTGGCTTGGAGGCCTTACAGGAGTCTGTAAGCATGCCAGAGAGGCAGCTGGAGCAGAGCGAGACTGAATGAAAGAGAGAGGAGCAGAATAGGGGTGACTGGGGGGGATTATGAGAATGAACATAGAAACATAGAATTTGATGACAGACAAGGGCCGTTTGGCCCACCCAGTCTGCCCATTCTCCTTACCTACTATAATACTGTAGACCCTACTTGATCTCTGGTTTAGCCGTTCCTTCCCTAAAGACTAAGGTTCCCTTATGCCTATCCCATGAGTTTTTGAATTCCACCACAGCTTCTGCCCCCACCACTTCCACTGGAAGGCTGTTCCAGGCATCCACTACTCTCAGTGAAGACGTACTTCTGGGGAAATCATGGAGGGCAGAGTTTGGGAGGGTTTGAAGGCATTGAGGGTGGATAAGGCGCCAGGCCCAGATGGCATCCACCCCAGGTACTGAAGGAGCTGGCAGAGGTCCTTGCAGGACCTTTGGCAGACCTATTTAATGCCTCACTGCATTCGGGGTGTGTACCTCAAGACTGAAGGATGGCTCATGTGGTGCCCCTCCACACAGGAGTGGCCCCAAGGATGAACTGGAAAACTACAGACCAGTGAGCCTCACATCCATCGTGGGTAAGCTAATGGAGACTATCCTGAAGGAGAGGCTGGTGGCCCTCCTAGAGGCCAAAGGACTACACGACAGCAGACAGCATGGCTTCATAAGGGGCAGATCCTGCCAAACCAACCTGGTGGAGTTCTATGACTGGGTAACTAGGCAACTGGACAGGGGCCATGCAGTGGATGTCCTGTATCTGGACTTCAGTAAGGCATTTGACTCGGTGCCGCATGGAAGGCTGGGAAGTAAGTTAGTAGGCACAGGGGCAGATGCAAAGCTGGTGAGATGGGTAGGGAACTGGCTTCAGGGAAGGCAACAGAGGGTGATGGTGGGTGGGAGCTCTCACACCCAAAGGTAGAGTGACGAGCGGTGTTCCACAGGGCCCGGTGTTGGGACCAGTGTTGTTTGGGATATTCATTGCAGACATATCATTGGACATCAAGAGCAAGATCAGTCTGTTTGCTGATGATATCAAGGTAGGAGCGATGGTGGATGACCTAGGGGGATGGCAGGGGTTGCAGGATGATCTGGCAAAGCTTGAAACCTGGTCAGACACCTGGCAACTGGGGTTTAATGTGAAAAAGTGCAAGGTGCTGCATTTTGGGATGAAGAACCCAAGGAGGAGTTACCAGCTGGGGGAGTGCAACTAGCCCACAGAGAGGAGAGAAGGATCTGGTGTTCATTATAGGGTCAATGAACAACTCGGCACAATGTAGGAAGGCAGCTGCAAAGGCCAACAAAATGCTGGGTTGTATTGCAAGGGGTATATCCTCGAGGAGGGAGGAGGTGATTCTGCCACTGTATATGTCATTAGTTAGACCACACCTGGAGTACTGCGTGCAGTACTGGCGCCCGTATCTGAAGAGGGACATTAAGTTACTGGAGGGGGTGCAGCGCAGGGCGACAAAGATGATCAAGGGGCTGGGGGACTTATCATACGAGAGGAGGCTGAGGGAGTTGAACCTGTACTCGCTGGAGAAAAGGAGGGATATGACTGAAACCTTCAAGTACAAAGAAAGTAATAAACAAGACAGGTACAGAGGGGCTGTTCAAAGGAAGGGAGGGGAGGGACACCAGGGGCCATGATATGAGACTGGAGGGAGGAAGGTTCAGGAGGGAGATGAGGAGACACTTTTTTACAGAGAGGGTGGTGGCTGGGTGGAATGCGTTACCTGCAAGTGGTATCCAGTAGAACAGTGGACTGCTTCAAAAGGGGATGGGACATGACAAGGGGGAGGGTCAAAGAAGGGGAAGGGTGGAAGGGAGGGGCAGCTGCAGAATAAGGGGTGCTGGCTGCACATTCGAGCAGACTTGATAGACCGCTAGGCCTTTATCTGCTGGCAAATTTGTATGTTCGTATTCCTAACATTTCCTGATTCTACCCCTCCGCAGCTTCATAGCATGTCCCCTTGTTCTTGGGCATCTTTTTTTCTGAAAAATGCTTCCCTCTTGTACCTTATTTATACCTGTGGCATACTGTATTTGAAAGTCTCTATCATATTCCCCCTTTCCCTTCTTTCCTCCAGGATGTATATATTGAGGTCCTTTAGTCTCTCCTCATGGTCTCTGGTGCAGATCCTGCACCATTTTCATTGCCCTTCTCTGGACTGCCTCTACTCTGTCTAGGTCCTTCCAGAAATGTGCTTTCCAGAACTAGGCATGTTTTCCAGGTGCGGTCTCACCAATGATTTATGCAGTGGTATCACCACTTCCCTCTTTCTGCTGGTGATATTCCTCCTATGCACCTTAGCATCCCGCTGGCTCTCCACACAGCCTTGTCACACTGTTTGGTCACCATTAGGTCATCAGATATGACTATCCCCAGGTCTCTTTCCTGTTCGGTGGCATCAGTACCACTCCCCCCATCTTGTACTCAGGCACTGGGTTTCTATGCCCTAACTGTCTGATCCCCTGCTGTGCAGTGTCTTGATTGTGTTGTGTAGTGTCTTGATTGTAATGAATTGTGGTTTGCCCTCTCATGTACTGTATATGCAAATTGTTTTCATACTTCATATATAAAATGTTTTTACTATGTGTAACTAACTCCGGGTCGTCCATGAAAAAGGGACCTTTGGGGCTCAGTGGGCCTACCGATTACCAACATTGAATAAATAAATGATTTTGCACTTCTTCACATTGAAACCTCATTGCCACATTCTTAACCACTGTTCAAGCTTTCCTAGATTCCTATTCATTTTTATGTTTGCTTGCACGCATGTGCAAGAAACATAGTGCCATCATCGGAGATTTCGGAGTGTCACCTCCTCCTCAATCGGGCAGTGCGCTTGCAGTGTGGCCTCTGTAAGTCATTCGCATTTTGGAGCCGCCATGACACGCTCTCCAAAATGCAGTGGCATACAGTTGAAAGGGAAGCTACGCTTGGAGTGAGCAGCGATACAGCCGCTCACATGCAGCTCCCCCCAGCCGCAGGCGCGCGCGCCTTCGCACGCAGTGCATAGCCGACGGGTACCCAATCCCTGTCGGGCTGAACCGCGCCTGTCTCCTCCCTCCCTCCCCAGTGATGCCACGCTGGGAGCCCACCCCAGCGTGGCAATCGTTACGTTGGCCGACGGGTGCCTAATCCCCGCCGGCTGAACGCCCAAAGTCCTTGTGCCATGCTGGGAGCCCACCCCAGCGTGGCAAACGGTCCCACAACGTCTTTTTTAACCTGTAAGAAAAAATAGTCCAGCGGTGCGCCTCCTGACCCCTCCCACAACCCGCACTCCACCCACTGCGCACTCAGCTCTCCCCACAGCCCCCACCCCATACTTACCTCCGACTCTGGCGCGACGATCTTCGTGGACCTGGAACACGCCTGCACTCTTCAAAGCCGACCGCAACTGAGGAAATGCCGCTAAGCTGTATAATGGGCTAGATGGGGGTTTAACGTTATTGTATCTCAGTTATTTTTGGATTTTGCTCACTAGCTATTTAGCGACGATAAACATTGTCATGAAGAGTTTGGGCCGACGGGTGATTTTGGCGCAGTGACTGTGCAGTGACTGCGAAATCACCCTTCGGCCTGAATACCACCATGACAGTGACATCATTCATGAGAAGGGTCCCAAAACCCCATGTTGAAAATTTGGTCAAAATTCCAAAATGACTGTTTAACGAAGCAGGTTACGCGTTCCTACGCAAGCTCGTAAGTTCAGCGAATTTCAATATTTTCACCCAGATTTTCAACATTGCCATTTCACCACACCTTCTTGTGAGTAGTATAGCTGTCATTTTTCACATCTCACCCAAAATGTGTTTCCACCCATGTAGCGCAGAATGGCACAGTCAGTGTGCTAAATCAATGTACAGGACAAATTAAGTAAATCACAGTGACACTGTTCATGAACAGAGGTCTTGAAATGGCTATGTTGAAAATTTGGTGAAAAAATCCTAAAAATGACTGTTTTACGAGCGTGCATTGCGCAGTTCCTACGCACGCTCATAGGTTTGCGAATTTTCAATATTTCCACTCCAAATTTTCAACATTGCCATTTTTCCACACCTTCTTATGAGTAGTACAGCTGTCATTTTTCACATCTCACCCAAAACGTGTTTCCGACCATGTAGCGCAAAATGGCGTCAGTCGCGAAGCGAACTCAGTGTATGGGACATTAAGAAAATCACAGTGTCACTGTTCATGAGCAGAGATCTTAAAATGGCAATGTCGAAAATTTGGTGACAGAATTCCTAAAAATGACTGTTTTACGAGTGTCGTTTCCAGTTCCCACTGCCTTCGTGGGGTTGCGAATTTCAATATTTCACTAGATTTCAACATTGCTATTTTTCCACACCTCCTTATGAGCAGTACAGCTGTCATTTTTTCACATCCTGCCCAAAATGTTTCCGCCTATGTAGCGCATTTATGGTGCTGTTGGTGTACAAAAGCAATGTTTAGGACAGATTAAGAAAATCACAGTTACACTGTTCATGAGCAGAGGTCTTAAAATGGCTATGTTGAAAATTTGGTGACAAAAGTCCATAAAATGACTGTGGTACGAGTGAGCATTGTGCAGTTTCCAAGCATCCTCGTTAGTTCATGACTTTGTAATATTTTCAGTCCAGATTTTCACTAGTGGCATTTTTCAACACTTCCTTATGAACAGTACAGCTGCCATTTTTCACAACATGGCCGAAGTGTGTTTTCACACTTTCAGTGCAGAGATGCGTGGTCGCTGTGGGAAATCATTGTTCGGCACAGATAAAGAAAATCACAGTGACACTGTTCATGATTGGAGGCACCAAAATGCCTGAGTTGACAATCTGCTATAAAAAATCCTCAACCTAATTATATAACGGGTGTGCATTGCACAGTTTCTATGTGGCCGTGACTTCACCATTTTTTTAAATATTTTTACTACACATTTGCAACATAGCCATTTTTACACCTCCCCATGAAAGAGTACAGCTGTCATTTTTTACATCCTGTTCGAATATTTTGCACCTGTGGTGCTAAAATGCGTAGTCACTGTGCATAAGCAGCTTTTGGCTACCAAACTGATACTCCCTGTTCATGAGGTGGGTCACAAAACAAACATGTTGAAAATTTGGAGTTAATATACCAACGAATGCCTGAGGTATTAGGCTTTTCAACTAAATCGCCCAACCCTATAGAGAATGACAGGAATCAGGGTGTGACTTGGGATTCTTGCCTGTGATGCTCATACCATTCCACACCTGCAGTCACTGAGAGGCATCGAGTATGCCTTGGACTCTTTGGCCCCAAACTCACCCCATTCTCCTATATCGCACCCATCTCACCATATTTCCTAATGAAATGGGTGCGAAAGGGCCAAAGACCCCAAGGAACACGTGACACTTGTCAGTCTCTGCAGAGTGTGGTGAAATGGCGTGGCTCGCTATGCCTGACGACCCAAAACGACACCCCAATGCCTGTCACTTCTGCAGGGTGGTGGTGGGGTCGGTTTCAGTTCAATACTCACTGCCATTCCTATTACGCAGCTCTGTAACTTACACTACCACTGCCAATGCCAGCAAGCAACATTCGCATTGACAAATGCTTGTTTACATGGCTGCCATCTGTTGTGCCCCTGTTGTGCCCTGGTGACCAATCGTGGCTAGGTTGCTACTGCCTCAGAGTGTCTATCCTATTGTAGATTTTAGTGTCATCTGCAAAAGGCACATGCCCTTCTAGCCCTCTGCAATGTCACTAATAAATACATTAAAGAGGACCAGTCCCAGTACTGCTCCTTGTGGCACCCCGCTGGTCACCCTCCCTCCCTTCCTGCGAGTGAATTCCGTTTACCACCACTCTGTGCTGCCTATTCCCCAACCAATTCCTTATCCAGTTTGCCACTTTTGGCCCAACTCCCAGGCTGCCCTGCTTGTTTACTAGTCTCCTATGTGGAACCGTGTTGAAGACCTCACTGAACTCTAGGTAGGCCACATCCACTGCTCCACCCTGATCTACTTCCCTGGTCATCCAAAGAAATCTATCAGATATGTTTGACCTGACCTCCCCCTGGTGAATCCATGTTGCCTCAGATCCTGTAAGTTGCTGATATCAAGATATGCCACAGTCCTTTCCTTCAGCAGTGGTTCCATTAATTTCCCCACCACTGAGGTCAGGCTGACTAGCCTGTAATTTCCAGCTTCCTCCCTGCTACCACTTTTGTGACATGGGACTACATCTGCTTTCTTCCAGTCCTCCAGGACCACTCCCATCTCCAGTAAGTGGTTGAATAGGACTGTCAAAGGTGCAGCCAGCACCTCTCTGAGCTCCTTCAATATCTTTGGATGCATTACGTCTGGCCCCATTGCTTTGCCCACTTTCAGATTTGTGAGTTCCTTCAGGACTCTCTCCTCTGCAAATGGAATAGTGTCCACCTTCCTTCCTTCCTTCGATACTCCTGTCACTTAACTGCGGTCCCTCACCTTCCCTTCCCTTTCCTCCATGAACACTGAACAAAAATATTTGTTCAGGATGTCTACCTTTTCCTGGTCCCCACACACTCCTCCCTTCCTCCCTAGCCTTACAATCCCTCCCTGGTTTTTCTCCTTTCATTTACATATCTGAAAAATGTCTTATCCCCTTTCTTTACTGTCTGTGCTGTTTTCTCCTCTGTTTACACCTTTGAGCTCCTGACTGCTTTCCCTGCCTCCCTCTGCATCTTATGGCACACCTCCCTATCATCCTCACCATGTGTCTCCTTATACTTCCTGAATGATAACTTTTTTGCAGTTACCTTCCCAGCCACATCTTTTGAGAACCATAGCAGTCTCTTTTTCCTCTTGCTTTTGTTTACTTGTCTGATGCAGAGCCTTGTTGCCTTCCACATGTGGCCCCTTTTTAGTGCCCACTGTTCCTCCACTCCACCCATGTCCTCCCCAACTGCTAGGGCATCCCTGAGGCATTCCCCCATCTTTGTAAAGTCAGCCTTCCTGAAGTCCAAGACCCTCACCTTAGTGTGTTTCAATTCTGGCTCAGTAGTTATAAAGAACCACACTGTACAGTGATCACCGGATCCCAGGCTGTCACCCAGCTCAACGTCTTCAGTGCTGTCCCCCTTGGTGTGTACCAGGTCCAACACTGCTCCCTCATGTGTGGGCTCCCTTACTAGTTGCCTGAGGAATGCCCTCTGCAAGGAGTCCAGGATGTTCCTGCTCCTAGCTAAAGCTGCAGCTGGGATGCTCCAATCCACGTCTGGCAGATTGAAGTCCCCCACCAGCAGTACCTCCCCTCTGGTCGCCGTCTTTTAGATTGCTTTCACCAGTACCTTATCCATCCTCTACCCCCAACCCCATGCTGGATAAATATATACCATATAGATGGGACCAGAAAGTGCTTAGATGTGCATTTGGGGGTATAGCTATTGGAACTGGCCCAACAGCAGGATATTTAAATGATAATATTCAGTTAGTCAGAATATACTCAGAATAATCAGCTGATGATCATGTGGGTGATTAAATGCTGAGGTTGAAGGCAGAGGCATTTACTCAAAAGCAGAAGCCAGTTATTCTGAGTATACACTGGCTAACTGAATGTTTACTGTATTTGAAGTTTGGGGACTAGGAAAAGCTCACAAAGCTCAAGCTCATTTCCAGGCATGACTGGGTGGGTGGGGGGATAGTGATAGAATGTAACAAACATCAAAAATGGTAAAAGATGCACTACTATGACTATTGTACCGGTAGAGATTTTGAACCCAGGATTTTCAATGTTCTATGGTATTTAAAGTGTGATGCTGCCTTTTTCTATGCACTAAATGGATAAGCTACCATGGTGGTGTGTGTCTGTAATTAAGATAACCTTCTGTGGGCTTATCTAAAATGTGGATAATCTACTGTGGGCATGTCTTATGTGGATAACCTACTGTGTGCATATCTAAAATGTGGATAATCTACTGTGGGCATTTCTAAATGTAGTTGTAGTAGTCTATGGGGTATTATATGACAGTTTTCCTCTGTTCTGATTGGCTTACAAAAGATACCTGTCATAAAATAAATGATAAAATGATGCTAGCCCCCACCTTAGATATCAGCTAATATACAGAAGAGACAATTTTCTTTGGGGACTCTCTGGCTCACCACATTATCAGACTGAAATGCAAAGAAAGCTCAGCTGGGCATATAGGTAGGTAGGTATGCAGACCATCAGATGCATGTGCACCGAAATAAAAATAGGCAAGTGGTGCACCTACCCTGTCCATAAAAAGACCGGTGGCACAGTTTAAGAGAGTTCTTCAAAAGTAGATACCCTATTTCAAAATCTGCGTGCCATAAAGTGTTGTTTCATATTGCTGTTGAAGTGTTCATTTCGAAGGTCACCTTTGAAAAAGCACTGTTTGTAATGTGAAATGCATCAGAAGTGAAAGGGTTACTGCATTGGCCACGAAACAGCCCTTTATGGCACAAGTGCACTTTTGGATTTTGAAATAAAGTATCCACTTTTGAAGAAATCTCTTAAAAGATGTTGGCTACCTTGGTATGGAGTGGGTGAGTGCTCTAGCGTTTTGGACTGTATGGAGATTTACTTTTGGTAGTGAACATCCGGTTCCCTAGTGCAGCTTTCTTTTGTTCTTCAGAAAAAAAATACACTCCGCATGCGTGTTTGCTCTGTTGTTCTCTTGGCTGTGCTCCAGTTTCCACAGTGAGACATCTCACCTGTTGGAAAGCATCTGCAGCTGCCACAACTTCTGATGTTCCTTCTGGAAAGCTCACGGTAGAGTATCCACATTTAGACATGCCCACAGTAGATGATCTTTCCTAGTTACTAATTTTCAAATAAATAAATAATGGTTCCAGTCCAGATTTCAGCCATGGTCATGATTACTGGTGTTTGAAGTAAGTCAAAATTAGTGGGATAGACACACAATAAGGCACAATGAGGCAGTATAGCACAGTGGTTTAAGGCTCTGAGCTGCAAACCTGGAGACCTGGGTTTGAATCCCACAGCCCACACTTGTATACTGTGTGACTCTGAGCAAGTCACTTAACTTCCCTGTGCTCCCAGGCTGCACCTGTAAACAAGCTTTCAGTTTAGTGTGCCTCACCTGGTAAAACAAAGGTTAAAAAATAAATATATAAAGCAGCCTGTTGTGAACACTTGGGAGGGGCATATACCCTTCCACCCACACTAAAATAACACTATGGGCTCAGCTGATGGATTCCCCCTTTCCTGAGGAAGTAAGCAGAAGTGCTGCCAAATGTGGTTCACTGACATTTCCCCTGTCTCCCAAGGGGGCTGGCAGGACCCCCACTGAGCATGGCTCAGTTGATGGATGCCCCCTCTCCTGAGGGAGTGGACAGGAGTGCTGCTGAGCGTGGTTCCATTCAGGGATGCCCCATTTCCCAAGGGGGTGGGCAATAGTTCCAAAGAGTGCAGCTCCATTAAGGAACACCCCCTCTTCCAAGGGGGAGTGGGCAGATCCACTAACAAGAATGAAGACAGAAAATACTTTGTATACAGAACAACTAGGTAACAGACAACCCAGAAAAGTGCAACAAATCCCTCTCCCGTTTTTTTAAAGGAATGCCTATCCAATAAAGGAACTTACTCATCTTAACTAAAATAAAATAGACTAATGCTATATAATAATATATAATTAGGAAACATATTTATTTTATTTTATTTAGTTTTTGTTTACCAGGTAAGTGCACTAGCCAAACAGTATGACTATTTACAGGCACGACCCGGGAGAGTACAGGACGTAATGAAAAAGTACAGGAACATTTCAATGAAGTACATAGAAAAACATACACTTTACATGGTAGACAGCATAGTACAGTGATGCAGTAAACAGTAGATAGTAATAGAAACAAAACAACAGAAGCAGGGCAAAAATGACAATTACCTATTTGTGAAACAATTAACAAATAAGAAAAATGTAAGGAACCAGAAAAATAACAGTAAACAGCAGAAACAAGCAATTTTAGCAATCATAATGAGTGGCAAGTGTTGTGAGGATTGAACATTGCATCAAACCATCAGGTAGGGTCAAAACAAGTGCAGGGGCCAGCAAACAAAAGATATCATCGAAATTTCTTCTTGAAGCACTGGTGGGATCCAGTCAACCTCAGTTCAAGCGGAAGTGTATTCCAAAACTGAGGAGCCACATGCCTGAAAGCACCCGTGCTTTTCGAGGTATAACACCTGGGAATGTTTAATAGAGATTTATCAGCAGACCTCAGCTCATGAGAGTCAATAAGAGGAATTAGCAGTTGGCCAATGATATTGGGGTTGGGAGCGTCACAATAGAGTCAGTAAGGAAGCCAAGATAATATTGCCTAGTAGCAGAGGGAGAGAGCTACCCAAGGTCACCATAAAGCTGACAGTGGTGCTTTAGCCTGGAGGAGGAGGATGTGTATCAACATATGTTATTATAAGTGACATCCCAATTCTGGAGGGTGGTTTTCTAAGCTCCAGCAAGGATGGGGCACAATAGGTTAAGGAGAGGAGCAGTATTCCTCTAGCAATGGCTAGTTTGGCAGATGGTGTTAGCAAGTAACTAGTCTTGTAGGCAGCTCCCAGTTTGCAGTTGACTGATTTACAGGTGGATTGAATGTGAAGGTTAAGATCCAGGGACTGATCAAGTAAGACCCCCAAGATAATTAAAGGACGTGACAGTATCAAGTTTAGACCCTTCCATGTCATTTACCACTAAGGACAGAAGATAGTTTCTAAGTTTAGGGGCCAAGCCAAAGAGCATGACCTTAGTTTTTTTTAGCATTCGGAACCAATTTATAGTCAAAGAGCCATTTCTGGACATTTATGAAATCGGCTGAGATGGAAGAGTTTAAGTTCTCAGCTTTATTATCACTGTCATAGTTAACAAGATCATCAGCGTATAACAGAGAAGAAAAGTTTTGCAGGGCGCTGGGAACATTATTCACAAAGAGTGAGAAGAGAAGTGGCCCCAGGATGCAGCCTGGTGGTCACCAACGTTTATGGATCGACAACAGATATGGCTGAGTTGAATTTTACCGCTTAGACCTGTTTGATAGATAGCTGTTAAACCAGCAAACAACCGGAGAAGAGAAACCAAGGCTGCTAAGGCTAGATAGAAGTAGGCGGTGGTCCACAAGGTCAAAATCTTATTAAGGTCAATGAAAATGAAAATGTTTTCATTGGAGGAGAGGAGAGACAGGGGGGACATGATTGAAGTCTTCAAGTACCTCAAGGGAATAAATAGGGTAAACATAGAGGGGATCTTTACACTAAAGCAAGGAGGTATCACCAGAGGGCACAGTTTGAAGTTGGAAGGTGGAAGGGTGAGGGGGGAAAAGAGGAGGAAGTTTTTCACTGAGGGGTGGTGGACCCTTGGAATGTGCTGCCTGGCAAGCTGGTTCAGAGATCCACAGTGGAGGGCTTCAAGAGAGGGTGGGACAGACACAGAAAGCGGATGTATCAGATGATGGCCTGGCCCGGGGGGGTGGGGATGGATGATAGGGGTTTCTGGAACACAAGGGGGGGAGGGGCTCGGCACCCAACTATGGATCTGAGGTTTGAGCAGACTCGATAGACCGTAAGGACTAATCTGCTGGCAATTAGCATATTAGTATGTTAAAACTGTATCAGTTAGTCTGCCAGAATCCATACTTGAGAGAATATCTGAGGTGAGCTTTAGCAGAGTGGTGGTCATGCTATGATTTTTCCTGAATCCATGTTCAGCATTAGTGAGAATACCTAATTTTGTAAGGAAGTCCAGAGTTTCTGTGGCGACAGGTTTCTGAGTATTTTGGACAAGACCGATAGGATAGCTATAGGCCGGTAGTTATGGATATCTTTTTTTGTCCCCTTTTTTGAAGACTGGAGTTATTCAAGTTGTTTTCCAGAGTTCAGGAACAGTGCCACAAGACAGCGATAATGTATAGATTTTTGCCAGTGGAGCGGCTATAAAGGAGGTCACAAGTTTGAGAAGGCGCGGTTCCAGGTAGTCTGAACTTACACTAGTATTGCCGGATATAGATGTAAGGAGCTTAAAGACCTCTTGCGCGGTTATGGCCTTAAAGTAGAAAGGCAGGGTTTGTGGAGACATTTGTGATGTGGATGAGCCAGGTGCATTGTTTGACCCAAGGGTCAGTGTGGGTGGCCTGTGTTGGGAAGGCAGAGGTATATTGGGACAGATCCGAGAACATATAGTTGAAGGCATTAGCAACTGCATTTGGGTCATTACAGTGACCCCCATTTAGTATCATATCAGTCGGTGTGTAAGACTGGGAGGACTCTAGGAAGGTTTTGATATGAGCCCAGAACTTTCTAGAGTCAGATGCAGAACTAGTAAGCAGGTCCTTGCAGTTCTTACTTTTGGCTGCACGTATTTTCTTTTTGCAGAGATTTCTGTGAGCCCTATAGGTGTTAAAATCAGCCAGCTGGCCTGTTTGTTTGAAGCACTTCCACAATTTGTCCCTTGCACAAAGTTCAGACAGAAGATCCTTTTGTAACCATCTAGTTTGCTTGCCTCTGACCCTCTAGGTAACTTTAGGGGCATGCATAGACTGAATGGCAGTAAATTTATTGAGAAAAACATTTATTGCTTCTTCTACACTGTTTGTATGATAGATTTCAGTCCAATCAACACACGATATGTCCTGCAGAAAGGCATTTTCATCCAAGTTAACAAAATTCGTGAAGGTAACATACCGAGGTGGTGGAGATGGTGGGGCACCTGAGGTCCACATGCAGAAAATTGGAGCATGGTAAGTTATAGCATCTGCAAGGATTCCAGTTGAGGGCACATGCTCAGGTCGGTTTGTAAGCAGCCAGTCAATCAGGGTACCAGTTTTAGCTGGATTTGGAGTCCTAATAGGCTCTGTTATCATCTGATGCAGGTCATAGCTGCTGGCCACAGATACCAGGGAGCTATGCGCAGGACCCAACCAATTTAGGTTAACGTCCCCCAGGATTATAGCCTCATTAAGACTGACATTACTGAATGTAGTGTCAAGTAGGTCCTGTAATGCAGCCAAGCCCCTAGATGGGGGGGGGGGTGTTATAGACACAGACACCATGGAGTTTCTTAGTACCTAGTGTAACAGCGACATGTAAGTGTTCACATAATATGGCAGGGGCCTGGGCATGGATAGTTGTTAGTTTGAGGTGATCTTTGTGATAGATGGCAACACCACCACCATGTTTGTTCATCGACCTATCCCTACAGATCAGGGAATAATTGGCTATTGAGCAGCATGAGTCAGGTATACTGGGTTTTAGCCACGTTTCCATGAGGCAAAGGATGTCTGGGTCGTATTACTTGGTTTACTTGGTTTAAAAGGACAAAAGAAGGCTATTGTCCATCGAGATTGTCCCCCACCACCACGGTGGGAAAAGTTATACCCAAGAGTAATTAGACTGCATCCAAAAATCCAAACCTTTTTTAAAGGATAAAATCAAATTACTTTCCACCAAATGTTGCGGAAGTATGTTCCAAACTCTTGGAGTTCTCACCGTAAAGTAATTTAACCTTTTGTTTAATTTAGATTTAACCACATCAATTTGTTTATTATGGAAATGAGGGATATCCTTCTGCTGGAAACATTTAATCCACATTGCTGCATTAGATCCTAGGAGTTGTGAATTTTATATAATAAAAGCAGGTCACCTCTAGTACATCTTAATTGAAGCGAATGTAACCCAGTTTCCTGAAGTCTGCTCCAATAGTTCATTTTGGACAAATATGGAACCATTCTAGTGGCTCTCTTCTGGATTTTTTTCTATTCTGTTAATAACTTGCCTCAAATAAGGGCTCCAGAATTGAGAACGGTAATCAGAATATGGCCTCACATAAGCTCTAAACAAAGGAATAATGCATTCCTGAGTCCTTGACACAAAGGATCTTTGAATTCGGGTAAGCATTGCATTAGATATATTAGCTATCCTAGTACAATGGTCGGTTGAGGACAATTTTTTATTAACTAGTATTCCAAGGTCTCGCTCTACTAATGATACCGAAGGTGAGAATTATTTAAGAAATAAGTCTGTTTAGGATTATTCCTTCCAAAATGCAATACATGACACTTATCTGGATTGAGTAACATCCTATTTGAATCTGCCCATTTTTCAATAGTTTTTAGATTATTACTAATAGATTCCCTTTTTTAGTGCTGTAAATACAGGCCCTCCTAATTTGGTATCGTCAGCAAATTTTGAAAGGCGATTATCTGAATTACCTGCAAATCACTTATAAAGATATTAAACAGAGTAGGTCCAAGAACCAAACCCTGTGGAACCCCACTAGTCACACTATGAACTTCCGAAAGCAAGCCATTTATTCTAACCTGCTGTTCTCTGTTATATAAGCAACCAGATACCCAATTAATTATAAACTGTGAAAATCCCAGTTTAACCATTTTATCAAGCAGTATATCATGGGGAACCTTGTCAAAAGCTCTGCTACAGTCAAGAAGAACCACATCCATAGGGATACCATTGTCTAGTCCCATACTAATATAGTTATAGGAGGCCACTAGATTGGTGGTACAAGAGTACCCATGTCTAAATCCATGCTGAGTATGGTCAGTTAAATTTTTTATATTTGTTTCCTTTTCCAACATTTTTTGATGATTTTCTCCATTAATTTACTTATGACCGAGGTTAAACTTATTGGGCGATAATTTTCAGGCATGGAGTGATTACCTTTCTTAAATATTGGTATAGCTATGGCCATTGACCAGTCATGAGGAATAACACCTTCACATAAATATTTATTAAAAATAAGGGTCAATGGTTTAGTTATGGCTTCAGCTGTTTCTAATAAAAATGTGGGATTAATATTATCTGGTCCTAGACTAGAAGTTCGTTTAAGGGAACGAATAGCCTCAAGGGTGTCATCTTCAGTAATAATATGAAGGGAAGAATTATTAACTGTTTGCCTAAAAAATTTAGGGGCTTCTTTTTCACCCATGCCTCAAGCTCATCCAAGTGACATGATAGGCTTCTAATATTCATGTGACCAATAAAGATCCCTTTTCTAGATAGTCCAGCTATGTTGTCCGCAGAGAATAGGGCAGGGCCAGGATTAAGCTCAATATCACCCACTAGGAGTATAAGAAAGACTAAAAAACAGGGCCTAACCAAGTGAAAGACTTGAATAGGGACAGCCTTCCTACTCCACTTATCCAAGACTAGAAGCATATAATAAATACATCCTTTTGGATACAGAATAAGTTGCCAAGAGCTTACCGGCCAATGCTTGGTGACGATAAGATTGAAGAAGTGAAAATTCCCGGAATTTGATACCCTCTCCTGGTAGTCACAGGGGATCAAGAGTGATAACATGTTCATGCAGAGTAGTGCCGAAAGGATGAGGGTTACCACCCCCAGATGGTAACTAATCATAATTTTATGCTCAGAGTGAACCTTAGGATAGAGTTGAGACATAGCTTGTAGACTAGCACAGGGCACGTCAGGTAGGCAGCTAGACAGAGTTTAGAAAATTAAAGCTCCCTGCCAGATCTAGTGAATAAGAGGAGAAAGTACTTTAGCAGCAGTGCAAAAGAGGTTTGGGCTTGCATATAGATAACAGCATAGGTGGATGCGGCAGAAGCAGCCATCAAAATTCTCAGAACAGATTAGAGCCAACCAGGCAAAATGGGAAGTAGTTGGGTTGAGAAGATATAACCGAGCACAATCAAACTTAAGGCCTGCCTGGCTACATAGAAGACAAGATTGACCAACAGTCAGAATAAAATTACAACAGCAGGCCCTCTAGTGGCACAATCATATAGGAGCCAATGGGATTTCGCACTTAGTCATATGACTGGAAACATACTATAAAAGAACTGCTGCCCCAGGGTGGGTGGGGGCAGCGCTTTGATGCCAGAGGGAAATGCCTGTTTACAGTGTTGCCACCCTCTGCTCCTGAAAGCAGCCGGGTTTGTGGTTCCTTAGGTGTGCAGAGTCTGGAGTTGCAGTGGCATCTAGAGTTCCTTCCATGAAGGGGGAGCCTTGGAGAAGCGATAGCAGATCCAGGAATCCTGGCAAGCCGCGTGGCGAGCGGGCTCAGAGTCTGAAACCACGATGGGCTTGGTACAGTCCTGGAGGGCAGAGGAGGTGAGAGTAGTTAAGTAGTGGCAGGTAGTGGGAGGGAGCACAGTAGAGACAAAAGAGCTGGGCATAGCACAGTAAACTCAAAAGAACTGGGCGAGCAGCAGTAGCTATGACAGCCAGGGGGAGGAGGGTGACAGTGAGAGAGAGAGAATAGAAACAAATGGTTCAGTACAGATTGATTAAGTAATACGCAGATAAATTACTACATTTAGATGGAATAGTGCTGAGACTATAAATACAACAGAGAAAATGTCCTTAAAAGGCTATAATCACTTAAACAAGTATACTCAAGCTAGAGATCTATGCCCCAAAGGGAGCACTCACTTTAACAAGTAAAACAGCTATTTCAGGCAAAAGTCCATGTAAGTCAATTTAGATATTGAAAAGAGGCACGCCTCAGCCATTTCCTGTGAACAGTCACTGCTAACCACTACAAGGGCACTAGAAACCATGAAGACAAGCAGGTTTAAAGGTGCACCAATCAGCAGAGCCTAGCAGAACTGGGACAGCGACTCAGATACACAGCGCTTTCTTTGAAATTTCCAGCAGAGTGTTTGGAGCAAGAAAACATACCTTAACGCCTGTTTACAGTTTTGCTACCTCTGCTCCCTAAAGCAGCAGGGCTTGTGGTTCCTTAGGTGGGCAGAGGCTGGAGTTGTGGTGGCGCCCAAAGCTCCTTCCATGAAGGGGGAGCCTTGGAGAAGCAACAGCAGATCTGGTAATCCTGGCAAGCCACACGTGTGCGGGCTCATGGTCCAAAGCCCTCGATGAGCTTGGTAGAGACCTTAATGCCTGTTTACGTGCTTTGCCACCCACTGCCCCAAAAGCAGCCGGGCTTGTGGTTACTTAGGTGGGCAGAGTCTGTGTGTGGTGGCATCTAGAGCATCTTTCATGAAGGGGGGGGCCTTGGAGAAGTGGCAGCAGATCTGGTAATCCTAGCAAGCTACATGGGGAGTGGGCTCAGGGTCTGAAGCCCCAATGGGCTTGATAGAGAACATAATGCCTGTTTATGGCTTTGCAGCCCGCTGCTCCCAAAAGCAGCCAGGCTTGTGGTTCCTTAAGTGGGCAGAGTCTGGAGTTGTGGCAGTGTCGAGAGCTCCTTCCATGAAGGGGGAGCCTTGGAGAAGTGCCAGCAGATCCGGTAATCCTGGCAAGTTGCACAGTGAGCGAGCACAGGGTCCAAAGCCTCAGTGGACTTGTTAGAGACCTTAACGCCTGTTTACAGCTTTGCCGCCTGCTGCTCCCGAAAGCAACCAGACCTCTGTTTAATTAGGTGGGCAGAGTCTGGAGTTGCAACGGCATCTAAAGCTCCTTCCATGAAGGGGGGCTCTGGAGAAGTGGCAGCAGATCCAATAATCCTGGCAAGCCACACCGTGAGCCAGTTTGTCCAAGCCCTGATGGGCTTGGTAGAGACCACAACACCTGTTTATGGCCTTACCACCTGCTGCTCCTGAAAGCAGCCAGGTTTATGGTTCCTAGGTGTGCAGAGTCTGGAGTTGTGGCAGTCTCTAGAGCACCTTCCATGAAGGGGAGCCTTGGAGAGGCAGCAGCAGATCCAGTAATCCTGGCAAGTGACTTGGTAAGAGGGCTCAGGATATGAAGCCCGGCGGGCTTGTTAGAGACCTTAAAACCTGTTTTATCACTTTGCCACCCACTGTTGCCGAAAAGCAGCCAGACTTGTGGTTCTGTAGGTGGGCAGAGTATGGAGTTGTGGTGGTGTCTAGTGCTTCTTCCACGAAGAGGGAGCCTTGGAGAAGTGGCAGCACATCCAGTAATCCTGGCAAGCCACGGGGTGAGCGGGCTGAGGGTCCGAAGACCCAATGGGCTTGATAGAGACCTTAACACCTGTTTACAGCTTTGCCACCCGCTGCTCACGAAAGCAGCTGGGCTTGTGGTTCCTTAGATGGGCAGAGTCTGGTGTTGCGGTGCTGTTTAGAGCTCCTTCCACAAAGGGGGAGCCTTGGAGAAGCAACAGCAGATCTGGTAATCCTGGCAAGCCATGTAGTGAGTGGGCTCAGGGTCCGAAGCCCCGATCGGCTTGGTAGAGACCTTAATGCCTGTTTATGGCTTTGCCGCCCGCTGCTCCTAAAAAGCAGCAGGGCTTGTGGTTCTTTAATTGGGCAGAGTCTGGTGTTGCGGCAGTGTCTAGAGCTCCTTCCATGAAGGGGAGCTCTGGATTAGAGGCATCAGATCCGTAATCCTGGCAAGCTGTTCAGTGAGAGGGCTCAGGGTCCAAGCCCGAACGGCTTGGTAGAGACCTTAACACCTGTTTACGGGCTTTGCTGCCCACTGTTCCTGAAAGCAGCTGGCCTTGTGGTTCCTTAGGTGGGCAGAGTCTACAGTTGCAGCAGTGTCAAGAGCTCCTTTCATGAAGGGGGAGCCTTGGAGAAGCAGCAGCAGATCCGGTAATCCTGGCAAGCCGCACAGTGAGCGGGCTCAGGATCCGAAGCCCCGATGGGCTTTGTAGAGACCTTAATGCCTGTTTACAGCTTTGCCGCCCACTGCTCCCAAAAGCAGCCAGGCCTGTGGTTCCTTAGTTGGGCAGAGTCTGGAGTTGCGGCGATGTCTAGAGTTCCTTCCATGAAGGGGAAGCCTGGAGAAGTGGCAGCAGATCTGGTAATCCTGGAAGCCGCGCGGTCAGCTGGCTCAGGGTCCGAAGCCCCAATGGCTTGTAGAGACCTTAACCTCTGTTTATGTTTGCCACCTGCTGCTCCCTAAAGCAGCCATGCTTGTGGTTTCTTAGGTGGGCATAGTCTGGAGTTGTGCATCATCTAGAGCTCCTTCCATGAAGGGGAGCCTTGGAGAAGTGGCAGCAGATCTGGTAGTCCTGGCAAGTCACACGGTGAGCATGTCAGGGTCTGAAGCCCGATGGGCTTGGTAGAGTCCTTAACCCTGTTTACGGCTTTGCCGCCCATTTCCTGCAAAAGCAGCAGGGCTTGTGGTTCCTTAGTTGGGCAGAGTCTGGTGTTGCTGTGGTGTCTAGAGCTCCTTCCATGAAGGGGGAGCCTTAGAGAAGAGGCATCAGATCCGATAATCCAGGCAAGCCGTGCGGTGACCTGGCTCAGGGTCCAAAATCCCAATGGGCTTTGTAGAGACCTTAATGCCAGTATACGGCTTTTGCCACCTGCTGCCCCTAAAGCAGCTGTGCTTGTGGTTCCTTAGGTAGGCAGAGTCTGGAGTTGCAGTGGCATCTAGAGCTCCTTCCATGAAGGGGGAACCCTGGAGAAGTGGCAGCAGATCTGGTAATCCTGGCAAGTCATGCGTGAGCGGGCTCAGGGTCCAAGCCCTGATGGGCTTGGTAGAGACCTTAATGCCTGTTTACTTGCTTTTCAGACCTGCTGCTCTAAAAGCAGCCGGGCTTGAGGTTCCTTAGTGGGCAGAGTCTGGAATTGCGGTGGCATCTTGAGCTTCTTCCATGAAGGGGGGAGCTTTGGAGAAGTGGCAGCAGATCCAGTAATCCTGGCAAGCTGCATGGTGAGTGGGCTCAGGGTCCGAAGCCCCAAAGGGCTTGGTAGAGAACTTAATGCCTGTTTATGGCTTTGCAGCCCGCTGCTCCCAAAAGCAGCCAGGCTTGTGGTTCCTTAGGTGGGCAGAGTCTGGAGTTGCGGCGGCGTCTAGAGCTCCTTCCATGAAGGGGGAGCCCTGGAGAAGTGGCAGCAGATCTGGTAATCCTGGCAAGCCACACCGTGAGCCAGCTCTGTGTCCAAAACCCTGATGGGCTTGCTAGAGACCATAATGCCTGTTTATAGCCTTGCCAACCGCTGCTCCCAAAAGCAGCCAGGTTTGTGGTTCCTTAGGTGGGCAGAGTCTGGAGCTGCAGCGGTCTCTAGAGTACCTTCGATGAAGGGGGAGCCTTGGAGAAGTGGCAGCAGATCCGGTAATCCTGGCAAGTGACTCAGTAAGAGGGCTCACGGTACAAAGCCCGATGGGTTTGGTAGAGACCTTAAAGCCTGTTTACGACTTTGCCGCCTGCTGCTGCCGAAAGCAGCCAGGCTTGTGGTTCCGTAGGTGAGCAGAGTCTGGAGTTGCAGTGGTGTCTAGTGCTCCTTCCATGAAGGGGGAGCCTTGGAGAAGTAGCAGCAGATCTGGTAATCCTGGCAAGCTGCATGGTGAGCTGGATCAGGGTCCGAAGACCCAATGAGCTTGGTAGAGTCCTTAACCTCTGTTTATGGCTTTTCCACCTGCTGCTCCCTAAAGCAGCCATGCTTGTGGTTCCTTAGGTGGGCAGAGTCTGGAGTTGCAGCATCATCTAGAGCTCCTTCCATGATGGGAAGCCTTGGAAAAGCGGCAGCAGATCTGGTAATCTTTGCAAGCCACATGGTGAGCGGCTCAGGGTCTGAAGCCCCAATGGGCTTGGTAGAGTCCTTAACCCCTGTTTACAGCTTTGACGCCCATTGCCGGCTGCAAAAGCAGCAGGGCTTGTGGTTCCTTAGTTGGGCAGAGTCTGGTGTTACTGTGGTGTCTGGAGCCTGTCCATGAGGGGAGCCTTTGGAGAAGAGGCATCAGATCCGATAATCCAGGCAAGCCATGCGGTGAGCTGGCTCAGGGTCCGAAGTTCCAATAGGCTTGGTAGAGACCTTAATGTCAGTATATGGCTTTGTTGCTTGCTGCTCCCTAAAGCAGCTGTGCTTGTGGTTCCTTAGGTGGGCAGAGTCTGGAGTTGCGGTGGCGTCTAGAGCTCCTTCCATGAAGGGGGAGCCTTGGAGAAGTGGCAGCAGATCTGGTAATCCTGGCAAGCCATGCAGTGAGAGGGCTCTGGATCTGAAGCACCCATCAGCTTGGTAGAGACCTAACACCTGTTTACAGCTTTTGCCGCCCACTGCTCCTGAAAGTAGCCAGGCTTGTGGTTCCTAAGGTGGGCAGTGTCTGAGTTTTATGGTATCTAGAGTTCCTTCAATGAAGGGGAGCCTTGGAGAAGCGGCAGCAGATCCGGTAATCTTGGCAAGTCGTGTGCGTGAGCTGGCTCAGGGTCCAAAGTTCCGATGGGCTTGGCAGTGACCTTAACCTCTGTTTATGACTTTGCCACCTGCTGCTCCCTAAAGCAGCCATGCTTGTGGTTCCTTAGGTGGGCAGAGTCTGGAGCTGCAGTGGCATCTAGTGCTCCTTCCATGAAGGGGGAGCCTTGGAGAAGCGGCAGCAGATCCGGTAATCCTGGCAAGCCATGTGGTGAGCGGACTCATGGTCCAAATCCTTGATGGGCTTGGTAGAGTCCTTAATGCCTGTTTACGGCTTTGCCGCCCACTGCTCCTGAAAGTAGCTGGGTTTGTGGTTCCTTAGGTGAGCGGAGTCTGGAGTTGTGGCAGTGTCTAGAGCTCCTTCCACAAAGGGGGAGCCTTGGAGAAGTGGCAGCAGATCTGGTAATCCTGGTATGCCGTGCAGTGAGCGGGCTCAGGGTCCGAAGCCCTGATGGGCTTGGTAGAGACCTTAACGTCTGTTTACAACTTTGCCGCCCGCTGCTCTAGTAAGCAGCCAGGCTTGTGATTCCTTAGGTGGGCAGATTCTGGAGTTGCGGCACTGTCTAGAGCTCCTTTCACAAAGGGGAGCCTTGGGGAAATGGCAGCAGGTCCAGTAACCCTAGTAAGCTGCGTGGTGGAGTGGGCCTAGGTCCGAAGCCCCGATGGGTTTGGTAGATTCCTTAATGCCTGTTTACAGCTTTGCTGCCCGCTGCTCCCAAATGCAGCCAGGCTTGTGGTTCCTTAGGTGGGCAGTGTCTGGAGTTGTGGCGGCATCTAGAGTTCCTTCCATGAAGGGGGAGCCTTGGAGAAGAGGCAGCAGATATGGTAATCCTGGCAAGCCACGCAGTGAGCTGGCTCAGGGTCCCAAGCCCCGATGGGCTTGGTAGAGACCTTAACCTCTGTTTACGGTTTTGCCACCAGCTGCTCCCTAAACCAGCCGTGCTTGTGGTTCCTTAGGTGGGCATAGTCAGGAGTAGTGGCAGCGTCTGGAGTTCCTTCCATGAAGGGGGATCACTGGAGAAGCGGCAGCAGATCCGGTAATCCTGGCAAGCTGTGAGGTGAGCGGGCTCAGGGTCTGAAGCCCTAATGGGCTTGGTAGAGTCCCTAATGCCTGTTTACGGCTTTTCCACCCAATGCTCCCAAAAGCAGCCGGGCTTGTGGTTCCTTAGGTGAGTAAAGTCTGGAGTTGTGGCATCTAGAGCTTCTTCAATGAAGGAGGAGCCTTGGAGAAGCAGCAGCAGATCCGGTACTTCTGGCAAGCTGTGCAGTGAGCGGGCTCAGGGTCCGAAGCCCCGATGGGCTTGGTAGAGACCTTAGCACCTGTTTATGGCTTTGCCACCCACTGCTCCCAGAAGCAGCGGGCTTGTGGTTCCTTTGGTGGGCAGAAGCTGGAGTTGCGGTGGCATCTAGAGTGCCTTCCATGAAGGGGGAGCCTTGGAGAAGTGGCAGCAGATCTGGTAATCCTGGCAAACTGTGTGGTGAGCAGGCTCAGGGTCCGAATCCCCAAAGGGCTTGGTAGAGACCTTAATGCCTGTTTACTGCTTTGCCACCCACTGCTCCCAAAAGCAGCTGGGATTGTGGTTCCTTAGGTGGGCAGAGTCTGGAGTTGCAGCGACGTCTAGAGCTCCTTCCATGAAGGGGGAGCCTTGGAGAAGCTGAAGCAGATCCGGTAATCCTGGCAAGCTGTGCGGTGAGCGGGCTCAGAGTCTGAAGCCCTGATGGGCTTGGTAGAGACCATATAAATAGCAAATGCACTGAAGAACCATACATCAACAATATTTGCATGCAGCATGTCATGCCATCATTTGCTACTAGTCTCCATGGAGATGGATGTTCATGCTATAATTATGAAATTCACATTTTGACACCAAGAGACCAATCTGTAAAAGATTCCTGTCCCCACCAAGAAAAGCTGATGAGTGCCCCCTAGGTGCAGGGTGCACTTCACTGGGGCACTCAATGGCATCCACAGTATTGGTGCGCCTCTTCCACACCTGGCTATGTGGATGGATGGATGGGTAGGGCAGGACAGGCCAGGGGACATGGGTGGTATCTGCCCCATCCTGACACACACACCCACGATGCAGAGGGCCATCAGAGGGGCAGTGGCTATGCCTGTCTAGGGGCAGCAGTAACAGCTCTGTGCCCCTGCCCCTGCCACACATGACATATCCAGGCCTATGTGTCCTCTCTTCTCCAGTCCACAGCCCTAGGAATCTCTACAGTGGATGGGGCATCATCAACACCAGCTGATGTTCAATGCAAGCAAGGCAAATTTATTTCTAAAGTGCCCATCCCAGGAGGCTCTAGGCACTGAACAATAACATACAAAATATAAAATCAGCAACATACAGTATAATAAAATAACAAAGTTAAACTAATAAAATGAAATAGCTGACAGGATAATATATAGCCAGTAAGATTATTACAAAGAAAAATCTCTTTAAATAGGTGGGACTTCAGTCCTCTCTTAAAAGCTTCCAATGAGGGGCCTCCTTCAAAGACCTTGGGAGCAAGTTCCATAAGGTCAGGGCTGCTACTGAAAAGCATGCTCCTCAGATGACTTCATCTGAACCCTGGGAACTGCTAGAGGCCCTCCTCAGAGAATGGAGAGGACTGGAGGGTTGGTAAGGAGACAGTAGGTCTCACAGGTAGCTAGGCTCCAGTCCATGTAGGGCTTTATAGGTCAGCAAGCCAACCTTGAAGAAAATCCGCCACCTCATCGTTAGCCAATGCAGATCGCGGTGTTATATGGCAGAACCTTGGAAGGCCTGCCAACAATCTGGCCACTGAATTCTGCACTAGCTGCAAGTGATGCAGGGCTCCTCCATTTAGCCCTAGGTACAAGGTGTTGCAGTAGTCAAGTCTGGATTTCACAAATGCATGTATTAGTGAGGGCTGATCATTGGGTGGGATAAAGGGTTTAATCTGGGCGATGTTCCTAAAATGATAAAACCCACTTTGGACAACGGCCAAAACCTAAGCCTTCAGTGTTAGTTCACTGTCAAGGATCACACCAGATTTTTCGCCTTAGCAGAAGTAGCCAGCTGAAAGGCACCAAGTATAAGACCGGATGCCTCCTCTAGCCGTCTGCCATCCCACCAATGTCCGGGCTATTTCACTAATACTTCCATCTTGTCTGGATTATGTGTTAGCCAGTTGGAGGACATCCAGTCCTGAACCTCAGTCAGGCAAGAATTAAATACAGAGACCACGCCTGTAGTCCTGGTGAAAAGACATATAGAGCTGGGTATCATCTCCACAGCAGTGAAGACCCATACTGTACCCTCTAATGATATCTCCCAGGGGCAGCAAGTACACCGTGAACAAGACTGGTGAAAGGATTGAACCCTCTGAACTCCACAGGAGAGGGGCTTCAAGGGAGGAATAAATTCTCATCACCACCCTTTGTGTCCTGCCAGTAAAAAGGACCTAAACCAGCTGATGACAGTGCCAGTGATCGCTTAATTTTCTGTGGGATGCAGTAGTCTTGGAAGACCGCCAGATCCCAATATTCTTTGCCCCTGTGTAGGCAGAGGATCCAGTCATGGACCAGCACAGGCATCCAGCTGGACACGTGTGGTCCACACCACTCTGCCCACCCCTGCCTCCCATGCGGCTCTGCACTAGTGAAGTGTGGAAGCTGGGGAATGAGGATGCTGTAGGGTGCGGATACAGGCATCGGGGTGTAGTATTAGCGGCTGTGGGACACACTTGATTTGAGTGTATCCTGGCTATCTTTGTGGATCAGGCCATAACTACTTAAGGCCTTCTTGGAATTTGTTATTGCTTTTTATTTGCTGCCAGACATCAGGCAGGACAGTGTCATGTTCTGGTGACTGACATAGCCATATTCAAACCCCTGACAAAAAAGCCTCTTTATTTTAGAAACAAGCTTAAAGTGTGCTTATGGAGTGGATGGCTGCAGAGGGCAGAGTCTCTTTAGAAATGACAACACATCACACTGATCTATTCAGGAAAATGCAACCTTGGATGAAACAAGATCTGAATGAAATAAGTGAAGCAAGATTTTTTTAATCAAATTTATACCATAATTGTATCATATTCTGCAAGCACAATACTATTCCAGAATTAGTGGCATGCCTTCAGACAGTTCCTGGACTTCCCACCCTACAGTAGTATTTTGGGCAGTGAGAAATGTAGACTGTATAAATAGGCCATACTGCAGACGGTGCTCCGAGTAGTTAAGTTATATCATTGCCCTTACACCTTAGAGCAAGAGTCAGATTCCTTCCGTAATTTATAAGAGATTTACAATGCCATCTGTGTTGAACTATCCCCATAACTTAACCTTACAGGCACTGAAATGCCAGCAATCTACTACATGAGTTATGCACACTTTATGTTCATAACTTCAAAGAATACGTAGTTTAAACTTAATCCAGCAACAGCATTTCCAATCCAAAAACATCTCAGTGCGCAAAGATTGAAACTACTCTGAAAAGGGCTTACCGACAATTATATTGAGGTGAACCCCTAGCAGTCAAATTTACAGGGCATTGCATGGTGAGGATGCTCTGTAAATCTTTAATTTAATAGTAAGTAATCTTCATTCATATTTAGGCGCCCAATCCCAGGAGCTCTAGGTGCCATTATAGATTAAGGCAAGGTTTGGACAGCACAGAACTGTGAAGGGGGAGGATAGGAGAAAAGACTGTTGAGGGGGTCCGATAAAGGAGGGCTCTGTCTCCACTCCCCGTGGGGAGCTGGAGGAATGCAGAAAAGCCGACTGGTAAGGTGCAGACCAGGAAAGACAGAACCCCACAGGAACATAAGCAGGGAAAATGGAAGTATAGGGAAAGGTTGGAAGGTAGTCCTGCTAAATGCCAGGAGCATGGGCAATAAAATGCCTGAGCTCCAGGCGATGCTAACTAAGGGAGAGGTGGATGTGGCAGCAGTCACTGAGACCTGGGCTACCACAGAGCACGACTGGAACCTGAACCTGGAGGGTTATACCATGTTCAGGAAGGACAGGGGGGAGGGAAGGGGAGGAGGGGTAGCAATAATAGTCAAAAACTGCATTGGCATAGGAGGAGTGGAGGAGGCGGAGGGAACTGTGGAGGCGATTTGGGTCACCTTGATAACAAGGGGGAGGCAAGAGAGTAAACATAGGAGTGGTGTATAGACCCCCTGCGCTGGCGGAGGAGCTGGAGGAGAGTCTGGTGGCAGAGGTTGGAAGACACTGAAGATTGGGAAGGGGAAGGGTGGTGGTGTTGGGGGACTTAAACACGCCAGGAACAGACTGGGAAACTATGACATCCTTCGTGACCAGGAAACAAAGGTTGTTGGATGTCTTTCAGGACACGTTCCTAACTCAGCAGGTGGGGGAACCGACCAGGGAGATGTGGGTACTGGATGTGGTCCTGGCAGATAGTGACCAGATTGGGGGCCTGGAGGTAAGGGACCCATTGGCGGGGAGCGACCATGCCATGGTCTGGTTCTGCCTGAACCTAGGAGGGTTAGAAGTCTGCACACAGACGGAGGTAACTGACTTCAGGGGGGCGAATTTCAAGGAAATGGGAAGGATCCTTAAGGAGCACTTGGATGGGATTGGGCCAGACATGGATGCTGACAGTAGGTGGGACATCATCAGGAGGGGGGTGCAGGATGCTACCAGCACCTGTGCAAGAGTAAGACGAAAATGCATTAGGGCCCGAAAACCCTGCTGGTGGACCAGGGAGGTTCAGGAGGTGGTGAGGGGTAAGAAGGCGGCCTATATGTAATTCAAGTGCTCAAGGAGTGAAAGGGACTGAGGGGAATACGAGCTGATGGCCAGAAGGGTCACTAGGGTGGTGAGGGCGGCTAAGGTAAGGAAGGAGCAGAACCTGGCCAGGGAAATTAGGGGAGGGAACAAGGGGTTCTTTAGATACACAGGGGAAAAACGAAGGGTGAAGGGGCAGATTAGCAGGATTAAAACAGGAAAGGATGGGCACAAGACCCGGGGAGCAAGCTGAGGTACTAAATAGTTCTTTTCACTCAGTTTTCACCAAGGAAAATGGGGGCTACATCATACATGGGAGGAGATGGTGAAACTGAGGAGGGGGGACCCTTACCGATTGGAGGGTCTGGGGGGGGCATCACTGGCAGGTTAGGGGAAGGCAAAGCAGGGTGATGAGGTAGCGGAAGTGGAAATCACGGCAGAGAGAGTGAGGGAAGCCCTCTGGTCCCTTAAGATGGAGAAAGCACCAGGGCCAGATAAATTACATCCCAGAGTGCTGAAGGAACTGGCAGATGTCCTGGCAAACCCCTGGCAGAGCTCTTCAGCATCTCTGAGGACAGGGTGGGTGCCCCAGACTGAAGGTGGTGACATAGTGCCTATGCACAAGGGGGGATAAAGGGAGGTGGCAGGAAACTACAGGCCCATCAGCCTGACATCGGTGGTGGGCAAGATGATGGAAGGCATTGTCAAGGAGAGACTGTGGGGACCTAGAAAAGTTGGGGTGCCTGGACAATAGACAGCATGGATTCATCCCAGGGAAATCATGTCAGACAAACCTTGTGGAGTTCTATGACTGGGTGACGAGTGCCTTGGACCTGGGTAGACCAGTGGACATCCTCTTTCTTGACTTCAGCAAGGCGTTTGACTCTGTTCCTCACAGGGGCCTGTTGGGTAATCTGGGAGAAATGGGGGTGGGGAACCAGATGATCAGATAGATAGGAAATTGGCTCCAGAACCAAACCCAGAGGGTAGTGGTTGGAGGGATAGTCTCATCCCTCATTGACCCCACTGATTACATTTTAATCATGGGCGATCTGAATCTACCAAATATTAAGTGGACATCATGGCAAGGCACCTCTAAATAAGAAAGATCTTTTTTAGATGCATTCAACCAGCTAGGCCTTAGACAAATAGTACAGGATAACACCAGGGAAAACAATATTTAGGACATTATATTAACTAATATGGGGGATTGCTTATCTGATATATATGTTAACCCTCCATTAGGCAACAGTGATCATAGTACTGTATTATTTAAAATCATAAAATCTCATGTTACAAATGAATCTGTTGAACAACTAGACTGAATTTTGGAAAAGCTAATTTTAACAAATTCAGACAAGAACTCTCCAATTGGGACTGGGATAAAGATTTTCATAATATATCAGTAAATGAGATGTGAGAACTACTATTAGGATGTCAGAGGAACTTAATAAATAAATACATACCTATTAGTAAAAAATATAATAATGGGAAACTAAAACCTCAGTGGTTCTCCTCTAATATAAAAAAATTGATTAATAAAAAAAACAAAATTTATAAAAGATTTAAAAAAGATCCCACTTCGACAAACAGGTTTGCACTCAAAAACATTTCATCTAAAATAAAAAAAATTAGAAATGCAAAAGCTAATATGGAATTATCACTAGCCTCTAAAGTCAGCAATAATAAAAAGCCTCTATTCTTACATAAATAGTAAGAGGAGAAATTCACACCATAGGTCCCTTCAAGGACTTAATCGCAACAGCCTTTGTAAATCAAGGAAATGGTCGATATACAAAATAAATATTTTTGTTCGGTATTCAACATTAAACCTTTAATCCAAAGAGGAATGTCAAAATATCCAAACTCTTGGAGCTTTTGTAATTGATCCAGGTGAGGTATTAGATAAACTTAAATTAATTGATATCAGTAAGTCTCCTGGCCCTGATCATATTCATCCTAGGGTTATAAGGGAAACAGCTGATTTATTGGCTCCACCACTTACACACATTTTCCAGACATCTTTAGATAAAGGAGTGGTTCCTAAAGGTTGAAAGGAGGCTACCATAATTCCCATTTTCAAAAAGGGCACTAAAACATTACCTTCAAATTTTAGACCAATAAGTCTGACATCACTCTTGGGGAAAATACTGGAGAATATATTAAAGGAAAGGATTACAGTTTCCTTGTATGAAAAAGGCATGACAGATATATTTCAGCATGGCCTTACCAGGTCAAGGTCTTGTCAAACAAATCTTTTAACCTTCTATGAGAAGGTTAATAGAGAACTCGACCAAGGTAATCCGTCGATGTTGTTTTTATGGGCTTTTCAGAGGTCTTTGATAAATTACCACATAGAGAGTTGATAGCCATCCTAAAAGATCTTGGGATTGAGACAAATGTGATATGTTGGATTAGGGATTGGTTGAGTGATAGGAGGCAGAGAGTGGTGGTTAAGGCTATATATTCTGGAATCAGGCTTGGTGACTAGTGGGGTACCTCAAGATTCGGTATTGGGGCCATGTCTATTTAATGCCTATACATCAACTTTAAAATGAATATCCCAATATCTGGTTATCCAGATTTGCAGATGATTGCAGACTGGGAACCACTGTAAGTAACTCATCTGATGTGTTAGCTCTACAATTAGCAATCAGTAAGGTAGCGTCCTGGACTGAAACTAGCAGATTAGAACTAAATTGAACTAAATGCAAAATTATGCACTTAGGCAAAAACAATCCAAAAGTAACATATAAAATTGGACTAGTTAATCTGTTAGAGACTACTCAGGAAAGAGATTTGGGAATTTGTATTACCTCAGATTTTTCATTTAGTCAACATTGTTCACGTCAGATAAGAAAGGCAAACCAGAATTTAAATTGTATGCTCAGACACATATCCAGTAGGGAAGCCAAAGTTCTAATACCTTTGTTTAATTCTCTTGTTAGGCCACATCTCGAATATTGTGTTCAGGTGTGGTCTCCTTATAAGCGTGAAGACATAAATAGGATTGAAGGCATACAAAGAAGACTGACTAAAGCTATTACTTGACTAGACAATAAATCCTATAATGAAAGGCTAAACATTTTAGGAATGTGCTCTCTTACTTATCAAAGATTTAGAGGAGATATGTGTATGCTTTATAGAATTCTAAGTGACTATAATCTGCAGGATGAGTTGAGTATTAAATTTAATAATGATCGTGTAAGCACAAGAAAGTACTCTAAACAACTTTTCCAGCCTAGGTGGAATTTAAAGTTATGTAAAAAATGGTTCACTCAAAGGGTAGTGACATCCTGGAATGAATTATCTAAAACAACAATAGATAGTCCAGACATGGAAACATTTAAAACTAGATGGGATATGGAATTTAGATTCAGTGTAAATGATTTTTGATAATCTAAATTGGTCTAAGGCAAGCTATAAGGATATTATCCGCAATTGCTTGAATTTTTCCTATGAATCCTATGAATCCCCAAGGAGGGTCATTAGTGGAGTCCCTCAGGGATCGGTCCTTGGGCCCCTCCTGTTCAACGCCTACGTCTCTGACAAAACATAGAAACATAGACTTTGATGCAGATAAGGACCACTTGGCCCACCCAGTCTGCCCATTTCCCTACCTACTGGATAAGCTGCAGATTCTAGTTAACCAACAGCCTACTTCCTGCCACCCCACTACAATTGCCTTATGTCTGACCCATGCATGTTTTAATTCCCCACTGTTTTAGACCCAACAACCTCCCCAGGAAGGTGGTTCCATGCATCCACCACTCTCTCCGTGAAAAAATGTCCTCACATTACCCCTGGAGCCGCTCTCTATCTTTAAATTGTGCCCTTGTTCTTACACATCTCTTTTCTGAAAGATGCTACCCTCCTGGACTTTGTTGATTCCCTTCAGTACTTGAAGGTTTTATCATGTCTCCCCATCCCTCCTTTCATCAAGGGTATACATATTAGCTCCTCTCTCTCTTCATATGGTTTCTGATGCAGACCCTGCACCATTTTAGTTGCCCTCCTCTGACTGCTTCCATCCTGTCTATGTCCTCTGGTAGATGAGGTCTCCAAAACTGCACACAGTACTCCAGATGGGGTCTCACCAAATGTCTGTACAGAGGGATAAACACTTCCCTTTTTCTACTTGTGATGCCCCTTCCTATGCATCCCAGTATCCCCCTAGCTCTCCTTACTGACTTCTCACATTGCTTACCAACCTTTAGATCATCTGATACGACTACCCCCAGGTCCCTTTCCATTTTTGTTGTTGTTAGTACCTCCCTGCTATTGTATACTCTTCTCCTGGGTTTTGTTTCTCAGGTGCATTACTTGCACTTTTTGCATTGAATCTAAGTTGCCATATGTCTGACCATTCCTCCAATCTTGCCAAGTCCTTCTCATCCTTTCTACCTCCCCTTGTGTATCAACTCTGTTACAGATCTTTGTGTCATCTGCAAAGAGGCATACCTTTCCCTCCAGACCCTCTGCAATGTCACCTATAAAGATGTTAAAGAGGACTGGACCCAGAACTGAGCCCTGAGGTACTCCACTAGTAACCCCTTTCTTCAAAATGTGTTCCATTCACTATTACCTTCTGTGTCCTGTTTTTCAGCCAGTTTGCTACCCAGGCTACCACCCTGGGACCCACTCCCAGGCTGGCTAACTTGATTATTAATCTTTTGTGCGGGACTGTGTCAAATGCCTTGCTAAAGTCTAGGTAGGCCATATCCACAGCCCCTCCCTGGTCTATTACTTTGGGCACCCAGTCAAAGAAATCTATTAGATTCGTCTGACATGACCTTCCTGCTGTAAATCCATGCTGCTTTAGGTCCTGTGCCCCGCTAGCCTCTAGGTACTCAACAATTCTTTCTTTCAGAAGTGATTCCATCATTTTCCCTACCACTGAGGTCAAACTTACAGGTCTGTAGTTTCTTGCTTCTGCCTTGCTCCCGCTTTTGTGAAGGGGAATCACATCTGCCCTCCTCCAGTCCTCAGGTACCACCCCATCCTCCCATGATTTGTTAAAAAGTGTGGTCAGTGGTGTCACTAGGTCCTCCCTTAGTTCTTTAGGATTCTGGGGTGAATCCGTCAGACCCCATTGCTTTGTCCACCTTGAGTTTTAGGAGTTCTTTCAGGACTCTTTCTTCTGTAAATGGACTGGTGTCAACCCCCCTACCCAGAGTGCTTCTATTGTCTGGTTTAGGTAACTCCTCCTTATCTTCTTTTGTGAATACTGAGCAAAAGTATTTATTCAGTATCTCTGCTTTTTCACTGTCTCCCTCTGCCCACCTCCCCTCTCCCTTATTAATCTTCACTATTCCTCCCTTAACCTTTCTATGCTCCCTAATGTACCTATAAAAGGTTTATGCCCCTTCTTAATTGAATTGGCAATTTTTTCCTCAGTTTGGTCTTTTGCTATTCTGACTGCCTTCCCAACTTCTTTCTGCTTTAATTGACACAGTTCCCTGTTGTGCTCCTTCTGTGGAAGGAGGAATAAGGAAGGGTATCAGGAGTGATATGAGTCCCTTTGCAGATGACTCAAAACTGGGGGCGGTGGTGGATGGGAAGGAGGAGAGGGTAGCCCTACAGGGGGACCTGGAGGCTCTGGAAAGGTGGTCTAGAAAGCGGAAGCTCAGGTTCAATGCAGGAAAATGCAAGGTACTGCACCTGGGAGCCAGAAACCCGGACCAAGTGTACACACGGGGGAATGCTACAAGTCTCGATGGCTGAGAGAGACCTGGGGGTGGTGGTGGATGTCAAGATGAACAACTCGGAGACTTGTAGGAGGGCAGCGGCAAAGGCCAACAGGATGCTTGGATGCATCACTAGGGGGCTCACCTCCAGAAGGAGGGAAGTGATACTCCACTGTATAACTGCTTGGTGAGGCCGCACTCGAGTACTGCGTGCAGTTTTGGAGGCCACATTTAAAGAGGAACATTGAACTCCTGGAGAGGGTCCAGAGGAGGGCAACCAAGATGATTTGGGGCTTGGGGGATAGGACCTATGGGGAGAGGCTCAAAGAGCTAAATATGTACAAATTGTAAGAGAAGGGACCGGGGACATGATAGAGGTCTTCAGGTACATGAAGGGGTAACACGAGGAGCAGTCAGGGTGCTCCAAGGAAGGGGGGGGGCAACTAGAGGCATGGGTGGAAGCTGGAGGGGGGAGATCAGGGAGAAAGGAGGAGGTGCTACTTCACTGAGAGTGTGGTGGAGCCATGGAATGCACTGCCCAGGGGTTGGTGGAGGCAGAAATGGTGGAGGGATTCAAGAGGAGGACAAGTACAGGGAAGGGTTCTGGAAGCAAAACCAGTGCAGCGGTATATCCAGGACTGGGAAGGCAGAAGCCGAGAGGAGAGGAGAGGGGCAAGGTCAGCTCCCAGGGTGGGGCTGACCAAACGAGCAGACACGAAAGACCATTAGGCCTATTCTGCTGCCATTTTAGTATGTTAGTATGTTAGAACAGTATTCATATAATCACTAAAACCACATATGTATAAAAACAGTTATCATAAAATTCCTTCTTAAAACGATAGGTCTTCAGGTCTTCTTTAAATGCCTCCACTGTTGGGGCCTCCTTAGAGATCTTGGCAGCCAATTTCAGAGGGCCTTGAGGTTTTCAGCCCAGCCCTGGCAATTTCCAGGAGGCCCTCAGTGGAGGAGTGGAGGGAATGTACCGAGACAGCTGGAGTTAGGAGATCAGACAGGTAAGCAGGACCCAGGCAGTATAATGCATTGTAGGTGAGCAAGCCCACCTTGAAGATGATCCTTGTCAGAGTTGAGAACCCCCTTTTTTTTTGTTTTCACCACAAGACATTCCCTCTTGTCTTTCCCCTTACTCATTGAAATCTACTGCAGTAGTACTCCTTTGCTGTCCTTGATCTAATTTCACCTTTCCCCACATAATGGGGTGGCCTCCCATCATGTTTCTTTGTACTCTCTGCCCCGCTATATTTTCTTTTCACCTGTCTCTGTGGTGTGTATAAATCTTTAGTTTAAAAAGTGCAACATCAAGTTGGCTCGGAAGCTGGTGAGCCCTGCTGCACTAAAGAATTAAAATACATAATAGGTGGGAAACATAAATAAAATGTCTGGCAGCTTGCATGCCATCAGGAGGAATACCTTATGTTTAGTTCAAAAGTAGATATTGAATACACTAGGCAGGGGCTACTGTAGTACAGGGACAACTGTAGGCAATACTTAGGGCAACAGTAGCAGTTAAATTCCGATATCGGTAATTCTTTCTAAACAGTAGTTTGTTTTACATATACACAGCAAAAGCCCTTTAATTAAAAACGCAGACCTGCTGGTAAAAAGGCAATGAGAACTGCAAAGCCCGTGTGGTTGTATATCCAGTTTTTCCTCATATTCTGTGTCCCTGTATTGTGCAAATTGTGAAAGCAATATGCAAAATACTGTTTATAGTGTATAGTGGAACGTCGTTGTTCACCGAAATCTAGCGCTCTCAAAATGTTGTTCTGCTGCACTAGTGACATCCATAGTGCAGCAGAACAAAAAGTGATGTCTGCAGGACAGCAGAATGAAAGTGCGGACGTACACATGGTGTCCTCGAGCAGCAATCTGACAGTTAGTCTTATTTTAAAAGAAAGATGCAACAATTTTTTTGAGGCAACGACGTTCCACTATACACTACACAGAACAGTGCATGCATACCATTTAACGGCAGGGCTGTTCTTTCTCCTCGTTGGTACTATGACGACTGATTACTTCTCGAGCTGCACTCTCGAGGTAATCTGTCATCATAGTACCAGCTCGGTGAAAGAATAGCCCTGTTGTTAACTGGTACTCATGCACTATCCTATATGTTCCTGCATTACTGTCTCCAGCATGATATACACGGCTTTGCACAGTTCCTCGCCTCAGATAGGCAGATAACGTTCGCAGAGCATGAAAGATTACTGAAAGACTGTTAGCATAAGCTAAAAAGACAGTTAAAATAAAAAGGGTCCAATAGTGCCAAGTAGCCCATAAAGTTTCTACTTCCTGGATTACTACTCGCAATAGCGAGTAGTTAGGAGGAACCTTTGCAGTGTGCTGGTTTTCAGTCGTTGTGCAGCGCTGGCTGCTAAACATCTGCAAAACACAAATAGTTGTGCATTTCTGTTTGCAAGCATGAACTGCACAAATTAGATCAGTACCCTCTTCCCAAATGTCTTGGGAACCTTTTTTTTTTATTTATTAGTAATCAAAAGCTGGTATTTTACAGAGATAAAACTACTCGTTTTTAGGTTTATGGTCCATGTAGGTTTGCAAGCAGGAATCCCATAATATTCATACATAGACCATAATACTAAAAATACACCTGGATGGATAGCTAGCTGTACACAGGTTAAATGCATTTGAAAACACTTTGCAGGAAACATTTTTTAAACCACAACTATACTACACATAACTTATGGTCCTTATCTACCGTCAAGTCGGTCCTTATCTGCCGTCAGATTCTATGTTTCTATTCCTGAGGAGGTTGTAGAGTCGAAAACAGTGGAGGAATTCAAGAATGCATGGGACAGACATAAGGCAATTCTAGTGGGGGGGTAGGAGGAAGTAGGTTGTTGGTTAACTAGGATCTGCAGCTTATCCGTTAGGTAGGGAAATGGGCAGACTGGGTGGGCCAAGCGGTCCTTACCTGCCATCAAATTCTATGTTTCTAAAATAAATACCTTTCAGGAAGTAAAAGAACACAATGAATCTTGACTTAGCATATTTGTTCTTCAATACTGAAAAGAAGGTTCTACCTGGTTCACTGACTGTCTCTCAGGTACTGCAATCCCAAGAGCCAGCGGCCCTCTACTGGAACACTGTTATAGTGAGCAGAAGTATGAGGTCAGCACCTTGTGGGGAGGAGCTCAGTCATTTATTTTCAATTAAGCTGTTTATTTGATTTTAAAATAAGTTGGGAAAACAGAGCTTAATGTATTTGAGTCTATTCTTTAAATGCAGTAGTTGATAGTCATGCTGTTCCCCCTACTTGATGTATTAGTATAGAAATGTCAAATATTAGAATAGAGGGCGGATCAGCTGATTTATGATGTCAGATTTTCCACCTATATAAGGTGGATGCTTTCTACAGAGAGTTAGATAGTCTGGAGCACAGAGGTGGTAGATATGCTGGAGTGTAAGGGTATGTACTCTGTGGCAGTGCTTAGCTGTTAATAAGTACTGAAGTTGTTCAGGTTAAAAACAAAAAGCCAGATAGTGCTTTATTTGTTTTTATTTTGTGAAGTCATTTATTTTGGAACTTTATAAATACAATTCACACAAGTTTTGTGTGTTCCTCAAGAAGTGTGTCCGACTTATCACTTCCATGCACGGTCACAATCCTCCACCTGACAGGCAGCCAGTGCTGATCCTGCAGGACCGAGGTCACATGGCAAGAAGTCGGTAGACCCTCCAGCAGCCTGGCCATTGCATTCTGCACCAGCTGCAGTCGGTGGAGGGTCCCTCCTGACCGCAAGTACAGAGCATTGTAGTAGTCCACCCTGGAAGTCACAAAGGTGTGTGTACTAGTGATGGCAGGTCTTCAGGCAGAATCAGAGGTCTAATTCAGGCAATATTCCTTAAGTGATAAAACCCACTTTTGATGACAGACGACACCAGGGCTTCCAGGGTCAGTCTGTCATCAAGGATAATGCCCACATTTTTCACCCTGGAGGAGGCCATCAATGAGGTGGATCCCAGGACCAAGCCTGCTACCACTCCAGAAGCCTCCCCATCATGCTGTCGACCAGGCTGTATCACAAGCACTTCTGTCTTGTTGGGATTTAGTTTCAGCCAGTTAGAGGACATCCAGTCCTGTATCTTGGCCAAGCATTTATTTAGCACTTCAATGGGATTTCTGGTTCCAGGGGCAAATGACAAATACAGCTGGGTGTCATCTGCATAGCAGTGAAACCCCAGACTATATTGTCTAATGAGCTCACCCAGGGGCAGCATGTACACTGCAAACAGCATCGGCAAAAGGATCAAACCTTGGGGCACTCCGCAGAACAGGGGTTTCGAGGAGGAGGAGGAGAAATTCCTCATCACCACTCTTTGCCTCCGGTCATAGAGATAGAACTCAAACCATTTGATAACTGTTTCAATGAGTCCACAGTACTCTCCCAAGCAACCCAATAGCACAATGTGGTCCATGGTGTCAAATGCTGAGGAGAGATCGAGGAGAACAAGAACTGACCATTCTCCTCTATCCCTCGCCCTGAGGAGGTCATTCTGCTCCCAAAATAATGCTGTTTCAGTGCTATGCTTAGCTCTGAAACTGGACTGGAATGGCTCATAGATGTCAAAAGCCAAGAGGTGTGCCTTGAGCTGCAGAGCCACTACTTTTTCCATAACCTTCCCTACAAATGGGTGGTTGGAGATAGGTTTATAATTCACCAGTATGTCTGGGTTGAGAGATGGTTTCATCAGAAGGGGCCTCACCAGCACCTCCTTCAAGATGCCAGGGAAGTACCCCTCTGAGAGCGAGCACCAGACTATCCTGGTGAACACTGGACCAATGGCCTTGGCCCCTCCCACTAGGAGACAGGTCAGGCCAGGGTCCAATTCACAGTATGTGAGCTGCAGCTTCAGAATCACCTCAACGACCTCAGCCACATCAACCGTCCGAAACTCCCCCTATACAATCGGAATGCCTCTGCTCGAACCAGACTGATCACTGCAGGACAGATTTTGCCCCACTGGGGAGATTCCTGCCCAAATGAAGGACACCCTGTCCAAGAAGAATAGAGCAAACTCTTTGCACAAAGCGATCAAAAATGCTTTTTTTGACTTTAGACAGGCTGGACGTAACAGCCTGTCCACAGTCCAAAATAGCTGAGCTGGTCAATTCTTCCTGGCAGCAATCTCCCTGGACAGGAATTCTGCCTTCTTACAGTTGATTGCCCCTGATAGTCATTGTAATGACTTCTCAGGGACAGACTGTCCTTCATGGACTAGGTCTTCTGCCAGCAGTGCTCCAATGTCCAACCCTTGGTCCTCATCTCCTTGAGAGCCCCATCAAACCATGTAAATAAGGCAGAAAACAGTTCAGGCCTCAGAAATATGCTAATTAGTCAATAAACCCTTACGCAAAGTACTCAGTAAACACCCAGACTTATGCAAATTAGTCAAAAAACACCCTTGGAATGTTGAGATGAGCAGTGAGTCATTTCATGTTTTCAAAGAGTCTCTGACCCAACATAACTGTGACACCCACAGGGATAATTATGCAATGCCCAGAAGTCTGAAATTTGAATGGTTATGATTTGACAGGGTAACACCCTAGGGATCATTTTACTTGCCAATTTCTCCCTTTAGCAGCTAGTTGAACTCCTGTAATGCATACTTGACAAAAGGAGGCTTCAACACTTGTGCCTATCAAAGTCTCAATGTGAAATACATTTTGGATGGTCACATCTATGTACAGTATAATTTATTCCTAATTATTGTTTTAATGTCTCCCAAGTGTAAAGTACAGGGATTTTGGTTCCCTTTTCTTCTCTTTAAAGTTTCCTTTCACTTGTGAATGGTTTAGGCAGAGACACCCACAATAGACAATGTAGCCTGAGCCTGGTAGTATGAGACTTGAGTATGCCCGATGTTAACTGCAGCATCCCAGTGGCAGGTTCTACTAAGAACCAAAAGGTGGCTGATGTCCTACAAAACTGCCTACTTACACAGCTAGTTAGTGCCCTGACTAGGCTGGACACCATTCTGGATGTGGTCATCACTAACTCAGAGGCAGTAAGGGCTACAGGGGTTGGGAAGCCACTGGCCAACAGTGACCACAACTCTGTGTGGTTTGAGTTAGCCCTAGGAGTAGAAAAATAGCAATCCAAGACAGAGGTTTTAAATTTCAGAGGAGCCAATTTTGACGAAATGAGGGATGTAGTCAGAAGCAAGCTGTTAAGGATCCAATAGCATTTAGATGTGGAATAAATATGGGGGCTAGTTAAGTTGGCCATTTTAGAGGCTACCAGAATGTGTGTAAGAACAGTGACCAAAAAGAACAAACACAAAAAAACAGGACGGTTCAGTAACCAGGTAAGGACCGCAATCGGCACCAAAAGGGAGGCCTATTGGAACTATAAAAGAACTCAGGAAGACAGCGCATGGGGAGTCTATGTTCAGAAGAACAAAAAAGCAAAGAGTATAGTGAAATCAGCTAAGACTGCAACGGAACTTCAGCTTGAGGAAGGAGTTAAAGAAGAGAACAAACAATTTTGTTTGATATATGCAAGAAAAAAGAAAGGGGAGACATAGTTAGATTTAAAGATGGTGGCAGAGTAGTGGAGGAGGATAGGCAGAAGGCCACTGTTCTGAACAACTTTGTTTGCTCAGTGTTCACTGAGGAAGACAAAGGCCCAGTACCAGACAGTGGAATCAAGGCTGCTGACAAAGGTGTTCCACAAATGGAAGCACCATCAATCACCAAGAGTAGGATTAGAGGCCCTGGATCAACTCAGGGAAGACAAGTCACCAGGGTATGATGAAATACACCTGAGGGTGCTAAAGGAGCTAGCAAGTGATTTGGCAGGTCCCTTAGCACATTTATTCAGCAGATCACTTCAGATGGGGGTGGTACCAGGAGACTGGAGAAGAGCTGCTGTGTTACCTCTCCTCAAGGGATGGAGTTCGGAGGAAGCAGGCAACTACCAACTGGTCAGCCTTACATCAGTAGTGGGAAAACTGATGGAAACCTTAATAAAACAAGACTTGGCAGAGTACCTAGATAAGAATGGTCTGCATGATGACAGGCAACATAGGTTCTTGGTGGGAAGGTTGTGCCAAACAAACCTAATCACATTTTTTGACTGTGTCACTAGGGAACTAGTTAGAGGCCACCTAATGGACCTCTTCTACTTCTCTTTCAGTAAGGCCTTTGATTTGGTGCCACACAACCATCTGCTGAAAATGTTGGAGGACCTGGGTGCAGTCAAGTGCAGAGTCAGTTGGGTAGGTAACTGGCTTAGGGACAGAAAACAGAGAGTAGTGGTCAATGGGTCAAAGAGGTATGATGAAGGCGTGGTCACCAGTGGTGTGCCCCAAGGCTCATTGTTGAGGGCAGACCTGTTTAATGCCTTTATCAGTGACATCGGCATAGGGATTCAGGGCAAAATTGCCATATTCATGGACAATACCAAGCTAAGAAGAAAGGGTGACAGTGAGAAGATGGTTAAGGACCTACAAAAGACCTACAGAGGCTGGAAAGATGGTCCAGTGTCTGGCAGCTGAAGTTCAATCCAAAGAAATGTAGGTGATTCATTTGGGTAAAGTGAACCCAAGGACAAAGTATCACTTCAACAGAGGACAGCCTCAGTGCACACAGGAAGAACAGGACCTATGTGTCATTATAGCAGCACCATTAAAACAGACAAGCCACTGCAATAAAGATTAGAGCAAGGCCAACAAAATGCTGGGGTGCATAGGGAGGGGATTGAATAGCAGGAAGAAAGAGGTAGTACTGCTACTCCACAGGTCCCTGGTAAGGCTCCATCTGGAGTACTGTGTTCAGTTTTAGAGTCACACATCTGGAAAAGGATATAAACGGGTTGGAGACTGTTCAAAGAAGAGTGACCAAAATGATCCAGGATCTTCAAGGGCACTCATACGAGGAGTGTCTGGAAGCATTAAATATGTTCTCACTGGAGACAAGGAGGGAGAAGGGAGATATGATTGAAAGATGTAAGTTCCTGAGAGGAATAAATAAGGTGCCATCTTTGGACCTGTTCAACAGAGTCTCCGACTCTAAGACTAGAGGGCACAAGTGGAAGTTGAGGGGGGTAAGCTTCAAGAGGGAGTTTAGGAAACATTATTTTACAGAAAGAGTCATGGAGCCATGGAATAAACTGCCAGCTGAAGTAGTGGAAGCAAAATCCATGACATCATTCAAGTTGGGGTGGGACAAAGTTAAAGCATTATCAAAAGCAACAGGAGCAGTAGGAGGCATCAGGCAGAAGAAGGGTTAGCTCCTGGAATCTGAGAAGATCCAAGGAACACATTGAGCAGATTACAGATGGACCCTTGGTCTCCTTCTGTCATCTTTTTTCTATGTTTCTATTACTGCTACTATGGAGTGCTCTGGCTGTGCTAGTCAGCTCCTAGATGCAGGGGCTATGATGGAGCCCCTCCCATCATGCCTCTCTCTGGTAGCGGAGCTGCTGAGGATTTTTCTTCCCCACTGTTTTAGAGAGGAGGTTAGGAAATCAATATGTTTTCTCATCTCCATTTCTTCATCTCTCTCTGACTAAACCTTTGGTACCTACATTTGACTGTCTGCCTCTTTGTCCTCTACCACAGAACATTCTACCATAACCTCTTGTCCTCTCCAATAAGGAGAATCTCCTTCCTGTCAAGAATACCCCATATGGTTTGAATCCCAGTTAAAATCTCTGTCCCTGCTAACTTTCTCCTGAGGGGGAAGGGAAGCATGTTTCCTCCACTCTATGTGCAGATCAGGGTGACTACACACTTCACTGTCTCAGAATCATGATGCTGGAAGGGCTCTTTCTTCCCTGAAGTATTTTCAAATTGATTGTGCCTTAAGTATGATTTTTAACTTTGTTGGCTCCTGAGTGGCAAGATGATATTATTAAATGGTGTACTTCAGGGAGCAAATCTGATAAAATATCCTTGTAAAATCTGTCTTCAGGATTCACATGTCTCTGGCCAGAGAAAAGACTTGCTTTGTGGATTTAAAATATTGATCTGGTTTCTATCTCAGTCTAAGTAATGCATTTCTAACAGGTACAGGGTCCTTAAATTTATCACATTTGTGCCTCTTTGCAATACAAATTTCCTCAAAATTCCCTTTCTTTACATCCTGTCTTTCCACTATCCATTCGAAAAATGGACAAGAGCATGTCAACTTAGCAATCGTATCTTCTCCATCTCTGGCATATCTTCGACTAAATCTTTCAAATTGGATTTTAATATTACCAAGTGTGACTCTAAATTACTGTTTTTATCTCTATGATGAAATTGTTATGGTTGAGGACACTTTGTAAATCTCATACCATACATGGTACTGTGAGGTTTAGGGGTTTTGTCCCAGATCCCACATCGGTTCTTGGTTTGGGGGTGAGAGGACTAATGTTTCGGGTTCCCCACGTGGTATGTGGTAAGGGTACTAACACTTTCTCATGTTGCAGAGCTAGACTGTGTTACACTCTTTATTGAAGCTGGGTGTTCAAGCATTGTATCATATCTACTTAATTCTGCATCAGTTTGTCCTGCTTTTTGGGGTTATATTTCCTACCTTTTCTATTTTCTAAATATGGTGTTTCAATCTTACTATTTCATCATAAACTGCTGCCTTCTTTTGGGCTGCGGCTACTAAATTACATTTTTCATCTAAGAGTTCACAGTAGATTCCTTATTATGTTTGCTTGCGCATGTGCAAGAAACATAGTGCCATCATCGAGTTTTTCGGAGTGTGTCACCGATCTTCCAATTCACTCAGTGTGTTTGCAGGCATGGCCACAGTTCTCCAATGAATGCTGCAGCTGTCTATGACAGCAGCTGAAAATGCAGTGTCGTACAGTTGAAAGGGCTCAGCTTCAGTGAGCATTGCTCCCCCCTCCGCACACATTATCGTGCTCATGCATTCCCCCAAGCACATACTGTATGGCCGATGGGGGTGCCCAATCCCCATCAGCTCCATGCCCCCAAAAGTTTCCAGGTGCCATGCTGGGCGCCAGCCCCAGCGTGGCAAAAATTGTTATGGCCGATGGGAGTGCCCAATCCCCTGTCAGCTCCAGGTTACCCCCCCAAACAGCCTTTCAGCTGCCATGCTGAGAGCCCTCCCCAGTGTGGCACAAGTCCATATGGCTGACTGGGGTGCCCAATCCCCCGTCGGCTCCAGGCCCCCCCCAAACAGCCTTCCAGCTGCCATGCTAGGAGCCCACCCCAGCGTGGCAAACGTCCCACATCATCTTCCTTAAAAAAAAAAAACTGTAAACAAAAAAAGTTCCCTTGGCGGTCTCCCAGCCTGCCCACACCCACCCACTGCACACCCTGCCTCCCCACACACCCCACCCCATACTTACCTCTGGAGCTCGGTGTGACGATCTTTGGTGGACCGGGAACACGTCTGAACTCTTCAACGCCGACTGCAAACTGAGGAAATACCGGTAAGCTGTATAATGCAATAAATGGGTTTTTTTTCAACTTTAATGCATATCTTAGGCGTTGTTTGGAATTCTGGCACCAAATTTTCAACATGGGGTTTTTGGGACCCCTCCTCATAAATTCTTAAACTGCCATGGTGTTAATCATACCAGAAGGGTGATTTTGCAGTCACTGCACAAAATCACCTATCAGGACCGATTAACAAAACGACAGTGCCAGTGTTCATAAGGTGGGCTCTCAAAAAGCCTATGTTGCAAATTTGGTGAAAAAATTCCTAAAAATGACTGTTTTACGAGCGTGCGTTGCACAGTTCCTATGCATGCTCGTAAGTTCGTAAATTTCTAATATTTGCACTCTGGATTTTCAACATTGCCATTTTACCACACCTCCTTATGAGCAGTACAGCTGTCATTTTCACCACACAAAATGTGTTTCCTGCATGTAGCGCACAATGGCACAGTTGGTGTGCGTAATCAATGTTTGGGACAGAATAAGAAATCACAGTGACACTGTTCATGAGCAGAGGTCTTAAAATGGCTATATTGAAAATTTGGTGAAAAAATTCCCAAAAATGACTGTTTTAGGAGCGCATGTTGCGCAGTTCCTACGCACGCTCGCAAGTTTGTGAATTTTTAATATTTGCACACCAGATTTTCAACATTGCCACTTTATTACACTTCCTTATGAGCAGTACAGCTGCCATTTTTCACATCTCACCCAAAATGTGTTTCCGCACATGTAGCGCACAATGGTGCAGTCGGTGTGCAAAAGCAGTGCTTGGGACAGATTAAGAAAATCACAGTGACACCGATCATGAGCCGAGATCTTAAAATGGCTATGTTGAAAATTTGGTGACAAAAGTCCATAAAATAACTGTGTTACGAGTGAGCGTTGAGCAGTTTCCATGCACCCTCGTAAGTTCCTGAATTTGTAATATTTTCAGTCCTGATTTTTACCAGTGGCATTTTTCCACACTTCCTTATGAACAGTACAGCTGCCATTTTTCACAACATGGCCAAAATGTGTTTTCACACTTTCAGCGCAGAAATGCGTGGTCGCCGTGGGAAATCATTGTTTGGGACAGATAAACAAAATCACAGTGACACTGTTCATGATCGGAGGTCTCAAAATGCCTGTGTTGACAATCTGCTGTAAAAAATCCCCAAACTAATTACATTACAGGTGTGCGTTGCACAGTTTCTACGCACGCTTGTGACTTCACCAGTTTTTTTAATATTTTCATGCAAATTTTCAGCATTGCCATTTTTTACACCTCCCCATGAACAGTACAGCTATCATTTTTCACATCCTGTTTGGAATGTGTTTTTGCACCTGTGGTGCTAAATGCCGTAGTCACTGTGCAAAAGCAGCTTTCGGCTAACAAACTGATATTGCAACTGTTCATGAGGTGGGGGTCACAAAAAAAAATGTTGAAAATTTTGAGTGAAAATACCAATGAATGCCTGAGGCGTTAGGCTTTCCGACCATAATGCCCCACCCTGTAGAGAATGACAGGCATCAGGGGTGTGACTTGGGATTCTCGCCTGTGATGCTTATGCCATTCCACACCCTGCAGCCAGTGAGAGAGCAGGATCGGTGTGCCTTGGACTCTTTGGCCCCAATAACACACCCATCTCCTATTTCTGAGGAATTGGGTGCATGAACCAAGGACCAAGGCACACCGTGACCTTCAATCGTGTCGCGAGTGAAGTATGGTGAAATAACATAATATTATGCAATGACCAAAAGGTCACACAATCGATCTCTGAGGTGTCTTAATGATTCATACTTCACTGCCATTCCTATTATGCGCTGTAACTCCTACACTACCAATGCCAGTGCCAGCAAGCAAACATTTGGCATTGATAAATGCTTGTTTTTTTTTATACTTCTGCTGCTCTTCATCTACTTCCTGACGCAGTTTGTTAAGTTTCCTAATGTTTAGCCTCAACAGCCTTCCTGTCAGCTTCTACCTCTTCCACTGCATTTAGCTGGGCTATAGTATTTCATCCTGGAGCTGTGCTATCATTTGGCTTAAGTTTATTTTCTCTTGTTGTAACTGTTTAACATGTCTTTCCCAAGTAAGCAATCTTTCCAGGATTGGTTCGCCTTCCCCTTCATCTGTGGAGGTTAACTTATCTTATAACTCCTTTACTTGTCTTTCCAGATTCTGAGCTTGATTCTGGAATTCTGCCTCCTGTTCTGCTAGCATATTTGTAATCTCATGATCTTTTTCTCGGCATTTGGCTTCTTACTCCTTGCAACTACCCATCACTTTGACAAAGCTCATCTTGAGCAGCATGTAAATCTGTTTCAAACTGTTCTGCACTCTTTTCTTGTAAATATCTGCCCCAGGATAAATTAGCTGCCAGATGCACATAAAGCAAAGTTTTGTTTTGCCGGACTAGGTGCCCTTTTCATAGAAAGGTTATAGTGGTCCTGAACTATTATCTGTATATCTTCCGAGGGTAACAATTTGCAGTTTGCACTCCATGTGTCTCTATCAGGGACTTTTCTTATTACTTTGGCATACAGGAAATTCAGATAATCCACCTCCTTTGGGTCTCTGCCTTCTGCCATAGTTTCTTGCCTTACTTACAATAATTGAGCTAATTCTATCTATCTATATTTTTTCAAACTAGTTACTAGGAGAAATAATCAAAGGAACAGTCTTTCAGTTTATCTAACGTAGTATTTCTGTGTCCGCTGTACAACTTCTTCACACCAATAAGGTTGTTTGATGGTACAAAATATTGAGTTTAAACTGCAAGGCATAAATAAGTTCTCCAGACTCTGAAAATGTGGATACCAGTTAATATGGATTAACCCTTTGAATCCCAACTTCAAAGTATGACAGGTATTTTTTCTAGTTATAACGTAAAGTTTATCTAGCTACAATTTGGTTTACAGGTAAATGTCCAAAATATAAAATCAATAGGGCCCCAATGTTGAGCAGCCAGATATGTGGGCACTAATACTAGGAACTGTATAACACTCTACCATGGCTAGTAAATTATCACTCAACTCTAGAATTAAATTGCTGGCAGAATATTTCATGAGCCCTTCCCAGGACATTTTTCCACATTAACAAATTTGTAACTTCAGTAGGTTTGGTGATTGAAATCTTATACCTTATAAATATGGAAACTCAATAATTCAGCTGTGCCTTCAAATCAAATACACTTTTTGAAAGAAAACACAGTATGAGATATAGATAATAAAACGTAAGCATTACACTTGGATCACCCTACAGTATGAAATTCCATATGGCCACTTTTCTCAGAGTTCTTTCCTGGGATATCCCTCCTCTCTTGTAGCTTGGCTGGTCCTATGTCATAAGTTAACACAAAGTCAGTTTTATAGCACAGTTCTTCTTTTTGGAGGACACTCCAACTCTCCCAATTGCTAGTTGCTTAGTTAACCTAATTCCTGGCCCTTCTGAACATTCCAGATGGCTTGTCTGGCTGTGAGAAATGTGTCCTCTCTGATAAAGTCAGTCTTTTAATGTTGTCTTTTCTTTCAAGGCAAGGGTCACATTCATAGGAGTGGTTACGGTCATCTCTGGATTAACCTCCAAATGACTTGTACATTCCTTGATGCTATTTCCAAGATGTGCAGATTGTCAAGTAGGAAAATGTAAATAGAATGCTTCATTTTCTAACAATTAATAATACTGAGGAACAAAAATTAAAAAGAACAGTTTGCTTTTTCTGTATAGAAGCTTTAACTACATAGGGCTCCTTCCCCTTTTCATACAGCGAGCAAGATGTATGTCTTAAGGCCGACAGTTTCAGACCCCAGAAAGACTGTTAATGCATCTGTACTGAATGAGTAGTATGACTGTAATATACAACTCCCTGTGCACAACTTTGTAACAACGTGTCATCTCTACTTTATATTTTAATGCCTAAATAATGTCTCTCCAGGTCGCCCCTGAAAAAGGGACCTCCAGGGCTCAGTGGACATACCTGGTCATCAAAATGTAATAAATAAATAAATACATTTCCTACTGTGTTAATCCTACGTATATAGTTTAGCAATTAGTAATTAGTTTGTTATTTAGACCCTCAGTGATTGGTCCTGTTCCTGCACATAACCATATTTGGATATACATTTCAGCCTTTATCTATTTCTTAGAACTGATGAAAAAACTACATCTGCATTCTTGGTCATAAGACCCTGGTTATTAAAAAGTAAAATGTCTAGCTACTACTCCAAGTTTAACCAAATGTACCATAACTGAGGGGCCCAGTGTCTCTAATTTCCTTAACACAAGCATTTCCTATGTCTCTGTTCTTGATTTAAGAAAAACATGGCTTCCAAATAGGCAGGACTGTTCAGCTTCAGTCATGATATTGAGGGACTAGATCTCATGAGGGAAGAGTTCAAATGGTGTTTGGAACTGGACGAGCTGGTGCTGCTGATTTCACATGCTGTGTTTCCCTTCTACTGGGATTGAAGGAGCTGGCTCTGCTAATCACAGCTGTTGTGTCACCCTTCCTAACGAGGTGGACTGGAGGAGCTGATGAATTGACTGTGGCTCTTGTGTGTGGCCCTCGAATGGGGGGACCAGAGAAGCTGTTGCCACCGATCACAAGCGCGGAAGGCTGATGATCACACCATCTTGGTATGCTGATGGGCGCAACCCCACAATGATAGGTTCGGCTGCGTCTCTTTATATGTGAGACGTTTCCACCCATCAGCAAGCTTATTAGCATCATCATTAGCCTTCATGCAACTGGGATTTGCCTGTCAGGCCTCCTGCATGCCGATATTCATTGGACAACAGGCAAAACTCTAAAAGGACCCACACTCAGAAGCAATGCAGATAAAACTCTTTAGTCTTCAAAGTAGATTTGCAATGATTTTTACTGCAACATCAGGCTTTCAAAAGTACACTATAACCCCAGCGCTTTGACTCAGGATGAGTCTTCTAAGGATGACAGTCACAGAGCAAACACCTACCAGGCCCCGACACTGCACCTGTATCCTTGCTTTGTGCATGCATTCAAGCAAACATAAAATTAGATTTCTATCCCTAGCAGTTCCAATGTTAGCTATTCTTAAAGGTAATTTCTTTAAAAGGTGATAGGTCTGGAACTGAAGGAGCTTTGAACTTTAAGGAAACCATCAAATTTCACAGATCTGATTTTAAAACAACCATTTGTCAATGCCAAATGTTTGCTTGCTGGTACTGGTATTGGTTGTGCAGGAGTTAGAGAGATGCATAATAGGAATGGCAGTGAAGTATTGAAATAACGCTACCCCCAACCCCACCTGCAGAGACTGACAGGCATTGGGGGGTGTGCCTTTGGGTCATGAGCCATAAGATCTTACACCATTCCACCTCATCCCACCCTGCAAACACCGAAAGGTGTCGCAGTTTGCCTTGAGGTCTTCAGCCCTTACGCTCACCCCATTCCATAAGGAAATAAGCTGAGATGGGTGTAGTATAGGAGAATGGGGTGAATTTAGGGCCCAATACCCCAAGGCACACCTCCATGCCTGTCAGTGGCTACAGGGTGAGGGTGGGGTTGAGGTGGAATGGCATGAGCATTACGACCGACGAGGCTAAGTCACACCCTCAATGCCTGTCAGTCTATACAGGGTGAGTGTTACAGTTGGAAACCTTAACACCCCAGGCGTTTGTTGGTATTTTTGCTCCAAAGTTTCAACATGACCTTTTTGGGACCCACCTCATGAACAGTGACAGTATCATTTCATTACTCAGTCCCAAAAGGAGATTCCGCACGGCGAATGTGCCATTCGGAGCCACAGGTGCGAAAACATATTTTGGGCAGGATGTGAAAAATTACAGCTGTACTGTTCATGAGGAGGTGTGAAGAAATGGCAATATTGAAACTCTGGAGTGAAAATATAAAAAAGTGGTGATATTATGAATGTGAGTAAAAACTGTGCAATGCACACTCACCAGTCATTTTTGGAATGTTTTCACCATATTTTCAGCATAACCTTTTTGGGACCTCCCCTCATGAACAGTAGCACTGTGACCACTGTAATCAGGGTTCCACCAGTGGGCCAGAGTTTGGCTGACAGTGGTCGCCATGGGTGACCGGAGAGCACTCTACCTGGTTGGGATGAGTTTAAACTGGTGGATGTGGCTGAGGTCATTGAGATTGCGTCCAAGCTTCGGCACACCTTTTGTGAAAGGGACTCGGTGCCAACTCATTTCTTAATGAGATGTGCTGACTCTGTTGGCCCAGTGTTTGCCTTAATTGCCTGGTGCTCCTTGTCAGAGGGGGTCTTTCTCGATGTCTTGAAGGAGGCACTGGTGAGACCCCTTCTGAAAAATACATCGTTGGACCCTGACGTCAAGGCAAATTACCATCCTATCTCCAATCTTCCATTTCTGGGAAAGATTGTGGAGAAGGTGGTGGAGCTTCAGCGAGGAGCATCTCATGGCCCATGATCTGTATGAGCCACTCCAGTCTGGGTTTCGTGCGAGGCATAGCACAGAAACTGCACTAGTTCAGGTGCATAATGATCTCCTTAGGGCTAGAGATCAAGGGGAAGGGACAATTCTTGTTCTCCTCAATCTCTCTTCAGCATTTGACATGGTGGACCATCGAGTGTTACTTGACCACCTAAGGGAATTCTGCGGACTTGCCGGCACTGTCATCTGATGGTTTGAGTCTTTTCTATCTAACAGGAGGCAGAGGGTAGTGATGGGGAATTTCTCCTCCTCCCCTGGCCATCTGTCATGTGGAGTTCCCCAGGATTTGGTCTTGTTGCCGATGTTTGCTGTGTATATGCTGCCCCGGGAGAGCTCATTAGGAAGTATAGTCTGGGTTTTCACTGCTATGCTGATGATACCCAGCTGTATCTTTCCTTTGCCCTTGGAACATCTTGTGCAGTGGAAGTGTTTAACAGCTACCTCACTGAGATCAATGACTGGATGGCCTCCAGCTGGTTGTGACTGAACCCCAATAAGATGGAGGTACTGGTGGTGGAGTTGAACAAAGGGCATGATAGGTTGGCCTCTGGTGAAGAGACAGGGCTTTGTCTTGGCTCTATATCATTGAAGGCCTCCTGTAGGGTGCGTGATCTGGGTGTTATATTTGACAGCGGATTGACACTTGAGTTTCATGTGGCATCCGTTGTCTGTACCAGTTTTTATCAACTGAGGAATATTGCCAGGATAAAGCTCCTAGTTCCCCCGCTGGACCTCCCCACTTTGGTGCATGCCTTTCTGACATCCAGGCTTGACTACTATAATGCGCTCTATCTCAGTGCCTCTGAGGGCACCCTCGCAACTGCAGCTGGTGCAGAACACAGCAGCGAGGGCTGTTGACAGGACAGCTAAGTATTGTCACATCACTCTGGTGCTCGTCAACTGCACTGGCTGCCGGTCAGGTGGGAGGGTCCTCTTTAAGGTGGGCTTGCTCACCTTTAAGGCCCTACAAGGCCTGGGCCCTGGTTACCTGAAGGACCTTTTCTTACACCTGCTGTTTCGGCCCGCTCCCTCCGTTCCTCCTCTAGGGGCCTCCTCGCAATTCTCAGGAAGAGGTTAAAAACTGCTGTTGACAGAGCATTTAGTGTCACCGCCCCCGTCCTGTGGAATTCACTTTCTTCAGCTGTCAGGGAGGCCCCTTCTGTGGAGGTATTTAAAGCCCGCCTCAAGGCCTTCTTGTATAATCAGGCCTTCCCGGACTGTTTTTTATAGTCCCTACCTGTTTTTTAGAATTTCATTCTTAAGTTAGCCTTTGGCTATTATGAGTTTAGTTGCTGCTGTTGAGGGTAGTATTTATACTAAATCTTGTTTTAATTGCTGGAATATTGTATATTAATGTTTAATAGTATGTTGTTTTGTATTTATTATGACTGTTGTATGAAATCTTAATATGTTCGGCGCCCAGAGCCTCCGGGATGGGCATCTCTTATATAAAATTTGCCTTGCCTTGCCTTCATTAATCTGTCCTGAAAGTTGATTTCACACAGCGATCGTGCCATTCTGCGCCACAGGTGCAAAAACACATTTCGGGAAGGAAGCAAAAAATGACAGCTGTACTGTTCATAAGGGTGTGGGAAAAAATGGCAATGTTGAAAATTTGGAGTGAAAATATAAAAAAAATTGATGAACTTACAAGTGTACAAGAAACTGCACAATGGATGCTCATAAAGCAGTCACTTTTGGGAGTTTTTTTCACCAAATTTGAAACAAGAACTTTTTAAAACCCCACCTCGTGAACAGTGGCACTGTCGTTTCGTTAATTGGTCCCGAATGGTGATTCTGTGCATTGACCATAAAATCACCTTTCGGGACTGAGAAACAAAATGACAGTGCCAGTGTTCTCGAGGTGGGGTCCCAAGAACCCCATATTGAAAATTCGAGGCCAAAACTCCAAAAATTGGCTGAAATATCAACCTAAGTTGAAAACCCCCCATTGACTGCCATTATAGGGCTTAGCGTCATTTCTTCAGTTCCCGGTTGGTCTTTGAAGAGTGCAGACGTGTTCCCGGTTCACAGAAGATCGCTGTTCCTGACCTCCAGAAGTAAGTATGGGTGGGGGTGCAGGAAGGTGGGGTGTTCAGAGGGATGGTACGGGTTGGGGGAGGGGCGGCTGGAACAACTGCTTTCTTTTTCAGGTTTTAAAAAGACGTTGTGGGACTATTTTCTTTTTTACAGATGAAATATTAACAAAATGTTTTTCGGCACACTGGGGTGGGCTCCCAGTGTGCCACAGTACTGGAAGGGGGATCAGTTCTGACCTGGGGATTGGGCACCCCGAGGCTGGCTGAAAACATAGGGGCATGGTGAGAGGGGGTGGCACATCAGACACCAGGAGTGGGCATCCCAGTGTCAGAAACATCAAAGAAATATTTTTTGGCACACTGGGGTGGGCTTCCTGTGTGCCACATTAATGGGGGAGGAGGGATACATGCCAGCATAGGGCTTGAGCACCACCATGTCGGCAGGAGATGGAGAACGGAGGGTGTGGGGTGGGCAGCAGCAGTGGGAGGGAGCCAACATTTAAATTTGTTGTCCTGCTGTGTGTCTGGTTGAGAGGGACGGGGGGACTACCGCTGCAATGACAAAACTGCCCCTGATTGCAGAAGCAGATTTCTTTCAAGTGCGGTGATTGCTCTGAAACTGCTGTCATCTGCAGCTTCAGCATTAATTGGTGGACAAGGGGCGCTCCCATTAAAGCGTCCACTACATTGGCCACAACATTGCCACACCTCTGCAATGCCCTACTATCTCAATATGTTTCTTGTGCGCTGCGCGTGCAAGCAAACATAACAATGACTCCACAGACCATTAAGGGAGAGACTGATGTTTACATTATTGCATTATTGCCTCCACTAGCTGACCCCATGAATATTTCCCAAACCTTATGCAGTTCTCTCTCCTGTTAGCACTTGGTTACCCCATAGCATGCACTTCCCCATGTTATGTCTATGACAATACCTCTGGCTGCACTCCTCTATAGCTCTCTGCCCCCCTCTACTCTTCCTCTCTCTTGCCCTCTAACCTCTTTGCACCTCATCTGCTATCTCCTTGTAACCTAGCCTCCAAAACTTGTTTTGTTTCTCAGATGCTTTGTAACTCTGTTTAGCTTACACTTTTGTAACCTTGTCCTATGTATTGAATTTGTAATCTGACTTACATGTCTTATGTTTTGAATTGTAACCTGACGTGGAACCTTTGTAAAAGAGCCCTGGCTCAAAGGTATTGTAATCCTACACCTAATAAATAAATTTAAAAAAAATTGCTGAAACTGCATTTATTTAAGCAGGATGAAAGCATTTTCATGGGTTTGAAAAATGTAAACATAGCTTCTCTGCATTCAGAAATCCTGCTGTGTCCAAACCCTTAAATGGCTGCCAACGTGCAGCGTGATAATGTCCATCAGGAGACAGCTCACAACTCAGCAACCCTAACACTGCAGGAGAACAGTGCTGCACAATCATTTCCTTTATTGCCCTTTGTGATAAATAAACACAGAAATCATCACTTAACCTGTGTATGATTTACAGAAATACACAAGTTAAGTGATGATTTGGAACTTGTTAAAGCAATCTTGACTATAATCTTGATGACCCTGTCCTCAGTGGTACATGCCTTTGTAACATCTAGACTCGACTACTGCAATGCTCTTTACTTCAGGGTCAATGGAGGGGTCCTCCATCACCTGCAGCTAGTGCAGAATGTGGCGGCCAGGTTGCTGATGGGCCTTCCAATGTCTTGTCATGTGACCCCAGTCCAGCGTGACCTGCACTGGCTGATAGTGAGATGGAGAATCACCTTCAAGGGGGGCTTGCTCACCTATGAGGCCCTATACAGACCAGGACCTAGCTACCCGAGTGACCTCCTGACTCCTAGCCACCCTGTGTGCACATTCCGCTCCTCCACAAAAGGCCTCCTGGCAGTTCCTAGGGCCCAGATGAAGACCTCTGGAGATCGATCATTTGAAGTGGTGGGACCAGCCCTCTGGAACTCACTTCCAAGATCTCTCAGAGAGGTCCCATTGGTGGAGGTGTTCAAATGGGGTCTGAAGGCACATCTTTTTAGAGAGGCATTTGCTAACTACTTATAAATTCTAGAAATAGTAGACTGCTGAATTATCTTAAATAAGGTTTTGATTTATGTATTGTTTTCATTTGTTGTCGATGTTATTGACATACATTTTGCAGTTTGATGTATTTTATTTATTTTAACTCTTGCTTGCCTGTACAGCGCCCAATGCCTCTGGGATGGGGAGGGTGCTAGATAAATACAATTTACTTACTAAAATAAAATGGTGAGATGACATGACATCTACAACCATGAGTGCACTGCTGCTGCTGCCAGCCTTCATTACCATTAGCCAGCTTGTTCAATCACCTGCACTTGAATGGTCAAAATCCCATACCTGGTGGTCCAGCAGGGTAAATTTAGATCCCTCTAAGCTCTGGTCCAACATACTGTTGATCAATATCCTCTCCCATGGCAACCATGACTGCCAACTGCTATCCACTTTAACTACTAGCTACTGTCCTAAATGCACCACTGAGCATGTTCCACTCCATCCCCCTCCCCGGAAATATACCTGGTGGTCCAATGAGTGAAGTGTGGGTCCCTCGAAGTTCTGGTCCTACATAGATATAGGTACACTCCCTGTGCAACTGCCACCTGCCCTTCGTTTAATTTTAAGCATAACTGCCTCAAAGTATGTCCCAATCCCCACCTCAAAGATATACCTGGTGGTTCAGTGGGTGAAGTGTGGGTCTCAGTCCTACATAGATATTTATTTATTTATTTATTGAAAATGTTTCTCCAGGAGAGGCACACTGAGCAACAAGATGCTCGCCTCACAGTGCAACCTGGGAGGGTACAAGGAGAAGGGTATACATAAAACAATCAATAGGTTCAACATTGAGTCAAGCAATTCGAACAATTGTTACATAGTTAAGTGTGGCTTTACAAACTTGCTACATGAGGAGACACTACATACATGAGCCACAAGGAGGGTGGCATAACATACTTGATTACACATCTAGAACTATTCATACTTACATAAGTGCCTACTATTTAGGAGATTAGTTTGAAGTATAATGCACCAAGTTGGCTGATAGAACTGGAAGCCTGAGCTTGGGGCCAAGGAGAGGTGACAGGTTTGGATAGTATACACAGGGAAGATGAGAGGTTGACTTAGGAAGACATTGACAGGGTAATAAGAAGGGGATAGCAGAAGTGCCACGGAATATACACCCCCCATGCTCCTTCCTTTTAACTTTAAGCACAGTTGCCACTGATAAGTGTGAATCAAGTCTAGCTCCAGCGAGCCCATAAAAAGAAAAGAATACCTGGTGGTTCTGGTGTTGGATAAGTGTTCTCTTGGAAGCTCCCAGTCTCATGTTGATTCTGTATTGAAGAGTGTCAGCTGCAAAAAAGGTAATCTATGGAACATGTGATCTGCGTATGACCGGCATCAGTCAGCATGGCAGTTGCGATTTGGGTAGTCAGGGATTTTCAGTACCTGCCACATTTCATTACAAAATCAGTGTGAGACTGGGAACTTCCAAAAAAGAGCACACTTCTCCAACACCAGAAGCACCATGTATCCTTTTCTTTATATGGGATTGCCGGGATTTTACTTGGGTTATAGTCTTCGGGCGCAGCTGTGCTTGAAGTTAAAAGGAAGGGGCAGTTGATGATTGCATGATCTATGCAGGACCAAGACTTTGAGAGCCCACACTTCACCATCTAGGCCACCAGTTATATTTTCGGGGGTGGGGGGTTGTGCTTCAAGTTAAAATGAAGGCACAGCCAGTGACTGCATGGGGTGTGTGACTACTGTATATCTATGTAGGACCAGGACTTTGAGGGACCCACTCTTCTGCCACTAGACCACCAGGTATATTTTCAGGAGGGGGGATAGATACATACTCAGTGCTGCATTTAGGACAGCAGCTAGTAGTTAAAGTGGACAGTAGTCGGCAATTGCGATTGCCATGGTGGGGGGGTGTATTGATCAACAGTATGTAGGACTGGCACTTCGAAGGACTTAAAGTTACCCTTCTGGACCACCAGGAGTTCTATTGGAGATTGTGGCCATTCAGGAGGGCGACTGAACAAGCTGTGTGCTGGTTATGAAAGGCAGCAATATGCAACGTGCATTCATGGTTGCAGATGTCATGTCATCTCACCATTTGTCTGGTAAGCCCCCAATTTCCCCTTCCTCTTGTCCAAGAAAGACACCACACAGATCTTGGAGAAAAATGGCCACAGCCATGGCTTTATTTAATTTCCAATTCTTAATATTAATCTTTATTAAATATCTTAATTACTTTATAATAGTAATGTTCCAGATTAATACCTGATAACCTTTTTATTATTATTGAGCAGTGGGGCACTGCTGGGAGGAAACGCATACCTCAGGTCCCTGCACGGCCCATCAACCTGGGAAGTCCCTTCCGGTGTTGGCCAAGGTATCCCTCAGCAGTAACAGGACAGGTCAAATGACCAAGGTTCTGGCGACCACCCCCGTCTGGCGGCACCGACCTTGCAGCCTATGCTGCTGAGGCTGGACCCTGACCCCCATGTAGGTACAGATCTTGTGATCACCATCCTCACGCCAACCAGGGGCCCTGACACCTTCAGAAGAACTGGCATCATCCCCTACTTGCCCGCTACCTCCCTCATGCACTTCTCCCATGTCGCACTGCCCCCTGACTGCGACGGTTTTGCAATACCACTTTGTACTTTTGAATTCCATTAAAACTGTTACTGACTACTCATTAGCATCTGCCATATTCTATTTTAATGAAGTTTAAGACCTGTGAATACTAGCTTATTTTACTATGCTGATACCCAAGATATATGTCCCACTATGTCCATAACATTACATTCCTTTTTGGGAAGGAGAAAACCCGGAAAAACCCTGTAGGGGAAAACCAGGAAAATTCACTCCCAACCCCTAATGCGGTCACCCATATTGGGTCAAAAGGAGGACCTACAGAGCCTACTCCTGTACCTGGAATGCCAGGAGTCAGGTGGGTGGGTGATCTGATGGGTAGAGGAGACAGAGGACTGGACTCAGGGCAGCAGTCCCATTATCCTCTCGTCTCCTCCCCCTCCAACCTCCCCGGAGGGGCTTGGCAATGCCCTATTGCAGGCCGTGTCCAGAGGTTGCTGACCACACCTCTGGTCAGGCATTCTGGTACCTCTGCTTCATCAGTGGAGGGAGAGGGGCACCCCGGACAAAAGGTCAGCTACTGCAATCCTTGGGCAGCCTCTGTATTGTCCATTAGGCCCCAATTCCCACCCCTTGCCAAGAAAGACACCACACAGATCTTGGAGAAAATGGCCACAGCCATGGCTTTATTTAATTTCCATTTTAATATTAATCTTTATTGAATATCTTAATTATTTTATAATCGTAATGTTCCAGATTAATGCCTGTTAACCTTTTATTATTATTGAGCAGTGGGGCGCTGCCAGGAGGAAGCGCATGCGTCAGGCCCCAGCACCACCAATCAACCTGGGAAATCCCTTCCAGTGCTGGCTGAGGTATCCCTAAGCAGTAGCAGGACAGGTCAAATGACCAAGGTTCTGGCGTCCACCACCCATCTGGTGGCACCGACCTTGCAGTCTATGCTGCTGAGGCTGGACCTAGACCCCCCATGTGGGTACAGGTCTTGTGATCCCCCATCCTGACACCAACCAGGGGCCCCGACACCTTTGGGAGAACTGGCATCATCCCCTACTTGCCGCTATCTCCTCATGCACTCCTCGCGTGCGCCACAGGCTGGAGCAGGTCCGACCCCCAAGCCACCTCTCAACCCTGTCCTCCAAGATCATTTGAAAATCGTGCAGTAAGCTATCTAAAACTTCAATTTGCAGCTGACCTTCCGAGCCCACCGCTATGCCCGTGGATATGGTATATGTTATCATGCCTCAACACAGTGCACCCTGGAACTCCATAAAGGCTCTCATCTCCTTGTTGATCTGCATGCAAGCCCTGTTCAATGCGAAACCTTGTTTGCATGAGCCCATTGCTCCCTCATCAATGAGTGAGACCAAAAGAGAGTAATGTTGGGCCACCAGCTCTTAATAGATCATAAATCATCCTTCAGTGCCAGCAGCAGATTCACTGACTTCCTGCACCCAGGTCTTCTCGCCCAAGTGAATCAATAAAATGCCTGGTGTATTACCCTGGTCAGCCTCACCTTGCAATCTCAGATGCAACCCTTCCCATAGCATACTCTGGCCCCAGCCAGTCAATCTGGGTGGCATGTTGTGGCAGAGACAGGTTGCTTCCCTGGCTGACTGGCTGCCCTCTTTGCTGCCCACCAGATGAAGGAATGGCCACATATCCAGATGTGCTTAAGGTCCTCCCTAGGGCCTGCAAGAGACAAGAAACAATTACTGCAAGTGTGGTCTCACATAGCGCAGGAATGCCTGAGACTTCCACCATCCCAAGACCTGGATCTCCGAGTCTGAGAGGCCCCCACTCTTGGCATTCACTGCCACCCCAATGCGGAACGAATGGGTGCCATGGTCCCCAGTGTGTAAGCCCAGTTCCTGAATAGGTTTCCGCAGGATGAACCTGAATTTGATAAGCCGTCACCGGGCTGCCAACCTGATGATGGAAAAAGGCCTCCCCCCTGCCCGGAACATCTGACCCCCCGACCCCCCTGAGGGGCTTGGTAGTGCCCTATTGTAGGCATATCCAGAGGTTGTTGACCACACCCTTGGTCAAGCATCCTGCTACCTCTGCTTGGCCAGTGGGGGGGGGCCCAGACAAAAGGTCGGCTGCTGCAATCCTTGGGCAACCTCTGTATTCTCATCACTGTATTCTCATCACTTAACCTGTGTACTTGTGTAAATCATACACAAGTTAAGTGATGATTTCTGTGTTTTTTGTCACAAAGGGCAATAAAGGAACTGATTGTGCAGTACTGTTCTGCTGTAATGTTAGGGCTGCCGAGTTGTGAGCTCTCTCCTGATTGATATCATCATGATACACGTAGGCAGCTATTTAAGGGTTTGGACACAGTGGGGATTTTTGAATGCAGAAAGGCTTTGTTTACATTTTTCCAACCATACAAAACTGCATTAATGCTGTTTAAATAAATACAGTTTCAGCATTAATGGAAACGTGAGTCTCTCCTTAAAAGTTTACAAAGTCATTTTTTAAGCCAGATCTGTGAAAATTGATGGTTTAGGTATGCAAACTGAAAGTTGTAGTTAGAGCAATCAAAGTCATAACTCCCACATGGGAGGGAGTAGAATTACATTTTAGAATTCCTTTCTTTAGCACATCTGCTTTATTCCTTGCCTTTCCCCTTGTTCCATTTCCCTAGCAGACCCTACCATCCTGCTTGCTAGACTAGGAGGCAGTACAACTTAGAGGTTAGAGTGCCATTCTGTGAACCTGGAGATCCAGCAAATCTGGGTTTGAATCCCACAGCCACCACTTGCATACTCTGTGAACCTCAGCAAGTCACTTCAAGGGACACTGTCAGCTTTTTCTACAATTTCCAGTTCAATCACAATACATTTTACCTGTGATCTTGTTGCAAACTACTCTGCCCACCAAATTCAAAGATGCCAATATATTTGCTGAAAAGTAACACGTAGCTTTTATTAATACTAAAAATACATTTAAGCTGTCCTGATCTGCATGCCTCCCGACGATGCTCCCCGTGCATCCACAAGGTGACATGGCCCCCGAGCCACGGTTACACTCATTCACAAATGAGTTTGTAATTTTTGTAGACATAGCAGTAAAACAGCCCCTCCATTTCTTAATCATTCAATGAGCTCATGCACATTATCCCTGTTTGAAAACAAGCATTTTTCAACGCCAACTGTTGGCTTGCTTGCATTGGCATTGGTAGTGCAGGAGTTAGAAATGCAAAATAGGAATGGCAATGAAGTATTGAAGTAATGCCAACACCCCCCACAGAGACTAAAAGGCATTGGGAGTGTGGCTTTGGGTTGGCCATAGCATGAGCCATTCCACCTCACCCCATCCTGCAGAGAGAGTGAAAGGTGTTGGGGTGTGCATTGGCGTCTTCGGCCTTTATGCTCACTCCATTCCATAATAAAATAAGCTGAGATGGGTGCAATATAGGAGAATGGGGTGAACATTAGGGTGAAGGAACCCAAGACATACCTCAGTGCCTGTCAGTGGCTGTGGGGGGGTAGAATTCTGCAAACATTATGGCCAACGAACCCAAGTTACGTCCCCAAAGCCTGTCAGTCTCTATAGGTTGGGTGTATGGTTGGAAACCTTAATGCCCGGGTGTTTTTTGCTTTTTTCACTCCAAATTTTAAACAGTGGCTTTTTGAGACCCCACCTCATGAACAGTGGCACTATCATTTTGTTACTCAATCCTGAAAGGTGATGTCACACAGCAACTGCACCATTGGGAGCAACAGGTGTGGAAACACATGTCGGACAGGATGCGAAAAATGACAGCTGTACTGTTCATGAGGAGGTGTAAAAAAATGGCAATGTTGAAAATCTGCAGAGAAAATATGAAAAATTTGCAAACTTACGAGCATGTGTGGAAACGGTGCAATGCACGCCGTGAATATGTCATTTTTGGAATTTTTAACCACATTTTAAACACAGGCATTTTGGGACCTCCGCCATGAACAGTGTCACTGTGATTTTCTTAATCTGTCCCAAACATTGATTTCCCACAGCGATCACGCCTATTGTGCGCCACATGTGCAAAACACATTTCGGCAAAATGTAAAAAATTACACCTGTACTGTTTATAAGGAGGTGTGAAAAAAATAGCAATGTTGAAAATCTGGAGTTAAAATATTACAAATTCTTGAAGTTATGAGCGTGCATGAAACTGTGCAATGCACTCACCATAACATACAACAATGCTTTTGAATTTGTTCACCAAATTTGCAACATAGGCTAAGCAAGGCCCTTAAACTCACTTATGGCATCAAGCCTACCTTGTTTGATTTTATCCTATTATCTGAATTTTATAAGAGATTGCAATTCCTGTTTTATTGTGTCGTTTTATCTTATTGTTAGGCGCCTTGGTTTGTTAAAGGGCACCTTATAAATAAAGTATTATTATTATTAGTAGTATTTTTGGGAGCCCACCTCATGAACAGTGGCACTGTCGTTTCGTTAATAGGTCCCAAAAGGTGATTCCGCACAGTGACAGCGAAATCACCTTTCAGGACACTATAACGAAATGACGATGACTTCAATTCATGGTGGGGTCTAGAATCCAATATTGAAAATTTAGAGCCAAAAGTCAAAGAAATGGCGACATATCCACCTAAGTTGAAACCCCCAGTTATGCCATTATACAGCTTACGGCATTTCTACAGTTCAGCGTCAACTTTGAAGAGTGTGAGCGTGTTCCCACTCCACCGAAGATCGCCATGCTGACCTCTGGAGGTAAGTATGGTGAAGGGGTGTGGCGAGGTGGGGTGTGCAGGAGGGTGGTGTGTTGGTGGAGGGGTACCGTAGGAGAGGGACCGCTTTTCTGAGTTTTGCAGGGGAAAAAAAAACTTCATGGGAAGGTTTTTGTTTTACAGATGACACTAAGACATTTGGGCACACTAGAGTGAGCTCCCAGTGTGCCACCTGTTTTTGGGGGGACTGGGCCGATGGGATTGGGCACCCTATCAGCAAATAAAGTGTGTCTGTGTTTGGGGGGAGCTGATGCCGAGGGGGATTAGGCACCCCCGTCAGCAGACAAATATAACTGGCAGGGCATTATGCCGAGGGGGATTGGGCTCCCCCATTGGCAGACAAACTTGAACTGGGGAGGGGGCATGCCGACAGGGGGAATTGTGCACCCCCGAAGTTGTCTTTCTAGGGATTGCGAGAGGCGGATGGCAAGAGCCACTGCCATGTTTATTGAAATGTTTCACCAGGAATGGCACGTAATGGAGACCTGTCAGATCTACTACTGCAATGATGAGCCTGTCTCTCATTGCAGCGGTGGATTTCTTTCAAGTTGGTGGCACTCTCTGAAACTGCTGTCATCGGCAGCATGCTCACTGGTTGGCGGCTGAAGAACACACCAGCTAAAGCATCCCCTGGATTTGCCTCAACACTAACACACCTTTGAAAGTGCTAGTACAGTGCTACTAACGCAAAATGTTGCTTGTGCATGCACGTAAGCCAACATAATGAGTGCTCTAACCATTGAAATAAGCACTTGAAAATTCAAACTGGGACACCGGGCATGTGCAGTAGCTACTGTACATGCAAAATCCTATTTTTCAAGTACTTATTTCAAATGGTTAGAGCATTCATTCAAAGGGGATAATGTTCCTAAGCTCAAATGATTTAGAAACAGAGGGTGTTTTACTGATAATGCCTACAAAATTACAAACTCGTTCATGAACAAGTGTAACCACAGCTCAGTGCCATGGATACCATTCCTCAAATGCTAGTCTTTGGATGCGGGTCCTCAAATTCTGGTTCTCTAATGCTGGTCTTGCAGAGAAAGGGAAAGGAAATTGTTTAACCAGGAAAGGCACACTAAGCTGAAACTTGTTTCCAGGTGCAACCTGGGAGCACAAGGAAGTTAAGTGACTTGCTCAGAGTCACACAATATGCAAGTGGGAACTGTGGAATTTAAACCCAGGTCTCCAGGTTTGCAGCTCAGTGCCTTTAACCACTGCACTATACTGCCTCAGGAAAACTCACCCCACTGCAAGATGGAAGCCCTAGCTAGTAAATCTGGTGCAGCTCCTATACTTTCTGAACTTCCTATCAAGGAGGGATGTCGCTTGGCAGTGCAGTGATGGGGCCTGTTTCTAGCTTGGTAAACTGCCCCACTTTAGAATCTGGGCAGCAGTTGGGTGTCGCTTGCAGAAGAGGAGAAACAGTCCAAATCAGACAGGTTACTAAAGCAGTCTTTGGCTAGCATGGACACCAATTAACTTTAGTGCACTGACCATGACTACCAAGCACTTAGGTAGTTTGATTCAAGGAACCCAGAATTTTAAGGCAGTTAGCACAAGGGCACCAGGGTAACAGAGGTCAGTTTTAGTGCAGTGCCAATTAGGCAGGTCAGGTAGGATACATGAACAGGTAGGCAGTCTCTGCAAGGATCACAGTTAGCTGGCAGACTTTTAGAGAAAGGGGCACACACTTGTAATTCAGGGATGGGGTCCCACACACAGTCTCTTCAAAGAAGGGCAACAACAGAGTAGGTTGACAAAAAGGAATAAGTTAGCAGGCAGGTAGTTTGTTTGAGTAACAGGGCTACACTAATTGGCTAGTCAGTTCTGGCAAAAGAGGCACCACACAAGTTCAAGTAGTTCATTAAAGCGGGGGCATCAGACAAAGGTCAGGATGTGGCAACAAATGCCAGGGCAGGCTATTTGCAGTGCTGGATAGGCATTTTGTCTGGCAAGGAGGGCAAACACTTTAAGAGCTGTACAACAGGCAGGCATACAATCATTCATCAATTAATTAAACTTTTCCCCTCAGCAATTGCTTCTATGGAGCTCTCTTTCTCACCCTGTCACCCAGTGGGTGCTTTATAAGGACCTGAGCCCACCCCTACAAAGTCTCGTGTTCTTGTGGAGCTTTCTTAATTTATTCACCCTATAGGCATTTCCTTTTACCACAGAACCCAGCTGCCCTGACTTTGCTCTGGTGAAGCATATATTTTCCCCACCTCTGGGCAGTTTTGGTGTTTAGCTAGCCTGCCCCCCCTAAGATCTGCTTCCTGAGAAGCTGTCATTTATTCTGCCCTATGGGTGGTCTTTATAACAGGGCTTAGCTTGCCACCCCATATTGTTCTGGTGAATCCTGCCCTATGTTGCCCTAGGGGTGCTCTTTATAACAGGGCTTAGCTTGCCACCCCATTTTGTTCTGGTGGATCCTGCCCTATGTTGTCCTAGGGGTGCTCTTTTTAACAGGGCTTAGCTTGCCACCCCATATTGTTCTGGTGGATCCCGCCCTATGTTGCCCTAGGGGTGCTCTTTATAACAGGGCTTAGCTTGCCACCCTATATTGTTCTGGTGGATACTGCCCTATGTTTATTTTATTTTATTTATTTATTCACAATTCGTATTTACAACCTTCGAGTCAAAGACTCATTTACAAAGGCACCTCATCGCAGGGAGGGGAGACAACATTTTGGTTGAGTACAACAGTGGGGAACAATACAGGTGAGATACAATAAAGAGCATACAAAGCGATGCAAATGGACATACAAAGCAATTTCAGCGATACAGTGGAGCATGCAGGTTTCAATGCGTGGTGTACAGGCTACAAGTAAGCTAATCTAAATAAACTAGTATACATGAAATACTATGAGATCCCTAGAGATACTAGGTAGCGGATACCTGGGGGGGGGGATGCGGAGGGGGTAGTTGCTAGGGAAAGTGGTGGATCCGGAGGACTTTGTCTGTGGATTGGCTCAAGCACAGCTCTAGGTATGGCCCAATCACAGGCATTTGCAGCTCCGAGTGTCAGTGAGGTGTTTACGTAGGGCAATTTTGAAGGGGCCGATTTTAGAGATGTTTGTGATGTGAGCGGGGAAGGAATTATACCAGGAGGGGGCTCTGGAGTGGAAAGATTTTTGGGTGAGCGAGGTCCTGACTCTCAGCACCTGGAAGGTGGCTTTGGTTGTATTTCGGGTGGCGACCGAGTGAGTGGCCCATTGTAGGGACGTAGTAACCCCTGGAGGGGAGAGCCCAAGTACTGTTTTTTCGGCCAGTATACAGGTGTGGTATCGCAGATGCTCTTCAAAGGTGAGTAGGTTCCAGGTGAAGTAAAGCTGGCATGTGTGCATTCTGCTGGGGGCACCGGTCAGGAGCCTGCAGGCCTTGTTGATATAGGTCTGGACTTTGGTGAGGTCAGTGCGGTCAGCAGCTGCATGAATGGGGAGCCCATAATCAACCAAAGACAGGATGGAGGAGGTGATAGCCAGTCATAGGGCATACTCAGGGAGGCAGTCTTTGTCGCGGTAGAGGAGACCAATCCGGGCAGTCATGGCACAGGACAGTGAGTTAAGATGGGCATGGAAGGAGAGAGCCGAGTCGAAGGTGATTCCAGGTATTTGTATGCTGATACCTGTTCAACGGGGTGTAGGGTGCGGGGAAGGATGAGAAGGGGGGCATTTCTGGAGTTACTTTGGCAGTGTGCAAAAATCATAGATTTCATCTTCTTGTGGTTTAGGACCAGATGATGGTCGAGGAACCATTTTTCAGCTTGGCTAAAGATGAGTTGCAGAGAGCTCTGGAGGATGAATGGGTCAGGGTGGGAGTCTATGAGGCATGCATCGTCGGCTTATAGGAGCATTTTGCCCAAGCAGGAGCTGGAGAGGGTGTTTAGAAAGAGACTGAACAATGTGGAGCCCAGGACGGAACCCTGAGGGACCCCAAAGCATACAGGTAGGGCAGTTGATAGGGTATCGTTGATTTTGACCTGTTGGGATCTGCCATGGAGGTAGCTGGAGAACCAGGCCAGGGGGCCAGATGAGAAACCAAGATGATGGAGGGAGTCAAGCAATAGGGGGTGACACACAGTGTCAAAGACCTTGGATAGGTCAATGAAGACTGCCCCGGCGATCTCCCCCTAGTCAAGTGCAGAGTGTATTTGGTGGGAGAACTCCAATAAGGCTGAGGTGGTGCTGTGTCCAGGATGGAAGCCATGCTGTTCTGAGCATAATATGTTGTACTTGGATAGATAATCCATGAGTTGGGTGGATACTATTTTTCCCAGGGCTTTGTTGCCCTAGGGTGCTCTTTATAACAGGGCTTAGCTTGCCACCCTATATTGTTCTGGTGGATCCTGCCTGTTGCCCTATGGGTGCTCTTTATAACAGGGCTTAGCTTACCACCCTATATTGTTCTGGTGGATCCTGCCCTATGTTGCCTCTATGGTAGGTCCTATGTTTGGGGCCCTCCACCCTCTTAAGCGGCTTCAATCACTTTTCATAAAAACTGCATGTTACTTTTGCTTTTATTTTCTAAAGACGGCAGTTGGTACTGCCTTGATGTGCCTCTGCCTACTCACCAATGCCACCCGGTCCTTTCTGCATGACATACCCTGAGGAGACACCACTCCTGAGGTGCTGCTGCTTAGGAAGGGAACCAAAGGAGGACTCAAGGCTGCCAGACTTTTCAGGAGGGACCCAAAAACTGGTGCTCTGTCTGGAGGTTGGAGCAGGAGAAGCTTTCCAATAAACTGCTGCTGAGTGGAGGAGCCGCCAGATCTTTGTGGCCAAAACTGGTGCTGCTGCCGCTAGTAGTCCTCACTGCTGTGATGTGACCACCCACTGCCATCACAGGACTGGAGGATAGCACTCAGGTAAGCTCAGGGTCACCAATGTTCTCCACAACCTCTCTCACCAGTCCAACTGGAACTACCCTAACAGCCACTGTGACTGTACTTTGAAGTCTCGGTTCCATTCACAAACCCTGAATGCGAGTCACTAACTTTTTTTTAAACAGCCCATACACTGGGCTCACAACAGAAGTCCCAGCATGTGGCTAGACCCTGCACATGCTACTTGCCTGTGGGGGTGGGGGTTCCAAGAAAGAGGCAGGCAGCAGAGAATTTTTTTTTTTTAAATATAGTCCAGGATTGGGTTTACAGGGTGAAACACTGGGGCTATTTCAGGGGTTACAGGCACAGGGAGATATATTGATGGGGGGACTGATTACAGGGGGTACACAGGGGGCTATTGGCTGGCAACTGGGAAAACTGGTGCTACAAGGAAACTGGGACTCTGGCTACCAGGGAGGGATACTGGCTATATTTTAAGGGTTGCTGTTGTGGGCCGCTTGCTCTCTTTATACAAATATGTTCCTACCTGCTCTGTTCCCTTGGATTCTCTTGGCTTTCTATGAGCCCTAAGAGGTCTCCAAAAACTCTACTTGGGCCCACAGGGGTCCCCAGCATACATTTCTGTCCCCCATGTCTTCACTATGGCCCCCTATGTGTCCACAGGCATACCTCATGGGCCCTAAGAGATCACCAAGTACCTACTGTGTTCCCCTACTATGCCCCTGAACTCTGTAAGAGCCCTACTGGGTCCTGACACCCTTATATTACTCCCCACTCTGTCCCACAGGGGTCCTAAACCTCATTGTCTGTAGAGCCACAATCTGGGGCACTACACAGCCTCTTCTTGTGTGTCTTACCCCCTAGGCCATAGACTAGATTGGTGGCTCTATGCTGTACTGCTTCCACTTTGTCACAGTCCTTCCTCAGGTGTAGACACCAGTACCTTGTACAGTATTGCAGGTGACCTTGCGCTTCTCCCAAATGTACCAGAAAAATGCCTTTTCTGGTTGCATCACTCTCATTGCCAGCTGGAGTTTCATCTCTGCCTTGGCTCCTCATACCGTCCTGCTGGATAATTTTGTTGCCTCCAGGTACTTCTCCCTTGCCTTCTCCTTTGGCTTTCTGTGTCATTTAGGAAAGATCTCCTTTTGGCTCTTACTGTCATCCGTACTTTGACCTTGAACCACATTGGACCCCTTGCCTTTTTTTCACTTTGATATCTTTTCAATTGAGCTTCTGGATGCCACTAATGTTGCTTTTTTAAATTCCTTCCATTTTCCTCTGCTTCTCTTCTTCTTCATTCTTCTTGCTTTTTTATGTTTGCTTGCGCGCATGCGCTAGAAACATTATTTTATTTATTTATTGAAAGAAATCGGAATTACAGTCCTTTGAGTCATTGACTCCTTTGCAAAGGCTCCACGTCGGTAAAAAAATGGAAAGGAAACTACACAGAGGTAACACATGTAAATTACTGAAACTTAAGCATTTGGTACAAAGATGAACATATAACTTAATATTTTACACAGTACAAACTGAAACAATTAGTACAAAACTTAAAACATTAGGCACAGTGTACAATGAAGAATTATGTGGCAGCTTAGGAGAGAAGCAGGTTGTGGAGGAGCAGCAGTGTGGCAGCGAATGGAGGCATTGCATTTGGGGGCTTGGCAGTGGTGCACCAATAGAGGCACAGTGTGCTGATGACACTGGCTTCCAAAAATGCCACCAACTTGTAATGTTTTTGCCGCAGCAATCAGGGGCAGCCTCGTCATTGCAGCGTCAGCCATTTCGCTGCAATGAGGGAGTGACCCGTCATTGCTGGGCAAACGTTACCTACTGTAATATTGTTTAGTAAACATGGCGGTGGCTTGCCGCTGTGTTCGAACAATAATAATCAACCCCACTGCCGATGGGGTGCCCAATCCCCCTCGACAGCATGCACCTCCCACAACAGTCTTTGTTTGCTGACAGGGGCCCGATCTCCATCGGCTGGTTGCCATCCAGTTTAAGTTGCTGACAGGGAGCCCACTCCCATCGGCATAAGTTCCCCTCAAAAAAATTCTGGTTTTGAGCCGGGGTGCCCAGTCCCCCTCAGTTCTTGCCCCCCATTTGTATCGACAGGGGTGCCCAATCCCCAGTCAGCTACAGGCCCCCCCAACAAAAACACTCGGGTAGCATGCTGGGTGCCCACCCCAGCATGCCAAATAGCCCTGTAAATAAAAAAAAAGTCCCGCTATGTTTTTTTTTTCTTTTCCTGTGAATCAGAAAACGGTCCCTCGTTGAGTCCAGTGGCCCACCCCCCAACCGGTACCCACCCTCTGCACACCCTGTCTTCCCACACCCACCCTCACCCCTACTTATCTCTGGAGCCCAGCGTGACAATCTTTGTGGACCAGGAACACGTCTGCACTCTTCAAAGCCAACTGCTAACTGAAGAAATGCCAGTAAGTTGTATAATGGCATAAATAGGGGTTTTCAACTTGTTGCATATCTCAGGCATTTTGGGAATTTTGGCACCAAATTTTTAACTTGGGGTTATTGAACCCCTCCTCATGAATTCAGCCACTGTCATGGTGTTATTCGGTCCCGAAAGGTGATTTCGTGGTCACTGTGCGGAATCGCCTTTTGGGACTGATTAATGAAACGACAGTGTCAGTGTTCATGAGGTGGCCTCTCAAAAAGTCTATGTTGCAAATTTGGTGGAAAAAATCCAAGAAATGACTGTTTACAACGTGCGTTGTGCAGTTACTACGTGCACTCTTAACCTAAAATTTGCAATATTTCCTCCAGATTTTCAACATTGTCATTTATGCACCTCCTTATGAACAGTACAGCTGTCATTGTTCACATCCTGGCCAAAATGTGTTTTCGCACTTCAGGCTTAGAATAGTGTGGTTGCTGTGGGAAATCAGTGTTTGGGACAGATTATGAAAATCACCATGACACTGTTCATTAGCAGAGGTCCTAAGATGCCTATGTAGAAAATTTGGTGCCAAAAGTCCATAAAATGACTGTGTTATGAGCGTGCGTTGCGCATCTGTTGTCTATTTTCTCTGACAAATGCCGCTGGCTGCCTTGTTACAATGCTACCCTTGAACTATATTAATCTGTACTCTGTTTGCAATGTCCACATTGTTGTAATGCCTGTCTTGATGTTCCCCATAATTTGTATTTCTCTGACGTGGAATCTTTGTAAAAGAGCCATGGCTCAAAGGTATTTGTAATCCTAAACTTGATAAATAAATAAATAAAATAGTTTACACGCACGCTCATAACATCGCACATTTGCTATATTTTCACTCCAGATTTTCAACATTTTCATTTTTCTGGCCCTCCTTATGAACAGTACAGCTGTCATTTTTCACATCCTGGCCGAAATGTGTTTTTGGACTTCCAGCGCAGAATAGCACGGTCGCTGTGGGAAATCAGTATTTGGGACACATTACAAAAATCACAGTGACACTGTTCATTAGCAGAGGTCCTCAAATGCCTATGTTGAAAATTTGGTGACAAAAGTCCATAAAATGACTGTGTTACACGCATGTGTTGCGCAGTTTCCACGTATGCTCGGAAGTGCGAGCATTTTTTAATATTCCCACTGCAGATTTTCAATATTGCTATCTCTTCACTCCTCCCTATGGATGGTACAGCTGTCATTCTTCACATCCTGCCCGATCTGTGTTTTCGTACATGTGGCGCAGAATGGCACTGTCGCTGTTGGAAGTCAATGTTCAGGACACATTGACAAAATCACACTGCCACTATTCATGAGAAGAGATCCCAAATGCTTTCATGAGGTGGGGTCACAAAAAGGCCATGTTGAAAATCTGTAGTGTAAATGTAACCCCCCTGCAAATGGGGGTTCCCAAAAGACTTCCAGGAGCTTGCTTGAATGCTCCAAGCCTGAATGGTGTTTGGCATTTAAGCCATTTATCAGTGAGTGTTTTTAGAGCCTCTGGTATTGTCTCTTTAAGAGCTGTCTGCTTGCAGACATAATTAGTTTGTATGGGGGACTGTGTGCTTCTCTGAGTACCACTCGAGCTGCTGCCAATTCACTTCATTTTGCAGTCACTAGGAGTGCAAAGGAACCTATCTGAAAGATGTAACTGTTTGCCAGAAATTATTTAGAGTAATAATGAAATTACAGTTTGTCTAACCTGCTTTCTTTGCAGTCAGAACTGTGTCTGCTAGTTCCCCATTCTAGTTTTGAACTGCTGAACTGGACCAATCAGTGTGGGGTAAGCTAGCTCTAAAATGATGCCTTGGACGAATCAGAACTTGGACTCATAATCTGCCAGCCACAAGAGGATTGTATGGGCAGTGACTCTGGGAGATGTAGTTTAGACTTCAGTGCCTTTTGGACCAACAGCAGCAGTCTATTGTGAGTGACAGCCAATCCAGTCAAGAACTGGGAGGAACTCAAAGGAAGTGCCAGTTTCGTCAGTTGGAGTTCAGTTGAGCTTTGGCAGTGAAGAAGGAAGGAGCCCTGTGCTTTTCAGTGTGCAGTTTTGTCAAAAACGTGTGTAAGGCCCAGAGTTCGGTCTGCAGCTTGTGTAACAGCTTGTTAGGACTGAATCGTCCTGTGAAAAGAATCAAAGGATCTCTGAAGAGTAGAAACCAGGCTCACCCTGTAGAAGACTGGAGGAATTGCTGAAAATTACACTTGGTCTGTCAGGAACTGAATCTGCTGTGTGTTCTCCGGGTATTGTGCAGTAATTGCGATCGGGATACAGATGCAGCCTGCCTGGTATAGTGCTTTCTTTTATATGGATGTGTGAAGAGGTTTGTGTACCTCAAGTAGCCCTGCTGACATTGAAGGACCCTATCTTATTTGGAGGTCGTGAGTACTAATTCAGGATCGCTCCTGTTGAATTGCCACATTAAATCCAAATAAAATTACTGTACTGCTGACTGTTTAATTCTCCTTTTCTCTGTGAAAGGGCCCTACCAGCTGCCACAGTTTGGACTAGCCACTAGGGCTTGGGTACCCAGGGACAGTAACTGATAAGGATAGGCCTGTGCACAGAGCCATAGATAGATTATTAGAGTGATAAGCTAATTAACCTGATTCCCCTGTCCTTGTTATATCCCCAAATAAATCAGAGCTGCTTGTTTCAGTAAAGTTATACTGCCTGAGGTATTTGTCTATGTTAAAGTACTGTACTGTGATTGTTGCACTGTATCTCATTTCTACAGGAGGTCCCAGTGCGGAACCAGACCTGGGGTAAGTGTATACTGTGAAGGTAATTCTGATATATTGTGTGGGCCACTAGTGGGAAGAAAGGGGTTGCAGTGTCCCAGAGGGCTGTGACCAAGTTAGTTTAACTATTGCAAACCCTGACCTCTGGGTGGAGGCACCCCGCCATTGGATCCAGGCCCTCAACCTGTTGGTGGCAAATCAGGCAGGGTAGTAGCCCCTGGGATAGCGCCATCTAGGGGTTACATCTTGGAGGCTCACCTCTGGGATTGTGTGTCCTCTAGTGGCCATATTTCGAACCACTGTTAAGAAAAAAATGTGTCCCGACAGAAGTGGCTGTGCACCGCTAGTGGAGTGGTGTACTAGGGGAGGAGATCGACCCCACAAATGCTATGCTTATCCTGGACATCCCCTGGGTATTAATACGGACACTGTGCAGGAGTACTTTCCAAGGTGGAAGGTTTACAAAACCCTGTGGTGGTGGGTCGGCATGCTAATCTGCTCACCCACACTTTCCTGGCCCTAGTAGAGTTTAAGGATCCCATAGATAGCTCCAAAGTGCCACAGACCATTACCCCAGAGGGAGCCCTCACTGCTTGGAGAGTGATAACTAAGGACAGTAAAGACCGGGGAGAATCAGCCCCACCACTATCTGAAACTTTTGAGGAGAAATTTGCTGAATGGTTGCTGGGAGAGGGAAAACTGTGGAGGACTTGAAGAAACTATTCTTGCCACCTGGGGTGTTCCTCCCCAACACCCTCTCCTGCTCCAGTGCCCGTAATGGTGGCTGAACCAATGCAGACTCCTATTTCTGCACCTGCCATTAGTCACGACTCTTACCGAAGGTTGAGGATCTTCTCTGGCACCCTCCCCACCCCCAAGGGAGGATGACTGGGAGACCTGGATAGAACTATGTTGCCCCAAGTGCTAGAATGGCATACTGCGAAGAGCGGCGAAGAGGGTTAGTGAGAGCCTCCGAGGTCCTGCCCTGGCTACCATCCGTAGCAAGCGGGCCAGTAACCCTGGAAGCGACTGCACAGGCCTATCTTGAGGCCTTGGAGAATGTGTGATGGAGCCCAGATTCTGATGAGGACCTATGGTGGAGAGTAAGAAATGCACAACAGTACCAAGGGAGTTGTTGTCTGTGTATGTCTCGGCTGGAAAAATTGTTGCAAGAATGCCTCAGAAAGGGTAGTTTGCCAGCGATTGAACTGGACCGAACCAGACTGGACAGAATCCTAAGTCTGCCCCTTCTCAGAACTGCTGTTGCTTCAGTTACGCCTGGCAAATCGACTGGAATCCACCCTCCTATGATGAGTTAATGAGAAAATTGAGAGTTGAGAAAAGGCGACCTCAGGAGGTACCTGCACCAACAGCTGTGGCTACGACCGAGTGACTGAGGTGACCCATCAAGTGAAGTTCAGGGGCAGAGGTTGACAGTCAATGAGTGCTCTGACAAGGAAAAATATGCCACAATGGAGCGAACTGTTGAGAGAGATCCGGGAATTCAAAACAGTCCCTTTATGAAGGCCACGCCTGCAAGTACGGGCCCTGACCTATATCCGACTGCATTCTAGTGGGGTGGGGGTACCCACCCATGTATCTCCTGCTGATAACAGCTCCGAACTCGATTCCTTGACCATGGAAGTGGAGAAACTGACGAATGTCTCCAAATGCTTATCACGCCCGCTGGTGGAGATGGCACCAGGTTTCCGTTAGTAATACCCCGCCCTGGCTCCAGTGTGCTGCCGGCACAGCTCAAACTCCAGAAAGTGTGTTTTGCTATAATGTGGGAAAGATGGGCACATGAAAAGGAATGCCAGTCCCAAAAGACACTGACAAAGTTGCATATAGGCTACAAGGAGAGCTTGGAGAGAAATCAGTGGTTAAGAGGTGCGACGCATGATCCCAGTGAGGGCACCAAAAATGCTAATTCACGTCCTTTTGTGGCAGGTCAGTTGCCTAGGCCCCCACTACCGCCTCTCAGACTGGTCCAGAATAGTGGGTCCCTCCATGGAGACCACTGTAAAGGTGAATGGAGTGTCTACAAGAGCTGTATTAGACAGTGGCTCCCAAGTGACAATTATGTTCCAGGATTGGTATCAGAAGCATTTGTCAGAGCGTACCCTTACAACCATTAAGAAAGGACTGCATGTATGGGGGTTAAGTGAGAAGGCCTACCCTATTCCGGGTATATCCGAATTTGGCTGTCTTTCCCCACCTCCGTGGCTGGAGTGGCGAACAAGTAGAGACCCTAGCCTTAGTGTGTCCCCCACTGGACTGTATGATGGTGTCCCTTTGTTGATTGGAACAAATGCTCATATGTTCGGAAGGCTGGCACAGTTGTGTTATGAAAACAGGGTCAAAGACTAGTAGAGCTTTAAGAGTTCCGGCTTTAATTAAGAAGGCCTATGAGGCACAGAGATGCTGAAAAAACAGAACCAGAGGAACCGGTCGGAATTGTATGGAAGAAGGATCCTGAGTCTCTGATCCTGGCGCCAAATGCCCAGTGTACCTTACAGGGAGAGGTCCGTATCGAAAGGATGTTAAGAATAAAATATTAATGTTGGATGCACCAGGCAATGGAAAATTGCCAGAGGGACTGCTGGTCAAGCCTAGTATTTGCCGCTAGAGCCCATGCTTATGCAGAAGGGTAATGGTCAAGTTCATAATGTGTCTGAAAAAGACATTCGAGTAAACAGAGGTTGCATCCTGGCTAATGTGCATTGTGCAGACACTGCAGTGCTACCCAGCAACAGAGTTCAGGAAGAATGACAGAGTAGCATCCTGACTTGTTTGATTTCGGTGACTCCCGCTGCCAGCTGAATGGAAAGTGAGGATCAGTGAGAAGCTTGCCCAGAGAGACCAGGTGTTTTCTTTAAAGGAATGGGATGTGGGATGCGTGCAAGGAGCTGAGCACAATATCCGGCTGCATGACGAAAGACCATTTCTGATGAGGTCTCGACGCCTGGCACCTGCTGACATAGATGATGTGAGGCGACATCTGCAAGAGATATTAGCTGCTGGTGTAATACAAGAATCCAGAAGCCATATGCTTCCCCATTGTTGTAGTGTGAGGAAAAAGAATGGAACAGTAAGGATGTGTGTGGATTATCGCACTTAAACGGCGGACTATCCTGATCAGTACACAATGCCCGCATTCAGGATGCTTTGGACTGCCTAAGCAGGACAAGTGGTTCTCTGTGCTGGATCTCCGCAGTGGGTACTACCAGATCCCGATGGCCCCAGAGGACCGTGAGAAAGCGGCCTTTATCTGTCGCTTGGCTTCTATGAATTCATGAGGATGCCTCAAGGGTTCAGGTGCCCAGCCACTTTTCAGCGATTGATGGGCGTGCAGTGGGGGACATGAACTTACTAGAGTGCCTGGTATACCTAGATGATGTCATTGTGTTTGGCAGCTCACTGGAGGAACATGAGAGCAGATTATTTGAGTATGTGTGGACCGACTGGAGACTTTGGCCTAAACTGTCCATTGATAAGTGTCAATTCTTTCAAACATCAGTAAAGTATGTGGGACACATAGTATCCACCGAGGAATAGAGACCGACCAAGTAAAGTTGGGGCCTTGACCACCTGGCCACAGCCAAAAATCTAAAAGAACTGCAAAGATTCCTGGGATTCTGTGGTTGTTATCGGCTTCATCAAGGACTATTCAAGAGTGATCCGCCCTATTTAACCTTACTCAAGGGTATCCCCCAACCCACAAAAATACCAAAGTCAGCGTCCTCAAGACTGAAAGAGTGTATTTTCATCCGAGTGAAAGTATTTGGGGCCGCTGGACTCCTGATTAATGAGACTGCTTTTCATGAGATCATATATCAACTTACCCATGCTCCAGTGCTGGCCTATGCCGATCCAAGAAAACCTTACGTCCTGCACACTGATGCTAGCTTGCAAGGGTTGGGGCTGTGTTGTACCAAAAGCACGAGAATGGCCTGAGACCAGTGGCCTTTGCCAGTAGAAGCCTGACCCATCCGAAAAGAACTATCCTGTACATAAGTTAGAGTTCCTAGCTTTGAAGTGGGCTATTGTTGACCAATTCCATGAGTACTTGTATGGGGCTAAAATACTAGTAAAACTGACAATAATCCTTTGACCTATGTGCAGACCTCAGCTATGTTGGATGCCACTGGCCATAGGTGGCTTTCTGCATTATCTACATATGACTATGCTCTCGAATACAGGCAGGTCTGAACCACAGAGATGCTGATGCTCTCTCCGGAGGCCTGTTCCCCAGAATGATTGAGTCCGATTGGCAGAACCTGACATTCGGAACTCTGCCGGAAGTTTGACAGGGAGGAACAAATGTCCACGGAGACGAGTGGACTGCATGGTGGATTGCTTGGGAGCCTCTGAGAATTGCATACCTGCTGCTTATTGCCACTTTTCTGCAATAGACATTGGTGCACTGCCTCAGCTGGACAATGACAGTATTCAGCGGGCTCAATCCCGCGATCCCATGATCAAAGCAGCTTTGAAGCCCTCTATGCAGGAAAAGATGTGTCCAAATTACGCCCACTGATTTGAGAACTGCACTGTTATACAAAAGAAGGTCCTAAGTTGAAACTGATCAATAAACTGTTATACAGAGAAACAGTAGACAGAGGGGACAAGTAGACAAGCAACAACTAGTGCTGCCCACTGCCTTTGAGACTCAGTACTGAGGTCCTTGCACAACCATGGGGCACCTTGGTATAGACAGAACACTTGACTTGGTGAGATCCAGATTCTATTGGCCTAAGATGGGGGCTGATGTGGAGCAACACATTCGAACTTAGTAGTCGCTGCTTACAGAGGAAAGCTTTGCCCCAGAGGGCTGCCCCTTGTTAACATCACCACCAGTGCACCCATGGAGCTGGTCTGTATTGATTTTCTGAGTTTGGAGTCAGATCAAAGAAATATCAGTAATGTGCTGGTGGTCACTGACCATTTCACGAAGATATGCCCAAGCTTTCCCACCAAAGACCAGAAAGCATCCACTGTGGCTAAAGTACTTGTAGAAAACTTTTTGTTCACTATGGGGGCTCCACAAAAGAATCCATTCTGATCAAGGGAGAGACTTTGAGAGTCGTCTGATCAAAGAGATGCTTTCTCTGTGGGAGTGCTGAAGTCCAGAACCACTCCTTACCACCCCAGGGGACCCACAGCCTGAGCGTTTCAACCGCACTTTGCTAGATATGCTAGGAACCCTGCACCCAAAGGACAAGCCTAGATGGAGCCAACAAATTAGCCCTAATGTACATACTTATAACTGCACCAAAGTGATGCCACTGAGTTCTCCCCTACCGCCTGATGTTTGGAGAGAAGCTGACTACCAGTGGATGTGTGTTTTGGGGTCTCTCCTGATGGGGTTCAAGCTGACAACTATTTACAGTATGTGCAAAGTTAGGCCCTTCACTCATGCGTACCAACTGGCTCAAACCATGGCTGCGAAATCTGGCCAACAAAGAAAGGTATGATAAAAGGTGAAAGCACAGGAACTCCAGGAGGGAGATCGGGGTTTGCTAAGAAATCTGGGACTGCATGGCAAGCACAAGATTGTGACAGATGGCACCATCTCCCTCACATTGTAGTGGGCAAACTAGATGATCTGCCAGTGTACAAAGTAAGGGCCTGAGAATAATTTAAAAGATGTAAAAACAATGCATAGAAATCATTTACTGCCCATTGGACAAATCCTGATTGAGTCTGAGCCCCAGAAGATGCCTCTGGACCAGTGACTAGAGCTGCTGCTAAGAAAGATCAAGGAAGTCTGCACTACTGAAGCAGAGTTAAGTGTTCCCCCACAAGTCCCAGTTGAGCATGACTGTCAGTCCATATCGGAAGAAAGTGAGTGACTTTGAATACTATCCTTCTTCGAACTGAGTCAATTGTTTCGGGCAATCCCTAGTCAATACTGGAGATGAAGCTGGGCCTTCTGGACTGCCCTAAGCCCCAGCTTCATCCTGGAGCCAATGCTCCCAGTAAGTGAAGTGCAAAGCATCAGATCAGATGAAATGGAATCATTGTGCATGGTTGAACTGTCTGAGCTTTCAGGGGAGGAAAATGATAGATTGGGGCAGACTGGTGATACACCCAAACAAGAAGAGTATTTTGAGTGCCCTGACAGTCCACTGCCAGTGTCCGAAGCTCTCCATGGAGCCAAATGTTGTGGACTCAGAAACTGTAACTCCTGGAGCTGAAAGTGCCCCAAGTTCTAGCCTCTCTACCCCATGGAGACTCCCCTGACAAGTGAGGACAATGCTGAAAATGAGGCTCAGAGTGCAGAGACTATAACAGTTCCCCTAGAAAGACTGGTCGAGCTGTAAAGCCTGTGGTGCACCTCAGTTATGATTCACTTGGGAGGCCTGTGGATTTGCCTCTCAATGTTGTCCATAAAGGAGTATGTGTCCCCAAGCTCATTGCCCAAACTAAGTACTAGTGCTAACTCAAGTTACTTGTGTTGCCCCTCTAAGTATGGTGCCCTTGCCCCGTCCAGCCCCAAGGTAACTGATAGGAAGGGCCCCCTCTTCAGGTTTCATGTACAAGAGGTAATAACTTGAGTTATGGTACAATGTGTATGTAATACTGTGTAAAGAGTACGTACTGCAATGTTTCAGAAATGTGTTCTTGGTAAAATGATATATTGACTGATGATTACATGATGTGAGCCTAATGCAAATGTATATGGTTGCAGTTGAAACTTATGGGTACTTGCTTGCGGACGTCAAGCTTTCCCAGACCAGGAAGGTGTAACCCCTGCAAATGGGGGTTCCCAAAGACTTCAGGAGCTTGCTTGAATGCTCCAAGCCTGAATGGTGTTTGGCATTTAAGCCATTTATCAGTGAGTGTTTTAGAGCCTCTGGTATTGTCTCTTTAAGAGCTGTCTGCTTGCAGACATATAGTGGTTTGTATGGGGGACTGTGTGCTTCTCGAGTACCACTCGAGCTGCTGCCAATTCACTTCATTTTGCAGTCACTAGGGTGCAAAGGAACCTATCTGAAAGATGTAACTGTTTGCCAGAAATTATTTAGAGTAATAATGAATTACAGTTTGTCTAACCTGCTTTCTTTGCAGTCAGAACTGTGTCTGCTAGTTCCCCATTCTAGTTTTGAACTGCTGAACTGGACCAATCAGTGTGGGGTAAGCTAGTTCAAAATGATGCCTTGACGAATCAGAACTTGGACTCATAATCTGAGCCAGCCACAAGAGGATTGTATGGGCAGTGACTCTGGGAGATGTAGTTTAGACTTCATGCCTTTTTTGGACCAACAGCAGCAGTCTATTGTAGAGTGACAGCCAATCAGTCAAGAACTGGGAGGAACTCAAAGGAAGTGCCGGTTTCTGTCAGTTGGAGTTCAGTTGAGCTTTGGCAGTGAAGAAGGAAGGAGCCTGTGCTTTTTTCAGTGTGCAGTTTTAGTCAAAAAGCGTGTAAGGCCCAGAGTTCCGGTCTGCAGCTTGTGTAACAGCTTGTTAGGACTGAATCCGTCCTGTGAAAAGAATCAAAGGATCTCTGAAGAGTAGAAACCAGGCTCACCCTGTAGAAGACTGGAGGAATTGCTGAAAATTACACTTGGTCTGTCAGGAACTGAATCTGCTGTGTGTTCTCCCGGGTATTGTGCAGTAATTGCGATCGGGATACAGATGCAGCCTGCCTGGTATAGTGCTTTCTTTTATATGGATGTGTGAAGAGGTTTGTGTACCTCAAGTGAGCCCTGCTGACATTGAAGGACCCTATCTTATTTGGAGGTCGTGAGTACTAATTCAGGGTCGCTCCCTGTTGAATTGCCACATTAAATCCAAATGAAATTACTGTACTGCTGACTGTTTAATTCTCCTTTTCTGTGTGAAAGGGCCCTACCAGCTGCCACGGTTTGGACTAGCCACTAGGGCTTGGGTACCCAGGGACAGTAACTGATAGGGATAGGCTGTGCACAGAGCCATAGGTAGATTATTAGAGTGATAAGCTAATTAACCTGATTTCCCTGTCCTTGTTATATCCCCTAAATAAATCAGAGCTGCTTGTTTCAGTAAAGTTATACTGCCTGAGGTATTTGTCTATGTTAAAGTACTGTACTGTGATTGTTGCACTGTATCTCATTTCTGAGGAGGTCCCAGTGCGGAACCAGACCTGGGGGGTAAGTGTAGACTGTGAAGGTAATTCTGATATATTGTGTGGGCCACTAGTGGGAAGAAAGGGGTTGCAGTGTCCCAGAGGCTGTGACCAAGTTAGTTTAACTATTGCAAACCCTGACCTCTGGGTGGAGGCACCGCCATTGATCAGGCCCCTCAACCTGTTGGTGGCAAATCAGGCAGGGGTAGTAGCCCCTGGGATAGCGCCATCTAGGGGTTACATAAATACCAACAAACGCCCAAGGCGTTAGGGTTTCTAACCATAACGTCCTACCCTGTACAGACTGACAGGCATTGGGGTGTACCTTTGGATTGCCGACTGTACTGCTTATGCTATCCCACCCCACCCCCAGCCCCTGACAGGCATCAAAGGTGTACCTTGGACTCTTCAGCCCCAGACTTCACTCCATTCTCCTATGCTGCACCCATTTCAGCATATGTCCTTATGGAATGGGGTGACTGTAAAGCTAAACACCCTAAAGCACACCTCAACACATGTCGGTGTCTGCAGAATAGGGTAAGGTGACATGGCATGACCGTCATGGGCGACAACCCAAACACTTACCCCAATGCCTGTCCATCTCTACAGGATGGAGGTGGGGTTGGCGTGAACTTCAGTACTTCACTGCCATTCCTATTCTGCATCTGTCTAACTCCGCATTTCAATGCTAATACCAGCAAGAAAACTTTCGCATTGACAAATGCTTGTTTCCAACAGTTCCCTCACCCTACGGAAATCCGCCTTTCTAAAGTCCCATGCTCTTATAATATGTGCCTTTGGCAGTCCCTGTCTGGACCTACAGTGCTGTTGTTCTGTGATTGCTAAAACTGAGTGGTTCCAGGACTGCTATTTTTAGAACCCCTGACTGCTGGTGAGCACCAGATCCAGCAGTGCCTCTACCCTTGTTGGGCCCTGGACTAGCTAAACTAGAAACACCTCCTGGCATGCATCCACCAGGAGCTGATTCCTAGTACTTGCTATGACTGGAACTTTCCAGTCCACATCTGGCATATCTAAATCCCCCACTACACCACTTACCCAAAATCATTTGCCTTTCTAAGCATTTATCCCAGTTCCTTGTCCACCACTGATCCTGACCTGATTGTCTGCAGACCACCTCAATCCGAATGTATTTTCCATTACCTGTGGCTGATAGCACCCATAGGGTTTCCAGGTTACTTGACCTCCTAGGCAGTCTATTTTGGCTGCTTCTATCTCCTATTTTACATACACCACTACTCCCTCCCCTGCTCTTTGCCTTGTCCTTCCTGAACAGTGAGTGCCCTGGCATAGTTATGTGCTATTAACGTGTTTGTGTTCCATTAGTGGTTCAAGTGTACCCACATTTCTGTGACTGCTACTAGGTCGAGGCTCCACTTTCGTGTCCAATACCTGTAGTTCCGACATTGTGTTGCCAAGACTCCTTACACTGGTACACATAATTTTCCAACATTTATCCCTGCCCCATCCATTTCCCTTAACCCTGCGTAACATTTGATTCTGCTGTGTTGGTTGACAGGGGAAGCCAGGAAGGCCCCTCTGCGTTCATGTCATCTGGTGTGTACCTTGCGCTCTGACTCTCACCCCTCACTATTTTAACTAGCTATATGCAATGCCCACTTTTCTCCCACCACCTTCCTCCCTCACCCCGTCAGTTAGGATGCAAGCTGTCCCTTTGAACAGCAACCAACCCTGCCAGGTCAGTCCCCAAGGAATCAAATCCCCTCCTCTTTGCACAAACCCCTCCAGCCATGCAATGAATGGGAACACATGGAATTGTTCCCTCTGATTCAGACATGGCTGTAATAGCACCTCGGAGAAGGTTACCTCCCCTGTGTCCTCTACTTTGCCACCTTCCCTAGAGCACACAAATTTGACTTCACCTGTTAAATGCTCCACCCACTCAGATTATTTGTGCCCATATGTACAGTTAGATTCAGGTGTAGCCTTCCTCACACAGAGGGCCTACTTGACAGCTAGCCTACACCCCTGCCCTAAACACCAGCCTGAGTCCAACTTTGTTCTCCCGGTCTGAAGACTGTGAGTTTGGGGCCAGTGAACACATAGGATGCCCCTCAGATTTTTCCAGTGCATTGGTGCATAGAATCACCAGTCAAATGGAGGTGGTGAATAGGAGAGGGGCTAACAACAGTGGGCATGATAGGAGCAATCAAAGCACTCAACTACATCACCGGGCTTTGTTTGTTTCTCCTGAAGAACCCCAAAACCACCACTGATCACCATATTGGGGACTAGTTTGTGACCACACTGACAGGAGGTACAATGAGGTAGGATGAGCAGATTTGTAAAATATATGGAAGACCATGAGATCACAGGGAAAGGGCACTGCCATCATTGTTTGTGAAGAAGTCAATCAACAACCAGGAAGAGATTCACTTGACTGAAGAAGGAACAGGAAGAACAATGCATGGAGTCATGGGACATGTACTTATTCCACAGGACTATTGTCCACAAAGAGCAACCCATCTAGGAGCCAGAGGAGACAGGCAGGACCACACCTGAGACTCTAGACCAATAGACACAGTCCCATTTTGTAGCACAGTGGGAGCTTGAGTCAGTGTGAGTCAGTCTGCTGCTGTATCTGTGAGGAGGATCAAGACAGAGAGGCAAAGATGTAAAAGGAGGAGTTTTACATCTTAAAACTCAACATAGCAACTGCTGACTGCTATTTGTATTGAGATTCAATGGCAATACAATTTCAGCACAGAAGCAGGGTAGTTTTGATGCATTCCTCAAAGCCATGCTTGCTGCTGGACTTTTCCTTATAGGAGGCCTAGTTCATGGCACCCTGATGATTATCAGAGGAAATGGTGAAGGACCAAGAGACCCTCAGCAGAGCGGGAAAAGCCATCACTGTAACAGTTATCCACCTGTGCCAGGATCTCCAAGAGGAAGAGGACCAAGGAGACTTGGAGTTCTAACCCAGGGAAATCCTCAGAATGTAGCTCAAGGCCTGCTTTGCATCCGATTCTGATGCATCCAAGTCAACAGAGCCTGAACAGAGCTGAAATCTAGGACTGGTTCATGAGTAAGACACAGGGCTCTGGCTCTGAGCTTTTTCCATATAGTTAGATAGACAGGGAAGGGATAGGAACATTGTTTACCCAGGAGTAGCACATTGCTCAAGCTTGTTTCCAGATGCGACTCTGGGAGCACAAGGAAAGTTAAGTGACTTGCCCAGGATCACACAGCATGCACCTAGGCGGCTGTGGATTCAAACCCAGGTCTCCAGATCTGAAGCTCAGAGCCTTAACCCACTGCGCGATACTGCCTAATTTCTGGGCCTTGTACATTGGTAGGAGCCCAAGCAGCAATCTGTAGCAAGGACTAAAGCAGAACTCAGATAAAGAGTTAACAAAATAGTGTTTGACATCAGCTACTCCTAAAGTCACAGCACTGCACCAGTCTATATCAGGTCTGCAATACTGTACAGCCAGGTGGTGTGTTCACAGCAGGGCTTGCCCACCTGGGGTGAAGGGTTTGTTGCACCAAAGAGAGCAGATTTATAGAACAACACATTACTTTCCTCTGGTCTAAAGCAGAAGAGTAAATAGAGGATATCTGATGGGTGGTTATCTGATATTTTTATCTTCACGAGTGGTACGTGACCTCTTGTTCAAGAGGTCACTGACAAGTGAAGATAAAAATGATATTTGAGAGCCGCGCATCAGATGCCCAGTTTATACGATCTATCTTAGTGGTTTTAAAAAGATTGTAGAAACCGTGGCTGCCATGAGGTTCAGCAGAGCATGAGGCACAGTGCTCAGTGCAGGTGCAGGGTGATGTACCCCACTAGCAAGATGAATGAGATGATGTACCTTAAAAGTAAAAAAAAAAATGATCTAGCTAGCTTAGGTCCTGTGCCTTTGATAGCATTTTAACCTACTGAAAATGCTAATGTATCTTGTATAAAAAATTACTATTCCATATAACTTGTCGCTGTTCATTTGCATGCATACCTGATCCCACAGAGTTTCACAGTACAGTATGTCGAGAGTTAAAATGTGTATATTGGTGTATATCTGAGTGTTCCATCTCTAGCCTGGAGCAGAAGTATTAAACGTCCCCGTACACCCTTAGTCTAATTTCCTATTGAAATGTCATTTAATCGTAGAACGTGATGGCAGAGAAAAAAAACAAGGGCCCATCCAGTCTGCCCACTGGCTTTTTTGTTAGTGGGCCCCAGTTAGGGGGAGGCACAGGGCTTAACCCTGAAGTGCTCCAAGTGTCTTTCACAATGCTCTCAGAGCCATCTGCACTAAGGAAAAAGGTATAAGTGACTGGAGGAAGGACCAAATGCACCACTCTTTTGAGATGGGTTACACAAGTATTCAAGATGTTGTAATCTGAGCCCCCAATCACTGCTCCCCAGAGATAACAGTTTCACTTTCGGTGAGATTCCTAGTTGGGCAGGAAGCTTGAGTTTCTGTGCATATTTTGTGATTCTTAGTGGAGTCACACCCCTGTGTGTGAGTGCCTCAGTGTGCCCTCAGTCCTAAGCTCATGTTGCATCACTGAAGGTTTTCCCACGTGCAGCACATCATGACCTTGGCTGCGCTGTCAACACTTGGCACAGTGACTGTAAACAGGAAGTAGTTGGGAAGCTGACCATTTGGCAGGAGATCCAATCAATAGAAACTTCCTGGTTGCTCACCATGTGAAAGACAGGACGTTCCCAGCAATAGCACACATATCCTGTTTCCTGTCTTCTAAAAAAGGTTCCGTAAGAGAGGCACCTGCTTATTGTTTAGATGCAAATCAGAGTTCCTCCATATGGGAGAAAGAACTAGCTTGGCTCCAGCAAGTTGACTGTGACAGATCCAGAAAACAGTAATAAGGAAGATTGGGTGATGATGCAGTGGGCTGAGGAATGCAGCAGCCATTCATTGTTTGAGGCCCAGCTGTAACCCTTTCTCTTCATGGACTTCCATACATGTCTGGAATTCCAATATGAACATACAAAATACATTATAAATGTACTGACTTGCTGCTTTACATATCTCAAGTGAAAATAATAAGTTTAGACACTCAATGGGACTGTTGTCATTTATCCTCCTTTATGCCCCTCCACCAGCTTACACATCTACAATTAAACATTATGGAATGGGTAGAAAGAAAACTGGCTCCTTATTGGTCAAAAGGTACTTTCAGCCAGGCTGTTATCCCAGCACACAAGCCTGGCTGAAAGTATCTGAAAAAAATATTTAAAAAATTGCATTCAAGCTTGTAAAAAGGACATTTTTATGTAAGCAATAAGACATGATAGGATGTTGTTTGTTCTACGATAACCACATGTCTAGGTGTGTGGTAAGGCATGAGGCCAAAGGCTGAGTGTCTTTCCACATGTAGGCGTGCAGTTATCACAGAGCAACCAACACCCTTGAGTGTCTTATTGCTCTTATAAAATGGGTTATGATTAGGAAAAAAAACACTGACAAATAGTTTGCATGTGTAACATTTTGTAACATTTATTTAAATAAAGACCAGAGAATTTCTTAAAAAAGGGAGAAAAAATCGTTCCTAAATACACTGTTTGGAAGGGTCAAAATAATAAATCCCTTAGAACCATATGATGCACTACTTTTTGGGTGGCAGACAAAATAACAACAGAAAAAAAGTCCCCATAATGTGGAACATTTTAGGTTTACTTGTTGAAATTGATTAATTACACCTTGCCAAGGAATATAGGGTTTATGAGCTTAAAAGGCATGTTTTCCTGCACTGTATTTCCTCTTGATGGTGTTTCATGCTCATTGTCTCTGAATTCAGTTTCAGGCTCCAACTTCTGCTTCTCGTGGGTAGGCTCCATTTCTTGACTCTTGCTTGAAGATTCCATCTGCTGATTTTATTTCATACTGTGTGCCAGGATTCCGCCCCACTTTTTCTGGTCTGCAACAGAGGCACTCCAATAGCTTCTCAAGTTAGTTTTTGATCTGTGCCCCATGACTGCCACAATTTCCCATGCTTGCAGTCTGGCAGTAGATAGTAGATTCATAACTATGGCTCTACTAGAGTGGTTTGTGTACCGCTGAGGTTACACTTTGCTCAACAGGTTGACTGTCCCTTCCCTGTTGGAATAGATAAATATTTTTCACCAAACCAGCATAAGGCACATCTGTGAGCCAAGCCCTTTCTACCCTGAAATTTCAGACCAAAATTCCAAACCGTCTGGGTGCTAGAAGATGACAAAAACGGCAAAAACAGCAATTTTTAAACTTTCATTCACTATACGGATCTTGGAAGCCACACATCTGACTGAATCAAAACTTCGCATGTCAAGAGATCTACCCCACCAAGACAATGCATGCAATATTTTGTGCAAATCTGTTGAACGGTTGCAAAGATATTAAAGTGCAAAGAATCCAAAAAGACAATTTAAGATACTTGTTTTGGGGTTTGAATTCAAGAAATGGAATGTTTACTATGCATGGAATACAAGAATTCAAATCTCTGCTCATTTCTACTGGCAGAATGTTCACCCCCGCTATCATACAACAGAGGGCCTCAGATGGAACCAGGGCTTTTATTTTATCTGCAACAGGTTAAACAGCACAGATTTCCCCAGTAAGCAGGTGAGGATAGGAGGGGGAATTTTCATGGTCAGCAAATAAACACCGTAAATTAAAATTGTAGATTCTGTAGTACTTCATTTTTTTTAGTTGTGTGTGTGTGTAAGAAGAGGATTATGAGAGCAAATAACATTTAATTATTGTGCTTTTAAATTTAAGGAAGTTTTATTTTTAGGGCCTAGTTGAAGGTTTTTAGTGAGTAAAGGTGACAGCCACATTTGTGATACCAGTCAGGGATGTGTGGTAGTATTGATTTTATTGTGAAGAGGTTACTGGACCTTCCTACAATGTGGTTGTGCTGGGATATCAGCACAGGGTTCCAAGCTCCTCAGCTAATCAGGTTTGTGGATTTTGTGTTGCTTTACGCATGTGTAAGAACACATTGCATCAGCAGTTAAGGACATGCCACAATGCATAAAGAAATTGCCATGTCATTTATAGTCAGCCGTTTTGGTGCATTACAAGCTACCAAACAGCTGATTGCGTGGCTTCCCATGGCGACGGCTTCTCCTTGGGCCTCTCAGTCCTCAGGAAGCAGACACAGAAGTCGATGACCACTGTTCAGTGTGCCTTCCTGGTGAAACATTTCAAAATACAAAATAAAAAAAAAGCCGACGGGGTGCCAATCTCCTGTCAGCATAACCCCCTCCCAGTTGATTTGCAGGCGGGGTGGCTAATCCCCATCGGCATAATGTACCTCCCCATTTGTTGTTTACTGAAGAGGTGCCCAATCCCCCCTTGGCTCATGAGTCCCCCCAGCACACTGTATGGCCAAGGGGTGCCCAACTCCCGCCTCGGCTCCACTGCCCCCAAACAAACTTCCATCTACCACTGCGGAGCCCCACCCCAGCGTGGCAAACTCCTTGGCCAACAGGGTGCCCCAATCCCTCGGCTCCACTGGCCCCAAATAAACTTCCTGGTGCCACGCTGAAGCCCACCCCAGCATGGCAAAGTCCCCGTCAGTCTTTAAAAAAAAAAAAAACCTAGAAGAGAAAACAGTCCTCGTTGATTCTTTTGCCCCCTCCCCAACCCATGCCCAACCTCTGCATACTCCACTTCAGACACCCCGCCTCACCCCATACTTACCTTCAGAGCCTGGCATGATGATCTTCTGTGGACCAGGAACGCAACTGCACTCTTCAAAGCCGACCGCGAACTGAAGAAATGCCGGTAAGCTGTATAATGGCATAAATAGGGTTTTTTTCAACTTTGGTGCATATCTCGGCCATTTTTGGGAATGTTTTCACCAAATTTTCAACATGGGGTTCTTGGGACCCCACCAAATGAACTCAGTCACCGTCATTTTGTTATTCGGTCCCGGAAGGTGATTTCGCAGTCACTGTGCGGAACCACCTTTCAGGACCAATTAATGAAATGACAGTGTCACAGTTCATGAGGTAGTCCCCCCAAAACCCTATGTTGAAAATTTGGTGAAAAAATTCCCAAAAATTGCAGTTTTACAAGTGTGCATTGCACAGTTCCTACACACGCTCATAACTTCAAGCATTTTTAATATTTTCACTCCAGATTTTCAGCATTGCCATTTAACCACACCTCCTTATGAACAGTACAGCTGTCATTTTTCACATCTCCCCAGAAATGTGTTTTCGCACCTGTAGTGTACAGTGGCGCAGTCGGTGTGCAAAATCAATGTTTGGGACAGATTATGAAAATCACAGTGACACTATTCATGAGGTAGGCCCCCAAAAACCCTATGTGGAAAATTTAGTGAAAAAATTCCCAAAAATTACTATTTTACAAGCATGTGTTGCACAGTGCCTACGCACGCTCATAACTTCGAGCATTTTTAATATTTTCACTCCAGATTTTCAACATTGCCATTTTACCACACCTCCTTATGAACAGTACAGCTGTCATTTTTCACATCTTGCCTGAAATGTGTCTTCGCACATGCAATGCGCAGTGGCGTGGTTGGTGTGCAAAATCAATGTTCAGGACAGATTAAGAAAATCATAGTGACACTGTTCATGAGCAGAGGTCTTAGACTGGCTATGTTGAAAATCTGGTGACAAACGTCATAAAATGACTATGTTATGAGCGTGCATTGTGCAATTCCATGCACCCTCATAAGTTCATGAATTCGTAATATTTTCAGTCAGATTTTCAACTTTGGCATTTTTCCACCTCCTTATGAACAGTGCAGCTGTCATTTTTCACACCCTGGCCGAAATGTGTTTCTAATTTCTAGCGCAGAATATCGCAGTCTCTGTGGGAAATCAGTGTTCGGACAGATTAAGAAAAATCACAGTGACACTGTTCATGAGGCGAGGTCCCAAAATGCCTATGTTGAAAATCTGCTATAAATATCCCCAAACTAATTACACACATTACGGTGTCACGTTGCAGTTTCTACACATTAGTGACTTCACCAGTTTTTATATTTTCGGCTCAGATTTTCAACATTGCCATTTTTACACCTCTTCATCAACAGTACAGGTGTCATTTATGCATCCTGTTAAAATGTGTTTGCACCTGCATTGCCAAGTTGTGATCGCTGTGCAAAATCACCTTTTGGCTAACAAACTGATAGTGTCACTGTTCTGCGGTGGGTCGCAAAAGCCCATGTTCAAAACTTGGAGTAAAACTATCAAGAAATGCCCAAGGAGTTAGGGTTTTCGACCACAACGCCCTACTCTGTAGGGACTGGCAGGCGTCAGGGGTATGATTTGGGATTGTCGACAGTAATGCTCATGCCATTCCACCCAAGGACATAGCCACTGACACGCCAGACACACCATGTTGTGCTAAAGATCAGTGGTGGGGTAGCGGGAGCTGGCTGGCATCTTGCATTTCTTTTTTTTTCTGGCCCTTTGAAGACTATTCATTTTTTTAAGGGAGGGAGGAGGCGTGAGAAGTCTAAGCATGTGATGCGACCCCAGCGGACCTGATTGAGATATATTTTTGCCATCTCAATCAGGTCCACTTGCTTAGAAAGGAGGTATGGCTAAAGGGGGCGGGTCATGCGAGCGGTCTCTTTAAATGCCCATGGAAAAACAGCCTGGACTACTAGGTCATTGTTCCTCTTCATCTGGAATGGAGATTTGGGAAGGAACTGAAGTGGAGCTGTACAGAGGTGATAGCAGCATGCAGGTGTGGTGGGTTGGTTTTTTGGAGACGTCCGATCCAGCTTTTGAATGTGCTTGGTGGTGGAGGGTTGTTGAGACTCGGAGAGAAGTTGGACCACAGAACTTGCAGTCAGGGCAGCGGCAGGTTGGGTTGGGAGGCTCGGGACATCAGGACTCAGGACTGTAGTGTGCACAGTGCAGGCAGCAGCAGTCACAGTTGGACGTCGTGGTCCAGTCAGTGAGAGACACTGACTCGACGAGGCACAACTCAAGGGAGACCAGTTCGACTTACTGTATGCTGCTGGGGACCAGGTTTCTGTGTAGGGGGTACCATCACCGCCTGCTTGCTGCTGCTGCTCTGCTCTGGAAAGAAAGACTTTGGTAAAGAAAGAAAGAAAAAGCCTTTGTTGGGGATTTGGGATTCCAAAACACACTTAAGAAAACAGGTGATCCTTTGTTGCAAGGAACTGTAGAGGGATGCAAGGATAGGAGACCCATATCCTTCCAACAGCAGCCCACAGGGGTGAAGACGAGATACTGAAGCTGCAATGTATTAATATCCAAACTCTGTACCTGTGGAAAAAGCTGTACCTGCACTGCAGCCTGAAAATCTGCAGACCCATTTTCTCTCCTGGCCAGTCATTTGTTTTCCAACTTGGAAGGAGAATTGTTTACAGCTTCCAAAAGGTGAGTCACAAAAATAAATACATAAATAAAAGTGTAGGTGGGATACGGGAAAACTTGAGCTAATGTTGCTTTTATCTGCACACAGTGCAAAGTGTGTGCCTTTTTTCATACCAAAAAATACACATTTTATATTATAAACAGGCAAACAAACTGCTCCAAATATGAATGCAGGAGTTTCCATGACCCGAAGACCCAAGGTGCTGCGTGTTATTCTGGGGACAATAGCAGTGTCCCTTTCAGAGACATAGAAAGGCTTGCAAAGCTTTTGAGCTTGTAAAAACACCATGGGCCAGATATTCAAACTGCGCCATTCTGTGGCGCAAGCCCTTGCGCTGCTCAAAAAAGTTGCACAGGGATGTGGCCAGGGCGATATTCAACGAAGTTGCGCTATTGAGCAACTTCTTTAAATATCGCCCCCTGGCCACAGCCACTGTGCATGGCGGAGTGGAACTTGCGCCACCGCAAGTGGTCAGAGTGGTGCATTCAGATGCGGTGGCGCAAGTTCCATTGCGCCATGCGCAAACCTGCGATATTCAAAAGGTGACATGCAAATGGAGCCATCATTTATGCAAGGCGCGGCGGGGGCATTTGCATTTAATTACGGCCCCATTTGCCTGCTATTAGCATTGGGGTGCGCCAATCCCCGACTTGCGTCTGGCGCCCTGCCAGGCAGCAGCCGTCGGGGAGCGATGCCCCCTGCAGCCCAATCGCGGGCATAATAGTGTTCCCCCCCATTAGCCCGATTGCGGGCAGGACGTTCCGTTCCTTCCCCATTAGCCCGATCACGGGCATGACGTTATTTCCATTAGCCCGATCGTGGGCAGAATGTTATTTCCACCCCCATTAGCCCGATCGCGGGCAGAACATTATTTCCAGCCCCCATTAGCTCGATCGCGGCAGAACGTTATTTCCACCTCCCATTAGCCCGATCACGGGCAGAACGTTATGCCCTCGAGCAGCCCGATCACGGCATCAGACGCCCCTCCCCAAAGTCCAATATCCCTGGTGGTCCAGTGGACCGCGAAGCCGATCACGGGCATAACGCCAAACCCACCCCCCAAAGTCCAATATCCCTGGTGGTCCAGTGGATCACGAAGTCCAATCGGGGCATAATGTCAAACCCACCCCAATGTCCAATATCCTTGGTGATCTAGTGGCCCCCACCCCACCCACCCACGGAGCCCCACCACCCCGCCTCCTCCTCACAGCCGGTATGGCAGCACTCCCACCCGCCTGCCGCCTCCTGGCCCGACGGATTAGTTGGTAGGCCGCACACCCATTGATTCAGAGTAAGAGTCATGGGCGGCAGCCCATACCGCATAAGGTAGTCCAGATATGTGAATGAATTCACAGGCCATTTTCCTATTATAACATGTAGTGCCCCAAAGTTAGGGCACAATGGGAAAAAGGGATCCTTTCCCCAACGTGGATTTTTCTTTTTAATTTTTCTCCTGGTTCCCTCCTGCAGTCCCAGACCTCTCTGTCCTTTGTTTAGTTTTTGTGCTGTTTGGCACTGGAAAGGGGATTGTGGGCAGGAAACCCTCCCTGCAGGACTATCTTGCCCAATCCCCTGACAAGGAGCCAGGACCTCCCCTGCCCTACAAAAGGGCCGGGGAGTGGACAACAGGGGCAGTCAGCGGTACAGGAAGGAGGATGGAGGAAGCAAGAAGCATGGAATAAAGAAGAAGTACCTGCAGTGGGTCCGTGGCTCCTCTGGCATTGCTCCCCTCTGGTTGGCCTCCTGGGCATGTGGCAGCAGCAGCAGGGTGGGTCAGGTGGAGTGTGGCTCCTCAGAGCAACCTGTTCTCCCTGGGCAGAGCCCCGATCAGCAAGGGGGGAAGAAAGGGTGGATGGACCAAGTGGTGCTGCAAAATAATAGGTCCGGGCAGAAACTGTGCCCTGGACCTGTAGTTCCGTGCCCAGCAGCCACAGCAGTCCAGCGGGCAGTCGAGTGGGAGCGCGGCTCCCTGGCCATTTTGCCAACCTTCCCCAGCAATGGAGACATCCCAGGCCATGGTGGTGAGTGGGCAAGTGCCCAATCGCTTTTTATGCTCGTGACACAGGCGCCAGGGATGGAGAGGGGAAGAGAAAGGGCAATTAAAGGGGCTGAGTGCCAAAAAAAAAACAGTCTTAAAGGGCCAATGCCCCAGTGAAGAAAAAGGGGGCCGCAGTTGGCCCTCTGGTAACTTGCCAGCCCTGAAGGAAAGGGGGATTAACAGGCAGTGTGCTGTCTGCCCCGAAGGAAGGAGGAAAAGGCCCCAGGATGGGTCAGAGGCCACTAAGAATATTATTTTTTTTCTTTCCCTTTCTTCTTCTATTATAGTTCAGATGTGAAACCAGAAGGCAGGCTGGGCCAATAGTAACTTGCCTCTAGCTAGATAAAGAGAGAGAGGGGTGCCACAATTGTAAAAGCCCTCAGGGAAGGAAAGGGACAAAAAGAGAAAAGGAACAGACCTGGGGCACAGTGGGGTTAAGGCCCTTGGGGTCTATTTATGTGCCATTCTGCAGCAGATGACAGGGACAGAAACCAAAGGCCTTCAGTCAGTTGCCGTGAGGGAGGGGCTAGCCGTGAGCATCCAGGCCCTTAAGCATAGGGACTAGTGGATGAGGCCCTACCTAAGGCCGGGGGGGAGGATGTTCCTATGGCCTAAGTGGCCCAGCACCCAAATTGAACCATGCTGTTGCCTGCCTAGCGCCCCCTAGAGACTGTATTTCCTACAAGAATTGAACTGCCTGCCAGAAACTAAATTGCGTGCTTGTTACTGAACTGTGTTATCAAATTGCACCTTGGTGTACCGGATGTCCAGCTTCACCTTGGCTGCCCGGACCAGCTTCTCCAGAGCCTGATGCTGACCCAGGAGGTCCCGGCCCTCTGCCATCTGCAGCAACAAGCTCTTTATGGAGTCAATGCCCACCTGCTGATCGTAGCAGAGGAAAGCCCAAGCTTGGTTCACCAGGTTTTATCATCTTGGCCATGTGCATGCTGGACTGGGACTGAAAGGGGCTAACCCCCATTTTGGGTTTGACCAATTGTTGGTCCGGATCATATTGTTTCATTGTTTATTTTGTTACCCTGTAGTGTTATACAAAACTGTCGTTTTTATTGTCCCTGGTAAATAAACTTCCTGCATCTTGGTCACTGAGTAAGCTTCCTGCCTCTCCTTCCAGATTTTTCTGGCCTGTCCTGTAATTGTTAGGGAACCTTCCGGTACCCTAGAAACACACCCCCTGACATGCCTTATTTCTTAAATAAGGCACAACAGGGAGCGTATTATCTTGGGATAATGTCATGCTTTGACTGTGTTGTGAGGCATGAGGCGCAGCCGATTGCCTTCAACCACCCGAGACGTGAAGTTAACCAGCATAAAACATGCCCTGGAGTGGCTTATTGTGATTATAAAATGGATACTGTAGAACAAAGAAATTTTTTTTTTTTTATGTAGGATTTCTTTAGATTGGTGTCAAACACTGATGTTGTACTGAGATAACATTACAGCTTGAATTGCCTCCAGACCAGTCAGCCTTCTATCCATTTTATAACTGTATCTCCACTTGAAAACTAGGCATTTGCTCAGATATGGATAATCTGGAGGTACAAAATTGTAAAAAATCTGTAAGGGCCTGCACCCCCCCATGTCCAAGGCTGTATGGTGGTAGTCTCGGCAGAGGAATACCGCCTTACATAGAACCTGTTACTGCACAATCACTGCTACCACCTCAGGCTTGGTACACTGGAGAAGGGGCACCATGACCAATACACTAGGGCATCAAAAGAAAGAGACCACACAAGTTGAAACCAAACATGGAGCTGTGATTAAGCTGGGTGCATTTATTTATGTCTGCAGATGTTACACAGCACAAAGGCATTTCCTTTCACTCTCCTTCATACGATTCTTCCTGTGTACAGTAATAGCTGCATCCACTGTACCCTCTAACTCAACTGGAGCTCTGATTTCCATACCAACCATTCTGAGGCATGTTCTCCATGAAATGCTTCCCACATTATTGTTTTCCAGGTTTACCTCTGCACTTACTTACAAGGCACAATAATTTACATTTAGCAACGAAGCTAGCCCAAATAGATACACTTTGCACACATCACTAACCTCCCTTTAGCCCTCGCACTCCCAAGACCATTTGTCTGTGGCATGCTTCCAGGTAGGACAAGCACTATCCCTATGGCAAATCTATGCTGCATGTTTCTTACCCTGTCCTTGAAGAACAATTTTAAGCTGAGCAGAATGTCAACATTATGACAGTACTACTAAACTGATAGTTGGTCTGGTCAGGAACACCTGGTCCTCTCTCAGCTCTCCTCCTTCCTTGACTCCTTATCTTATTTCACACCCTACCAGTCTGGCTTCAGGAAGACCCACTCCACCGCCACCTCCCTCATAAGGCTCACCAATTCCATCCACACTGGTATGGACCTAGGCCACATTACCTCAGCTATTTTTGTTGACCTGGCAAAGGCATTTGACATTGTCTCCCACTCTTTCCTTCTGTCCAAACTCTTTCTTGTTGGACTCTTAAGTGTGGCTACAAACTCCTACCTGGTTGGTAGAACCCAATCGGTCCGCATTGGAAACATCACCTCTGCCCCCTCCCAGTCACCACTGGGGTGCCACAGGGCTCTGTACTCAGACCACTCCTGTTTTTTATCTTCTTTAACGATCTGCCCTCTGCTTGCCCTCATACATCCATTCATATGTATGTGGATGACACTGTGCTGTATACCTCCAGCCCAACAGCCATTGATGTGGAGACCAGACTCCAGATGGACTTCAGTAATGTTCAGCTATGGTTTCGTGCAAATAAGCTTTCACTAAATGCCAAGAAAACAGTCTCCATGACCTTTGGCACTAGACAGAGCCTCTCACAGCTCCCCTCCTCCCGAAATTTCCACACTCTGGACGGGACTTCCTTGGAGGCCTGTACCTCCTTCAGATATCTTGGTGTCTGCCTCGACCAGCACCTAGATTTTTCTGTGCATATCGATGCCATCCATAAGGAGTTCCACCCCAGGCTGGGTGCTTTATACCATAACCATGGTTGCATCCCACTGCCGGCTCACCGCGCTATGGTACAGAAAATGATCTTCCCCATCTTTGACTACGGGATAGTCTATATTGCCACTCCCAAGTCCCTCTAGCCAGACTGGACCCACTCTTCCACTCCTTCTGTCATTTTGCTCCTGACTGTTGGTCCTCCTCCCACCCACCACCACTGCGTCCTCTATCAGTCCCTGGGACTCCCCTCCCTACAGGACCGAATGCTGTCAGACTGCACATGGTTCACAGTTAAGTTCTGGACCCTGTCTCTACCTAATTATCTCACTCCTAAATTACCTACTCCTGCCCTTCCTGCGTACATGCTGAGGAACAATGATGCCAGGCTCCTATCTGTATCATACATATCCACAGCTGGAGGCCAGGCAGCTTTCAGGTACCGCATGCCTAAACTATGGAACTCCCTTCCTACGGCCATTCGGCATACAACCACCACCCAGCACCTTAATTCCCTCCTCAAACTACATTACTCCTCCAGCTGCTCATGTGACTAAATAATCTAGCCCACACTAGGGCCAGCATCCTCCTATTGTGTATGTATAAGTTAGACCCGAAGGGTTCTGTAGGAGGTGCATATTGTAGTTTCGGTCTGTTTCTACATGCCTTGCACTACTAATTGCTGATGCACTGTATTTAAGTAATGTTCTGTACTTCTGTGCCTGGTATTTTATGTATCATGTATGCATACTGTACTCTCTTAATCACTTGTGTACCTTGTATTCAAACTTATTGCACTCTCCATTACCCTCCCCAGGACGTATCTAGAATCAAGCAGTAGCCTGCTCAGTATGTCTTCCTGGTAAAACTTTAAATAAATAAATATCTGCTTCCTCTGAGAGTGTACTGATGTCTCTAGTGACCCAAAGATAGAGGCTCCCATACATGGCCCCTCACATGGGGACTTACCAACCCCAGCCTTTGCAGACCTCCTCCTCCTGACAATCTTTCATCTGGCTAACTGCCAGGGAGAAATGCTTGCTACACTGCGTTGGCCTAAATGGACATTTTCACTGCAAGGTTTACTTACACATGCCCATATGAATGGTTGCTCCATTTAACTGTTGAGTTCTTCTTGGTTGCTTCTGGCAGGAGTTTATCAAGAAGGATCCCTGTCACCACCCTTGAGGGACAGTTCTTGACTCCCTCTCTGGTGTGCCATCTGGTTCCTATTCTCACTGGGGTCCTCGAGGCCTTCCTAGGAGACTTATCCTTCTGGTGCATGTCGGTGAAACACTGGAGACCTGGACAGGGAGCAATGCCACCCAGACCCAGGGGTCTTCCCACCATTTCTGGGCCCGCAAGCCCTTTCCTGGGTCACAGCTGGAAGCTGGACTGCCTCTTTCTGTTTCTTCTGCTGAAAAAACTGAAGACCCACACCTTGCTGCTTGCCTCCCCTCTTACATTCAGGGGTGGGCAGGACCATGAATATTCATAACAGAGCTTTCCCACTGCTAACTGAGTCAGAAAACTCTCTACACAAGCATTATTTCACCAAGCAAACAAGGGACCCCTCTAGAGGACTACTCACAGGGTCAAACTTAACCCTTTGAGAGTCTTCTAGAAACTGGCGTCGCTCTGAAGCGAAAGTGTGGTAAAACGTCAATCAATAAAAAATTGACATCATTCTGTTTTTCTTCCTTGGGCTCACCTGAACCCCTCCTCACCTGGACAGTTGGATTTCCATTGCTGCACCCTTGCTCCAGCTGGTGAGACCAACAACAAGCTGCTTTGCTGGCCGACACCAATGCTGCTCCTCAGCCATCTGGTAGGGTGTGTATGAATTCAATGTGGCCCATCCTGCACCCTCGCTTTTTCCCTGGAGTGAAATGCCTCACCCCAGCCAGCCACAGTGTGGGATTCAGGGACTGAACATGAACTACAGTCTCACTAATGCACACCTCCTGCCTAACAACCATGAAGCAGCATTGGAGTCAGCTGTGAAGGCACACTTTTCTTTTTGTATGGCAAGAAGTGCCCACGATGGCTTCAGAAGGAACAAGTTAGGGATCAGAACAGGGAAAAATGAAATGCAAAGGGGCCATTTGGTTAAAGTGAACAAACATCCTGTAATGGACATTTTAATTTTTATATTGTAAATGCGAGCATGTATAAAGTTTTTTTAATCACCACAGTGTATTGTTTTGTGTTTGTCTTGAAATCATCCTATTTTTTCATATTTAGGGTCCCTTGTTAATGCAGATTTTTCCCACCCAGTATTGTTTTAATTACTTAGTAGCTCAGGAACCCAATGAAATCAGTTGAGCTGAAGACTACAGTGAAACAGAACCCAGAGACATCAGTTAAGCTTAAGACTACAGTAAAGCAGAACCCTGGGACATCAATTAAGCTGAAGACTACAGTAAAGTGGTACCTAGTGACATTAGTTGAGCTGAAGACTACAATGAAACAAAACCCAGAGACATCAGTTGAGCTGAAGACTACAGTGAAGCAGAACCCAGGGACATTAGCTGATCTGATGACTACAATGAAACAAAACCCAATAACATCAGTTGAGCTGAAGACTACAGTGAAGCAGAACCCAGAGACATCAGTTAAGCTGAAGACTACAGTGAAGCCAAACCCAGTGACATCAGTTGAGCTTAAGACTACAGTAAAGCAGAACCCTGGAACATCAATTAAGCTGAAGACTACAGTAAAGTGGTACCCAGTGACATTAGTTGATCTGAAGACTACAATGAAACAAAATCCAGAGACATCAATTGAGCTGAAGACTACAGTGAAACAGAACCCAGTGACATCAGTTGAGCTGAAGACTACAGTGAAACAGAACCCAGGGAAATCAGTTGAGCTAATGACTACAGTGAAGCAGAACCCAGGGACATCAGTTGAGCTGAAGATTACAGTGAAGCAGAACCCAGGGATATCAGTTGAGCTGAAGACTACAATGAAGCAAAACCTAGGGACATCAGTTGAACTGAAGACTACAGTGAAGCAGAATCCAGGGACATCAGCTGAGCTGAAGACTACAATGAAGCAAAACCCAGGGACATTAGTTGCGCTGAAGACTACAGTGAAGCAGAACCCAGTGACATTAGCTGAGCTGAAGACTACAGTGAAGCATAACCCAGGGACATCAGTTGAGCTGAAGACTACAGTGAAGCAGAACCCAGGGACATCAGTTGAGCTAAAGACTACAGTGAAACAGAAACCACAGACATCAGTTGAGCTAACGACTACAGTGAAGCAGAACCTGGGACATCAGCTGAGCTGAAGACTACAATGAAGCAAACCCAGGGATATCAGTTGATCTAAAGACTACAGTGAAGCAGAACCCAGGGACATCAGTTGATCTGAAGACTACAATGAAGCAGAACCCAGGGACATCAGTTGAGCTAATGACTACAGTGAAGCAGAACCCAGTGACATCAGTTGAGCTGAAGACTACAGTGAAGCAGAACCCAGGGACATCAGTTGAACTGAAGACTACAGTGAAACAGAACCCAGTGACATCAGTTGAGCTAACAACTACAGTGAAGCAGAACCCAGGGATATCAGTTGAGCTGAACACTACAATGAAGCAGAACCCAGGGACATCAGTTGAGCTGAAGACTACAGTGAAGCAGAACCCAGGGACATCAGTAGAGCTGAACACTACAGTGAAGCAGAACTCAGGGACATCAGTTGAGCTGAAGACTACAGTGAAGCAGAACTCTGGGACATTAGTTGAGCTGAAGCCTACAATGAAGCAGAACCCAGGGACATCAGTAGAGCTGAACACTACAGTGAAGCAGAACCCAGGGACATCAGTAGAGCTGAACACTACAGTGAAGCAGAACCCAGGACATCAGTTTAGCTGAAGCCTACAATGAAGCAGAACCCAGTGATATGGACAGAAACTTTGTGAAGTTAAAAGAAAGGAGCCAATCAAATCCAGAGTGGATCTATCCTTTCATCTGCATGATGCCGTACTGCAGTCACCTGAGCAGCATCACAATCAACCTGCTGTCATCCTCCTCCAACAGTAAAAACAAACCCACCCTCTGCCAAGTATCCCTCCCACCTCCCCGTCATTCCCTGTGCCCTGTTCCAGTATCTCACCTACTGCCAAGTATCCCTCCCACCTCCCCATCACTTCCCATTCCCCATTTCAATATCCTGCCATCAGCCAAGTGTCACTCTCACCTCTCCATTGCTTTCTATGTCACTTAAAGTAGAAATCGACACTAGTGTGCCTAGTACCCAGTGTCGGTATCCGAAATAAAGAAAACCATTCCTCAATGTCTTTTTAAATTTTTTTAAACCCTTTAGAAAAGAAAAATGGTCCATCAAAGTTTATTTGCCACTGCTCCCCTGCTGCTGTTACCTTCCCCCATCCAAGCTCCCCACTCAGCACACACCACACCCCCTACCCTTACTTACTTACTGGGGGTCCAATGCTGTAATCCTCTCTGGACTGGAGACACACTGTCAGTCTTCAGCAGCAGACCAGAAACTGGAAATCAGGTAAGCATGTCACTGTATTCCAATCTGTTATCAACTTATAATTTAGTCATTTTTAATATTTTCATCCAGATTTTAACATGACCTTCTTGGGACCCCACTCATGAATAAGGTAAGTGAAATTTTCAAACCCAGCCCAAATATTGATTTCTGACTGTTGCACAAAATCACTTTTGGGCGGGATCTGAACATTTTCACACACTGGGTTCATGAAGTGGGATCATAAGAAGACTTTGTTGACCATCTGTGGTAAAAATATTAAAAACAACAGGATACATTGATTTTTGTTAATGTTCTCTCATAACTTTGGTAATTTTCAATATTTTGACCCCAAGTTTTCAACATAACCATTTTTTCACACAACCTCGAGAACATGACAGGTGTTATTTATGAAATCCTGGCAAAAATTTGCTTCTGTACTTGTGGTGCAAAATGACATTTCAGTCAGTATTTTATAAATGACACCTGTCATATTCAGAAGGAGGGATAATGTTTTATTTATTTAGTGATTCGGAAAAAACCTTTGAGCGCAAGCTCTTTTACAAAGGTCCCACATCATAGATTGCAAAACAAAGTACAATAGAAGAAAGCAAATGTACATCACAATGAACAATACAGCTTGGATTCAGAACTTACAGAACAACTCAAAACATAGGTACAAGTTAAAATAACAAGAAAAACACTTTATGAGGGTGGGAGGGAATAAGCAGCCACAAAGTGCCTTGTCAGTAGTTCAGAGGGACAGGGATAACTGGCAGTGGGTGAAGAAAGGAGGTACAAGAGAGACTGAGTAGGTACTGTGGTGGATGTGAAGGGTGGGGAAAGAAGGCAATAAGGTATGAGGAGAAATAGGGGTGAGGGGAGGCTGAGCAGAGAAGATGTGCAAGAGTAAATGGTGGGGTGCGAGGGGCATGGTCAGGCAGCTTACATTAGTAGTGATTGTTAGGGAAATTCATGGACTGGGAGTTGGGGAGGGGGAAGGGGTGGCGGTGTCAAGGAGCACGATGCAAACTGATTGCTGAGGCAAGTCATGATAAGGGACAGAGGGAGGGGGTACCTGAGGCCTGCCTAGTGCTTGCTGGGGGGCAGAGAGAATGGGTATGGCTGGACTTAGGGGCAGGTGCACTTAGAGAGTGTTATTAGGTGATGTTTGAGGTCAGTTTTGAATTGGGCCAAACTATTGGTGTCCAAGAGGTGCCCGGGGAGTTCATTCATCCACTGGGAGGGCTGGTAGGCAAATGCACGTTGCCCAAGTGAGGTGCAATGGAAGGAGATAGCCAAGGCCCCTCTAGTCCTCCCCCTGGTGACCTGTAATGAGTTGGCTGCCTTGATCGAATTGCCTACACAAGGTGGTGTTTTACCCAATAGAGCCTTCTTCCCTAGGATGCAAGACTGGAATTTGACCCTGTTTCTTAATGACAGCCAATTTGCGCGTTCACGCAGAGTACAGGTGTGTGTGCCATGCTCAGCATCCAGGGTGAGTCTGTCTACACTATGTCGAAAATTTGGGATTAAAATGTCACAAAGCAACAGAGTTCGGAAGAAACATATAGACTGTTTTCAATGTTTACTCAGAACATTGTGATGAGTGCAGATTTTGGCCCCCAATTTTCAACACAGCCCTCTTGTTACCGCACCTCATGAACATGACAGGTGTAGTTTTTCAAATCTCCTCCAAAACATGTTTTTGCATTTGCACCATGAAGTCACCTTTCAAACAGGATTTTGAAAATTCCACCTGCCATGATTATAAGGTGGGTCATAAAAAGATGGTGTTGAAAATGTGGGGTCAAAATGCATTTGTTTATTTGTTAACTGGGTGGGTACACTGGTCCCAAGGACTGTTTTCAGGTATGACCCAGGCCATAAAGATAGTACATATACAGTCACAGAAAAAGTAGATACACACAGTGAGAGTACAAGGATTTGCAGTAAAACAACATGCATACAAAGATAATCGGAGATTAACATTAAAATGTAAAAAAAAAAAACTTATAAGGAAATGTTGCATTTTTTCAATGTATACAGACAAAGTTATGAGAAAACGTTTAACTTGTTTAATATTTACTCATAACATCATGAATTTTACAGATTTTGGCACCAAATGTGCACATAGCCCTTTTGTTACCCCACCTGATGAACATGACAGGTGTCATTTTTCCAAATCCCCTTTGACACATGTTGTCGCAGTCCCTGTGCAAAACCACCTTTTGGACTGAATTAAAAAAAATCCACCTGTCTTGATAACAACATTAGGTCTAAAAAAGGCTATGTTGAAAATCTGGGGTCAAAATGTGAAAATAAAACATCTAAGTTATGAAGAAACACGGACTTGTTCCAACATTTAATCATAACTTTATTTTTGCAGATGTTGGCCCCTAATTTTCAGCACAGTCTTTGTGTTACCCCACCTCATGAACATGACAGATGTAATTTTTCAAATCCCCTCTAAATCATATTTTCACAGTCACACTGCTAAATGACCTTTTGGATGTGATTTTAACAATTCCGCCCGTCTTGATCATAAAGTCAGGTCATAAAAGACTATGCCTCTCAGCTGCCCTGTCCTGGTAAATACAATCTAAAATGTGTAAAGCAGGACACCACTGAAAATGAGACATTGCATCTCCTCTGGTCTAGCCTGGATAACTATACAGTAAAAATGTGTGAAAGCTGAACAGCAGAGACCCACTGGTTTGTGCATTTATGCTGCTCCATCCTGGGGAAAACGCATTTTAAAACCTGGGCCCCTTTGAAAATGTAACTTGCCTTTCAGCTGGGCTATCCTGGGTAAATACATTATAAAAATGGGTAAAAGCAGGGCCCCATCAAAAATGAGATATTGCAGCTTGGCTGTGTTATCCTGGTCAAATACAGTGTAAAAACTGGGAAAAGCAGCATCCCACTGACAACAAGATAGCATCTGAACTGTGCTGTCCCAGGTAAAGACAGTACAAAAATGTGTCAAAGCAGGACCCCATTGAAAATGAGATGTTGCATCTCAGCTGGGTTATCCTGGATAAACATATTGCAAAACTGTAGAAAAACAGAACCTTACAGCACAACCCCACTGAAAAGGAGATGTTGCATCTAAAATGATCTGTCCTGGGAAAAATTAAATGTATTATAAAAGCTAAACCCCAATGAAAATGGGCAGACTGGATGGGCCTTGCAGTCCTTATCTGCCGTCAACCTCTATGTTTCTCTATGTTCTATGAAAACAAGATATCGCATCTCACCTCTACTATTTTGGGTAAATGCAGTAAATATGACCCACTACAATAAATCAAACATTCTGTATTGACAAATGATTGTTCCTACAGATGCAACAAGCACATTTCAAGGGATCTCCTTTCAATGTTTTCAATCACAGGTTTCTGTTTAGCTCTTGCATTTACACTGCGTGATCTAATAAATGGAATGAAAGAGTCATAAGTAGAGCAAAAGTGTAATTAGAAGAATCCTCTTAAGTTCCATTTGCTGCAGATAATGCATATTTAATTCAGCTAGACTAGCTACTGGATCAATAGGTAAACAGCCCCTTTCTCACAACTCAGTTTGCTGACATCACAGCTTTCAATCTATAACAACGTACACAGATGATACACGTGTCACACGATGAGCGATCTAAGATAAGGAAGTGACAAGTCACAGTGGAGCGGACGAGATCAGGAGCATCCTGTTTTAAGGAAACCTTTATGACCCCTTTTTGGAGTTCAGCGTGAGAACCGAATACAGGAAGAGAAGGTGGAAATTGTGCAGGAAGAGGGAAAAAAAGTCAAGCTGGTGCATTAGTGAACCTCCTAAATGTTCATTTTTAGATATTCATATTTCTCTGTGAGTGTCAGGTGGCTATCTGTGCCCTTAGGGGACACATCTCTTTATACTTCGTACACTGGCTTGGGTTCTTGTGTGACACCGCCCCTCCCCCATTTCATTCTTTGCATTGCCGAATGACTGGGAGGGATGGGCCTGGTCATAGCCCAAGTCACTCCTGTGTCTAGGGGCATTTCAGATGGAATGATACTTGCCAGAAGCCCCATGCAAGCAATCCCAGAACACAGTTCACACTGTCCTTTTAAGGATCAGACACAGGCACTCCATAAGATGTCAAATGACCTCGTGGACACATCATTGCTCTTGCCTCTCCATTTTTTTTATTTTTTTTTATTTTAGTCTTTGGTAACCGGGTAAGGCCCACAAGGCACAAGTGCCTGTTTTCACGGGTGACTTGGGTGGTTAAGTGACTTGCCAAGAGTTACACAGTATGCAAGTGGAGGTTGTGGTAATCAAACCCAGGCCTGCTGGATGTACCACGCTCGTTCACTGCTCATTACTCTAACCTCTAGGCTATACTGCCAGATTTATTTGGTGCTAGTGGTACAGTGCACAATAGTTAATTAATTTCTGGTGCGAGGTCACAAATCATAAATATCCTTAAAGAGTTAATGTACCTCCTAGAATATAATTAATAGTACCTTTCTGAAGTAGTCAGCTATCACTTTTTACATCCAAAGTATTATTTTCTTTTCTGTTTTGCTGTTTACAAGATTTTCTGCCTGAGAGTGCTAGGTCTGATATGTGGAACAGCACTCTACCTAGAGGCTGACATAATTAGTTCTGCCCCTCCCTATTCGTGGTCTGTTTTGACCTCAGTGACTGAGACATCACCAGTAACCAAGAAGCAGTGATCTCCTGCTGCTTGATTGGTAACTTGTTCCACATATTACCAATATGGCAGCAGGGCTTATGATGTAACGAATGATGTCACAGGCTGATGATGTAGTGAGAGCAACAACATTTGATACAGCTGTATAGAGTACTGCTTTTCATATCACACCCAATTAAGTAGAAAACATCTAATGAGTTTATAAAAAAACGCTTTAGAAAAAAAAGTAATAAGGGACTACTTTTAAAATTACTAACATTTTCTGCCTATTTTTTGACACTACCAGCTCTTTAATACATTTTATAAAATGGTTATAAAAAACTCAAGAAACCTGATTGGCTGAGGAGCTCAGAACCCCATGCTGTTATCCCAGCACAACCGCACTGGAAGAAGATCCAGCAACCTCTTCACAATAAAATCAATACTACCACAAATCCTTAACTGCCATCACAAATGTGAATGGTCAACCAATGCGCACATACTGTCTACTGTACACACTCAGCGACAGTTCAGTCAGCAGCTGGCCATGGCAGTGTGAGGAAGGTAATGCCAGTTGCTGGCACGGGTTCTGTTGGGGGGAAGAGAGGGGTGGTGGGTCAGTACCTGCAGGAGTGAAAAGACCACTAGACTGCCAGGGTTTTTATGTTTCTAACCAGGATGGCGATTGGAGAATGGAGGAGGGACCACTGGACCTGCAGGGAATTTATATTTGTACATGGGGATGGCAATCGGAGAACAAGGGAGGGGGGAGGGACCATTGGACCACTGTTGATGTGTTTTTATATATGGGGACAGGGATCAGTGCAGGGGAGGGATGCTGAACCACCACTGAAATGGTTTTCTATATGGGGACAGGGAACAGGGTAGGGGAAGGACCGCTGGGCCATCAGGGTACCCAGCCCTTGACAGTGTGCGGAAGGGTCTGTGCTTTGTTAAGGGCTGAGATTCAGAAGCGTTAAACTGTGCTGGTGCTGGTGGCTGTTTAATGCTTCTGAAAACATTCAGTATTGTGCTGTGCCATGTATGCATGAAGGAACCCTCAGTTGCATAGGCGCAGCACAATACTGTGTGCGACGGCATTGTCGGTGGTGCACCGTGCATATGTGTCTTTTGAATATAGGCACGCTCCCAACAGCTGGTGCTATTCCAGGTTAGCACAGCACAAACCAGGTTTGTACTACGCTAACCTTTTGAAAATGGGGCCCAAAGATTAGTGTCCATGTTCTACAGAACCAAATGCCTCTAAGTATTTATTTGTATTGTTCATTTAACCACCAACCTGTTGCTCAAAGTTTTCTTTCAGATTGTATATCCATTGTTTTCACTATATTTTATCATGTATGTTATTAGTGTCTTTATGTATTCTTTCAATGTACTTATTTATTTTTTTATTTATTTAAGTCTTTGGCAACCAGATGAGTTCACTGATTCAGGGGACCATTTTCAGGTACGACCCGAGCCACACAGGTGGCAGTTACAGAGGTAGAGACAATGTATACAATTAGTACAAGCCATGTGGATATACAGACATCATTGGTGAACAAAGTGGATAAACAAAGAAAGTGACATAGGAAAGTAAAATTAATGATAGGCTGAAAAACAATCAGTACATCATGATAAGCAACAATTATTATACAGTTAATTACTAAGGATAAGTGGCCAGTGCAGATTAAATGCATGATGTAAAACAAACAAACACACAAACAGCAAAAAAACATACAAGACAACATCCAAGTGGGAGAGCCCAAGGAGCAGGCAGCGAGGGATGTAGGACAGGAATCCAAAGAAATGAAAGAGGGCAGAGGAGGCCAAAGCAACCCAAGAGGGAAAAGTCAAAAAGGAAGGGAGGAGGGTTATCCAAGCTAGCAACGGCATGTGGCCTCATCAAGCAGCCAGGATTTTATATGTGTCTTGAAAGTGGCATGGGAGTCCAGAGTGTGGATGGGCATGGGGCTTCTGTTCCACAGAGTGGGAGCAGCTACAGATAATGCTCTACTACCCATAGCCAAGCAGACTTTCAGGATATCCATGGGGGGGGCGGGGAGGACTGAGGATGCACGCAGACATCTCGAGGGAGTTCTGGTCTTGAGGAGAGGCGTATAAGGGAAGGCTTCGCCATGCCTGATGGCACTATCCAGGAGGCAGCCATGCCCATAATCAGATCTGCAGTGTAGTGGGAGCCAGCCAAGAGACTGGAAGAGGTGGCAGTGGTGAGTGGAATATGGTGTCAGGAGAGTGAAATGACATATGTTGTTCGTGGAGCACAGGTGCGCATGCAAGGCTGAGGATGTGTGTGAGTAAATAGGGGAGCAGGTTGCCTTGGGCAATGGCTAAACGGGCTTCCCTGTTCAGGAGTGACTTTATCCAATAAGCCGCACCAAGTTTCTGGTTAATACAGTGGATAACAGAAGAGATATGATCAGAAAAGGAGAGGGACAGGTCCAGGATAACTCCCAGATATGTGAAAGTTAGTACATTTTCAAGTACAGTGTTGTCCATTGAGACTACTTAGAGGGTGGACCCAGCCTTGGTGACCTTAGATAGGAAGGGTTTAGATCCAAATAGCATGGATTTCATTTTTTTGCATTAACAATTAGGTGATGTGAGTGGAACCAGGTGTGTGCCACAGAGTAGTTATTAGATAAAGCCTTGGATATATTCTCAAGAGCCTTGTCATTAGTGAAGAGGACAAGGTCATCTGCATAAACTAGGGCATCACAAGTGAAACAATCAGAGGGGAGAAAGTTTATAAGCAGGGAGAATAAGAGTGGGCCCAGGATGAAACCCTGGGGTTACACCGGTAGTGACTGGGAGGGCGGGAGAGGTGGAAGGTCCTACACATACCAACTGAGATCTGTCTGAAAGGTAACTTTGGAACCACTGTGTGGGGGTCAGTAGAGCAGCCAAGGGTGCGGAGGGAGGAGAGTAACAGGGAGTGCCTTTACATTTCATGTAATTAAGTCCGGGTCACTCCTGATAAAGGGACAGCTTGCCTGAGTCAGCCTACCCAGTTACCAAAATCAAATAGGTAAAAAAATAAATAAAATACCTATACTTACCTCACCTATGGTACTAACTTATGTATCCCCAAATGGACTCCATTTGTCACTAGTAGTTTCGGTATTCTCAGTACCAATGTCAGGACACTGAAATACAGTGCTGGGTAACCTTCCAATTGTGCCTTCTCTTTGGAACCCAAGTAGATAGCAGGACTTGCAGCAGTTCCTGATGGCTATGCCACTCCATGGGCATCCGCAACACTAGCTGAGGCTCTGCTCCCAGGCTGTGGCCTTGAACTGGCCTGACCTAACAGGGGTTTCCTGCTTCACAGCCTCAATCATCCAGCCATGAAGTCTTGGAGAGCCCTGCCCACTAGTAAGAGAGAAACTCTCCTACCTTAATCCTGGCATGCTTGGCCATACTCCACCTCTTCAACCACTCTGGTTCTTGGGTCCTCTGGCTTCTCATTCTGTGAGCCATGTCAGGCCTTCTTCTCACCCCTGTTCTATAGTATCCCTGTCCCTCTTCTTGGGCATCCCACTCAGGCCATTAAACCAAACACCATTGAATGGTTTTCTAGGCCCCGTCCTGTGGAATTCGCTTTCTCCATCTATTTAGGAGGCCCCTTTAGTTGAGGTTTTTAAGGCCTGCCTCAAGGCCTTCCAGTTTAATCAGGCCTTCCTGGACCTTATGTATTAGCCCTCCCTGGAAACCCTACTCCTCTTTCTCTGAGTTTCAGTTTTAATATATAGTTGTCTATTAATTATATTTTTATGTTGCTATTTTATTGCTTATTTATATTTATTTAAATTCTTGCATTGTTAGTGTGTTTTTACTGTACGGCTTCCAGAGCCTCTGGGATTGGGCGCCTGAAAAATAAAATTTGCCTTGCCTTGCTTACCCTGAGGGTGTGCCACCCGGGAACCCTGCCCTTCCTCAAAAAACATCTTCGTGTCTCCCCTCAGAAAGAACATCTCCCTTTACCCCGCATCTCCTCACACCTGTGGATCAGTATCTTAGGGTCAAGACTTGTTTCCTGGCCATGCTATGAGCCAGATATACTGTGCAACAAAACAACAAAACCAAACTAAGCCAGGCACTTGAAGAAAAACTGCAAGCCAGTGTTGTTGAAAACTCCACAGGAGGCATACAGTACATTAAATCGAAGCTTTTACTGTGCCAGAGAAAGGCTTCAGTGTACAGGTGAGTGAGCGAGCTACTTCAGACACAAGACATCCCAGCACTTCGACTGTAGTCTTCAGCACGGGATTTGGATTTAATGCATGCCTCCTGTGCATTTTCAACAACATTAGCTTCCAGGTTCTACTCAAGTGCCTGGCTTATTTTGGTTTCATTGTGTTGTTATGGGGGGGGGGCTAGCAACCCCTACTAAGCACCAGACTCCTGCCACCGTTGAGCACACTTGTTCTTGTCTCTCCATATATTCTGCCACCTCTCAGTGTCTTCAAGGTGCAGACCAAATGCCGACCTTGCAAGAGCAATGGCCAACAGCATAGCCAACCCTCTAGTCCTTGATGGAGGCCCATAAGGGAACCCCCATGCCTGGATTTTACGGAACTGGATACAGCCACTCAAGTGGGCTTTCTCCTTGCTCATCTTCCTGGAAAGCATGTGTAACCCTCGTAATCCTAACAACTAAGCAGGGATACCGCTTGAGTCTCCCTCCACCCCATCTCTAAACAGTACTAAATAATGTAATGCAGCTCAGATGGGCTTCATGGGTGTGGGTCACTAGACTGCATACTAAATAATGTAATATGCATCAGATGGGCTTCAGGGGCAGTGGACCACTAGACTACCAGGGATGATACTAAATAATGTAATTCGCATCAGATGGGCTTCAGGGCCCGGGAGCCACTAGACTACCAGGGACAGTGCTAAATAATGTAATATGCATCAGATAGGCTTCAGGGCCTGGGGCCACTAGACTACCAGGGACAGTGCTAAATAATGTAATATGCATCAGATAGGCTTCAGGGCCTGGGGCCACTAGACTACCAGGGACAATACTAAATAATGAAATACGCATCAGATGGCCTTCGGGGCCTGGGGGCCACTAGACTAAAAGGGACAATACTAAACAATGTAATACGCATCAGATGGGCTTCAGGGCCTGGGGCCACTGGACTACCAGGGACAATACTAAATAATGTAATATGCATCAGATGGGCTTCAGGGCCTGGGGGACACTAGACTACCAGGGACAATACTAAATAATGTAATACGCATCAGATGGGTTTCAGGGCCTGGGGACCACTAGACTACCAGGGACAATATTAAATAATGTAATACGCATCAGATGGGCTTCAGGGCCTGGGGCCACTGGACTACCAGGGACAATACTAAATAATGAAATACACATCAGATGGACTTCAGGGCCTGGGGGCCATTAGTCTACTAGGGACAATACTGAATAATGTAGTATGCATCAGATACATAGATACATAGACAGTGTCGGCAGATAAGGGCCTATGGCCTGCCCATTTGAGCTTGTAAGTTCAGTTTGTTTTCCTAGAAGTCTGTTGCCCCTTGGCCCTGACCTCCAAAATTCCTTTATGTCTATCCCATGCATTCTTAAATCCCGTGATTGTTTCAGCCCCCACCACTTCCTCTGGCAGGGTGTTCCACTTGTCCACCACCTGTTCTGTGAAGAAATTCTTTCTCATGTTTCCTCTGAATCGTCCTCCCTCCAACTTCATCCCATGCCTCTAGTCCTGGAACATCTTTTCACTTAAAAATAGTGTTTTCCTGCACCCTGTTCCTCCCTGTAAGATACTTGTATGTCTCTATCATATCCTCTCCCTCCTCTCCTCCAGGGAGTACATGTTCAGTTCCTTCAACCTGTCTTCATAGGACTTGTGATGCAATCCATGCACCATCTTTGTTGCCCTCCTCTGAACCTTCTCTACCCTGTCTATGTCCTTACGTAGGTATGGTCTCCAGAACTGTACACTGTACTCCAGGTGGGGCCTCACTAGTGTCTTGTATAGTGGAATTATGACCTCCCTTTTCCTGCTGGTGATGCCCCTGCCTATACATCCCAGCATCCTATTTGCTTTACCTGCTGCCTTGTCACACTGTTTCCCTCCCTTGAGGTCATCAGAGATGACAACCCCAAGATCTCTTTCCTGCTTGGTGCACACTATATCCTCACCCCCAACTGATATATTGTGCCAGGGTTTTGTGTCCCATATGCATTATCTTGCACTTTTTGCATTGAATTTCAACTGCCAAACCCCTGACCATTCTTCAAGTTTCTGCAGGTCCCTTCTCATTCTGTCTACACCTTCTGGTGTGTCTACTCTGTTACAGAGCTTGTGTCATCAGCGAACAGTGAAATTCTGCCTTCTAGGTCCCGCGCCATGTCACTGATGAAGATGTTGAATAGGACCGGTCCCAGCACTGATCCCTGTGGTACCCCACTGGTCACTCTTCCCTCTGTGGAGTGACAGCCATTTACCACCACCCTCTGTGTCCTGCCAGCCAGTTACCTACCCACCACACTACTGTCCTGCCCACACCATATTCCCCAGTTTGTGCAATAGTCTTCTATGTGGCACAGTGTCAAAGGCCTTGCTGAAGTCCAGATAGGCCATGTCCACTGCCCTCCTCTGATCCACCTCCCTAGTCACCCAGTCAAAAATTCAAGGAGGTTGGTCTGACATGACCTCCCCCTGGTGAAACCATGCTGCCTTGGGTCCTGTAGTCCATTGACAACCAGATGTTCCACCAATCTCTCCTTCAGTAGTGCTTCCATGATCTTCCCACTACCGAGGTAGGCTGACTGGTCTGTAGTTCCCTGCTTCCTCTTTGTTCCCACTTTTGTATAAGGGGACTACATCTGCTGTCCTCCAGTCTTTGGGTGCCTCCCTGTTTCCAGTGATCGGCTAAACAGGATAGCCAGAGGTTCAGCCACCACCTCTTTAGTTCTTAAGGACCCTGGGTGCACCCCATCTGGCCCCATTGCTTTATCAACTCTTATTACTTCCAGTTCCTTCAGGACCCTTTCTGTGTAAAGGGACTTGTGTCCATTTCTGCACCATTCTCACCCTTGTACTCCCTTAAGACCCATTACCCTCCTCTTCCAGTAAAGACTGAGCAGAAATACCTGTTCAATATGTCAGCTTTACTGTTGTCATCCTCCACGTGGCCCCATCCTCCCCTTCAGTCTCACTATCCTCCCTTTGTCTTTCTTTTTTCACTTATGTACCTGTAAAGGTTTTGTCCCTCTACCCACTGATTTTGCAATGTGTTCTTCTGTCTGAGCTTTGGCTTCCTTACTGACCTCCCTGCCTCCCTTTGCTTCTCCTGGTACTTCTCCCTATCCCCTTCTGCCTGTGTCTTTTGTATTGCCTGAATGCAATCTTTTGGCTTTCACTTTTTTGCTACCTCTTTGGAAAACCATAATGGTCTCCTCTTCCTTTTCCTCTTGCTAACCTGCTTAATGCATAATTCTGTTGTTCTTGTAATCCCCATTTTAAATACTGCCCACTGTTCCTCAACCCTGATTCCTGTCCCATTCCCTTAATGCCTCTTTTCAAGTATCTCCCCATTTTCCCAAAGTCTGCCCCTAAAATCCAGGATACGTGTTCTTGTGTGGTTTGGTTCTGCTCTTTCTGTGATTTCAAACCACAATGACTGGTGGTCACTGTTTCCAGGTGCTCCCCACTGTTACCCCCATCACACTGTCCCTGTTTGTGCACAAGGTCCAGTATTGCCTTCTGCAGAGTTGGTTCCATGACCAGTTGCTTGAGGAAGGCACCTGAAGGAGTCCAGGATAAATCTGCTCCTAGTTGATGCTGCTGCTGGGATGCTCCAGTCCACGTCTGGAATATTGAAGTCTCCAACCAGTACTACTCACCTTGTCTGCCATCCTTGGATGGCTAGCATCAGCTCCCTATCTGTTTCTTCCTTCCTGGGCTGGTGGTCATAGACCACACCTGTGCGGATGGCTGTCCCCATTTTCCTTTCCAGCTTAACCCACAGTATCTCTCCCCATTTTGTTCCTCCTGGATCTCTGTGGTCCTTATGTCATTTTTCACATACAGTGCCACCTCCTCCTTCCTGCCTGCTCTGTCTCTTCTGAATATGTTGCAGCCAGGTATGGTCATCTCCCAGTCTGGTTATCATTACACCAGGTTTCAGTGATGGCCACAATGTCCAGGTCTCGACTGTACCATGACAGCCTCCAGATCTTCCATCTTGTTGCTAAGGCTCCTGGCATTTGCACACATGGCTTTCCATGATTTGACCTCCTAGACTGTTTCACTGTTCTACTCCAGCCCCTTCCTTGGTTGTCATTTATCCCTGGTTCTCCTTGCTGTCTGCCCTTCTGCTGAATTTTGCCCTTTTCTGCTTATCCACCTCTTGGGCGCTAATCTCCATCTTTTGCACACTGCTTTGCAGAGATAGCCACCCTCTGGTTCACTGGTTCCACTGTTAGCTGTGGGGTGAGCAAGTAGGTACCCTCCTTGCTGGCCTGTCACCCTTTGCTAGTTTAAATGCTTGTCAATGTAGCATTTAAACTTATCATTGAGTGCTTGATTCCCTCCAGGATGGATGCAGGCCATCAGGCTTGAACAAACCTCCATCCCTCCAGGTGGGTCCCCAGACACCAATGAATCCAAACCCTTCCTCACAGCACCAGTTCTTCAACCATGAGTTAAAGTTCCTGGTGCATGCACTCCTATGCTCTCCTTTCTCACAGGTAGTACTTGAGAAAGTGACAGAAGTAGCTACTTGCTTGAGACCCTCCCCAGTTTCCTAAACTCTTCCTGAACTTCCTTTGGCTCCCATTTGCCAGGTCATTAGTACCTAGGTGGATAATGACATCCAGCTCACCCTCCCATCTTGCCTTCCCAGTGATCCCCAGGATCTTCCTTCCATCCCTCCATGCCGTGGCACCTGGTAGGCACCTCACCTCCCTGTCCTCCCCCTCCTGTGTTCCTAGCTGGATCCCTCTTATAATGGAGTCCCCACCAGGATTCGCTTCCTCCTCCTCCTCTGGGGTCCACTGCTTTCCCCGCTGAGGTCACCCCTTGGCTAACTCCACATCCTTTCCTTCCACTTCTCTGGTACTTATTTGGTTGTCCTCATTTGCCAGTGTGGCATATGAGTTCTTGAGTGGAATAGGATCTGGGATATGCCTCTGCCTAACTGCTCTAACCCTCCTGAGCCCACTGTCATCCAAGTGCTCCTCCTTCTCGGCATCCTTTGAGGCAGTGGCATTGGACTGGGTGGTCCCTGGATAGGGTGATGGTACTCCTGACCCAGTTTACTTCTGCTCTGAGTCTGGCTACCTCATCCCACAGTCCAGAGAGATGCATGCAGATAGGGCAGCACCTCAGTGTCCAGAAGGTCTGCCTGAATATGGCTGCCCCACAGCCACTGCATTGCACCACTCCCACATTATACTGCAATTCCACTACTTGTCTGCTACTGAAGCTCTCCTAGTTCCCTTTTATTAATTTACTGTCCTAAAATCCTGCCACTGATCCTCAGATAATTTTTTAAAGAAAAGAAACCAATAAATAAACAAATGAGTCAAAACACTTGTCGTGTTGAGGGTGGCTTCTTCCCCTTATGCCCCTCCTACTTACACCCCTTACTATACCGGTGTTTAGCTCCTGTCAATCAGATTTAACAGGGCATATAATTAAAGAGTTGGGGAAGGGAGGAGGGAGGAAAATTTGCAGCAATTAAAGACAGCAACAACTTTAACTCTGACTAAGCCCCACCTGCAGTTATCATGTAGCTGAGGTCAGAGGCCAGACAATTAACACCCTTCACCCAACTACAGGGCAGTCAGACAAGCCAAGATAAAATTTGCAGCAATTAAAGACAGCACAGAATTACACCACCACTATGTTTTAAATTTTCAACAGCCCAAAACAATTATAAGTAAAGACAACAAAGAAAGTATAGTGTCACTAAAAGCCTACAATCTAAGTTTAAAAGAAAAATAGCAGTTACCAGTTACTCTAAAGCACTGAATTGAATATGTTTCCTTCCTTCCCTTCTGGCTTCTTCTGAGAAATTAAACTCTGCTTACTACTTTAACTCTGACTAAGCCCCACCTCCAGTTATCATGTAGCTGAGGTCAGAGGCCAGACAATTAACACCCTTCACCCAACTACAGGGCAGTCAGACAAGCCAAGATAAAATTTGCAGCAATTAAAGACAGCACAGAATTACACCACCACTATGTTTTAAATTTTCAACAGCCCAAAAACAATTATAAGTAAAGACAACAAAGAAAGTATAGTGTCACTAAAAGCCTACAATCTAAGTTTAAAAGAAAAATAGCAATTACCAGTTACTCTAAAGCACTGAATTGAATATGTTTCCTTCCTTCCCCTTCTGGCTTCAGGGCCTAAGGGCCACTAGACTACAAGGGACAATACTAAATAATGTAATGTGCATCAGATGGGCTTCAGGGCCTGGGGGACACTAGACTACCAGGGACAATACTGAATAATGTAATATGCATCAGATGGGCTTCAGGGCCTGGGGGCCACTAGACTACAGGGGTAATACTAAATAATGTTATATGCATCAGATGGGCTTTGGGGCTGGGGGGCACTACACAGCCTGGAACGATACTGGAGAATACAGTGCACTATGGATGGGCATTGGCAGGGTGGGGAACCACTAGACTGCCAGGATCTTCAGGCTCTTGCCATCAGTCTACTACCCAGCACTGAGCTGGGGGGTGGCAGTGATTGTAGTTAAACTCAGGGTTTGGGCATTAGTAAGAGCTCTGCCACAGCTGCCTGGTACTGCTTCCCAAACCTCCAAATATACCACTGTGCCCTATATTCAAGATGGTTCCCTCATTTGCATGGGTGCATCGGTATATTCAGCGTGTACACACGGTCAACTGAGCACTGTGCACCAGGGAACAGTGAAACTGGTGCCTGCCTTTTCTGATCATGAACAGCCTAATCAGTAACACAGTTAGCAATGTGCTAAGCTTCTGAATATCAGGGCCAGTGTCTTTCATTTAAAGTGTATCCCATTCCCCCAGCACTTCATCTATTGAATAATACATGGTGTTTATTGAGATTTTATTTTTACACACCCAAGGTGTGTGATGCCACCTAAACCACAAGAGCAAAGTTCAAGTGGTTTAATCAGGTGTCACACACCAAGGATGTGTAAAACAAAATGAGTTACCATGCTTCCCATATTTTTTTTTTTTAGTGTCTGGGTTTGACAGTTGTGATTGTTTCTTCTGTAAGGATAAATATAATCAGTTTTCCCTCAGTTGATTGGACACAGCTGTTTGTTGCTCTATTATACATGAGTATGACATCACACTTGTATATAGTGGAGAATAACATACACTGATATTGATGTGAAAAGTAGGCAGTATAGCGCAGTGGTTTAAGGTTCTAAGCTGCAAATCTGGAGACCTGGGTTTGAATCCCACAACCCCCATTTATATGTTGTGTGAACCTGAGCAAGTCACTTAACTTCCCTGTGCTCCAAGGTTGCACCTGTAAACAAGCTTTCAGCTTAGTGTGCCACTCCTGGTTAAACAATTAAAAAAAAAAGAAATCATAGCTAACCAGTTATTATATAGAAAATATTGTATAAGTGGTTGTACATTACACCTTTTTCACATACCTGAGGTTTGTGATGCCACTTAAACCCCGAGAGCAAAGCTCAAGGGGTTAACTAAGTATCAAACACTGAGAGTGTGTGTGAAAAAAATAAGTGAGGCACATCTCTCCCCTCACTTCATTTTTTTAAAATTGCTGTTTACACTGTTGCTGTGCAATGTGTAATGGAAAAAGAGTCTCAAAGGCTGGAGAAGTGAAGTACCTGTAAGGTGAAGCAGTGAAACTGAAGTTGCCATCTGGCAAAGGTTCAGTTCATGTCTACGAAGAAAGAGACAGACAGAGGCAGAAACAGACAGAGAAATAGACAGAGAGAGTGAGTGTAACAGACAGAGACAGGCAGACAGAGAGAGAGACAGAGAGAGAGAGGTGGGGAGCTGGAGAGAAAGCAACAGAATTCACTGGGGTAAATACAAGCTGCAGTTTTAATCTGGCACCTATTCAATGAAAGATGCTTGCAGCTGTGTGTTAAGCGGCTTGTGGTAGCAATTGGAGAATGACAGGTAGACTCATTTTATTTAGTGCTTTCTCAGGTACATCTGCAAATTGTTAATGGGGGAGTGGGATTAGCTTCACAATATGGTGTGAGACATAGGAATGTCCAAAATGTTGGAAAACATTAATATACTGAAAATCGTGTATTACAACACTGCGCAGTACATGTTTTTCTGTGTAGTATGTCAATGCCCTAGTTATTATGAATTGTGAAAGTGATTGCAGACTAGTGGATAAAGTGCATCAACAGTAGTTATAATCCATTAACAGCTGGCAACCATTCTTAGTAAGTAAGTAAAACTTTATTTGTAGAGTGCCTTTCTGAAAAAAACGGCACTTTAACAAAGCATAATAATATCACATATTGATAAAACAGTAACATTAACATAAATAACTTAGTGGTATTACTGATAAGATAATAAACATCAAAGAAAAGCCTGAATAAAAAGATAGGTTTTAAATTCAGCTTTAAAACAGTGATGCTAATGCCTTACAGCAAGAGAGGAGGACATGCCCAAAAGCTCAGGGGTGGTAAATTCAAGGGTAATGTCAGGAAATACTTCTTATCCCAGAGAGTGCTGAACCTTTGGAACAGTAGTGAAGACAATAGAAGCATTCATGTTAAGCTTTGACAAATTTCTGTTTACCAAGGGAATCACCTGGCAGGCACTGTGGGTGATAGAGTGATTACGGAACCCCTATAAACTGGTACATGTATACACAGCATACTTACTCTTCCAAGAATCAGTTTTCACCATTGTTTCCCACTTATGGGTGTAGGATGGAGACACTAGGACCCTAGTGGGGAAAAGCTTTGGCCTGGGGGCCAGCAACTGCTACTGGGCACAGCGTCTGTTCACCCCCATGTGGCGCCATATGCCAGCCAATAACCATTGCCAGCTCCCTCACCAACCTTAGTTCTGTTCTTCCCACCATAAAGAGCACACCACAGGAACACTCTCAGTTTGCCGCATTGCTACCGAAGTTTCTTACTGCATCAGCATAACTTTTTCATTTTTACAGTGACATTCTATTTTGATTTCTTTTCCACACAATGTCGAAAGCCAAGTCTAAAGGGACTGCATTGAAAAATAAGAATGTCCAACAGCTTCCCAATGTGTGTCAGTGTCCCTGTGGAAATAAAATGGCTACATCAGACAGGCATCAAGTCTGCACAACCTGCCTTGAACCCAAGTACAATATGCATGTGTCTGATGCCTGTTTCTCAATGGATTGCTGCACCCTATTGAACTGCATGGGCTGTCTGAACCCCACCTTTGGAGGCTAGCACAAAATACATGCATCCAAGGACAGGTCACCAGGCCTTTCCATAGGCCTCTTCCTGGGACCTCTGGTTCCATGGAACCACAGGGTCCTCCTCAACCTCAATGTGCTGAGGGGCTGGAGACCCTGGTGTTTGGGTCTATGGGACAACCAGCTCCTTCTGGGCGGCCAGCTGAGAACCTTCTACAGTCTGCTTGTCCTATGCAGCAGACATCCGTAGGTGTGAGGCCAAAGCTACATGCTCAGTCTACACCAGTGGACACATCGATGTTGCCCATGCTGTTGTTACTGTTTGCAATGATGATGCAGTGGGTGACCCTTAGGGTGATGCCAGACCTCCCTCCAGCACTGTTTTCAGTGTCAGAGGAGGGACTGGCACTAGTGCTGTTGGTTACTCTGATGCCGGTTTGAAGAGTTTCCCTATCCATGGCATCATTAGCGATGCCAAGGAGGGGATGGCTCTGTGCACGGTGATGGTGACAGTCATGGCAGTGGTGTCAATCCTGGCCCAGTTTTGAGTCAGGTACTAGTACAAATGTCATCACTGAGGTCATCCCTGACTGATGCTGCCTGCAACATCAGGGAGGATGATGGCATCCTGTGTGATGTTGAAGCCGACATCGAGCAAAGAGTTTGGGATGGTGTTGTCTGCTGTGATATGGGGAGACCTGCTTCCAAGGACATCATGGACCCTGAGCATGGTGCTAGAGGTGGTGGCAACTTGTGGTCCAAAGCTATGATGCCTTGGAGGCCATTTTCTGTCCAGAGCTGGTGGATGACATCGTCACTGGTGAGGACTGGGTTTGCCCCATGGGACCTGCACAGTTATGGTCTTCTCACCTGGGGGATCCTTCCCCCTGGGCACCAATCAGGTCACGCCTCAGATATAGATGGACATCCTTCAAGTGAATGTACTAGGCCCTCCCCTAAGGTGAGACCCCCTATGCAATTTCAGAGCCCAGGCAAAGTCCCTTGAAATCTGGAGTCTCAACCCTTGTAGAAGGGCCTCGTTGCTTTGTAGATTGATGCCCTCATTAATGGGCCATGTGGGACCACTAACGTGGGACAATACTGAGAATGGATCAGTGCCTTACAGTCCTGGCATAGGAAGTCAGACAGGGCCCAGTTTAGGCCCTTATCCCCAGTACTAACCCTCCCCAGGGGCAGTGTCTCATCTCCTTTAAAATCCTACTCAGAGGACAATGAATCTTCCATTCACCTGGCCTCTTCTGAGTATGCTCTGTACTAGTGATTTGTGATGTAGATGCTGCAGGTGCGTGCCTGTCTGTCTGTACTAGCTGCTATTTGGAAGCCCTGCCATTGGAACTCCTAGGAGTCTCTAATCTCCACACTGTGGTCATTCCTCCTTGGCCAAGAGCCATGGAGAAGGCATCCAGAGAGCAGAGTAGAGCCGCCCCGCTGACACTCCAGCCATCCCCAGGGACTTCCTCATGTGGTATTGCACACCCTTGCGGTCTGTAGGTGACATGTTTCACCACACTTTGGGGCTTCAGGATCAACAAACCCCTTTGAGGCCTGAGAACCTCACGGGTATCCGACCTCCTGATGTGGACTTTGCTCTTACAGACACTCTGGGTAGGAAGGTTTTCTCCTCAGCTTGAGCCTGGTGTGTGTGTGTGTGTGTGTGTGTGTGTGTGTGTGTGTGTGTGTGCGCACAAGCAGCACATATGGTGACCTACAACTGTTACCTATAGTTGCAGCTGAACAACCTGCTGTCTGCATTGCCTATGTATGAAGAAGTGAGGCAAGCCATTGACCTTTCCACCAGGCATCTGGAGGTGGCATGGCACCAACCAAGGGCATCTTCTAATACCAATGAGTTGGCCTCCAGTCTGGTGGGAACAGCAGCCTGCATTCAGTGGATAGCATGGCTTCACCTGTCCTGCCTGGCACCTTTAGTCTGGCGTATAGTGCTCAACTTACATTATCAGGCAGCTCACTACTTCTTCCAAAGGGTCAGGTCGAAACTGTCGGGAAACCCTCTTGCCCCCATGCCACAGGAATCTCTGTATGGCCCTGATCAGTCTCAGGGCTCACCAGACCTGTGATGAGCCCCTGCCCTCATGTGTTCTCCCCCAGGCAGAAGGCTGAGGGTATCTCTTACCCTCATGATGAGCCAGCTCCCCCCAACAAAACAGGGAAGCTTGGCACTCTGACCCATAAGTGGGAATCAAGGGTGAAGACTGATTCTTGGAAGATATGAAAGATATGTACTTACCATAACTGTTGATCTTCCAGAATATCTTCACCATTGATTTCCACACCCATCTACCACCCCCACCCCAACAAAGTCAGGGCTTCTGGGCATCTCACCCTGTTATTGCTGGCTGGCACTTCTAGTGCTATACCTCTTCCCAGTTGCTCAACTCCCTGTAGTGCAGCCTGGTGTTTCCAAAAAGGGCTCTGGAGCCCTCTGTGTGGTGCCCATCCCACCAAAAAAAAAAAAAAAACAACAGGTTGAGTGCCCTCTTTTCTGCCCAGGGTATATCCCCTCTTTCTTGGACAAATCCCAATTAGTTACAAAATGCAACCTGTACCCACTGAGTACTGTCCAAATCTAACTCCATTTGACAGTGCCCCTGTCCATGAATCTGTGCTGTACACTAGACTGGACCAACACTAAACTAGCTTTCACAGCAGATACAATACTATCATTGCTGGAAAGGCAGGTTAATTTTCTCCAGTGGTTTTCTTCTGGCTATGCCAGGCACATTTTTCTTATGGTATATGGTTAGGGCTTATTCTAGATGGAAAACAGTGGCTTCCCAAATGTTGTTGTAGGACAGTTCAAAGGTCAAAAAAGTTGTTGTACTATCGTTCTGACGTCAGATCGATAGTACAACAACTTTTCAGCCTTGAGCTGCTACATGATTGGCTGGAAACAGAGCTGATCAAAAAATGCGCTCTAAAATGGCGGAGGTGTCTAACAATCAATCGGTAGTGCCATTCAGTCAGATAGTTGGGACACGGACTGCCATACTCGGCTCCGTGTTCCCAAACTATCACTTTGCCAGTTTGTTTGTTTTTTATTTCTTTTACCGAGAGTAGGACCGCAGGAAGCAGTGAAGCACCGGTATCTTCGGTGTTGGAACTTGATGGCGATTGCAGCATGGACCGGGAAGGAGAGAACGAGCAAGCGAGAGGGACAATATTCACAAGGCATGAACCTTGTCAAAAGTCAAACCTCCTACAGTTTGGGGAACCATATACTATATAAAATAGTTTATGGTTGCTTAAACACAAGGCGTTGTTGCCATCTCGGGTAAGTGATTCCGTCACACGGACCTCTTGAGCTTCACTCTCGAGGTCTGTGTGATGTCATCACATCCCCTCGATGGGAACATAGCCTTGTTGTGTATGAGCAACCATACACTATTCTATATATAGTGTATAGTGGAATGCTGTTATGCATGAAATTCCATGCCTGGAATATGCTTGCTCTGCTGCAGTAGTGATGTCATTATGTTGTTCTGCTGCAGTAGTGATGTCATTATGTTGTTCTGCTGCAATAGTGATGTTACTACTGCAGCAGAACCACTTGGAATGGTGGCACATTGTTGCTTTCCTCTATTTAATTCTGTGGTGACAGTATTCTAGACCCTCTAGAGACTTTTCAAGTCAGTTTCATTATGAAAAGGAGAAAAAAAAACCACAACGCACACATTTCACATAATACTACTATATACTATAAAAAATATAGGATGAGCAACTTTCTGCACAACCTATGTTTTCTGTCACCTCGAGATTCTGATTCCCATGGACCTCTCAAGCTTCGCTCTCGAGGTCAGAGGGAATCAGAACCCCTCTGTGGCAGAACACTCTGGCTGTGCATAGCTGCCCATCCAGTATTCTCTATATTCTTGGTTGGTGTGGTTTTTCACCCTGTGCCAAGTTGTCTGTCAAACCCAGCAGGCTCAAGGATAATTTGAGAGATGCGTACATCTCAACTCCTTAGGGCTAAGCAGCCTTACAATTCCACATACACCAGAGATTTTTCCCCCTCTGCTCCACTACCTCCTGGGGGCAAGCTTAACAGTTTAAAAAAAAGAACCAGTTCCCCTCATGGTGTTATCCTGTTTGCTTATTAGCAGTGATTTGCAGCTTTTTTGCTATTGAGCATATTTCTACCATCTCATTTACAAGGGGGTCTCAATGTTTTTGCATACTCCCCTAGACTTTACTACCAGAGCCACATATTCACAGGGCTTCTACTTTCATATCACTGCTGCCCCTCACTTTCTAGCTAGTGATGCTGAGGCTCTGGCTACATACCAAGTACCTTTCTGTGCCACATAGTGTGCCCTTCTGCTCTGTCCAGAGGTTGGTACTCTGGTTTTTATTTTGCTGTTTCTTAATTTTTCCTATATCCTTGTCCCTATCCCTTTAGACTAAGGGATCTCTAAGTCCCCTCTTATTTTTCCCCCCACTTTTGTTTCTCTCTCTCCTACTGAACTGAACTGAAATTGGCGAGGGAGTTGTCAATACTTATTGGCTGGCACACAGCACCACGTGAATGTACGCAGGCACCGTGCACAGTAGCCATCGCCAGCTCCCTGGCCAAAGCTTTGCTTCCAGGGGTTCCCAGTGCCTCTGACCCAGATCTAGAAGTGATAATCAGTAGTGAAGATATTTGGGAAGATCACCAGTTACAGTAAGTACGTAACTTCCATTTTCATCCTTGACCGATAGACTTAGAGTCCCTTCCTACCCTAAATTACTAGGTTGCTGTGGCAAACGGATCACACCCCAGGGGTGAAAAGGCATGCAGACTTTATGCACATGCCTTTACACCCCTGTGATGTGCATTGATTTAGTATTATGGCACATCAAGTCATGGGTTATTGCTTTCTTTTAAAATGACATTAAAAAAATAAATAAAGCTAATTGTCCGGGACCAAGATCTGCATTTGGGCTAATAACTACATCAAGCCCCCCCAAAAAATAATACATGCCAGGGTACTCAAGAAGGGACACCTACAGCTACTAAAATCCCATCTAAGCAGTCTAGATTGGTCAAAAATAGACTCATTCAAGGACTTAAACAAAGTGCTAGATCTGTTTATTAGCTGATTCACTGAAGCTTGAGATATCCATGCACCGCTAAAAAAATGAAGGTTAAAGGTGGATCTAACCCTTAGATAAACACTGAGCTTATCACGCAGCTCAAACAAAGGGACCACCTCTGGCACCGTGCTTGAGCCACAGCTGCCCTAGCAGACATTCAAAAATACAAACAAGCAAGAAATAGCTGCACCCGTGCTATACAGATGGCTAAAAGCAAATACTTTAGAGAAGCGCTCTCCAACTCGTGGGGGATGGGAAAAAAATCTGGAACAACCTTAAGGACCTCTCTGGCAGAGACACCAAGTCTCCACCCACCATGCTTAACATTGATGGCACTCCTACATTGGACCTAGATACCATCACCAATACGTTCATCAATGCATTCTCCAACCTGAGCAGTGTCCTCCCACCTGACTTCTTCGATGCTCCCACCACCAACCCACCCACTGCCACAGCATCCCAAGCACACTCAGCTCCACAGTTCTTCTTAAAAAGGATCCCAATGCACTCAGCCAGAACCTATATTTGTAAGGCTATTAGCAAAACTGGCCATAGTGGTGACTCACTCGATTTGAAGCTGCTCGCACTAGTCCTTGACGAGATCCTTGAACCCCTGACAATGATCTTCAACCTCTTCCTAAGGTATGACCAGTTTCCATCACTCTGGAAAAAGGATAACTTCACACCAGTGCATAAGAGTGGAGACAAGTCACTGCATACCAATTGTAGGCCCATTTCCATCCTCCCCGTATTATCCAAAGCACTTGAACGTATAGTCTCTGACCAGCTTGTAGAGTTCCTGTAAAAATATAATATTCAGTGCCCCAAGCAGCATGGCTTCCGTAAAGGGCACAGTACCACCACGGCATTGTTGGAATTCACCGGTTGTATCCATGACGCCTTGGACCAAGGACTTTGTGGGGGGGGGCCATAATCATTGACCTGACAAAGGCCTTTGATACAGTTAACCATCCCCTCCTACTCAGACAACTGACTGCTCTTGGGCTGTCCAAGGATGCACTGCCCTGGTTTGCTAGCTACCTTGGGAAGAGAGAGTTCAAAGTGTTAAAATTGCTGGAGTCCCCTCAGTTGAAAAGCCAGTCCTCTCGGGTGTCCCTCAGGGGTCAATACTGGGCCCATTACTCTTTTCTCTCTTCCTTAACAATCTCCCTGGCATCTGCCAAAAGAGGATACTACTCTACGCAGATGATGCGGTCCTCTTCTCTAGCAACTGGGACTTTAACCTACTTGAGAGTCAACTGCAACATGATTTCAGCCTGGTGGAAAAATGGTTTGGCTCTTATAAACTTGTCATGAATTATAGTAAAACTAAGGTCATGTCTTTCTGCAATGCACATAGCAAGTATAAACACCTCCCCCCTCACCATCAAGAAACAAGATGAGACCTCACTTGATCAGGTTCACGAGTTCAAATACCTTGGCATCACCCTAGACAGCTCACTCTCCTACTCCCAGCATATTGGGAAGGTTGCAAAATCTGCCAACATATGCCTTGGCCTGCTCCACAAGTACAAACACTGTATGACGTCTGAAGCCCTTAGACTGGCTATTCACAGCTCTGTTACCTCCATTGTTGACTACAATCTAGTCATCTATGGCTCTGCCTCTGCTACTGCCCTTAGGAGGACATCTGTGACACTTAACAAGGCCTGCGGACTTCTTATGGGGGCTGGACACCTAACGCACACCTGTGACCTTTACACCAAGGCTGAATGGCTACCTCTAATTAGTAGAATACAATACCAGACCTGTCTGATTGCCAAAAAAGTTATTCTCAGACTCATGCCTCCAGGTGTGGCGAGACTCCTTACTACCAACAGCAGCACCCAGCCAACATACAGTTCTCAATTCCAGACGTTCCAGTTCCCCAGGTGCCGGACCTCGCTGGGTCAGAGATTCTTCATGCACAGGGCTCCTCAGTGGTTCAATACCCTTAACAAAGAAACTGTTGCTGCTGCAACGGTAAGCCCCTTTAAAAGGCAACTGCTTCTATTCCTCCCCTCTACCTCACATTGTGACTGCCTCCCCTAAGCCATGGTCATCACCCTCTACCCTAGTTGGAACTTTTATCAGCCATCCCAGCCTTGCATTTGTGGCACCAGCCCCTCCCTCTCCCTTGCCCCCTTCACCCACCCATCCCTCTCTATTAACTCACTCATACCTCTGGCCACTGGCCCCTGTCCCCCTCGTTTTTCTCATCCCTGTCTGACAATGGCACCTTCCAGCTGGCTTCCTCCTGACTTCTTCCTACCAAGTTTACTGTTTCACCATGAATTACCATGAATTCTGATAAATGCTAGCTAGTGTTGTTTTACTTCAACATATTGACTGAACTATTTATGTACAAGTAATCTGTTTGTTATGACTGTTACCACTGTTTACCATTGTTGTATGTTACCCCCCATCCTCCGACATGAAACCTTTGTAAACGAGCAGTTTCTGCTCAAAGGTACCTGCAATCCTAGATTTTAATAAATAAATAAATAAAAGAAAATATTATATTATAGGTGGTGCGGTCTTCTGGTTATGTCACTTGCTTGGGAACTGGGAGATCACAGGTTCAAACACCACAACAACCAAATACTCACTGTGTGACCTTCAGCAAGTCACTTAATGGGACACCACCAACCATTTTTGCAAATTTATTTTTTCTAAACTCACATTTTACAATTGCTTACCTTCTCTAAAATTCATTGATGTTTCTGGTTATTTAATCGGCCTCCTTCCTTAATGGAACTGAACTGCATGCTAATGCAGTTGCACCCAACCTTGTTTTGTTCAAAATCCTTGATCTACTCCTACCGCATACTTGCTGAATATTAGAAACACATCCAAACAGTGCAGCCTCTCATAATGCAATAGTCTCTTGTACTCCCAATGCATATTGTGTGGCTGGGCTGTGATGGGGGTGTTCCCAGCTCCAGGAAAGATGTAGTGGGAGTTGATCAAGGAATGTAAACAATATTTTTGTGGGCAACACCAGTATGATGGGCAGTCTGTTTTTTCACTTTTTAAAAGAAAAAAACAGAATCAAACTACCAGCTACATCAGCAGTCCCTACAGAATGTGAACAATGATAACATGCATTTTTTAAACTAGGGACACTTTGAGGCCTAAGTGGGTTGACCGTGACCCTTTAACTTGCTAGTGCTACAGTCTGTTCAGTTGTGGAAATGGGCATCAGTAGGACTCTACTGAAAACAAGATATCACATCTGGGATATCCTAAATAAATAAACTGTAAAATAAAATACTGTAATATTATGATAGCAGAAGAGAGTAAAGAAAGATTAGCAAACAATAATTTATTTATAAAAAGCGCTATTTGCAAAAAAGATCATAGTGCCTGTACAATTGAGTATAAAATCTCAAATTAAGATATGCAGAAATAATTAAAATACAGATCAACATCACAATTCATCCAGGTTCAAAATAAGCAAGATTAAAAATATGTGTTTTTAGTGCAGATTTAAAACTCTCCATGGTCAGTTAGGAAGGAAGGGATGAAGAGAGGAGGAGGTTAAGCACAGGGAGGTTAAGTGACTTGTTTAAGGTCATATAGTAGGTAGCAATGGTTGGATTCAGACCCGGGTCTCCCAGTTTAGAGCTCCTCATTCTAATCACTGGGTTATACTGTCGCCATAAGATAACTGCCTTTTGTAAGATGAGGTTCTACTGCACTGAGATCAGAAGACTTGCAGTATGTCTGGCATTTCTAAGCCGTTTCCAAGACTTGGCTGTTGTTGGAATATGTGTCGAAGAACATTTTTTATATCCGTCCAACAGACCCTTAGTTTCCTATCTATCCATTTGAAAGACACTTCCAGTAGTGCTCTGCTGGTGAGGTCTGTCTTCCATAGCTTTCAATCTGCTGGTCAGGAAAGCAGCAGGGATTGTTATGCATAGCGGAATTTGTAATATCCATCCTGGCTTTTCAGCTCCGCCGGAGATCAGTGCAACAATGTTATCAGCCTGCATTGTTACAGTTTAAAAACATAATTAAAGGGGGTCAGGCAAAGGTGAGAAGTAATGAAATGTATTTCATAACACTGGTCCAGTTCTAACAATATGATGGCTTGAGAGACTCAATGGTCCGTACTGCGGGCTGCTAAATAAGAAACATGCTGAGCAATGCCATAGTGTTGTGATACCATCTCCACCCCCGATGATGAGGCCACCATAGCAGTACGCTTTTTTTTGGTTTTTGCATGAATGTTATTTTCTAGCTTGGTAAAACAGTATTTTTTGGGGGGTTATTTAAGCCCCACCCTATTTCACTGATCTGACCCCCTTCTGTCAGATGGTCCCGGCCCCATCATCTACCTTCCTTCGGACTGACTCCCTTACCTCCTTCTTCCATGGTAACGCCCATGGAAGGGTTATCAGGGGGACCCCAAACCCCCATGAAAGTCTAACGTTCAGTGGAGGTGGCTGCTGAGTCATTGGTGTGGAGTCTTTGAGTCATCAGCTGCATTCTGCCAATTCCAGGTGGTTTCACATTTTCTGGTCTTCCCCTGCCCTCAGGATGCTGGCAGCTAGGGTGCAGATACGAACACATACCGAGCTGTGCTAGTACATGAAGCAAACATACAGCCAAACCACTGGAGCTATGACTCACTCACCCAGTAATCTTTGTGTCATATATTTTTTTATTAATAAACCAAATGGTGTCAGTACTGTTGGGATTACAGGAAGCCAACATTTCGAGGAATAAATCCCCTTCTTCACAGCTGAACAGTTACTACGAATAATTAAAAAATATATGCAATGTCAGTACTGTCATAGGGCACATTATATAGAGAATAATGGACAGGTTAGTGTCCATTACGGTGAATAATACCATCGAGAGGTTCTGGACACGTGGGAACCTCGGGAAGCGGCTCGAGAGTTCCTGTCTAAAACCTCGATCCTGATGACTGTATCACTAACTTGTCCATTATTATTTTTAATATATGGATCCAGTTTTGAGTTTTGCTGAGGGACAGTTGGCAGGTGCAGAAAAGGTTTGGTCACCGCTGACAGCCGTGTCGCTCTTGTGTCGTTACTTCGTGCCCCATCCCCCACTTACTCGCTTGCCCTCCCGCTTGCTAAGCAGACTAACAGAAAATGTTTTCTTTTTCTTTTTAGTCGTACCTGTTGTTAGGTTTTGTGCAGCACAAAAGATCAACGAGCTATCTCCATGTTGGGGGGAGGCGCAAAACAGCGGAGGACAGAATAGGCTCTCACTAACCAAGAGATGCCGCCATGTTTTTAAAAATGTTCCACCCGCCCACAGAGGGAAAGTGGCCAATGATGAACCACTCTGTTTGATTGGCACTCCCAACATGGCCAGGCATCAAAGACTGCTACGCTTGCACTTTCCACTTTCAGTGATAATAGTATCGTTCAGAGCACCGAACGATAGTATTACAGGCTCTGAATGATACTATTATCACTTTTGAAATGTGCTATTATCACTGGTGACCGATAGTATTACCACTTGCTGTCCAGTACTATTACCGGGATTTTTTTGTATGCTTTAGTGTACTATTAATTCGCATATCCATATATTAAATAGAGAATAATGTATGAACAACCATACACAACAAGGCTGTGTTTCCATCGAGGGGTTGAGACGACAGCATATGAACCTCAAGAGCGAAGCTCGAGAGGTCCATGCTGTCATCTCAACCCCGAGATGGGAACACATGCCGAGTTGTGTGGTTGCCCACATTTTATTTTTTATAGTACGAGGGCTAGATATTGAAAATCGCACCTGGCAATGGTGAAAGTGGTTGCTCCATGTAACTGAGTTGCGCTGGAGCAACAAAGGGATATCTTCAAAAGAGTTGTACCATGGTGCATCTCATCTGACTATATCAAAAAATGCCTGCAGTGAAAATACATGCACTGGCACATCCCCTAGACAGGTCTGAATACCCAGAATGGGAAATGTGCCAGTGCATCAGAGATACGCTTGGTACAAATTCCTGATATTCAGACCCAAATATGCAAATATAACCATAATGCATGCAAGGCACAAATGGGGCCATTTGCATGTCATTATGGCCCCATTTCCATGAGTTGTGCATGGCTAACCAGCAAAATGTGCCCTGCACAGCAGGCGATCCCTGTCCCAGGTATCAAAGTAGTACCCCCTCCCCATCCCATACCTCGATCCATGTACTGAACAAATCTTTAGTTCCCTGTAGTCCATTTGTGCCCCCCTTCCCATCTGTAACCCTGATCACCATAATGAATAAATTATTATTTCCCTAGTAGTCCAGTGGTACCCCTCCCGCCCATAACCCGATTACCCAAAACCGCATCCCTCATCCATGGTAGTCTAGTGGTCCTCCACCCTCCCACACACTCACAAAGGGCTCCTAACCCAGCCTGTTCCCCCAGGTCATCGGCAGGCAGCAGACCCACTCACAAACCTCCACAGCTGACTGCCGAATGACAGCTTACAGCACGTGCAGCACACTCATTGGCCCACACTGACAACCAATGGGCTTACTGTGTGTACTCTACTAGTCTGTCACGACATTGTGAATGAAGCTCTAACTTAACCTCAAATTCCTGCAATCTTTCATGTGGGCAAAAAGAAAGACATATACTTAACAGGGATATTTCTATAGGGGTCAGAATTCACTTGGGTAAATTAAAGATCATGACTGCTGTTGTTGGGACCTCGTTTTCACGTGTGATTGTTCTTTTGTTCTGTCTTCTCTTTTCTTTCCTCCTGGATCTGTAATCCCTCCTGTTTTTTCTAAACCTATACCGGATATACCTTCTCCTGGGTCTTGAAAATTGTCGTGATCTGTTCTTGTGTATTGGATAGCCCTTTTTCCCTCTTCACATGCCAGGCAACTTAAACAGTGGCTAGGAGAACACAAGGGCTACATCAGAAATCAGGATTTAACCTCACCAATAGCCAGACAATTTCTAGAGGCAGGTCACCAGATACCGACCTTAAGATATTTTAGAATCGAGAAGGTAGAGAACAATAAAAGAGGTGGTGACTTTAATGATAAATTATTATTTAGAAAAGCATTTTTCATTGACCTTTTTAGAACAACAAATCCAGGGTATGGCTTAAATGAAACAATTGATTGGCAACCACTTGTATGATAATCAATAATTAGCACTCTTTGTGTTCAAATAAATATTTTGGATTTTAAGATAGAGATCCTTTAAAGATGGTGATTGAAGGTGATCTGCATTTCTATATTCTGATTTTTTTTCCTTTTTACGATTGGACTATATTCTGTGCAGTACATATTCTAATTAATAAATATATTTGATAATGTTTAACTGCCATAATATCTGAAAGTTAGTTTATTCAGATTATTCTAAAAAGCGAAATGTAAATATGGATCTTATGGGTTAATTTCCCTTTCAGTAAACTGCTTAATCCACAAAAGGAGGATGTCTCCATGAGAAATCCTCTTTTACTTTAAAATTTAAGATGTCAGGTAATCGCTGTAAGAATGAAGTAATGAAATAAAAATTTGTTTTATTGAAAATCATTTGGTCAACACCTATCTGATTAGGTGCTGCTAGGTGGCGGGTCCAGCACTCAGGGGAGTTAGTTTGGCCCCCTGAGACACATGAGGACATCCCCACGGATTTCCTTTGATGTGACACTGCCGGATTTGACTGACCACGAGGTGCAGTATAAATTTGGTGAGTTCCACAAGCTCGGTTACTTCCCCTGGAGTCTGATATACAGAGTCGTGCAGGTCAGTCTGTCCGAACTTGTTATTTTTAAAATGAAATATCGCACTTCAGTATTGTTTTCCTTAGCACATAGAGCGCAAGTTAGAAGAGGTTTCTCAGGCTGTTTAGCCGCTGGCAGGCTTTGAAGTTATAAGAAACATTTCAGCATGTATTTGACTATTTAGAAAAGTGAGATGCACTGAAAGTTACTGATTTAACACAGGTTTTTAAACAGTTTGGGGACTGTAAGATATCATACTATATGTTATGACTTTAAGGCCCAGGTATTCAAAGCTTTGCATGGTGCGCAAACCGTTTGCATGGGTTTAGCGTGGGATTAGTACGAGTCTGCTATATTCAAAAGGCCAAATAGCACATGCAAATCGCATTAGTGCCGGGCAAACCATAATTATATGCAAGAGGCACACTGAACATGAATACAGACGCTGTGGGATATTCATTGGCTAGTGCCGCACTAAGGTGTTTACCGCAACTTAGCGCAACCCTTAGTGCGGTACAAATTACCGCCCAGGAAAAGCTGGTCTTAACCCTGGGCAAACAACTTTGCATGACATTGGTGCTTTGTGCAGTGTTTGCATGGGATTTGCCTGACTTGCATGACCCTAAAATATGAGTATGACATTTAGAAAATGCCAGACATGGAGGACACATGTTGCTCACTGATGGCACCACCATGATGCCAACAGCTGCCACCAGTCTCAGCCATGCCAGACAGTAAGGGGTGATCTGGCTCGCAGGGGACATCATGGTAGTGTGGCCATATAGCACACACCTGCAGACCATACGTCTGTGGTGTGTAACAGAAGCCAGCACACACATGCAGCACTGTGGGCATGGTGGCCATTGAGGAGAGGGCGAATGGGTGACCAGACCTCACCACAGCCCATGTGTGGCCACAAGACTGGGACACAGCACGCAGTGCACATGAGCCAGTAGTGGGAATACCCCACCACCTGTGTGCCTGTCGGATCTTACATGCCCCCCAGCCACCTACCGCACAACTGTACAGCTGTCACGGCACACACAGCCGGCCATGTATCTGTCACTGTGAGCATCCCATGCCACAGGTGCAGCATCTGTGGATCACACAACAGTGTAACAATACTGTCCACTGTTAGTAATCACCTGCAAGCTGGGCCTGTCACTGTGTACAGTGCAGTGGTCATCACTGCCCTACATAGCATAGTTATTGCTGTGTCCCTCACACTACAGGCCCCCTTGCTACTGTAGTCTCTGCTGTGCACTGTAGCATGACCTTCAGTATGACGGTTGCATGCAGCACCACCACCACCACCTGTGCCTATGCTGTGTTGTCCCCTGGGGTACGATATGCTATGTTATGCTGTACTGTTTACATGTAGCCTGCAGCTATCATCATGCACTGCCTGACTGACCTACAGGTGGAGCTGCGGTCAGACCTGGCCAACCCCTGTACGTCCAGACTGACCTACAGGTGGAGCTGTGGGACCCTACAGTAACAGTGGGCAAACTGCATGCAAATCAGGGCATAATGAGATGCTAATGTAGCTGTTTGCCCAGAGACTACCTATGTAGGCTCATTTGCATGTCACTTTTGAATATGGCAAAGTTTAGCACTGGGCAAACAGCTTAGCTCTGCACTAATCCCGCGAAAATGTGTTAGCTCCGTGCAAACAGTTCAGGGAATATTATACTGTTTTGCACACTGTACTGTCCTATAGGCTGCTCCCTGCAGCTGTACTGGGTCCATGCATTTGCTGGAACACACGTTGGCCATACAGATTGCCTGTACCTACCTTCACATCGCTGTGCACTGTGTTGCTGTTGTGGTCTGCACTTCCTGGTTGCTATATTCAGAGCTGTCATATTACAGGGTTACGTTTGCCCTGCACTCCCCAGCCAGTTGCCCGGACTCATTCCCATGCAGGGCTGGATTGAGGGGGGGGACAAATGGGGCCAAATGCCTGAGCCCCCGCCATAGACTAGCCCCCAGTAGTCAGAAGCAGAGACACTTTTAGTAGGTGGACTGGTGGTTTGTAATCATGCCACCTCTCCTCACCGCAGCGCCGGATTAAGCACGAGTCAACTTCCCCCATAGGCCCCCGGCAGCTTGCCCCTTTAAAACGCTGTGAAAGCAGCCTGACTTCGGAAGAAGCACATTTGTTAAATAAAGTAAAACACAAGCCCCCTGCCACAGATAGGCCCCCGGCAAGCCTACATTGCAGATTTCTCTCATTCCCCTTCCCTCAGGTGGTATACAGTACTGGTAAGGATTTGTAATAATCATGCCTCCCCTCCCCACATGAGTCAAGCATGAATCCAACCCTCCCCCGGAGCTTGCACCATAAAACAAACAAAAAAATGACTTTGGGAGAGGCTTTCTTTAATTAAAAGAAAACAAAACACAAGCCCCAGACCCTCCTGCTACAGATAGGCCTCCGGCAAGCCAACATTGCAGAAGATTTCTCTGCCTCCACCCTCCTCCTCCATTATATTCAGCCTGCAGCTAGGGTCAGGTAACTTGCTAGAAAAACAAACTGGCACTGTGTGGCATAAGAAGTGAAGAAGGCTAACTATGCAAGCACCGTGATCTACCTCCTTAGGATACTGACAGGTTTTCCACTTTTTGAGTCTGGGACTGGACCTGGACTGGTGTAAGTTCTGACCAGACCTGGGCTGCTGCTGCATAATACGAGGAGCGGTGCCAGGACCAGGAGCTTTGCATACAATCCATCTGGGCAGCATTTTTTAAACCACTCTTTCTTGGTGGTTTTTGAGGCTCAGCATGAACTTTGCCAGCGGCAGCACCTGCACTCGCTATCTGTATGCCACGGCCACTCTATCGCTAGCAGCATGATTAATCGATGCACTGTCCTAAACTGCCTGCTGCTGCTAAACTAAGGAGTTTCAAACAGAGCGCCAAGCAACAGCAGACAGCTTGAGTTCAGTAAGTGGCTTAGAAAGTTGATATCTGTATTTTATTTTTATGCTGAGATAATTGATCTGAGCTTGTTCAAAGAAGAGATAAAGGGACGTGGGTGTGTGTGTGTACATGCATGGATCCTCTAACTCTGAAATAAAGGAATTAATCATTCCTTTGATATCCCATGAGCAGATAAAGGTATGACATCAGTCTGTTTATTTGGAGTCATAGCATTTGTACATTGGAACTGCACACTTCTGTACAATGGGTACATACAGTAACTTACTGTTGTTTGCAGCAGGATGCATACCTCTTAGTAAAGCACTGTTTATTTTGTTTAATTTATTTCCTTAAAATAAACTTGTGATTAAAGAGGTTACTTAGAGATTACTTTGCTTTTCTGAACAGGGTCTAGAGGAGAGCAACTTCAATAAAAGCCCCAAAACTCACCACAGAGCATCTAGATCCCCAGAGCATCTGGAGCCTGGCTGCCTTCATGTCTTGTACAGTACAATAAATATAACATTACAGACTATAACAACATGACAGGGTGTTGTACTTCAAGTTACTTTTTTCTCCTGTGAATAATGGGGGTAGTCTCCCCATATGGTGGTTGTTATGGTTAATAAACAACGTGCTCAGTAAATGTTGCGCAAAATAAAACATTTTGGTATGGAAAGTTGGGCGTTTTACATGGCCACCCAAGTTGTGAGTGTCCCAGGCCCCCCATGGCTTGATCTGGCCCTGTTCCCATGCTATATTCAGAAGCTGTTTGCTCTGGGCTATTCCTTTTGAATATTTATTTATTTTATTTATTTAGCTTTTGTTAACCAGATAGGTACACTAGACAAGACATTTGCCTATTTTCAGGTATGACCCGGGAGAGTACAGGAAAATACAAGTTCGAAGACATTGGACAACATAGGTACAGGTACAATCAGTATGCAGAGTAAGAGCACACATTGCATGAACAAGTAATTAAATGAGCAGTACAGTTCTTGAATTTAGAAGTCAATCAATACAACTATATATTCAACTAAAGGACCCCAAGAATGAGGACCCCTCCCCAGTACTAATTAAGTACAACTATATGACCCTAGAAAAGTGGTCCCTCAGAAGCTTAGGGCCGGATATTCAAAACTTTGCCCCAGGGCTAAATTAGCACTGCCCAGCAGGCAAACTGAGCCCAGAGCAAAAAGCAAGCCATATTCAAAAGGAATAGCCCAGAGCAAAACCAGCACAATATAGTAAGCAAAGGAAATGAGGCAAATAGAACCAGGAGTGCTGGGCAAAATAGCCCAAGAATAAGACAGCACTAAATATAACAATGGGGAAGTGCACACTGCTATTGCAGCTCATTAGACCCTGGAGAAAGCCAGTGTTGCAGGTGGAGAACATTGTGTGTGACTGCACAGAGATGTCTCACATCCACTGCAAACAACAATGTAAGCCACACACTGCAGAACTGTGCTATGCTGAAGTGAGGTTTGCCCGGGGCTAACCTGATTGCACAGTGCTAACACATTAGCCCAGCGCAAACTGGTTAGCCCAGGGCAAACGGGAGCTATATTCAAAGCTGCAGTGTAAATCAGCCTACTTAGGTAAGCTGTGGGCAAACAGGTACATTTGCATCTCATTAACTGCTGCTTAGCATACATTACCATGCAGTTTGTCCAGTGCTACTGCATGGAGCACAAAGCTCCCCCCTTTTGGTCGGAATGGAAGTCCAGGCTGGACACTGCAGGCCAAAACATGCCCACAGCATCCCTTGTTGGTTAGAATGGAAGCACAGGCTGGAAGCAGCAGGAACTGTGTGCTGGCAGACACAGTCGGTGCACACAAACCTCTCAACTCCTTGCCTCCTGTATCAGGGAAAAGACATAACACAATCAGGGACAAAGACCCTAAATCAGGGGCGCATCTTAAAAAGTTATATTATTCACTCAGAATGCTGATAGAATAAGGGTACTTGTGAAAAGATGCATTCTCGGAAGAAGAACAGGTCTGTAACTTTAATGTTCGACAATTGTGTGAGTTTATTCCCCACTGTTCTGTCACAAAACAACAACTTTTCTGAGGGACAGAGGGAAATATGGAGGTGACATCAAGGATGTTCCTGACAATCAGGGACAGTCGAGAGGTATGGGTACATACAATGCACTCATGCATATATGCACCTATTACACACCCATTTCCCTGGTGGTCCAGTGGTCCCCCCAACCCCCATCATGAATCCTGCCCCCTGTTCCAGGTTGAAAAACATAATTTCCCTGGTAGTCTAGTGGCCCCACACCCCAGCATGAATCGACCCCCATACAAAATATATAAGTAACTTTTCCCTGGTAGTCTAGTGGTCCACCCACGCCCCAGCATAAATCCTGAACCCGCTCCAGTTGAAAAACATAATTTCCTGATAGTCCAGTGGTCCCTCCATCCCCAGCATGAATCCCAGCCCCTGTACAAAATAAATAGAGTAACTTTTCCTTGGTAGTCCAGTGGTCCCCCACCCCAGCATGAATCCTGACCCCGTACAAACTAAAAGAAAGTATTTTTCCCTGGTAGTCTAGTGGTCCCCCCACCCGGCAGTGACACCCCTGCTTATCAGAATAGTATCCCACGAATACAGCTGGAGACCAGCTCAGCCCTCCTCTCACCACCACAGCTGGCCACCGACTGAGGTACGAATGAGTGCTACTGTAATGAATAGGCTCATAACCTGGAACGGGGGTCGGGAAGGGAATCGTGCTGGGGAGGGCACTGCCGCATTACTGCCCACTTTTTGTTGGCAGTGTTTAGCGCCGTGCTACAGGTTGCGTTAATGCCTGTAGCGCAGCGCTATACTTTTGAATATGCCAGTGCGCCAGCATTCAGAGTCCTTCCCCTCAGCCCATCCCTTGCATACATTATAATTTAGCATTGTCGCTAACACCTAGTGTCGCTGCTGAATGTCCTTTTGAATATTGCAGTAGGGTACAAATTTGGTACTAGTCCAGCACAATGGATTTGCCCCCAGCACTAAACTTTGAATATCTGGCCCTTAAAATGCTAAAAAGCTGTTTAAGGTAACAGTTTGTTTTTGATAAGAAATCATTTGGAAAGCAAAATGCATTTATTTTTTTTTCCCCCAACAGAATCGATGAGAAGGATATAAACTAAAAATCTGGAAGACTGTGTAATAGCCATTCTATGCAGCATTTGGTATATTTGAAGTTGAAAGTTGTAATTGATGACAATCATATCATATAGTAACATATGATCTTTATATATGATTTATAGGGGAGCAATAACAGCATTTATTGTATAAAAAGATTTTTGGACTTTTGAAGTCAAAAAGGACTTGAAAGTAAGTTCAGAATATTATAAGTAAAATATTTTTACTCTCACCTGATCCTCATTTATATACTGAGCATGTTACCTTATAGAATTTATGTTTGTAATTTTCATATTTTTTGTATGCACAGAATTTAAAAACCGGACTCTCTGATGAAGGGATAGCAATCCCGAAACGTAGGAAATATTTTTGTCTGGATGAAATATTGCAAATTTAATACAGAAAATTAAAAAAGAAATAGTATTTTATATATATGGGTGAGGCACCTTTTATTCCAATCCATTCTCTCAACTTCTAGCTTTTGATTGGTTTTTGGCCTCTCCCCTCAGTTCCTTTTTGTGTTTTGTCATTTTTTATGAGGTGTTGGCTGTGCTGGAGTTTCAGTAATAAGTAACTAGATGTGGAATAAATGAAAAAGTTAAAATTGTATGATCTTTGAACTGTGCAGAACAAGCATTCGGAATGCACACAACAATGCTTTAAAATGCGCACAACGGTTTGAAATGTGCGTAACAAGGTTTTTGAGCAGGCTACTTTTTTATATAGAACAAAGGCTAACCATATACTATCAGCAAAATTATTATCCATCACTTCTCTGTTACAAGTAATTTACACCTATCTTTTTAAACTTTTTAAAATTAAATCACACTTCACACCAAAGGGTAACTTATTATGAGTCTCTTCTAAGGTAAGTGTTAATACTCTCTTTTATATCATATTTTTAACCATACATTTGTATGCAAAGCATACTTTAATTGGAACTATTATTACTTATTGGGCCATATGTACATACGGCTGGGAAGTACATATCGAAGGTGCATATCCCAACCATGAAGGGCCACACTTGCGGACAGGTGCGCACCCAGGGTATGCACTACCGGTGCACACCTGTCCATGGCTCCACCCTCCTGGCCCACAGGAGCTCAGAGGACAGATATGCAGATGGGGCAGGCATCCAATGGGACGCCCAGTCCACCAATGGATCCCTTGTACCCGTGGGCATGGAGAAATGACTGCCACCACACCACACATGGAAACCAAGAGGTGGACCGATGCCTGGTCAGCTGTCCCCAGACCACCATGCCCTGTCTGTGGTCTGGGGCAGCATCATGTGGGGACAGGCATGCCCCACCACATATTCGGTGGGGGGGGGGCTCCGCAACTCTGTGAATGTTGCAGAATGTGGGCACGCCCCTACCCACGTTGCCCTCTGCGCCATCTGGTGGTGGGGCTGCGCACCCTGTTGGTGACTCAGGTGGCTGGCTGCACGGGTGGCGCAATGGTCGAGGAGTGGCTATGCACTCCAGATGCACGGTGCATAGCCACTCCGCCTCTTCGTGTATAGATGCCATTGCTTTTTTGCTTTAACACAGAGATTACAGCATATACCTTTCCCATATGATTTTTCAAACCAATATATACCTTCTTTTTATTTTCTTAAAGGTTCTGTCTTTGCCTGAGAAAATAATAAATAGCAACCTCATACTATATGGTCCTTATTTGTGTTTCCAAAATGGTGTCTGGTTAATTCTGACTGGTCATTGGTTCTGACTATTCAATGGTCAGAGCCTCGTTACATCTTACTGTGCTAACCTAGCATGTACTCTTGCTCAGAAGACATGATAGGGGTGCACTAATCTAGAGGACAACCAGTCAGGGTCATAAAGGTCAATGTGCTAATTACATATCATCAGGGTAAAAAAGGTCACAATGCAAATCAAACAACACAGCAGCATCAAAACGAATCATGCAAATGTTCTAAAAAATAAACACTCCCCCCCCCAGCAACATTGCTCAAGAATCACAAACTGTAAAGGAAATCCTCCAACAACTTTGAAAAAACATACAGTGCCTCCTAATCACAAATCAAAACCCAAAAAGTCACGGTGCTGCTACAGTAACACAAGAAAAACATTTTAAACATTTAATAAAAACACAAAATGTACTTCAAAAATATGATTCTACACTACAACAGAAACATGCATACACACATCACTAAGCCATCAGAAAGCCTCTGGAAACATTGTTCTGAAAGCTAAGACAATATTTACATACCCAGAAACAAAGGACAGTTCAGACTATCTGCCTGCTAGAGGTGGGTAACCCAGAGCAGGCTTGAGCCTGGCTTGAGCTTAGTGCCTCGCTCGGCTCAGCTCGACCTCTAAGCAACTGAGAGCCAAGGTCAAGTTGAGCCAGTTGTGATAAAAGGAAGCATTTTGGTCAACCTGAGCAGTTAGTGTAGTGTCTGAAATGTTCAACTCCAGCATAAACAGCAGCCTGCAGTAGCCAGTGCTCTGATCATGTTAAGGCTTGTAGAGTCAAGCCTGGCTCCTGGCTCAGTTCTGGCTAGTCTCTAGGTGAAAAATTCCTTGCTTGCCCACCTCTACTGCCTGTTGAATCTCAACTGCCCAGTAGTGCACATGAATGAGGTCACATGACATCTAATCAACAGCCTAGGCTACCAGGTCTGACTCAGATCACATGGACAGAACAGGGAGCAAGCTCAAGTTTCCAGCTTAGCCTCACAGAACACATGGGAAGTACAGGAAATTAAAAGGCTGGAATATCGATTTAAAGCAACAGCATAACCCACTTTCTTTGCAGTACAACTGCACCCAACTAGAGCAGTGTACCAGCTGCAACCTATGCCTTGCCACATATCAAATTATGCTAATGCCTGGAAGACAGCCATTTAAAAATACAGCACCCAATTACAGGACTACTACGCTGCTCAGAAACAAACGTTACTAAAAATTTTATAAGTGGAATAAAGCAATTCCATCAGGGGGATCATGCAATGTTAATGTACCTCATGCTGATTGAAGTCCTGAGTCTGAACCCACCATTGGATACATTTGTCACAAACACACTCCTGGGTGCCGGGTCCACTGAGCTCACAGTACACACCCTTAAGTGTAATCCATGAGAGGGGAGTCAGAAAATACCCTCCTCAAGTCCTTTTAGAGTGCTCACTGAATACACAACTGAACACTTGCCATGAGGGCCCAGGGATTCCTCTCTGTCAGGGTAAGGGTAAAATACAGTCTCGAACATAGATGCTGGAACTAGGAGTGCTGGGGGTGCTGCAGCACCCCCTAGCTTGAAGACAAACCCCTCCACCCAAAAGACCCATGGCGCACACAATAATATCTGTGATTTTGAGTGATCCTCCATCACCAGGAGAGGAGCTGACTAGACCCATGCAGGAACGCAGCTTTAGATGGAAGGCAGGTAATGACAACTGTTTTTAAGACAGAAAGCTGGAGATCCCCGATGAGACATTTTCTACACAACAGCTGAGTTAATGCTACTTTAATGCAGAGCAAAGTCTTTTCCAGGTGCTAACTACAATTGAGTCAGTAATATTTCTAATTAGCTAGCATAAGTATAAGTCAGCCTTTGACTTTCCATGCAGCTATGCCCTGCCAATGACAGCACTTGCTACTAGAGATGCAGTGAATTTAAATTTCACCGGCGAAGTTGCTTCAAAGTGGCCGATTTCGCCACGTGGAGTAATCTACGAAATTTCCTTGCATTTGGCAGAATTTCACCAAGGCAAAATGTTGCCTTTCCTAGGTGAAATTTCACCTTCTGCGGGTGAAATTTTGCTGCAGAAGGTGAAATTTCACCACAGAAGGTGAAATTTCGCCAGTTCGTGGGTGAAATTTCACTGTTCTGCAGGAGAAATTTTGCCATTCCGTGGGCGAAATTTCACATTTCGCCCCACAAAATGGGTGAAATTCATGGATTCCTCTGCATAGTGAAGTTTTGTCACTTCGTCCTCCACCACTGCTTGCTACCAGTGTTTATAACTGGTTGGCTATGCCCCCTCATCCCCTCCCAAACAATGATATGGCGTGATCATATTTTTTATAGCCTCAACTGTAAGCACTGAGATTATTATCTTGCACAGTTACGTAACTGTTGCCAATGTGTACCTGTAAAGTACACATGTGGTGTACTGGGGAAAAAACTAGAGCATTGTTCACTTGGGAGCTTAAGCAACAGGTTGGTAGAAAAGAGGACAGGAGTTATATTTTGTTTTTAACTGAAATATTTGAATAGTTTGTAAGTGAAATTAGTTCTATGTGTTAAAAATTATTACCTTGAATTTGAACTGATACTTGGGCTGTGATATTGTAGGTTTGGGGATAGTTGTTTGGCAGGGAAAATTAGAAGGTAATTTAAATGTGTTGTTTGCCTGGTGTTAGGGGGAAGGGACATTAGCTGAAATTAACTTGTCTTTAAACAGGAATTACTGTGGCTTTCATTGTTCACTTGGGAGCTTAAGCAACAGGTTGGTAGAAAAGAGGACAGGAGTTATATTTTGTTTTTAACTGAAATATTTGAATAGTTTGTAAGTGAAATTAGTTCTATGTGTTAAAAATTATTACCTTGAATTTGAACTGATACTTGGGCTGTGATATTGTAGGTTTGGGGATAGTTGTTTGGCAGGGAAAATTAGAAGGTAATTTAAATGTGTTGTTTGCCTGGTGTTAGGGGGAAGGGACATTAGCTGAAATTAACTTGTCTTTAAACAGGAATTACAGTGGCTTTCATTGTTCACTTGGGAGCTTAAGCAACAGGTTGGTAGAAAAGAGGACAGGAGTTATATTTTGTTTTTAACTGAAATATTTGAATAGTTTGTAAGTGAAATTAGTTCTATGTGTTAAAAATTATTACCTTGAATTTGAACTGATACTTGGGCTGTGATATTGTAGGTTTGGGGATAGTTGTTTGGCAGGGAAAATTAGAAGGTAATTTAAATGTGTTGTTTGCCTGGTGTTAGGGGGAGGGGACATTAGCTGAAATTAACTTGTCTTTAAACAGGAATTACTGTGGCTTTCATTGTTCACTTGGGAGCTTAAGCAACAGGTTGGTAGAAAAGAGGACAGGAGTTATATTTTGTTTTTAACTGAAATATTTGAATAGTTTGTAAGTGAAATTAGTTCTATGTGTTAAAAATTATTACCTTGAATTTGAACTGATACTTGGGCTGTGATATTGTAGGTTTGGGGATAGTTGTTTGGCAGGGAAAATTAGAAGGTAATTTAAATGTGTTGTTTGCCTGGTGTTAGGGGGAAGGGACATTAGCTGAAATTAACTTGTCTTTAAACAGGAATTACTGTGGCTTTCATTGTTCACTTGGGAGCTTAAGCAGCAGGTTGGTAGAAAAGAGGACAGGAGTTATATTTTGTTTTTAACTGAAATATTTGAATAGTTTGTAAGTGAAATTAGTTCTATGTGTTAAAAATTATTACCTTGAATTTGAACTGATACTTGGGCTGTGATATTGTAGGTTTGGGGATAGTTGTTTGGCAGGGAAAATTAGAAGGTAATTTAAATGTGTTGTTTGCCTGGTGTTAGGGGGAGGGGACATTAGCTGAAATTAACTTGTCTTTAAACAGGAATTACTGTGGCTTTCATTGTTCACTTGGGAGCTTAAGCAACAGGTTGGTAGAAAAGAGGACAGGAGTTATATTTTGTTTTAACTGAAATATTTGAATAGTTTGTAAGTGAAATTAGTTCTATGTGTTAAAATTATTACCTTGAATTTGAACTGATACTTGGGCTGTGATATTGTAGGTTTGGGGATAGTTGTTTGGCAGGAAAATTAGAAGGTAATTTAAATGTGTTGTTTGCCTGGTGTTAGGGGAGGGACATTAGCTGAAATTAACTTGTCTTTAAACAGGAATTACAGTGGCTTTCATTGTTCACTTGGGAGCTTAAGCAACAGGTTGGTAGAAAGAGGACAGGAGTTATATTTTGTTTTAACTGAAATATTTGAATAGTTTGTAAGTGAAATTAGTTCTATGTGTTAAAAATTATTACCTTGAATTTGAACTGATACTTGGGCTGTGATATTGTAGGTTTGGGGATAGTTGTTTGGCAGGGAAAATTAGAAGGTAATTTAAATGTGTTGTTTGCCTGGTGTTAGGGAGGGACATTAGCTGAAATTAACTTGTCTTTAAACAGGAATTACTGTGGCTTTCATTGTTCACTTGGGAGCTTAAGCAACAGGTTGGTAGAAAAGAGGACAGGAGTTATATTTTGTTTTAACTGAAATATTTGAATAGTTTGTAAGTGAAATTAGTTCTATGTGTTAAAAATTATTACCTTGAATTTGAACTGATACTTGGGCTGTGATATTGTAGGTTTGGGGATAGTTGTTTGGCAGGGAAAATTAGAAGGTAATTTAAATGTGTTGTTTGCCTGGTGTTAGGGGGAAGGGACATTAGCTGAAATTAACTTGTCTTTAAACAGGAATTACTGTGGCTTTCATTGTTCACTTGGGAGCTTAGCAACAGGTTGGTAGAAAAGAGGACAGGAGTTATATTTTGTTTTTAACTGAAATATTTGAATAGTTTGTAAGTGAAATTAGTTCTATGTGTTAAAAATTATTACCTTGAATTTGAACTGATACTTGGGCTGTGATATTGTAGGTTTGGGGATAGTTGTTTGGCAGGAAAATTAGAAGGTAATTTAAATGTGTTGTTTGCCTGGTGTTAGGGGGAAGGGACATTAGCTGAAATTAACTTGTCTTTAAACAGGAATTACTGTGGCTTTCATTGTTCACTTGGGAGCTTAAGCAACAGGTTGGTAGAAAAGAGGACAGGAGTTATATTTTGTTTTAACTGAAATATTTGAATAGTTTGTAAGTGAAATTAGTTCTATGTGTTAAAAATTATTACCTTGAATTTGAACTGATACTTGGGCTGTGATATTGTAGGTTTGGGGATAGTTGTTTGGCAGGGAAAATTAGAAGGTAATTTAAATGTGTTGTTTGCCTGGTGTTTGGTAAGAGCCCTCCCACCCACCCTGTTTTGTAGGCTTTCTTAAATACTGAAAAGCCACTGGGGTTGGGATTGAAGGGCTGAGTATTTCTGTTTGGGACTGAAATTTGAAGCAACAGGAGTTGGTGGGCCTGTGACATCATATGGTACCTGGTGTCTGCTTACACACACTGTTAGTGGGACCAAACACATACTGGACTGTATGTGTTTGTGAGACTTGGGAACTTTGTTGGTGGGGTTGAAATTGGGTTTGTAAATAACTACAGTCAGTATAGAGAGAAACTGTACTCAGGGAAAGGGACTGAGAAAAGGGTGTGCTATTATAAACAGAGGGGATAATCAGGGTGGCCATATTCCACCATGGCAGGCATCTTCGGAAGGGTTGTAGGCTGCACAGGCTGTGGGATGGCAATAATTCTAAATTGGGCCTGAGAGAGGAGGCTGCCCACTCTGTAGACAGCTATCTTGTATCAGGAGTGAGGTATATTGGTTAAGGAGTAAGCTGTGGGAGCTGTCCAAGGATAGGGGTGTGGATATGGGCAGCAGAAGGGTGGTGCTGAGGGAGGCTGGGGCAATGCTCTGAAATTACAGGACATTATGCTACAGCAAGAAGGGGATATTAGGGACAGAGGACCCTTAGATAGGGAAGTTGATGCTAAGGGGAAACCGTACAGGGTGAAAATTCTGAATTCAAGGAGACTGGAGGGGGAAGAGTCAGGAGGGGCTGTTGTGCGGAAGCCTAAAACAGCAGACTGTGGGAAGGGAGCTCCTAAGGTGAACAGTGCAAGAGAGGAAGAAGAGGGTCAGTTTAGAGATGCAGTCAGGGGAAACTCGGGTTACTTGATGGAGGCTGACATAGAGTGTCACAATAAATTTGAGATACTAAGCATCCTAGAGGGGGAGGAAGGGGTTGGTGGAAATGAGGAAACTTATACAGAGGCCGGGGGGAGGGAGTCAGATACCCATAGGGCATCACAGACCAGCTATGGAAAGGATAGACATAGTCCCAGAGGGAGAAGGGGAAACATATATGTTAAGCAAATGGGGGAGATGCAACATATTCCAGACATGAGGGAGGAGAGCATGATTGGAGAGAAACTGGGAGACAAGGAGATGGGAGAGGAGCCCCCCTTCAGCAGGGAGGTCAGTACCAAGGATGGGGCCCTAGCTAAAGGGGACCAACAGAGAGCCTCTGGAGACAGGGGTACTATTAAAGGGGGGATGGTGGTGCGGGGGAAGGGGAAACCATCAGGGCCAGGATAAATGGTTCAGATAAGAGAGGGTTAAAGGGGACACCTATTCAGAGGGGGTTTGAGTTAAGTGGGCAAAATAGCAAGGGAGGCAGAAAGGGAGGGTGACAAGGGGGTCTCTAATAAGGCAGGAAGACTCCCATGAAATTGCGATCATGAATAAAGTGGGAGGGGGCTGAGAGGGCATAGTGGAGGTAACCATAAGGATGATGGTGGTGTTAAGGTTCTGTTACTGGGAGACTCGATGATTAAGGGTATCCATTGGGAGGGACAGGGGGGTGGATGCCATAGCCAGGTGAAGGTAGTGAGTATCTCTGGGCTGACAGTACACAGAGAAAAGTTCATGGTGTATGAAATGGTTAGGGATTGTGGAGGAAACCGGATCTCCTGGTGCATTTGGGAACTAATGATCTAGAGGAAATAGCATTATGGAAACAAGCCAAGGTTCCAAGAACTTGCCAGAGTCTGTCGGGATAATGGATGCAACATTTCCTTTCGGAGATATTGCCAGTACCAAAGGCCTCAGTGGAGAAAAATGAAGCTCACAGAGGTTAATGAATGGCTCAGGAAGTGGGTGAAGAGAATGGGTTGGGGTGTTAGGGAACTGGAATGGAGTTTGGGAGGATAAGGGACTATATGCCAAGGACAGGTTTCATCTTGCCCCATTAGGGAAGGAAGTCCTTAAACAGGGATGGCTGACTACATACAAGAAAGGTGGGGTTTAAACTTGTAAGGGGGAAGGGATAAGGGAGGGCTGACAGAAGCCCTCCCTCCAGATGAGGGAGTAGCCTCAAGCCCAAGGGGGAGGGGGAAACAGACTGGAGGTGGAGGTTTCAGGAGGAGCAGGGGAGGATGGAAGTATAAGGAATCTGGGTGGGGTTTGACAAAGAGGATCAGGGATAAGGGGTAGGGTTAGTGTTAGTTAATGCCAGGAGCTTGGGAAACAAGTTGCCAGAGTTCCAGGCCATGCTGTTCGAGGGGTGGATGTGGCGGCAGTCACGAGACGTGGAACAACAAAACCATGACTGGGACCTAAATGTATGGGGTACACTATGCTTAGGAAGGATAGAAAGGAGGGCAGAGGGGTGGAGTGGCTATGTTCATTAGAGATGACATAGAAATTGCTATGGTAGAAGAGGCAGAGGGAAACGTGGAGGCCTTATGGGTCACCTTACGATCCCCAGCAGGAGATAAGGTCAAGCTGGGAGTAGCATATAGGCCCCCCGGGATGAGTGATGTTCTAGAGGATGGTTTGCTGGACAACATCAATGCCCAGTGTGGTCCAAAAGGGGAAGGAGTGGTGTTGATGGGGGACCTTAATATGCCAGGTACAAACTGGGGAACCATGTCCTCTAAGGTGGCCAAGGAGCAGAGGCTGCTGGATGGCTTCCAGGATGTGTTCTTAACACAGCATGTGATGGAGCCCACAAGGGAGGGGCATGTCCTGGATGTGGTTCTGGCAGATGGGGATCTGGTAAGGGACATGGTTGTACAGGACCCCCTGACTGGGAGTGACCACAATACTGTCTGGTTTCAAATAAGCATTGGGGAGTGGGGGTGAGATCTAGGACACTGGCAGTGGACTTCAGGGGGGCAGACTTTATGGGCATGGGAAATATTCTCAAGGATCACTTGAAGGGGATTACCTCAACGACAAGTGTGGAAAGGAGATGGGAGGTCATAAAACGGGGACTTCATGAGGCAGTCAGGATCTGCGCTAAGTTGAAACGTAAGGGAGCAAGGTCACATAAACCATGCTGGTGGTCCAGTGAGGTCCAGGTAGCAGTCAGAGAAAAGAAGGCGGCTTACAAAAAATATAAAACAACAAGAGGGGATAGGGATAAGGAAATGTACCAGCTTGCATCTAGAAAAGTCACCCGTATGGTGAGGGGAGCAAAGTCCAGTAAAGAGCAGCGGCTGGCACAGGGGATACATGGAGGGGAAAAGGGGTTCTTCCAGTACATTGGGGAGCGGAGAAAAACTAAGGGCCATCTCAGCAGATTGAGATCAGAAGGAGGGTGGGTGGAAGAGGCGAGGGACCAGGCAGAGGTATTTAACGAGTACTTTGCCTCTGTGTTCACTAGGGAGGGGGATGGGATATCTACAAAGCAAGGCACAAAGGGATAGAAGCGGCAGGAGTGGGATCAGGGAGCAACAGAAATGGAGCAAAAGGGAGGAAAGGTACCCCAGGGTGTCACATCTGGATAAGGATAAAAAGACCAGTAAGGTGGAGGGGATGGATGATGCCATCCCCGCCAAAAGGGTGTGGTTTGCCCTCAAGGCCCTAAAGAAAGACAAATCTCCTGGGCCGGATGGCATTCATCCGAGAGTACTATGGGAATTGGCGGACATACTGGCTGCACCCCTGGCGGAGCTTTTCAGCAGGTCACTTGAGACAGGGAGGGTACCTAGGGATTGGCGAGAGGCACATGTGGTACCAATCCATAAAGGGGGGTCGAAGGAAGTACCAGGAAACTATAGACCCATCAGTTTAACCTCGGTGGTGGGAAAATTAATGGAGAGTATACTAAAGGAACGATTGGGGGTTTACTTGGAGGAGGTGGGAGGTCTGGATAGTCGGCAGCATGGGTTTGTGCCAGGTAGATCATGTCAAACCAACCTTGTGGAGTCTATGAATGGGTAACATCAGAACTGGACAGGGGTAAGCCTGTGGATGTATTATTCTTGGACTTCAGCAAGGCGTTGACTCTGTCCCCACAATGGTCTGGTGGAGAAACTGATGGGGTTAGGAGTAGGCCCTTTGATGGTCAGATGGATTGAAAACTGGACAGCTGGGACGCACTCAGAGAGTAGTGGTCTGTGGGGAGCTCTCGAACCCTACAGAGGTTGGTAGTGGGTACCACAGGGCTCGGTCCTGGGTCCAATCCTGTTTAATGCATACATATCGGACATCAGGGATGGTATAGGGTGTGAAATGAGTCTCTTCATGGATGACTCCAAGATGGGAGCAAGTAGTTGAGGGAGAAGAGGGAGGTTGGCCCTGCAAGGGGACCTGGACACCCTGGAAAGCTGGGCTCACACTTGGAAATTAAATTTCAATATCGCCAAGTGCAAGGTGTTGCATCTTGGTCAGGGAAACCTAAACACAGGTACACCCTGGGAGGGAGGTGCTGGAAGCCTCAACAGGGAAAAAGACCTAGGGGTCATGGTGGATACATGTATGAATAACTCTGAGCAGTGCAGGAGGCAGCTAGCAAGGCAAACAGGATGTTGGGATGCATCGAGGGGATCACCTCTAGGAGCAAGGAAGTGATTCTGCCGCTGTACAATGGACTGGTTAGACCACACCTTGAGTACTGTGTACAGTACTGGAGACCACACTTGAAGAGGGACATACAGCTCCTGGAGAGGGTACAGAGGAGGGCAACAAAGATGATACAAGGGCTAGGGGATTTGACTTACGAGGACAGACTTGAGGAGCTCTGCCTGTTTTCATTGGAGGAGAGGAGAGACAGGGGGGACATGATTGAGGTCTTCAAGTACCTCAAGGGAATAAATAGGGTAAACATGGATGGGATCTTTAGACTAAAGCAGGGAGGTATCACCAGAGGACATGGTTTGAAGTTGGAAGGTGGAAGGGTGAGGGGGGAAAAGAGGAGGAGGTTTTTCACTGAGAGGGTGGTGGACCCTTGGAATGCACTGCCTGGTGAGCTGGTTCAGAGATCCACAGTGGAGGGCTTCAAGAGAGGGTGGGACAGACACAGAAAGTGGATGTATCAGATGATGGCCTGTCCCAGGGGGTGGGGATGGATGATAGGGGTTTCTGGAGCACAAGGGATGGGAGGGTCTCGGCACCCAACTAAGGATCTAGGTTCGAGCAGACTCGATAGACCATAAGGCCTAATCTGCTGGCAAATAGTATGTTAGTATGTACCTACAGTACTGTATATGTATATGTAAAAAGGTTATGGTAGCAGGGCACTGAATACTTCCACAATTAGTCTCAGTTTTATATGGTTAAGTCTCTGTATTTCAGCCAGCGAGTTAAGGCACAGAAGGAGCTGCAGACTGCTGAAGGAATTGAGAAGGGAAGAAGGCCTTCTTTTGCTATATAAGTGAGAAAAGGGACAAGAAGGACAGGACTGTTAGACTTAAGAAAGGAGAGGAGAGGAGTGGGTGGAGGATAACGGGGGGAAAGCAGAGATACTAAATGAATACTTCTGTTCTGTCTTCACCTGGGAGAAGGATGGACCAGTGTCTTCAGGAGGGAGAACAGGAGCGGGGGGGGGGACCCAGATGTAATGACAAAGGAGGATACAGTGGGGGAGGGGCTGGTAACAATGAAGGTGGACAAATCACCAGACCCAGGTAGAATACATCCAAGGGTACTAAGAGAACTGGCTCAGGAGCTTGCAGGGCCACTGGCGGGCCTGTTTAATAGTTCACTGGAGGGCACTGTACCGTAGGACTGGAGAACAGCACATGTGGTGCCCCTCCACAAAAGTGATCCCAATTATGACCCAGGGAATTATAGATCAGTCAGACCTCAATTGTGTGTAAGCTCATGGAGACCATACTTAAGGAAAGGTTGACAGAATATCTAGAGGAGTAGGTCTCCAGGATGCGAGGCAGCTTGGGTTCACGGTGGTGGTGGCAGTGGGTGAGGGGAGATCATGTGAAACTAATCTGACTGACTTCTTTGACTGGGTCACTAAGATAGTAGACAGGGGCCAAGCGATAGACATCCTCTATCTGGATTTCAGCACAGCCTTTGATTTTTTGCCCCACAAAAGGTTGATCATTTCATTTTTCATTTTTATTAGGGTTAAACCATTGAGCAAGATCATTTGAAATGGTGATCCAGAGTAAACAATTTACAAACAATAAAGACTTATTACAACACATTTAACAATACATTATACAGAACAACAATCATACACAATAAAACCATTCAACAGTCATAAAACTAACCACAGCAACATTTAATCTGACTAGTAATATTATCTAAAAACCATTGTTTCACTGCATTTATTGAGAAGGGGTTGATGTTAAACAATTGGAACTTGTGTGGTAAATTATTCCAATAAAAGGGTACCATGTGACTATAGAAATGTGTTGACCTTTGTGTTTTGGCTATAGGAACAGTTAATTCACAGTAATACAAATTCCTGAGAGATGAGTTTAGCTTTCCTTTCTGTAATTTAACTACTAAATAATCTGGGACTTTACCCAATCTGCTTTTGTAGGCTAAGAAAAATTATGTTGATGACTTCTATCTGTAAGTGAAATCCACCTTAAACATTTAAGCAATAAACCATGCTAGGGTGTGGGGTATGCTGGGATTTACCTACAGCTGGCACGGTTTGGCCACGTGGCCTAGGCCGAGTGGTCAAACCAGGTCAGACGTGGTAAATCCCAGCATAACCCACACCCTGTCATGGTTTATTGCAATTGTACAATGGCCCCTTCACTTTTTTGTGACAAAGTACAGAAAAATAGAGTTTTAATAGTTTTTCCCCAATTTTAATCATTTTTATTGAATTTATAATTCCGCCACAAAAAATACAGTAGTTTCCTGCTAGGTATAATAATGTCTCTCACTCACACACACACACACACACACACACACATATCCCAGAGTGTGTGAGGCTTCCATTGTCAGATTTTTAGTTTTATTGTTTTTATAATTTGGTTCTCCCACATGTTGATGCAGGTAAACAGAGTGCTTTCTCCCACTGGGGTATGGGAGGTCAGTTCTAGCAAGTAAGGATAATGATTGCTTTGTCCATGACCGGGAAGGTAGCATGTTTGAGAGAGACATGGCAGCACTTCAAACATGCATGAAGGGTGTTTTTTTTCTCATCCAAGGCATACTAAGAGGCTTTTATTGTATACATTTTAAAACCAATAGTTTTTACTTTGTCTGTTTGTCCCATGTCCTGCCATCACTCAGCTTATAGTTCCAGGTTAACTCTGCAGTAGTTAGAGACAAAGTAAATCTCTGATGCGAGGGGATTTCGTGGAAGAGAGAGAAAGAGGGCAAAGGGGGTTTTGTTGGAGTCATGTCACAGGAGATGGAAAGCGAGCGAGTAAGCCGGTCTGCAGAGCAGAATGAAGTGGGCCATTGAACTTGGAGTAAGGGCAGAAGTTGAAAAAACAGCAGAATAGCTGCCAGCAAGCTTGAGGAGGGAGGAGCTGTCTGCCTGATTCAGGAGTCCGTGCCGAAGGGTACCGACCATACCATCCTCCTCTGTGAGTAAATTTAAGTGAAGGAGTCGCTCTCTCACCAAGTATGAGCCTTAATGCTGAAGGGGGAAACTGTACTGATGAAAACTGAAGGCTAAAAGTGATACGAATCATGGCTGAAAAGCTGTGCCATGATACTGGGCATGCTCTGATGCACATGCATAAGGCGCATGTGCGGTTTCACGGCACCACTTTTCAGCCATGATTTATAGAGGTTTTAGTCATCATTATTTTATTAAAAAACACTGGTTACTTCGCTGTCACACTTCTTTTCCTTTTTTACTTGTTTTGGGAGGCTATAAAATTGGTTTTGGGACTGTTGCCAGGAGTCCGTTTGAAAATTGTGCTCCAGCGTACCGGTGTAGCAGCCAGATCAGTGTGACAATTTTCTGTTCTTATGTTCGGGGGTCTGATGGATTTTCAGGGTGCTTGAGCATGCAGCTGGCTGGTACCTCTTCCATTGGTAATACTAGGATTTATCACGGTCTGGAGGTACCAGCTAGACAATCAGAGCTTTACTTTATAAGAGGCCATTGTATAATTATACATACTACGATGATCTTTTTTGGACATTTCAAGATCAGCTTGGCCAGTTGATTATATAGTGTACCTAATTTCTGTAGTTTACTTTTGTTTGAATAGTCATACAAAACATCGTCATAATCGAATAAAGGAAAAAACTGAGTTTCAAATGTTTTTTGTGTAGTGCGACTACCCAAACAGTTTTGGTTATGGTACAAAAGCTCCACTCTCCTGCCAGTCTGTGTAACAAGTTTGTCTACAAGAACATTGCCAGAGCCCAAAGACTCCAACCAATATCCTAAATACTTATACGAATCTACTTGCTCCAAATGTGCCCCTTCAGCATCCAGAATGGTCAGGTCTCTGCCGCTCCTAATTTTAGTTGTGGTTCCAAACAACATGCACTTAGTTTTACCTGTGTTCATTTTAAGTTTAGATCTTCCAAAATAGGCCTGGAGACCATTAAAACAAATTTGTTGTTTACTTTGAACTTTAGACAATGATGATGCAGCAACATAAGTATTACATCATTGGCATATAAATGATATGCCACGTGTGGCACACTTTCTCCAGACCTTTTAAATAAATCAAAACAGTAATGATCCTGGGACTGAGCCCTGTGAGATTCCTCAGACTAGTGGCAACAGTGTACATTTCATGCCAATTATAGCAGTTAATTGCTTCCTGATTGAAAATATGAACAAAACCATTTCAGAGTTACTCTAGTAACCACTATTTCTACTAGCCTATATAGAAAGATTTGGTGGTCAACCATATCGAAGGCCTTGGAAAGGTCAACAAGGATAGCCCTGGTCAACTGTCCGAGTCCATAGCTTTCTTGACGTCATCCAAGACCCTTGCCATGGAGTTTTATGGAATCCTGACTGATATTTATCAAGTTGTTTTTATGTAAAAAATTGGTTAGCTGCCTAGTCAGTAGCCTTTCAAATAACTCTGAGACTTAAGACAGTAGGGAATAACTGGCAAGGACTGCCTCCCCCCCTTAAAAATGGGGAAAACCCTAGCCAGCTTCCATTCCTGAGGGACCATCACCTCAGACAAAGACCAGCTGAACAAATAATTAAGCGGTTCAGCAATCTGGAGTGCAGAGTATTTTAAAAGTGAAGGTGTTCATCCATCTGGTCCACTACTCGGTTGGTTTTCAGTTCCAGTTAGAAATCCATAACTTCATATACCTCTGTCATTCTAAATGTGAAAGATGTGGCCTCTTCCTCTCCTTCCTGGACTCCAGGGATAACTAGGTTTGGGTCAGAGTTGCCAAAAGTTCCCAGCCTCTAAAAGCACTTATTAACTTTATCAGCTGCGGACTCCCATCAAAGCTACCTGTTGTCTCAAAAAGATATGCATTAGTCATTTTTTTGATTGGCTGTGTATTTCTTTTATTATGGACCAAACTTTTGGGGTCACCTGCTGCATCGAGTTTTGCAATATAAAATGGTCTTTCAGCATCTCTGCTCAAGGTTGCATAGGCATTTCTTGACTTTCTATAAATTCCCCAGTTTTTGGGCAACATCATCTTATGTGCTCTATGCCATGCTAGATCTTTAGCATTTTTTAATTTTCATAGTGAGGTGATAAACCAGGGGGCAGATTTATTTTTAATGTTCTTAGTTTTGACTGGTAGATGCAGGTTATGCACCTTCATTAATTCCAGTACAAAGTTTGCTGATCTTGGGGCTGGAGAGAAGATGACCAGACAGGTGGAAAACTGGCTGAGGGATAGAACCCAGATGGTGGTTGTCTGCGGGGGGGGGGGTGGAGTTATCTGGCACCAGAGAGAGATCATCAGTGAGGTCCCGCAGGGCTTAGTGCTGAGACGACTGTTATTCAGTGTCTTCATCAATGACATTGGGGATGGTATTAAGGGCATAATGTGCCGTTTGGTAGACAACACCAAGTTCTGTGGGAGAGTGGACACAGCTGAAGTGATACAGAACCTACAGGATGATCTGGAAAAGCTGGGGATGTTTTCCAGGATCTGGCAGCTTAGCTTCAATGCCAAGAAATGTAGAGTTGTGCACATTGTATTAAAAAAGATAGTTCACGAGTGTGACAGCCATGATTGTGAAGGAAACAAAGCACTTTAGAGCCTGGTTAGAAACATTGGAATACCAAGCCAGGGCCACGAATTTCTGGATTATGGGGCCACCTTAGGATATTGAGGAGGATCACCCCCTAATGTCTATGAATGACTGGCTCGATGAAAAACTGTTTTATAGCTTTGGGGAGTATTTTGAACTCGTCTCTGTTTCTTATGTGACTCGGAGTAACACCTTGGGACATTTTGTTTCTATCATTCGGTTCCAGATCCTCGCCAATAGACTTTTGTCCTCAGTGTCCCTTACGCTGTAACTGATGATTGTTTATGTCAAGTTCTTTTTGAAAAGAAGACCTCTGTGGTTTTAACATAACATATTACACGTCCTAACGTATGTTTGTAGATCAGTGTTACCAGTCCTATGAACTGTTTTGCTTTCGGGTACTCTGTGGTTATCTGTTTCTCCCTGAATAATAGCTTAGGGACAACTAGGGTTTGCCTAGTTATGTACTTATGCTGGGTGTTATTTTTAGCTTTAGGCTGAATGCATGATAATGCTTTTTGTCCATCTGGGATAAGTACGCTGTTGGACTATCCTAATGTGGACTTTTTCACATCTCACTCACTGTCATGCTGCACTTGGGCACCAGATCAGTGAAAAATTGTTACTTTAGTGAGTGTTGAAATTAGAAGGTTTCTCTCCTATGTTGTATCAAAATATGGTGAATGCACCTTACCCTTTGATTAAGGAGCCTTTGTGCTTCCAGTGGTACAGCACTGTATTTGGACTGTTTACCATATGTGAATGTATCAATTGTTGTTACAGTTGTGACATTTTATAAGAATAAAGTTTTAAAAAAGACATTTCTAAATTGCAATATCTAAGTGGATCATACAGAGGATACTGGATGGGCATCGATTGTCTTTTATAGTGTATGGGCATCGATGTTTCCATGTTTTCAGTTTAAAACATTTCAGTCACTGGTATCACAAATACATGCTATGAATGTAGAAATTGTCTTACCTTTCTGACGGTAGTGGTGATGAAATGAAACGGACAAGGAATGTAACATTATGAATGTTTTATTTTAGGCAGGCAAAACAAAATGAAGCAACAAACTATTAAGTAACAGCAACTACTCGGTGCCTGCAGGCCAGACAAAAAAAGTTTTAACAGCTAACGTAAACTGAAACAACATCATTTGTCCAATCAAGTATGCCGTAAACTGTGGAAAGTGCTGTGGTTGCGAATGAAGCGTGCAGCACTGATTGCGATGATGAACCTGTGAAAATATAAACAGAAGAGAGGGAGCAGAAAACATTAATTTAATTCTTGACAGAAAGGTGGGTGACTGAGATGGGATTGGGGGGCTGTTCTATGAAGGTTTTGCAGTCCATGCTGTCTGGGCTTAATAGCGCTAGTGCTACGGGACAGGGGTTTTTAATTATTGTGCTGTCATACAGGGTTAATCATTGACGGTTAGTCATTTTACTGATTCAAACTGCTGTGCAGCCATTCAAACATTCGAGGAGAGTAGCGGGTGGCCGCGCAATCTGATTCCAAGTTGTTGTACCATTGATGTGACATACAGTACCATCGATGGTATAACAACAACTGGTCGTCTCATCGATGGTATAACAATGCTGGTAAATGATGGATTTCTAATAAATACAACGTTCTACCATACACTATAAAATTATATATTACTTTTTGATTTGTTTACTCCAAACATTTCATGGTAAGCATATTGTAAACGGTGTAGCAAGGACTGTTGTTAAAGCATTTTTACTTAAACACAAGTTGATGCTGTTGTCTTCATTTTATATACATGGTTGGGGGGGTGCAGCTGCATGGTGGGGGGAGTATCCAACTGCAGGAGGGTCGGAGATACAAGTGCTGAACACTGTGGTAACTTGTGCAAGCTAAATTTATGTCATTTTTTCTCTGGAGTCAGGAGTAGGGAAGATGTAAAAAAAGTGGGTTTTATCTTCAATAAAAGCCCCAAAACTCACCACAGAGCAGCTAAAACCCTAGAGCTGACGGCAGATAGGACCGCTTGGCCACCCAGTCTGCCCATTTCCCTACCTACGGATAAGCTGCAGATCCTAGTTAACCAGCAGCCTACTTCTTCCTACACCCACCCCCTAGAATTGCCTTATGACTGTCCCATGCATGCTTGAATTCCACCACTGTTTTTGACTCCACAATCTCCTCTGGAAGGCCGTTCCATGCATCCACAACCCTCTCTGTGAAAAAATACTTCCTTAAATTACCACTGAGCCACCCTCCTCTATCTTCAAATTGTGCCCCCTTGTTCTTGCACACCTCTTTTTTTGAAAGATGCTACCCTCTTGGACTTTGTTGATTCCCTTGAGATACTTGAACGTTTCTATCATGTCCCCCCTCTCCCTCCTTTCCTCGAGGCTATACATATTAAGCTCCTTAAGTATCTCTTCATATGTCTTCCGGTGCAGACCCTGCACCATTTTAGTTGCCCTCCTCTGGACAGCTTCAATCCTGTCTATGTCTTTGCGGAGATTGGGTCTGCAGAACTGCATGCAGTACTCCAAATGGGGTCTCACCAGCTGTTTGTACAGAGGGATAATAACTTCCTGTTTTCTACTGGTGATGCCTCTCCCTATGCATCCCAGTATCCCCCCAGCCCTCCTTGCTGCCCTCTCACATTGCTTGCCCACCTTTAGGTCATCTGATATGACTGCCCCCAGGTCTCTTTTCATTTTTGCTGTTGTTAGTATCTCATCCCCATTGTACTCTTCCCTGGGTTTTTGTTTCCCAGGTGCATTACTACACTTCTTAGCATTGAATCTAAGCTGCCATACATTTGACCATTTCTCTAACCTTGCCAAGTCCCTTCTCATCCTTTCCACCCCACCTTGTGCATCAACTCTGTTGCAGATCTTTGTGTCATCTGCAAAGAGACATACTTTTCCTTCCAGTCCCTCTGCAATGTCTCTTATAAAGACATTGAAGAGGACCGGTCCTAATACTGAACCCTGCAGTACCCCACTAGTAACCCCCCTTTCTTCAGAGTGGACTCCATTTACTATTACTCTCTGTGTCCTATTCTCCAGCCAATTCTTTACCCAGGGTGTCATCTTGGGACTCACTCCCAGGCTGTCTAACTTGTATATTAATCTTTTGTGTGGGACTGTGTCAAATGCCTTGCTAAAGTCTAGGTAGGCCATGTCCACAGCTCCTCCCTGATCTACTACTTTGGTCACCCAGTCAAAGAAATCTATCAGATTCGTCTGGCATGACCTTCCCGCTGTGAATCCATGCTGCCTTGGGTCCTGTGCCCCTCTGGCCTCTAGATACTCGACAATTCTTTCCTTCAGAAGTGATTCCATCATTTCCCTATCACTGAGGTTAAACTAACAGGTCTGTAGTTTCCTGCTTCTGCCTTGCTCCCACTTTTGTGAAGGGAATCACATCTGCCCTCCTCCAGTCCTCAGGCACCACCCCATCCTCCCATGATTTGTTAAAGAGGATAGTCAGTGGTGTCACTAGTTCTACCCTTAGTTCTTTTAGAATTCTGGTATGAATCCCATCAGGCCCCATTGCTTTGTCCACCTTCAGTTTTAAGAGTTCTTTCATAACCTTTTCTTCTGTAAATGGGCTGGTATCAACTTCTATATCCAGAGTGTTTCTACTGTTTGTTTTAGGTACCTCCCCCTCTTCATTTGTAAATACTGAGCAAAAATATTTGTTTAGTATCTCTTCCTTTTCACAGTCACCCTCTGCCCACCCTCACTCCCCTTTATTAAGCCTCACTATCCCTCCCTTGGTCTTCCTTCGCTCCCTGATATACCTATAAAAGGTTTTATCCCCCTTCTTAACTGAGTTGGCTATCTTTTCCTTGGTTTGGGCCTTTGCTGTTCTGACTGCCTTCCCAGCTTCCTTTTGCTTTAACTGATACAGTTCTCTGTCCTGCTCCTTCTGTGATTCCTTGTACTTCCTGAATGCTTTCTTTTTCTCTTGAACCTTCACTCACTTCCTTTGAGAACCATAGTGGTTTCTTACATCGTTTTGTTTTGTTTATTTGCTTCACACAAAGGCTTGTTACCCCTGTGATGGCAGTTTTTATTATTCCCCACTGTTCTTCCACCCCTCCTTCCTGACCATTTGCTAGTACATTCCTTAGGCACTCACCCATTTTGGCAAGGTCAGCCCTCCTAAAGTCCAGTACTTTTGCCTTTGTATGGCTTGACTCTATTGCTGTGTTTATTGTGAACCATACTGTTCAATGGTCGCTAGTTCCCAGATGTCTACCCACTTCTACATCTGTGATCCTCTCTCCATCTCCATTTGAGAGAACCAGGTCTAAGATTGCTCCCTCTCGAGTGGGCTCCAATACTAGTTGTCTAAGGCATGCCCCCTGTAGGGCATCTAGAATAACCCCACTCTTCGAAGTGGCTGCTGCAACTGCACTCCAGTTAACATCTGGCATATTCAGATCACCCATCAGCAGTATCTCCCCTTTTTCTGCCATTGTAAGTATACTTTCTTTCATTTCCTTGTCCATTTCCTCCCCCTGAGAAGGGGGTCTGTATACTACCCCTGTGCAGATTGTGGTGCCATTGCCTGTCTCCAAATTTACCCACAGTGCTTCTTCTCCTCCATGTTTAGCCTTTTGTTCTGTTGCTTTGATTCCTTCCCTTATGTAAAGAGCTACTCCTCCTCCTCTTTTACCCTCCCTGTCCCTCCTGTAGATAGTGTATCCTGGTATGTTTATGTCCCAGTCATGGTTTTGTGTGTACCATGTTTCTGTGACTGCCACAATATCCAGATGTTCCTCCTCCATCAAGGCCACTAATTCAGGAAGCTTGTTACCCAGACTACGGGCATTGGTGCTCATTGCTCTCCATTTTTTGATGGCTTTACCTTCTGTTGCAGCATCCCCACTGACCTTTCTACCTCGGTCTTTTCTCATTTAGTACCCTGTTTTGTAGGAGAGGCTGGGATTTTTCTGCTGCTTATCAGTGCCTCCCCTTGACTAGTTTAAAAGCTTGCCAATGAAGCATTTAAACCGATTGCTCAAAAGATTTGTTCCTTCCTGGACAGATCACGGACCATCCTGCCAGTATAGGCTGGTGTCCCTCAGGTGGAACCCCAGTCCCCAATGAAGCCAAACCCTGTGCTCCACACCATTTTTTCAACCATTCATTAAACTGCATGGTGCAAAGTACCTCGCCTCACCCATGCCATTGACAGGCAGCACCTCTGAGAAGGATACTGTGTGTGCTACTTGTCTTAGGCCCCTCCTCCCCAACTCTACAAAGTCCTCCTGCACAGTTCTAATCTCATGATGAGCCAAGTCATTTGTCCCTAGGTGGACAATGACATCCAGCTCAGACTCCGTGCAGCTGTTCTAGTGATCCTGAGGATGTTCCTGTCCCTCAAGCCATGGCACCAGGCAGGCACCTTACTTCAGTTTCCTGCTCCCCAGTTCTATCCCCCTAATAATTGGGTCCCCACCAGGAGCCACTTAAGTTATAGGTGACTGCTGTGGTCAAAAGTGCATATTGCCACCTAAGAAACATCACCAGGATCAAACATGCCGTAAGAGGTCTTGCAAGTAGCTGGGTCCCTGACCATTCAGTGCCTTATAGGTCAGCAAACCAACCTTGAAGATGATCTGGCACCTAACCAGCAGCCAGTGCAGAAAGCGCAGCACAGGTGTATTGTGACATGATCTCAATAGACCAGTCAACAACTTGGCTGATGCATTCTGCACTAGCTGCAGGTGGTGAAGATTAAGCCCCCATAGCCCCAGGCTATGCAGTAATCAAGCCATGAAGTCACAAGGGCATGGACCAGGAGGCAGATCACCTGGGGTATCACATGTTTGATCCTGGTGATGTTTCTTAGGTGGCAGTATGCACTTTGACCACAGCAGGCACCTATAGCTAAGTGACAAGCTGCAGTCCAAAACAATGCCAAGGTTCTTCACCCCAACCGAGGTGAGTAACTGGAGTCCCCTAGAATCAGCCAGGAGACTCGACCAGATTACACATTCACCCCAGGTGAACAGATTCCACCACTAGTACCTAAGTCTTATCTGGATTCAACCTCAACCAGTTGGCTCTCATCTAGTCTTGGATCTCAACAAGGCACTGATTTAACACCGACACCACCTCCTGCTGTTTGGCGCAAAAGACATGTATAGTTATATAGCAGTAGAAACTAAGCTCATACCACCTTAAAAAGTCCCCTAGTGGTAGCATATACACTGTGAAAAACTTGAGGGACAAAATGGAGCCCTGCAGAATCCCACATGGAAGGGGCAGAGGTGCCGAGGAAAAAATCCCAGACACCACCCTTTGCATCTTGCCAGTGAGGAATGACTGAAACCAGTTGAGGAATGTACTAGTCAGTCCACAACAAACCTGCAGGTGCTCCAATAGTACTCCATGGTCCACAGTGTCAAATGCAGCTGAGAGATTGAGGAGAATATGAATGGAATGACTTCCTCAATTCCTCACTACCAGGAGATCAATTAGCACCTGAATGAGGGCAGTCTCAGTGCTATGCCCTTCCTGAAACCTAACTGGAGAGGGTCATAGATGTTGTGAGTTGACAAATAGGTCTCCAGTTGTCGGGATACCACCTTCTCAATAACTTTACCCGCAAAGGGAAGGTTAGAAACAGGTCTGTAATTGGCCAGGCAGTCCGGTTCCAGTAATGCTTTCTTCAAAAGGGGTCTTACCACCACCTCCTTTAAGAGCTCAGAGAAGACCCCTGTCTTTAAGGAGCACTGGACTATCCTGGCCAGGACCAGGCCAATGAAGTCAACGCACCTCACTAGGAGGGGTGTTGGTCCCAGGTTCAGATTACAGTAGGTCGATCTCATCTCCTGGATAACCATCTCAACATCCATGAAGGACAGCAGGTCGAAGTCAGACCAGACAGACTGAATATCTGTGACTTCCTGCCCATCGCTGCATGCTCCTTTAGCACTGACTGGATTTCTGATCTGACAGAGGCAATTTTATCAGCAAAGAACAGAGCAAACCTATCACACATTGACTGTGAAAAAGCTCCCCTAGACTGAAGACAGGCAGGATTACACAGCCTGTCAACAGTACAGAAGAGCTGAGCTGATCTGTTAGTTTCTGCAACAATCTCCCTGGACAGGAATTCTGCCTTCTTACAGGAGATTGCTGATTGATAATCCCTGTAATGGGACATCAATATAAGCTTATCCTCCCCAAACCCAGACCTCCGCCAGCACTGCTCCAGCCTTCAACCCTTCATTTTCATCCCCTGAGCATCCCATCAAACCAGGGGATCTCTAATGTAAGTAAGGGGTCGAACACTGGCAGGAGGCGATAGAGCCGAGGGCTTCAGTAACAGCCCTGTTATAGGCTAGAACCAACTCTCCCGGCTTCTCGCGCGCACTCATTGTACCTGATAGGTCCAGCACTGCCATCAAATCTGTAGGGTCAAACCCCTTAAAGGGTGGTACTGGACCATCCCCATAGGGTAAAGTCTATTTGGGGGCTTTGAATGAGAAGCTCCCAGTATGGTGGTCCAACCAAATGACTGGTTCCACCATAATGTCAGTGACCTCCATTTCTAGCAGGAAGACGAGGTCTAGCAAGTGGCTATGTATATGAGTTGCAGAGGTAACAACCTGTGTTAGGCCCAATGAATACATCATTTCGAGGAAGTTCTTACCAAACTGTGAGAGTTGATCATTGATCCAGGCATTGAAGTCACTCGCAATAATCCATCTGGGTGACTCTAGCACCCATTTGATGACGAAGTCCGTGACTTCCTGTAAGAACTCCATCTCATCCTCCGGAGGACTTTAGGTGAGCAGGATCTTGCAACCTACACATGCAGCTCATGGGTGGACACACATTCAAAGGACCTTGTCTTTCCCACTGGGAGGCTGGGAGGTTCAAATCTGATTTAAAATAAACTGCCACACTCCCACCCCTATGATCCTTTCTCAGGCAGTGAACCACCAAGTACCCGGCTGGAACTGCCAATTCCAAAACTGGGCCAGCATTTTCATCCAACCAGGTCTTAGTGATGCAAGCCAGATCAGACGTTGAAACAAGATTGGCAATAATTGGCATCTTATTCTTAATAGATCTGGCATTGCACAACACTGCCCATGAAGGATAGACAGATGAGGGTGGTCCAGATACCTGCCCAGTAACTGTGGAGCCCTTGGTTATGGGTACAAGAGAGGGGGGACCCCTTTCCTGAACCCATTTTGCCCCAGGGCACCTCCTAGTTCCCACTACTTCAGTCCACCCCCCTCAGCTTTATTCCCCACAATAGACCCCACTGACCTCTGTTTTCTTCCCCTATGAACACTCCCCAGTGCCCTGCATCATATGTAGACATCTACTAATAATGGGGGACAGTTGAAGGGGCAGAGGTCTCACAGTCTAGAGGAGGAATAATGCCTTATCTGGGGAGCTGTCAACCAACACATATTAAGGCCTTATCTTCACTGGTCTACCACCGCTATGACAAGAGCAGCACCCAGACTGATGTCTGCTGTGCTCCAGCTGTGATTACCCAGATGATATCAAAAATCCTTGAGGAGGTGACAGGGTTAAAACCAACATAATCACCCTACAATCACAAATGAAACAAATGCATCTTTGGGTGTTTGACACGGAAACCACACTCCAGAACCTTGATTGACAGGCAGACAACGGGGACATAGATCTTCACTGACTCCAATAGGAGATCGCTCTAATCTGGGGAAAAAATGATGACCTGGAATGCAGAAGCAGACGCAATAACATCAGCATTGTTGGTGTTCTGGAGGGGGCCAAGGGGAAAAACATATATTATTTTGTGTAACATCTTCTACAGGTTTCCTTGGCATCTCCCAGGCACCCCTGACCATACAAAGGGCACATAGAACTTTAGTCCCTGACCTAAGACTAGGAAAAGGTCTCAACCTATACTGTCTATGTGCTTCAAACTCACTGTTAAAGAGTCACTTCTAAAACATGCGAGGGAATGTGACCCATTAATATAGCATGGCCACAAAATATCCCTGTATCAGGACTATTCAATAAAATTAAATGAGCAAAGGCCTGAGTTCCCTGGGGTTTCTACAAGCACTGCAACAATTTGGGGGTGAAATACAGAATAAGCTATGCTGCCACTTCCAGGACTGAATGGAACTCTTTTGACAGACTCTTTATCACTTTTTGGTACTCCTTCTACATTCTGAAAACAGTCAAGAGGAGCCATGAACCAGTCAAACACCAAAGAAATAACTTTGCTAAAATCATTATACAAGCCTTATTTCTGGAGCCATTTACTTTAATCCTGCATTACTATTTAATTACACAAGCCACATGCTAGCGTGAGAATTTCAAACAGCCTTGCAGGTATTTGTTTTGTATAATGAGCACCCAGGGATCAGGGAATGATCTTGAAAGGTGGTGTAATACTACTGCATGTGTTTTTGTATTTTGAATAGGCACTAACAGAAGAGGATTCTATTTAGAGCATACCCATTGGAGGTACAGAATATTGAAACGTTTATATTTAAAGCCATAATACTTTAACACATTGATATTAGAGTTTTTAAGCCTGGGTTGTGACATGTGAATGTTAATACTTTTGAAATTTCCTGAAAGGAATACTTAGATTGTGTTTATAGGTAGGCCACATGCCCTGCTAAAGGGGCTTTTCCCCAAAATGTAGATGGTACTGACAACCCTCTAAGAGCATGCAATTTAATAAACATCACGGATATATATATATAAACATACATCTGGGTGCGTGAACTATTTTTTCCTATAACTTCTGGACATTTCAGGACTTGCAGGGAAAGTTTCATCTCTTGTAGTCTGATCTTTGGCAATAACTGAAAATACAGCTGGCAATTGTAATAAAGACAGGTTCATTGACCGAAACTCAGTCCCCCCTTGTTGTCTACTTTGCTCTCACAGTGGATGAAGGCTCTCATATAGAAAGGAGGAATGATATATAGTCATATCCTCTCCTCTCTCTACCCCGCTGTGCTGAAGCAAAAAGTAGATAGGGAAAGGAGCTTAGCACTCCACCTCAGTGGAAACATGGAAACAGCTCTTGAAGCAAGCACACATGGGTATTAGGGATGCAAGATATCAGTTCATACTGTACAAAAAAAGATTTTGCATCACTGTTGTTGAACACTGGCCTTCTCTATAAACTAGGTATGCTTTCTATGGAGCAGTGTTGGTGCTAGTAGGTGGTCTTAGGGACCTTAGAGCATACATGGTGGTCCCGCCCCTTGTTGCAGCAGTTTGCTCCAAAGTTTGTGAGCAGTGCAGCCAAACTGTAGTCTCTCTAAAGATCCCTGTTTTGACTATTAGGGGACACATCTGTCTTACAGGGGGTTACTAAAAAATTGTATTTTACACCTGAATGTCATTTTTTTGTATTGTATGGTTCCCTGTGCTTGTTTGTATTCCTTCCCTTCCTGGGTTGCACCTGGAAACGAGCCGTGGCTCAGTATGTCTTTCCTGGTTACCAATATTTTAAATAAATAAATAAATACACAAATAAATAAATAAGTACAGGCAGTGACTTCTCAAGCAGCCCTAGAAGCAAAGATACAAATACTTCTCTGGTAAAGAACAGACACCTCACCAATCCTTGTTGAATGGACTGCAGCACAGCTCAAACTAGCAGAATAAGAGCACTTGTCTTATACATCCAAAAGATCTTGGACTAGATGGATCTTTAGTCTTTTTCTGCCATTCCTGTCTATGTTTCTATGATACGGCTTGTGGCCTGTTCCTCCGCAACACAAGGATACCCTTGAATATCTACACCACTCTTTCTCACCTTCTATCCTCAGTAGATCAATAGAGATCATATTAACCTCTTCCCGCTTTCATTTTTCATTCATTTTAGTGATACTCCTGGTAACAGATGAAAGGTACTGCATTCTAGTTCCACCAAGTGCCAGTTCTGCAAGTGGTGGTGGTGGTGCAAAAGGAGTTGAGACAGAGGTAGGGAGGCAAACAAAAGAGACACAGCACCATCCACCAATTACATGCAAAAGCTTTTACTTACAGATTATGCTGCATGTTAAGACAAGGTGCCATGCAGGTAGTGCAACAATAAACAAAGCCACCCTAACAGCAGGGTGTGCTTATGGAAAAACAGAGCAAATGCAAGGCAACAATCCAGCACCACCCAGACCACCATAAAGACACAGACAAGTAAAAATACCAAATAGCAACCAAGTTTATCTGTGAGATACATGCTGACCTGTAGAGGTGTGAATACATCAACTTGGGATAGCTGGTAGGGCCCACTAAACCTTCAACCAGTTTCCTCAAAGCATCATCAGAAGTGCCCCGTAGGATGCTAAGGTGTATTTAAACACAAAATTTAAAGTGACAGTAAATAAAATATGAAAGCGTATGCATATCTGTATATACAAACCATATATAACCCTTGGAATATAGAACATAAACACACCATACCCACCTATTAAACAATTGAGGACTAGTGCCACAGATAAGTAATGACAGAACTGGGGTAAAGGCATACCAAAATTAAAGAAATATGCCACATGCAATGACCAGAGGGATATATAGCTATAAATAGTAATAGATGCCGTGTAATCTATCAGGAACTGCAAAAAGTATGTTAACAACTGCTTGTCTTTTTTTTTTATACTTGTTTTATTGTAGTTCACAGTTTCCAAGCACATCCCAATGTACATACGTTTTACACAGTTGATACATCTTTAGGTAGGATGACAAGCTAGAAATCCATAAACAAATGATATCTCATCATTCCTCTCTCAGTGTTATAATATTAAAAGATCTAGGTACATCTTTCTTTTTTCACTAGTAACCATTAACAATAACTAATTAGCAGGTTATTACTTAACATAACTCTCCATCATCCTCACAGTCTTGCAAAAGCGCCAGGTTTTTGTAGGAAACACTCCCTTCACATGGTCAAGTTTCCCTCCGCCCTAGCCACTGATCCTCTCTTGTTCCATCCAGGCTTATTTTCATCACTTCTGTTCATTCTTTTGGGGTCAAGATTTCTAGTATCTCTCTAATGCATCTGCCATTCTTCCTTTCCCTCATATAGAAGCCATCTTGTCCATCTATTTTGGTATTCCTGGTTTAGTTGCCTGAGGAAAAGGTGATTTTCTCCATTTCCATTATATTTTCTATTAATTTTGCCCATTCCCTCAGATCCGGGTGCCAACAACTGCTTCTTTTTAAATATATAATTCTCAGTGCAGATATACTGTATATAAAAAAGAGAAACATTTATAAAGTCCAGCACCTTCTAACTTATACCAATGAAGGGGCACATCGATCGTATGATTGAAAAACAACCATCATAAAGACCCAATCATAAGAAGTACCCTCAAAATGTACTTAATTCTGAATGAATAAATTAGACCCCATGTGTATAATTGAGTAACACACCCACAGTATATGGGGAAAAAATGTAAGCTCAACAGTTCCATGAATACTACTGCAATATCACTTGTGTAAATAAACAGACAAATCTATTCCATAATTAAGACCAGGTGTCTCAAGGCCCCCAACATATATCCAGAAAGATTCTCTTTGTGCCAGTAGGACCTCGATGTGCCCTCCTTGGGCTTAAGAGTGCATAGTCTATGCCACAGAAGGAGAACTGGTGCTGCTGCTTATTCACCACACCTTGTAAATGCACATGCAGGGCTCTTCTAGTGTCCCCCTGTCGAACAGAGGACATATGATCCAGTATTCTTGTTTTCAGTGGTCTCTCTGTCTTGCCAAAGTAAAATGATCCACATGAGCATGATGCAAGATAAATAACAAAAGTGGTACTGCAGATGGTAAAACATCTAATACTGTACTCTTTACTGTTACAAGTCTTAAAAGTGGTAGTTTAATTGCTTTACAGTGTACACACGTGCAGGATTCTATTCAGGACTTTAAGAATTCTATAGATGAATACTTGACTACTGCTCATGACAAAGGTATTATTTCTGCTGACACTCTGGCATACCATACAATTGAAAATCCTGTATGACAGACCATATATGTACTTCCCAAGATTCACAAATCTTTGATTGATCCTCCAGGATGCCCCATTGTTTCTGGGATTGAGTCTCTGATGGAACCCCTCTCTAAATGTGTAGATTTGTACACTAACCTTTTAGTTAGCTCTATAAGATCTTATATCAGAGACTCAGCCCAGATTCTGGGGGTTCTGGAGGACATGGAACTGCATGGCTTTTGGTAATTTGGACATAGAGGTACTTTATCCAGATATTCCCTCTGAGGGGGTCTTTGTAGCACTTTAGTATTGGTTGACAGAGTAAACAGATTACTCTACTGATTTTATTGAATTTCTGTGTGATCTATCTGAATTTGTGCTCAGAATTAGTTGTTTTGTCTTCCAGGGACAACATTATATCCAAGTAAAGGGTATGACCATGGGGGCAACATTTGCCCCCAGATATGCTAGTCTTTACCTTGGGTGGTGGGAGGAACAGGTAATTTATAACCAACACCAAAATCCTTTTACAACAGTGTGGACCTCTGGAAACAATATATTGATGATGTGCTGATGGTGTGGAGGGTACAGTGACATAGCTTTTTAATTTGTTCAATCAAAATTTAAGATTTATGGTACATTATTCTGAGAAGAAAATACACTTTTGGATTCAGAAATCAAAAGCAATTGAATGGAGTCTTCCGACTGATTTATAATGCATACCTACTGATAGGAATAGTCTACTTCTGTCGAGTAACTGTCACCCTGCCACACCATAGGCAATATCCTAAATCACAGTTCCTTTGAATTAAGAGAAACTGTTCTGATCCAGAGATCCTTGCAGTTCATAATAAGGAGATGTCACAGAGATTTGTCAATGGAGGCTATAGTTCTCAACTTCTCAAATGTATTTTGGAACAGGTGGAACAAACCCCACATCAAGATGTATTGGCTTACAGGAACCATAAAGGGAACCTCCACTGGGAGATTCTATTTATTACACAAGTGTGGTGTAGACAGTGCCAAAGTTAGATCAATCCTTAATAAGTACTGGCACATTCTAACCACTGAGCCATCCCTTGCTACTGTTGCACAACATCCACCAAAATGTGGTCTACAAATGTGTTCCAAATCTGAAGGATATTTTGGTACATTCCAATTTACCAATTCACAGATCTAGTCCAAATATATGGCTACCAGCTGCTCTAAAGGGTGCCATCAGTGTGGCACATGTGTACACTGTAAAGTTATTGTTTAAGCCACCACTTCTAAGATTTGTAACAGTAAAGAGTACAGTATTAGATGTTTTATCACCTGCAGTACCACTTTTGTTATTTATCTTGCATCATGCTAATGTGGAACATTTTATGTTGGCAAGAAAGGGAGACCATTGAAAACAAGAATAGGGGAACATCTTTCATCTGTTCCACAGAGGACACTAGAAGTGCCTTGAGTGTGCACTTACAAAGTGTGGTAAATAAGCAGCAGCACAAATTCACCTTCTGTGGCATAGACCATGCAATCTTAGACCCAAAGGGTGGGGACATTGAGGTCCTACTGGCACAAAAAGAATCTTTCTGGGTATATATGTTGGGGGCCTTGAGGTACCCTGGTCTTAACCCTTGCATGGCTGCGGACTGATATATCAGTCCAAAATACCAATACATTCTAATTCTTTGGCAGCCAAAGGATTAATGGCAGAAAAGATTCATCTGTGTATTTACACAAGTGATATTGCAGTAGTATTATAGGACCACTGAGTTTGCAGTTCTTTCCCCGTACTGTGGACGTGTTACTCAATTACACACATGGGTCCAGATATTCAGACTGCGCCACAAAGAAGTGCAATAGCAGAAGCAGGTGCAAGTGCCCCTCTGTGCAACACGCGTGATATTCAAACACAGCACAGGCCAAGGTGCGCTTGTGCAACACAGCTGAATATCATGCCAACTGCACCATGGCACAACCAGGGATGTGCAGTGGAGCAGGGCTGATGTGCAGTAACACAACCAGGGATGCGTAGGGATAGGGACAGGATGCAGGGGAGCACCACCCATGGAAGCCATGGGGGGAGGAGCATACAGCAGGCCAGATAGCGCCCCCCTATACCTCATGAACTGCACAACCAGTGGTGAGCTGGATGGACCACCAGCCCATGAACACCAGCACCAAATCCACAGCCAGAGCATGGTGCACCAGCACACCCCCCTGGCAAGCAGTGACCACAACACAAGGATGGCCAGCCACCCAGTGCAACCCCATCTCACCAATGCATAGCACACCCTGTACAGTGATCCCCAGACACCCAGCCCAGGAACAGTGCCCAACAGTGCATGACACCGATGCATGCCACCACCCCACCATGACAATGCAACCCTGTGCACCATGGAGCCATGCATGGCAGCCCACAGTGAGCACCCACAGTGGGTGGCACCAGCCACTGATGCAACAACTGCAGACACAGTGCCACCCTGCAGGGCTCCCGTGGGACAGCACAGAGGTCGATCCTGCATCAGTACCCGAGGATCACGTATGCCTGCCCTGGACCCCCACCAGCAGGACAGCACCACACACCCACCCATGCAACACCGGTCCCAGCATTGGCCCCAACAGCCAGCACAGTTGTTCCACTGTGGTGCATGGAGGCATGCACCACACGATGCTACACAGGGCATGGACAAACACCCTACCTGACCCAAGGCACCCCAACACAGGGCCACAATAGCAGGGCAGCAAATGCCACTGGCGTGCATCCACTGATGCTGTGTACTCACGGCCTGCACCCCACTATGGCATAGGTGTACCAGCCATCCTGCACATGCACCATGAAGCCATCCACCGCCAGCATGTGGCCGGACCACAAGTGACAACATCAGAACACAGACACTGTAACAGACACCAGTGACAGCATGGAGGGAGGACAATAACAGCACAGCCCACAGTGTCACCTGAGGCAGACCTGCAACAAACCAGTGACAGGAGGCAAGTTGCCATTGCACCATGGCCAGAGGGTGGCTGGAATGGACAGCCACCAATGACTTGCCAGCTGACCGTGCGTACCACAGACATGCAAGGGGCCCAGCTGCATGGGCCATGGACATACTGACAGGGGTACCAGGGACACAGCGCATGCACCAGGGACCACTGCACACAGGCATCCAGTGCACAGGGAACAACACACATACCACAGACAGGGACTGTGTCCCCCACCCACACCATAAGTGGGTCCCTGCTGAACACACACACGCCCAGGCCTGCACCACCCCTGACACCATGCACACCACTGCAGCCAAGCACCATATGTCCGCTGAAAATCAGAGACCACCACAGTTGTCATAACAAATAAGTCTGTAATAGAGTTGTCAACTGTACAAATAGAACATCAAACCAAACTATTTACAATGTGGGGGGAAGGGCCACATACCAGGTGGGGGTGGGCATGGGGCAAGGGTGTACAACAGAGAGTGGGATGAAGGTGTGTGAGGGAAAGTCCAGGGGGGAATAATGAACAGGTGAGTCATGGGCCTAATGGTGACCCCTCTCCCCGCCGTTCTCGGTGGCACCTCCTGTGCCTCCTTCTGTCACCCCTTTCCATACATTGGAGCAGCTCCAGGGTGGCCCTCAACAGCTGCAGCAGCTCCTTAACATTTTGTTCTAGGGCAGTCCAGCATTGTCCACCTACGACAAGGGAGCAGAGTCACTATGTGTGACTGGCCAGACCCCTGAAGCCCACCCAATGTGCATGGCATACAGCCGTGGGCCATGCCCCTGTGATGGCATGCAACCACTCACGGTGTCCATGCCCACATGACCCACCTACACAGGGACCCATAGCCATGCAGAACGCTGTACAAACCCACCGCCCATGTCCCGCACAGCACCACTGTGGCCGTACAGTTACATAGCTATGTGGTGCGATGGCAGTGGCACAGCCATGGACTCAGTGCACACACAGCCCACCTGCAACACCCACCCACACATGCCGTGCCACAGGACAGTGCTGAATGCACCATGTGGCATGCACGCAGTGGGGCTAATGCGGGTGGCCATGCCCCACCACCACCCCACAATCTAGCATGCACAGATGTAAGGGAAACATGGCACTCACCTGCATCCTGGCCAGCAGGGGGTGCTGCTGGCCCATGGCCCCTCCAACGTGGCCAGGCTACAACTGGACTGCACTCGCTCTGGCCCGCTCCCCCTGTTCATGGGCCAGACATGCCCTACAGTGCTCCTCTGGGCCTAGGGTGCAAAAATGGAGAGGGAAACATCAGTACAGGTCAGTAACAGAGCCCCCCGGTGTGTGCATGCCCGCATAGCCCAGCCATGATGCACCCACACCTCCACCACCCCCACTAGATGACCCCCACCACCCTGCAGCATGGCCTTATGCACACCACGATCCCCAACAGATGGACACTACCAGTGTTTGGATGGAGCACCTACCTGGCTGTGGCATGGCACCTCACCAGTGCATGCCTGCAGATGTCCTAGGTGGTCAGGGTCCCACCGCTGTAGGTTGCCATTCCAGTGGCGACACTGCTCTGCTGACCGGCCAATCCCAGTCACCTCCTACAGGCCCTCTGACACCTCCTGCCACACAGCAGTCCATGGCCTGTTGAGGGGTTCCTGCCCAAAGAGGGCACCAGCATTTGGCTCTACTAGGGCCACCAAGTTTGCCTGCTCAATGGTGCTCCACACCTGTGCTCTGATACATGGCATCTTGCTGTTGTAATCACAAGCAAAATGGTGCTCTGTAGCGCACGTGCCCCACATGAGGAAGCAGTGCGGGACTGCACTGCCAGTCCCTATCGTGCTGTCACCGGACTGCGTTATAGGGGTGCAACCATGTGGACACATGGTGCCTAGGGGGTAAAGATTGACTGCAGGGTCAAAGGTCTGTCCACACAAGGAGAGCCACAGCACTATTGGGACACTCTGCATGTAGCATGGTAGGATGCATGAGTGTGATGCCCTGCAGTGGCCTACCACGCTGTGGTACCATGGTGCCAACGGCGCACCAAGGCACGAGTGCCACACAGGCAAATAGTGCACTAGCACCTCAGACACAGTGGTGACTGTGCCCTGCACTGCCTCACATGCACAGCAAGTCAGCAGCTCCGCATGCGTCAGTGTCAGTGCCCCGGGCATGCGCAATACGGTGCCGATTGTACACATCACAATGCTGCGCTATAGCCTGAGCACGCTCACCAACATTGCACAAGGTGCAACAGCATGATATTCAGCCAGCATATGCAAATCAGCTCATTAGCCATTCCACGGTGCATCCACTGCATTAGCATCCACTTACAGTTACCTGCCCTCATTTGCATGCGTTGTGCTATATAAATGTGACATGGGGCTGTACAGGCCATGGTTAGAGTATTGCAGTCCTTATTGTGGTGGGTTGCATGCTGTTGGGATGTGGGGACTGTGGTTTGGGAGGGCTGAATGGGACTGCACAGTCCAAGGTAACATCTGTCATTCCCACAGGCTTGAGCATGACCGGCGTGAGGAAAGAGGAGGAACAGGAAGGGGGAAGGAGGAGCCCAACTTCACCAGGATGGAATCAGATACCCTGTTCAAGGCATATCTAGACAGGGAACTGCTGCACAGTTGACAGCGGGAATGTCGCAGGCCCATGCTGCGGCATGGGGTGAGGTGGCACATGCCATGAACCAGCATAGCATCCACCTACGGTCCATGCAGGTGAAGAAAGAAGAAGGTAGGCATGGACAGAACACAGATCAAGGACAAGGTGGCTGCCATCAGGGCTGCATGTGCTGCCACGGTGGGGGGCTAGCTGGATGTACCACACCTGATGCCACAGGAGGACAGGTTGCCAGCAGCATGCGGCATTGTGCCATCAAGGGCATTCCTGGTGGTGGCTTCTAGATGGGAAGCAGCCCATCACTGCATGGTAGGTCCTGTGCAGTCAGTGTGGGTGGTGAAGGGTATGCCACAGATGCTAATGTGTTCCCTCACAGCTCCTGAGCATCTACATGGGGCAGTGGTGGTGGGTGTGTCCACTGAGGGGGAGACCCTGGACATGGAGGATTGCCCATCCACCTCCACAGGTGTCCGAGGAACTGGTCAAGTGCATACCTGCATGTCTGTCTGGACTGATGTGGGTGATGCGGGTGCAGACAAGGCCCTGCCTGTGTCCCAGCATGACAGCGCCCACAGTCTCCAGCATGCTGGGACACTAATTGGAGCTGTATCCAGCACTGATGATGATGGACCACACGTCCTGGACAGTGATACATGTGGGACACAGGATAGTCCCACAGCAGGCAACTGCATGGGTGTTGCCATGGGTGATGCCACCATGGCTGCCTGCATAACAACCCAGTCCCAGCCTGTGTCTGTATGCCCCAGTGGTGCAGCACTGGTGTGTGTGTCCAGGGCGGTGGGGCTGTTGCAGCTGCTGCAGCAGTGCTGGTGAGCCCTGGTGATCGGCAGCCAGAGGGGCAGTGCCAGCAGTCGGCCAGTGGTGATGGGGGGACAGTGTTGGGGGTGGTGGCAGTGCACCACGTATGGATGTGCCCTGGTATGGCTCTGGTGTGCAGCACCCAATGTCAAGGGGTGCTGGCCAGCAGGGCCAGGAACACCACGAGGGACAGCATGCCGGACCAGCGGATGACCTCTTTGACGAACACAGCCATCTTCTCCAGGCATCAGTGGATCAGCAGATGTGGCTCAGGATGGTGGTGAATGCACGGAGTGTGATTCTGCATCAGGCAGACGAGCGGCGCAGCAGGGACCAGGCTTGCTCCTGGCAGAGATGGCTCGGCAGCAGTGGATGTGACCATTGCCATTGACAGGCAGACCACTGCATTGACAACTGTCATGGCTACACTGGGCACCCAGTTCAGTGCCCAGCCGTCGCGGACACTGCACAGTGTCATGTCCACCCCCCATTCCCGGCACCATGTGACACCTGCTATGTCGACACCGGGTTCAGCTGTGGGCATACCGAGTACACCTGGTGTGGGCTTGTTCAGTGGGATGCATGCATCTGTGGTGGCTGTGGTACTGTGCCGTATGACTGACCTGTCTCCCACCATGGCCACTGTCTGCTGCTGCCCTATGTGCAGTGTAGTGTGCATTGTGCGAAGCACTGGTGGGGTACCTGGCACTGCACACAGACGGTCCTTGTGCACACCCTCCCGGCTGCTGGCCACTATGGCTTGTGCGTCATGATGCCTGAGTTGCACTGTCTGCCAGTGTGCAATGGTGCCCAGCATCTGAGGCACACACAGTGACAGCCACTGGGCATAGTCGTGTGTGGTCCTGTGTGGGGGAGGAGGAGGGGGTGGCTGTTGGGGTTGGCATGCCATTTACCTCTTCTGCATGTGTTGTGGTGTGTGCTTGTGTGTGCACGTGTCGTGTTTGGCCCTGCCCATCCCTGCTGCCATGTGTGGTGCCCCACTCAGAACAATTCTCTTACTGCCGTCCACCCCTGCTGTCCTGCCCTGCCTGTCTGTGGGCTGTGCCCTTGCCCTTGGTGGTTGTGCATGGCCCCATGACCTACCTGTGTTGTCCAAAGTGCTCCTCTGTAACTGTGTCCAGGTGCAGCTGTGCCATCTGGATCAGACGGGGGTCTCCTCACCCAGGGGGGTGGCTGCCCATTACCAGCTGGACCAGCATCCTCATTGTCCCCAATGCTGTTCCCCACTTTGACCTCTACAGCTATCCCACAGTCGGTGGCCATATTGTGCAGGATACAGCAGGTCAGGAATAGCCTGCAGGCCTTCTAGGGGCTGTACTGTAGGGCACCACCTGATGTGTCCAGGCACCTGAACCATGCCTTCAGCAGCCGAACACCCGCTCGATGACACTCCATGTTGTGGCATGTGCCTCATTGTACCATAGCTGCGATGGGGTCATGGGGTGCCAGTATGGTGTGAGCAGCCAAGGCCATAGTGGGTAAACACTGTCACCTGTGTGTAGAGGGTGGACATTAGAATGGTGGTCTGCATCGCTATGCCATGGGCCAACATGGCCAGTACCCATGGCACCTCTAACTATACACCCCCCCACATCTGCTCATGTTGTCCTGTGTGATATGCATACTCACCTACTAGATGGTTAGTGGGGATGTCCTCACTCTCAAACCTGTGGTGCAGTGCAGACTGATGCCAGATGAAGGTATCATGTGCTCCCCCAGAGTGCGTGGCACAGACATTGGTTATATGCCCCCTGGCATCGCACACCACCTGGCAGTTTAAGCTTGGGTATCCCTTGCAGTTGATGCGTGCCATACCCTCCAGGCCAGGTGTCATGCAGATGCCTACATGGGTGCAGTCAATGGCCCCGAGCATGTCAGGCAATCATGCTGCCCTGTGGAACTCCTGTATGTGTGTTGGCGCTCGCCTGTGTACTGGGGAAACGGATGTACTCTGCAGCATGTGGCAGCAGTGCGCTGAAGAATTATGTGAGTAGGCATGACACGGCTGACTGGTTTATGCCTGTCATGTCCCCTGTTGGTCTCTGGAAGGTGCCCGGTGCTGAGCAGGCACATGACGGCTGTCACCTTCGCCTCCACTGACAGAGTATGGCTCCATCGTGTGGGTGCCTGCATCTCATCACTGCACAGCTCACAGAGCTGCCTCAGTATCACCCAGTTCAAGTGGCACCGACCCACAATCTCTGTGTCAGAGTAGTGTTCGAAGCTGGTATAGGCTCGTGCTGCCTGTTCTGGGCATACCGCCAATGGGCCCTTCCACAGCTGTGCCTCCCTGCTGCCTGCCTTCACATCCTCATTACCACCTCCATCTGGAAGGTGACGCTGGCCATGTCCCTGGCTGGTGTTCCCCCGGGTGGCTGCTGTCCTGTTCCCCCACTGTCCATTCATGAAGCTCCCCTGCACCGGTACACCTCCAGCTTTTGACTGTGGCTGTCCTGCCTCCTGCCACTGCCCTCAGTCCACTGTGGCACTCCATGCCCTTTGCTGCACAGTGGCATGGGCACACCACTCTACCCTGACTCTGGCACAGTTCTGGTGGGTCCTGTCCTGCTCCTACCTAGTCCTGTGCACTGCTTCCTCATATTCCACCCTGGCTCTCTGTTGCCACGCTCCCACCTGTAGCTTCCTTTTACATTCTTCCTCCCTCTCTTGCTCCTTTTATTTTGGCTCATTTCCACTGTCATGCAACTTCCGCTTGCTCCATTATTGTGCATGGCGCATGCTGTTGAATATCGCACTGTGCATATTATTCATGGTTCCGCAGCCTATGGTTGTGCATGAATTCATATCTGTTGTGCTCTGCACATTGCTTATTGCACTGCGCAGCCACCTCCCACTGAAAATCGCACAATGGAGCATTTCCGTACTTGTGCTGGCACATCCCTGTTGCGCGTGGTGCATCCGCTCTGAATATCCAGCCCATTGGGTCTAATCTATTCATTCAGAATTAAGTACATTTTTGAGGGGGTACGTCTTATGACTGGGTTTTTATGATGGTTGTTTTTCAATCATACGACTGATGTGCCCCTGTATTGGTACACATTAGAAGGTGTTGGACTTTTATAAATGTTTCAATTTTTATATATATATATATATATATATATATATATATATATATATATATATATATATCATGCATTGTATATTTAAAGAGAAGCAGTTGTTAACATGGTTTTGCAGTTCCTAATAGATTCGCACCTTCTACTGCTATTTATGGCTATGTACCCCACCGGTCATTGCATGTGGCATATTTCTTTAATTTTGGTATGCCTTTTACTCCAGTTCTGTCATAACTCATCTGCGGCACTAGTCCTCAAGTGTTTAGTAGGGTGGTTTTGGGGTGTTTATGTTCTGTATTCCAAGGGTTATGCATGGTTTGTAAATATAGATATGCATATGTTTTTGCTTTTTATGTACTGCTGCTTTAAATTTTCTGTTTCAATACACCTGTTGAAGTACAATCAAGTCAAAATGGTTAAATAGCTAATGGACTTGTAAATTCCTATGAACCCTATGAATTAGCTTTAAAAACAGTATAAGATGCACCTCCTGCCCCCAAGTCATGGATCAGTATCGGTACCAGTACCACCAGCTATAGTGCTGCTGCTCAATCATCATGTGAGGAAACTGACAATGAATCTAAGTCTGGCATGGAAAACAGGGTATACACAATGGCCTTACTCAAATTATGCAATTTATCTTCATGAGTGAGGGGTCAAGACCATAATTCACAAGTGGCAGAGCCACAAGTGAATTATGACAGTCCTGCTCCCTCACAAATGGATAGCAGCTGTATATTTTGAGTAAGGCCATTGTGTATTCAATTTATACAACATCCGCTTATAAGTTACAGCATTAAAATCAGCTGTTTGTATAGTGGTAATGGTTGCTCTTTGAATTCAACAGCTAGCTTCAGAGCAGGACAAGGCTATTGTGATGTCATCAACATTGTGAAAGCTGCTCTCTGATTGGTCCTTAGGGTAAGGATAGTCATTGTGACATATTTAACTTCCAGATAAATGTGTATCTGGAGGTAAGATAGTTATAAACACATTTATCAGGGAAAATGTATTACTGCTGGTGTTGAATATAGAGGATAATGTATGGTCCTCTATCTGTAACCGTCTGTTAACTTTGAGAGGTTGCCAGGGTGACCGTGTAAACCTCAAGAGTGAAGCTCGAGAGGTTTACATTGCCATGGCAACCTCGAGATGGTTAACAGTGGCCGGTTGCCAATAGAGGGACCATACATTATTTTTTATAGTATATGGTCCCACTTAAAAAGTAAAACGGCTTACTTTTTTAAAAAGTCACTGCAGGGGCCCTTCAGTCCTTCCCTAACTGCCACATTTATCCATCCTTTCCCGTCTGAAAAAGAAGGCGCACACATGCGCAGACCAATCGCTGTGTTAACCTATCGATGTGACATAGCATTGATAGGTTAACAACATTTCTACGACACATCAATATGTTAACAACCTTAGGAAATGATGATTTCCTAAGGTTAATAGCATTCTACCATACATTATAACTACCATTATTATGTCACCAGGGAGATGGCCACAGTAGCCCTGGTCCTGTCTAATGGTGCACATGTCCAAGAAGTAAAACTGGAGGCATTGCTTCCAGGAAGTAACCACCACACCATATGGTTCCACCTGGACATAGGAGGTGAGAAAATTATAGCAACAACAAGGGTTCTAGACTTCAAGAGGGCAGACTACAGCAGGATAGGAGATATTCTGATAGGACACCTTGCAGGGATCAGGAAAGAGATGGAGATGGATCAGAAATGGACCATAATCAAGGAGGGGCTGTTGGCAGCCACTAATGTGTGTTCCAGGCTCAAGAGCTAAAAATACAAAGCCAAAACACACATTTGGTATGATAGGAAGGTAGCCCAGGTGGTAAAAGGAAAAAGTCAGCTTTCAGGAAGTATAATCACACTCAGAAAAATGAGTACAGAGAGGAGTGCTGCAATAAGTGAAGAGAGGCAGGCAGAGCACTCCGTTTGTCCAAGGCCAAGAAAGAGCTGCAGCTGTCGGGGGGGGGGTGAAAGCAGAGGAGAAGGCTTTCTTCCACAATATCAGGGAGAAGAGGTATAGGAATGGAGGTATAGTCAGACTGAAAAGTGAGAGGGGTGGGCAGAAGGAAGTGAATAGACAGAAGAGGTGCTTAACAAGTACTTCTCTTCAGCCTTCAGTAAGGACAAAGATGGTCCAGGGGAAAAAGGGGTCAGTGGGGTGGCTGTGGACACAGACAGGGGCATAGAAGTTGACAGGGTAATAAAGACTTAAAAGACTTGAAGGTAGACAAATCCCCTGGACTAGATAGCATACATCCAAAGGTGTTGAGGGAGTTGGTGGATGTGCCAAAGGGTTCCCCGTTGAATCTATTTAACACCTCAGTGTTGGGGGAGCATCCCTGGACTGGAAAACAGCATCTGTACTTCTAGTAAACAAAACTGGACTTAAATAGGACCCTAATAACTACTGACTGGTCAATTTGACCTCAGGGGTGGGTAAACTCATGGAAACCATCCTGAAAAAAAGAATGGTTAAGTGACTGGGAATAAAACTGGCTCCAGTACAACAGGCAGAACAGATTTGTGTCAGGCAGTCCTCCAAACTAACCTGATAGATTACTTTGACTGGGTAAATGGCACAATGACAGGGGCCTATTCCCACATGAGATTTATAAGGAAGCTGGAGGACCTAGTGATAGGGGAAAACTAGTTATATGGGTTAGAAACTGGCTTCAGGATAGAAGTCAGAAATTGTTGGTCAGGAGAAGTTCTCGAAGTTAGGACAGTCACTAGTAGGGACCCACAGGGCTTGATGCTTGCTCCGGTGTTGTTCAATGTCATCATCAGTGATATTGCAGACAAGATAAAAGTAAAATATGCCTGTTGACAGATGTCTCAAAGCATTTTGGGAGAGTAGACATGGAAGGGGGCAGACAAGTCCTTATGGAGCACCTGACTAATCTAGAGAACTGATCATGTATTTGGTGTAAGGTAATGCACTTGGGGATGAAGAACCTCAATACCAAATACTTACCAGAGTAATGTGCAGGTTACCAGGTCAAAGTGAATTGGATGCTAGACTTCATAGCCAGGGTATAACCAGCGGGAAAGCAGAGGTCGTGCTACCAATGTACAGACCCCTAATTCAGCCACACCTTGAGTACAGTGTACAGTATCAGTGCCTTTAACTAAAGAAAGACATCAACCTGTTAGAAATGGTCCAGAGAAGGGCAGCTAAAATGATTCAAGAACAGCGAGGCAGAACACACAAGGAGAGACTCATAGATCATAACATGTACTCCTTGGAGGATAGAAGGAGAGGGTGCATGATTCAAACCTTCTAGTGCCTTTAATATTTCAACAAGGTGAGCTATGAAGATATCTTCAACCTTAAAGGAGCACAGGACCACTGGGAACACTGCCTCATGCTGGTGGGAGGAAGATTCAGAAGAAAAATGAAGAGGCACTTTTCCTGGAGATAGTGTTAGCTAAGTGAAATGAGTTGCTGGAGGAAGTAGTCTCCCTGAAGACAGCGGAAAACGTCAAGAGAGTTTGGAAGGGAAAGTTGCAAGTAGGGGAAGGGGAGTGGGGGGAGTACATCAGCAGAGAGGGATAACGGGGAGGAGGGTGGATCCCTCCATACACACTGGGGGGTCTGCAAACTCAAGCAGACATGAAAGACCACAAGGCCTTTTTCTTCTGGCTCAGTCTTGAGTTCATATGTTGTCTTGTCACCAAAAAAAAAAAAAAAACAGTTGCTGATGGGAGCAGGGCTGGGGCAGGGCAAAGTATACCAACCCCACAGTTAAAAGAAATGCAAAGCAGTAGCACTGCTACTAATGTAGCTTACAGAGAGTGCCAGTAAGGAGGATATGGAAGTAGCACTGTCAGAGCAGAGGCATGACAGCCAAGAAGTAACAAAGGGGGAAGCACATGAGAAAGAGGAGAAAGGATGGATGAAACCATACAATTTCTGCATGGAGGAGAAGGTCGGGGGAGAAGAAGTATGAGAAGAGGAGCTGGATAAAAAAGCTGGAGAGGAGGCAGGGCATGAGGAAGCAGATGTGGAAGATTAGGAGGAAGAAAAAGAGGAGATTGAAAGTCTGCTGCCAGTTATGCCAGTGACTAGTGGTGAGGACCAGTGAGACACAAAGGAGTGGAGTCCACCAAGGGAGCAGATGGCAAGATTAACACACTCTGGTCAGAGCCAAAACAGCTGCTATTGCATTAATATGACACAAGTTTCATTTAAATGATTAATCGTTATAGCTACATTACTTCTATATCTTTTGTCATGTTAATGCATTAGCAGCCATTTTGCTCTAACTCAGAGTTTGTTTTAAAGTATCCCTGATGTTTCAATGGACACTGAAAAATATATTTTGGCACAGCTCATATATTTTCTGTATTTAGCTTCTTCTTTTATTAATAAGTATACATACAATATGAAAATGTGATGACTGTCCTGTATACTTCAACTGATCTGGCAACTTGTCTATACCTTACTTTATTCTGCATTTATTTACACCACTATCACTTCCTCAGCTACATACAGTACTATGACAGCACAAGCAGAGTTTATAATGACAAGTGTAGACAGTGCATCAGACCAAATGGAGTCTAGGTAACAATGATCCTGGTTTCTCTTAGTTAACATTATAAAGGAAATGGAAGGCTAACCATAGAATATATTATAAATATAAACTATGTGTACAGTTAGTTTCAGAGTGTCCCTTGAAATGCCAGGAGTTCTTTAAAGCGCACGATGATTGATTGCCTTAAGCACAGTAGTGTTCTCTTTGTTCATTATCTGCTTTGGAATTGTTCTACTTTAATGCTCCCAAATCGGAGGCAACGGTATTCAAATTGTGTTTCACATTTAGTAGAACTCTGTAATTAGAACAATCTTCTGTTAGCACGTGACATCATCTTTATAGCAGACCAATCACATTTCTCAGTTACTGGACATACTGGCAAACCGAAAACAAGATAAGCTCATATTTATCTTGCAATGCTGTAGTACAAGTCGTTATGTAACAGCAATGTTTTAAAATGGAGTATGAGATATTCTGACAGAGCGAATCACTGCAGTGCATCTTAAATTGTTATGTTTGGAAAATGTTCAGTGGTCAGTAAGAAGACTGCCCATGGCACTGTAAATAAGCCAGAAAACTGTAGCAATATTGTATGATTTGGACTCTAATAAGATTAATATCTTCCCTGTCATTCACAGAGACTAACAAAATATACATGTACCACAGCGAACAGTTTAGAGTTGTTCTGCAAATGTTCTTTATCTACACACACGAGATCGACCAACAGCTCACCAGCAGTGGATGCATTAAACTTACAGTATGTGGTTTTCAACACAAGTTCTTTGAGAAATAATTATTTTGTTTCAAATCATTAGCATCAATTTAATGAATTCATGAAATGTGATGATTGATACCCCCCATATATCATTCTTAGATATAATATATTTCATGAAATAATGTATATTACATGTCTGCCCTATGAATTAGCTCTAGAGCATCATGTAGTTGCCAGCGCCAGCAGCCTTCTCAAGTGGCACTCCTCCACCACCCGAGACACACTGGCTGGGCCCGCAGCCACCTGGTGGAAAGGAGCGACGTGGGCTTCAGAGGGATGGAAACATTAGAAATGCAGATGGTAGCAAGAGATAGAGGAGTGAGGGCTGTTGAGCAAAAGGACTCAAGTCTGGGTTAAGAGAGAGCTGTTATCTTTTGACAAACACAGTGATGTATAGTCTCCAAGCCACGCTGCTGCAAGTAGGTTCTCTCTCTCTCTTGCCTCTCTCTGTCTCTCTCTCTCTCCCCCCCCTCTCAATAAGAGAGGAACCAGGGCTGAGACTCTTAAGGCATGCTTGGATACTAATTCATGGCTAATAGCGTGTGTGTGTGTGTGTGTGTGTGTGTGTGTACTCCTCACTCCTCCTGGCTGAAGGGAAGTAGAGCTGCCAGTCTACAGGAGCAGCTTGTTGTTCTCCCCGGTTCTTCTGTACTGTGTTCAGCATGGAGCAACAAAATAGTGCAGGGGGGGCATAGACAAAAGAACAGCTCTATGGTATTGTCATTGGCAAAGCAAGCCCATGGCCTGTGGCAAACATTTGTTTTTCATTTAAGGCATGTTGTTATGTAACTTCCTTCCCACCCAACCATTCACTTTCTTGTTTGTTAATTCACATTACATGTTTTCTCCAATTGTAGCTGTCACCTGAAGCCACAACCAGGAAAATGAGCACAATCTTTTTCTTAAAAAAAAAATCAGTCTACACTTCTTTCAGAAACACTGCAAGTCAACCACAATAGCAGTGTGCAGTTATGATATCAGCTCAGCTGCTCATTACAGAACATTAATTTTCCCTTCATTTTGTTCTGTGTTCATCAATTTTAAACCAGTCAAGTGGAACGAAATGCATAATTAAAAACAAAATAAGAAATTTCTTTTAAAATGAATGCCAAATTGTCCTTATTTAGGAAGGTGCCATGAGGTGATGCAAGCAGCAGAATCTGACAATGGGGCATGGTATGCGGAGCTATAATTTTTTGTTAATTGTAAACTTTTTAATTCATTTGTTGTTTGTTTTATAACAGTTGCACTGGAGCCTGTGTTTTGCATGACTTCTGTGATGGGGCAAGAATGTCAGTGGGAATATGTGAGCAAACAAGTGAGCAACAATGACTGAGTGAGCAGGTCATATAAGGTGGCAACAAGTGAGCAACAGTGACTGAGTGAGCAGGTCAAAGGTGGCAGCAAGTGCGGCAACATAAGTACTGCACATGAGCGGCGAGTAGGTCAGAAGATTTTAACATTATGATGCTGGGCAGTGAAGGTTCTGGTAAATCTGGTGAGAGAATATAGTGCACCAGGCAGTGGAAGAAGAAGAAACCACATTGTAGTGAATAGGAGTACATGGACAGATTTTAAGTAAGCTAAGCTTGATTCCACTCTTAGTAACAGCACAACTGTGCTGTATTAGTAATTCTGGTCACAGACCCCTTCTTCTGATTGTAATGCAACAGGACTGCATCATTATGTAGTGCAGCCATAAAAAGGATAATGATAAAGAGAAAAGCAATAAAGCCAGTCTCTGAGGAAGGGAAATCCAAAGACCAGCTCTGTGCCTAAGCCCCCAGGTGGGTTTTGTGAGGCATAGAGAGGCACACAACAGTGTACAATATACTCTTCACCTGCTGCACTTTGTCATAATGTGCCAGATTCCAGTTTCCTTAATAAGCCTGAGCATTGAGAAGGCATTTGACAGGGTGGCCTGACCGTATCTGTTGGCCACCATGTTGTATATTGAATTCCCAGGGGAAGCAGTGGACATAAATTAAACAGGGAGGCATAAATTCAAGGAATTTATGGCTCTCCTAGGGCACACCATAGGGTTAATGGCTCCCTTACGACCTCTTCCCCTTACAGCCTTATACGAGACAGGGGTGTCTACCCTATCCTTTCCTTTTGTGCCCTGTATCTTGAGCCTCTGGTTGCAGTGATTCATAATCATCCTCACAGAGCAGAGATTCCAGTGGCAGGAGGGGACTTTAGTTTCTCCCTGTTTGCCAGTGACATTTTCCTCACTATGTTAACCCATGAGGAATCTCTCCCTGCAGTGTAGGAGATGCTGACTTGCTTTGGAAGACTAGCAGGCTGTAAGCTTACTGCCCAAAAGACTGAAGTCTTGTATAATTAACACACTGTCTGAGTCTATGAGGTTAAAAATGGCAGGGGGGACTGTGCAGAGGAGGATCAATCAAAAGTAGATATCCTGAACAGATATTCTGTTCAATCTGCACCATGGAACTGGAAAGGGATGGGCACATAAAAGCAACAGGAGCACTGGGGGGGGGTAGACAGAAGTCCATTTTTAGAGGAGAAAGTATGAAAGGATTTGCAAATCTGAAAGTGGACAAAGTTATGAGGACAGATGGGGTACTCCAAAGGCTGCCGAGGGAGCTAAGGCCAGCATTGACTGCACCTCTGACAGCCCTATTCAACAACTCACTTGAAATAGGAGATGTTCCAGAGAACTTGAGAAGGGCAGAAGTAGTCCAGCTTCATAAAAGTAGTAGCAGGAAGGAGGCTGGCAACTATAGGCTGGTCATTCTGACATCAGTGGTGGAGAAGTTAATGGATTCACTTTTGAAGGAAAGGATTGTGGAGAATCCTGGAAGCAGTGGATTACAAGATCTGAGGCAGTATGAATTCATGGGGTGAGGTCCTGTCAGACAAACCCGATTGTTCTTTGACTGTGTGACCAAGATAATGGATTTGGGTGGGGCAGTGAACATGGCCTACTTAAAGTTCAGTAAAACCTTTGACACCATACCACAAGAAGGTTCAGTAGGAAACTGGTTTGGAGGTGGGTCCTAATGTGGTATATTGGGTATAAAATTAGTAGATGGATAGGTGACAGAGGGTGGAGGGAAATGGAACTCACTTGGGGGAAGGGAGAGTGACCAGCAGGGTTCCTCAGGCTCAGTACTTGGTCCAGTCCTCCTTAATGTTTGTATAAGTAACATTACAGAAGAACTGGAAGGGAAGGGAAATTATTCCTCCTTGCAGAAGACACCAAAATCTGCAATAGGGTGGTCACCCAAGAAGAGGTGGAAAGAATGTGAAGCAAGCTGAGAAAACTCAATGAGTGGTCAAGGGTATGGCAGATGCGTTTCAATGCAAAAAATTGCAAAATCATGTACCTAGGGCACAGAAACCCAGATGCAGAGTGTGATATAGGGGGAGAGATATTGACTTTCAATACAGGAGTAAACCTGGGAGTAATCATATCTGATGACCTTAAAGTGTCAGTGCAACAAGGCAATAAGAAGGGCAAGTGGGATGCTGGGTGCAGAGGGAGGGTATCGCCAGCAGTAGGAAAGGGGTGGTGTTGCCACTGTACAGACTGTTGGTGAGACCCCCTGGAGTAATGTGTCCAGTTCTGGAGATCACATCTCAGAAGGACAATGGCCCCATGCACATATGTGTGGAGCTGGTAGCACCACGTATCTCCAGCACGTAGCCCAGTCTGCACCCACTGCACCCACTGTGCCCCTCCATGACAGTCTCTACACACATATATTCCTCTCGCACCTGATCCCTCAGCTGATCATGGAGTTCCATGTGTAGGTGGGCCAGGGGCAGTGTGGGGATGTGATGGCACTCTCGTGATGCACAACAGTGAGGAGTGCCATGCATGGCAGGCCAGAAGTTATGTCTACTCTGGGCAGATGTAACCCAGGTACATGCCCCTCAAGACACAGCCACCGGGCACAGTGGTGATATCGGGGATCTGCAGATCTCCGGTATGGATGCACATGATGTCAGGGAACACCTCTGTGGGTGGGGGCAGTGAACAGGGCACAGACCCCCTCAGGTGTAGTCGGCACACTGTGTGCTGGCTGCAAACATGGTACCCTGTGGGCGCAAGTGATTGGCTGCAGTGACCTGAGCAGCCAGCAGATCTAGCCACATGCCCAGGTCCTTGACTCAGATCCAGTTGCCCCTCAGGGATCCTGCATGTCTGGAGGTGGGGCCACATAGGGAGCTGCATGGAGGCTGGCATAGATGAATACTGCCACTACGGAACCCCACAGGTGCAGAGCTGCGTGCTCGCCAATGCACCACTTGCACATTTTTAGTACATGGGGCCATAGACAGAGTGGAGGCTGTTGCAGCGGCTGCATCAGAAGCCCTATGATGAGGAGAGACTAAGAGATCTCAATATGTACACCTACATGGGATGAGGAGAGGGGATATGATGGAAACCTATGAATACCTCACAGGGCTGAACAAGGTACAGCAGGGGAATATTTTTCATAGGAGAAGGTGCACAAGAAAAAAGGGACATGCAATGAAGCTGGAAAGAGTAAAATTTAGGAGGGATATGAGGAATCACTTCTTCACTGAATAGTGGTGGATGCCTGGAACGGTCTTGCAGGGGAGGTTGTGGTGGTAAAAACAGTGGGAGACTTCAAGCATGCATGGAATAGGCACAAGGGAATATTAGATGGGAAGCATGAGGTATCCGGAAATCAGATAGGGTCTGCAGTAAAAGTACATGCAGGGAAAAATGGGCAGACTGGGTGGGCCAAATGGTCATTATCTGCCAACAAATTCTATTTTTCTGTGTTTAATATGGCTGACACCTTGAAAAGGAATTTCCCATTCTAGTTGTAGAAAATGGCATTTAGGTGCCTGGGAATAAAACTGACAAAAAAAAAACTATCCATTTGGAACCTCTAAAGTTTGAGCCTCTCACTCAACAGATTATGGAAGGTTGGGCTCACTGGATCAGCTTTTCCTTGGTTTGTTTAATCATGTTGAGGTAATTCATCAAAACATTCTGCCACAAATACTTTATATACAGTTCTCTGTACACCACGTACATAGGGAACAGAGGGTAGTTAATTTACATAATCCTAAATTATATGTTTATGCATTCATGCATAATGGAAAAAGATTGAATTTACCATTAATGATCTCTTTAATTTGGATTTTTGTCTCTTTTTGACAATCCCCCCAATTGTCTATAGGTGTTTAAATTTGCTAGCTTTACAGCTATCAACTTGCAGCAATTGCTCTTCATATGGAACAAATTTCTGGCAGATGCCCCAGTGGCAGCTATGGGCTTTGCCATATGATGCCAACTCTCCCCGATAGACTCAAAACAGCAATGAAGAAATGGAGCTGTCAGGGTCTTTTGTTTTTCTATCAGTTTTAGACCCCTAAGGAGTGGTCACCTTTGTTACTCTGCAGAACACCTGACAGCTCCCTCAGACAGACAGTGCAGGTTATTTACAAGTGTATTCATCCCTACTGGAACAAGGTTAGGCAGTGATCTCTCTTCCTGTAAAGATTCTCCTGCTGTTACATCTTCTCATGTGTCGTGTGAAGGGGGAATTCTGGACCCACCGTATAGGCTACCTGTATAGAGCCCTGCCAGATGGATCACCTGACACTCAGAGTCCATCTTACAAAATGAAATTCTGAATTAGGATAGATAACTCACTGGCAGAATGACTAAAATTTGCAGCCCTGACATAGAAACATAGAAATTTTTGGCAGATAAGGACCGCTTAGCCCATCTAGTCTGCCTGTATACCCTATAGATTGTATGTGGCCACTGACCCTATGTGATCAATGACTTTTCATCGCTCCCTCCCCTCTTAGGCTTCCCTTGTGCCTGTTCCAGGCATGCTTAAACCCCTCCACTGTTCTTGCCCCCACTATCTCCTGTGGCAGACTATTCCAAGTGTTGACTACCCTTTCTGTGTATAAGAACTTCCTCACAATACCTCTTAATCTACCCCGTTCCAATTTCATATTGTGCCCCCTTGCTCTAGTACTTTTTATACCTTGGAAAAGGTCAACTACCTGCACCTTGTTTATGTCTTTGAGGTACTTGAAAGTTTCAGTCATGTCCCCCCACTGTCTACTCTCCTCTAGTGAGTAAATACTGAGGTCTCTTAGTCTCTTCTCATATGTTTTGTGGTGCAAGCCCTATCTTTGTTGCCCTTTTCTGGATAGTCTCCATCTTATCTATGTCCTTGCACAGGTGTGTCCTCCAGAATTGCATGCAGAACTCCAGGTGAGGCCTTACCAATGTTTTATGCAATGGCATCACCACCTCCCACCTCCTGCTAGTGATGCCCCTGCCTATGCACCCCAGCATGCCACTGGCCCTCCCTGCTGCCTTTGTACACTGCTTTGATACCTTAAGGTCATCAGAGATGATAACCACTAGGTCCCTTTCCTCTTTAGTGACAGTCAGTCCCCCTTCCCCCAACCTGTAGCTCTCCTCAGTGTTCCCTCTACCCAAGTGCATTATTTTTCACTTCTTTGTATTGAACATCAGTTGCCACATCTCTGACCATTTTCAAGCTTCTTCAGGTTCCTCTTCATTTCTGCACCCCTTCTGGAGTATTCACTCTGTTGCAGATCTTGGTGTCATCTGCAAACAGGCAGACCTTTCCTTCCAGCCCCTCTGCAATGTCATTAATGAAGACATTGAACAGGACAGGTTCTAGTACTAATCTCTGTGGTACCCCACTGGTCACCCCCCCTCCCCAGATTGTACCCCATTTACCACCACTCTATCTCCTGTCTGTTAACCAGTTCCTAACCCAGTTCACCACCTTGTTACTCATGCCCAGACTACCCATTTTGTTAATCAGCCTTCTATGTGGGATGATGTCGAAGGCTTTGCTGAAAACTATGAAGGTGACGTCAACCGCCCATCCCTGATTTAATTCCCTAGTCACCCAATCAAAAAAAATCTATTAGATTAATTTGACATGACCTTCCTACTGTGAATCAATGTTGCCTCAGATCCTGAGCACTGATGGATTTCATATGTGCCACTATCCTTTCATTCAGCAGTGTCTCCATGATCTTTCCCACCACTGAGGTGAGGCTGACTGGCCTATAGTCCCCCGCCTCCTCTCTATTGCCTCTGGAATGACACCGTGTTGAATGACTCGTGAACAGGGCCAACAGAGGTACTGCTAGTTCCTTCGCAGCTCATTTAATATCCTCGGTGGATGCTGTCCGGCTCCATGGCCTTATCCTTATCCACCTTCAGCTTTGTGAGTTCTTCCAGAACTGTCTGCACTTTGAATGGTCTGGTGTCTACCCCCCCCCATTGTCTCCGCATCCCAACTGTGGTCTTTGACCCTCCCCATCCTTAGTGAATATTGAGCAGAAATATTTATTCAGTATTTCTGCCTTGTCCAGATCCCCCTCTTTGCATTCTACCTTCTCCCCTTTGAGCCTCACAATCCCCCCCAGTTTTTCTTTTTTCACTAATGTAACTAAAAAATGCCATATCCCCTTTGTTTACAGACTGTGCTAACCCCTGTTCTGTCTGCTCCTTTGCCCCCCATTCAAGGTAGACCTCCCTGTCCTCCTCTCTTTGGCTCCACTTATATTTCCAGAAACTCAGCCTCTTAGCCCTATGTCCCCCACCTCTTTGGAGAACCATAGTGGTTTCCTTCTTCTTTTCCCTTCAGCCACTATCCTAATGCATTGGTTTGTTATCTCCACTGTGCTTTCTTCAGTTTCTCCCATTGTTCTTCCACCCTCTCTATTACCTGTCCCGTCTCCTGGACTGCTTGAATACATTTACCCATTTCAGAGAAACCCACCCTCCTGAAATCTAATACTCTTGCCCTTGTGTGGCTTAACTGAGTCCATGCCAAACCGGTGGTCACAGGACCTCAGCCGCTCTTCCACCTGTATTCCGTCAACTCTGTCCTCATTGGTCCATACCAGGTTCAGAATTGGCTTGTCCCTGGTTGGCTCATGCACCAGCTGCCTGAGTACAACCCCCTGCACAGATTCAAGGATGGCTATGCTTCTGGCTGAAGCAGCCATCTGGGTGGCCCAGTCCACGTCCGGCATATTGAAATCTCCCAGGAGCAGGATGTCACCTTTAGCTGCCATGTCATGTATGTTCTCCATTAGTTCCTTGTCTACTTCCTCCCTCTGTGCTGCAGGTCTGTAGATCACACCTGTGCATATTGCTGTTCCATTTCCTGACTTCAGGGTGACCCACATTACCTCCACCTCCCCGTCTTCCCTGAACTTCTGTAGCCTTTATACCATCTCTGATGTACAGGGCCACTCTCCCACCCTTTTTGCCCTCCCTGTCCCTCCTGAACAGTGTGTAGCCTGGTACATGGCCTTCCCAGTCATGATTATCAGAGTAGCATGTCTCTGTTATTGCTACTATGTCAAGGTTTGCATCTGTCAAAAAGGCCTCCAGGTCTGAAACCTTATTTCCTAGGCTATGGCCATTTGTTGCTATGATCTTCCATGTTTTACAGTCTGCCCTTGCTCTACTCTTGTTCTCCCTCTCCAGCGTCTTCCCCCACCCTGATTTCCTTTCCTATGTGCTCTGCCCCCCCAGTATCACTCATTATACATTCTTCACCTGCCTGCCCCTCCCTGCCTGCTCTAGCTGTTCCTGTAGTCCATTTATGTTCCTGCATGTTCCCATGGGGGGTCCTAAGCCTCCTGACTCTCCTGGCTCTCCCACCTTGGCCAGTTTAAATGCTCACAGCTGAAACATTTAAACTTCTCACAAAGGATCAAGGTCTCCTTCTCAGACAGATGTTGGCCATCCTCCTTATATAAGCTCACATCTGCCCAATTCAGGTCCCAGTCCCATATGAAGCCAAAACCTTCCCTTCCACACCAATCCTTCAACCAGGAGTGGAAGGTATGGATGTGAAGTGCCCTGGACAGGTAGAATCTTCAAGAATTAGACAGAGCATGCTATCTGTTTCAGGTTTCCCTCCAGCTTCCTGAAATCTTTCTGGACTTTGGCTAACTCCACCTTTCTCCTGGCCAGGTCATTTGCCCCAAGTGGACAATGACATCCAGCTGCTCCCTCCTAGCAATTGCCATAGCGATCCTATGGATCCACTTCCCTTCCCTCCATGCAGCACTTCCTGGGAGGCACTTGACCTCCCTCTCTCCCCCCTGCTAGGTGACCCTAATTCCAGTCCCCGGACAATAAAGTCACCCACTAGGAGAAGCTTCCCCCTCCTCCAGGGTTTCCTGCATACATACAGACTCACGGCTGCTACCAGCTTGCATGAGTTTTCATGGAAATGTCAGTCCAAAATGTGTCTGATCCCCTGACATTGTGGCTAAATATACTAGACCTAAAATGATTCATTGATTGAGGGCCAGTGGCCTGCAATTGGCTAATCAGACACACATCTTCAGGCAATGACTGGCTATACAGTCCTTCTGGCAGGCTGCTATGGCAGAGTTGGAGGAAATATTTTAAATTGTCCAGGACAGATGACTCTCTTCCTGATTTTACTGGCAATAACCCCGCTCCCCCCAAAAAAAAGTTCCCTCCAGGGACAAACACTTAAATTAAGACTCACATTAGTATTGGGTACAAAAAAGACAATTAATCATCTCTGGACTAAGAAACTGCCCACACTTTTTATTGGTGAAACACATGCTTTAATATTTATGATCTGGAAAAGCTAACATGCATTTTGAACAATAAGGCTTCTTTGTTTGAAGAAAGATGAAGGAGCTGGGTTATATTCCCACTGGGTCATTACTCTGACCTTGTCCCATGATGTGTGGCTACCACTTCCCTCTTGCTCTCCTTCTCCATACCCCTTTGGTATTACATGTATGTTAACAAAACTAAATCTCTATTTTTGGCTCTCAAAACAGATTAGGTCACTTTTGATCATTACCTTCTTTTCACGCTGTGCATTGTGCCTAAACTGAACATGCTATGCACTTTAGATACTTGGATTTATTTTGGATCAAAACTTATATCAAGAGCATATTAATTGTGTACATTCAGATTAGGACAACTTTATAGATTAAATAACTTTGTCTGCTTATTCAAGAAAGGTTATGGCTCACTTGTTACCTATTATTGACTATGGGCTTTCGATTTATTCTTCAGCGTCTAGCATTAACTTGCTACATGTGCGAACATTGTATCATTTGGAGTAAGGATTTGCTAGTTTATGTACTCATTTAACTCATCACTGTGCCTTAAATAGTATTTTAGGTTGGTTTTCTTTTGAGAAAAGGGTGAATTATTTTAGCGGCTATTTTTAAAAAGATATTAGATTTCAAATACCTTTTTATGTTTGCTTGCGCATGTGCAAGAAACATAATGCCATCATCCCAGATTTTGGAAGTGTGTCACCCCCTCTTCCAATTCAGTCAGTGTGTTGGCAGGTGCAGCCCCTGTAAGCCAATGCATGCTGGAGCTGTCTATGACAAGCTCCAAAATGCAGTGGCATACAGTTCAAAGGGGGAGCTACGCTTGAGTGAGCAGCGATAAGATATGGCCTGCTCATGCGCAGCTCCCCCCCCCCACACACACACGGCCACGCAGGCTTGCGATCCCCCCCTGCACGCACACATAGTGTATAGCGACGGGTGCCCAACTCCGCCAGCTGTGCTGCGCCTCCCGCCTCCTCAAAGCCTTCCAAATGTCACAATGGGCGCCACCCCAGCATGGCAACTAATGATATAGCCGATGGGGGTGCCCAATCCCCGGCTCCACTGTCCTCACCCTCCCACTACTGGGTGCCATGCTGGGATCCCCACCCCAGTGTGGCAATTGGTGCTCTGTGACGGGGTGCCCAATCCCGTGTCTGAGACGCCCCAACCATCCTTGTGCCACGCTGGAGCCACCCCAGCGTGGCAAATGTCCCGCCTAGTCATAAAAAAAAAAAACCTGTAAAAAAAAACGGTCCCACGTAGTCTCCCCACCCCTCCCACAGCCCGCACCCACCCTCGCACCCTGCCTCCCCACACACCCCTCACCCCATGCCTTACCTCTGGACCTCGGCCCGATGATCTTGGTGGACCGGGAACATGTCTGCACTCTTCAAAGCAGACCGCAAACTGAGAAATGCCGGTAAGCTGTATAATGGGCTAGAGGGGTTTTCAACTTTGTTGCATATCTCAGGCATTTTTGAATTTTTCACCAAATTTTCAACATGGGGTTTTGGGACCCTCCTCATGAATGATGTCACTGTCATGGCATTATTCGGGCCCGAAGAGTGATTCATGATCACTGCACAGTCACTGCGAAATCACCTTTCGGGACTGATTAACAAAACGACACTGCCAGTGTTCATAAGGTGGACTCTCAAGAAGCCTATTTTGAAAATGTGTGAAAATTCCAAAACGACTGTTTTGACAAGCGCAGTTGCGCAATTCCTACACACCGTAAGTTCGCCGAATCAATATTTTCACTCCAGATTTTCAACATTGCCATTTTACCACACCTTCTTATGAGTAGTACAGCTGTCAGTTTTCACATCTCACCCAAAACATGTTTCCGCCCATGTAGCGCACAATGGTGCAGTCGGTGTGCTAAATCAATGTACAGGACAAATTAAGAAAATCACAGTGACACTGTTCATGAGCAGAGGTCTTAAAATGGCTATGTTGAAAATTTGGTGAAAAAAATTCTAAAGAATGACTGTTTCTGGCGTGAGTTGTTGCAGTTCTATCTGCACTTTCGTAGATTCGCAATTTTCAATATTTACACTCCAGATTTTCAACATTGCCATTTTACCACACCTCCTTATGAGCAGTACAGCTGTCATTTTTCACATCTTGCCAAAATGTGTTTTCGCCCATGTAGCACACAATGGCGCAGTCGATGTGCGAAATCAATGTATGGGACACATTAAGAAAATCACAGTAACACTGTTCATGAGCAGAGGTCTTAAAATGGCTATGTTGAAAATTTGGTGAAAACATTCCTTAAAATGACTGTTTTATGAGCGTGCGTTGCGCAGTTCCTATGCATCCTCATAAGTTTGCAAATTTAATATTTTCACTCCAGATTTTCAACATTGCCATTTTATTACACTTCCTTATGAACAGTGCAGCTGCCATTTTTCATATGCTGCCCAAAATGTGTTTTTCGACATGTGGCAGCACAATGGTGCTATTGGTGTGCGAAAGCAATGTTGGGACAGATTAAGAAAATCACAGTTACACTGTTCATGAGCAGAGGTCTTAAAATGGCTATGTTGAAAATTTGGTGACAAAGTCCATAAAATGACTGTGTTACAGTGAGCATTGGGCAGTTTCACGCACCCTCGTAAGTTCATGACATTGTAATATTTTAAGTCCAGATTTTCACCAGTGGCATTTTCCATACTGCCTTATTTACAGTACAGCTGTCATTTTTCACAACATGGCCAAAGTGTGTTTTCACTTTCAGCGCCGAATCGTGGTAGCTGTGGGAAATCATTGTTTGGGACAGATAAAGAAAATCACAGTGACACTGTTCATGATCGGAGGCACCAAAATACCTGAGTTGACAATCTGCTGTAAAAATCCCAACCTAATTATATTACAGGTGTCGTTGCACAGTTTCTATGTACGCTCGTGACTTCACCACTTTTTTAATATTTTTACTGCAGATTTGCAACATTGCCATTTTTTACACCTCCCCATGAACAGTACAGCTGTCATTTTTTACATCCTGTTCGAAATGTTTTGCACCTGTGGTGCTAAATGCCGTAGTCGCTGTGCATAAGCAGCTTTCGGCTAACAAACTGATATTCCCCCTGTTCATGAGGTGGGGTCACAAAAAAGCCATGTTGAACATTTGGAGTGAAAATACCAACGAATGCCTGAGGTATTAGGGTTTCCAACCATAACGCTCCACCCTGTAGAGAATGACAGGCATCAGGGGTGTGACTTGGGATTCTTGCCTGTAATGCTCATACCATTCCACACCCTGCAGCCAGTGAGAAGCATCGAGGTATGCCTTGGACTCTTCGGCCCCAAAGTTCACCCCATTTTCCTATATCGCACCCATCTCTCTGTATTTCCTAATGGATGGGGTGCGCATAAGGACCAAAGACCCCAAGGAAAACTGTGACACTTGTCAGTGTCTGCAGGGTGGAATGTACTGAAATTGCGTGGCCTTTATGCCTGATGACCCAAAGGCACACCCCAATGCCTGTCACTCTCTGCAGGGTGGTGGTGGGGTTGGCTTCAGTTCAATACTTCACTGCCATTCCTATTACGCAGCTCTGTAACTTCTACACTACCACTGCCAATGCCAGCAAGCAAGCATTCGGCATTGACAAATGTTTGTTATTTATGTCTAATATTTTAGCTTGTTGTCATCCTTATAGTACAAGTTCAGTTAATGTTGGCAAACTTTACCTTCCCTTTTATAATTCATCTCAAGGACAAAGATTATGCACTTTCCATGTTGTAAAATCAAGTAATGACTTGCCCAAGAATATTGTAACTTGTAACTCTTTATATGCTTTTAAAAGACATTTAAAGCAGCTTTTTCCATGTTCAACCTGTTCTTCTTATAACTAATCTACTTGCCATTTGTATTGTATTGAAATATTGTTGCTGTATCCGGGTCACCTAAGAAAATGGGCATTTGATGCCCTTGTTTGTTGTTTGTTTTGCATGGATACAAATATTAAATAAATGCATAACTTTGTTGAGTCTCTGAACCTCTCACCCTCCCCTTTCCCTCATTTCCCTAATTTCATTAGCCCTTTTACTTGCATGGGTGACATAAGGTCGATGCATCCTTTGCTATGTTTAACAGACTCAAGTACAGAAGTCTCAGACTCAGTATTCATTTTATCTCCTTTCATTTCAATGTACAGATTCACTTATACTTATCGTATAATTGAGCTGCTTTGTTATGTTATGTTACAGTGTACTGAACTTGTTATCTCTATTTCTTTTCCTTTCTACATAAATTTCTTTGAAGACTTTAATATAATTCATATTATGAAAAACAATAAATCTGATGTAGAGTCACACAAACACGTACTGTTAAAAGAAACACTTGACTCTGTATGGGACATCATCACATGATGGCCCTTTTTCCATCGCTCCCCAAACATGCTGAACTCCTTCAACATTACCAGAAGAAGAACAGTGTTCCTTAGCATTGTTCAATTAGACCAATTCCACAAGGTGGAAAGCTATCTTTTATTTAGTGAAGATTGGTGGAACAGAAACCTGTGTTCTGGGCTATGGAATTTGATGATGTGGCCTGTGGGAGCTTTATCTTGCCTGGGTACAGTGATTTGTTCTGCAAAATCCTGTTCCACTTCTGCGACCATATAAACAGGACACACCCATGATTTCAGTAATGAATCAGCAACCCTTAGCATGGTCATTTCCATGGTGAGTCTACTTGAATGGCAGACATTTATGATCTACTACAGCAAAAACCCAACAAAGTAAGGCTGGTGGTGTTGGTAGTTGTACTGCTACTGGTAGTGGGGGTAAAAATAACAGTGATGATGCTGGTGGAAAATGGGGTGGTGACACCACTAGTTCATCTGAGTCATCACAGCAGCAGCAACAACAGCAGTAGCAGCAGGATGTAATACTCATTATAGAACTGACAGAGATGTTTCTCACACAACTTTCAGATTGGTGTGACAGCATTAGATTGTACATGCTACAGTATGTGGCATGGTAACACTAATGGATCCCAGATAAAATGATGTATTTATGGCTCAGTGGAGCACAAAGTGAAGGCACCCAGCACCTTAATATTTGCCACCCTGGTGACCTGAGATCTGGAATGAGTTTGGGATGCCAGGGGTCAGCTGGGGGATTGAATGGCCACCTGTAACTCCTTCTCCCAGATTGGGGTGGCAGGTTGTCATGGCTCTTAGCTACTACCAGGTGGAGGCCTGCTGGTAGCACCAAAGCATAAGCAGCAGACTGAGGTCATGGGAGGAGGAGCCATGTTTCCAGGATGTGTTTGTACCTCTGCATGCATGCATTTGCCATACCCCCTTGGCTCATGGGAACTCGGGGAGAAAACAAGAAAAGTGGTTGGCTCAGCCTCCATGATGTCCTGCCCACTGGCCCTCTGCCCCCTCACTGGGACCCAAGTACTAGATATGTGTCTTCAGTTTAGGGAAGGATAGCTCTCCCCTGCCTGACACCCCCAATGGGGGGGCAATCCATTGGGGTCTCAGGATTCCAGTTGTGGTTGTAGTAGGAGTTTGGTGGAGCAGACAGGGACAGGACTGACAAGCCTGTCAGTGCAACTTGCAGGTAAAAAGCTTGATGAAAAAAAGATGTATTCATTACCCTCTGGATGCACAGAGCATATCAAAAGAAAGTGCGAGACACTTATGATGAAGTAGCAAAGACAGCTTGAAGAAGCTGGCAAGAAAGTGCATACATAACCTCCTGGTCATGCTGCTCCTTCTCCTCCACATCTGCAGACTCTGCTTGCTGCCAGTGCAAGGCATCAGCTTGACATGGAAGATTTGGATAGTGATGTTCCTGAGACAACCAAGGACATTCGGAAGCTTTTCAGTAGGGGCATGGCCAACAGGGCAAGATGGCAGATGATCTCAGGTCAGCTCTGCGTGGACTAAAATAAAAAATAAGCAGACAACTGGAGAAAACAGAGCAAGCAACAAAACTCAGTTGCCTATGGCAGACTGAAGATGAGCATCGTCTGGTAAGTCAACAACAAGGTAATTTAAACTGCAGTTTCAAGCCCAAAAATGCCAACCAGGTAGCGGACACTCACATGAGGCAATATCAGGCCCTCAGGCAGAAGTACCCAGACTCACAAAATAGGATGTCAGACCTTGAGAAATCATTAGTTGGTATACCGGAAACATTATTCAATATGCAGAATGAAATAAAAGAGGGCTTCCAAATTATAGCTACTCAAATGACTCACCTACAGGCAGTGGTAACAGATCTTGCTGAAGCATCGGCAGCCCACATGTCACATCTTGATGAAGTGGAAAAGCAGCTCAGTGATGCAGAGGATAAATTGAATGGACCGTCAGAAATAAAAATCGATCTTAAAAAACAGATCCAAGACTTCCATCTGAAGTCCAATGATTTGAAGATTTGGTCTAGGAGGTCCAATATTTGCATTATTGGTCTGCCGGAGGGGCTGTAAAAATGGGACCTGAGCACTGAGATCCACAGATGGCTTGTCAAGCACTTGAAACTAGAGGGTCCTGCACTCAGCTTTGAGGTGGCGAGGACCCATTGTACTGGACCATGGCCCAAGCTTAGAGAGAGACCCCGAGACTTCTTGATTAAATATCTTCAATACACTAATAAGGAGAAGATGTTGAGAGCTGCAAAGTCCCATGGCCGATTGTTCTTGGGGAGGAGGTGGCCAAGTGTTCATTGTGCAGGACTACAGTAGGGACCTGCAAATCTGAAGGCAGAAATTCAATAGTGTCAGAGCGTGCTGCACCAGAAGGGTGGGGTTGCTCACCTATATAACTTGCGACTATACATCATGGCACCTGTGAAAGCTCCCAGGTTATTTGAAAATCCACAAGAGTTGAAAACACATTGGAGGATTGAGGGGAGAATGTTGACAACAGGTGTGTGACCGCTTCAACCTGAAGGTTGTCAATGTACATGTCGATTTCAAGCTGTCAGACTAACTGAGAACAAGGCTTCTTCCTGATCCCTGGGACACCTCCTCGTGGCAGCTGAGATCTTAAAGTCACACACATTGCAAAATGGGTCCAGTAAGAAGGTACTGTGATCACTGGGAGAGCACATAGCCACCAGGTATATCCCTTCTCTTTAGTATTTAGTGGCAACCATTGGGAATATTAGGTTAGCAAGCGGGAATAACTGTGCCCCGAACCCCTCAAGTTTGAAGCTCACACTTTAGAGGTGATATGTGAGGAGGGTGCCTGCTACAGAACTATACAGTAATGAGACTGGGGTGGGCTGGTAGAGGTTGATCCACTGATGATGACCCATGCTGAGGGTCTTGTGTTTGACTGGCATATCAGCACCTCGGCCAGATCTAACCCACCCAACTGCACCTAGGGGTGCAGGTAGCAATGGGAGGAGGGCACTGGGTTCTACTGGATTGAACATAGGTCAACTGCAACTGAGAGAGTTCGACTGATGTGAGATGATGAAGGGAGTGGCAATTGGGGCTGCGATGCTGAAATGCACAGATTGATCAGGGGTATGAAGAGAATTGGGATTGTAGCAGGCTCAAACAGTTGAAGACCAGGAGTGGTCTGCACTCTGGGTGTGGTCTGCTGAGTCTCCCCTCTGACTACGTCATGCTAGGACATAGGTCTCAGCAGGGGGGTTGATAAACATGGTAGCAAAAAACACTGACCATCTCTTGAACTACTGCATGCTCCTAAGGGGCTGCCTAGTGAGAGCGATGTGAGATACCCACATCTCCCAGACATTGCAGATTTGTATAATATATGTATGCGTGTGGCAGGGGCTGAGAAGTCAAGGGAGGTGAGTGCTAACGGTACCAAAGGGCCAGGGAGGGAGGTATATGGGAGAAGCCTATTTGTTCACTTACAGGGTTGGTCAGCTTCACTCTAAAAGTTATGAACCTGGTGCTGGGGGCTGGGTGGGAAGTAATCACACCTTCTCCCATCTTGAAGAGTGGCACCAAGCTACTAATCTGCTTCTTAATTGTTGAAGTTTAAAAAGTTGGGGTTTAACGTGTTCAGGGCTGCAATAATGCTTGCCAGGAATAATAGAGGGGAAGGGAAGGGACCGGCTTACTGGCTGAATCCCTTAGTGCACCTACTGTAGTTATGTTGATGTTTGTTGGCCCAATTGGAGGGCTAATGAGTCCAGGGGAGGGGGTGGTGTCAAGATTAAGAAGAGGAGGGTGAAGGGGAAAAAAGTGGGGGAAATTTGGAAATACATAAGGAAAATTACTGTTAATATTAAGGTTATGGGGAACAAGGATGCATATACAGTAAAACAGGGCAATTAAGGGTACGTAGGAAAATAGACAGTCAGGGCCACAAGGTGGGGCCACAAAGATAGATTATTCTACAAAAACTACAATGGATCCCAAGGTAAACATAATAACATGGAACATCAATGGCCTCAAAAATGTTATAAAAAGGAAGAAGGTACTGACTAGACTCAGGAAGCTGAAAACTAACATAGATTTCCTTTGAGAGATACATATGGTGCCCAAAGAGGTAGAAACATTCAAAAATCATGGTTGTGGAGGACATGGATAGCAGCCACCCACTCGGCAAGGGCTAGCGGTACAGCAATTTGGATCCCTCAGGGATTCCCAAATAGTGTGGTGAAATCCTATGAGGACCCGGGGGCAGATACAGCATGTTCTTGCCCAGGTGCAATTTAATGCCCCCCGCATGTTGGCTTTGGAGTCAATCTATGGAACAAATGTAGAGAATAATATATTTTATCACCAGTTGATAATGGACATGTCTCCCTTCCAGGGACCATGGATATTAGGGGGCATTTTAACTGTGTTGGGGTTACGATTCTTGATAGATCCAATCCTGCACCAGTCCACTTGATCAGATATGCCCTTGCACTTAAAGAAATAGAACACACGTGCTCTTTAGTAGATATTTGGAGGCACCAGCACCCCAAAGATAGGGAATACAGTTTTTACTCCCATGCACACCAGTCATATGCTAGACTGGATAGGCTATTGATATCGACATCTCTGACCATGAAAATTGGACCAGCAAGGTGTGAGCCTATATCAGTGTCTGACCATGCCCCACTAACAATATAACTGAACAGTATGGACAGCCTATAACCCATCCATGGAGTTTGGACCCAGCTCTGCTAAAAGATGAGCAGTATGTCGGGTATATGAGGGCCACAATTCTAGAATTCCTAAACAACAATAAAGAAGGGGAAACCACCCACACCACAAAATGGGAAGCTCTAAAAGCGTACATAAGGAAGCAGACCATATCATATGCCACACATAAGAGGTGAGCTGAAGAGGGAGATCTGCTGTGTCTGGAGAGGAAAATACTTGAGATGGAAAAAGCAAACATGGCAAACCCTTCACAGGAATTATACAGTAGGCTGCAACAACAAAAGCTAAGATACAACGCAATCAGCAGCACTCAGCTTGAGAGGAACCTACTGCTGGGTAAAGTGGGACAGTGCTTTGACGATGACAGGAGGGCAAAGCTGTTGGCCTGGAAATTAAAGCAAAGGAAGGGGGGAGAATTCCATAAAGAGGATAGGGACAGTAGATGGGCAGCTGGTTAATGATACCCAATAAATAGGGAAGGTCTTTGCTGAGTTTTAAGGAAATCTCTACTCCTCTGTGGTAGCCCCAAATGAAATACAGATCCAGAGTTTCTTGCAGAAAGCCAGCATCATTCCTAAGGGGCCTGGTGAAGCACAACAGAATGAGTAGGGATTAGAAACAGCCGAGATAGGTAGGGCTATCAAACATCTAAGGGAGGGCACCAAGGCCAAATGGGCTACCTATCAATTTTTTTCAAAGCATTTCAGAATGATCTGGTGCCATTGTTGCAGGCTACATATGAAAAAAGTATCGGGGGGGGGGTGCTCCCAGCTTCCATGCGGGTGGCCACGATAACATTGCTCCCCAAACCAGGCAAGGATCCAGTATCATGCTTCTCCTACTCACCGATATCTTGGCTTACCTCGGACTATAAAATCCTGGCCAGAGTTATCGCAGCAATATTGGAGGTGGTGTTGCCATCTATTATACACATAGATCAGAGTGGGTTTGTACAAGGCTATCAGTGGAAACACAATATATGTAAAACAGTGAATATTATACACAATTGGGCATTATCCCATAGGTGACATGGAGCAGCGGTGCTGGCATTAGATGTGGAAGGCCTTTGACCACCTGGAGTGGGAGTATCTGTTTAGTGCCCTACAGGCATATGGGGTGGGACCTAACATGTTGTCATGGATAAAAGCCATATACACTAAACCTACATCCCAAATATTAACACATGGACCCCTACCCAGTAGGTTTGAGTCACGCCAAGGAACACACCAAGGGTGTCCCCTGTTGCCATTGCTGTATGTACTGGCATTGGAACCACTTGTAGTGGTCATATGGAACCACCTTGGCATACTGGGATATGGGGTTAAGGAGGTGCACATGACAGCCATGTTTGCAGATGATCTGCTCTTGTAAATACAACACCCAGCTCTGGGGTTAAGACATGTCCAAGAAATCTTAAAAGAGTATGCTTCTATATCTGGTCACACCATAAACTGGTCAAAAAGTGAGATCCTCCCGGTTCATGATAGGAATAGAGTTAGTCTGTTTAACAATGGAATGGGAGTTCAGATTGTGTGCAAGATAGAGAGGATAATGTATGGGAAGCAGTTAACAACCAAGGTGTACCAGCATTGAGAGGTTACCATTGTTTATAAACCTTGAGAGCACAGCTCAAGAGATTTACAGTTACCATGGTAACCTCAAGATGAAATTCACCTATCGCCCGGTGGCGCTAAGGGCTGAGCGCTGGACGCCACACCTGCACCATGCTGGCGAGCCGAGTTCAGGAGTGAGCTCGGGTGCTGGGGATTGGTAGGGGTGGGTCAGGATTGAGTGCCCACAGGGTGGCTCTCCTCCATGGGAGTAAGGGTGGGGATAGCCTGGCACCCAGCGGCTCCGGTGGAGATCAGGAGCACTGCAGTGCATGGGCTGCACATCATACAGCATGGCTGACACAGGCAGGGTTGCTATGAGCCATTGGGTCAGATGTGCCAGTGCAAGAGGGTGGAGGACATCACCACCAGAACAAGGAAAACACCGGCTCCATGGGACAGATGACGGCACCTGTCCCCCATGCCCTCTGCCGGGTTCACCTCAACTGGCCTTCCAGTTCCTCCTCGGGGCCCTAACCTGCAGCCAGAGACTGACTTAGAAGAGTGCCCAAGAGGAGAGAATGACCCACCCTGGATGGGTTAAACTGGGGATGCTGACTGCAAGGGGAAGAGAGAGAGCACAGTCAGAGGGACCTCAGGCGGGAAGAATATGGGCAGGATCTTGGCGGGAGAGGTTCCAGGGGCCATGACTGGAGGGAAAATAAGTTTTAGAAAGAAAGATGCAGATTCACCTTAGTTGTTAACTGCTTCCCATACATTATCTTATGTAGTGTATGGGAACCAGTACAGTATATGCTTTTACCAAAAAACAATTTTATCAAATGTTTTGAAGAGCTGCACGAATTCATCACATATAGAAACTAAGTCGGCTGTATAAATATGGAGATAAAACTTACCTTAGAGTGAGGTCATGGACACGATGGTAGCAGAGATGTTTAATAAACTTTATTTTAACTATTTTAAACTAATTGCCAAGATAACATACCAGTCACGAGTACACACAAAACATTAGAAGGAAAAAGAAAAAAACAGTCCCAACTGATTCAGAAGTAAAACTGAACGCAGAGGTCAAAATGGGTCGGAGTGAACAGAGTTTGTCTCCCAGAAGTACCCGGGAAAGTTAATTCGAGGAGGAGATGCTTGAGAACATGCTTCTCGATCAACAGGTATTTTGTGGGAGAAACCAAAAAAAAAAATACATGGAGGCGTTTGTTTTACTGGACACTGGGTTGGGGACTGATGTGAAAGAAATACTCAAGAGTACTATACCTGGTTTTGCTCAGTCATCCTCACATGCGGAGTCTTCAGTTACTGCTACTCTTCGTTTTCTGGGAGCAAGAAAGCTATTGAAATTTATTGTAATCCCTTGCTGGAACACACAGTTATTCCAGAGCAGGTTAAAATTGGTTAATTCACTCAGCGGGTGCTTGGGGATAGCTATGGGTGCTCTGGTTGTTTCTGATGCAATTACTGAGGCTGAAACAGTGAAATATGAAAGTTGTTCTGATGATATTGTGGTTTGGCCTGCAAAAATCACAGAATTGTGTTTCTGTTTTACCGCAGACAGGTACAAATAATTGTTTTATGGATTGCAGTGAGCAGTGTCCAAAACCTGCTGGACTTCAGCAGGTGGGACGTCACTGCCTACCAGACACTGGATCGTGGTCTTCGGGTTGAATGGTTGGTTGGTGATCTGTTTGTCATTTGGCAACCCTGCAGCCGCTTTGATTGATTTTAAAATGTTCCATACTTTGTTCTCTCCAAGGGTCATTGCGTGGTGCCAACTTGAGGTGCCTGGCTTGTGGTTCATATTCGGGGCTAAGTAGAAGGGAAAGTCTGGGCAAAGCATGGTTGTTGGGTGCTGCGAAACATACTTTCTGTAGGCTGCCAGTGGATCCCTTTCTACATTGCTGGGATTGCCATACATGCAAGGCTTAACTGGTGTAACTTCCCTAGGGTTTTCCATACTCCTGTTCTTGGTCTGCCACTCTGTACATTCAAGATAGTCCTGGCCATCAGAATCTGTTAATAATTGCAGGTCTCCCCATTGCAGGTTGTACTGCTCAGCTGTTCTGAGCACAAAATAAAGCCCGTTGTTAAAGAATACAAGGTTTAACAGTGAAGTTGGGTTGTCTAGCCCCAGAGCACCATTATGGCAGAGTTTGTCTATATCAGATGGTGACAGGGCATATGCCCTGTTTGACTTGTTTCCTTTTCCAAGCTTTTTAAGATGCTTCCGTTTTGCTGATAGAGTTGCTAGTGTCTCCTTGAAGTGGGTGTTATTTCCTGAAACACTAAATACCCATAGTTTATTTGTAAAAGGAGCGATGCTACCTATACTGCCCCTTAGTGTGCTCAGCTCGTACTCTGTTTCATCTAATCTCCTTGTATTGTAGATGAAGTCAGCAATGAGGATATCAAGCTCTGCCACCAGAATCTCTGGTACTTTTCGTCGGCCACTGACTTCTGCCAGGTAATTTTTTTTAAATGTTGATGTCCAAAGCTGTCTTTTTAATTGTTCACTGGTTTTGTTGCTCTTGTAAGAATGCCTTGCACTCCTGTATTTGTAACTTTGAGTACACTGTGGCCGCCATCATGATTGCTCATTTTTATTTTTTAGCACCGTGATTGAGGAACCACCATTTGCGTTTGAATGCTGCCGAGTGTTAAGCACTGGTGTGGTGGAATGTTGAATATCAGCAGCATTCCTTCTTTGTTATGGTATCGTTCTAAGGTGGTTAACAGCAAGGGAATGTCAGAATGATACCATAACAAGCCTATATTTCCACTGAATTATGGTGGTAATAATGGTCCACCATTTACTATAAAATATTTAGGTGTGTGTATGATAACCCAGGTCTCCAAACTTTTTCACTTAACTATTTGGACCTTCTTACAAGAACCGCATATGTATGCAAAGATGGATTGACCTCCACTGACTTTATTAGGTGGAGTGGTCACAATAAAATGAATCTCCTGCTGCAGTGTCTATACCTGTTGTAACCTCTACCAGTACATGTACCAGAATCATTCTTTAAATAATTAGATGAAATAATCCACACATTTTTATGGAGGAAAAAGAATGCCAGAATCAGGAGGAAAGTCATTCAGCTACCAGCAAGTGTGTGTGTGTGGGGGGGGGAAGGGTAGGCCTCCCTAACTTCAGATTGTATTACTGGGCTTCCCAGTTGTCTTTTCTGCCCACAGGCCCAGATTCAAGGCCATTAACATGGATGGCTATTGAAAGTAACAAGGCAATGCAAGATCTGAGGAGAGATCTCTTATTTGCAGCAAGGCCTACTGGCAAATCCCAACAATGTACCAATCCCTTTACAAGAAATCTCCTTAATGTGTGGAGAAAGGTTCACATCCATTCACAGATAATCTCAGGCCCCCTCACAATATGTTTCCATTGTGTCAACCATGTGAGGTACCTAGTCTTATACTGTGTTTATACATAGTACACTCAGTAGATGGAGGAAAAAAGGCCTGTGCTATAATGCTGAACTATATGAAGAGGGGAGCCAGAAACCATTTAAGGAACTGATGAGAAGACGGTCAATACCACAGAGTGATTCCATGATACTTTCCAGTATAAGCCGGAGACTAAGCAGCCTATTTGATATAAACCATAGCAGCCAGAAACTGAACCCATATGAGGAAGAGCTGTTTAGGCCTCAGCCTCTTTCTAGGCTGCTATCAGTGTACTATGCAATTCTGATCAAGTATGGGTCTGACCCTCGGGGGCACATATGGGAGGTGTGGGAAAGTGACTTGGGCTTGAGAAACTCACCTGAGATATGGGCAGGAGCAGTGAGACACCTAAGTAACAGCTCCAGAAGCAATAGGTTGAGACAAGCACAGTTGAACATACTGAACAGGGCATATATCACGCCAGAGCAGTTACACACTTGGGACCCAGCAAAATCCCCATTTGTCCAAAATGCAAGGCCTAAATGTTACATTCATATACATGACATTAATGTACCCTAAGATCTTAGATTTCTGGCATAGGATGCACATGATAATGGCTAATGTACTGGGTACTACCCCCCCGGTCACCCATAGAATTCCTATTTGGGACTGCTAGGCCAAGACCTTGCACATGGTCAGTGACACTAATTAATGCAAGAACCACTCTGGCACAATGTTGGATGTCTAACAACCCACCGTCAATAAGACAGTGGCCTAGCAACTTGATCCAAAGCCTAAAAATCAAAAAAGTCCAGGGTGTGACAATGGGAAAACTGCACAGTATAATAGAATACGGCAGAAATTGGATATTGCCCTAGGAGAAGGTATTATTTGAACTCTGGGGAAAGAATCAGAGGCAAAAACAGGAGTAAGAAGAAATTTGTAATAACCATTGGGAAAAGGAATTGCAGAAACAGTGCCTGAACATGTATACGAACATGTGGAATGGCTGTACAAAACAAAAACCAGTGCCAATAATAACATGCATTCAGAAGTTAACGTCTGCAGGTGTTGTAATGCTCAAAGTTATGTTTTGCTGTTTGTAAACTGATTTTGTTAATCTCCAATAAAAATACAAAAGAAGGAAGCTTTTCAGTACTGAATGCTTGTACTGCTCTGACATTTTGAGGAAGGCTCGGACCTGTTACAAGAGTACATGATGCAGGTTTATGCAGCAGTGTCACTGACAAGCAGAAACAGTAGTCCAATCAAATCATGGCACGATAGGCTAGCATGGTGCCAGAACATGGGAAAGTAGAGGAAAGGGTGAATTTTAAAAGGCACTGGTAAAAAGGTTGACTTTGCAAGCTACTGTTTTATGCACAGAAATACTGTATTCGCACATTTTAATACAACACAAATGAAAAAAACTGTATCACACTTACCCACAGAAGCAAATTTTGAAGGTATTTCAGGAGTCTTTGGTACCATGAATTCAAATGGAAACATGTAGTCAAGCTTAGTATCACTTCCAAGGCAGCTTCAACAATTGCACTGACACAGCGGTGACCATTTATTTAAATTGAATCCACATGTCCATAGACTCCTGAAATGACTTACAGGTTTGCATGCTTTTAATGAAAAACTCATCAGATAAGAGGCTATTTTTAGTGCATAAACAATGGCTCAGAACACAACCCTGTAAATCATTTGTAAACTAAATTATAGAAGTGATACCAGGGGAATCTACAAACAAGGCATCAAATCTCCATACTCTGCAAGATGGTTAGAGTTATTCAAATCAAAAGAGATGTGTATCTAACAGACAAGGCAAACAGAATATAGTAAATTATCTCCTGATTAACTGTGGAAACAGATCTGAACTAATGTTCACTATCCCACTGACTTCGGAGTCTGGCAGTGTTTGCTAGGAAAGTTGCAGTTTTTTTTATTTTAAATTCTTTATATAGTAAGAGCATATGATAAATTATAGAAACGGAGAATTTGACAGTGAATAAGGACAGCTTGGTCCACTTAGTCTGCCCAGTTTCCCTACTTGTTTCATATACTGCAAATCTGAAATGATCTGTGGCTTACCATCTCTTTCCCATCGCAGGAGTACCTTTATGTCAGTCCCATGCGCTTTTTAATTCCCTTACTGTTTTTGCCCCTAAAACCTTTGCCAGGAGGCTGTTCTATGGATCTACCACCCTTTTCATGAAAAAAACATTCTCACATTACTCCCAAGTCTGCCCCCTCTATCTTCATATCATGGCCCCTTGTTCTTGAACATCTTTTTTTTTAAAGATGCTACCCTCTTGTACCTTATTTACACCCCTGAAGTATTTGAAAATCTCTATCATATTCCCCCTGCTCTCTTTCTCCTCCAGGGAATACATATTGAAACCCTCCAGCTTCCCCTCATATGACATTTGTTGCAACCCCTGCGCCATTTTGTAGCCATTCTCTAAACCGCTTCAACTCTGTCTATGCCCTTGCAGAGATATGGCTCCAGAACTGGACGTAGTACTCTAGATGAGGTCTTACTAATGTTCTATACAGTGACATCACCACCACCTTCCTTCTGCTGGAGATATCTCTCTCTCTATGCACCCCAGCATTTCACTGGCTCTTCTCACAGCCTTCTCAAATTGTTTGGTAATCTTTAGATCATCATATATATTTTGGAACATGCTAAAGAGAATCTACTGTGCAGAGAAATTACCCCACATTCAAGTTTGGGTATGCAATAGCAAGCTGAGAAAATATTGGGAATGCTGGGTGAGAGGAGGACATCAAGGAGATATTATGAATATAAATAAACACTTAATTTTTGTACTGCCAAGAATTTTTAATGAGAATTACTAATTAAAAAAAGGGGAAAACGCTACAGAAAATAATTTTCCGGTAGCTGTTAACAAGATAAACTGACAAAAATGCACTGGGAGCTGCAGAAGGAAGCTTTTGACAACATATTGGCATTATCTGTATTTATCACTTCAAGAAATGGCACTCTGCTGCCATGGTGCTTTTCATAATCTAATGCTCCTGAACCCCAGTATAGAGTTGTGGGCAAAGGCAGCTGATTGCTTGGCCAGTCTGGCCAATCCTATGCTGATTGCCTGGGAGTACATAGCACTATGGCTGGCTTTTGGGTGGCAGAGGGTATGTACCCCTGGAACTGCAGAATGGGTGCCTTGGCATCTTTCAGGATTCTGTGTAGTGTGAGTTCATCCCTCTTCCCACCCTTCACAGTCAGACCAATGAGTTGCTATGCATGCCTGTACTGGCCTGGTGCAGGGGAGCACAACACAGATTTATTACAGTTGCAGAGGTCCTTGCATGGGCATGAGGGGCGCTCCATGGTACGTGCAAGATCTACACACTGATATGGGGGTGCTGTACTTAGGACTTCATGGATTGGGCCCATAGGGTAAATTTATGGAATTCTTTTGAGTTGCCTGCTGAAGTGTAGAATTTTCTTGCAACTTGCTGAGGCTGAGACTTAATTTATGTGTTTATTTCTGTCTGCACCATTGGCTGAAATAAATAAAATAAAAAAAACTTCAAGTTTGGATCTTTTCTTTAAATGAAAAACAGCACTCAAGACCATCGTGATACTTTTTATTTATGTATTTATTAATTGCAGTTTAGGATTAATACCTTTGAGCCGAGGGCTCGTCTACAAAGGCTCCAAGTCATAATAAAACAGTATAAAGCAGAACATAACAGTGCATACAGGCGAACATAAAACAAACAGCAATCTAACAAGTGCTTTCACAGTAAGTATAGTGTAACCCCTAGATGGCGCTATCCCAGGGGCTACTACCCCTGCCTGATTTGCCACTAACAGGTTGAGGGGCCTGGATCCAATGGCGGGTGCCTCCACCCAGAGGTCAGGGTTTGCAATAGTTAAACTTACTTGGTCACAGCCCTCTGGGACACTGCAACCCCCCTTTCTTCCCACTAGTGGCCCACACAATATAGCAGAATTACCTTCACAGTATACACTTACCCCCAAGGCTGGTTCAGGCACCGGGACATCTCTGTAAAATAAGATACAGTGCAACAATCACAGTACAGTACTTTAACATAGACAAATACCTCAGGCAGTATAACTTTGTTGAAACAAACAGCTCTGATTTATTTAGGGGATATAACAAGGACAGGGGAAATCAGGTTAATTAGCTTATCACTTTACTATCTACCTATGGCTCTGGTGACAGGCCTATCCTACCAGTTACTGTCCCTGGGTACCCAGGCCCTAGTGGCTAGTCCAAACCGTGGCAGCTGGTAGGGCCCTTTCACACAGAGAAAAGGAAAATTAAACAGTCAGCAGTACAGTAATTCCATTTGGATTTAATGTGGCAATTCAACAGGAGCGACCCAATTAGTACTCACGACCTCCAAAGAAGATATGGTCCTTCAATGTCAGCAGGGCTACTTTTGATCTCCAAGAGACTCCTCACACATTTATATGGTAAAAAAAAAAAGAAAGCACTATACCAGGCAGGCTGCATCTGTATCCCAATCGCAATTACTGCACAATAACCAGGAGAACACACAGCAGATTCAGTTCCTGACAGACCGAGTGTAATTCAACAATTTCTTCAGTCTTCTACAGGGTGAGCCTGGTTTCTACTCTTCAGAGATCCTTTGATTCTTTTCACAGGACGGATTCAGTCCTAACAAGCAGTTACACAAGTTGTAGACCGGAACTCTGGGCCTGCACACGTTTTTGACTGAAACTGTGCACTGAAGGAGCATGGGGTTTCTTCCCTTCACTTTCAGATCTCAAACTGAAACTCCCAACAGACAAAAAACCGGCACTTCCTTTGAGTTCCTCCCAGTTCTTGACTGGATTGGCTGTCACTCACAATAGACTGCTGCTGTTGGTCCAAAAAGGCACCGAGTCTAAACTACATCTCCCAGAGTCACTGCCCATACAATCCTCTTGTGGCTGGCTCAGATTATGAGTCCCAAGTTCTGATTCGTCCAAGGCATCATTTTTAGAGCTAGTTTACCCCACACTGATTGGTCCAGTTCAGCAGTTCAAAACCAGAATGGGGAACTAGGCAGACAGTTCTGACTGCAAAGAAAGCAGGTTAGACAAACTGTAATTTTATTATTACTGTAAATGATTTCTGGCAATCAGTTACATCTTTCAGACAGGTTCCCTTTGCACTCCTAGTGACTGCAAAATGGGGTGAATTGGCAGCAGCTTGAGTGGTACTCAATCAAAGAAACACACAGTCCCCCATACAAACTAATTATGTCTGCAAGCAGACAGCTCTTAAAGAGACAGTACCAGAGGTTCTAAAAACACTCACTGATAAATGGCTTAAGCTAAAACACCATTCAGGCTTGGAGCATTCAACAAGCTCCTGAAGTCTTTTGGGAACCCCATTTGCAGGGGTTACACCCTTCCTGGTTTGGGAAAAGCTTGACGTCCGCGCCAAGGCACAATTCTTAAGTTTCAACTGCAACCATATACATTTGCATTAGGCTCAACATGTAATCATCAGTCAATACATCATTTTACCAAGAACCATTCCTGAAACATTGCAGTACGTCACTCTTTACAGTATAACACACACATTGTACCATAACTCAAGTTATTACCTCTTGTACATGAAACCTGAAGAGAGGGGACCTTCCCTATCAGTTACCTTGGGGCTGGATGGGGCAAGGCACCATACTTAGAGGGCAACACAAGTAACTTGAGTTAGCACTGATGCTCAGTTTGGGCAGTGAGCCTGGGACACATACACTCCTTTATGGACAACATTGAGAGGCAATCCACAGGCCTGCCCAGGGAATCATAACTGAGGTGCACCACAGGCTTTACAGCTCGACCAGTCTTTCTAGGGGAGCTGTTACAGTCTCTGCACTCTGAGCCTCATTTTCCAGCATTGTTCTCACTTGTCAGGGGAGTCTCCATGGGGTAGAGAGGCTAGAACTTGGGGCACTTTCAGCTCCAGGAGTTACAGTTTCTGAGTCCACAACATTTGCCGATGGAGAGCTTTCAGACACTGGCAGTGGACTGTCAGGGCACTCAAAATACTCTTCTTGTTCGGGTGTATCACCAGTCTGCCCCAATCTATCATTTTCTCCCTGAAAGCTCAAACAGTTCAACCATGCACAATGATTCCATTTCATCTGATCTGATGCTTTGCACTTCACTTTCTGGGAGCATTGGCTCCAGGGATGAAGCTGGGGGCATAGACAGTCCAGAAGGCCCAGCTTTGTCTCCAGTATTGACTAGGGATTGCCCCAAACAATTGACTCAGTTCGAAGAAGGATAGTATTCAAAGTCACTCTCACTTTCTTCTGATATGGACTGACAGTCATGCTCAACTGGGACTTGTGAGGGGAACACTTAACTCTGCTTCTGTAGGTGCAGACTTCCTTGATCTTTTCTTAGCAGCAGCTCTAGTCACTGGTCCAGAGGGGCATCTTCTGGGGCTCAGACTCAATCAGGATTTGTCCAATGGGTAGTAAATGATTTCTATGCATTGTTTTACATCTTTTGAATTGTTCTCAGGCCTTACTTTGTACACTGGCAGATCATCTAGTTTGCCCACTACAATGTGAGGGAGATGGTGCCATCTGTCAGCAATCTTGTGTTTGCCATGCAGTCCCAGATTTCTTAGCAATACCCGATCTCCCTCCTGGAGTTCCTGTGCTTTCACCTTTTATCATACCTTTCTTTGTTGGCCAGATTTCTTTGGCAGCCATGGTTTGAGCCAGTTGGCACGCATGAGTTAGCTGGGCCTTTAACTTTTTGCACATACTGTAAATAGTTGTCAGCTTGAACCCCATCAGGAGAGACCCCAAACACACATCTACCGGTAGTCGAGCTTCTCTTCCAAACATCAGGCGGTAGGGGAGAACCCAGTGGCATCACTTTGGTGCAGTTATAAGCATGTACCAGGGTGCTAATTTGTTGGCTCCATCTAGGCTTGTCCTTTGGGTGCAGGGTGCCTAGCATATCTAGCAAAGTGCGGTTGAAACGTTCAGGCTGTGGGTCCCCCTGGGGTGGTTGAGAGTGGTTCTGGACTTTCTCACTCCCCACAGAGAAAGCATCTCTTTGATCAGACGACCTCAAAGTCTCTCCCTTGATCAGAATGGATTCTTTGTGGAGCCCATAGTGAACAAAAAGTTTTCTACAGTACTTTGGCTACAGTGGATGCTTTCTGGTCTTTGGTGGGAGAGCTTGGGCATATCTGGTGAAATGGTCAGTGACCACCAGCACATTACTGATATTTCTTTGATCGACTCCAAACTCAGAAAATCAATACAGACCAGCTCCATGGGTGCACTGGTGGTTATGTTAACAAGGGGGCAGCCCTCTGGGCAAAGCTTTCCTCTGTAAGCAGCTATATAAGTTTGTATGTGTTGCTCCACATCAGCCCCCATCTTAGGCCAATAGAATCTGGATCTCACCAAGTCAAGTGTTCTGTCTATACCAAGGTGCCCCATGTGGTTGTGCAAGGACCTCAATACTGAGTCTCGAAGGCAGTGGGCAGCACCAGTTGTTGTTTGTCTACTTGTCCCCTCTGTCTACTGTTTCTCTATATAACAGTTTATTGATCAGTTTCAACTTAGGACCTTCTTTGTATAACAGTGCAGTTCTCAAATCAGTGGAGCGTAATTTGGACACATCTTTTCCTGCATAGAGGGCTTCTAAAGCTGATTTGATCATAGGATCGCGGGATTGAGCCCGAATACTGTCATTGTCCAGCTGAGGCAGTGCACCAATGTCTATTGCAGAAAAGTGGCAATAAGCAGGTATGCAATTCTCAGAGGGTCCCAAGCAATCCACCATGCAGTCCACTGCGTCCGTGGACATTGTTCCTCCCTGTCAAACTTCCGGCAGATGCCGAATGTCAGGTTCTGCCTTAATCGGACCCAATCATTCTGGGGAACAGGCCTCCGGGAGAGCATCAGCATCTATGTGGTTCAGACCCTGCTCGGTATTCGAGAGCATAGTCATATGTAGATAATGCAGAAAGCCACCTGTGGCCAGTGGCATCCAACTTAGCTGAGGTCTGCACATAGGTCAAAGGATTATTGTCAGTTTTACTAGTATTTTAGCCCTATACAAGTACTCATGGAATTGGTCAACAATAGCCCACTTCAAAGCTAGGAACTCTAACTTATGTACAGGATAGTTCTTTCGGATGGGTCAGCTTCTACTGGCAAAGGCCACTGGTCTCAGGCCATTCTCGTGCTCTTGGTACAACACAGCCCCAACCCTTGCAAGCTAGCATCAGTGTGCAGGACGAAGGTTTTCTTGGATCGGCATAGGCCAGCACTGAGCATGGGTAAGTTGATATGTGATCTCATGAAAAGCAGTCTCACAACCAGAGTCCAGCTGGCCCCCAAATACTTCACTGATGAAAATACACTCTTTCAGTCTTGAGGGACGCTTGACTTTGGTATTTTTTGTGGGTTGGGGATACCTCTGAGTAAGGTTAAGTAAAGGGCGGATCACTCTTGAATAGTCCTGATGAAACCGATAATAACCACAGAATCCTGGAATCTTTGCAGTTCTTTTAGATTTTTGGCTGTGGCCAGGTGGTCAAGGCCTCAACTTTACTTGGGTGGGTCTCTATTCCTCGGTGGATACTTATGTGTCCCACATACTTTACTGATGTTTGAAAGAATTGACACTTATCAATGGACAGTTTAAGTAAAAGTCCTCCAGTCGATCCAATACCTTAAATAATCTGCTCTCATGTTCCTCCAGTGAGCTGCCAAACACAATAATATCATCTAGGTATACAGGCACTCTAGTAAGTTCATGTCCCCCCACTGCACTTGCGCTCCATCAATCGTTGAAGAGTGGCTGGGGCACACAAATCCTTGAGGCATCCTCACTTGAATTCATAAAGCCACGGACAGATAAAGCGGCTGTCTCTCTCACGGTTCCTCTGGGGCCATCGGGATCTGTAGTACCACTGCGGAGATCCAGCACAGAGAACCACTTGCTCCCCGCTTAGGCAGTCCAAAGCATCCTGAATGCGGGGCATTGTGTACTGATCAGGATAGTCCGGCGGTTTAAGGTGCGATAATCCACGCACATCCTTACTGTCCATTCTTTTCCTCACTACCACAATGGGGAAGCTATAAGGGCTTCTGGATTCTTGTATTACACCAGCCGCTAACATCTCTTTGCAGATGCCGTCTCACATCATCTATATCAGCAGGTGCCAGGCGTCGAGACCTCTCAATGAATGGTCTTTCACATGGTGTCGATATTGTGCTCAGCTCCTTGCACGTGATCCTAATGCCCCATTCTTTTTTAAAGAAAACATCTGGTCTCTCTGGGCAAGCTTCTCACTGATCCTCACTTTCCATTCAGCTGGCAGCGGGAGTTGCCAAATCAAACAAGTCAGGCGCTACTCTGTCATTCTTCCTTGAACTCTTGCTGCTGGGTAGCACTGCAGTGTCTGCAAAATGCACATTGCCAGGATGCAACCTCTATTTACTCGAATGTCTCTTTCAGACACATTATGAACTTGGACCATTACCCTTCTGGCATAAGCATGGGCTCTACGGGCAAAATACTAGGCTTGACCAGCAGTCCCTCTGGCAATTTTCCATCTGCCTGGTGCATCCAACATTAATATTTTATTCTTAACATCCTTTCTGATAAGGACCTCTCCCTGTAAGGTACACTTGGCATTTGGTGCCAGGATCAGAGACTCAGGATCCTTCTTCCATACTGTTCCGACCCGGTTCCTCCTGGTTCTATATTTTCAGCATCTCTCTGTGCCTCATAGGCCTTCTTGAAGTCGCGGAACTCTTAAAAGCTCTCCACTAGTCTTTGACCCCTGTTTTTCATAACACAAATGTGCCAGCCTTCTGAACATATGAGCATTTGTTCCAATCAACAAAGGGACACCATCATACAGTCCAGTGGGGAGACACACTAAGGCTAGGGTCTCTACTTGTTCGGCCACTCCAGCCACCGGAGTGGGGAAAGACAGCCAAATTCGGATATGCCCAGAATGAGGGTAGGCCTTCTCACTTAACCCCATACGTGCAGTCCTTCTAATGGTTGTGAGGGTACGTCTGACAAATGCTTCTGATACCAATCTTGAAACATAATTGTCACTGGGGAGCCACTGTCTAATACAGCTCTGTGACACTCCATTTACCTTTACAGTGGTCTCCATGCGAGGGACCCACTATTCTGGACCAGTCTGAGAGGCGGTAGTGGGGGCTCTGGGCAACTGACCTTGCCACAAAATGACGGAATTAGCATTTTTGGTGCCCTCACTGGGATCATTTCAGTGCCTCTCTAACCACTGATTTGTTCTCCAGCTCCTTGTAGCCTATATGCAACTTTGTCAGTGTCTTTTGGGGATTTGCATTCCCTTTCATGTGCCCATCCTTTCACAATTATAGCAAAACATACTTTTGGAGTTTGAGCTGGCCGAGGTGCCTTACACTGGGAGCCAGGGGCGGGGTATTACTAACTGGAAACCTTGGTGCCATCTCTGTCTGCGGCGTGATAAGCATTTGGAGACATCTGGTCAGTTTCTCCACTTCCATGGTCAAGGAATCGAGTTCGAGCTGTTATCAGCAGGAGATACATGGGTGGGTATCCCCACCCCATAGCAGAATGCAGTCGGATATAGGTGGGGCCGTACTTGCAGTCGGCGCCTTCATAAATGGACTGTTTTGAATTCCCGGATCTCTCTCAACAGTCTGGCCCATTGTAGTATATCTTTTTTCTGTCAGAGCACCTATTGACTGCCAACCTCTGCCCCTGAACTTCACTTGATGGCCACCTCAGTCACTGGGTCATAGTCGCAGCTATTGTTGCAGATCCCTCGAGGTCGCCTTTTTCTCAACTCTCTCAATTCTCCTCATTAACTCATCCATAGGAGGTGGGGATTCCATTTTATTAAGCCAGGCTTAACTGGAAGCAACAGCAGTTCTGAGAAGGGGCAGACTTAAGGATTCTGTCCAGTCTGGTTCGGTCCAGTTCAATCGCTGGCAAACTACCCTTTCTGAGGCATTCTGCAACAATTTTTCCAGCCGAGAGACATACAGACAGACAACTCCTTGGTGCTGTTGTGCATTTCTTACTTTCTCCACCATAGGTCCTCATCAGAATCTGAAACCCATACACATCTCCAAGGCCTCAAGATAGGACTTGTGCAGTCGCTTCAGGGTTACTGGCCCGTTTAGCATGCGGATGGTAGCCGGGCAGGACCTCGGAGGCTCTCACTAGCCCTCTTTGGCACCCGGCTTCCGAGCATTGCCATTCTAACGCAGGGGGCAACATAATTTATCCAGGTCTCCCAGTCATGCCTCCTTGGGGAGTGGGAGGGTGCCAGAAGATCCTCAACCTTGATAAGAGTGGTGCTAATGCAGTGCAGAAATAGGAGTCTGCATTGGTTCAGCCACCATTACGGTACTGGGCAGGAGAGGGTGTTGGGGAGGAACACCCCAGGTGGCAAGAATAGTTTCTTCAAGTCCTCCACAGTTTTCCTTCTCCCAGCAACCATTTAGCAAATTCTCCTTAAAGTTTCAGATAGTGGTGGGGCTCATTCCCCCGGTCTTACTGTCCTTAGTTATCACTCTCCAAGCAGTGAGGGCTCCTCTGGGGTAATGGTCTGTGGTACTTTGGAGCTATCTATGGGATCCTTAAACTCTACTAGGGCCAGGAAAGTGTGGGTGAGCAGATTAGCGGCCGACCCACCACCACCAGGATTTTGTAGACCTTCCACCTTGGAAAGTACTCCTGCACAGTGTCCGTAGTGATACCCAGGGGATGTCCCAGGACAAGCATAGCATTTTGGGGGGTCGATCTCTCCCCAGTACACCACTCCGCCAGCAAACAGCCACTTGTCGGGTACCCATTTATTTTATTTATTTATTTATTTTCCCTTAACAGTGGTTTGTAAATATGGCCACTAGAGGACACACAATCTAGCGTGAGCCTCAAAATGCAAATCCCTAGATGCAGCCATCCCAGGGGCTACTACCCCTGCCTGATTTGCCACTAACAGGTTGAGGGGGCTGATCCAATGGGCGGGTGCCTCCACCCAGAGGTCAGGGTTTGCAAAAGTTAAACTTACTTGGTCACAGCCTCTGGGACACTGCAACCCCTTTCTTCCCACTAGTGGCCCACACAATATAGCAGGAATTACCTCACAGTATACACTTACCCCAAGGCTGGTTCTAGGCACCGGACATCCTGTAAAATAAGATACAGTGCAACAATCACAGTACAGTATTTTAACATAGACAAATACCTCAGGCAGTATAACTTTGTTGAAACAAACAGCCTGATTTATTTAGGGATATAACAAGGACAGGGGAACTCAGGTTAATTAGCTTATCACTTACTATCTCCTATGGCTGTGCACAGGCTATCCCTACCAGTTACTGTCCCTGGGTACCCAGGCCCTAGTGGCTAGTCCAAACCGTGGCAGCTGGTAGGGGCCCTTTCACACAGAGAAAGGAAAATTAAACAGTCAGCAGTACAGTAATTCCATTTGGATTTAATGTTGGCAAATTCAACAGGGAGCGACCCAATTAGTACTCGACCTCCAAAGAAGATATGGTCCTTCAATGTCAGTGAGGGCTACTTTTGATCTCCAAGAGACTCCTCACACATTTATATGGTAAAAAAAAGAAAGCACTATACCAGGCAGGCTGCATCTGCATCCCAACTGCAATTACTGCACAACAATCTTGTGGAGAACACACAGATCTAGTTCCTGACAGACCGAGTGTAATTCATCAATTTCTTCAGTCTTCTACAGGGTGAGCCTGGTTTCTCTCTTCAGAGATCCTTTGATTCTTTTCACAGGACGGATTCAGTCCTAACAAGCAGTTACACAAGTTGTAGACCGAACCTGGGCCTTGCACACGTTTTTTTGACTGAAACTGTGCACTGAAGGAGCACAGGGTTTTTTCCCTTCACTTTCAGATCTCAAACTGAAACTCCCAACAGACAAAAACTGGGCACTTCCTTTGAGTTCCTCCCAGTTCTTGACTGGATTGGCTGTCACTCACAATAGACTGCTGCTGTTGGTCAAAAAGGCACCGGTCTAAACTACATCTCCCAGAGTCCTGCCCTTTAATCCTCTGGCAGCTGGCTCAGATTATGAGTCCCAAGTTCTGATTCGTCCAAGGCATCATTTTAGAGCTAGTTTACCCACACTGATTGGTCCAGTTCAGCAGTTCAAAACCAGAATGGGGAACTAGGCAGACAGTTCTGACTGCAAAAGCAGGTTAGACAAACTGTAATTTTATTATTACTGTAAATGATTTCTGGCAATCAGTTACATCTTTCTGAGACAGGTTCCTTTTTGCAATTCCTAGTGACTGCAAAATGGGGTGAATTAAGGCAGCTTGATGGGTACTCTCAATCAAAGAAACACAGTCCCCCATACAAATTAATTATGTCTGCAAAGCAGACAGCTCTTAAGAGACAGTACCTAGAGGTTCTAAAAACACTCACTGATAAATGGCTTAAACGCCAAACACCATTCAGGCTTGGAGCATTCAAGCAAGCTCCTGGAAGTCTTTTGGGAACCCCCATTTGCAGGGGGGTTACAATAGTATTACAGGATTACAGCTTCAGTGAGTGAGTGCAGGTTAACAGGAACACTTTCTCTATCTAGCACACTTGGAGAGACAAGGCCCAATGCTTATGAGAGGACTGGGCATGGCCAGGCAGGGACCCCAGGCAGCAGAGGTGAAAGGAAGAAAAGAAAAAGCGTTGAGCAACCAGAAATATCCTTGTCCAACTGAGAGGTAGAGGGGGGGTGGTAGGGGAGTAAGGAAAGGTAGAAGGAGAGTAAGGAAAGGTAGAAGCAGCCTGAGATAGCCTTGTCCAATTGAGAGGTAGAAGGGTGTGGGGGGAGTAAGGGCAGCAGCAGGGGGAGAGGGAAAGGATGAAGGGAGGGAGGGAGGGAGGGAGGGAACCTTTGGGTTGTAGTGGAGAGGGGAGGGGGTTTAGTGGGGTAGGGATATGGAGGAGAGAGGCTGAATAGTTAAGGCAGGGGCAGGACCAGCTACTGATGGAGCATTACTGGTTAGATAGAGCAGTCGATGCAAATTTGTGAGCTGGGTGTGCATGTAGTCCAATTTGAACTGGCTAATTTTTTTACATCTGAGTAGGGCTGGAGATGGGTCATTGAGCCACCGGGATCACGGTATGAAAGGGATCTCTGGGCAAAGGGTGCACTTAAGAAACTATAAGCCCCCCCTTGTTGCACTTCTGTTGCTGATAGAGTATTGGACAGTTTCAGAAAGGGTGGAGGTGGACTCTGGCATGAGCCCCAGCAGGGATTTTTTAGCCAGCAGACAAGTCTGGTATTGCAGCCTGACATATAGGGGAGCCGACCAGTGTCACAGTAAATGGCACATGTAAGCGTCAGGTGGTTGGCTCCCAGGACCAGGTGACAAGCTTTATTTAACAGGCTTTGACCCTCTTTAATGCGGTGTCGGAATCAGACCCATATATCACAAGTCCATAGTCCAGAGGGACAAGACAGAGCTACTTGTGACCAGTTTTAAGGCATCTGACATCACTGCTGGTTGGTGGTGGTAGAGAACACCTAGTTTCTTACTGGCAGATTTGATAAGCTCCTCAACGTGAGTGGAGAAGGTGAGGGTGTCATCTAGGTGAACAGCCAAATATTTAAACGTGTCTACTTGTTCGAGTGCATCGCGTTTGTAACTTAGAATCCTCAGGGGGGGGCCGCATTTGTTCTTGTTCTGGGGTGTGGAGAAGAGCATGCATTTAGTCTTTTCATAGTTGAGCAGTAGCTGGTTTTGAAGAGAACCATGATTCCAGTCTTTAAAAGTTGCCTTGCAATTCAGCATTGATTGCTGCCAATTCTCTGCCAGGTGTTGAGATGACAGCATCATCCACATGGAGCACAATGTGTGCTGAGCAGGCAGTGAGTAGAGTATTAATAAAGAGGCTGAAAAGGAATGGGCCTAGGATTGACACTTGGGGGACACCTAGGCTCACCTCCTGAGGTTCTGAGAGAGTGCCACTGATTCTTACATGTTGAGTTCTATGAGATAAGTAACTGCTGAACCAGACAGCAGTGTCAGTGGACAGCCCTGTGAATAGGAGACACTGTTTGAGCAGTTGGTGGTTCACAGTGTCAAATGCCTTAGTGAGGTCTATAAAGATAGATCTCACTGCCAGCCCTTTGTCAAGGGCCCCATAGAGCTGGGAGGTGTAATTGACTAAGGCGGTGAGCTGGAATGGTTTTTCCAGAATCTGTGTTGTTGTCTGCAGAGTAGATTGTATTTTTAAGGTATTCTGTAAGTTGGTCAGAGACCACCCTTTCAAGGGCTTTGAAATGGGGGTAGTATCAATATGGGCCTAAAGTTTGACAGGTTTGTTCTGTCACCAGATTTGAAGACTGGAGTAATGAGTGCATCCTTCCATTTGTCGGAGAACACACCCTATCACAGAGGAGGCATTGAAGACCTTAGTGAGCTAGGCAGTGAGTTCATTTAAGGTGAGGGCAACCATTCTCATGTCAATCAGGTTGCTTCCCATCTGAGTTTTTCCTAGGACTTGCTTGATGCATTTTATAGCCTCAGTTCTAGTTATCAACCTGAAGTAGAAAGGTGGGGTGCTGTTGGTGGGAGAGGAGGGTGAATTCAGATAGGTGGGCTGGTCTGACAGCTTATGGGTGAGTTAGTCATTTGGTAACACATTGCTTAGGTCAGTGACGGTGATGTTGAATGCATTTGCAATATCCCTTTGGTCCTGCAGTGTTTCTGATGTGGTTACAATGAGGTCTGGGGGAGCCCTAGAGGCCCTGTCTGTAAGGGATCTCACCGATTCCCAAAACTCCCTTCCACGGCCCCAGCTCCTGCTTAACAGAGCATCGTAGTAAGTTGCTTTGGCAAGATGGATGAGCTTTGTTTTTGACTGCCTCATAGGCTATAAGGTCAGCCTGTTTCCCCAGTGCCTTGGCCCCATGCCAAAGGCAGTCTCTGAGGCAAATATGTTCCAGGAGTGAGTCTGATAGCCACGGTCAAGTTGATCCTCTAACTTTTTTGGATTTGTATGGGCGAAGATGTCGCATGCCAGAGTGAAGATCTTACAAAAGTAGTCAAGGGATTGATTTCCATCCTTAGCCCTGTCCAGCGGGGACCGATCTGCCTCCTTCAGGTACTGCCTGAAGGTATCCAGTAGCCCAGTTCTCAGGGTCTGATTTCTGGAGACCTGGGGTGGGCATTTGATGAACTTATTTGTCCATGTGCATAGTACCGAGGAATGATCACTGAGGGAGTCAGGCAGGACCGACACCTCAGTGATGTGTTCTGGGCAGGTGATAAGTAACCAGTCAATGAGGGAGCTAGTGCCCATGCGGTAGTTCTGTCTAGTAACTTGATTAAACAGATGGGTCAGATAGAGGGTAGATATTTGGTCTCTAACTGCAGTAGCATTTTGGGAATGCCAGTTAATGTGGAAGTCACCAACAATAACTTGTTCCCAGTTTTGGTTGTGCTGCTCCAGATTATTTATAAACTTCTCAAAGCCAGCGGCATGTGTACTGGGGGTAAGTATACCGTTGAGAGTAGTAGCACTTGTTTTGTTGGCCTAAGGTGAGTTTTAGTGCTAGAATTTCTACCTCCTTAGTGCAGAGGCTGCAGGGCATTATTTGTCCTTTGATATCACATCTGAGATAGACCAGGAAGCCCCACCCCTGTTTAGACAAAAGGTCCTGGTGGAGCATATTGTAACTGCCCAGGGCTACAGCCTCATCAACGACCTTTGGGGATAGCCAGGTTTCAGTGAGTGCGATGATGTCTGGTTTATGCTGCTCGACCCATGCCTGGAATTGTGAGATTTTAGGGAGGAGGCTTCCTATGTTCAGTGAGACAACTTTTAGGTGGCCCAGTTTTGAGGTGGGGCATGCAGAGGGTAGGCCAGGGTTGGGGTGCACATTCCCTGATAGAAGCAGCATTAATAGAATAAACTTTCTAAGTTAGCGAGACCAGTGCACCTTAGGGGCAAGCTTTGACTTAGTGACCCTTGACATTATTGGTGCTGTTGTTAGTGTGCAGCGGCACAGCAGGGCAGCTACAGGGAGTCTGCAGGTGGTTGGGGGTTCGTAAGGCAAGGGTGAGTGATTTAGTTTAGGGGACAGGTAGGAATGTGAGGATGTTCCTCTCGCTGTGTGCTGAAAGAGTTGGGTAGTAACATTGAGGGTAGCTGGATCCATTGTAGGTGGCATAGTTGCCGTATCTGCAACTACCCTGAAATAGAGGAAAAGGGATAGCAGGAGCACCAGATTGGATCAAGCCTGCATTCTGTTTGCAGAGTAGAGAGGCGTTATCTGTGAGAAACAGAGGGGCAGGCAGTTGAGGATGCCCTGATACTGGAGCAAGGAGACGAAGGAGGAGAGATTGTGGGAATAAACTTGATGTTTGGGGAGCAGCTGTGGGCTAATGCAATGAGTGCCGTGCTAAGTTTTGGCCAATAAAGGGGAAGGGTGATGAGAGAGGGAGGAGCTCAGGTGTATTTAATTAAGGCAGGAGGGGGGGGCAAAACTTTGGTTGGAGAGAGCGCCACACCCAGTGCAAGGAGGTAGCCTGTTGATCGAGACAGACGCAAACCTGAGGATGAAAACCACACTCCCTCAGTGGTAGGAGAAAGTCTCCAGCCTCAGGTAGCAATTAACCAATAGGAGGCAGCTGGCAGGTTGAACCAGCCAGTAGCATGGAAGCCTGAAATGCTGACAAAAAAACTGGTGGGCAGGCTTGAGACCTGGTGTCCGTACCTGAATTCTATGTTGGAAGGCAGGCGGGAAGGCACGGCCAGCCATGGCAGAGCCGTGCTGCTGCCGTAGAATGGCCTGGTCAGGGGATGGACCTGGAAAGAAGAAGAAAATGGGAGGTTAGTGCTTGATATTGCTAGGCGGTCGCTGTAGCAGCAGTTAGCTTAAGTGGTGGGCGGACTGTTGGTTGGGGGAGAAAAGACAGCAGAGTGCTGTGCTGAGCAGGGGGGTGGAGAGAAACAAAAGGTGCAAGAGAATAGCTTAAGTGGTGCCTGGTTTAATGGTGCTGGGGTGCTCGATGAGAAAAGGCAGGGGTGGGGGTACTTTTCAGGTCTGGAGGAAGGATGGGGGTAGAGGTACTGGGGTGAAGAGAGAGCATAAAAAGAGAGAGAATTAAATAGAGATGAAACTTGGGCTGCCCTTACTTCTCAAAGCCTTAATGGCTTCTAACAGTGCAGAACAGGCTAGCAGTTGCTCTAAGTAACAGAAAAAGCCTAGTCTAGCAATGGTTCTTGGCAGGATAGTATTTAACTAAGCAAGCTGCAGCTAAGGAGAATTAAACAGTAATCAGTACTAAGCGTACATCACTGTGGCTAACCTAGTTTAATTAACAGTGCAACAGACACAGTTATGCTCTGAAAATTAGCGAAATCCACCCTAGCCTAATTAACAATACAACAAACACAGCTATTTTCTGTAAATTAGCAAAATTTTGGTTGGAGAGAGTGCCAGAACCAGTGCAAGGAGGTAGTCTGTTGGATCGAGACAGCAGCAAACCTCAGGCCAAAAACCATGATCCTTCAGTGGTAGGAGGGTCCCCTAGCCTTGGGTAGCGATTAGTCAATAGAAGGCAGCTGGTGGGTTGAAGCAGGCAGTAGCAGCAAGGAAGCCTGAAACGCTGACAATCAGTCGGTGGAGTGAGCTTGATATCTGGTGTCCGTACCTGAATTCTATGCTGGAAGGTGGGCGGGAAGGCACAGACGGATGTGGCAGAGTTGTGCTGCTGTTGTAGAATGGCCCGGTCAGGGGATGGACCTGAATTCTATGCTGGAAGGCAGATGGAAGGCATAGCCAACCATAGCAGAGGTTGTCTGCTGCCATATGAATGGCCTGGTCAGGGGCTGAACATGAATTCTATGCTGGAAGGTGTGGGAAGGCACAACTGGATGTGGCAGAGCCATGCTGCTTCTGTAGAATGACCCATTCAGGGATGGACCTGAATTCTATGCTGGAATGTGGGCAGAAAGGCACAGCTAGCCATGGCAGAGTCATGCTGCTGTCGGATAGGATGGCCTGGTGAGGGATGGACCTGAATTCTATGCTGGAAGGTGTGGGGAAGGCTTAGCTAGTCGTGGTTGCTGTTATAGAATGGCCCGTCAGGGATGGACCTGAATTCTATGCTGGAATGTGGGTGGGAAGGCTCAGCCAGCCATGGCAGAGTCATGCTGCTGTCATAGAATGGCCTGGTCAGGATGGACCTGAATTCTATGCTGGAAGGTGTGCGGGAAGGCACAGCCGGATGTGGCAGAGCCATGCTGCTGCTGTAGAATGATCCAGTCAGGGGATGGACCTGAATTCTATGCTGGAAGGCAGGTGGGACAGCATAGCCAGCCATGGCAGAGCCATGCTGCTGCCGTAGAATGGCCCGGTCAGGGGCTGGGTCTGAAGTTTGTCTCTTACTTCAGGGTATGTATAATGGCCTTTTCTCATAAATTTTCTATTAAACCCTGTAAAAAGAAAATGGTCCATCGATGTCTGTTGCAGCTGTTACTGTCCCCCCACCCAACCTTCTCACTCAGCACCCACCTCCCACCACCCCACAACCCTCTACAAGCCCTTACATACCCTCAGGGATCCAACGCCATAATCCTCTGTGGACTGCGGACACGTCTTCACTCTTCAAAGCGGACCATGAACTGAAGAAACAGGTATGTGGTTCAATTTATTTCAATGGGGTTTTGAACTTAGTGACATATCTTCACCATTTTGCATATTTTTGGACCAAATTTCCAACATGCCTTTTTGCACCCCACCTCATGAACAATTGCACTGACATTAGGAAAATCTGTCCTGAAAGGTGATTTGTGGTCCCCATGAAATCACTTTTTGGGCAGGAGTTTCTCTGCTGTTGTTCATGAGGTGGGTACTAGAGGAGCTATGTTGAAAATTTTGTGTAAAAAATATTAAAAACAAGAAAAGTTATGAGCCTTCATTGAATTTTTAATGCAGTACTGTGAACTTTTGTAATTTTCAATATTTTGCCCTACATTTACAACATAGCCATTTCTTTACAGCACTTCATGAATGTGACAACTGCCATTTTTCAAATTCTGGCTAAAATGTGCTTTTATATCCTGAAAGGTAATTTCACAGTTGTTGAGCAAAATCAACTTTCAGGCAGGAGTTGAAAATGTTCTCTGCCCTTGTTCATGAGGTGGGGTCATAAGAAGGTTATGTTGGAAATCTGATTTTAAAATATTACAAAACAGGAAAGTTATGAGCCTATGCTGAATTTTGCCAATGCAGATCGTAACTTTGGTAATTTTTTATATTTTTACCCTAAATTTTCAACGTAACCATTTCCTTTCAGAAACTCATACATGTGATGGCTGTCATTTTTCAAATCTTGCCCAAAATGTAGTTTGTATCAAAAGGTGATTTCGTAGTACCTACATGAAATCACCTTCGGACAGGAGTTGAAAATTTTCTCTGCACTTCTTCATGAGGTGGGCTCATAAGAAGGGAATGTTGACAATTTGGGACAAAAATATTAAAACATAAAGTTATGAACCTGCAAGAAAATTTACAAATACAGGCTGCTAACTTTGGTAATACACAACCCGCATAGTGCACCACAATGCATATACTACCCCAGGGCTTCTATAACAATGGCGAACATCAGGCATTGACAAATGCTTGTTTTAACTGATGGCACTACAAGGATCAGATGAGGAATGGGGCCACTAGACTAGTAGGTATGTTTATTTTATTTTCTAATGGCAGTACAAGGATCGGTGAGGATGGGACCACTGGACTAGCAGGTATGTTTGTGTTTTTTAACTAATGGCTCTATATGGATTTGTCAAGGGTGCTGAGGCCACTGCCGGACTACCAGGTATGTTTATTCTATTTTTACTCATAGCACTACAGAGCAGGCCCAGTGGCAGTGAGGGTTGAGGTACTGGACACCACACATTGCACCATGCCAGCAACCCGGGCTCAGAGGGGAACTTGGGTTGCCAGGTTTTAGCCAGGGAGGGAGAGGACTGAGTGTCTGGAAGACTGCTGTCCTCTCCCTAGAGAGAGGGTTTCAACACCTGGTTCTCTTTGTTGGCTGAGGGTTAGGCAGGCTGAGAATGATGGCATGAGGGAGACAGCGACAGCTGCTAATGCACCACGCATAGAAGCATGTGTGGTACATCTAGGTGGCATTGCACACCTCCTCTCCTAGGGAGAAAATGTAAAAATGATGGAGGCCCCAGCCACCACTGTCCTCTGCCACCTGGTAGCCCTGCACCCTGTTAAGTACCCAGGCCATGCTACAGCTATGTGAATGTAGGTCCTATAGGAAAAACAGGGGAGCATGGAGAGGCTGCCATTCAGAAGATGGCTTGGGCTCTGGAAGAAAAAGCATTAACTGCAAAAAAACTAATAGCACTACAGGGATTTGGTGAGAGATGTGGGCACCAAGACACTAATGCCACGATGGAAGTACATCCACTTTTACTACTCAAGTCACTTCATGGCTGTTGTATTTATGTGAGTACTATGGCCCCAAAACTAGCAGACCATGCACTTACTTCCCCATTGGCTATGCAATCTCACAAATCACTATTCACTAGCACAAACGATTAAAAAGTTTATATAAACTTACATAATGCGGAAAGGCTAAAAAGACATGGACACCCATTAGCTGTCAATAAAAAAACCTCCCAATGGCATTTCGTACCCCTGTGGATGCTTTCTCAGGGGTGCAAAATGCTTTGGGGAGGTGTTTTTTATTGGCAGCTAATGGGTGTCTGTGCCTCTTTAGCTTTTCTGCACTATGTAAGTTTAAATAAACTTTTTTTATGTTTTTGCTACATAATCTATTGCGGTTTGTGAGGTTGTAAGACAGCAGGAAGGTCTTGTCAAAATAATCTGATAAATTCCTTTACTGGGTGTCTAGGAGTTGATCATGGAGGGGTTGTGGATATGCTACCTGGATTTGAGCAAGGCCTTGACACCGTCCTTGCATAGGAGGCTTGTAAACAAGATGACTGGCCTGGGGTGGGCCTCAGGGTGGTAAACTGGGTCAGAAATTGGCTAAGCAATAGGACACAGAGGTGGTGTTGAACGGTGTCCAATCCTAAGAGAGGGAGTGATCACTGGTGTCCCATAGGGATCAGTGCTGGTACCAGTCCTCTGTAATGTCTTCATGAGTGACATTGCAGAAGGGCTGGAGGAAGGTATGTCTCTTTGCAGATGAAACAAAGATTTGCAACAGGGTGGACACTCAGGAGGTGGAGAAAATAAGAAGGGACCAAGCCAGCTCGAGGAGTGGTCAAGGGTGTGGAGCTAAAATTAGACTGTGAAACCAGCAGGTTGACCACTTTTCGTGGTTGGCTGTTCAAAAAAACAAAGTGTTTTCTTCAGGAACTGCCCCACAAACCCCACACAGGGGCTGTACTTTATACCCCCACAAAGGATTATCAACTCCAGAGTTGCAAGACCCTGACAGACAGTGCTGGGTTCCAGCGCAGACACTACAGCGACATAGTGCTGTAGTCACTGTAGTGTCATTTGCTGCACGGTGTCATTGTCGGGGGAGGGGTATACGGGTGGGGAGGTATTGACGGCCACCAATCAGGAAAGGGACCTCGCTGTAATCATATCTGATGACTTAAAGGTTACCAAATAATATGAGAATGCTGTGAGAAGAGTAAGTGTAATGCTGGGGGTGCATAGGGAGAGGTATCTCCAGCAGAAGGAAGCAGGTGGTGATGCCATTGTATACAACTTTGGTAAGGCCACATCTTGAGTACTGTGTCCAGTTCTGGACACTGAATCTACAGCAGGACATGGAGTACAAGCAGTTCAGAAAAGGGCAATGAAAATGGTACAGGGACTGCACCAGAAGTCAAATGAGGAGAGACTAGCAGACCTCAATATGTACTCTCTGGAGGAGAGGAGGGAGAGGGGAGATATGATAGAGACTTTCAAACACCTCAAGGGTATAAATAAGGTGCAAGAAGGTAGCAACCTTTAGAAAAGAAGATGTTCAAGAACTAGGGACCATGACATGAGAATAGAGGGGAGTAGACTCAGGGGTAACGTGAGGAAGTATTTTTTTATGGAAAGGGTGTTGGTTGCATGGAACAGCCTACCAGAGAAGGTTGTGGCAGCAAAAATGGTAGGAGAATTCAAAAATGCATGGGGTAGACTAAGAGAACCCTAGCAATAGGAAAGAGGGGGTAAGCTGCAGATCACCTAGGGTCCATGGAAAATGAAATAGGCAGGGAAAATGGGCAGACTAGATGGGCCAAGCGGTCCTTTTCTGATGTCAGATTCTGTGATTCTATGTTTTTATGTTTAGCTAATGGGGAAGCAAGTGCGAGGACTGTTAGTTTGGGGTTCTTTGGTTTATTGACCCTACGCACAGCTACATTTTTGGGCGGTTCCTAATTTGTTTATTTGGCTGAGCACCATGACTCCTGTGCATTAAAGGGCAGCTTGCCTACACACTATGGATCTGTGGCACATAGTCAACCCTAAGTTAGAATGCCACATGGTACCCCTGGTGGCATTCATGGAAGGGATGCACGTCCATTCCATACTGATCCCCAGCTGTTCATACACCTACATGCATTCACAGTCTGGGGAGTGTCAGGCATGTGCCCACACTCCACACTATTCATGAAGGCACAGAGTGCCAGGCAAGTGGGGTGCAGAATATGGTAGCTGGGACCCTGCCACATCCTCTGTGTGCTTCCTTACAGAAGACACCCACTGGCCAAGGCAGGAGGGACTATTAGCATGCTGCGCCACCCAGCCCTCCAGTCAGCAAGAGAGTGGTGGGGTGGTATTTCAGTCACCGCCCATTTCATCGGTGACTACGGAAACCCACCATCTCATAATCCCCTGCTCTGCAGGAGTAGGGAATCTACTCAGGGACTGGGTCTTGCATCCAATTGGAAGCCCATCTGTACCCTCCATCTTAACCCGTGACTGGTGCATGAGGGTGGTGGGGGCGCAGACTGGCACCCTGCAGTGTCAAGCATTTGTAAATGTTGGCCCCATATACCTGTCAAAGGTGCAGAGCTGCACAGGCTGGGTACATGCCTATTGTGAGTACCCAGACCCAATGCAGAGGCACCCATTAGAATAAAGTGACTTGTGTACTAAAAGTGAATGTGCTTACATAAGTTAGGAGATGGCTAGCAGCAGAGGAAATTACCTATAGTATGTTTACAACACCTTCACCACCTTCACCACTGTGTTATTGAGAGGTTCTCTGATTGCTCTTGAAACCCCCATATGCACTTACCACCCGTCCAGTTACATTGGTAATGTATGTTAGTGACAGCAGTAGTAACTGATAAGTAACTTTATCTACTCGTTTTTATCAAAAAAGTGGTGGCCCGCAGTGGGTTCCTGTAGCACAGCTCAAAATAATTTCCTCATTCTGATCACAATACAGACCAGTCCTAAGTGAATATATAAAATAAATTGATGCATCTAACTATGCTGTAGCTGGTTTGTAAACGAACATAGCACCCCAGCAACTTACAACTAATGCACACAAATCCATACCTGAAATACTGCAGAAATAAGAACACAAGTAAATAAAAGAACATTAAAATCTGAAGGAAAATATCTTTAATCCCCCAAATCCGGAATGCGATCTACTTGAAAGCCTATCTGTGCCTGTTACTACCTGATCTATGAGTCTGAGAATGCTGATTGGACTTTGACCACCTAAAGAAGGGCTGATACAGTTAGACTGCATCATTTTGTGTGCACAGTTATAAATAAGAGGGAGAAGCCTTGATCTGTTATGTTCATAATGGATGGTGGGTTCTTATTGCCAAAAGCCTTTTAATTTGCTCCATTTCAACAAAATGTTTGATGTTACACTAACTTTTTCAGTGCAGTTAGTTTCCCTATAATTAGTGGGGAATTTCATCTGCGATGAGGGATTTTGTTTTCTCTTTTCTTCAGTTAAACATTTTATAGCCTTGAAGGGGAGGGGTTGTGGTTGCAGCACTGGTGATTGAAACCTCCTGTTTAATCTAGAGACCAGGTAACAACATGAGTTAGTGCTGTGCAGATTACCCCAGCTGCCAGGCCAACCAGTTTATTCTATAAAGGAAGCACAACACTGGGGCATTTCTTTGATCTCTAGGCCAATCTGAATTGATGGGTTCTGTGTTGACTTCACCACACTGCTAGACAAGTACCACAGATGCTCATCTGAACTAAGTCCTCCACAAACATGGGATCTCCCTGTTCACAAAATTCGTCACAAAGGGATTTTCCTCACAAGTAATAGTGATGACTGGTGTAAGGGCACTGAGCAGCTACAATACAAGTCACATTAAACTGTTCCTCCAACTGGTTTAGCATTTTTCAGTGAGTTGCTTAACATGTGCGCTGCTCCCAGTAATGAATTACTAAAAGTGTCTTAATGGTTTGTCTGTAGCTGCTATTCAGTTTCAGCTTACTTTGCATCTCTCCATAAACTTTTATCAATGCAGAGCAACAGATCAAGAGGTCCATAAAAAGGGCCGAACCACTGAGCTGGAACCCGATTTCACAACTGCAGTGTGCAGTACACCTTGACTGACATGTCATTCTACCCAGTCCTATGTAGAAATTCTCACCCAATTCCAGCCAATAGTGATCCTGCACTCAGATCGAAAACCCTTCCCCTGCCACCATGTTCTTGTCCCCGCACCTGAGGACTCCACTCTCTGCTCTTACAACTGCTTTTGTTTAATTAGCAGAAATTTAGTTTTGTAGCATTTGAAAAATGTAAATGGTAGCCCCCCTTTCGAAAACCCACTCTGTCTGCTCTGTAAATGGTCCCAAACATAACACGTAATGATCTCAGTGAAGTAGAGCTGACTACTCCCTATACATTGCAATACAGTACTTCTCTGTTTTAACATGCTGATTTGCAGTAGTGTTTTATTAAAATGATCAAAATCGTAATGTATGTGTATCATTTTTACCAGTACACATGTTAAGCTATGCTTTTGATCATTTCAATAATGCAGAATGCCAATAAAGTTGTCTCCGTTGTACTGGCTCTCTGAGCCGAATGGCAGTTCTGTAAAGTGCGGAGCAGCATTCCAGATGTACTCCCCCCTAGGGGGCTTACCTTATTTGCCCCCAGGTCCTTTTCTCTACCATGTCCTTCTGCTGCCTCCCGGCGTCTCCCGTCTCATCACCACCACACCCTAAGTCCTATTGCTCCCCACAGTTCCCCGATGCAGCCCTGTCCATAAGTTTTAGCCAGGTTCTGGCTTAAATGTTTAAACCATGATCTCCCACTGTGAAAGTGCACCTCTGTACTAGTGGGGATTGCACAAGCTCAAGCGGGCCTTTGATGTGCTGATCAACAATTTTGCCATTGGTGGGAGAGTCATTTTGCAGTCCTGGTCCTCTTCCTAAGTACAATGGGAGACGGTGACCTAAATACTGTGGCAGAGAAGCCGCTTTTTTTTTTGAAAGAAGTTTGTAGGAGGGGGCTAAGATGGAGCTCATCAATATGCATGGGCCCCTTATTAATATTCATAAGGTGTTGCTGCCACCTAGGGGGTCTGTATAACAGCAGTAGTGACTCTAAACTACAGGGGCTAAATGTTTAAATGTGGGCTTGTATTAAAGGGCACAGTTAGCTACAAGAGAGTGAGGGGAATTTTAAAGAAGGTATATATCCTGGCTGCACCAGAACTCAAAAGTGGGGACAGTGTGTAATCTGCTCAGCGACTGTATATGCAGTCACCATCTTTGCAGCCAACTAGCCAAAGTATGTCCATTAACTAAGTGCAATTACAGAGAGTGAGAATATTGGATAATGACAGACAGAGCAGAAGTGGCAGCGATAGATGATCTGGTACAGTGGAGAATGTAAGTCAGCCCAGGGGCCTCGTCAGGTTGCTGAACTGCATTGGAGAGTAGACATAAGTCACAGGGGCTGTGCCACAGTGACCTGGGGCAAGTTGGTGTGAATGGTAAGTGGGTGCAGTCACATGAGGAGTCAGAGAAAAGTCGAAGTTTAAGCTTCCATTTGAAGACTCCTAAGGTAGCAGCAGATGAGATGTCAATAACAAGTGAGTTGAACCAGAGCATGGCTCGGTAGACAAAAGACCGTTGACCCTGGGAGGTTCAGCATTGAGGGATCTAGAAATATTGACAGACTGAGCCTCTGGTTCAGCATGAGTTGGTACTAGGGTGACAATATGGAGCCCTGCAGAACCCCACAGGACTGGGGTAGAGAGGCTAATTAATAAATCTCCGACAACACTCTCTGAGTCCTGCCTGCGAGGATGGATTGAAACCACCTAAGGACTGTACCTGATAATCCACAGATCAGCCATGGGTGCTCCAATAACACTCCATGGTCCACAGTATCAAATGCCGAAGAGAGAGATCTAGGAGAACCAAGATCAAACAGGTCCTCCAATCTCTCGCTATTAGGAGATCATTAAGTACCCGAACCAATGCTGTCTTGGTGCTATGCGTCTTCCTATATCCAGACTGTAGAAGCTCATAGACATCATGGATAGCAAGATGATCCTTCAGCTGCAGTGCAATAACCTTACCCCCTTGTCTGGGTCGAGGGAAGATTTCTTAAGGAGAGGTATCACCATCGTCTCCTTTAGGGGGTCAGGAAACACCACTGTCTCCCACAAACTCCAGACTATCTTATCCAGGGCTGGGCCAATCACCTCAATGCGTTCCACAAGAGACGTGTTGGGCCGGGTCCAGACTACAGTAAGTTGGTTGCATACTCTGGATGATCTTCACGATGTCAGTGATCGTCAACCGCCACAGTCAAACCAGGTGAACTGGTCACTAGCAACCTCCTGCCGACCTCTGAAACACCCACTAGAGGGCGCAGGACAGATTCTGGTCCTGATGGTGGCAACCATATCTGTAAACAGTATGCAACTCCATTAGTGTATAATGACTGCCGTGTTTTCTGTATGCAGCCTCTGCACTAACAGTATCTAACTCATAAGTTTCAAAGGAGAATCTGCACTGGGCTTGGGTGCTGGGGATACAACAGAGAAGCAAAGAATATACAATCCCACGCCACCACCAAAATAAAAGAAAATAGCAGCTCACAAGCTATATGAATCGTGCTCAAAGTTTATTAAAATGCTAGTGAAAACACATCTTGACATGTTCCGAATAAAATTCCTTTGTTAAAAGACATGCAGAACCCAGGATTATAGCATCATAGATAGTCTATAGTGGAGTTATCATTCTGAGCCAAACAATAAAAATACATTACCTGGTTACCCGTGAACAAAAACTAAATAAATAAATAAAAATAAAGTGCAAAATTTATTCAAAGTTAAAATAATAAAACATCCAAAAGTGCAGGTGAACATTAATTAAAGTCAACAATTAATCTGCAATCCACGACCAAAGATGAGACATAAATCATGTCCTGAAATATGCAAAATGAGTTAAATTAGGAACAAAGAGTCCCAAAAGTTCATAAAAGCAGAGCATTTATGCCCCAAGAGACATTGACAGCTGACAATTTCCCTCGAAATGTTATGTCACTATATGTGAAACATAATCTGCAAACAGAAAAACATATCATATTTACAGTTAAAATATATTATTTTGATCTATGGGAGTCCTTATGTTTGCATAATATTTTATATATGGGGAAATGTCAACGTTTTCATTCATACCTGGGTACTGGCAGGCTCCGAGGGTGTAAATCCAAAACCCATCCCTCTGCAGTAACAAATTGTTAAAATCTCCACCTTGAGGTTTTGGATATACTTTCTCAATAGCTCTAAAAATGAAAAGATGTCCCTGTTTGTCAGTAGCTTGCATCACATGCAGGGCTGTTGCATGTTTGACATCTCCATTTTTATGTTGCTTGCACGCATGTGCAAGAAACATAGTGCCATCATTGGAGATTTCGGAGGTGTGTCACCTCCTCCTCCAATTCAGTCAGTGAGCTGGCAGGTGCGGCCCCTGTAAGCCAATGCATTTTGGAGCTGTCTATGACACGCCTCCAAAATGCAGTGGCATACAGTTGAAGGGGAGCTACGCTCAGTGAGCAGAGATAAGAAGCCCACTGAAGCTTAGGCTCCCCACACAGGCTGCATGCCCCCGCATCTATCAAGTGAAATGACCGGGTGCCCAATCCCCTGGCCGCTGAGCTGCCCCCAGTTGTAGATGCCACGCTGGGAGCCCACCCAGCATGGCAATGAGTCATTTGGCCGACGGGTGCCTAATCCCCGCCGGCTGAATGCCCCCTAACGCCCTGTGCCACGCTGGGAGCCCACCCCAGCATGGCAAACGGTCCCACGATGTCTTTTTTTAACCTGAAAAAAAACGGTCTCCATGAGCGCCTCCCGACCCCCTCCCACAACCCGCACCCACCACTGCGACCCAGCCCCCACACCCCCCACCCCATACTTACTCTCCTGACTGGCCGCGACGATCTTCGTGGACCGGGAACACGCCTGCACACTTCAAAGCCGACCGCGAACTGAGGAAATGCCGGTAAGCTGTATAATGGCCTAGATGGGAAGTTCAACTTTGTTGCATATCTCAGGCATTTTTGGGAATTTTTGCACCAAATTTTCAACATGGGGTTTTTGGGACCCCTTCTCATGAATGATGTCACTGCCATGGCGTTATTTGGGCCTGAAGGGTGATTTCGCACAGTGACTGTGCAGTGACTGCGAAATCACCCTTCGGGCCTGAATACCACCATGACAGTGACATGTTGCCCAGTCATGGTATTCTATTAGGTTGGTCTGACATGATTTCCCTGAGATGAACCCATGCTGCTGCCCTACAGACCTGTCAGTCTCACTTCCATAGTGAATAAGCTAATGGAATCAATCTTGAAGGAGAGACTGATAACCTTCCTGGAGGTCAATGATCTCCAGGATGGGCAGCAGCATGGGTTCATCTCAGGGAGATCATGCCAGACCAACCTGATAGAATACCATGACTGGGCAACAAGGAACTGGACAAGGGCCATGCAGTGGATGTCCTATATTTGATTTCAGCAAGGCCTTTGACTCGTCCTCATGGGTGACTGGGTGCAAAGCTGGAACACATGGGGTGGGGACAAAGATTTATTTATTTATTTATTTATTTATTTATTTAACTTTTGTTTACCGGGTAAGTACACTAGACAAGTATTATGCTTATTTTCAGGAACGACCCGGGAGAGTACAACATAATGGTACAAAGACAACATATCAAATACAAGTCGACAGCATGGGCAATATAAGAGGGAAATACTGAGGGCACAACAGCATAATAACAGCAAGGCAAGATGAGAGAATACAGTGGGCACATATTACAGAGAAGTAGAAAGCAATGGTACAGCTTATGGTCATTTGGTTACGAGTATGATGAGTCAATAAAATATAATAAGGATACCAGGTTAACAGGGCCAGGGGTCTGCAGGCCAACAGTTCGATCCAGGTCAGGTAGTGGTATTGGAGTGGGGCGGGCAGCAGTAGAATCCGGGCAGCCCTGTAGGAGGCTGAGAAGCCCTGGGGAGGCTGGGACAGTCACATGCTGAGGCTTGTTTCAAGAAGTCCCACATAGATTTTCGGAGGCACTGATGGGAGGGGGCCAGGCGAACAGGCTCTGGGAGGGAGTTCCAGAGTTTAGGCGCACACACAATGAAGTCCCTTGCTCCCATGAGGGTTCTTGTGGCAGGGACTTTGAGCAACCCCTGGGCTTGAGACCTTAGCGAGTAAGGGGAAAAGTCAGCTGGTGGTAGAAGCTGGGGCCAGTCCCAATGGGGTACCCGTTCTGATCACCCTGCCGGTAAGGCAACCTATCCCAAAGTCCAGGTATCTGGCTGGGGAGAGACACCGGAGTTTATTATAGAGCTCACAGTGATGGTTGAGGCGAGGAGCCGCTAGGGTGAAACGGCAGATATTGTTGCATGCCGTATGCCACCTGGTGAGATGAGTCTTCGTGGAGCAAGGAAAAATATGCAGACCATAGCCGAGGGATTGAAGGAGGACTCCTCTCACTAGGGCAAGCCTGGCCGCAGGTGTAAGGTTGTACTTGGCCCTGTAGGCCAGTCCCAGCTTGCAGTTTACTGTTCTGCAGGCTTTAGCGATGTAACTTCCCATATCAAGTTGGGGGTCTAAAGTGAACCCTAAGTACTTGACCGAGTTCACCACAGGGAGGGAGGAGCCATCCGGATTGATTATGTTTGGGGGGGGGGGGATGTTGAGTCTTTTATTTTGGCAGTAGAGCCAAATAGCATAGCCTGGGTTTTTTTCAGGTTCAAGACCAGTTTAGAGAATGCACGACCGTGGAAGCCTTTAAGCGGGATTTGAAGACTTTTTTGTGGAACAAGGCTTTTGTGGACTGATGCTGTTATGAATTGTTGTTTTATATGTATATTCTGATTTTATGACTCATTTGTACAGTGCCTTGGTACTTGAAAGGCGCTAAATAAATAAAGTTTTATTATTTTATTATTATTATGATCCGTCCTAGGTCAGGACCTGATTAAAGTCCTCAGACAGGCTCTTGGTAAGAGTGGCCATGTCACTGGAGTGAGCCAGTATCACCAGGTCATCTGCATATAGGATGGTACTGCAATTTGTTGTCACTGTAGGCAGTTGGTTGATGTAGAGGGAGAAAAGAAGGGGACCAAGGACCAAGCCCTGGGGGACACCTGATGTGACCAGCAGGGGTATGGACAGGACTTTATTGAAGCAGGTCCGTTGCATTCTGCCATGTAGATAGTCCGAAAACCATTTCATAGCAGTAGGGGAAAAGCCAAGTGACCCCAACTGTTGACAGAGCAGATGGCTGGCTATATCAGGAATTGGCTTGGGGATAGACTGCAACAGGTGGTGGTGGGGGCAGAACTCTCATCTACCAAGCCACTGATCAGTGGTGTGCTGCAGAGCTCTGCGCTGGGGCCGGTGTTGTTTAGACTATTCATAATCAGATATAGCGCATGGGATAGAGAGCAGGATCAGTGTGTTTGTGGATGACACCAAGATGGGAGCTGTAGTGGATGACACAGAGGGGTAGCAGAGGCTAGAGAGTGACCTCACCAGGCTTGAGGAGTGGTCAGTGAGGTGGCTGTCACAAACGCACTCTGCAAGTCAGTGCCAACCTCCAAGCGCAGTAGTGTGAACAGGTAACAGACAGGGTAACCCTCCTGTCTGCTTTTGGGTCTGAATCATCTTTAGTCTCAAGTTCTGGGGATTCAAACTGTGAACCTTAGGCTAGCATACCCAAATGTACAGACTCAGATAATATTCTCTTAGGGGATACAATACATCTTTCGCTTAAGGGCACCTAACCAGGTATCCAAATGAACCCTTAAAACTCTATAAGAGACCTTAGGTATATTCTTACCTTTTTTACTCAAGCTGAGTAACACCATCAAGCCCTTGAACAGTTTTCAGACTTAATATCCATTCAGCAATAATATGCAAACAATGACTGAGGAGACCCAGGCAGTATCTTAAAGAAAATGTTTACTAAAAATGGATAAAAAAACAGTAAGATAAAATACAGAACAAATATCAAAGATCATCACAATCACATAAAAGAACAAGAGAAAAGCACAAAACAAAAACTCCTACCACAATACATTTAGACCTTTGCTGTCTAAAGTATTACCTCTGGAAGTGCTTAAGTTAGAGCAGAGAACTGTTTTTCTCAGAGTCCCAAAATAATATGACATACATTTCAGACACAAGTATCAGTTTAAACTTGTGTTCCACACCCTTCTGTGAGTCATCTAGCTTCTCCTTTAGAATATAAAATTACAAGCATGATTTCCTACCAGAGGTATGTTAAATAATGTGACATCGGAAGAATAAAGACATTTCATATAGGACTCTTTAATTAACTATTTTTACCTTTGAATTTAGCAATCCCAGCATTTGTCATTTAGGTGTTAAACTTGACAGGAACAGTCAAATTACCTCTTCTTTCCTGACGTCATAAATTTAGATTTTTGTTTCCATCTCAAAAGCCTGAGCCTGTCATAAAAGGTAATAAAATGCCCACTGGAAGGAAGGTAGTTAATTAACTGGTTCCCTTATCAGTTTTAATTACATCCTGTGGTTTCAGCTGCTGACACCTTATAATTTAAAGGGCCAAATCTCACAGACTGACATTTCATTCACAGACCATGTATTTATAATACCAATATCATACAATAATCATAACCAGCTGGCCAAGCGTCACAATCCTCCCCATCTAGACTGAATTTGGGAGCTCTATCCCCTGCATGGGATGAGCTCTACAAGTCAGTTTATTCCTGATACAGATGCGACAAGCCATCTGCATTCTGATTGGTTGCTCCAGCCCTATGTGAGATCGTCATGTCATACCCTTGCAAAGCAAGACTCCATCTTAATAGTCTACCATTTGTCTTACCCATTTGTGCCAGCCAAACCAGGGAGTTGTGGTTGGTTTGTACCTCAAAATGCTGCCCGTACAAGTATGGCTGTACCTTCTTTAGGGCCCGCACCATGGCAAGACACTCTTTTTCCACAGTAGAGTATGCCTGCTCCCTGGGAAGTAACTTTTTATTTAGGTACACAATGGAGTGATCCTTCCCTTGGTTGGATGTCTGGCTCAGTACTGCCCCAATACCCACATCTGAGGCGTCAGTCTGGACTATAAAGGGTCTGCTATAGTCAGGACTTGTCAACACAGGAGCACTGCACAGTGCCTCCTTCAGTCTGGTAAAGGCTTTTTCACAGGCTGGTTCCCAGGTAATTTTTTTAGGCATCCTTTTCTTTACCAGGTCAGATAGGGGAGCAGCCAGGGCACTGTAATTGGGTACAAATTTCCCATAGTACCCTGCTATCCCCAGAAAACTCCTGACCTGCTTCTGTATTTCTGGTCTGGGCCATGAGTTGATCACCTCTATTTTCTCTTGGTTAGGATGGAGCTGCCCCTGGCCTACAACATGCTCGAGGTATGCCCCTTCAGCCATGGCCACCTGGCACTTCTCAGCCTTGACAATGAGCTCGGCCCTCTGTATCCTTCCCAGCACTTCCCTAAGGTGGGACAGGTGTTCCTCCCAGCTGGCAATAAAGATGGCAATGTCATCCAGGTATGCCACACCATACTCCTCAGCACCATTGAACACCTGGTTCAGCAACCTTTGGAAAGTGGCTGGGACGTTCTTCATTCCGAAAGGCATTATTTAAAATTCAAATGAGCCTATCAGAGTGATGAAGGCTGACCTCTCCCTAGCTCTGTCAGTTAACTCTACCTGCCGATACCCCTTTGTCAGGTCAGTAGTCGTAAGGTAGGTCACCCCCCTAACTTGTCCAGGAGTTTGTCCGTCCGGGGCATTGGGTGGGTGTCTGACTTTGTGACTGCATTCAGTCCATGATAGTCCACACAGAAATGAGTAGAGCCATCTGGCTTGGGCACAAGGACTACGGGTGAGGCCCAGGGGCTGTGGGATCTCTGGATTACCCCTAAATCCAGCATTTCCTCCATCTCCCTCATAATGTCCTTTTGGACAGCCTCTGACTCCTGATATGCTGTCTGCCATATGGGCCTCTGTGTCCCTGTCTCCACATTGTGCATTGCTAAGGGGGTTAGTCCAGGCTTGGCACTAAACAGTGGGGCAAAATCTGCTAAAACTTCCCTTACTTCCTGGATCTTGTCCAGGGCCAACTGGGGTGACAATTTAACTGCCTCCACAGTGGACTCCCGCTTGCTTTCTTCCAGCAAGTCCAGAAGGGGGTCTCCTTCGTCTGTTCCCTCTCCAGGACTACATATTGCAAACATCATGTCAGCTCTATTAGCATATGGCTTCATCATTTTGACATGGTACATTCTTTCTATATATCTTCTGTCAGGTAACTCTATGCTATTGTTCACGTCATTTACCTTTCTGACTACTTTGTATGGTCCTGCCCACTCAGCCTGCAGCTTGTCCCTCCAGACCAGGATAAGGACCATGACTTCCTGACCCACTGTCTATGAGCGAGCTCTGGCTCTGCAGTTGTACCACACTTTTTATTTCTGTTGGGCAGCTGCCACGTTGCTCTGGGCTGTCCCCATAAGCTCCTTCAGCCTTTCCCTAAACCTAAGGACGTAATCCACTGTGGGAGCTCCCTGGGTGGCATGCTTGCCTTCCCAGTCCTTCTGGATCAAGTCTAGGGGCCCACATACCTGGCATCTGTATAAGAGCTCGAAGGGGGAAAACCCTGTCAACTCTTGGGGCACCTCCCTGTTTGTGAACAACAGGTGGGGAAGGTAATTCTCCCAGTCCCTCCCATGCTGTTCAGCAAACACTTGGATCATTGACTTCAAGGTACCATTAAATCTTTCCACAAGCCCATTGGCTTGTGGATGAGAAGGTGTTGTGCATTGCTGCACCACCCCACACCTGTCACACAAACATTTCATCAGGTCTGACATGAAGGAACCCCTTGATCGGTGATAACCTCCTTCGGAAACACAACATGAGAGAAAATCCCAAGTAAGTCATCTGAAACTTTCTCTGTCCTCAGTGAGGATAGGGTGACTACCTCTGGATACCGGGTGGCATAATCCACCACAGTCAGGATGAACCTCTTCCTGGAGAAGCTGGGGGTATTTAAAGGCCCCACAATATCCATTCCCACCCTCTGGAATGGCTCCTCCACTACAGGCAATGGAATTGAGGTGGCTTGGGTTTTCTTACCAGCCTTCCCTATTTCTTGGCACTTGTGACAAGACCTGCAATACTCCTTCACCTGCTGGGTGAAGTTGGGCCAATAGAAATTCTGGGCCAATTGCTGCATAGTGCACATGGTTCCCAGATGACCAGACAAGGGAATATTGTGTGCAACTTTGAGCAACTGCTCACGGTACCCCTGGGGAACGACACGCTGCCTGCCTATCACCCCTCCCTCTGTCTTAGCATCCTGCGGTACAGCAGTCCATTGTCCCAATAAACTTTATGTTTTCCGTCACCTCCCTGTCCTCTGTTAGAGTCTGCCCAAGCACTCAGCTTCTCAGATTAGGGCCACTTTTCTGAGCAGCTGCAAACTCCTTACACATTCCCAAGGCATGGGACAGGTCCCCTTCAGTCTCTAAACTAGGGTCCCTAGCTCTAGCATCAGAGCACTCTGGATCACTGTCATCCCTAACCCTCTGACAATGGGTCACCCTCCTTCTTCAGAATAACCCTCTATAGCTGTTTGGTTAACTGCTACTGGGGAAATTTCTACCCCTTCATTAGTCTCCATATCAGGAGACACAGGCTGGGGAACCAGCCTCCCAGTGGTTTCCACAGTGGTCTCTATAGGGTCCAGGGAACTACCATTTTCCCTTGCCGCTTGGCTACAGATAACTGCACACACCATCCTGTTTGAGATTGTTGCCAAGGATGACGTCAACTGCTAAAGTTTTGGCTACAGCCACCTGTTGCACAGTTCCCCCATTTCACTCCAGTCTAGGAGAACACTAGTGAGTAGCAATGTGGTCTCCTCCCCAGTGAACCCTTGTACAGTTTCAAATTTATTGGGTATAAGCTGACCAGGCTCTATCAGATCCCCTTTAACCAACGTCAGGGATGCCCCTGTGTCTCTTAACCCTTGTGTCTGTACACTATTCACAGTGACTGGGTGCATGTGTTCCTCATGTTCACAGGCATGCTTCCATGGACACACAAACAAGCCACTTTTTCCTAGCCCTGTTTTGTGTATTGCTCATCCTTTGGGACACAGTTTACAATACGCCCAGTTTCTTTGCAAACCCAACATTTGTTTCTTTTCTCAGAAAAATCTTTTCTTTGAAACCTGGGGCTGACTGTTTTTGGTGGAGGCACTGAGGGTTTTAGCTGCCCTGAAGGTGCGCTTTTCCCTTTCTGCACTGCCACGCCCTCCCCATTCACTCTCAGAGCAGGTCTGTTCTTGGCATAGTGGTCCGAGAGTTTAGCAGCCTCTTGCACCGTTTTGGAATCTCGGTCCTCCAGCCAGGTTTTCAGCTCTGCTGGGCATGCCCCAAAAAACTGCTTTAACAATATAGCATTTTCAATTTTATCTACAGATTTTGCTTCAATTCCTTCCCACCAACATTTTAAACATTAGTTTGTGGCTAGCTCCTCGTAACTCATGTCAGGGCTCTCCTGAGCTTACGGACTTTAGCTCTGTATGCTTCTGCAGTTAAATCATACTTTTTTAACAGTGCAGCTTTAAGTTTGCTGTAATCATTACTGTCCTCATTGTCCATTTGTCCCAATACATCTCAAGCTGTCCCGGTAAGTAGCGGGGATAGCCGGAATCTCCAGGACCCTCTAAGAATTTTTGGCTGAAAACATCATTTTTCAAAGGAGTTTAAAAAGGCATCCATATCTTCCCCTTCTTTAAATTCAGCTATCAATTTGGAATTTAATTTGTAACTCAGTCCTGTAGTTCCAGTTAAGCCCAAGCCACTTACCTGCTCTGGTGCTGGTGGTTAGAGCATAGTTTCTCCAGTTCATGTTGCTCTGCTCATGCTCTTCATGGTCTGCTTCTCACTGTTCATACTCCCCTTCTCTCTGCAGCTCGTTTCTGTCACTCCACATCTCAACTTTTTCTGCTCAGCCTCCCTCTGGTACTCCAGCTGCAACCAGCAACTCACTCTGCAACCTGATTACTTCTGGCTCCAGAATGCTGGTGACCTTCCCCTGCTGCTGTGGCCCTTGGCTTGCACTGGCCTTGCTGTCCTCCACACCGATCTGGACAGTACACTGCCACTGGACCCTCCACGCCTAAGGTTTGGTCCTTGTCTTGCCTAATCAAGAGTCACAAAGGAATAATCACACTTGGCATTCACACATCAGCACAATTTATTGCAAGCAAAAGATAATTACACTTCATTTAGCAGCAATGTCACTATCAGCATTAATGATTACACTTTAGCAATCATTCATTAGCAATATTACTATCAGCATTAATATATACTTCAATTAAGCAAAACATGATACATCACCGATTCTATGCTACATCCAAGCCTTTTCCCAGTAGCTGGGGAGCCCCCTTGTCAGCCTGGTTAGGAGTCTTGAACCGGGAGAAAGTTCCACAGTGATGCGTCCACCCTGCAGATGAGGCTTCCAACCAGGCATTGAGAAAGCTACATTTATATCTTATTCTATGCTAAAAATAATCGTGCAGCCTTCATAGTGTTGTTTTCCCACATTCTAGAAGCTGGCCGGGCTCCCAGGATGCTGAAAATTCACACCATAAGGACTGCTCAGAATTCCCTACACCTGCTAGGTCACTGTGCTCCAAACACTGGCCGGGTGCCTAGAACACTATGAGCTAAGCAGAAGTTTAAACAAAACTACAAAAACAGGTTGCCTGATAATTTGCGACCTTCAAGTCAGCAAAATACACTGTCTGAAGCAAAACATAATAATGAGGCTATCTAAAGAGCAAAACACCAATTAAATGAAGAAAATGGAGTCACACAATACAAAATGGAGTATAAAATGACATACATTACATGAAATAGCATACAAAATGGAGTGACAATAATCAACATATTATACTATCACTACATTCGGTCCTTTGATTATTGTGAATACGATTTGTATGATATTGGTACCATAGCAAAATTACTACGAATATAACATGATAAGTAACAAGTCCAAATAAGCAAGATAACTGTCACCACAGCAATGATTATGATAGGATGTATCAGAATATTTAACACTTTTGTAGCTGATGGAGACCATCCTGTAAAATATCCCACCAATAATGAGTAGTCTCTTGTTGAATCTTGAACTTAAATCAATCATTTTATTTTTAACTATCGTAGTTTGCACCTGACTTTGCACTAATGATTTATTTCTTATTGCCAAATGAGCCTGCATTACATCTGTTTCCTGAATTATCTGTTTAATTTTATTTAATGAGATACTCAATCTTGATTGATCTAAAATATTGGGCTGCTAATACAAAATAAGCTTCTGCTCATTATCAGGGACAAAGGTGTAAGTAGTATTTTCCCACCACAAATGAGTCACATTTCTTAAACAACCTGAAAAGGGACGTAGTTAAGTTATACATCCTAACAGTATTCTCCTGATTAGTTACTATACAAACATACTGGGGTCCTATTTCTGTAAACATGGTAAAGGTTATGGGTAAAATTGTCCATTGACACAAATTTATCAAATGCTCCAGTAAACAAGGTTCATAAAGTCTGAATGCTGTCCACATAGTATTCCATCAGCTGTTTTTGAACACAGACTTAAGTCATGGGTGGTGTTCTGACTATCTATATAATCTCCGTTAAATGTGGTAACCAAAACTCAGGATCAAATAATGGGGGAACAAAAATTACAGGTAATATTACATATTTACACATTATTTCAGGGTCACTAACATTATAATGTACCAATTGCCCTGAACAATAGGTATCTGTGCATTTTACTGTGGTGGATGACATTACAATCCAATGATTACTAGGAATCCATGATTTGAACACGGTCCTCCACACATATTCATTATTACTCATTAAATAACTCTGGGCCTTATTTCTTTGCATTATAGAATACATATGTCGCATTGTGCATTCTGTCCAATCAATAAATCACAAATATTTTCTGCTACCCATTCCCCATACCTGTGAAGCATTAAATAACTGCAAGAACTCAAAATCATAATTCAAAGTTAATCTTTGGGGTAAGAAAACAGTTGGCATCCATTGAGCTTGTGTTAATTAAGCTAAATACATCAATTCCTACTGCCTGAAGCCTGTTAGTCAGTATTTCTATCTAACACTATTTAAAATTCCCATGCCTGCCCCTGCTCCACCTAATAGCGTATCATACCAAGCTCTTCATATTTGCATTTTCTACTAAACATAAGCGTTATGTTAAAATGGATTACATTTTTCTGATACCGCTGCGCTTACTGATGTACATGTGGATGGAACCTTAACTATACTATCATTGCTAATTACAGGATGATTTTTCAACACTGTAATGTGATTCGCCCAAGTAGTTCTATTAGTTATTGCAGTAGCATTCATGCAGAATAACGTGTCTATGTCAATCAAAGTAATACTTGCATTGAAAATGTCTGTTTGATTCATGCAGCAATCAAGTCTATGTTGTACAGTCACCATGCAACTATTCGGTAGTTGCAGCATCTAATAGCAGTCTGGTTCTGTAATGTAATCCAATTTGTGTCCTGCATAGGTTGGACATATAATCGCCCTGCCATTGTCTCAACTGGTTTCCAAATGTTCACATCTGGTGAAAAAGTAATGTTCACTATAGGACATCCTTGGTTTTCAGGGCAAGTAAAGTTGTCTTGCACCCGTAAACTGGTGGAAGATTTCCAACCCCATTGTACAAGTGGGTCGCCAAGCTTCCAATATTCTTCCACCTGGGGTAATAGGCTTTACCGAATGGACCGTGAGAGAGAGTGTTATTCCTTTAGGATCCATTGAAGAACCTAGAAAATACACAGACTGATTATTCTTGAAGATAACATGTGTTCCTGGTACATATTCCATCTCTCTTTCCTGACCTGATAATTAACACTGTGTTGTCTCGTCGGTGGCTATCACCTCAGCTGGTTCAGGAGGGCCATTTGGGTTTGTAACCCATATTTTGGCACCATTGTTAAAACCTCCTGTAGATCTAAAACCTTTATCCCCCCTTGCTGTTAAGAGTGTGGGGGCTTGTCCCTTTATAGGGGTCACTTTGTTAACTGGAATAATTAACAATTGAGCCACTCTGTCATACCGTTGAATTAACAGATTTTGTTCTCTACTATTCAACAAAATTACTTTCACTTCTCCTTGGTAATCACAATCAATCACCCCTCCCAAAATTTGTATTCCCTTGAGGGCTAGTTCTGATTTAGGTGCTATCCAACCAAAATGTCTCGTGGAATTTGTATTCCAATACCAGTTTCTATCACTTGAATGTTTCTGCTGTTTATTCTGTATTCTTGAAGGGCATGTAAATCAAGTCCAGCAGCTTCTGGGTTGCCCTGCAAGAGACAGAGCTCCTGTATAATTTCCCAATATAACACTGTTTCTGTAGTTGAGTAAAGCGCACTTGCAAATTAGGAGTTATCATTGCATTAAGGGGTCTCAGATTCTCCAATTGGTCTATTATTTAAAATCTGTAATGCTTCATGCAAATTCTCTTCCATTTTCGTAGGCTCCCCCAATTTCCTAAACTGTTCTTTCAGCAATCCATTCATTCTCTCAATTAACCCTGCTGCCTGCAGGTAATAAAGGATGTAAATACCACTGTATGTTATGGGCTTGAGCATAGCTTGTACCATTTTCCCCTAAAATGGGAACCATTGTCACTTTGTATCTGCAAGGGTATTCCATAGTACAATATAATTCAGTCAATTACTCTCGGTGTTTCTTTTTCTGTGTAGCTTGTTTACAAGGGTATGCCAATAAATACCCTGAATATGTATCTACAACTGTGCAAGGCTATCGACATCCTCCACTAAGGGTAGAGGTCCAATGTAATCAATCTGCCAAATTTGTCCCGTAATTTCCCTCCCCAATTGTCCTTTCACAATATGAGGGATTGGTCTTTGTTGCCCATGTTGGTATATAGACACTGAGCAATAACAGTTTTAACCAAATCCAATGTTAGGTACACCTCCTATATGCCCACCTGTAAGTGGCTTTTCTCCAAATGTCCACATTTTTGATGCCCCATTTTGCCAGCCCTGATAACTGCTGACTTTGAGTTTCTTCAATATTCACTGGAAGAATCTTGGCTCTTTTCATCTGCAACAGAATTATACCATCGTTCTAGTGTATCTGAAGCACAATGAGCATCAACATGAAATACAGTGGTCTGAGTATTTGCACCATAGTCCATATTTCCCTGCACAGTTCTTTTCCCCATATTTTTTCGAATAAATTTTCCACTCATCCTTAGCTCAAGTGGGCAGCCAGGTTGTTAAACCATTGGCTACAGACCATGAATCAGTATAAATATGACATGTACCTGGGTTTCTTGTCTCAAAGCCTGATATACTGCATACAACTCAGCATATTGACTGCTTTTCCTTCTCCTGATGTTACCAAAACTTTTCAGTGTGTGGACAATAAGCTACTGCTTTCCAGTATCTCCTATTTCCCACATATTTGGCTGAGCCGCCTGTAAACCATACATGTGCTCAGTCAGAAACGGCAGCTCATCAAAAGGCTTGCCCCATTTCACAGGTGATTCTTGAATTTCAGGCATTTTTCCTCAACCTATTCTCCTCTAGAGGAATTTCAGTTACCTTCTCATGGAGGGCTGCTATTCCCCAATTCCTACCTTTGCTCGATCCTGAATATACCATTTCCATTTGATAATGCTAGCTTCCTGAGCATGTCCTATTTTGTGAGTTCTAGGGAGCTTTTTACCCATTGCATAATGGGTATCTCTGGTCTCAATGCTACCTCATGACCCACTGTCATTTGTTCTGTCTCTATCAGAGCCCAGTAGCATGCTAGTAGTTGTCTCTCAAAGGTGAGTATCTGCTACCTACCTCTGGGAGTTTCCTATTCCAAAACCTAGTGGCACTTTCTGTCTCCCTTGCTTCTGCCACAAACTCCAGTTTGCATACTGCCCAGTTACGGACACATTTAATTCTACCTCCCCTCCTGCAGGGGCCAAAGGTCTAGGCTTGCTGCACTGCTTCCTTAGCCTTATCAAATGCTTTTGTTGCTCATCCCCATTCAAACTCGTATTTCTTTCTGGTCACTTTAATAAGAGGAGCTAGTATTTGCCCTAAATGGGTATATGTTGTCGCCAAAATCCAAACAAACCCACAAATCTTTGTGTTTCAGTTTTGTCTTGTGGAGTCGAAAAGTCCAGTATTTTCTGTCATGCCTTGGACAATATTTCTCATGCCCCTGTTCCATTGAATTCCCAAAATTTTACTGTTTGGAAGGACCCTGTACCTTGTCTGGATTAATTTCCATCCTTTCTTCCTCATATGATCAATGGTCTCATCTAGTAACTGCTGTACTTTATCTTGATCAGCCCCTGGATCAAGATATCATCAATGTAATGAGAAATCTGCATGCCATCCGCAGCTTCAACTCATCAGGTGTTCTGCCACCATCCGGTGGCAGATGGTGGGGCTATGTACATATCCCTGAGGTAATCTAGTGAAAGCATATTGCCTCCCTGCCATGTGAAGGCAAACTGGTCCCAAAACTTTTCCTCAATCGAATAGTAAAGAATGCATTAGCTAAATCAATAACTGCATACCATACCCTTTGTGCCTTTGTATTTGTTTCTATCAGGGTGACGGTGTCTGAACGGCAGCCGTCAATGAAGGGTGTACTTGTTCAATTCCCTATAATCTACTGTCATCCGCCATGATCCGCTACTTTTCTTGACCGGCCACACAGGATTGTTCCAAGCTGTTGTTGTGGGTTTAAGCACTCCTGCCTCTAATAGATCTTTAATAGTGGCAGTTATCTCCTCATGCCCTCCTGGTATTCTATACTGTTTCATACAGATAATTTTGTAGCAGGTGGAATGGCTACTGGAGGCATCTGCACCTTCCCACTACTACTGGTCTTGCTGAAATGTAAGGTTTTACTCCAAATTGATATTGTCCATCAGACAATTGCAACGTCATCCCCTTTAGTATGTCTATTCCTATAATGTATTCCGGAATCGGAACAATCATTACACAATATTTTCTCCGGGGCAGCTGACCTATTTTCAGTTCCAAAATGGTCTGCACTGCCTCAATTTGTTTACCTCCTAATCCTGTAATTACCACTCGCTGACCTTTGTGTTTTGCTGGGTTCCCATAAATTAATGAGGCCTCTGCCCCAGTGTCAATTAAAGCTCGTACTTTTTGGGGTGAGCCACTTTTCCAATTAATTTCCAATTCTACATGAGGTCTAAAATCCCTCCTAGCCCACCCTTCTACTGGGGCTTGGCCTTCATTTCAGTCATATTTTAGGTTTTTCAGTTGCTGCAACTCCCTAACCAGGTACAAATCACTAGGATACAGATCTGCATATTCCTGCTCCGGTCGGGGTGACTCAATGGATCCCTGAGTGGGAGCCCCCCCCACCCGGACATACTTTCATCATCAAACTCTGCCGGGGAGCAGTTGGACTTACAGACTCCTGAAGAGACATGTACATCTGTCTTTAACTTTGAATTGATCTGCTTATTTACTCATTTAGTGTTCAACTCCTCTTTTGTACATTTCCCACATATCAGGGTACTGATCCCATCAATGTTTTCCCTTGCCACCCCATCCTTTAAGAGAGCCAGGAACATATCTCTCCTAGAAACTCGCCTCAGGATTGGACCGCTGTTTATCCTGTCCTGAAGAATCATATAAACTAGACCCCTTTGGGCCCTAATCTCCCAGTTCCCTAACTGCCGTATTGCCTCTAGCACTACACCTACTGTTTTCCCGTCTGATTAATCAACAAAGTCATCATTACTGCCTTATATGCAGCTGGTGCAGTTTTGATAATCTTATTACGCATAGACACTGGCACAACAACACTCATTAAATGAGCATGGTCTTCTGTGGAGACCGCAACTTTCATCATTTCCATTTTAATGTTTTGTATACAGTCCTTAAGGTAAACCATGGTTTACTATCCTCCAGCCAGTCACTCACCGTCGGATACTTGTGTTTGCAAGCCATAGCCACCACGTCCAGCATCGTGGCATAGCCCTGCCCTGTATTCAGAGGGTCTGAGCGCCTCCTTCACCACAGGGTCATAGCTTAGTGACGGAAACCTAGGGGCATCAGTTTCATCTAAGCTTACTCCATCCGCCCTGTGTCATACAACCTCACCAGCTATCTCAACAAACTCTCCCCTGGTGTGTACGGCTCCAGGAGGTCTGATACCTCCTGTTGAGAAAATCCTCCACTACATCTCGATTCCTAGGATTTCTGATCCAACACTTCAGTACGCCTTCTAGACACTGGCTGTGCATGCAATATTGGAACCTTACGTCCCTCAGCCTTTTCTTCTTTATCTGAGGCTGACCTTTCCTCATCTGTAGAAACCAAATATCTCCATCCCATGTTTCAGGATCCCAGTGGGCTCCTGCCCTAGCTATTGCTAGGCTTACCTTTTTCCTACTAACTCTGCCCTCCTCTTTTATACTTGTATTAGTTGCCACCGGACAGCTGCATTTTCTGCAACTGTCCGATAGGTATCCAATTTATCACTCAGCAAATGATTTTGACATTGTAACATCACAACTTTACTTTCCAAATCACAAACCTTTCGTTCCAACTCTGTCTTTTCACTAAGAAGTCCCACTACCTTTTCATGCATCTTCCTATAGGCAGACAATAAAATCCACCCCTGCGCCCCAAGGCAGCACATTCTTTCCCTTTTGCCACAGGCACTTTTTCATACATGTAACAACATCTGCAGGCTCAGAACTTTAAACAGGATTCCCAGTGTTCACTCAACCCTGCACAACATGACCACTCAGTGGCTAATCAGCATAAGGTTGGTTTTCCCAACCAGGAATTTCCACTTGTGCACATGCAACATTAGACTCTTTTCTTTAAACATTTTACTTCACCTTAGTGTGTACTTTCCTTTATGAATCCTGCCGAACGCCAAAATTGTCTTGCCTAATTGAAGAGTCACAAAGGAATAATCACACTTGGCATTCACACATCAGCACAATTTATTGCGCAAAAGATAATTACACTTCATTTGGCAGCAATGTCACTATCAGCATTAATGATTACACTTTAGCATTCATTCATTAGCAATATTACTATCAGCATTAATATATACTTCAATTAGCAAAACATGATACATCACCGATTCTATGCTACATCCAAGCCTTTTCCCAGTAGCTGGGGAGCTCCCTTGTCAGCCTGGCTAGGAGTCTTGAACCGGGAGAAAGTTCCACAGCGATGCGTCCACCCTGCAGATGATGCTTCCAACCAGGCATTGAGAAAGCTACATTTATATCTTATTCTATGCTAAAAATAATCGTGCAGCCTTCATAGTGTTGTTTTCCCACATTCTAGAAGCTGGCTGGGCTCCCAGAATGCTGAAAATTCACACCATAAGGACTGCTCAGAATTCCCTACACCTGCTAGGTCACTGTGCTCCAAACACTGGCCGGGTGCCTAGAACACTATGAGCTAAGCAGAAGTTTAAACAAAACTACAAAAACAGGTTGCCTGATAATATGCGACCTTCAAGTCAGCAAAATACACTGTCTGAAGCAAAACATAATAATGAGGCTATCTAAAGAGCAAAACACCAATTAAATGAAGAAAATGGAGTCACACAATACAAAATGGAGTATAAAATGACATACATTACATGAAATAGCATACAAAATGGAGTGACAATAATCAACATATTATACTGTCACTACAGTCCTTTACAGTCACAGTCTGTGACTCGATGCTCTGGGTATCTGCTGCCATCACGGCATCTATGAAGTTCTGCTTGTTGGCTTCCCTCATACAGGACTCCTCTGTCCTGGCACAACTGACTCAAGTAGTCTGCAGTGTACCCACTGTAGTTGGACGCCATCTTCTTCCCTAACTATGACCACTCTAACTTGCACTTAAAAAAAAATAAATAAATAAAACAGATAGGAACTTGACTGTAAGCCAAGTGATATAGTTCTGTTTCCTTTTTTTAAAAATAAATCACTGCCTTATTTTACAAGTGAGCTGTACAATATTAAGCTGACGCACTGAACAATTAAAGCTTGTGTTACCAAATTTATCCTCACCATTGCCAACCAAATTTGTCACAAACTCACTCAGCAGGTCAGGCCCTCTGCTCCCACAGTGCCAACCTCTGAGCGCAGTAGTGTGAACAGGTAACAGACAGGGTAACCCTCCTGTCTGCTTTTGGGTCCAAATCACCTTTAGTCTCAAGTTTGGGGGGATTCAAACTGTGAACCTTATGCTAGCGTACCCAAATATACAGGCTCAGATAATATTCTCTTCAGGGGGATGCAATATATCTTTTAGAATATAAAATTACAAATGATTTCCTACTAGGAGGTATGTTAAATAATGTGACATCAGAAGAAAAAGAGATTTACTATATATAACTCCTTAATTAAGCATTTTCATTTGAACTTAGTAATCCCAGTATTTGTCATTTAGGTGTTAAACTTAGTAGGAACAGCCAAATTAACCCTTCTTTCCTGATGTCATAAACTTTTATTTATTTATTTAGTTTTGTTGACCGGTAAGTGCACTAGACAAATCCTGCCTATTTTCAGGCACAACCGGGGGGGGATACAGATGAATGCCAACTGACCTTGAACCAGATTAAGCTGTTGGTGGTATTTTAGTGAATGAGGAAATTTGGCCAGGACACCGGGAAATCCCTACTCTTTTCGATAAGTGCCATGGGATCTTTAGCATCCACCTGAACTACCACCAATCCAGGCAGATGGGACCTCCGTTTAACATCTCATCTGAAAGACGGCACCTCAGAAGTGCAGCACCCCTCTCGTGCTGCACTACAATGTCAGTATTGGGATATTAACCCAAGCGCCAGATGTGGGAACTGAACCCACAGCCCTCTGATCTCCCAGCCTCAGAGGTGAGTGTGCTACCTACTGAGCCACTGACACTGTAGATTTTGTTTCCACTTCAAAAGCCTGAACCTGTCATAAAAGGTAATAAAATGCCCACTGGAAGGAAGGTAGTTAATTAACTGTTTCCCTTATCAGTTTTAATTACATCCTGTGGTTTCTGCTGCTGACACCTTGTAATTTAAAAGGGCCGAATCTCACAGACTGCCATTTCATACACTAACCATTTATTTAGAATACCAATATCATACAATAATCATAACCAGCTGGCCAAGCATCACAACTGGCAACTAGGATGAATACAAAGAAGTGCAAAATTACATCAGGCAAGGAACTGAGAGAGGAATATTGGCTGGTGGTGCAGTTAGGGGTCACTGAGGAAGAGAAGGACCTGGGGTCACAGTAATGGGGAGCATGAGTAACTCTGCTCAGTGCAGGAGGGCAGCGGCTAAGGCAAATAGGATGCTGGGATGCATTGTGGGGATTCTCATCCAGGCACAAGGAGATGATCCTGCCCTGTACAGGTCCTTGGTCTGACCGCACTTGGAGTACTGTGTGCAATATTAGCTTCCTTACCTGAGGAAGGATAGCAAGCTTCTTGAGGTGCTGCAATGCAGGGCACTGGAAATGATACAGGGGATAAAGAGCAAAACCTATGAGGAAAGGCTGAATCACTTGAGTTTGTTCACCCTGGAGGAGAGAAGGGATGGGGGGGGGACATGAGTGAAACTTTTAAGTACTTGAGGGGATCAACAAATCTGGTGCAGAAGGGCTGTTTAAGCAAAGTAAAGGAAGGGACATGAGGGGACATGGGCTGAGATTGGAGGGAGGAGGCAGGTTCAAGAGGGAGATGAGAAGGCATTCTTTCATGGAAGGTTGTATTAAATGGAATGCTCTGCCAGAGGGGTGGTGCTAAGCAGAATGGTGGGGAGTTTCAAAAGGGCATGGGACAGGGCATGGAAGGGGCTGGGTAAAGGACACTGAGGAGTTCTAGGAGGTGAGGGTGGGGGTGGGACAGCTGCACTATAGGGGCTAGCTGACATATGAGCAGACTTGATAGATCGTAAGGCCTGTTTCTGCTGGCAAGTTTCGTATGTTTGTATAATAGCAGTGATGCACTCCAGGGTGTGTCGTGCTGGGATAATGTCACTTCTTGGGTGTTGAACACACCCGGCCTATGGCCTTGTGCTTCAACCACCCGAGGCATGGCATGATCCCAGCACGACACACACCCTGTGCTTAATTCTATCCCATTGTGTGGGTTAAAAAATCATTTTCCTGAAATGGCTTTGCAGTAAATACATTTTTGACATTTGAAGCAGCCAGCATATTTATTAGTCATCCATGTCAGCCTGCTGCATCGGTTTAACTTGTTTGCTATGTATTAATTGATCTCTTAAAGTGACCCTCTCCTATATTCCATCCATGGTGCTGTGTTGCGAATCTCACACAGACCAGGGTCACCTCAGAATATTCCAGTTTTTCCTGATAATTTCCCCCACCTTAGAGGCATGATCAGAGAAAGTGGTGACAAAATGAAATCTTGTACTAGTGGTATTTCTGTGTTGTGTCCCATTTAACAGCTCATGTCTCTCAGTGTTTTTAACAGTAGCAGATATCTCCTGTAAAGCCTGTGTGTTATAGCCTCGTTTGACAAATCTTTCAGTTAGATCTATTGCAGCTCTTTCACAACTCTCTAAAGTGTGACAGTTTCATCAAAGCCTCAGGTATTATCCCTTAGGGATGTTTTGAACTACATGCCAAGGGAGGCAACTAGAGGACATAAGTAGGGCATTGTGCTCACATTCTTTCCTATAAATAGCAGTGCTGAGATTCCCTCTTTGATATTTTGAGATGCACAAATCCAAAAATGTACCTCTTCCTTACTGGTTGTGTATGTCAGTCTGAGGTGCAGGTTTGTCTGGTGCAGATATTCAATGAAGGAATCACATTCTTATAGGTTTCCCTTCCAAACCACCAGTATGCCATATAAAAACAACATCATTATTCTGTTTCATGGAAAAATGATTAGTGTTAGAATCTGTCACCACCTCAGACTCTCATTTGTCAACATAGAGGTTTACCAGGCTGGAGGCAAAGGTCGCCTCATCGCCATTCCTTTGGTCTGTAAATAGAAATCACCTAGAAAAGCAAATGCATTAAATTTTAGTACACATTCTGATAATTTAACCAGAAATTCAGTAGAGGTGTTGCATCTTTGTCCTGTGTGTTAAGATAAAAAGCAATGCTGTCTAAAGCCTCTTCTTTCGGTATATTCGTGTACAGGGATTCCACATACAAGGTAATGAGTTAGGAATGCCTGTTCACTTACATATCTTTCAAAGCCTGCAAAATGTCCTCATGTCCTTAATATAGAAGCCAAGTTGTTATACAAATGGTCTTAGTTGAAATTTACATATGGTGAGAGGGGCTCTATCAGAGACCCTATCCCACTGACTATTGGTCTCCCGCGGGTGAGCTGAGGTTTTCTTTTATTTTGGTGGCAACTGTGGAATTGTGTGTTCTTTGCAGTATCTAACTCACTGGTGTATAATGACTGCAGTGTTTGTGTGTATACAGTCCCTGCACTATCAGTATATAACTCACTAGTGAATAATGACTGCAATGTTTGTCTGTATACAGTCCCTGCACTAACAGTAACTAACTCATTGTTGTACATGACTGCTGTGTTTGTCTATATACAGTCCCTGCACTAACAGTAACTAACTCATTGGTGTATAATGACTGTCATGTTTGCCTGTATACGGTTCCTGCACTAACAGTAACTAACTCATTGTTGTACAATGACTGCTGTGTTTGTCTATATACAGTCACTGCACTAACAGTAACTAACTCATTGTTGTACAATGACTGCTGTGTTTGTCTATATACAGTCTCTGCGCTAACAGTAACTAACTCATTGTTGTATAATGAGTGCTGTGTTGTCTAGCTACAGTTCCTGCGCTAACAGTAACTAACTCACTAGTGTACAACAAATGTTGTGTTTGTATACAGTCCCTGCACTACCAGTAACTAACGGATTGGTGTATAATGACTGCCATGTTTGTCTGTATACAGTCCCTGCACTAACAGTAACTAACTGATTGGTGTATAATGACTGCCATGTTTGTCTGTATACAGTCCCTGCACTAACAGTAACTAACTCATTGTTGTACAATGACTGCTGTGTTTATCTACATACAGTCTCTGCGCTAACAGTAATGAACTCATTGTTGTACAATGACTGCTGTGCTTGTCTAGATACATTCCCTGCACTAACAGTAACTAACTCATTGTTGTACATGACTGCTGTGTTTGTCTATATACAGTCCCTGCACTAACAGTAACTAACTCATTAGTGTATAATGACTGTCATGTTTGCCTGTATACAGTTCCTGCACTAACAGCAACTAACACACTGTTGTACAATAACTGCTGTGTTTGTTCAGATACAGTTCCTGTGCTAATAGTAACTAACTCATTGTTGTACAATGACTGCTGTGTTTGTCTATATACAGTCACTGCACTAACAGTAACTAACCACTGTTGTACAATGACTGCTGTGTTTGTCTATATACAGTCTCTGGCTAACAGTAACTAACTCACTGTTGTATAATGACTGCTGTGTTGTTAGATACAGTTCCTGTGCTAACAGTAACTAACTCACTAGTGTACAACAACTGTTGTGTTTGTCTGTATATAGTCCCTGCACTGACAGTAACTAACTGATAGGTGTATAATGACTGCTGTTTGTCTAGTATACAGTTCACTGTCTAACATTAACTAACTCATTGCTGTACAATGACTGTTGTGTTTGCCTGTATACAGTCTCTGCACTAACAGTAACTAACTTATTGTTGTATAATGACTGCTGTGTTGTCTAGATACAGTTCCTGCGCTAACAGTAACTAACTCATTGGTGTATAATGACTGCTGTGTTTGTCTATATACAGTCACTGCACTAACAGTAACTAACTCATTGTTGTACAATGACTGCTGTGTTTATCTATATACAGTCTCTGCGCTAACAGTAACTAACTCATTGTTGTACAATGACTGATGTGTTTGTCTATATACAGTCTCTGCGCTAACAGTAACTAACTCACTGTTGTATAATGACTGCTGTGTTGTCTAGATACAGTTCCTGTGCTAACAGTAACTAACTCACTAGTGTACAACAACTGTTGTGTTTGTCTGTATACAGTCCCTGCACTGACAGTAACTAACTGATAGGGTGTATAATGACTGCTATGTTTGTCTGTATACAGTCACTGCACTAACATTAACTCAACTCATTGCCGCACAATGACTGCTGTGTGTGCCTGTATACAGTCTCTGTGCTAACAGTAACTAACTTATTGTTGTATAATGACTGCTGTGGTCTAGATACAGTTCCCTGCGCTAACAGTAACTAACTCGCTAGTGAACAACTATTGTGTTTGTCTGTATACAGTCCCTGCACTAACAGTAACTAACTCATTGTTGTACATGACTGCTGTGTTTGTCTATATACAGTCCCTGCACTAACAGTAACTAACTGATTGGTGTATAATGACTGCCATGTTTGTCTGTATACAGTCCCTGCACTACCAGTAACTAACTGATTGGTGTATAATGACTGCCATATTTGTCTGTATACAGTCCCTGCACTAATAGTAACTATCTCATTGGTGTATAATGACTGCTGTGTTTGTCTATATACAGTCACTGCACTAACAGTAACTAACTCATTGTTGTACAATGACTGCTGTGTTTATCTACATACAGTCTCTGCGCTAACAGTAATGAACTCATTGTTGTACAGCTGCTGTGTTGTCTAGATACATTTCCTGCACTAACAGTAACTAACTCATTGTTGTACATGACTGCTGTGTTTGTCTATATACAGTCCCTGCACTAACAGTAACTAACTCATTAGTGTATAATGACTGGCATGTTTGCCTGTATACAGTTCCTGCACTAACAGCAACTAACACACTGTTGTACAATAACTGCTGTGTTTGTCTAGATACAGTTCCTGTGCTAACAGTAACTAACTCATTGTTGTACAATGACTGCTGTGTTTGTCTATATACAGTCACTGCACTAACAGTAACTAACTCACTGTTGTACAATGACTGCTGTGTTTGTCTATATACAGTCTCTGCGCTAACAGTAACTAACTCACTGTTGTATAATGACTGCTGTGTTGTCTAGATACAGTTCCTGTGCTAACAGTAACTAACTCACTAGTGTACAACAACTGTTGTGTTTGTCTGTATACAGTCCCTGCACTGACAGTAACTAACTGATAGGTGTATAATGACTGTCATGTTTGTCTGTATACAGTCACTGCACTAACATTAACTAACTCATTGCTGTACAATGACTGCTGTGTGTGCCTGTATACAGTCTCTGTGCTAACAGTAACTAACTTATTGTTGTATAATGACTGCTGTGTTGTCTAGATACAGTTCCGCGCTAACAGTAACTAACTCGCTAGTGAACAACAACTGTTGTGTTTGTCTGTATACAGTCCCTGCACTAACAGTAACTAACTCATTGTTGTACATGACTGCTGTGTTTGTCTATATACAGTCCCTGCACTAACAGTAACTAACTTATTGGTGTATAATGACTGTCATGTTTGCCTGTATACAGTCCCTGCACTAACAACAACTAACACACTGTTGTACAATGACTGCTGTGTTTGTCTAGATACAGTTCTTGTGCTAACAGTAACTAACTCATTGTGTATAATGACTGCTGTGTTTGTCTATATACAGTCACTGCACTAATAGTAACTAACTCATTGTTGTACAATGACTGCTGTGTTTATCTATATACAGTCTCTGCGCTAACAGTAACTAACTCATTGTTGTACAATGACTGATGTGTTTGTCTATATACAGTCTCTGCCCTAACAGTAACTAACTCACTGTTGTATAATGACTGCTGTGTTGTCTAGATACAGTTCCTGTGCTAACCGTAACTAACTCACTAGTGTACAACAACTGTTGTGTTTGTATACAGTCCCTGCACTAACAGTAACTAACTGATTGGTGTATAATGACTGCCATGTTTGTATGTGTACAGTCACTGCACTAACAGTAACTAACTCATTGTTGTACAATGACTGCTGTGTGTGTCTGTATACAGTCTCTGCGCTAACAGTAACTAACTCGTTGTATAATGACTGCTGTGTTGTCTAGATACAGTTTCTGTGCTAACAGTAACTAACTCACTAGTGTACAACAACTGTTGTGTTTGTCTGTATACAGTCCCTGCACTAACAATATCTAACTGATTGGTGTATAATGACTGCCATGTTTGTCTGTATACAGTCCCTGCACTAACAGTAACTAACTCATTGTTGTACAATGACTGATGTTTGTCTATATACAGTCCCTGTGTTAATAGTAATTTACTCATTGGTGTATAATACCTGCCGTGTTTTTATACAGTCCATGTTCTAGTCGAATCTACCTCACTGGTGTAAAATGACTGTCCTGTTTTTACGTATACAGTCCCTGCACTACCAGTATCTAACTCATTAGTGTATAATGACTGGTGTGTTTGTCTGTATACAGTCCCTGGACTAACAGTAACTAAATCACTGGTGTATAATGACTACTGTTCTTGTCTGTATATAGTCCTATTTCCTGCACTACTATCTAACTTGTTGCTGTAGAATGACTGCAATATTTGGTCATATACAGTTCCTGCAATACCAGTATATAAGTGATTGGTGTATAATGACAGCCTTGTTTGTATACCATCCTGCAGAGTCACTCTGTAACTCTCTGGTGCATAATGGCTGTCGTGCTTGTCTGTATACAGTCCCTGCACTGCCAGTATCTAACTCAGTGGTCTACAATGATTGCAGTGTTTATTTGTATACAGTCCCTACACTGCCAGTATCTAACTCATTGATGTATTATGACTGCAGTGTTTGTCTGTGTGCAGACCCTGCACTAACAGTGTCTAACTCCCTGGTGTATAATGACTGCAGTGTGTGTCTGTATGCAATCCCCACACACCTGCACTAACAGTATCTAACCAATCAGTGTCAAGTGTTTCAGCAGGATTGACTGTCACCTTTGAGACTGGAAGATTAGAAGGTTGTGGCTTCTATCCCCATACCAGGAACATAAGGGTTAAATCTTAGTGCTGACTGTATAGTTCAAGCAGGAGGGGTGTGTTGGACTTCTGAGGTGCTGTCTTTATAATGAGACATTAAAGAAAGGTCTCAATAGCCTGTTCAGGCTGGCATTAGCGATCCCATGGCACTTCTTAAAAAGAGTAAGAGAATTGTATTGCTAAAGAAACCAGACAGACACATTAGAGAAACACAAACCAAGTCAGAAAAATGTAATACAAAACAAATTCATGAGCAAAATGCCAAAATAACTGTAAAAGAAAAATGAAAATATTCCAGTGTGTTAACTTAAAGCAATGCCAGAACAAAATATAGGATAGTGTATGGCAGCCCATACACAACAGTGCTATTCTTACACTGAGTGGTTACTATGATGTCAAGGTCCTTGAGAGTGACACTCAAGTGGTCCCTTTGACATCATAGTACCCACGAGGTAAGGAAAAGCACACAGAGTCCTACTAGGACTGTGTAGAGGTCAGCACTAACTAGAAAGACTTAGGACTAGAAGTCTCAATTATATGAACAAATGTATTTTATTAATCCTATATTGGAACAGAAACAGCTCACCTACATAGCAGAAATGTGGCAGTCACTGACACGAGCTAGAAACACTGGCTACTTCCTGGTAATGTAGAAGCTGCATGCTTAATACCCGACAGTCATAGCCCAATGTGTGAATAGCTTCTACTAAGACTGGAAAACAGGGCTAATCGAGCCTGAGAGAAATGATTTTCAAACCTCTCTGATTTTGCACTCATTTTCCCTGTGCCATACAAAACAAAAAAAAACAAATCGGTGGCCCACAATACCCGTCAGACTTGCTGCAGATGAGAAAGGTGTGTTACGTGCTTATGTATTGACTCACAGTCATCATCAGAGTGTAAGAAGAATGTTGTTTTGTGTTGGGGCTGCCATACACTATTCTGTGTAGTGTATGGTAAAAAACAACCAAAATCACTTCGTTTTTGTGCTGACTCAAGCAGTTCTTATATTCTGCTGTTTGTAATTTACCACCATCTGCCTGCCAGCCAGCTCGCACTCATGATGCTTCAACCACCCGCCATCCTATGAACAGCCCTAACGAGGGTGGTTGCACTGTGACGTAGCTACTAATGCAGAATGAAAAGTCATTCTGTGTTAGTAGCGACGTCGCTACTGCAGCAGAATGACTTTTTCAAGTGTATGGATCTCCATATACAAGAGTGTTCCATCATACACTATAATCAAATAAAGAATAAGAAGTCTAATCTAGGCAATACCCAAAAAAGGTAACTAAATCTCCATCCAAGATGCACACAACAGAACAGGAAAAAAACAAGTAATATAGCAGACCTGCGCCACACATTTTATAACCAAAAAATGTAATGCCAAAAGGTATGGTACCGAGTGTTCATGACACAGTTTTTTTCTCTGTCCCATACTGTCCTTAGTGCTGTTTCAATAATTTTAACTACAGACTGATAAGAAGGTTGGAGCTGTTGCAAAACATACTGGCATCTTGTCCACCACTAGCATAACTTAAGGCAGACAAAAATTACCAAGAGTGCTGTTGTTATACCTCTTGTATTGCAAGAGAAAATCTACTAAAATTATATTGCAGTATGTTAGCCTTTCCAACTGTATGGGGCCCCAGCTAAGAGGCAGAAATTGCCCAAATCCCTTTGAATAAGCACAATCCCTGAAAAAAGTTTTCCATACTTATCTGTAGCTGACACTCTCATCATGGGAAACACTTCCAGTCATTTATGCTCCAAGTTCTTTTTTACTCTCAGATGGCCACGGGAACACAACTGTATCACATCCCAAGTATTTTGGTACTCTTTTATCCATCAGTTGCAAGATTACCTGTTGAGATTTTTCTGGGTGACAGAATGGGAATTCAGGTGCCTGTATGTGGATATTTACCATGACCCCCTTATATAGTTGCAGTCTATATAATATAATCACTATCTGTTTTTTGAGTTTCCGTAGGCTAAGTAGTTTTTTTTGAAAGCCAGAATAGCGCCAATCTTTCGACCAAAAAATCCCATTTATACAAAAATGCCATAAGGCACCCTTGAGCCAATTACGCAAAATACCACCGGAATCCTTTATGCCTGATTTTAAAGTAAAATCAAAAATAAAAGTGTGGAAAAAAGTACAATTGGATCAATTGTTTTAACGTAGCATAATGTATAGCAGTCAGTGTGAGACGAATTTTGTTTAAAAAAACTGATTTTTTGCACTGACCCCAGTTACTTTATTTTTTATAATTTATTGGGAGACATTGATCAACTAAAACAACAGTCCGGAGTTGATTTGTGGTTTGAATATTCATTTTTACTTACTGTGCACAAAGACTGGAGCCGGAGAACAAGCTGGAATTTGAACTGCTGAATAAATAAAATGAATATATGCTAACTTCTTCTGAACAGATAAAAACACCAACCTTGGACTGTTGGAATTTGATTTAAGTTCAGGAACAATCACAGGTTAAAGAAAATCTCACCCTGAAGTCACATTCGACAAAGGTTTCCATGACAACCATCAAGACCTTGAAGGCATTAATGGGCTGTTGGAATTATAGTAAAAAAATCCCAAGGATGAAATCAGAAGTTATTTCAGCCTTTCTTTTAAATGTAGCCTAACGCAACGATTCACTGAGCGGCTCCTGTGAGATTTACAAACGCCGAGCTGTTGCAACAGCAGAGAGGCTCATGCTTGGTCTCCATAATACATGTTTGTGATGTCTCTCAGTAATTAACCTTTATGAATGGTACATAAGTTATATCTCTTCTGGCAGGGTTCAATCTGCTGCCCCATAAAAGCTGAAAACACAAACTTAAAGCAAACTGGTTCCCACATGGGGTTGGGGGGCACTCCCGGGACCACCGCAGTACAGGCAAAAAATGCAAACAATTCAGAACACAATGAAAGTGCATCCATGGGTAACAGGAGGCTCTAGAGGCTGTTATCTAAATGTATATTTATTTATTTATGTTAACATCAGTTTAACAACCTTTGAGCCAGGGGCTCATTTACAAAGGTACCTCATCAAAAGATTGGACAACGAAAAACATACACTAGACAAGTTGCAGGTCAGCAGTACAGTTCAACAGTATGGTACAGTCAGATTACAGGTATAGGGGGGCATAACAGAATCACTTATTATATGCAAACAAGGTGCAAAAAAGTGCAAGTTATTCATGAGTCCCAATCAAGTAGCAGACAAAAGCAACCCGCCACTTCACAACACCTTACGTTTTGCCCGTCATAATAAACGATGGTGTCATAAACTCGGATAACTTTCTCTAGGCCAGTGGTTCTCAAATGGTGTGGTCAGCCTCCCAAGGGAGGCCCCCAAATTGTTCCAGGGGAGGCCCAGTCAAGTCTGAGAATGTACAGTATTTAAATTTGAAGTCTTGGCTGTTTTGTGCGAAAGGATAAAACAAACTAAATAAGGATAATTTCCAGATGAATTTCTTTACTTATGCACAAATATGTGACCAGGAAGTCCTCATTGAGCCAAAGCTTGTTTATAGGTGTGTATTTATATGTAAATTAATGCCTGGGAAGGCATGCTGAGTTGAGGTTTGTTTCTACAATAGGTATTTTTATGCAAATTAGTGACTGGGAAAAGTACACACTGAGTCAAGGCTCATTTCTATAGTGGGTGTTTATATGTAAATTAGTGACTGGGAAGGCTCAGTGAGCCGATGCATGTTTTCAGGTGTGACCTGAGGTAAGGGTACAGAGAGTTGCTAACAACAGGGTAAAAGAGGGAGAGATGAAGTGGCTAGGTTGGTTGTTCCGATAGAGAGGAAACCGAGGACAAGGGCCCAAGAGTCAGAAAAAGAAGTGACACATATAACCTGGGGGGCTGGGTTAGGGGTGGAGAGCAATACATTGAATAAAAAGAGAATATACTCAGTCAACTTTATTAGTTTCACTTTATTCCTGGTGTACTGTGCAAAGTAGGATTTTTTTTCTGTGGGGAGGCCCAAGATTTTTTTCCAAATTTGAGGGAGGCTCGAAATCTTTTTCATGGCTTGGGGGAGGCTCACTATCACAAAGCAGGACAACTAATGCTCTAGAGCCTCCTTTTAGCTACCAGTGCACTTCAATTGTGTTTTAAATTAAAAACAAACCTAGAAGTCTTGTTCCAAAATAAGTGGCGGGTGGAAAAACTTAACTAAGACATATTAAAATAGGCAAAAGGAATTTATTATATGTACATGCTTGATGTTTGAGATTCTCCAGGATTTCTACAAAATAACTTTGGCAATACACATGTCCAGTGTTCAGTTTAATTCAGGGATTCCAGATATCCACTCCCAAAACATAGTCCCAATATTTTAAAATGACAGTGTCAGCTTTTTAAGCAGTTTTCATGACCCCTTTCTGTTTGTGCCTGTAAACAGTACTCTCAAAGTAGTTTCTTGCATGACATTGCAAATGCATGAGTTTTTTGTGTAAGCAGTATATTTTTTTAAATGCCTTTTAGTCATCTCAGCCTTATCTCTGCTACCTGCTTCTTGTCACGTGTTCCCAATAAGAGACATGGGCCGGGATATTAAGACTGCGCCAGGCAGTGGTGCAAGCCTAGGCACAGCACAACTGTGATGTGCCAGGGCCAGGGCCAGGTCCAGGTGATATTCAATGGTGCAGCACCATTGAATATGGCACGGGCCGCAAGACAGACTGTGGCGTGGTGGCAGGCATCAGGCGCAAGCCACAGATGGTAGAAGCAGGATGCACCAACCAAGAGCAGTCTGCGCCTAGGTGCATCACCCGTGATATTCAGCAGGGGCATGCAAATGAGGCCATTATCTATGCAAGGCACAAATGGGTCCATTTGCATGTCATTATGGCCCCATTTGCATGCCTTGTGCAGGGCAGGCTGGCGACTTGCACCTGGTGCCCTGCACAGCATGACATGTGCTGTGGAGATCCTGGGGCATCCCCCACCCCATAGCTGCAATCATGCAGTAAATATTAATAAAGTAAACCCTGAGTAGTTAGCACCCCCAGTCCTGATACAGATGAGTATGAAACAAGACCATCCCTGGTGGTCTAGTGGCCCCCTCCCCTAATCCCTGATGCCCCAAAAATGGAAATATGATGTCCCTGGTGGTCTAGTGGAACCCCTCGCCTGTTGCCACAATCATTGTAAAATCCCATCTTGTAATGCCCTGGTGACCCACTGGCACCCCACCCACCACACACACAGAGTTCTCATGCCCACCCCATTCTTCTCCTCCATCATTGATAGGCAGCTGCATCTCGTCCACACCACCCGGCTGCCGCTGAGTGATAGGTACAGTATGGACTGAAGCCATTGGTCTCGTCATGGATTGCAGGGCTGATTAGACAGTCCCAAATATGTGAATGGAGTCATTCACAGATTTGGGACTGTCAGTACAGTATGCCCTGTAAGCCCATTGGTCCACATTGGGGACCAATAGGATTACAACCCACACTGTACTCCGCCATTTGGAGGTGGCCAGGTGGTGTGTAGGCGGATGCAGTGGCCCGCCAATGCTGGGGGGATGGGGTGGGCATGAGGTTCTGTGTGGGTGAGTGGGTGGTGGGGGTGCCACTGATCACCAGGGCATTACGAGATGGGATTGTACCATGACCATGGCAACAGGTGGGGGGTTCCACTAGACCACCAGGGATGTCATATTGCCAGTTTTGGGGAATCAGGGACTCGGGTGGAGGGGACCACTAGACCACCAGGGATGGTCTTGTTTCATACTCATCTGGGTATCAGGGACTGGGGCCACTAGACTACCAGGGATATTTTATTATCATATATCGTGCAATGACGGCTACAGGCGGGGTTCCACTATACCACCAAGGTTGTGTGTGCTTATGAAGGTGTTCAGGGTCGGTGGGTGACCACCCACAGCCAGGAGTTGCTCTACTCTGCACGGGCTCAACTTTGAGCCCTCTACAGCCGCAGTGCAGGGTGTGCCAGCATATGCACTGCACATCCCGGCTGAATATCGGGCATGCCCCCTGCATCTGCGCTGCATAGCATTATCATTGCACCCCGGCACGCCGGGATTTGCACTGCACCAGGCAGCCCTTCTCAATAGCCCACAGGGGCGCAATGCGAGGTTACGCTTACACCCCTTTAAATATCCAGGCCATAGTGTTTAATTCTGCCAAACTCATGCATGAACAAGTTTGGTAATTTTTGTGGCAAATAAAGTGCATAGCTGGCAGTATTCATGGAACTGCACTGATTTCAGCAATATCTGTTGTTTCTCAGACTGAGGGACGTAAAGAAATCACTGCTGGAAAAGTAAAACTGGGACTCGACACTGGTGTACATGCACTAAGACCCAGGTTTTTCTTTTGAAGCACCGATGTCTTTGTGAAATACCCCATGATTTGAGGAACTACAGATGTTGCCAAAATCAACACACTGTTTACAGGCACAAACAGGAGAGGGGTCATGAAAATTTCTGGAAAAGCTGACAGTGTCCCTTATACATGATTGCCATATATTTGAATACCTGTGACATCAACTACACCAGGAGATCCTATACCAAGTTACAGACCTATAATTTGATATTTATTTAGAAGCTAGCCAGAGAACTTGAAGAAAATCTTAAAACACTTGTAGTGTAATATGTCCTGGTGTTCATCCTGCACAAACAGAGTACTATTGTTCATGTAAGTAGTAATTGTAAGTTGTAAACCCAGTGATTGAGGGACAAGCACTATTACCATTGAACCCCAAATAATTTGTTTTACAAAAAATATAAAGTACAGTAAAGGGCTTAAGGGGCAGCACTAACAACACGTCACCTTTATTGTTTTAGCCATGAAACGAATAGATCTGGAATTCCACAATGCTCCAATACAGACAACCGGTGCGAGGGCGAGACTTTATCAAATGCTTTTTCAAGGACCAAAACAAAGTAAATCCCAAACTTTCCTCTCTATGCAATTTCCATTACTTCCCTCAAAATACAAAACTCTCCTGTACTGTGTGATTAGGGGGTCAGCAGGTTGGTACAGGCTCAGTTAATACTGCTGCAGCTTTTGTAGTTGATTACACAGTAATTTTGAAAGTATTTTAAAATCTGAATTTAATAAATGTATCGCCTCCAATTTTCTAAGGACGGGTTTATTGCCCTTTTGTTTTAACTCAGCTTTATTCCATGAGAACAAGTTCTGCAACAATACATTATTATAGAGGATACATTTAGGCTCATTTACATATGTATCCAGTCTTAATTTACTAAATACACTTGTAATTACATTGAAGTAAATGTTCCATGAATAGTCCTGGTATTTGTTATTTCAAAATCTTGATGTGAGACAACTTTCCCAGCACCAGGAGTTGATGTGTGATTAACTGTAAAGATTTCAACATCTAACTACTTGGTCAAACTACCAGAACAAACCTATGGCCATGTCTGCATCCCCCAAAAAAAATAGTTATGTCAAGTACTCTAGACACCCCATGGAGCTCATTGACGACTGGGCAGGCTCCCAATGTCTCCCTCTCCACCCAATGATTAGATTTGTTTTATTTTAAGGATCATTTCTCTGCCAGATCCATGTGTCGCAACTGTGCCATTTTTCTATGTCTGTCATGGCCGAGCCTCAATTTAGCTATTGGGACTTCCATTCCCACCACATCTTTAGCTCGCTGGATCCATTCTTCAAGGATGGAAGGTTCCTGCTGCAGCCATCTAGCTGATATACATTCAAGAGCAATGGCCAGCAACACCAATAATACTCCTCGAGTGCCCCTCTTCTAATGCTTGGCTAATGGGAGCCCCAATACCTATTCCTCAAATTGCAAAGGGACGAGGATTCCAGTAATGTCTTGCACTGCTGTCTGAATGGATTGCCAGTACCCAGACAGCACTGACAGCCCCAATATATGTGCCAATGATTACCCCTGGAGCCGCAGGGTCTCCAACATACTGCTGAGCCTGAGGAACTCTGTGGCAAGTGATTGAGGGTGTATGAAAGTATCTGACCAGGACTTTCCAAACAAACTCCCGCCAGACTGGAGCAGATGTCACATGCCATCCCCACTTCAATCTGTGTGTCAGATCTGAGGCATTAATACTTATGTTGGCCTCTCTCCCATGCCTACCTGACCTGGTTCCAAAGATGTCCCATTCTGTCCTATTAATGTCTTGTATATGTGTGAAATGTATTTCCTGTATCTTTTATAGTAACCACCCAAAGAGAAAATCTTCCCACCCTGTATAGGGTCTCTGTAATAGATATATGTGATTCCTGTATTGATAAAATTACAGACTTGCATGCAAAGGAGGAATTCCACATTTGACTAACCAAATTTCTCTTTGGCTCTCTGGAATGTTATACAGTATTGGCTTTCAATGAATTGTGTAAAACTAAATGGACCCTGCAATCCCCATTTAACATAACCAGGATCTATTATCAGTGGAAAAATTCAGGTTCAAACCAATGAGGGACAGAGGACCTACTCTTCCAGGCATCGTGTGATTTTCCAGATTTTCCTCAACACAGAGGCCATGCTTGACCTACCTTTTCTCACCTTTTGCTCCAGGTCTCTGGGGGCTTCTGTGAAAGCCAGCGCAGCTAAAGGTTGTTCTTTAATATCTGCTTCTTCGGTCAGATACCATTGGGAGTAGGCCTCTGTCTCAGCCCAAGTCAGTAGCATCGCTCCCTGAAATGCCAAGTAGTATAGAGGTAGGTTTGGCAATGCCAGGCCCCCTCTTTCCTTTGGGAATTGCAAGACTGCCCTGGAGACCCTTGGTTTCTTATTATTCCAGACAAATCTAGAAATTTGTTTATTGATCTTGTTTCAGTATGAAACCGGTGTTCTGATGAGTAGGCATTGGAACAGAAAGAGGAGACGGGGTAATACATTCATTTGTATAGTAGCTATTCTCTCGATCTTTTAAAGGGGCAATAACCACCATCTTGGCTTCCCATAATTTCTCATAGTTTTAACTGCATTTAATACTATTTATACTGTTTTTAAACATTTAATGATGCTACTAGTCCATTAAAATAAAGTTTTGGTTTTTTTGCATTGAAATCTATAACCTTTGATTAATTTTGTGGTGAAATGGGTCTGTTCTGGGTGGTGCAGGGTCATGCAGCCCTCAAGGGGTTTTGAGGGCTGCATATGCGGCCCTCAGGTTATTTTAGGTTGCCCACCACTGCTTTAAATCTTACTGGGCAAGTCCCACTCAGGTTCAGGGCTTCCAACTTTAAGAAATTTATTTTATAACCGGAGATGGTCCCAAAAACTTGCAGTATTTGTATAAGTGTTGATTGCTCAGGTGATGACAAAAAGAAAATGGAGTCATGTACATAAAGAGGAAGCTTTTGCTCTATCTCCCCCGTCATAACCCCTTTGATGGCCTGGTTGCTACATACTTTTGCTGCCAGTGGTTACAGGCTGAGGGCGAACAAAAGAGGGGAAAGAGGGCACCTCTGCCATGTCCCCAGTGAGAGAAAAAAATTGTGAACTTATGCTATTAGCTCTAACCAGTGCACTGGGACCAGCATATAACTGGGACATAACTTTAGAAATTTAGGGCCAAAATGCACATGTTCCATGGAGGTTTTAAGAAACTGACAATTAACCCTATCAAATGATTTTTCTGCATCCATGGAAATGACTATTTGGAATTGCTTCTGGCTCTTCTGAATGTAGACTATATTTAGCAATCTACGAATGTTGTCTGGAAGAGATCTTCCTGAAATAAACCCGGTTTGATCTTCCTGCACTACTAGTGAGGCAATTGTCTGCAGTCTCCTAGCCAGTAGGCCAGTAAATAACTTGCGATCCACATTTAGTAAGGATATGGGCCTATATAACCCACTCTCCAATGGGTCCTTTCCTTCCCTAGGTGATACCGAAATTTGAGCCAATTGCTAGGAAATCGGATTCTCCTCTCCCTCCATGACATCTTCACAAACTGGAAGCAAGAGTGGAATGAGATGATCTGCAAATACCTTGTAAAATTCCAGCGTAAAGTCGTCTAGTTCCAGGGATTTACCATGTTTTAGTTGTGACACTTGTGCTTTTAAATCAGCTACGGAGATTCCAGTCTCCAGACCCTTTCTGGCCACCTCCAGGAGCATCCAGAGATCCAGAACATTGAAGAATCTAGCGACTAAGGTGTCAAAGTCGGGAATCTCTTCCTGCTTTTAGAGGGAGGCATAATATTCAGTGACTGTCTATAATTTTTCCCGGGTGGCTGGTCTGTTTCCCTCTCTGTTTTGGATCATTCAGCTTGAGCACCAGCCTGTTTACCTGCTGCATCTTAAGAGTGGCTGCAAGGAGCTTACCATCCCTATTGCCCCCTTAGTAATAGGATTGGCGTACTTATCTATACTTCCCCTCCAGTTGGGTCCGGATTAAGTTTTCTATCGCTGCCTTTTTGTCCCTCAGCTGCTGTTTTACTTGCGGATTTAGTTAAATTTTGTGTTGAAATTCTAGGTCCCTAAGTTCCTCTTCTAAATTTTTTAACTTACTCTCTCTCTTTTTCTTCTGATCTGCTGCATACCTTATGATTACCCCTCGGAGGTATGCCTTCAAAGCATCCCACTGAACTGCCTGCATTGTGGCTCCCCCTGGATTCATCTGCTGATACCCCTTGATAGCTACCCATACTAAATCTTGAAAATTTGGGCTATTCAACAGCCCTATATTAAGCCTCCAGTGTGAGTTTCTTATAGAAAGTGTTATGGCTAGTGTTAATCTGACTGTTGCGAGGTCATAAAGTGTGCGAGGCATAATCTCACACCTTGAGGCCGTGTGGGCCCATTCCTCTGAGATAAACAGCATATCGATTCTGGTATAGCAGTCATGCCTATCTGAATAATGTGAGTAATCCCAAGCCTTCCCATTAGGCCCTTGCCATACATCTTGAAGGCCAGCTGAATGGCACAGCCTACCCAAGGTAGGGCCCGTCTCCTACTTGCCCCCTGATGTCCCCCTCGCTTGTCTAATGCTGGGGACAAAATAGTATTGAAGTCCCCTCCAAGGATGCACAGCTTGTCTGTCTGGTCCAATAATTCGGAAAATAATGGTTTAAAAACAATATAGGACTCTTTGTCCTCATCTGGAGCATAAACATTAAGAAAAACATAGGGGGGGTTCCTGTAAGCAGCTTGTAACTTAACATAACGACCATCTGGATCAGTCTCTTCTCCCGCCACCTTTAAGGAGCATGTTTTGTGTATCAGATTTGCAGGCTCCCTTCTGTGGGAGGGGTGCCATATAGGAGGAAGCATAAACAGAGCCCACCCAACTGTGACACAACCTTTTATGATCCTCTGGTGTAAGATGGGTTTCCTGCAGTAGTGCAATATGAGCTCCCATTCTGCCCAATTCTTATAAAACCCTCACCCTTTTAATAAGGCTATTAATTCCTCAAATGTTGTAGGTGACAATGTTTAAACATTCCATTTCAAAAAGAGATCTAACTCTGCATCCTTTGAACCTCAGTCGTATCCTGGCCCACCATCTGGGGGCTCCAGACCTAAACCGGGATGGGGGGGTTTGATAAGCAGGTACGCATGGTCAGTTATGTACATCAAATAGCAAAAACTAAGTTACAGCCAAACAGTGTAACCTTTTAACTGCAGCCCCAGGCCTAAACATCACTCGGGATTGCTGTAAAACATTTATAACAGTTATCCCTGACTTCATAGACTCCAGCCGTACCCCATCATTTGTATGGTGCCCCTTGATGATGGGTAGTGCTGAAACAAGATCAGCACTGTGTTGCCCTCCCTTGGACTCACCATAGGGGTACAGCTGGCATGGTTTTGCCAAAATCATGTAGAGTGCTCCCACAATCTCCCACTTCCCCCCTCCCCTACATTATCTAAATTTTATTCAGGGAGTGTAAGGGGACCCTCGGTCTTGGCCATACTCCAAAAGAAGATGAGTCAAAGGCCCAGGCCCCCCCATGTTTCTTCCACCTCTTTACCTCATATATCCAGCTTATACTGATCCACAAAAGAGCCCCTTAGTGGCTCAGCCCAATGGTCAGCTGGCCCATTACACAAAACCCCATGCACAATATAAATGTGTACACCCTCTTTGGGACCATTATTATTTTCTATGTACCCCCTCCTTTAGCAAGTCTTTTTTCCCCACACTTATCTGAACTGATCATTCTGTATTGTCCCGTATACGCTGTTGACAAGGTCCCAAATGAGTTTCAGGTGATTAACCCCTGGATAGTCCTGTGTTTACCACCAAGTAGTGAGGTCGTCGACCTTAGCTTCAGATCAAATGTTTATCCATTCTGCCCTCTCGGGGCAATTTCTGCAGTGTGGGATGAATGTCTGCATCTTGTCTGGCTTACAGTTGGGGTTCCCTCTCAATTCTCTGCATGGTTGGTGCATTGACTCTTTGCTTCTTGTAGGCCGATTGCTACTATGCTTTCATCTTTGCCCACGGGCTGGAGTCTGTAGCTGCTACCAGTTTTTCCCGATGGATGTCGGGACCCTGCTTGTCCTCTCATGAGCTGCCACTGCTACTTTCCACCTCTTTATCTACCCCAGGTCCACCAGTTCATCGACAACAACCTCTAGTGTGGCCAAGTATTTTTTCACCTCTTGCACCGTGTCGAAATGTTTTGTGCCCTTATCTGAGGTGATTCTAAGCTTAGCTGGAAAGTCTAATCTGACTTTCAGCCCCTTGCTCCAAAGGGCCTTGACTACAAGGAACCACAACTTTCAGCGGGCCGTGGTGGTGGAGGCATAATCTGGTTCCAGAAACAGTCTAGTGTCTCCAAAAAGGATCTCTTTTGTAGCCCATGTTTTTTGGAGTACCATTTCTTTTACCCTGTAGGCTAGAAAAGCCATAATGATCGATCATGGTCTTGATTTAGGATCCTTTGGGGGGTTGCAAGTGCACAATGCACCCTGATGATATTCAAGGAGGTGTTTTTATCCAGATCCAGAAGCTCCTTCAGTAATCCCTCCATGTACACTGCCACGTCTCCCATCTCAATATGCTCAGGATGCCATGTAATCTTAGATTAATATGATGGGACCTGTTTTGTAGGTCCTCAGTTTTGCTTATTAAAGGCTGGGATTGATCATGGAGTTGAAGCAGTGTGCCATTGTGCAAATCCACTGTCTCAGAGCATGAGGTGAGGTGCTGCTCCACGGAATGCAACTGTTCTGCTTGTTTTTGGATTTTGTTAGGATTCTCTCCCACCTCTGCTCTGATAGTGTCCAGCGTTTTGGTAAGGCACCTGAGGTCCTGGCAGAGTTGTCGAGAGGTTATTGCGAAGTCTTCCCCCTCTTCTTCCAACTCACTTGCTGACTCTGGAGCTTGGTTTCCTGAAGGTCTAGTTGGCACATTGTCCTTTGCCGGAGCCTAGGGAGCTAGAGATAATTTTTGTTGCTTTAGGCTTCTCCTCGGCTTCGATTTCTGATTCCCTCTGAAGGGAAGTCCCTTTATTGCTCTTTTTGAAGGGAAATATCAATAGCTTCTTCCCAAATGAAGTGTGTCATCGAGGCACAGGTCAGGAAGCATAGGAAAACCAGGAGCAGTTGTAGAATTCACCAAAAAATTTTATTTACAGTAGCAATAACAAAAAAAGTAAACTTCTTCAGAATAACTATGTACAGAGGAGAAATAAAAATTAAATCTTCCTTCTGTCTCTGAGTCCCTTTTCTTGTCATCTAAGCAATTGCAGTTTAGCACTTTTGTAAATCTTTTCCACCCCCATTCTTAGCAAACATCCTGTCCTTGTAAATATTCTGTTCTTGTCAGTTTCAGGAGCTGCTAGAACACATTGTGCTTTGAGCTGGGGTCCCTTTGCAAAAGGCTGGAAGATTTGCACTTAAGTAACCTATAGCTGCTTATAATAATCTCAAATTATAAATATATATATTTCAACAGTAGTACTATATATTTTTCAAACAAAAGTGATCCCATTAGAGGTTACATTTTCATACAAGATTTGCACATATTTTTATATTAGCAGATATGCAAAGGAGGATAAACAGACAGCAAGGGAACACTGAGAGACAGTAAGAGGCAAAGAATTACGAGACTGTTTGGGTTGATCAAGTCCAAGGTCTCACAGGAAAATTGTGTTGTACAACCAGACAGAGAAGAGACAGAAAAAGGAAATTTTTATTTATTATGATTTGGAAAAAACCATTGAGCGCAAGCTCTTTTACAAAGGTTCCACATCAGGGTAGACAATAAGACAATACACAATATAGTGGTTACAGTAGCCTGTGAATAAGGCATCATGAGCAGTTACATGAAGGTTAGACAAATAAAAGAAAAGGAGCACATTTCAATTAGAATACATTACTGTTGTTAATTGATTGCCCTTGGTAGCATAGCCATGGAAAAAACTCCTGGTGAAGTGTTGAATTAGACCGGGGTAATGGCAGGGGGGTTCAGTATTTCACCAGACAGCGAGAAGTGGGGTAACAGTGAATCAAAAGGGAGGTGTGGGGAGGGAGAGCAGCTCAGTGGGCTTTGTCGAGTAGGGGTGGGTGAGGGAGGGTTTAGGTGGGCTATAATCGAGAGTGTGTACGAAGAACTGAAAGCTTTGTGGGAGAATTTGGCTAGGCTGGGGGGTCTCCATAAAGGGCTGCTGAGTACTGCCTTGAGAGTAGTCCAGCTGAGTAATGGGGGGGGGGGTCTTAGAAGCAGGTACATTTTGATCTAGACATTAGGTACTATTTGAGGCCAGTTTTGAATCGAGCCAGCTGTTAGTATGGAGTTTCATCGGGAGTTCATTCAACCAGAAGGGGGCCCAATAGGAGAACGTGCACTGCCCTAGGTGAGGTTCAGCAAAATGGGATGGACATTGCCCCTTTCTTCCTTCCCCTGGTAGTATGTGATGAGAGGGATACCTCAAGCAATTCCCTTACACAGGTTGGGGTTTTGCTCAGGAGTGCCTTCTTCCATAGGAGGCAAGTTTAGTATTTAATCCTGTCTTTTAGTGTAAGCCAGTTTGTGCGCTCATATAGGGTACAAGTATGAGTGTAGTGATCTGTGCCCAGGGTAAGGCAGCATGCCTTATTAAGCGTAGTTTGGACCCTTTTGAGTGCTGTATCTGTAGCATCCCCATAAACCACCAGCCCGTAGTCTATCATGGAGAGTAAAGAGCTGGAGACTGAGGTGCGGAGTGCTTCCGGGGTGAGATATTTCTTGTGCCTATAGAGAACCCAAACTTTGTATTTACCACCCTGACAAGGGAGTCGATGTGGTGTGTGAAAGTGAGGGAGTCATCAATGGTGACTCCAAGGTATAGTATCTGAAAAATTGCACCTGCATTTAAACACTATCTCCATAACAAATGGGACAGGATCCTATTCTACCCTGTCACATACACCCCACTTCTTAAGAGGGAACCTGTTTTATTAAACAGGTTTCCAAAATGTTTTATTCTCTAATAACATTTTCTGCTTTCAGCAAACAGTAAAAGTCATACATTTGTTTCTCAAGCTTCAGAACCCTTAATTCCTGATCCATATCTTGACAAAAAAATCAGCATTGCTATTCTCTTTACCAGATTTATGTATCACTGCGAATATAAACAGCTGTAGTGCCAGGTACCACCTTGTGATTCTGAAATTTTTATCTTTCATCTGGTTAAGCCAACAGAGAAGATTGTGATCTGTTACAAGAACAAAGTCCGTACTCTAGCAAATAAAATTTGAGGGACCTATGGACCACTTTGCTGCTAAACACTCTTTTCTATAGTGGAGTACCTTTTCTCTCTGTCATGTAATTTCCTACTTATGTACAGAATAGGATGTTCTGTCTCATCTACATTTTGACTTAGGACTGCACCTAGGCTTACCTCAGATGCATCTGTTTGTCACAAAATGGTTTCTCAGAGTCTGGGCTTCTTAAAACAGGGCTGAACATAATGCAACCTTTATGGCTTGAAAAGCTTCATCACACTCTGGGGTCCATTTCACATTATTTGGGTACCGTTTTTTTGTGAGTTCAGTGAGGGGAGTAGCTAACTCAGCAAAGCTGGGAACAAATCTCTGATAATAACCAGCCAGTCCTAAAAATGATCTGACATGTTTCTTTGTTTTAGATACAGGACTGTTAGCTACATCTTCTAATTTAGAACTCTCTGGCTTAACTTCTCCATTTCCCGACACATAGCCCAAATATCTGGTTCCCTGCATGCCCAATGCACATTTAGTAGGATTAATTGTCAGACCTGCATTTTTGATAGCTTGGATATCTGCTCGTAGGTGTTCCAGGTGGCTGTTCCAGTCTGGACTGTACACCATGACATCATCCAGGTACTCAGCACAATAACCGGTGTGAGGGGATAAAATGACATCCATGTACCATTGAAATGTAGCTGGAACACCATGTAAATCAAAGGGCATGGTGGTGAACTGATAGAATCCTGTAGGGATGGAAATGCAGTTTTGTCTCTGGATACTTTAACTAAACGTATTTGCCAGTATCCCTTGGTGAGATCGAGGGTACTGATATATTTTGCACTCCCCAGTCTGTCCACCAAATAATCTATTCTGGGCATAGGACAACTGTCACATTCTGACACTTGATTACGTTTCCTAAAATCAAGGTAGATTCTAACACCCTTCTTTTTGTTTACAATGACCATTGGAGATGACCAAGCACCTCAACTCCTCTATGATATCCAATTTTCATAATTTTTGTATTTCGTTAACCACATCAACTCTTAACCACTCTGGCAGCCTGTATGTCTTTTGAAACAATAGAAAGTGTGCTCTGAAACAAGACATGCTCATTACATTGCATTTCAATATTCAAAGTAAAATAAGAGCACCGACCACCGCATCAATTTCTTCTGTAATATTTTATTTGCTTCCAAAAATTTCAGTGAAGCAAGCATGTTTCCAAACAAATCAGTGCAGAACACTCCCCTGTGGCCCCGACTGTTTTGTACATGCGTGTTCCTCAAGGAGGCTGGTCTAGTGGAGGGTAATTAAATTGAAAAAGGTGCTCACAGCTGAGCTTCATTTACCTTAACAGTGCACCCATTACCACCAACATATACTGTACAACATGCATATAGTGCTATACACCTAAGCAGCAGATACTGAACAATACTTTATGCTCACGACAATGCCTGCATATAAAATGAAAATGTCTATTTAGGATCATGAATAGATAGATAAAGTTCTGCTCTACACAATCGAAACAAGAGGGATAATGATTTCAAGCCTCTCTCATCTTAGACCAGAAGGTCAACCGAGGTCAATATATGCTCATAAGTGCAAAAGCATCTACAAAGGCAACAAAACACATTCATTCTGTTATGTTAATGTAAAGTATTTATAACCAGGGCCCCTGGTGTTCTGCGGCAGAATTTTCTGATTTCTGCGGCAGGGCTCCTTGACTTCTTCGGCAACGTTTTCTGATTTCTTCGGTATGAATTATTCATTTCTCTGGCAGACTGCAGTCCTGCCATTGGTTAAATATGATGTGATGTCATCGATGACATCATATGCTGAGCATAGAGGAGGGGCTTCAGGATAAATGAGGTGGGAAAGAAAGCCTGACACTATGGAAAAACAGTATATTTATATGAAAATTCACCAAAACAATGAATTTCAAACTATATATATTCTTGCGCATGATGCAAATTCTGCAGCAAATTCCGCAACCGCAGAACCACAGAATTCCAGGGGCCTTGTTTATAACCCTACTTTTTACTGCAATAATCATATAACAGTTAAAGCAACAAAGAATTATTTTAACATATTCAATAAGTAATAGATAAACCACTCTGAGGTGTGCGGTTGCGCTCTGATATACACACGCCTTGGTGTGCGTTGTTATCCACGAGGCCGCAGGCCGAGTGCATCAACCACCCAAGGCATGCGTATATCAGAGCCCGACCACACACCTCAAAGTGGTTTAATATCTTATAAAATGTCAAAATTGTTTTGGGAGGGTAAAAGTGCAGGTGTGAGGTCGCGCTCTGATATACGCACGGTCATGTGATAGTGTTCATCCAATAAAAGAGCAACAATTTCCCTACCTGTTTAATAAGTAAATATAATGTTACCAAAATAATCATGTAACAAAAACTCCATATTCGGTTTATATATATTTAAGCCTAAACACATCCTATAAAGCTCCGATTTATAAATTTAGTGTTTGTTATCCCTTCATTTTAAACCAAGAAGCAGCGTAATTCATGATACTCAGAGGTGCACTATAGCATCTTAAAAAATAAAGCTACACAGTTAAGGCAGACACTAATAATACTGCTAAGCAATTTTGCTAGAGTACTATTACTGCCACAACATCAAAAGGCCATACTACATATGTCTCTTTATACATAATAATTCATATATGTCCATCCACCCTAAATTACGATAACCTACTGTTTCTTAAGAAATGGAATCAAATTTATACTGTCATTAAGACCTGGCTTTTGCAGTGCTTTTAGATGAAAAATCCAAAATGTTTCCCGCTGTAATAATAAATTATCCAAACTGCCACCTCTTTCTCCTAATAATTTTCTCCTACTATTAAGGAACATTTAAATGCGATTAAAAAAGGAAATTTAGAATATGCAATGGCAGCACACATAATAAAAGCCCCCGAAAAACACTACCCACAGACTTAGTGCCATTGGTATAGAAACGGTATCAGTTAGTATTAGGGGAGGTGATTTAGAAAATGTGTTAAACCAAAAAGAACAAAAATGGATCTGTAACTTAGGAGCCCTGAAAAAAACCAGGGCTCAGTTACAAATCTGAGGTGAAACCCTTCTTGAAATAAAGTATTATGGAAGTGTCCTTATAGCATTCCCTGTGTATATGTTTATTTGATTATTTATTTTGGTACAACGTACCTGAATTTATGCTGTATGAGGTCACCTCTAGTTATTTGTTCTGGAAAATAAAACAAAATAAAATACATAATCCCCCCACGAATGTTACTCTAGGCTCAGATAATTTTTGGTTATTTAGTAAAGAGTTTGAATTGTTAAACCCCTATACGAGGGTTAGTTGATTTAAATATGCCAGTCAGATTCTTTAAATAAAAGTTTTTTGTTTCTCCACAGTACACTGATTTCCAGAACTATTGGATCATTAAGGACTAAGTGTGTTCAAACTATTACTCTGGCTATTAAAGAGTTAATGTTTTTGGGACACTGGTGATAATGATACACTGGGTGTTTGTGGAGGTATAGTCTAATTTATAATGACGTGGAATAGTGCAAACATGTCATTGGTTAATATGTGTTTAAATTAATTGCCTCTAACACCATGCCTCATCCTCTGATGAAACCCCCGTGTGGGGGGTGAAGCGTAAAGAGTGGTGGTGTTTCCACCACTTTGTTCCTCTTAACTTCTCACTATGGTGAATGTGTTTACTATGCTGCATTAAATAATTTAACTACAAGCAAGCAAAGTCTCTGGTCTGTCTGTGGAAGTGTGGGTGCAGCTGTATTAACTTTTGGAATAGAATATATTTATGTATAATCAACAAAAATATACAATAAATACCGTATCAGATAGCTAGAACAGTGGCACAGAAATGCTTACAACAGATCAACAGGCAAATGTTATTATATAGGCAGTATGTATGCAATACTATCTGGGAGGAATTGGCAAGGGTACAAGGTTAACTACTTGATAAGTGGATGGCAAGGATATACAACACCTACAATGCCTGGTCCTGGCCAGGAAAACTCAGCTAATTTTAGGGCGGGGAGGGAATACCAGTGGGACTATTGCAAGACGGAGTGGGGAGGATGCAGGAGTAGAGGAAAGTAAAACCAGTACTAGGTCAGAGGAGGGAGAATAGGAACCAAGTGGCCATGGCCTGATATGAAGACAAGCAGGGTTGGGGCTGACTAAGGATGAGGGAAGCAGTTACAGGGTTCCCTCACAGCACAGGCATATGAGGTCTTGAAGGTATTCAAACTGATATGGATGCTCAGTTTCAGCAATTTTTGCAATTTATTCGACAGAGAGGGCAGCACAAAGCTTATGAGCACTCTACCAAAGCGTGATTTAACCTTGGGTATATTCAGTGTGATAAATGAGTAACTTCTCAGCTCGTAGTCTCCTGACTATTGGGAGACAGGCAGTAATGTATTGGGGAAGCTTTTTGGCGACAGCTCTGAATGTCCACAGAACAGCATTTCTATTCCACCTGTACTGAGGGAAGTGCACCCTACAGCTGCATACAGGGAACAGTGGTTGTGGAAAGGGAAAGACCAGTTATAAACCTAAGTGTTCTGTGATAAAGCATATCCAATTTTGCAAGGGAAGAGGCTGGGCACTGACTATATAAGAAGTCTGCATAATCTACCAGTGAGAGGAACGTTGTTTGGACCAAATGCATTTTAGCATCTCTAGTGAGAAAATGGTTAATTCTAAGGAAAAGACCCAGCGTCTGCCTTAGTTTCTTTAGTAGATCCTCGCTATGATCAGTGAATGAAAGACTATGAGTCAAGCCACACTCCCAAGTACTTAAATTTTGTAACTAATTCCCAAGTTTTCACCTAGGATTGTGGTGATCTGTGGTATAGCTACAGCACTGGTCATGTTCACCACCCGACTGAAGGGAGAAAAGAGCATCGCTTTTGTTTTCTTGGCATTAAGTAGGAGCTTTTTGTATAGAAGCTGGCTCTGCAGCTGGTTAAATTCAGCTTGGTGGTCTGCACAAGCAGCTTCAGGCGTCGGATGGCTTAGATAAAGTACCGTGTCATCCGCGGACAAGTGGATATTGGCCTTGTTTATGCTGTCATTAATGTTGATAATCTAGATTGTGAACAGTAAGGGACCAAGGATGGATCCCTGAGGCACACCCCTTTGTAAGAGTTTAAGAGGGGAAAGCTCACCTTCTGCCTTAACCTGCTGAAGCCGTCCTGTAAGGTAATCAGCAAACCATCGCATTGATTATGAGTCCAGACCTATACTCCCCAAAGAGGAGAGAAGCAGGCTCTGGTCGACAGTGTCAAAGGCCTTGCTTAGATCCAAAAACATAGCACAGATGAAGTTTCTACTATTCAGATCACTTTGCTAATCGTTGGTTACTTTGGCAAGGGCCGATATAGTACTGTGTTTTGCTATAGAGTTATGGATTCTAGGTAAGTCCTGAGCTGGTTGCTCACTTTTTGTCTAGTAATTTAGACAAAATAGGAAGGAGAAATCAGTCTGTAATTGTTAAGGTCACAAGGGTCCCCAGATTTAAGCAGAGGAATAACATGGGCAATTTTCCATGGTGGGGAGGATCCCTGAGACAAAATAGATTGAAAAGATGAGTAATTGGCACAGCTAAGACATGATAAGCAATTTTAGGAAATAGAGGTCAGGAAGTCAGCACTTATCTTAATATCCAGCTGTAACAGAGGATCTTCAACCTATTTCAATTATGCAGGTTGGAAGGAGAAGACCGAGGTTGGGAGCAGGGGATTCATGTATTTGTAAACCAAGCTGAGACGTGCACGAACATGCAGGGAGTTGACAAATGCAAAACCTGCAGTAGCAAAGTGTTGTTAAAGGAATCCAGGATTCCCATTCTGTCACAAATAGTGGTGCTCCCAGAGTCAATCTCAGTAGGAAGGGAGTTACCAGGCATATGCCCATAGAGGTCCTTGATTGTCTTCCAAAATTTAGAGGAGCTCTTGGCAGCAGAGTCAAGTTCAGTAAGATAGAATGCAGCCTTTGCTTCCCTGACCATCTTAGTGCATAAGTTCCATGCCTTCCTAAACTGGCACCAGTCTGAGTCAGTCTTAGTTCTGCACGCTTTTTTCCAAAACTTATCTTGTTAACATTGAGGCCTTCAGTTCCGAAGAGAACTGACAGGCTTTATTCCTCACATGGACTTTTACCAAGTGGGCATACAGTACTTATTTATGGCCTCAGACAATATTTTATAGAAGATGTCATATGCCATATTTACTGTGTTTACCAAGTAAAAATCCTGCCAGCGCAGTGAATATTTCAGCTCATCAATGTAGGCAAACAGATCGGAGTTGTGTCTAGTCCTCTTAGTGGAAAACTTTGATGCAGATATTGGCTTATGTACTGATCTAACACCAGCAATGAAACAATGATCACTGAAGTCAGAGAAAAAGGCACCAGCATGGGAGAATAGATGGGGCTTGCTTACTAAGATAACATCTAACAAGTTACTATTACTCCGGGTTCTTTTGTTCGGCACATAGGTTCATCAATCAGTTGCACCAGCCCAAGGGTGCTGCAAAAGTTTAAGAGGTGTTGAGGTCTTGGATAGCCAATCAAAATTGAGATCCCCTAAAATAATTGTTTCAAGGGTCCCGTTCTCCACTATGGTGCTAAGATGTGTTAGAAGCTGTGAACCAGCGGACGGAGGTCTATAGCATCCTATTACACAGAGCACAAGGAAAGTACATAACTCAGTCTTAAGAGCCAGGCATTTAAATTAATTTTTGACAGAGGATGATTCAAGACAAGATACCGTAAATTTGTCATTAACATAGATAGCCACTCCTCCTCCTCTAGTCTGTCTGTCTGCTCTAAACAGCAAGAAGTTGGAAATGTTGATATCCCTATCTGGGGTGGTTGGTGTAAGCCAAGATTCGGAGACCCCCAGAACATCCGGGGAGTCGTGGCTAACCCAGGCCTGGATCATAGTAATCTTTTTTTATAAGACTGCAAACATTAACATGCATAAAACTCATTCCTTTGTGCCTTACTAGGCAAAATGGAGATGTGAGGGTTTCAGAGGGGCCAGGATTAAGCTCAACATTGCCTGAGCACAGCAGTAGGAGAAGCAACATCTTTCTTAAGGCATCTGAGGGACACAACTTAGTAAGTTTAATGGCTTTTAAGTTGCTTGCATTTTGTTGCTTATCTGGGTCTCTGCTGGATCCTCTGTCTTTGATAGCTTACAAGGCATCCAGCCATTGCTGCTCCTGTCGCTGCATCTCTTCTCTCCTCTGCTGCTCCTGTTGCTGCATCTCTTCTCTCCTCTGTGCTTCTAAATGTTGAATCTCTTTTTCTCTCTGCTTCTCAATCTCTTTTTGTTGTATAGCTTACCATTTGAAAAAGTCCATCAGGCTTCTGGGTTCTGTCACTGCCTGTTCTTTTTTCAGAACTTTTGCTGGCTGTACAATATCAGACTGGACTTCTGTCGCTGCTAGTTTGGCTGCCATTCTCCTGGTAACCACTCCTGGACTTGCTGCTACAGAATCCATACCTTCCTCTGTGCTTCCCTGGTACTAGGTCTAGTACCCATGCACAAAACTCCTGTCATAGGGTATGCACGACGTAAATCCCACTTAGTCTGACACCATGTGTCATCGAGGCACAGGTCAGGAAGCATAGGAAAACCAGGAGCAGTTGTAGAATTCACCAAAAATGTTTATTTACAGTAGCAGTAACAAAAAAATAAACTTCTTCAGAATAACCGTTTGTAGAGGAGAAATAAAAATAAAATCTTCCTTCAGTCTCTGTGTCCATTTTCTTGTCATCTAAGCAATTGCAGTTTAGCTCTTTTATAACTCTTTTCAACCCCATTCTTAGCAAACATCCTGTCCTTGTAAATATTCTGTTCTTGTCTGTCTCAGGAGCTGCTAGAATACATTAAGCTTGAGCTGATGCCCTTTTAGCAAAAGGCTGGAAGATGTGCACTTAAGTAACTCTAGAGTTTACAATCATCTCAAATTATAAATATATATATTTCAACAGTAATACTATATATTTTTCAAACAAAAGTGATCCCATTATCAGTTACATTTTTATATAAGATTTGCACATATTTTTTATATTAGCAGCTATGCAAGGGAGGACAAACAGACAGCAAGGGAAAACTGAGAGACAGTAAGAGGCAAAGAATTACGAGACTGTTTGGGTTGATCAAGTACGAAGTCTCACAGTAAAACTGGTTGCGCAACCAGCCAGAGAAAAGACAGAAAAAGGAAAAATCATTGCATTTAGACACTATCTCCGTAACAAATGGGACAGGGTCCTATTCTACCCTGTCACAAAGTGGAAGAAACTTTCTCATGCAAAGTGCACTCAAAAAAAGTAAAACTTCTGAAATAATATCCAGAATGGTTTTATAGAATTTATTCAGAATTCTGTCAACCCCAGAAAGTGAGCCTAGTTTTTTTTTTTTTTTACGTTTTCTCCCCTGGGCCCCCGGTCAGCCTTAGTGTCCTCGCATCCCTCACCTCCAGCTGCTGTCTGACCCGCACCGGTCTCCCACTGAGGACCATCACACATTACCCCATGGCTTACCCCCTATGGTGGGGTGGCAGGAGGTGACCAACTCCCCCACCAAGTCCGGATCCATACTGGTGGATCCCCTCCTGGAGCCAGAGTGGGTACTGTGAGATGGCCATCAAGCCGCTATGAGGGGGCACCTCTTCCTTGTTCCGCCTTCAGAGGTGGAGCATGCAGTCGGTAGGGCATGCATCTGCATGCTGCCTGCATGCAGCATGCCTGCTGGCTGCCCGCCTTACAGGACCAGGCATGTCAACACCCAACTTCCGCTAGGTGTCAGGCTATGCCGGCCTCTGTGCCCCATCCCTCCCCAGGAGAGGAGAGCTGTCCAGTGGAGCTCAATCCTCTCCCACCCCTGCCAACCCCCAGCAACTCTAATTCACTCCTGAACCCAGGTCATCGGCATGGCATGAGGTGTGGCGTCCAGCGCCTCTACCCTCAGTGCCACCGGACCAGCCTGTCTAGTTTCAGTTTTGATAAAACATATCTCCAGCCTACTAAGTGAGGCATACAGATTATTAATGAGATGTGACATACAGTACAGAAGGAACTGCTGTGGACAAATGAAATCACCTACATTAGCCTGCGTTTTAGCCTCTTTTCTGAAGAAGGATTGCACATAGTGTTCCACTGCCACCGGTAAGTCTTTGGGGACCATGGTAAGGGCTTCTGTTAAAGTTTTTAAGGAAGAAAATTGTGTACAGTCCTCCCAATTCTTTCAAGCAGTTAAAGGTTCCCAAAGTCTTTTTTGGTACCAATTTTCAGTTCCGCTGTTAATGATGCTGCTGTATCATACTGAAATGTGGCCAATTCTTTCTTTAAGGAATCGGTTTAAGGTCTATGATTCTCTACTCCTTGTCCATTTAGATTTTCTTTCTGTGCACCTCTGGCTTCCTTGTTAGTGCCTCCCCTCCCCATTCAGGACAGGAGTTACTTGAACCTTCTTGTGGAAGCTATTGTTAAGTCTCTGTTAAAAGATCTGCCTTATTCAAGGGAGCAGATCATGTAACTGACCCCTTGTGCAGTACCACAGCTTCTTCTTTCAGTATCCTGCTTACTACCAGCAGAGTCCTGTAGCCTTTATTGTGTAGCAGTGCTTCTCAACATCTCCCTGTTTTCAGCATTTTTATTTTTAACCTCAATACCATCTACGTGCGCGTCACTCACAGTTATTTCAGTTAAGAGCACACAGTTCCTGTTGCATCTGGGGCTGTGGCTGGCTCCAGATGTTGCTTAACTGAGTCTTGGGTGTTCTGTACAGTAACCACTGCTAAAAACATGGTCATTCTGAGGTTAAGTTGGTGCTGCCCTACTCTGTGGGTGGAGACTCCTGTTGCCCAGTTACTGGTCTTTGCTGTGAGGCCTCTGAGTGATTAACAGGTTCCCATTCTGGGTATGGGATCCATTTTTCTGAGAGTGCCTTCTTCCATCCAGTCCCAAGAAGGGCTTTCTCTGCTGATGAGCAGTCCTCAGGTGTTTGCTCCTCTGCAAGGTTGAATGCTGCAGTCTGCCGACATCTTGCTGTTAGTGGGCCACTTTGATCTTGGCTACCCAGCTGATTAGTATCAGTGCTGGGGCTTGCATTGTCAGACATGGCATTCTGTGTTATGGATATGGGTGTGGGAGGAAACAACCCCAGTGCTGTAGATTTTCCCATGCATTACTTTAGGATAGCTTTCCTTTTGTTGTAGTGATCTTCATCTTCTGCAAGCAACTGTAAAGGATGTTTTTTTTTTCTCTCCTGCATCTCAGCTTCCAATTGTAGCTTATCAGCAACCTTAATATCTCAATGACCAGTTACAAATGTACATCCCTCAGTCTCCTACCTTCCTTCATCTCCAGACTCAGAAACAAAATCAACAAGGGTGTCCTCTGTGACTGTACAGACTTGCTGGAGGACAAATCCCCAGCCTGCTGCAAGGCTTCTTCCTCCACCACATTGGGAACTTCCATTTTGGCAGTCAGACCAACTGTGCCTCTTCCAAGAGTTAGGGGAGTTTTCCCCAGTGTCCTGGCCACATTATCCCCATTCACTAAAAATGTCACTATCAGCTTGATCTGCGGTGATAGGTGGCACTGTAGCTAAGCCAGACCATCTAGTTTACTATTTGATGTCTAGGAGGTGGTACCCAGAGGATCATCCTGTTAGTTGTAATCTTGCTTTCAACCTTCATGCAGCATGGCTTTTTTTTTTTTATATAGCTTTTTGCTCCCCTGTTGCCCCTCCCACCTTGCTTGGCAACAGAGGAAACATGTATTTTTGTAATTTTCTCCATGTTACCCCAGGACCCCAGATCATGGTTGCACATGCATGTGGAGGTGCACATGTAGTCTGCAGCTCAGGTGGAAGGCCCCTTCTATCCACCCAGCCTATTGCCAGGTTTCCGTTGTGGCTTGTGGGGCACAGGACTCAAGGCAGCATGGATTCACAAGCAGGAAGGTAATACAGTTAAATCTGATAGATTTATTTAGTGGGTGACTAAAGTAGTAGACCAAGGAGGGGCTGTAGACATGGACTACCTAGACTTTAGCAAGGCATTTGACACAGTCCCGAGCTAGACGGTAATTTTTGTCATAGTTTCATGTGACCATTTTTAGTGTTTCTCAGGAGAACTGCTGGGAGTGTTTTTCCCCTAAATACCAGGCAGGTTTCTACTCTGCAAGCAAAAGCAGTCAGTCACAGCCTATAGAGCTTGTTTAAAGGACTATTACTGGTGTCATCATTTACTGTAGCTATCCTTTCTTATTTCCAGTTATTTACTGTGAAAGAGCAATCTACTTCTATCCACTTCGTAATTTAGCTAAAAAAGCAGAAATCATGACTATTTTGTTCCTTTTCTAAATCACAAGCTAGAGGAGAGGGTACATTTTTCACACTTCTGTGTGATAATTTAAATGTTAAGTGTTTCTCAGGAGAACTGCTAGGAAAGTGTTTTGTTTTTTTTCACTAAAAATGAAATAAAATAGTCATACTATACTAGACCAGGCCTCTTATGCTTATGTTGTAATTTTTAGTATTTAAGAAGGATTGGGATGGCTTGATTTATAGTTAGGGAAATTCTTTGTTTAGTTTTCTGTGTGTAATTGGGTATTTATGTTTAGTGTTATTTTATTTTATTGGTCTCAGATTGAAAGGGTTTAATTATTATTTTAGTTGATTTGTTTGGGTGGGGTATTTTTTCCCTTCGTTGTGTTATTTGTTTTAATTTAATTGTATTTTGGGTGGGCAGGGGTGGAGGGATTAGTCTGTGAGAGTGGTTTGAGTGTGAATAGGATAAATTTTCTGCATTTTAAGGTATGACTATGTAATGTATGTGTAGGGATAGGTGTGTGAAAATTGCTTGGTTGTGTTGTATGTTATCTTCTAGGCTATCCTAGGTTCTTAATTTAAACTGTTTTATATTTTAGCTTTAATAGGGTTTTGATTAGCGGTTGGTGCCAAAAGATGTGTTGGAGCCATAGACCCCTTAATTACCTATGCAACATCCCTGCTGCTTGGAACTCTGCCCTTTACTGACCCCCTATTCCAGCAGCAGTGATAAGCTGCTGCTGGGAGGTCGGTATTACTAGGAAGCATTGTGGTTGGTGGCAGAGTGCTGCGGGCATAGTGGAAGTGCCCAAGATCGTGGTGGTTAGGGGCAGGAGATGCCCTGTGGCTAAATGTAGCCAGGAGAGAGACCCAATGTGTTTATTGCCCATTCCTAGGGTTCTCACCAGACTGAGTGGGCAGGTAACTGGTGGGTCTGCAGTCCCACCAATCCCTTTTTGGCTGTGCTGTGCACTGCCAGATCAATGAGGAGCAAGACTACAATTATGGTGGACTTGACTTCTTCTGTCGATCTGGCTTGCATCACTAGACCTGGCTGGGCAATGATGCCAGGCCAGCTCCGGAGGTGGCTCTCCCACTGGGTACTCTGTAGTGTACTGCCCGGGGAGGGAATGCAGGGGGTGGGGTGTGGTCATCTGCTTTAGACCCAGCTTGAACTTTGCTGTACGCGAGTGGGTTCCCACTCATTCTTTGAATGCTATGGTGCATGGGGTCCAGGTGCGGGTTGCAGGATTCTCCTTGTTTATCGCCCTCCGAGTGGGGGTGGGATTTCCTGCAGGAGTTCACTGATTTCATCATTGACAGGGTGTTGGAGTCCCCCAAATGGTTAATTGTGGGGGACTTCAATGCCTGGATCGACAACGAGTCCTCTCATCTTGGATGCAACCTCCTCTAGTTGATGACATCACTGGGCCTGACACAAGCAGTTGCTTCTGTGACCCATCATCATGGTGGGCAACTTTTGATTTGGTGTTCTCACAGGGGCTTGAGGTCATGAACCTCAAGACTGATCAGGTTGTTTGGTCCACTCATTGCATGGTAGAGTTCTCATTTGGCCCCCCCGATAGCCCCTCTCTTGTAGAGATGGTCAGCTATTGTCCTTTGAGGGGATTGTCCCCTGATGGACATTTGGAGGTAGTTGACCTATCTGGTGTGAGTTCTGCATGTGCGATTGGTGTGGGTGAGGTGGTGGCTGCCAATAATAAGGCTGTCTCCAAGGTGCTTGATGCCATTGCACCAATCCATACGTGACCCAGATCTTCTCACTTGAGACCTCCATGGTTTGATGGGGCTCTCAAGGAGGTGAAGATCAAGGTTTAGAAGTTGGAGCATTACTGTCAGAGAGCCTGTTCCGAGGAGGACAAAATAGGCTTGCAAGCTCACTATCATAAGTACCAAGGTTCAATTGACCATAAGAAGGCAGAGTTCCTGTCCAGGGAGATTGCTGCAGGGAGGAACAGACCAGCTCAGCTTTTTCGGACTGTGGACAGACTACTTCATCCAGTCTGTCTGCAGCCAGAAAAAGTATGTTCAGTCACATTGTGCAATGAGTTTGCTCAGTTTTTCTCTGACGGATGCCCTCCATTTGATCTGGGATCTCCCCAGCGGGACAAGGTTTGTTCCATGGTGGTCGGCCTGGTAGGAGCATGGGCACTCCTATTGTCTGAGAGGATATTAGGCCAGTGGAGATGACTGAGGTTGTTGGGTTGATCTCAAAGCTGCAGCCCACTTCTTGTAAACTGGACCTGACCCTGACCCATCTCATAGTGGGATGCGCCGAGACAATTGGTCTAGTGTTTTCCAAGGTAATCCGGTGCTCTCTTTTGGAGGGGCTCTTACCTGATGCTTGAAGGAGGCACTGGAGAGGGCCCTCCTGAAGAAACCATCACTTGACCTGATGTCCTGGCGAATTATCTACCTATCTCCATCACCCCATTTTTAGGGAAGGTTGTTGAGAAAATAGTGGCACTGGAGCTCGAGGCGCACCTCATGGCCTACGACATCTATGAGCCATTTCAGTCCGGATTCAGGGATAGACATAGCACCAAAATGGTGTTAGGGTGCAAAATGACCTCCTCAGGGTGAGAGATAGGTGAGACCGGTCAATTCTCATTCTCCTCAGCATTTGACACCGTGGACCATGTTGTGCTTTTGGATTGCCTTATAGAATATTGTGAACTTACTGGTACTGTCATCAACTGGTTTGAGTCCTAGCTCTTGGGCAGGAAGCAACAGATAGTTATGGGGAATTTTTCCTCTTCTCTGCAGCTCTTGCCCTGTGGAGTTCCTTAAAGGCTGATCCTGACGCCGATGCTGTTCACGGTGTACATGCTACCCCTGGGTGAGCTCATTAGATAACATAATCTGGGTCTTCACTGCAATGCAGATGATATCCAGTTATACTTTTCTTTAACCCCTGGAATTAATGACACCATGGAAGTGCTAAACAACTACCTGGCTAAAATTCAGGACTGGATGGCCTTCATCTAGCCTAGGCTAAATCCCGACAATACGGAGGTCCTGGTGATAGAACCTAGTCACGGGTATGATGAGAGTGGCTCGGAGTGGCAACGGGTGGTCCTTGGAACCACTCCATTGATGCCCTCCCCAGGGTGAGAGAGTCTGGGCATCTTCCTGGATGATAGATTGACACTTGATGCTCAGGTGTTATTTGTTGTCTAAAGGGGTTTTTACCACTTAAGGAATATTGCCTGGATTAAAACCCTTGTTCCGCCCGAGGACTTACCATCACTGGTACATGCCTTTGTTATTTCCAGGCTAGACTACTGTAATGTCTTCTCACAAGTTATTCTTGTAGACCCCATATATAAATTCAATGCCGACTCTTTGGTCCTTTAAAAGTATTTTATTTTGCCCCTACATTTCTCTCCGTTTCTGAAGCTTGCTCACGGGGTATTTTACTTTGAATTCTGTTAAACAGAAAAACATTTTTCATAGTAAAATATTTGTTGCAATACATTCATTGTAAATTCCTCACAATCTTTATGCATAGGTTAATCAATGAAAACTCCTTATTTACTACTTCATGTTCATTCATTTCCATGTGCATATTTCATCTGTAAAATATACAGTTCATTTAAATGTAACCTCACACTTCTGAACAAGTTTCTCCTTAGTAATGCTTTTTAGTGCAGAAAATGTAAAAAAACACAACTCATTTACTTCTGGAATAATCCCTGACTCCAACAATAACTGGCAAGTACATTTCAGTGATGCTCGGATGTTTGAAAACTTTATGTCAGTTTAAATACTTCTGTCTCTTATATTTCTCAGATATTTTCTGTTATTGTTCTTTCACAGAGCTCTGAAATAATTTAAACAGGAGAAAATGTCCTTAAATAAAATACCTTTTATGTTTGCTGTTAATCTTAAAGTGCTGTTAACAGCCACATTCACCTGTTTTGTGTGTTTTGCTTAATGGTGCCTGTTCTTGTCTGTTCCAAGTGTCCTGCTAAGTGTTGCCTTCCTCTTGGATCCGCCTAGGGAATGCCTTGTGGGACTACGTTTCCATCGTGTATTTTACTTTCACAGGAGACAGTATGTTGCTAAGCAACCATACACAGCCTGATGGTTCTACTGTAATGCTGTGTACTTGGGGTCTGTCAAGGGACCCAGTGCCGACTGCAGCTGATGCAGAATGCAGTGGCTAGGTTACTGACTGACCTGTCTAGGTCACGCCATGTAACCCTGGTCCTGCAAGTTCTGCACTGACTGTCTGTCATGTGAAGGGTCCTCTCCAAGGTGGGCTTGCTCATCTATAAGGCCCTGTACAGATCGGGCCCTAGTTACTTGACAGATCTCCTTGCCTCTGTCACTCTGGTCCTCTCCTTGGCTCCTCCACGGGGCCTCCTTGCAGTTCAGACGGCCAGACTGAAAACCTCTGGCAATCGAGCATATGAGGTGCCCAGCCTGGCCCTCTGGAACTCACTTCCCAACTCTTTCAGGGAAGCCCTGTCGGTGGAAGCATTTAAAGGAGATCTAAAGACTCATCTTTTCAAATAGGCATTTCCGGAGTAACCACAATGTGTTTAAGCTTGTATTTATTATTTAATAATCATTTATAACTGCTTGTTAATTCATTTAACATTTTCTGTATAACCCTTTAGAGCTATTTATTTTATTGTTATTGTACATTTTTGTAAGGTGCCCAGAGCCTCTTGGATTGGGCGCCCGGCCACATGAGTAAACTTTACAGTACCATATCTCTTTCTGCTCCACAAGCAAGAATCAGTCACAGCCCTGGTGCAAATCCTCCTGGTTTTGGCATAATGATAAAGAAGATCTCATTAGATGTACTAGCGTAGGAAGAGGCCGCTCATTCAGTCAACATTTCCAGTATCAAGTCATTAAATTTTCTCCATTAAAACCACACATATTAACCCCAATGTTTCATTGATAGGGCTTGTTCAGGAAGTGTTTTTACTGTTGTCATCATGTTGCTATTCGTTTCTTATTTGTATCAATTTACTTCTACACAAATGCAAACGGCTGTTTGCTTTTTGCTTTACATCCTTTCATTTCATTTTCAAGGAAGGCCCAAGGGCAATGCCTCATAGAACATTTTTATAAAGCACCATGTTCGCTTCCTTGCAGCAAGGACCCCAACCTATTAGGAGACCAACACAGTACAGTCAATACGTCTTGGTTGTGTGGTCACCCCACATGGGCCACATAGGTGGCACTTATAGCCCGAGTAGCTAGGGGTGGGAGGAGTGACGAGAGGCACCGTACATTGCACACTTGCATGTGGTCATGCTTGGTGCATCCTTGACACTCATGTCCTGTGAACTTGGAGGAAAAAGGAGGAAAGATCCTGAGCAGTAGGATGAATCTGATCAGCTTCGCAGACCCTGCACCTGGCTACCAAGTGCGATCTCCCACACCAGTTCCAATAACTGCAGAGGTAAGGGATGTCCTGCAGCCCCCGCCAGAGAGAGGAGGCTCTGGGGGAACATGGAGGATGCAGATAAGTCCTGGGGTATGCCAGGGTGATGAGACTGGGACTAGATTTAGTGGATAAGGGACCACCTGGACAGCAGGGGGCATAAATAGAAAACCCAAAAAAGGTACAAAAATAAAAAGAAAGAGCCAGCCCTGTAGGGCTATAGTACTGTCAGTACTACTAACTACTCAGATGAACTGTGTTTACGAAGGGACCTTGTTCATTTGGGGGCCAGGCAGGAAGAGAGAGGACTGAAAATCCCATGGATGGCTCTTCTCTCAGGAAGTGGAGGCACAGACAGTGTCCACTCGTGGGATTGCTGTGGTACCCTATCATAAGCTGGATGCTGGGTGGTGGCAACTGAACAAACTGGATGGGTGAAAAAAGAAAAGAAAATGAAATTAAAGGATTTCAAAAGAGCAATAAAATCAGGCAGCCTTTTCAATTTGTGAAATAAATAATTGCAAGCAAGAAAAGGGGTAGCAAAATGATGAAAGCAGCAAAAACAGTCCCCTAAACATGACATATCTGTGAAATGTTGGGGTGATGTGGGAACTGGGAAGCAAGAAGATTTGGGGAATGTTGTTTTTGTAAGTTTTATGCAAAAGTGGAATGGTGAGTGGTGCATTGTGCATCTTAACCTGATTGTTATGAAGTCACAACATGAGAAGCAATTATTAGCACCTACTAGGTTTTCATTTACCTTGGGACTATTATAGCTGGGTTTTTGTTCAGCATTAAATTAAAATCTCAGATTTTGATACCTTTGAGCTAAAAGCTCATTTACAGAAGTGCCACATCATTAGAAGCATAAAACTTGCATAACATAGTCACAGGGAGCATACAATTAATGGATAGAGTATGTTCAATATATACAATAAAAGTAGGCCATAGTACATTAACAACAAGTAGTAGTCATTATGTTAAATAATGTTCAAAGGCATTTGCTAAAAAAACCTTCTTAAGGGAGTAGGGGTCTGAAGAACTGGAAATTAGCAGGGATTAGATAAGGAGACAGGAAGAAGAGCAAGGAGGAAATAGTGGCCTGGCAAACAAAAGCACAGAACGCTACAGAAATTCAGAATGCACATAAGGAGCCAGAAGAACTGTGGGTCACCCTGGAAACAGGAAATGGGACAGCCATATGAACTGAGGTTGTCTACAGGCCTCCAGACCAGGGGGAGGACATAGACACATTACTGTTAGAAGATATACAAAACATGATGGCTAAAGGGGAGGTTCTGATAATTGGAGACTTCAACATGCCAGATACAAATTGGTCAATACCAGCAGGAACATATGCCAGAACTAGACATATAGTGGATTCCCTGCAAGGGGGCTCAAACAACTGGTACAACAACTCACAAGAGACACAGCTATCCTAGATCTAGTACTGACTAACAGGGAAGGATCACAGATCTCCAGGTAGAAGGTTACCTGGGGCCAGTGACCATCACATGGTATGGTTCAATTTGCTCACTAGAACTAAATCATCCCATTCCAAGGCAAAAATATGGGACTTAAGAGGAACTGACTTTGATAAGATGGCCAGCAGAGTAAAGCTAGCCCTGGCAAGAAAGAAATACAGGTGTGGGGGTATAGGCAAATTGGGCAAGCATTAAGGATACAATACTTGAAGCAACATCCCACTGTGTTAGACAGAAAAGCAAGAGCAAAAGGAGGAGGAAAACAAATTGGTTCTCAAAAACAGTAGCAGAAAAGGTCAGAGCCAAAAGGCTGGCCTTCAGGAAATATAAGGGAATGCAGCAGGACGAAAATAGGGAGGCATACCAAACTTCCCTAAGGGAAGCAGGGAAGGCAGTGAGGCAGGCAAAGGCCCAAACCAAGGAAACACTAGCACAAACAGTAAATGAACGGATAAGACTTTCTATAGATATATTAGTAAAGGAGAAAGTCCGGGGGTATTGCTAAGATCAAAGGGGATAACTGGTGTGTGAGGAGGACTAGGAAAAGCATCTATCCTAAATAGATACTTTTGCTCAGTATTTACTGAGGAGGAGGTAGGGCAGGGCCCACAGCTCAGCACCATGGACACAGGGGGGAGGGAAGTGAGCACTAGTCCCTTCACAAAAGAAAGGGTCCTACAAGAGCTTGCTAAGCTCAGGGTGGACAAGGCAATGTGACCTGATGGCATACATCCCAGGGCACTAAACGAGCTAAGGGTGAAACTAGCAGAGCCATTATCAGAACTGTTTGGTGAGTCTCTGAGCACAGGAGAGGTCCCAGAAGATGAGAAGGGCTCACATGATCACGCTCCACAAGACTGGTAGCAGGGAGGAGGCAGGGAACTACAGACCAGTCAGTCTTACCTCAGTAGTGGGCAAGATTATGGAGGCACTCCTTAAACATACGAACATACGAAATTTGCCAGCAGATAAAGGCCTAGAGGTCTATCAAGTCTGCTCGAATGTGCAGCTAGCACCCCTTATTCTGCAGCTGCCCCTTCCTTCCACCCTTCCCCTTCATTAACCCTCCCCCTTGTCCGGTCCCATCCTCATTTGAAGCAGTCCACTGTTCTACTGCATACCACTTCTGCAGGTAACACATTCCACCCAGCCACCACCCTCTCTGTAAAAAAGTGTCTCCTCATCTCCCTCCTGAACCTTCCTCGCTCCAGTCTCATATCATGGCCCCTGGTGGCCCTCCCCTCCCTTACTTTGAACAGCCCCTCTGTACCTGTCTTGTTTATTCCTTTCATGTATTTAAAGGTTTCAATCATGTCACCCCTGTCTCTCCTCTCCTCCAGTGAGTACATGTTCAACTCCTTCAACCTCCTCGTATGATAAGTCCCCCAGCCCCTTGATCATCTTTGTCGCCCTGCACTGCACCCCCTCCAGTAACTTAATGTCCCTCTTCAGATATGGGACGCCAGTACTGCACGCAGTACTCCAGGTGTGGTCTAACTAATGACCTATACAGTGGCAGAATCACCTCCTCCCTCCTCGAGGATATACCCCTTGCAATACAACCCAGCATTTTGTTGGCCTTTGCAGCTGCCTTCCTACATTGTGCCGAGTTGTTCATTGACCCTGTAATGAGCACACCCAGATCCTTCTCCTCCTCTGTCTGGGCTAGCTGCACTCCCCTAGCTGGTAAGTCCTCCTTGGGTTCTTCATCCCAAAATGCAGCACCTTGCACTTTTGGCATTAAAGCCCAGTTGCCAGGTGTCTGACCAGGTTTCAAGCTTTGCCAGATCATCCTGCAACCCCTGCCATCCCCCTAGGTCATCCACCACCGCGCCAACCTTGGTATCATCAGCAAACAGTCGGATCTTGCTCTTGATGTCCCGTGATATGTCTGCAATGAATATCCCAAACAACACTGGTCCCAACACTGAGCCCTGTGGCACACCGCTCGTCACTGCCCTTGGGTGTGAGAGCTCCCCACCCACCACCATCCTCTGTTGCCTTCCCTGCAGCCAGTTTCCTACCCATTTCACCAGCTTTGCACCTGCCCCTGTGCCTACTAACTTCCTTGCCAGCCTTCCATGTGGCACCGAGTCGAATGCCTTACTGAAGTCCAGATACAGGACATCCACTGCATGGCCCCTGTCCAGTTGCCTAGTTACCCAGTCATAGAACTCAACCAGGTTGGTTTGGCAGGATCTGCCACGTATGAAGCCATGCTGTCTGCTGTCCTGTAGTCCTTTGGCCTCTGGGAGGGCCACCAGCCTCCTTTAGGATAGTCTCCATTAGCTTACCCACGATGGATGTGAGGCTCACTGGTCTGTAGCCCCGGTTCATCCTTGGGGCCACTCTTGTGGAGGGGCACCACATGAGCCATCCTCCAGTCCTGAGGTACACACCCCGAATGTAGTGAGGCATTAAATAGGTCTGCCAAAGGTCCTGCAAGGACCTCTGCCAGCTCCTTCAGTACCCTGGGGTGGATGCCATCTGGGCCTGGCGCCTTGTCCACCCTCAGTGCCTTCAAACCCTCTCGAACTCTGCCTTCCATGATTTCCCCATCTGTCACCACCTCCCCCCCTGCGTCTGCCATTTCTCCCACCTTGGGTGTCACCCCCCTCTTCTCTTTAGTAAATACTGAGCAGAAGTACTCATTTAGTGCTTCCTCCTTATCGTACCCTGCTTCCACCCACCCCCTCCTTCCTAATTCTTACTATTGGTCCTTACAGCTCCTTTTCTCCATGATGTACTTAAAGAAGTCCTTCTCCCCCTTCTTAATGCCTTGTGCTAGCCTGAGTTCGTAGATGCTTTGGCTCCCCTTACTGCCCTTGTCACCTCCTTCGATTCTGTCAAGTACTCCTCTCTGTCCTCCCCCCTCCCTGTTTTCTTGTACTTCCTAAAGGCAGCTCTTTTCCTCCTTACCTTTTCCATGACCTCCTTGCTCAACCAGCTCAGTTTCTTAGCCCTAGCCTTCTTGCTCTGGGCTTTGCAGCAGGTTTTGGTTGCCTCCACTATCCCCAGCTTTATGAGCTCCCATCTCTGGTTAGTATCCATACTAGACTGAATTCTGTCCAGATACCCTTTACCACTTCCCCATCCTCCCAAAGTCGGCCCTCCTGAAGTCCAGCACTCTTGTGCCAGATTCCTCCTTCCTTGCCCATATCCAATGTGAGCCATGCTGAGTGGTGGTCACTCCTGACAGCGGTTCCTCCACTGTAAGTTCTCTCTCACAAAGTCCCCATTTGCCAGCACAAGGTCAAGGGTACTCCTAACCTGGTTGGTTCACTGACCATTTGCAGCAGGAAGCTGTCCTGAAAGGCATCCAGCAGTACCTGCTCCTTCTGTTCCTGGTTGTTGGGGTGCTCCAGTCCACTCCTGGCATGTTGAAGTCCCCCACAATCACCACACTACCCTTCTCACAGGTCATCCTGATCTGTCCCGCTAGTTTCCTGTCTAACTCCTCCATCTGAGATGGTGGCCTGTACACCACTCCCATTCTAAGAATCCTATTCTTGGAATCCTGGATTTGCACCCAAAGTGACTCTGTACTACCCTCCTCCCCTTCCTCCTTTACACACCTCAGTTCTTCCTTCACATATAGTGCCACCCCCCCTTCCCAGTCACCCTGTCCCTACGAAATAACCTGTACCCTGGTACAGAGAGGTCCCAGTCATTATATTGGGTGGCCATGTTTCCGTGATGGCTGCAATGTCCACCTCTCCCTCTGCCACGAGAACCTGTAACTCTGCAGTTTTCCTCCCAAGGCTCCTAGCATTAAGGTAACCACCTTCCACCCTTCCCCCTCCCATCCTGCCCTCCTTTCCTACATCACCAATAGTACTTGCCATTTGTCCTTTGTCACTGTTATGGGGTGTAACACGTGTGATTTCCCAACCTGTGGTCTCTGCATATCTCTTCCCCAACTGCCACCCCACTCTAGTTTAAATTCCAACTTCCTCTATATATTCTTCCATCCTCTGTTTCAACACTTTCTTTCCCTCCTCACTCAAGTGTAGTCTGTCCTTGGCATACAGACTACTGTCCTCCCAGGTCCCTCCCCACCCCTAACAGCCCATACCCTTTAGCACAACACCAGGTTCTTAGCCATCCGTTAAATTCCTCTATTCTCAGCTTTCTTGTTGTGCTTGCCTTTGGCACCGGAAGTATCTCGAAAAAGTTACTGATCTTCCTGCCCCCTCACATAATTGTGCTAGTTCCTCAAACCTCCTCTGGACTATGTCTACTGTCTTGTCAGCCAGGTCGTTTGTCCCAAGATGTATAATTAAATGAGGCTTGTCCCTACCCTTCTAGCATATTTCAGAACAGACTGTCCCACCCTTTCCACTGTCATTCTGGCATGGCCTCCACCCAAATGCGACTATGCCTCTCCCCTTGCTACCCACCTAACTCCTCTTAGTATCGAGTCCCCAGCACTAAGATTCCACTCCTCTTACTCCCTGCTTGCGTCCATTCATCTCCCTCCCTCATTTCCAGCTCCTCTTCTTCCTCCTGCACATTATTTCCCCCTTTTACCCCTGTTGCAGTTCTCCCAGCAGAACTTCCCCCCGCTCCAGTTTGGTCCAGGCATTTATCAATTACTCCTCTAATTTCATCACTTCCCTCCTCCACCTTCTTCCTCTCTAGCAGTGCACAGCTGTTTTCTGGAGGCCCTTCACAAATGCCTGCTCCCTCCCTCTGCATAGTAACCTGTTCTCTCCTTTCCACTCCACGACTTTTGCCACTTCTTCTTCTCCCCTCACAAGTCTCTATTGCCTCCTTCCATTTGACTTTTGTCTCCTGACCTGGTTTCCCCGGCAATCGTTCTTCCTGGCCTGGGCCCTTTGTCTCTGCTTCCTTCTTCTGACCCTCTCCTCACCACTGTTGGCTTAAATTGCCCTCCCTCATCTCCCTTCTTCCTCCCTCAGTATTGGGCTAAACCCACCCCAATCTGTCTTGCCTGTCTTAGTTCCTCCTGCAGACCCTTCAATCTCCTTTCTAAGTTTTTCTATGTGGTTGCACACTAAACATCCTCCCACTCTCCAGGCAATGTTTAGAAAGATTGGTGCACCGCAGTTGTTGCAGCCTACCACCCTACCCATTGCTGTTGTTGCCCACCAGCGACCCCCCACCCTTCCAAATGCAGGATACCAAACACTCCCCCACTCCTTAAGGAAAGGATAGTGCAACACCTGGAATCCATAGGAGCACAGGATCCAAGACAGCATGGGTTTACAACAGGTAGGTCCTTTCAAACTAATCTCATAGATTTCTTTGACTGGGTAACCAGAGTGGTGGACCAAGGGGGAGCAGTTGATGTCCCCTACCTTGACTTCAGCAAAGCTTTCAACGCTGTTTCACATAGAAGATTGATTAATAAGCTGGGTAGGCAAAGGGTGGGTCAGAAGTTGGTCAACTGGGAGGCAAACCGGTTGGCAGACAGAAAACAGAGAGTGATGGTAAATGGTATACAGTCAGAAGAGATGCAAATCACAAGTGGGGTACCTCAGGGATCAGTCCCGAGACCAGTCCTCTTCAATATCTTCATCAGTGACATTTCAGATGGACTGGAGGGTAAGGTTTGTCTGTTTGCAGATGACACCAAGATCTGCAACAGAGTAGATGATCCAGATGGGATGGGCAGAATGAGAAGAGATCTGGATAAACTGGCAAAATAGTTGGAATAGTGGCAAATGGGGTTTAACGCAAAGAAGTGCAAGATCACACACATAGGGAAGAGAAACCCTGAAGCCACCTATAGTTTGGGAGGGGAGTTGCTGGCAATCACAAGGGAAGAAACAGACTTAAGCATCATCATCACAGATGACCTGAAATCATCCAAGCAGACCACTAAAGCAGTAGATAAGGTTAGGGGGATGTTGGGGCATATTAGTAGGGGTATCGCAAGTCATAAGAGGGAGGTAATAATCCCTCTTTACAAGACACTGGTTAGGAACCATCTGGAGTACTGCGTGCAGTACTTGAGGCCTCATCTGCACAAGGGCATTAACAAAATGGAGGCAGTCCAGAGAAGGGCAATGAAAATGAGGCACAGACTGCATCAGAAAACATATGAGGACAGATTAACGAAGCTCAATATGTATACCCTAGAACAAAGGAGGGAGAGAGGATTGAAATATTCAAACATCTTAAGGGCATTAACAAGCTGAAAGAGTCTAACATGTTTCAATATAAGAAAAATAGCAGGACAAAAGGACACAGCATGAGATTAGAGAGGCGATTAAGGGGGAATGTGAGGAAGTTCGTTTTCACAGAAAGGGTGGTGGATGCGTGGAATGGCCTACGTCAGGAAGTGGTGGATATGAATACAGTGCAGAGCTTCAAACAGGCATGGGATAGGCATAAGGGAGCAATAAAGATGAGTATGAATAGATAGGCCAGTGACAGAGTACAGTCTTATGGCACATTCATAAGGTAGAAAGAAATGGGCAGACTGGATGGGCCTTGTGATCCTTATCTGCCATCAACTTCTATGTTTCTGTTGGAGACTAGGGAGATGTGGCGGGGCAGCTTGAAATAAGCCTTGTCAAGGTAAAAGCTAGGAGAGGGGGAAGTTAAGAAAGGGAAGGAGAATAATTTCCTCCTCCCTCCCTCCCTCCCTCCCTCTTCCTTCCTTCCTTCCTTCCTTCCTTCCTTCCTTCCTTCCTTCCTTCCTTCCTTCCTTCCTTCCTTCCTTCCTTCCTTTCTGTCTCCAATTACAAGCTTTGAGCTAAAAGCTCAGTTACAAAGGTTCCACATCAATACAATATAGCAAAGGACAAACAAACAAAATACATCATCAGTACGCGAGTTACAATAACATCAGAGTAAGAGTAGGATACTTATGAACTGAGTATATACAGAAGAGGCATTAACATGGTACTGAGTAAAGAGCAATAAGAGGTAAAAAGGCCCGAGATAGGGAATGAGAATATCTAAAATTCCCTTTGACAGGGGAAATGGGGGAGAATGCGGGGGGTAAGGTAATAGATGTTGTGGTGAAGGGCAGAGATGAAGAGGAAGATTGAGAAGGGGACTGGTGTGGGTGGAGAGAAGGGAGGAGGGAGAAGAAGGGCAACAGGAAGTGTAAGGAGGGGGACTGCGGACAGAAGTAGGGACAGAGGGAGTGGGGCGATGGCAGGAGGAGACCGAGAAGGAGAGGGAGGCCGAAGTGGATGGTAGGGAGCAGGTTAGGAAATTAGGTGTTAGAATGATCAGGTATGAGAGGGAGAGCAACGATAGTGGTCAGATTTTTAGAGCTGAGGGTAAAACAGTGGCCTGAAGTACCGAGACAAAGGGAATTAGGAACCGCAGTCACATTTATTGTTATTGCCCGCCAGGTGAGCCCTCAGGTTCGACTTAAATTGGTCAAGTTTAGTACAGGTTAGAGGTCATTGTCTAAGGAGTTTAACCATTTATGGCCTATATCAAAAGATCATTGACCATGAGGTCTGATGAGCGATACTTGATGTCGATAGGAGAACTGCAGGGGTAAATGGAGAAAATAACAAAAGGCAATAAGGACAGGAATGGGGCAAAAAGGGAGTAAGGCCATCAAGAAATGGAGGGTAATGAGTACCAATGCCCGTAGTCTTGGTAACAAGCTCCCTGAACTGGTGGCCTTTATGGAAGAGGGATGCCTGGATATCGTAGCAGTCACAGAAACATGGTACACAGAGAACCATGACTGGAATGTTAACATACCAGGCTAAACAACCTACAGGACAGACAGGGAGGGGAGAAGAGGTGGAGGAGTAGCTCTCTATGTAAGGGAAAGAATAAAAGCAACGGAACAAATGAGTAAACAGGGAGGACAGGAGGCACTGTGGGTCACCTTAAGAGACTGGAAATGGCACCACAATCCACACAGGGGTTGTGTACAGACCCCCATGTCAGGGGAAGGGAATGGACAAGGATATGATAGGAGGCATCCTTAGGATGGCAGAGAAAGGGGAGATACTGTTGATGGGGGACCTGAATATGCCAGATGTTAACTGGAGCACCTTTGCTGAAGCCACACCCAAGAGCAGGGCCATTTTCAATGCCCTACAGGTGGCATGCCTCAGACAGATAGTTTTGGAACCCACTCATGAGGGAGCAATCTTAGACCCTCGACCCTCAAATGGGGACAGTGAGAGGATCTCAGATCTAGAAGTGGGTAGTCATCTGTGGACAAGTGACCACCAAACTGTGTGGTTTACAATAAACTCAGCTAGAGTCAAGCCATACAAAAGTGAGGGTGCTGGACTTCAGGAAGGCTGATTTTGGCAAGATGGGAGAGTGCCTTAGAAAAGCACTAGCAAACAGGCTAGAAGGAGGGGTGGAGCAACAATGGGGGAAACATCAAAACTGCCATCACAGAGGTGACAAGCCTTTGTGTGAAGCAAATAAACAAATCAAAACGAAAGAAAAAGCCACTATCGTTCTCAAAAGAGGTAGCAGGGAAGGTTAGGAAGAAAAAGATAGCATTTAGGAAGTATAAGGAAACACAGAAGGAGCAGGACAGAGAACTGTACTAGTTAAGGCAGAAGGATGCAGGAAGGGAAATCAGAATAGCAAAGGCCCAGACTGAGGAAGAGATAGCCAACTTGGTTAAGAAGGGGGATAAAACCTTTTATAGGTACATCAGGGAGCGTAGAAAGACAAAGGGAGGGATAGTGAGGCTGAATAGAATGGATGGCGGGTGGGCAGAGAGGGACAGTGAAAAAGCAGGGATACTGAATGAATACTTCTGCTCAGTATTCACAACAGAGGAGGAGGAGGGGGAGGTGCCTAATCCAGTTAACAGAAGCACTCTGGAAAGGGGGGGTCGATCCCAATCCTTTCACCACAGAAAGGGTTCTGAAAGAACTCTTAAAACTGAAACATAGAAACATAGAATTTGATAGCAGCTAAGGACTGCTTGGCCCACCCAGTCTGCCCATTTCCCTACCTGATGGATAAGCTGCAGATTCTAGTTAATCAACAGCCTACTTCCTCCTACCCCCCACTAGAATTGCCTTATGCCTGTCCCATGCATTCTTGAATTCTCCCACTGTTCCTGACTCCACAACCTCCTCAGGAAGGCAGTTCCATGCATCCACAACTCTCTCTGTGAAAAAATACTTTCTAACATTACCTCTGAGCCATCCCCCCTCTATCTTCAAGTTGTGCCCCCTTGTTCTTGCACATCTCTTCTTCTGAAAGGTACTACCCTCTAGTACCTTGTTAATTCCCTTGAGATACTTGAAAGTTTCTTTCATGTCTCCCTCTCCTCCTTTCCTCAAGGGTATACATATTAAGCTGCTTTAGTCTCTCCTCATATGTCTTCTGGTGCAGACCTTGCACCATTTTGGTTGCCCTCCTCTGAACAGCCTCCACTCTGCCTATGTCCTTGCGGAGAGGGGTCTCCAGAATTGCACACAGTACTCCAGATGGGGTCTTACTAACTGTCTGTAGAGAGGGATAACAACGTCCTGTTTTCTACTGTTGATGCATCGCCCTATGCACCCCAGTATGCCCCCAGCCCTCCTTACTGCCGTCTCACATTGCTTGCCCACCTTTAGGTCATCTGATATAATTACTCTAGGTCTCTTTCATTTTTGTTGTTGTTATTAACTCACCTCCCATTGTGTACTCTTCCCTGGGTTTTGTTTCCCAGATGCATTACCTTGCACTTCTTGCATTGAATCTGAGCTGCTACATATTTGACCATTCCTCCAACCTTGCCAAGTCCCTTTTCATTCTTTCCACCCCACCTTGTGTATCAACCCTGTTGCAGATCTTTGTGTCATCTGCAAAGAAACATACTTTTCCTTCCAGGTGCTCTCCAATATCACTTATAAAGATATTAAAGAGGACAGGTCCCAGTACTGAACCCTGCGGTGCCCTGCTAGTTACCCTTCTTTTTTCACTGTGGACTCCGTTTACTATTACCTTTTGCATCCTGTTGTCCAGCCAGTTTTTTATCCAGGCTACCACCTTGGGACCCACTCCAAGGCTGGCTAACTTGTATATTAATCTTTTGTGTGAGGCTGTTAAATGCCTTGCTAAAATCTAGGTAGGTCATATCCATAGCCCTTCCCTGGTCTACTACTTTGGTCACCCAGTCAAAGAAATCTATTAGGTTCATCTGACATGACTTTCCTGCTGTGAAACCATGCTGCCTTGGGTCCTGTGCCCCATTGGCCTCTAGGTACTCAACAATTCTTTCCTTCAGAAGTGATTCCATCATTTTCCTACCACTGAAGTCAAACTAACTGGTCTGTAGTTTCCTGCCTCTGCCCTGCTCCCACTTTTGTGAAGTGGAATCACATTGCCCTCCTCCAGTCCTCAGGTACCCTCCATCCTCCCATGATTTGTTAAAAGAGTAGTCAGTGGTGTTACTAGTTCTACCTTAGTTATTTTAGTATTCTTGGGTGAATCCCATCAGGCCCCATTGCTTTGTCCACCCTCAGTTTCAAGAGTTCTTTCAAAACCCTTTCTTCTGTGAATGGACTGGTATCGACCCCCCTATTCAGAGTTTCTCCCTTGTTTGGTTTAGGTACCTCCCCCTCCTCATCCATTGTGAATACTGAGCAGAAATATTCATTCAGTACCCTGCTTTTTCACTGTCACCCTCTGCCCACATTCCTTCCCCTTTATTAAGTCTCTGTATCCCTCCCTTGGTCTTTCTTCGCTTCCTAATGTACCTATAAAATGTTTTATCCCCCTTCTTAACAGAGTTGGCTATCTTTTCCTCAGTTTGTGCCTTTGCTATTCTGACTGTCTTCCCTGCCTCCTTCTGCTGTAACTGATAAAGTTCTCTGTCCTGCTCCTTCTGTGTTTCCTTATATTTCCTGAATGATATCCTTTTATCCTTAACAGTCCCTGCCACCTCTTTTGAAAACCATAGTGGCTTTTTCCTTCATTTTGTTTTATTGATTTGCTTCACACAAAGGCGTGTTGCCTCTGCGATGGCTGTTTTGATTATTCCCCATTGTTCCTCCACCCCTCCTTCTTGCCCATTTGGTAGTGCTTTTCTGAGGCACTCTCTCATTTTCCCAAAGTCAGCCTTCCTAAAGTCCAATACTCTTGTTTTTGTATGGCTTGACTCTATGGCTGTGTTTATTGTGAACCACACTGTTTGGTGGTCACTTGTTCCCAGATGGCTACCCACTTCTAAATCTGAGATCCTTTCTCCTTCCCCATTTGAGAGTACCAGGTCTAAGATTACTCCTCCCGAGTGGGTTCCAACACTAGCTGTCTGAGGCATGCCCCCTGTAGGGCATCAAGAATGACTCTGCTCTTGGATGTGCCTGTAGCAAAGGTACTCCAGTTAACTTTTGGCATATTCAGGTCCCCATCAACAATATCTCCCCTTTTTCTGCCATTTTAAGGATGCCTTCTATCATTTCCTTGTCCATTTCCTCCCCCTGAGATGGGGGTCTGTACACAATCCCCATGCGGATTGTGGTGCCATTTCCTGTCTCCAGGGTGACCCATAGTGACTCATCAACTTCCTGTTTACTCTTTAGTTCTGTTGCTTTAATCCCTTCCCTTATATAGAGAGCTACTCCTCCTCCTCCTCCTCTTTTACCCACCCAGTCCCTCCTGCAGACTGTGTATCCTGGTATGTTGACATCCCAGTCATGGTTCTCTGTGTACCATGTTTCAGTGACTGCCACAATATCCAGGCATCCCTCTTCCATCAAGGCCACTAGTTCAGGGAGCTTGTTGCATAGACTGCAGGCATTGGTACTCATCACTTTCCATTTATTTTTTTATGGCCTTACCCCTTTTAGCCCCATCCCTATCCTTAATGCCTTTTTCTGCATTTATCCCTGTCCTGCTCCCTACTGACTTCTCTACCTTGGTGTTTACCTCTCTAAGTGCTGTGCTTTGTGGGGAGGCTGGGATTTCCTCTCCTTTTCAGTGCCTCCCCTTGGCTAGTTTAAATGCTTGCCAATGAAGCATTTAAACCTCTCTCACTTAGGATCCTGGTCCCCGGGACAGATGCAGACCATCGCACCAGTATAAGCCTACATTCTCCAGGTGGCTCCCCAGTCCCCAATGAAGCCAAAACCCTGAGCTCCACACCAGTTTTTCAACCATTCATTGAATCCCATGGTGTGGAATACCCTAGCATCATCCTTGCCATAGACAGGCAGCACCTCCGAGAAGGTTACCGTACATGCTACTTGTCTAAGGCCCCTCCCCAACTCCACAAACTCCTCTTGCACTGCTCTGATCCCATTCACAGCCAGGTCATTTGTCCCTAGGTGGACAATGACATCCAGCTCCCTCCCTTGTGCAGCTGCTCCCGCGATCCTGAGGATTCGCTTCCTGTCCCTCCAAGCCGTGGCACCAGGCAGGCACCTTACCTCCCTATCCCCTTCCTCCCCCACTTCTACCCCCTAATGACTGAGTCCCCCACCAGGAGTTGTTTCCTTCCCCTGTGGTGTCTTGTGCCACCCTCTTGTGGGTCTCCTTTGTGGAGGTTCCCAGCATCCTCCTTGGTCTCCACTGCAGGTGCCTCCATAGAGAAACCACTCTTTGCCAGAACAGCATATGAACTGTGGAGAGGTACAACTGGAGGGATGCACTTCTGTTCCACCACCCTCTCCCTCCCTGAGCCCACCTTGGTCCAACCACTCCTCGTTCTTGGCAACCTCTGAGGTAACGGTGGTGGCCCTGGTGGTCCCTGGGTGGGGAAGAGGTTTCATGAATCCTAGCCAGGTCAGCCTGGAGACGGGCAACCTCCTCCCTCAGACCAGAGAGGTGCCTGCAAACAGGGCAGCATCGCAGCCTCCAGAATGTCTCTCAGAACACTGCTGCCCCACAGCCTTTGCACTGCACCACTCCATCTTGACTTATTTTGTGCCCCTTCTCCTGTTGCTTTGTATGCTTATTGTCTCCTCCCCTATGTATTTTACACTTGCTTTCCTACTGCCTGTGTGCCCTTACAACTCTCACCCTTCCTGTTCTGGGACAGGAACTTCCTGTAGTCTTCAGTAGTCTCCTTCTTCCGTAAAATATCTGTAGTTCTAGACTGCTGTCTTGCTCTGAAACCAAAGTTTCTTCTGTCAAAAACAGCAGGAAGCTGTAACTGCAGACAGCTGCTTTTGTACTGCTAAGCTGCTAAGCCACACCCCCAATTAGATTCACCCTCTGCTCTGACTATCTAAATTAGGCTGATACAGCTCCCTTCCTCAGAGAAACACTCAGTGACTTTCTTCTTTTTTTTACTTAAATGAGACCCCCTTCTTCTAATAGAGTATCTGTTTGCTTAATCCAAACAGGTACTAACTCCTGCTGCAATAGAAGTGATTTATCAGTAAAACATCTGTAGCTCTAGACTGCTGTCTTGCTCTAAAACCAAAGTTTCTTCTGTCAAAAACAGGTGAAGGTGGACAAAGCAATGGGCCTGATGGAATTCACCCAGAATTCTAAAAAATTAAGGGAGAACTAGTGACATCACTGACTACCCTTTTAACAAATCATGGGAGGATGGTGGTACCTGAGGACTGGAGGAAGGCGGCTGTGATTCCCCTTCACAAAAGTGTGAGCAAGACAGAGGCAGGAAACTACAGATCTGTCATTTTGATCTCTGTGGTAGGGAAAGTGATGGAATCACTTCTGAAGGAAAGAATGGTTGAGTACCTAGAGGCCAGTGGGGCACAAGACCCAGGGCAGCATGGGTTCACAGCGGGAAGGTCATGTCAGACGAATCTAATTGATTTCTTTGACTGGGTGACCAAAGTAGTAGACCAGGGAGGGTCTGTAGACATGGCCTACCTAGACTTTATCAAGGCATTTGACACAGTCCCACTCAAAAGATTAATAATCAAATTAACCAGCCTGGGAGTGGGTCCCAGGGTGGTAGCCTGGGTAAAACATTGGCTGGACAACAGGACACAGAAGGTAATTGTAAATGGAGTCCACGCTGAAGAAAGAGGGGTTACTAGTGGGGTACCACAGGGTTCAGTACTGGGTCCAGTCCTTTTTAATGTCTTTATAAGTGACATTGCAGAGGGACTGGAAGGAAAAGTATGCCTCTTTGCAGATGACACAAAGATCTGCAATAGGGTTGGTACACAAGAAGATGTGGAAAGGATGAGAAGGGACTTGGCAAGATTGGAGGAATGGTCAGAAGTATGGCAGCTTGGATTCAATGCAAAGAAGTGCAAAATAGTGCACCTGGGAAACAAAAACCAAGGGGAAGATTACACAATGGGTGGGAGGTAGTAACAACAACAAAAATGGAAAGGGACCTGGGGTAATCATATCAGATGACCTTAAGATTAGCAAGCAATGTGAGAAGGCAGTAGGGAGAGCTGGGGGGATACTAGGATGTATAGGGAGAGGCATCACCAGCAGAAAACAGGAAGTTGTTATCCCTCTGTACAGACAGTTGGTGAGACCCCATCTGAATTTTCCGTCCAGTTCTGGAGACCCCATCTCCACAAGGACATAGACAGGATGGAGGCAGTCAGAGGAGGAACCTAAAATGGTGCAGGGTCTGCAAGGTCTGCAAGAGAAGCCACATAGAAGAGACTAAAGGAGCTTAATATGTATACCCTTGAGGAAAGGAGGGAGAGGGGGGGACATGATAGAAACTTTTAAGTACCTCGGTGGAATCAACAACGTCCAAGAGGGTAGCATCTTTCAGAAAAAGAGATGTGCAAGAACAAGGGGACACAATTTGAAGATAGAGAGGGGACGACTCAGGGGCAATATGAGGAAGTATTTTATCACAGAGAGGGTGGTGGATGCATGGAACAGCCTTCCTGAGAGGGTTGTGGGATCTAAAACTGTGGGAGAAATCGAGAATGCATGGGACAGACATAAGGCAATTCTTGTGGGGAGTAGGAAGAAATAGGCTGTTGGTTAACTTAGATCTGCAGCGTATCCTGTAGGTAGGGAAATGGGCAGACTAGGTGGGCCAAGCAGTCCTTATCTGCTGTCAAAGTCTATGTTTCTATGTTTTAGAGACTTACTACTTACACCACTAGAATTCCTGTTACTGTTGTTAGAGCACAGGAGGCCAAGTACCCCTGGGGTAGTGAGACCTAGAGTGGTCTTCTTAGTTAGAATGCAAAGTTGGTACTGGACCCTACTTTCCAGGTTGAGCCGCCCAGTGAAGGAGTAGAGTTCACAAGTACTGTATGCATTAGATGGTGGGCACCTAAGATAAGCCTACATGCTTTATTAAGGGCTGTCTTGATTCTTTTAAGGGCTGTGTCGGTAGCGGCTCCGTAGTCCATAGTCGGTAACCGACAGGACTGAGCTGGTTAGAGCGAGTTTTAGGGCCTCATCAGTTAGACAATGCTTGTGCTTGTAAAGTATGCATCCTTACTGTTTGTAAGATACAAGACAATAACATGTATAAAAACAACAAAATAGAAGTTATACCTGGTTCTTAAAAAGTTAATGTATTTAATTATATTTTAATAACTGGGGTTCCCTTTTTCCCATAGGGAAACCCACCCCGTAATTTGCAGCTGTAAAGGAGTGTTTATAACGGTTAACACGTGCTGGGTTTCCCTAGCTCTGTGCATGCGCCAACCACAGCTGCTAGGTATGGACTGCTGGATGCTTTGCCTTTCCCGCAGAGACTGAACCACTGCTTGGACTCGGCCCCTCAGCAGTAAGTAATTTTTAAGGGAAAAATAAACTAAGCTACGGGAGAAAAAACTGAACTTTAGGCAGGCAGCTGAAATAAATACAAAAAAAAATATTTACATGAAGGTGACCGTGAACCACACTGAAACCTAATGGGACCACAGCCGCACATGGGCATCTCTTATTTTATGTAATTACTGTGCCAAACAATCGAAACCCAGCAATTATATAAAATAAAATATGGGGTGGTGTGTAAACTTGAATTTTACACATGCCCTCAGTGTTGGATGCCTAGATAAACCCCTCGAGCGTCGTTCTCAGGGTTTAGGTGATATCCAACACCTTGGGTGTATGTAAAATTCTTGTCACACACACCACCCCATATATTATTCTATATATAATAACTGGTGAGCGTTATTTTCCATAGGGAAACATGGTTATAATTTGCTGTTATAACCAGCTGGTTATAACTGCAAACATGTGCTGGGTTTCCCTGCCTCCTCCATGCATGCACCAGCTGTCCATCTTTCCATCCTCATGCCGAACCCTCAGGTGAACACTTCACCACTGGCACCACTCGTACTCGGTGGTAAGCAAACTTTTGTGTTTTTTTTTAAAAGGGACTTGTTGCACCCTTTCCAGCATGCAATTTTCCTGACTTAAAAAAATGGAATGTTTCAGCACCCGCTTCAACTCTACCTCGGACCATGCTGATACCTGACCAAACCACGGCTGAACAGTGAAATTGTATTTATTTTATATGCTTGCTGTGGTGAAAAAACACTCCCCAGCAATTACATAAAATAAAATTTGGGGAGGTGTGTAAAACTTGAATTTTACACACAATCTAGGGGTTGGATGCTTAATAAACCTCTCGAGCTTTGCTCTCGGGGTGTATGTAGTATTCAACCCCTCGGTTGTGTGTAAAATTCTCATTACACACACCACCCCATATATTATTCTATTTATAATGAAGCGCATGCATTAAACACTGCAGGAAGGAAGAATAGTGGGAAAAATATACAGGTTAAGTTTCAGAACAAAAACAGCCAGCAAGTGCAGACTTGAGACACTATATTTCTATTTGTATGGGGGTAACTCATATTTGAACCCAAGGAAAGTCAAGCTTGACAAAAACCAGCTGTTGGCCGTGTTTAGGGAATAGTGTTAACCAATGAGGCTCCACAACATCACCAGCTGTGCTAAACATCCTTTCAGATGGCACACTTGTCTGGGGCAGCTGATGTATCTCACAACCAGTTGCACAAAGTGAGAGAATGAATGCATCTTCTGGGCAGGGCAGCCTAATGAATCAACCCCAAAACAACTCAAGAGACTCCACAAAATAGCCATTCAAGATATTTACTGGAAAATAAGGCTGTGACTATGCCCTATTCTGTTGCTGTTGATGTAAGGATGTGCCAAGCAGTGCCCACTCACTCCCATCAGTGTTACTGTCAGTAACAGGTATTTCTTCCCCATCTTTACTAGTGGAACCAGACCTGACAGATGCATTTCCATCTGTCTCTCTCATGACCTTCTGCACCAACTGCTGGTGTCACCAATCCCCGCATGCAACCAGCCAGCTCATCACACAGCTCTTGTTGAAAATGAACTACTCTGTGGCTATCTGTAGTAATGTGAAGGCACTCACATTTGAACCAGGGATCCAGCGTGGTTGCAAAAATGTGGCTGTGACTATCCAGCACTTTGGGAAACCTTGCATCCAGTTCAGCTTGCAGTTGCTCAATGAGCACAGCTGCCCCACCTGGAATCTCCTTATTTTCTTCTATATCTCTCTCCATGGATGATTTCAGTATATGCACTGCTGGGAGAGTGGCAGTGGCCGCACATAGATCATGGGCGCTCCTCTCAGATGGCCCAGATACTTTCATATTGGCATCAACCAGTGACCACTCATGGTGGCCAAGGACTCCCCCAGTGCTGCACTCCATTGCCATGTCATGAAATGCGTGCTTTCATTCTAGCAGTCTAGACAACATCAGGTATGATGAATTCCATCTGGTACTGATATCGTGTATCAGGCAATGTTGAGACAGGCTGAGGCACTGTTGCACTTCTCTTAATCGGTTAGTCACACACATTTACAGTGCAATGAAAATGAGCACAGATGGAGCACGATGTGAAGACAGTCTTGCTAGCCCCAGTACTGCAACATAGCACAGATGTGACCATAGATTCAACCTGTGGGCAAAGCAAGAAATGCTGGAGAAATTTCCACCGGCAACTGCTTTCAGATTTGCCTCGTTATCAGTGATAAAAAAAGTGACATGTTGATTGGTACCAACTGTTCATGGATTGCAGCATGAACTGAATGAATGGCAAGATATTCAATGGCATGGAGTCTTCCTCCATTAGCCCAACATTTAAAACAGCAGACCTGTAGTGACTGCCAGATTGTGGAGGGATGGAGGGAGATCCAGTGACACAGGGAGAGAAGGATCCGCAACAGCGGATATGTGCCACCAGTGTGCAGTCAAGGAGAGATATGCATGCACTGAGTTTGTACTGCTCCAGATGTGGGAGGTGCAGTGGAAACTTCCACTAACAGCCTCCGAGAGTAGTATGGCATTTGCCATTATCACACCCTCGGATATCTTTCGCATCACAATGCCTAAAATGCGGAACATAATGGGAGCTGGTACCATAGCTGCAAGTGCTGCAGAAGCCATGAAAGCCAGTGTCTTCCACAAGTGAAAAGAGTTGCAGATCCAATGCCACCATTTCACCAGCGAGCTGTGTGATGTCCTGAACTGCTGGATGGGATGATTGATTCTTGGTTCTGGCCTGGAATGCTTCCACTACTGGCACTGACTGTGCATGGGGGGGAGATGTTCCATACTTGCCAGATGGTATGCAAATAGTAGGGGACAGGTGCCTGGTATGAGTGCTTGGGGTGCATGGAGGACCCTTTGGTGTTAAGGGAGATGGAATGGTAGCAGCAGCAGGTGCAGCAGCAATTTTGCATAGGCAGACTGTTCTGTGGCATCGCCAGTGGCACCAACACCATAAGATCGGTCTGATAGAACCACAGGCACAGGCTCTGATGCTTTAAAACCAGGGATGTTTACCTTTACATGGTTCACTAAGGAGGTGGTGGTTACATTGGCCAGAGATTTCTCGCTGCTGATTGTCGTATTGTATAATGTGCACACCACCTTTTGTTATCTTCTTTTAGTAGCATGAAATACAGCCATCCTGTGCTCTTACTCCTCCTGACCTCGTGCAGCTAGTGTCACCAGTACCACCAACACTTTTAGCCCCCACTAGCCTTCTTTATATGGACTTGCATCTGCGGGAATCCCTTGGCACCACTGGTACCCCTGCAGCTGCTCCACTTAACTGTTCAGGCTGTGATGGAGCCTGCAGAACAAATTGCTAAAGGATAGCTTGCTGAGTTTTTTCAGGGGGAGAGGAACCATATCCTTCTTTCTCATGTCTCTGCAACTTCCAGAGGCTGAATTTTTTTGGCCACCGAACTTTCTTACTTTACGACTTTCAAGGTACTCCCCTTACTCTTTCTCATCATCAAAGTTGCTTAGATTATGATGATGATGTATCAGTGGGCAAATCTCCTGGTGGAAAGTATTCAGACACAGTTGAGTGCACCTCCTCCTTCTCCTCCTCCTCTGCATTGACCAGTTCTACAGCGCAGGACACAGGCTGAGAAACAAGAGGTGTCACAGTAGGATGGACATAGTACTGGAAATAGCTGTGCAACAGGCTGGGGGCCTCAGTGCTAAACTAGTAGTAGCCACTGTTACTGTAGCAGTACTGGTAGTGACCATGGTAACAGTGGCAGATGTGATCTGGGTCACAGTGGCAGGAGTGGGTTCAGTCACAGTGGCAGGAGTGGTGTAGATCACAGTGGCAGGAATGGTCACAGTTACATTGGCAGGAGTGGCTGGCAGGGCCACTGCTGCAGCAGAAGGATGCTGGTAGTCACAGTGGATGGGTGGTGTATCACAGTAGTGGTGGTTATTAAGAAGAATGTTCTTGTCCTGGTGGTACTGGTGGCAGTGACAAGAGATGAGGAGGACACATTCACACTGGTGGTATAAGAAGCAGTTAATGACAATGTCCTCCTAGCAGCAGTACTAGTACTTTCCACGCTACTTTTACATTTTCCTTGGTATTAGCTGATGTCATTCTGGTGCTGGTGGAGACTGCAGGCTTTGATAGGGTAAAACATAATTTTCTACAGCAAATGTGCCCTAAGTGTTGCTTTGCAGTATGCTCACCCTCTCCTGCTGATCTACACCTGCTGTAGCTATGTTGGGGCTGCCGGACCAACTACATTTTCTGGTACTGTGTCCTCTGTATTTCTCTCAGGAAGATGTATTAAATGTAAATTATATTATTTTGAAATATAGTCACTCAAACCACCAGTGAGCGACACTGAGCTGACAAGTCTCACTCACTATAGTCAAGCCTGACTAAATTATCAGAAATAATTTTTTAAATTTTTCCTTGGTCAGAAAACCACAAAATTAGAAAAATGTCTTGAGTGCACAGCCACACACACACACACACACACACACACACACAGTATTAACTGAAGTGATGAGAGTCAGTCGACTGATCCCATCATACCAGCTACAGTGTACTTGCACTTTCTCATGTGGCTGTGGAGGTACCCAAGCCTGGGTTCCTCACAGGAGATGTGTGATATTAAATTTAAATTAATATTTATTATGAAATCGGGTCATACAGTTCACTGCAGCAGTGCTGAGCTGACAAGTCTTTCTTACTATAGTAAAGCCTGACTAAATTCTAAGAAAGAAAAAAATTCTTCTTCGGCAGAAAAGTCACAAAATTAGAAAAATGTTTTGAGTGCAGAGCTATGCATATACACACACAACAGAAAAACAGTAAACTCAAGAGAGGAGAGTGAGGCGACTAGTTCCACTTTACCAGCAGCAGCAGTGCACTTGCTTAAGTGGCCGTGGAGGGACCCAAGCCTAGGTTCTTCAAAAGAATGTTTCTGATATTAAATTTAAATTATGAAATTAAGTCACTGCTGCAATACTAAGCTGACAAATTTCTCCCACTATACTCAAGCCTGACTAAATTCTAAGAAAAAAATGTTTCTTAAGTTTCTTCTTTGGCACGAAGACAAGCCACAAACAACAATAGGAAAAAAGGTCACTAAGCTAACTACACTTCAGTTAGACTACTTGCTTATTCTTTGTTTCAGAAAACAACTAAATTAAAAAAACCTTAAAGTCCTAATCAAACAAACCCCTATAAAACCTTCCTTACTGCCTTATGCTGTTAGTCTTAAAACACACTACACTGCAGCTTTAAATATTGTTTAGTTTTACAACAGTACACACAAGACACACATATGCACACAAGTACACATGTATGCATAGCATATGCGTGTGTGTGTGTGTGTATATACTAATGAGGGGCCTGCCTTCCTGTCTCTCTCTCTCTCTCGCTCTCTCTCTCAGTAACCACTAAACATCCCTTCCAGTTTCCATTTCTTAAAGCCTTATTTTCACCCTACAGTGCCAAAAATCGACCATAGGACTGGGATTTAAAGGGAACAAAATGTCATTTTGCCTAGTTTTAACAAGTGGATGGAAGTTGATCAGGAGTGCTGGGGTCTGGGGCATGCCCCCACTTTTAAAGTTGAGGGGCCATGCCTCCTTTTCTGACAGAAGTTTTTTTAAAAAGTCAATTCTGTGCTCCAGTGAGCCTGCACTCATGCTGTGCTGTTCTTAGCTGCGCCGGTGCCAGGTGATCCAGCAGGTGGCAGCACAGTCCAGCAGACTCAGACAGAGTCAGAAGAGAAGAAAGGACCAGCAGCCAGGCAAAGTAAACAAAGACGCAACCAACACTTGCTTATTGCACTTACTGTTCTGGCTCCGGAAGATAGTGCTGCATTCGGGCCAGTAGGGAATCGGGACTGGATGGGCAGAAACTAGTGGGTGGCTGGAACGGAACATGTCATCACCGGGTGTTGCAGCAGGAGAGACTCTCCCTTATCACTCTCTGGGTCTGGCTCTCTACTCTGCTCTCTGATCTCTGCCTGTTTTGTTTTTTTGGTAAAAAAGTTTGTTGTCCGTTTTCTGACTGCCGTGCTGGGATGCACATGCTGCGAGAATGGGGGAGGGCTGCAGTGCGTACTCCTCAGCAACAGCCTTTGGACCTGAGCGCACCTTGATGGTTGTGTCGATTATTGAACGAACGGAGCCTGCCGAGCCAAGAAACAAAGGTGAGTCAGTGTGCAATCATTACAGACAGTAAATGCACAATGTACATTTACATGGTTAATACAAGGGAAGAGGTGCACGCGGGATGGGCTCAGTCTTATGGGACTTGGACTAGGGGAGCAGTTGGAACACCAAGGATTTGGGGATAAATGCAGGTGCAGCGGGTGTGGAGGTGGACACACACATGATGGGTTTTGACACTGTGGCTAGTAGTTTCTTTGGGATTGGGAAGGTTATTCCAAGAAAGTAGGCCCCCAGACCCCCAGCCTTTATATAAAAATATTTCACTGTACATTACACCCATGCCTATGGGGTGGGTTGTCAATGGCATTGGTCAGGCAGCTGCCCACCCTAGTTGTGGCTGCAGACTTTAAGGTCAGCCAGACTCAATTCTCCCACACCCCTGACTCTAGGGGAAAAATATAATTTTTTCCCTAGGGTCAGGGGTAGGGAAAGTGTGACAAAAATGTGTTTTATCTTCAATAAAAGCCCCAAAACTCACCACAGAGCTCCTAAAACCCCAAAGCTTCTGGGGGCCTAGTGGTTCCCAGACCCCCAGCTTTTTATAAAAAATCTTCACGGCTATCCCCTCACCCCCGCAAATTCGCCCCCTACTTTAAGAAAGGCTCTTGCACCCCTGAAGTAGATTCTTTCTCTGCAGCAGCTCAGGTTGTCTGTCACTCCTGCCTGAAGCGTCTTTGAGTGCTGGGTCACATGACCTGCCTTCAGCAAGCTTCCCAAGTGGCCTTTGATTGGACAGGAAGTCTCAGGAGGTCTTGAACTCCTGCCGAATAGCAAAATGCCGTATAGCCCCGACTTGTGCTGATTATGCGTTTTTGTTCCCAAGTAATGAATAGCCATTTATTCTTGGCATTCAGGAAATTTATTTCGTTCCTCACACACCAACTGAGAGACTGAACCAGAGCCAGAGCACCTGTCTGCCACCAGGACCAAAGACAGCACAGTAGCAGAGCAGCACCAGAGAGAAAAAAACACAAGAGAAAAACTGAAGCCCAGTCAGCTGGTAAGGCCACTCCATTACTGTTCTTCTACTGTAGGGAAAGTACAGTAAATACACCTTGGGTTCTCCCTTCCTCCTTCCAAGTAATCAGTTGGGAGCTGGATTCTGTTTAACAGAACAAAAAGTAGGGCAACGTCTCCCACAGAGAGTAAAGAGAAAGTGAAACTAGACTGAACTGAAGCGGGTTTGCAAAACGCAAGTGTCTGAAGAACTGAAACATTTAAAGAGACAATCACCACTTTTGCTTAAAAGTGCAATATAGCTTAAAGTGACTTAATTCAATGCAATTTTGTGACTAAGCAATGGCAACAACAGCGACTAATCAGATCCAGCCACCCGAACTTCTGATTTTACCAACCCAGATTCTTTTCCAGAATGGCTCAGACACTTCAAAAGGCTTCACCAAGCAAGCAGCCTAGCAGTCAGCAGACGAGAATCAGGTGAACACCATAATCTACTGAATGGTGGACACGGCAGACGACATCCTCAGGGGCATGAGATTAATGGATTTAGAAAAAAAAACTATTATGTGGTATATCAAAACGTAAGTTCATATTTCACAAGCCACAGAAATATTATCTACGAAAGGGCCAGATTTAACTTAAATGCAAGCATGAAACAGGGGAACCCGTTGATGACACTGTTACTACAGAGACATATGAGAGGAACTGATCTGGAACCAGATTGTTGTGGGGCTCCGAGACAGCAGATTGGCTGAATGCATGCAGCTCAACAACAACCTCTGCTTAGAGAAGGCCATCACAATGGCCTGACAGAGTGAGGCTTTTTGAAAACAACAGTCAGACCTTCGTCCAGGGGCAGGTTGAGGGGTAGAACAAAGCATCCTACGAGTGGGCGCCATGCAGGGCAGACATTTTCCATTGGGAGGAATCTGAAGAAATCCAACCCAGCTCGAAAAGTGACACAGGATCAGTGGCACAGAGGGACATCTCACATAGGAAAGGACATGAAGATGCCATGCAGGAGGTGTGGGAACACACCATCACACCCAAGATCCTACTTTCCAGGAAACAGTGCCACCCTCCATGTGTACCACAAGAGAGGTCATTAAAAGAATTATGTTAGTCAAAATCAACAGTTCTTGAAGTCCAAGAAGTGCTGCAGAAAACACGGAGGTGCTTTTTGGGATCAGTTCAGCCCCAAGTGACTAGCTGGAAAATGACGATTCTCATCAACAAGATGCCAACAGAGTTCAAGATAGACACAGGTGCAGATGTTATAGACATGCCAGAAATCCTTTACAAGGAACTATGGGGCAAATACTGCATACCTTTGTGGGTCACAATTAATGTCCTTATGGGGCCAGGAAGATACACCCTGGATGCGTGCAGAGTGTTCACTGCTACCGTAACTAAAGGCAGAAATGCAAGTCAAGAGGATATTTACTTTGAGAAGAACCTCCATACCCCACTGCTATGCAGAGAAGCAATTAAGAAACTTTGTTCTTTCCAGACTCAATAGTGTGGAACAAAACAGGTGGAGTGAAGAGTTCCTGACATTATCAATGGCCTAGGAGAACCCAAAGACAGTCATCATATTCATGGTACACCAGGAGCCATATAATGTTCACGGACAGCACCCAGAAGGCTTCCAGTTACGCTGATGCCTAAGGTGAAAGTCCAACTTTTCAGAATGGAGAATATGAGGTGATCTCCAAGCTTGAGGGACCCACAGACTGGTGTGCCTGAATGGTAGTGGTCTGTAGCCAGACGGCACTGTAAGGATCTGTGTTGACCTAACCAAGCTGAATGAGTTGGCCAGATAGCATAAATTCATCCTTCTCTCAGAGGATGTTGAGAGAAGCAATTCTGTTCACCAAGGATGATATCAGTGCAGGATTTTGGCAGATATGGCTGTCAAAGACAACAAAGAAACTATTCAACTCCACGTGATCATCACATTAATACAATAACAAGTTCCTCCCCGGCGCAAGAAAGTGATGGTCACAACCCGCCCTTCTCCATGGTCAGCTGTTCGCTTGTGAATGGTGCTCAATCCTGCACTTGCTCATGATCACATGATCTGCTGTCTTAATATGCAAGCAAACGTGGGAGCACCATTCACAAGAATGCGAACGCCCATTGAGAAGGCCAGTTGTGACAGTCTCTTTCTCGTGCTTTTGGGAGGGGACTTGCTGTTGTATTAACAGGATAAAATGTGGGTGCTGGGTGGGAGGAGGGTGGGACTTACTAAGGTGCTACTGCCAGGGTGCGGGGATGAGGGGGCATTATTTAAGTACAATATAAGCATGGCAAGAGAAGATGACAGCAGGGCATGGAGGTGGGTGGATTGTGTCAATCGGCCATCATGGTAGTTTTTTCTTAATCTTAAAATAGTGGGTGCTAGGCGGAGGGTAGGAGTAGGTTCCTGCAGGGGGGCAGGGGTTGTTTGTAATGAAGATGGGCTGGGGAGAGAGTAGGGCTGTTATTTAACCTCCCAGAACACGAATAACAAATATGAATACTGAATTTCTGAATATTGGGGACACGAATATAAATATTTGGCGGATATTCAAAATAAGGGATTAGCCCACACCTAGTTAGTATAAGACTGCTTGAACTTCTGCAGAAATGATTTTATCTATTACAAAAGGAGAGCTGTGATGACAGGTGGCACTGTAGCTAGGCCAGCCTATTAGTTTACTATGTAACCTCTAGGGAACTTCCTGTTAGTAAAGTGGTTGCCATCTTACATTCAACCTGGGAGCAGCAAGGTTCTTAGCAGCACACGACAAATCTGGTTCAGTTTCAGCTGGTTTTCATCTGTATCTCCCCCCTCCAGGACACAAGGATGAAAATGGGTAGAACTGCCTAGCCCTCTTTTCTAAGTCAACAAAAGCTAAATAAATAATGGCATTAGTGTATAATGACTGCAGTGTTTGTCTGTATACAGTCCCTGCACTACCAGTATCTAACTCATTGGTGTATAATGACTGCAGTGTTTGTCTGTATACAGCCCCTGCACTACCAGTATCTAACTCATTGGTGTATAATGACTGCTGTGTTTGTCTGTATACAGCCCCTCCACTAACAGTAACTAACTCATTGGTGTATAATGACTGCAGTGTTTATTAGTATACAGTCCCTACAGTAGCAGTATTTAACTCATTGGTGTATAGTGACTGCCGTGTTTGTCTGTGTACAGTCCCTGCACTACCAGTATCTAACTCATTGGTGTATAACGACTGCTGTGCTTGTCTGTATACAGTCCCTGCACTAACAGTATCTAACTCATTGGTGTATAATGACTGCTGTGTTTGTCTGTATACAGTCCCTCCACTAACAGTAACTAACTCATTGGTGTATAATGACTGCAGTGTTTGTCTGTATACAGTCGATGCACTAACAGTAACTAACTCATTGGTGTATAATGACTGCTGTGTTTGTCTGTATACAGTCGATGCACTAACAGTAACTAACTCATTGGTGTATAATGACTGCTGTGTTTGTCTGTATACAGTCCCTGCACTAACAGTAACTAACTCATTGGTGTATAATGACTGCTGTGTTTGTCTGTATACAGTCCCTGCACTAACAGTAACTAACTCATTGGTGTATAATGACTGCAGTGTTTGTCTGTATACAGTCCCTGCACTAACAGTAACTAACTCATTGGTGTATAATGACTGCAGTGTTTGTCTGTATACAGTCCCTGCACTAACAGTAACTAACTCATTGGTGTATAATGACTGCAGTGTTTGTCTGTATACAGCCCCTACACTACCAGTATCCAACTTATTGGTGTATAATGACTGATGTAACTAACTCATTGGTGTATAATGACTGCTGTGTTTGTCTGTATATAGTCCCTGCACTAACAGTATCTAACTCATTGGTGTATAATGGCTGCTGTGTTTGTCTATATCCAGTCCCTGCACCAATAGGGCCCGATTCTCAAAGCCCTGCATCTGATGCAAGATGCTTGCACCAAACAGATATGGTGCAAAGGTGCACCTGCGTCCAGGGCTGCCTCCGCACGCAATTCACAAGGTGGCCTGCATCAACCGCAGGCTGCCTGCCCCAAACAGGTCCTGCGCCTGCCCTGCACCCTGTACTGCCCTGTGATATGGTGCTAGGTGTACTGCGCCGATGCAAGCTGTAGCTTGCTATTCACAGACATCACCCAGTGGGGAAAATTCTAAGTGCCCTTAGACCAGCCAGGGCTGGCTTATGGGGACTTAGACTTCTCTTGCCTGAGTGAGCTGTGGTGGCATAGGTGCTGCGGGTCCCACCTCCACAACCGTGATGTACCCCACATGTACCCTCTATGGGGCAGACCCATCCACGATGTGCCCCCATAGCAATGCAGGGCAGCCTCCCCCTCCAGATCCCTGTTGTAGCCCTCCCTGACTATGCACCAGACCCCCTCGGGTGTCCCTGTCATGCAGACACATGGCATATGCCCACACGCTACAGGTCCTGTACCCCCCACCCAAACAGGTAGTGCCCACCCCATCCCCTGACAGAGCAGAGGACCAGCGCAGCCCTCTGCCACCTCCGCAGCCAGTCCCTGGCTACTTTGAATGTGCAGTGGACTGTACAGTGTACACACTAATATTAGCATGTACACTGTATATTAGCGCGGTACACTGTACAGTCCACTGCACATTCCGGTCAGTTGAACCAGCCACGGAGGTATGCAGAGGGCTCTGCTGGTCCCCTGCTCTATCTGGGGATGGGGGGACACTGTTCGCTGGGGTGGGGGGGCTGTACCACCACTGGGCGGGTCATTGGACTGTGCTGGTGGCGTCGGGGATAGGGGAGACCAGCTAGATATTGCCACAAGGTGCTTTCGGCAACCCCTTCCAAGCGTCTTGTGTTTGACACATGGGGGGAGCTGCCGCACGGAATGGGACTTAGGTACCAGGATGCCTCCTGTACCTGAATTGGGTGCAGGGTCTCTGGTGCAGGGGGCATTGGCGCAAGCTGCTGTTTGCCGCAGCTTGCGCTGGACACGGTCTCTTTTGAGAATTGGGCCCATTGTGTCTGTCTCATTGGTGTACAGTATGTGATGGTTATGCTCACTCTCAAGCCTTTTACTCAGTGGTGTGCTGCTCCCTTTTACAAGACAGATCAAGGAGATGGGTTGCAGGCTCTTTAATCTGAAGCGGTGACCGTATGCCACCTCATTTGTGTGCCCTCCAGGTTCAAGTACACCTGTTTTAAGGTTGTCATCACAGTCCCAAAACCTTCCTTCCCTGGGTGCCCCAGAGAATCATTCATAATTGGCAGAGGTCACTCTTTAGCAACACAAGAAATAATATAAAATAAATCAGTCTAGAAATGTGAGCTGTCAATTATAAGGTGTGAGATTCTCTTTCTAAAAAGTCCGTGCTTGTTTATTCTTTGACAGTATGCCCTCACGGGTGCTGCCTATGGCTACTTTCTGGTTTTCTCATGGAAGACGTGAGCGTGCCAGTTTTTGATGTGACACAACAGTTTGTGTTTTGCCACCATCTGTTTGACACGTGCCTGGCACTGTTCAGAGCCTCTGATGTCTTGGTGCTAGCAGGTCCCTGAATGCTAAATGTGTAACAGCTGATGTTACTGTGTTTTCTGTTAGCTTTTACTGTATACTTCCTTGCTCATGCTGTAACTCTCTACCTCTTCCTTAAGCACTGATGTCAGCTACTGTAAGGTAGTTGCTGATCTGACACCCTGACCCCCGAAACACCAAAACCACATGGTGAGAGAGAGAGAGAGAGACTCTCATTATACTGCATCAGTTATACTACCAGTTTTCAGGTTAGCTCGTTTCTCTCCATAAATTCAATGTTTTGGCCACCAAACAGAGCTTGATGTATACAAATCACTCCCAGAGTCTGCTGCTGTGATATGGTGTAATTGATTGTCTGACCCATCAAATGCATAAAACTTGGGATGAGAGACTCCCACGATGCACCAGGCTAGCTTATTTCCTATTCGCCTCTCTCTCTCTTGAGAGCTTACGCCAGTGTTCTCAGTGCTATAGTGCTGTGACCACATTTCTGCTTAATTTATTAAAACTGCAAGTAAATGTCTGCAGAATGCCAAATGCTGAACTTCTCTCTTCACGCAGTTGGCGTCCAAATTATGCTGACAGAACCATGTGGCCATTTCAGTTCCTGGTGTGGGCACTGCAGGACAGACAGTGGCTGATGGCAGCTCTGTGTGAGTTTAGAAATCACTTCTGTCTCTGTCTGGAGAACAGTTCAGAAAATTAATAACAGAGCAACGAGTCAGTCTTTAGGTCCAACTTCGCAAAGGGGCTAGGCTACTGTATTCTTAGTCTGGCATAAAACCACAAGGCACCGTTCAGTATTTAACAAGATTTACATATTTCAATGTAGGCATGTTTATTTAAATAACAAGTCCCAAGTATGTGGTAGGACAGACATTGCTATGAAAATAACCATAACATTATAACCAGTAGTGAGGAATTTTCTTTTTTCCCAGGAGGAAGGATGGGAATGAAGTTTCCATAACTATAATAAAACAGTAGTTTGATTCTAAACCTTCTTAACCCACCAACATTTCAGATTTTTAAGTGCTGATTTTTCAAAGCAGATAATTTAAAGTCTGCAAGGTAATCAATCCACACCATTACATCTCTGATACAGCCAGGCATTGTAACAGGGTTGGGAGCAGAGACTGAAAGACTGATCACTTGGGTGGGGGGCTTAATTCAAAGTTATGGTTATGACATTCCTTGCATCTAAACTATGCCCTTGCTGCAGCTTTTCTTTCATCAAGTAGCATTCCAGCTGTAGGGCAAATTCACTCATCTGCACCAATGAAGTGTGTCATGTAAAGGTATTCTGGCCATGCTAAGTCAATACAATTATATGCTGTTAGAACTGCTACCCAGAGCCAAGAGGTTGCTCTGCTGGGTGGACAGAAGGCATCTGGTGCAGATGTGAAAATACACAGTTACCTTATCTGCATTAAATTTCACTAAATATTAACTGTGCAATACTATATATATATAGAAGTTTATAAAAGTTGCCATAGTTTTCCAAAGCAGCCTTCATCATATTCAGGTGCCGGCCAGGAATACAATGTGCATACATTGTTTTCGTTACTGCCATCTGTTTTCTAAACTAACCGCCCATTTCATGCAAGTGGGGTTCTCCCTACTGGTTGATGGCTCAAAACTCAGAAACAGTACTGATGATTGCATAGAATCAGTGTGACAAGTTCTCAGTTTGTATCAGCGCCCTGTTAATATTGAACTTATTTTTCAAATATTTTTTCAGGAAATCCCACCACTGAGACTGTTATTTTAAGTGCTTGGTGCAGAAACATGAGAAAGGGCGGTCTACACCCACCTGCAGAAACATAAAAAAAGTCAGGCAATGACTGCCCCCATGCTGCTGCTTCATGTCATATCTGGAGAAGTGCAGACATCCTCAATGGAAACACTTGAGCCACAAGTCTTGAGCGCTGGTCAGACACATGGCAGCTGGGGTTCAATGCTAAGAAGTGCAAAGTCTTGCACTTGGGTTCCAGAAACTCTGGGATTTGCTACTGGTTGGGGGAGTGCAGCTATGCACTTCAGTGGAGGAGAAGGATCTGGGGGTACTAGTAACAGTGGACATGAATCCCTCAGCACAGTGTAGGATGTCAGCGGCAAGGGCAAATAAGATGCTGCGATGCATTGCCAGGGGACTCATCTCTAGGAGGGAGAAGGTCACTCTGTCCCTGTACAGGTCCCTCTTGAGACCACACTTGGAGTATTGTGTGCAGTTCTGGTGCCCCTATTTGAAAAGGGATGTCAGACTACTGGAGGGGGTCCAATGCAGGGCGACAAAGATGATCCCTGGACTAGGGGACAAACCACATGAGAGGAGACTGAGAGAGCTCAACATGTATTCCCTGGAGGCTAGAGGGGAGAGAGGGGATATTATTGAGACCTTCAACTACTTAAAGGGCGTGAACAGAGTTATTACTGAGGGTATGTTTAAATTAAAAGTGGAGAGGGACACCAGGGCACACAGTCTGAAATTGGAAGGAGGAAGATTCAGGAGGGAAATAAGGAGGCCTTATTTTGCAGAAAGGATGGTGGCACAGTGGAATGCACTGCCAGAGGAGGTGATATCAATGAAATTGGTGGGCAGCTTTAAGAGGTGGGACAGGTCAAAGGAAGAGTCAAAACTGAGGGAAGATAGGGAAGGATGATGGCGGAAGGGGCAATAAATCAGAAGGTGAGCAAGGGTTGGGGGGCAGCTGCAGTTTAAAAGACTGGGTGCTGCACAATCAAGGAGACTTGATAGATGGTATGGCTTGTATCTGCTGGCAGTTTCATATGTATGTTCGTATTCTGCATCGATGCTATTAGTACATTTTTCATCCTCATGTATAAAACGGATGGTACATTGATTTTTTTTTTTTTTTATCTTGAATCACTACTGTAGCAGATAATCCTTAATGCCAGCTGAACTAAAAAAAAAGAAGACGCTGCAATAAAATCCTTTTGGAGATTCAGGACCCAGAACTCAATAAAAAAAGTCAGTGGCACTGACTCGCTCTCACAACAACCAACCACCCAAACCTTGGAAAGCAGGTCCTTCTCAGGAGCTTGGCAGAGCATTCTTTTGAACTGCTCAAATGCATTTTCGCAGTTCTTAGTCCAGATCATGTTGTCGGTGCTTGTTTGGCTCTGAAGTCAGTTAGGGGTGCAGCCAGCACTGAAGTTTGCACAAACTTCCTGTGTTAACCTGCTAACCCGGGAAGCTCTCACTTTCTTTTTGGTGGCTGGTCTCCTCAGTTGTTAATCATCACCATCACTAGTTTAGGTTTGATTTACCCACTCCCAACACTGTGTACAGATATGTCACTTCTACCATGCCTAGATGGCACCTTTTAATGTCAGGCCTGCTGTCTGCAGCCTGGACAGTGCCTCCCTGACATGCTCAACTGTTCCTCCCAGGTCTGGCTATAAATTGCGATATCACCCATGTGGGCACCTGCAAATTCCCCAGCCCCATTCAGGATTCCGCCCACCACCCTTTAGAAGGTTGCTGGAGCACTTTTCATTCCAAAGGGCATGCCCTAAATTCAAATAGACTGAAGGATGTGACAGAAGTGGACTGCTCCAAGGCCTCCTTTGTTAGTAGTCAAATCAGTGTCAGTGAGGTACTTGGCGCCCCTAGGCTTTCCAAGTTTTCAGCAGCTCTTGTCATACAGTATGCATCAGTTTCTGTGATGGAATTAAGTTTACCTTAATCCGCACAGAACTGGGTCGTTCCCATCATTTTGAGGGACCAAGACTAGTGGGGAAGCCCAATGGCTTTTAGATTCCTATATCACCCCTAGCTGTCTCATCCTTGCCATCTCATCATGCATCTGATCTGACACCAACAGGGATTCTGAAGCACTCTGTCTCACGGGTTCACCTAAGACACTCTTGACCACGGCAAGATTAAGGTAGCCTGGGGCCCTAGGCCCAAGAGAAATCTGGGGCTCCCTCTTGCTGTGACCATGCCTCTTTGCTGCAAAGGGACCCTGTCACAGACTGTAAGGCACCTTGGGAATCCATTTACATACAAACTGTATCCCATGTTAGGATTCACTTTATATGCAAAGAGATAAATGGAGTCTACTCTTAAGAAAGAGGGGTTACTAGTGGGGTACCACAGGGTTCAGTATTGGGTCCAGTCCTTTTTAATGTCTTCATCAGTGACTTTGCAGAGGGACTGGAAGGAAAAGTATGCCTTTTTGCAGATGACACAAAGATCTGCAACAGGGTTGATACACAAGGAGGCGTGGAAAGGATGAGAAGGGACTTGGCAAGGTTGGAGGAATGGTCAGAAGTATGGCAGCTAGGATTCAATGCAAAGAAGTGCAAAATAATGCACCTGGGAAACAAGAACCCAGGGGAAGAATACACAATGGGGGGGAGATAGTAACAACAACAAAAAAGGAAAGGGACCTGGGGGTAATCATATCAGATGACCTTAAGGTTAGCAAGCAATGTGAGAAGGCAGTAGGGAGGGCTGGGGGTATACTGGGATGTATAGGGAGAGGCATCAGCAGCAGAAAACAGGAAGTTGTTACCCCTCTGTACAGACAGTTGGTGAGACCCCATCTGGAGTACTGCATCCAGTTCTGGAGACCCCATCTCCGCAAGGACATAGACAGGATAGAGGCAGTCCAGAGGAGGACAACTAAAATGGTGCAGGGTCTGCAAGAGAAGCTGTATGAGGAGAGACTAAAGGAGCTTAATATGTATACCCTTGAGGAAAGAAGGGAGAGGGGGGACATGATAGAAACTTTTAAGTACCTCAGTGGAATCAACAAAGTCCAAGAGGGTAGCATCTTTCAGAAAAGGAGACGTGCAAGAACAAGGGGACACAATTTAAAGATAGAAGGAGGGCGGTTCAGGGGCAATGTGAGGAAGTATTTTTCACAGAGAGGGTAGTGGATGCATGGAACAGCCTTCCTGAGGAGGTTGTGGGGTCTAAAACTGTGGGAGAATTTGAGAATGCATTGGACAGACATAAGGCAATTCTTGTGGGGGGTAGGAAGAAATAGGCTGTTGGTTAACTAGAATCTGCGGCCTATCCTGTAGGTAGGGAAATGGGCAGACTAGATGGGCCAAGTGGTCCTTATCTGCCGTCAAAGTCTATGTTTCTATGTTTCTATGATACGGGCAACAGAATACAAATCAAAATTACTACCCTTCTGCTCCCCTCTCTCAAAATCATATTAGCGACAGTGCACACCATTTTCTCCTCTCCTTTTTCCCCCAAGTGTCACATATTGTTTGATTTCAGTCTGATAATCTGCAGTGCACCCTTGACTATCAGCCCATTTTCATACAAGCAAAATTAGGCGGATAATCAAGGGTGCATAATAATAAGGAGCAATGGAATAGCTATCATTTTGTACACACATTTGGTAGATAATCAAGGGATCACTGTATGTGCAAGACTACTCTCAACACACGATTGCCACCTTTCTTACACTACTTAACTTATTGCAAGTTCAGTCTTTTTCTGATACAGCCCCACCCACAAAACCACATAGGGAAGGGGCTGTAATGCTTGGATAAACTTATATTGGGCAGGGTTAGTGGTGGCCTTCAGATACTATTTGTTTACTTTGCAGGCAATCGGGAGGTAGTTTAGCACAGTGGTTTAAGGCTCTGAGCTGCAAATCTGGTGAAATCCAGCAGACCAGACCTGGGTTTGAATCCTCCTACTTGCATACTGTGTGACCCTGAGCAAGTCACTTAACTTCCCTGTGCTCCCAGGTTGCACCTGTAAAAAGCTTTCAGCTTAGCGTGCTAGTCCAGGTTAAACAACTAACAAAAAAAATAAATAACAATTGTGCATAACGGGGGTGCAGTATTGTATGTATATAGCTCCATGACATATACAACTGGCTGACTAATAAACACATATGATATAAAGGCCACTGCTGCCCCTGACGGCATTGTAAGTCTATCGATAGCACTCTTTGTTACTTTGTGTCATTAAAATGTGGTTTGTTAGGTGGTGTTAAAGATTGGGCTTAGCCATACTGTTTGTGAATTGTAATGTAGTATTGTTGAAGGACTTTGAAAATTCAGTCCCATATTTTCCTTTTTTTCATAATTTTGATCATCATTTTCATGACACTTATCGCCCAACCCAAACCCAACCACTTAACCCTTCTATTAATCTTCCTTGAGAGAGAATATTGCATTTAACAGTGATAACCCAATTCCAGTCAAGGAGTGTAAAATTAATTAAAACATTGGGCAGTACAGCCTAGTAGTTACAGCCCAAGCCAAGAACCTGAAAACCTGTAGACTCAGATCACTTGGTTGTGAACCACAACATTTATCTGCATACTACATGACCAGGGCCAGGGCATGTCACCGAACAGCCATGTGCTAATTAGAGGCATCTGGAATTTGAAGCATGCTCTTCAACAAGCAGGTTGTGCTGGCTCTCCAGTCCTTTCAGTATGAATGATAGGGTCCCCCCCTCAAATGCGCCAGATGAGGCAAGTAGTGAACAAACTACTGCAGGGGGAGGGGCATTTAAGGTTTGCACCAGTCACTTTCCCTATCAGGAACACCAGCTGGGGGCAGGGGTCTTTCTAGTCAATTTTTGTCACTTGGCATACCAGGGAGTGGGAGAAAAAGCATAGAAATAGGGCCTGATTACACCTTAAAGGTCGGTCTGGATGGAGTCCCCTGAAGCTATGAGCTGTACTTAAAGGGAAACGTCCACATCCCAGCGGGCCCCACCTCCATATGAATTGGGGCCTGATTAGCAGTTTCATAAATACAAACATTTTTTGTACTTACTGCTCAAGATTTAATTTAAAATTCTGTCTGGTTGATCCTGCGCCCTTCCCGTCAGCATTTTAAATTTGCAAATCCCTCCTGGCGCTCACATGCATCCTCGACTGTCCCCAGTATGACGTGTCTTGTGGGGATCAGCCAGGGCGCTTACATAATATTATTGTAATGGCATTACTTTCAGACAGCTCCAGTTTGGAGTCACTGTGTCTTTGTGAAAAACGGAGACCAGGTGCAGACTGACAGGCACTCTAGCAATCTGTGCCTGGTCACAGTATAACACGGACACTCGCAGGATCCTAACCGGACAAAATACAGTGGATCACTTACCCTGTGTGCATAGAATAGCTCAAGTGGTGAGAATCCTGTGGACTCCTGCACCACTTCCCTGTGGGCAAATAGCAAGTGGGGCAAATAATTGTCCCAGTGTGTCTGGGGTGTGTTTCTGCAAATGACAGAAGCATGCATTTTAGCATGGAGTTAAAATGCTCACACAAGCCATTCCTCTGGTGAAGGTATGGTGAAGTTTTTAGTCTTGACTTTTTCCCCACAAGATAGTTATTAGAGTGCACATGAAATCTATGCTTCTGCCTGATAAAATTTCCTCAGGGAGACCTACTCTGCAGAAAATTCTGAAAAGTCCATCTGCCAACTTTTCTGCTTCCACAGAAAAACATGGCAACCGCATTAGAGTATCTAGTTGCAAAATCAGCAACTAGCAAAATAATTTTTGTGCTTGTCTTACTGGAGTTTCTTAAGGGCCCTAAAGTATCAAAAGCCACCTTCCAAAATCGCTAATCTATGACAGGCAATGACATAAGGGGAGCCTTCACTTATCTCTTGCCTTCCCTGTCTTTTGGCAAGCTAAACAAGTATTTGAGAAGTAGTGGCCAGTAGACATACTGCAAAAGTCTGTTTCAGGTTCTGCTTGTTCCTAGGTGCCTAGGCACTGGAATATCATGTGTCAGTTGTAGCAGATGTCTCCTGTATCCCTTTGGTACCACTATCTGTTGGAATATTTCCCCCTTCCTTGCTCCTGTTTTTGCATGTGACTGCCTTACCAAGGACCCATCCTGCACTTTCAGATCTCCAGTTTGTGGCATTTTCTCACTGCTAAGAATCTCTGCCACCTCCACCCTTACTTTATTCAGGCTTGGATTATGTGGCTGTGCCTGTATTATATATATGGACACACTGCCCAGCCTCCGGCTCTGTGTGCTTGATTGCAGTTTACTGTGAGGCATCAGCCTGTGTTGGTGTGTCACTATTAGGCACTTCTGGCTGTCTGTCTGCTGTGCTATCAGCCCTCCATGCTGGCTGCTGTGGGAAGCTTCCTGAGCCTCTAACCCTTACCCTGGTGCATTGGCTGTGTTACCAATTTGCATTTGTAAGGAATCTTTGGGTACCTCTACTGGAGGTCCAGCACACGTGTCTGCTCCCTCACTTTGTAGCTGTGGTGAACCTTGTAAATATTTCCCTGCACCCTATCCTAATATGTTTTTGTCACAATCAGCAGCTGTCTCCTGCTACAGCTGAGGGGTATCCTCAAACCCACTGCATCTCTTTGTGGCAGTCGATGATCCCCCGGTGCTGTGACCATGACTCCTCCTCACAACATGCTGGCTTCTTCTGCAGCTGTGGGGTGGTCTTCTGCTGCCCTGACTTCTCAATCAATCAATCAATCAAAATCTTTATTTATTCAGGCGAACATCATTGAGCATAGCTTATTTACAAGATGGACCTGAGTGGTCATAACAAAAAAGGTTACAGAGTGTATACAAAAACATGATATTGAAATAGCACAAATACAAACATTTATGAGTGAGATAGATGTACAATTATTTACATATATACAAGGCAAAGGACAGTAAACTTCTCATCCTTCTTATTGTCTTCAGGCTCTTTCTGTGGCTGTAGGGGTGTTTTGTGCTGTTTTGCTTCACTCTTCTGTCTTGTGCTCCTGCTCAGTGCAGGGTGTAACAAAAATCCCATATGCGTCTGCTGTCCCCCTTGCTGTCACTCTCTGAGTTTGAGGGTCAAAATCACTGCCCAGAATGACACTGAAGGGTAGTATGCTCACTTCCCTGGGTCCAAGTCTGTCTCCCAGACCTATCGTGTCACAGACCAGCCCTCCCAGAGCTCAGTTCACACTGCACTACCAACTTTTCATGACCCTTCAGCCACCTGAATGGTCCCCTCAGTATACTATAAGTTTAACAAATATTGGTGACCTTTAAATGTTCCTTTTTTTGGTTAGTATAAGCTTTATATTGTTCCTGTGGGAGAGTCCTATGTTTCCAGAATCTATATTCATATACAGTATATCATGAATAGGACATCTCTACCATACTTGAGACCTAATGATGAAATAAACATGAATTTCAAATAGTCTTTGTTTTTTTTTTATTGAATGTTGTAAATTCACAGTATATTCTGCTTTCTTTGTTTTGTCTTCAGTTGTTTGTATTTTTAACAATGCTACTTTGTATATGTGTTAACGTACGTTTCAGGACTTAAATGTCCCTTCCTCAGAACACTTTTGGGGATATATTCTAGAATACAAAAACAAATATAACTAACATCGTCATTATTTATAATCAAAAGTTCCTTATTGTGTAATTAAATCAAATTCATATAGAATTGATTGTCTTAATACAGGGGAACATACCTGTTATTTAGAACAAACTTAAATATACTTCTTGATATATTATAACCATTTAGTGCAAAACCTAAAGATACAGATTGGAGAAAGAAATAATAAGCTAGCTTCACTGTTATATAGAGCAGTTTTATATATAATTGTAACGAGTGAAGGGGGGAGAAGGATTTTATTATTCATATAGAGTACATTTGTTTGGATTTGTAAACTCACCTCTTTTACAGAGGCTTTATTCCTGAATGAAACAGTATGTTCTTTCTGTTACCCTTTCTTTAAACAATCTAAAAAGTTTAAAAAAATTTTTAAAAAGGTTTTGAGTTTTTCCTTATAAACTACTTTTTCTCTTGAAACCTTATTTTGAATTCCCCATCTCACCAGCATCGAAAGATTACTACCTTCACTGCTTCACATCCCAAATATATATAAATTGGTGTTTTCAAATTAAATTTCTATAATCTTTCTCTCTTACCCTGATTTATTAGGTTTCATGCAGCTCCGTATCTCAATTAGTCCTGTTACTTTTTTATTTATTTCGAGGAGAGTTTTCAAACATTTCTAAACTTCTCCAAACTACTTGGAGCTGCTGCCATTAGTACAAACGCCACCACAAGTGGGGATCAGCTGTTTCTTTCTTGCAGCTAGAAGGGGCTGAGCCACGGGTTTACACTCTCGAATTGTGAGCGTGATGACGTCTAAATGATGTCCCCTGTGGCTCATTTCCTAAAGGAAAACTTATGCTGCTGCTCATAGAGGCTAGCTACTGAGAGCCCATTTAGTTCCCCTTCTTTAAAAGGATTTTATAATATTTTTATCTAAATAAACTTTCAAAAGATATTTTCTTATTTTAATAATCACAAAAGTATATCGCACCTTCCTTTCTGTACTCAATGTTTTAGATCTTTATAGGGCAGATGACAATACACCTAGATAATACTTCGCTAATAAACCTAAATTAGAGGTTTTAAACTTTTAATAACTATGTGACCAATGTGTTACCTAAGTTGTATTCAATATCCTAATTTTATGGAGGTAGAACTCCTTTTCTCACATTTTCTGACTAAGAGGTACAGTATATTCTGGTATGACTAATGAGTTGAATAAAATGAGTAAACTAAATTACTAATTTATAGTTTCCTTTCCCAGGGACAAGCAACCCAGCCCATAGTTACGGCTGAGAACACTTTTTTGTTTTAAATAAATATACTTTATTTGACTTTACAGAACAAAGCAATGACAAACAGAACAAAAACGTTGCAGCATGGGACAAAATGGCCTGACCTCCCTGTCAACATTTGGGTGTGATTCAGGATGGAATGTGTACAGCTCTACAAGCTTTTATAATTGAGACAGACAACCCCTTCAGCCATACTAGCTCACAGGGTAGTTTGGGTCTAATTCACTTCTTCTACTGCCACTACCTGATTATATCAGTTTAGTTTAGTTTATTGTTCTAGGAATTATTACCTTTGAGCCAGAGGCTCTTTTACAAAGGTTCCATGTCAATTAGGTACAGTACAAAAGGTTACATAGATAACACAACAATTTGTGTTGTGTCAAGAGCAAGAAAACATATACAAATACATATCAAATCACTTATGCAAAAGGACATGAGATATCAATAATCACATTATTATTACAAGAAAGAGGTTATGCCAGATTAGGAGAAACAAATAGGGAAAAAGTCCAGAACAGAGAGGTTAAGTGAAAGGTGTGGGGAGCAGACAATAGCAGGAGAAAAGGTTTCCCAAACATGTCTTTGTCAAATAATGGAACAGGGTGGGTAGTGAGAAAATAGGAGGTTTAATCAGGGCAGTCACAGGAGCTGGAGTTGGCAAGGTGAGAGAAAAGCCTTGATTTGAAAATACCTAGAGAGGTGGAGGCAGTAATATGAGTGCTGAGGGCATTTGGCCAGCTGGGGGCACGATAGGCAAATGATCTTTGTCCCTGAGAAGTCCGGCATCGGGGACTTGGAGAGGCTGGTGTTCTGATCTTCTGGTAAAACGGGTGCTAGCGCTCGGGCATAACAGGTCTTGGATACAGGATAGAGTGAGGCCCAGAGTGGATTTTTCGCCATCAGGCAGGTAAGGTACTTTATCCGGTTTGAGAGTTGCAACCAACCTGAGTCAGCATAGAGTTCACATGTGGGTACGCTGATGTACCAGTGAGCAGCCGACAGGCCTTATTTAGGGATGTTGTAATGCCACTAAGTGCTATAGTAGTGGCAGATCCATATATAACTAAGCCATAGTCAACGACTGAGATGATAGAAGATTGGATGGCAATCCTCAGTGCAGAATGGGTAAGAAGCTGTCGGTTCCGATACAGAATCCCAATTTGCTGATTAATAGTTTTGCTGTACTATCAATGTGAGTTGCAAGGTTAGGCCTTGATCAAAGTTGATTCCAAGATATTTGAAAATTGGCACTTGTTCAAGGGTATTTCCCAGGTATGTATTAATGGTGAGTGGGACTTGCCGTTTCTTGTTTTGCGGGTTAGAGAAGAGCATGGATTTAGTTTTTTAGTGGTTTAGAACCAGCTTATGTTCAAGGAACCACATCTCAACTTTGGAAAAAGCATGCTGAAGGTTGAGGTGTAAGAGGTTCGGATCTTTATGAGTGGCAAGAATCACGGCATCATCGGCATAGAGGATTAATTGTTCAGGGCAGGATTTGGGGAGGGAGTTTAGGAAAAGGCTGAAAAGGAGGGGGCCCAGGATGGATCCCTGGGGAACTCCTGAGCGAACCGGTTTTGAGTCTGAGAGAACTCCAGCTACTTTTACAGATTGAGAGCGCTGAGCAAGGTAATTTTTTACCCAGTCACCAGGACCCTGCGAGAGCCCTAGGGATAGAAGTTGTTTGATAAGTAGGCCATGGTGAACTGTATCAAATGCCTTGGTTAAGTCAATGTAAACTGCTCCAGTTAGGTTTCCTTTGTCCATGGCATTGTGGATTGCTCCTGAGAATTCAAGTAGGGCAGTCGATGTGCTGTGCCCTTTCCTAAATCCATGCTGCTGAGTGCATAGGATGTTGTGCTTTTCCAGGTAGTCCGAAAGTTGGTCCGCCACCAAGCGTTCAAGGGCCTTAGAGAGAGGTGGTAGTATTGATATCGGGCGATGGTTACTAGGCAGTGACTTATCACCACTTTTGTGCACTGAGGGACAACTGCAGCCTTCCAGTTCCTAGGGAATTGGCTGTAGCAGAGGAGAGATTGAAAATTTTTGTGAGGGGAGCAGTACTTCCTCCAGAGTGAGGGACAAGTTTAAGGTCAATAGTGTCGCTGCTTGCTCGGGACTTAGAAATGGCCTTCTTTACATATTTATAGACTCTATGTGCCTTTACTAGTTTGAAATGGAAGGGTGGTTTGTTGGAGACGAGTAGTAGAAGTAGAAATTGAGGGTCAACATCAGTAAAGAAATCAGATGAGACACCACTAAGGTCCGTGAAGGTATCATTTAGGGTGTTTGCAATGATCTCTGGGTCTAATGTAGTGGTTCCATCCACATTCATTATTGTAGGAGAGGATTTGGACTGCTGTCCCATAATATTCTTTATGTTGTCCCAGAAGGATTTCCTTCGCCCCAGGAGTTGGATCGGGCATTCTTGAAGTAGGAGCTCTTCATCAAGCGGATCTGTTTAGTACAGTGGTTGCAAGCCTGTTTATACTTTTGAATGTCCGACAGAGTGCCAGTAGCTCTTGCAGTGGCCCAGAGGTGATCCCTACTTTTGAGTTGTGCCAATAGCTTTGCCGTGAGCCCGAATTTGTGAGTGCTTTGATTTTGGCGCTTTTTACTGGTGCATAGGTGTCACAGGCAGTGTTGAAAGTAGTAATAAAGTAATCAAGGGCTAGGTCAACATCTTGAGTTTTGTAAATCAAGGACCAGTCTATCTGCCTAAGACAGGTCTTGAGATGAGTAAGGTTGCCATAAGGTAGGATTCTGCTATAGATGGTTTTTGGATATTAGGAAGTACCTCTGTCCAGCTCAGGGACATGGAAGGTCAAACACATTAAAATATGGTAGAGTGCATGTCAGATGGCAGTCCTTAAACAGAGAATTCTCACTTTGCCAGCAGAAATACTACATTTACCTTTCCAGTAAGGATGTGCCACCACTGGTTCTTTAAAAAAAAGATTCTTTACTAGGGGTGGGCGGACTGTTCCACCAGAATTCAGAACCTCCCCCCCAGATCCAGGACTTACCCGTGGACTCAGATAAATACAGACTCACCTGCTTAAGTCCAGCTCCGTGGACAAGCAAAATGCAAAAAATGGAGCTTGTCAGCCACTTCTCACCTTGTGTCGGTTTATATGATGTCCCTCCCCTCCTAGTTGCGCGCTTCCGGCTCTGTTCCTGCATGGCTGGGTGAATGATGGAATGGGTTAGCAGCGTGAACTGTGTAAGTCGGCTGCTCTGCTAAGTCTTGCAGGGAGGATCATTCTCGAGACTCAGCAGCAACCAATCTGTTACCAAGCTATATGGCTTTTTGTGGTTGGGGATGTGACAGTGTGAGCGGGTGCCATGGTATTCTCTGATAGAGAAGAGGGGAGAGAGAGAGAGAGAGAGAGAGAGAGAGAGATATTGGATGAATGCCAAACCAAGGGAAAGTAACATTAAAAAAAGTTTAAATTACAAAAAAAAAAAAACTTACTATTCTCTCTCTCTTCACTGGAGTCACAGAGTGCGACATTTGATATTAATGTGTGGCAGCGCTGCTGGCTAAAGGGGAAGGGGAAGGCAATAAGCCACAGTCTTCACGCAACTTCTTCTGTGTGTGAACTGTGTGGCTGCTCTGTGAATTGACAGAGAAACACTGGAAGGCAGCAAAAGAGGGGTTTAAACAAGTATTTGTCAAGGCCTAATGTTGTCTTGCTGGCACTGGTAGTGCAGGAGTTAGAAGAGTTAGAAAGACGCATAATAGGAATGGCAGTGAAGTATAGAACCAACATCAAGCCCACTCTACCCTGCAGAGTCACAGACATTGGGGTGTGCCTTTGGGTCATTGGCCATAACGCTCATGCCATTTCACCTCACCCTACTCTGCAGACTTTGACAAGTGTTGTGTTGTGCCTTGGGGTCGTCGGACCTTACGCTCACCCCATTTCATAAGGAAGTATGTTGAGATGGGGTGCAGTGCAGGAGAATGCAGTGAACTTTGGGGCCGAAGAGTCCAATGGCACACCTTGATGCCTGTCAGTGGCTGCAGGGTTGGGGTGGGGGTGCAATGGCGTGAGCATTACAGCCAACAATTCAAAGGCACACCCTGATGCCTGTTAGTCTGTACAGAGTGGGACAATATGGTTAGAAACCCTAATGCCCTGGGTGTTTGTTAGTATTTGCACTCCAAATTTTCAACATGGTCTTTTTGTGACCCCACTTCATGAAAGCATTTGGGACCTCTGCTCATGAACAGTGTCGCTGTGATTTTGTTAATCTGTCCCGAACGTTGATTTCCCACAGTGACCACGCCATTCTGTACCACATTGAAATGTTAGCTGCACCATTCATAAGGAGGTGTAATGAGATGGCAATATTGAAAATCTTGAATGAAACTATTAAAATTCTCAGGTTACTGAGAGGCATGAAAACTGTGCAACACAAACTTGTAACAGTCTTTTGGAATTCTTTCACTAAATTTTTAACATAGGCATTTTGGGACCTCTGCTCATGAATAGTGGCACTATGTTTTCTTAATCTGTACCAAACGTTGATTTCCCATAGCGACCATGCCATTGAGTGCCAGATGTGCAAAACCACATTTTGGGCAGGATGTGAAAATGACAGCTGTACTGTTCATAAGAAGGTGTGCAAAAATGGCAATGTTGAAAATCTGAAGTAGAAAATATTAAAAAATTCTCGAGATTACAACTGTCGTGGACACTGTGCAGCCTAACGCTTATAACATATTAATTTCGTGAATTTTTCACCAGCTGTTAACTTAGGCATTTTGGGCCCTCTGCTCATGAACAGTGTTACTGTGATTTTCTTACTCTGTCCCGAACATTGTTTTCCTACAGCGACTGCGCCACTGTGTGCCCCATGTGCTAAAACACATTTCGGGCAGAATGTGGAAAATGACAGCTATACTATTCATAAGTGGGTGTGAAAAAATGGCAATGTTGAAAATCTGGAGTAAAATATAAAAAATTCTCAAAGTTAGAAGTGTGCATGGAAACTGCGCAATGCACGCTCGTAACACAATCATTTTTTGGAATTTATTCACCAAATTTGCAACATAGGCTTTTTTGGAGCCCTCCTCATGAACAGTCACACTGTCATTTCATTATTCGGTCCCAAAAGGTGATTCCATGCAGTGACCACAAAATCCCCTTTTGGGACCGAATAACGAGATACATAGATACATACATAGATACATAGACAGTGTCGGCAGATAAGGGCCTATGGCCCACCGAGTCTGCCCATTTAAGTTTCTAAGTTCAGTTTATGTTTTCCAAGAAGTCTGTTGCCCCTTACCCCTGACCTCCAGAATTCCTTTATGTCTGTCCCATGCATTCTTAAATCCCGTGATTGTTTCAGCCCCCACCACTTCCTCTGGCAGGGTGTTCCACTTGTCCACCACCCGTTCTGTGAAGAAATTCTTCCTCATGTTTCCTCTGAATCGTCCTCCCTTCAACTTCATCCCATGCCCTCTAGTCCTGGAACATCTTTTTGCTAAAATAGTGCATTCCTGCACCCTGTTCCTCCCTGTAAGATACTTGTATGTCTCTATCATATCCCTCTCCCTCCTCTCCTCCAGGGAGTACATGTTCAGTGCCTTCAACCTGTCCTCATAGGGACTTGTGATGCAATCCATGCACCATCTTTGTTGCCCTCCTCTGAACCTTCTCTACCCTGTCTATGTCCTTAGTAGATAAGGTCTCCAGACCTGCACAGTGTACTCAGGTGCGGCCTCACTAGTGTCCTGTATAGTGGAATTATGACCGCCCTTTTCTGCTGGTGATGCCCCTGCCTATGCATCCCAGCATCCTATTTCTTTACCTGCTGCCTTGTCACACTGTTTCCTGCCTTGAGGTCATCAGAGATGATTACCCCAAGATCCCTTTCCTGCTTGGTGCATGCTATATCCTCACCCCCAACTGATATATTGTGCTAGGGTTTTGTGCCCCATATGCATTATCTTGCACTTCCTTGCATTGAATTTCAACTGCAAACCCCTGACCATTCTTCAAGTTTCTGCAGGTCCCTTCTCATTCTGTCTACACCCTCTGGTGTGTCTACTCTATTACAGAGCTTTGTGTCATCAGCGAACAGTGAAATTCTGCCTTCTAGGTCCTGCACAATGTCACTGATAAAGATATTGAATAGTACCAGTCCCAGCACTGATCCCTGTGGTACCCCACTGGTCACTCTTCCCTCTGTGGAGTGACAGCCATTTACCACCACCCTCTGTGTCCTGCTGCCCAGCCAGTTACCTACCCACCACACTACTGTCCTGCCCGTACCCATATTCCCCAGTTTGTGCAATAGTCTTCTATGTGGCACAGTGTCAAAGGCCTTGCTGAAGTCCAGATAGGCCATGTCCACTGCCCTCCCCTCATCCACCTCCCTAGTCACCCAGTCAAAAAATTAAATGAGGTTGGTCTGACATGACCTCCCCCTGGTAAAACCATGCTGCCTTGGGTCCTGTGGTCCATTGACAACCAGATGTTCCACAATCTCTCCTTCAGTAGTGCTTCCATGATCTTCCACACTACCGGTGAGGCTGACTGGTCTGTAGTTCCCTGCCTCCTTTTGTTCCCACCTTTGTATAAGGGGACTACATCTGCTATCCTCAGTCTTTGGGTACCTCCCCTGTTTCTAGTGATCGGCTAAACAGGATAGCAAGAGGTTCAGCCACCACCTCTCTTAGTTCACATTTAGTTTAGATGACAGTGACTGAATTCATGAGGTGGGTTCCCAAGAACCCCATATAGAAAATTTGGTGCCAAAATTTACAAAAATGGCTGAGCTATACACCAAAGTTGAAAAAAAAACATTTATGCCATTATACAGCCTACCAGCATTTCTTCAGTTCGTGGTCAGCTCTGAAGAGTGCAGACGTGTTCACGGTCCACTGAAGATTGTCGTGCCAGGCTCCGGAGGTAAATATGGGATGAGGGGAGGTGGGGTATGCAGAGGGTAGGCATCGGTTGGGGAAGGGGCACCGGACATGTTGAGGGACCGTTTTCCTCGTTTTTCAGGTACAAAAAAAAAAAAAGAGAATGCGGGTTGTTCTTCTTTTTTTTGCAGATGTTTTTGGCACACTGGGGTGGGCTTCCAGTGTGTCACCTGTATTTCTGGGAAGGGGGACTGAAGCTGATGGGGATTGGGCCCCCTGTCGGCACAGAATCATGTCTGGGGGGTGCATGATGCTGAGGGGGATTGGGCACCCCCTCGACATACGAATAAAATGATAAGGGGACCATTATGCTGGCGGGATTGGGCTCCCCTGTCTGCAAACTGAACTGGGAAGGGGCATGCCGACAGGTGGATTGGGCACCCATGATGTCGGCTTGAGTGGGACTGTGAGGCAGAGGATGATAGTCACCGCCTCTTTTTATTGAAATGTTACACCAGGCAAGGCATGCCCTGCAATGAGGGTGCTCCCTCATTGCAGTGGCTAAATGTTCAAGTTGGTGGCACACTTTGCACTGCTGTCATAGACAGCATGCACTCTATTTGTGCCACAGACTCAGCCAAAAAAAGCAGTGGCGCTGACTGGCCACGACATCGACCAGCGCCCCAAAACCTGCTATTCCACTTCGTTACCCTCAATATGTTGCCTGCACTGTGCACGCAAGACAACATAAAGAATAAGAGGCAGGTTATACAGGGCAAATGTGTCAGGTAAAGGAAAAGAGATTCAGGTAGTAGGTGTGGTGGCTACTTGCATATCTCTCAATCTTTTGTCACAGAAATGAGGGACATGGGCAAACATGGCATGGAGGCATCCCACATCGGGCCATGCCCAAAAGCGCCCTTCCAGTCCTGATGACCACAGGCGCTACGCCTCGAGGGCAGTGGGCCAGGGTGGTGATCCTGCCACCCCAGCCCTGAACCTCAGCCTCCTGCTGAAAACTGGCTGAGCCACACCCGACCCTTCCTCTTCCCAAAGTTCTGAATACTGAACTGCGATAAGTGCAGGTTGGGAAGGGTCCAGTTAATGGGCAGCTAGCCCAGCATGAACACAGAAATCCAACAGACCCGCCCCCCAAAGCACACCACGTACACAGTTCCTTTAACGTTTAAATGCTTTAATAGCCAGAATCTCACAGGATGAATACATAGACCTTACCACTGCTACAATGCCCCGACGCTTCAGGTCAGAACCACTTCTTCTGGGGATGTGGTTAGTGAAAGGGACACATGATCCATTTATACCATCACCTCCTGAATAAACATTAATGAACTGCATAAATTAAATTAATGAAAGAAATAAAACTACAAGGCATGTAAATTTGTAATACATTCTATAATCTATAGAAAACTTTGACTTCAATTCACATGCCCAATGCAATAAAGTGACTATAGATGTAAACCATATTAAAACCTGGCAACAGAAAGATAGGGGTTTCAGACACATGTGATCTTGCATGGTTCACCAAATCAAGTTTCTAATAGCCACCAGGGTAAAGAAAAGCTAGAGCAGTGTTACCTGAAAGAGAACACAAAACAACAGATTATAATTCAGCACTGTAGGAGGGAACAAAATAGATACCAACAAACACAAACCTCTCAAAGGACTCGAATGATCAGTAATAACTGTTTCCCAGTAAATAAACTTAGGGAGTCATATCCTCAATAAGGGTGACCATTCGTAGAACTTTCATTCTATGCTGGGGTTGTGCTATAAAGGAATTTAAAAACACTGATATATTAAACTGAAAACAGAAAAAGGTCTAGGGCAGAGACAAGCACAAAATAAAACCCATAACAAACATGCACATAGTTATTGCATTTTGGTTTCACAAGAGACCAGTATAAGGACATGAAGGCCGGGATATTCAAAAGGGTTGCGCCTGACATAACTGAGTTGCACCACAGCAACCCCAGAAATGCACCCCAGGGCAATACTCAAAAGGGGGAATTACGCAGCTCAATTCCTGATGCGCTGGGGCTCAAAGATGATGTATGCAGCGCATCTCCAGGGGCCGTGCCCATGCATATGTGGCACATCTCGATATCCAGCCGAGATGTGTGGCACATATGCAGGCTCAACCCAGAGATGTGCTGCATATTTGAGCACAAATTTGAGCATGGTAAAAACATGATCAACTGGAAGCCACCCACAGGCGAGCTGCCACAATGCAATGCACGACATAGCAGCCTCCAGCCCTGGGTGGCTTCCACCCCCCCAGAACACTATACAAAAGCACCTACATTATTCCCTGGTAGTCTAGTGGTACCCCCCCCCTCCTGTACCTCCGATCACCCATTCTGAAATACAGACACTGCCCTGGTAGTCCAGTGGTGCCCCCCTCCCCTCCTGTACCTCTGATCACCTGTTATGAATTACAGACACTGCCCTGGTAGTCCAGTGGTTCCCCCTCCCCATCCCATACCACTGATCACTGAAATAATATTTATTTAAGATCCCTGGTGGTACAATGGTTCCCCACTCCCCATCCCATACCACCAATCACTAAAATAATATTTATCTAAGATCCCTGGTGGTTCAGTGGTTCTTCCCTCCCATCCTGATCACGATCAGTAGTAATACTTTGGTAAGATCCTGGTAGTCTAGTGTAGCCCCACCCGCCTGTAACCTTGATCATTGGAAACATGACCAAAGTGAGTCCCCAGCCCCCACCATTAGATTTCAGTTTCACCCAGCTCTCCTCCCCGTCATCGGGCGAGTAGCATACCCACCTGCATATCTTGTTGTTGCTCAACGAGCATGGCTGTGCAGTTGGTGGTCCACACTGAGTGATCATCGGTTGGTAGTGCATAGCTGTAAGAGTTATTCACAACTTTGTGAATGAGTGTTTTCATTCATAAAGTTGTGAATGACTTCATAGTATGCACTGCCAGCCCATTGGTCAACAGTGTGGACCAATGAGCTTGCAGCACGCACTATAGCTGTCATTCAGTGGGCAGCTGTGGAGGTATGCGGGTGGGTATTCTTGCCCCCAATGATCGGGGAGCTGGGTGGGCTGGGGTCTTGTGTGGGTGGGTGGGGTGGGGGACCACTAGACTACCAGGAACCGGTTTTGGTCACGCCCAGTGATTGGGGTTACAGGCAGAGATGAGGGGGACCACTAGACTACCAGGGATCTTACAAAAGTATTACTGTGGTGATCGGTGGTACAGGATGGGGAGGGGGATACCACTAGACTACCAGGGATCTTACAAAAGTATTACTGTGGTGATCGGTGGTAGTGGAGGGGAAGGGGGGAACCACTGGGCCACCAGGGATCTTAAATAAATATTAATTCAGTGATTGGTGATGCAGCATGGGGAGGGTGTAATATTGCAGTCCCTGGTACAGGGACTGCAAGCTGTGCAGGGTGCCAGGTGCATTTTGCTGGCCAGCCCTGCACAGCACACGCAAACGGGGCCATAATTACATGCAAATGGCCCTATTTGCACCTTGCATGCATAATGGCTCCATCTGCATATCCGGGTCTGGCTCAGCTCCAGTTGTGCTGGCACATTACCATTCCAGGTATGCAGGCCTGTCTGAGGGATGTGCTGATGCATTATATTTGCACCATGTGCATTCTTTGATATATTTAGAAGAAATGCACCATGGCACATCTCTTTTGAATATATATCTCTTTGTTACTCCAATGCAACTCAGTTGTGCTGTTCTGCACCTTGCGCCATATTGCCAGGTGCACTTCTGAATATTGGGCCCGAAGAATATACAGTATATATAAATAAGTCATTAGTGTAGCAGGTACTGTTTAGTGTCCCACTGATCATTTCATCCAGCTGGTTTCACACTACTGAGTGTGAATATCCAGTAGCTTCCCTTTGAGGAGGACATTAGTCCTGTTACCTCCTTTTTTAAAAGCCCTCCCTAGCTGGCCCAGTGATGCAGAGGGTTGAGGTGCTGACATCTTATCTCGTGATACCAGTGACCCAGGTTTGGATACAGACTCTGGGAGCCAGGAGTCGGCAGGGGAAGGAGAGGATTGAGCATCTGGAGGACTGCTCTCCTCTCCTGAGGTGGGCTAGGGAGATGCCTCACTCTGTAGCTTCCCCTGGTAGAGATCAGGAGCACTACAGATGTGGCACGACATAATGGGAGACAGGAAAAACATGAAAAATGGCATCCTAATCAACTGGATGATGGTCGCCTGGACCCTCACCTCAACGGAGCCCCTGAATAGCCAGACTGACCTCAGCAACACACAGGGCCAAGAAGGTAAGCTGGAAGGCACTTTCTCCCCAGAAGGAGAGAACCCATCTGATGAAGGGATATGTCTGGTTACCCTGGGTTGACTGCAATATGAGGCCAGGAGATGGCGATGGGGGTCCTCAAGTGAGGTGGGGCATCCTTGGCAGGGCCTGAAGGAAAGGCCGGTCGGACTCGGGGGCAATAAAATACATAATACAAAAAAAAAAAAAAAAAAGCCCACCCTTATATAGCCCTTGGCCTCCCAACCCCATTGACCAGCAGGGGGTCCCAGAGACTGGGCGAGCAAAACGTGAAACTGAACTAGGAGTAAGCCCCCAGAGGGGACTTACACTTCCCCCTCCACTTAAAAAATTCAGCCCCGGTGAATGCTTTAGCAGTTATAAGAAAACTCACAGGGAGGAGATATGTGCTCTCTCTCTCTCTCTCTCTCTCTATCTGAGGGCCCAGGTAACCCACCCACCAGCTCCCAAGGTGGACTGCCTGGTACTAAGGCAGTGGCATCCCTCCTTCCCACTCCAACCATCCGAAACCACCCTAACATGATGCCACCATAGGGGAGGGGAGGCCACTTTGGTACCACCCACTCAGTTAATAAAACCAACTTAAAACATTTTGGTGGAAACACCCAATCAAAAAACTGATCTCACTCAGTTAAACAGTTCAAACTCATGGAAGTCCACCAATGAAACTGGAGGGAGAGGGGTGATAGGCAGCTTTATTGGAGCCATACTAGTTCAGTCGGGTGTAGATGCATTGCCAGGTCATGTCTTCTGGGAGCAGTATCGGGGGAAATACTTTGGAGCTGGTTTAGTGACTTCTTCCCCAAACAAATTTCGGTTTATGATGCAGTACTTGGTGCAAAGGCCCTCCACATCTTATATCATCACAAATGTCTTGAATAGTGTGATACTAGTCCATACCATGGAAGCATACATCGACTTAGCCTGCCGGATGGCTTTTTGCTGGTTCATGGATTGGTCTGATGGGCTGATCTTCCAGCGAGTTCTCACCTTGTCCAGGGCTCCCTGATAAATCCAGTCCTCTTGCCTCTCCTTGATGACATCCCATAATCTTTCACACAAAATGCATATTCCTCACCAGAATACTCTTTACATATCCTGGTGGACCCATCTCTCTGCCGCGACCAGTCGGAGATGCTGCAGTCAATGTTTCTGGGGGCAGTCCTGCTGCCAACTCCCTGAAGTACGTTTCAGCACCGGGGGTTGGAGGGTCCTTGTTGGTCCAAATCCTTACAGTGCATATCCAACAGGGGGACAGAATCTGAGTATCTGACAGTGGGGAACTTGTAGGGCTGAGGGATGTCCCATTCTTAAACCGGGTCCTCATAAAAGAGGTCGGGGTGACACCTGGAATCTCAGGCACAGCCTCTGGAATGTCCAATATCTTGGTTTCATCACTGGAACCTCCCTCCAAGATGACCTCCTTGATTTACACAACAGGCCTCTCACTTTTTCCGGGGTAGAACAAGCCTCTGTTGTCTGTGAAGGGATACCTGCTGCTGTGGGCCCTTTCATGGGGGCCTTGTCCATGGTTGAAGATGCCCAACCATGGCCTCTCCCTCTGCCATAGGGAGGGGCAATATCTGAAGGAGGAGAAGAGCTGGGCAGATGTCTAGCACCCTTTTTCTCTGATGCCACCTCTTTCTCTGTCACCACCTCGGTCACAGCTTTGTCCATATCCTCCCAGGTGTCCAGGCTCATACAGATGGGAGTGACCATTGCAAGTGATGTGGGCAACACCTAGAATGGCACACATGGGTGAAACGGTGCGGAACAGGTTGGGAGTGCACCTCGGGAATGTCATAACCCCATTCAGCAGGTCAGGCCCTCTGCTCCCACAGTGCCAACCTCCAAGCGCAGTATTGTGAACAGGAACAGAACAAAGTAACCCTCCTGTCTGTTTTGTGGGTTTGAATCACCTTTGGTCTCAAGTTCTGGAGGGATTCAAACTGTGAACCTCTTGCTAGTGTACCCAATGTACAGGCTCAGATAATTCTGCTCTTCGGTCGGGGGCCAGGTATCTTTCGCCAAGGGCACCTAACCAGGTATACAACATAAACCCTTAAAAACTCTATGAAAGACCTCAGATAAACTCTTACCTTTTTGCAGTTTGGAATACCATTAACTTATGCACAGTGTTAACTTTAACCATATATGCTTCACTTATCAAAGAAAGAATTTCAAAGGCACACCAAGCAGTCTCCGTAAAATAGAGGTTTACTTTAAAATAGATAAAAATGTAACATGCAAATACAGAACAATATATCACAATGCATACAATCACTTAATAGAACAAGGTTTAAAAAGTGCAAATTCCTACTACCAGACAATTACACTTGTCTATCTAATGTATATCTTCTAACAGTGCTTGAAGTAGATGTTGTTGCTTCAGAGAGTCCAAACAAAGAATGTGCCTAAAGGTCAGCCGCAGCATAATTAAAAACTGTCTTTGAACCTGCCTCCTCCATGATGTCACCAGCTCCTCCTCCTCTTTATTAAAAATTATACAACCAGGATGTCTTATCACTCGGTGGTATTTAAAACAGGATGACATAAGAAAAAACTAATTTCCAATATGACTCTTTGATTTAGAGTGGTTTCCTGCTCCTCTTTGATTTAGTATGTTTTCCTGCTTTTCAATGACATCAAAAGACTTTCTATGACTAACTCTGCCAGATCTCACTGAGGTGTAATATGCTTTGTAACACCAGATGAGATTAACTGGGCTTCCTCTGAAGACGTCATAAAATGGATATTTTAGTTCCTGGCTTCAAAGAAAACTGGGAAGTTAATCACCTTACAGAGATCTGCTGTTTAACATATCCTGTCCTTTGAAGTGATACCTGGGGGCATCCCAGAAGCACAGGATTTCTCATGACAGACAATCACAGTACATTTTTTTATATTACAAAAATCACAGAGTAATCAGAACCAGCTGTCCAAGTGTCACAGAGAACACTCGAGGCAGATGGGCAGGCTCCTAATATCTCCTCTGGTGGTATCACAAATGGTGCAATGGTCCCTTAAGCCACTCTTTCTACCACACTCCACAACCAGGACAACATCGGGGATGGTACAGTCACCCTCTTTCCAGTTTTGCAGGGGCCTCTGCCATGGCTCTTTCCAATAGTCCACAGTCCAAAAAGCAGAAAACTGCCTTTATTGTTCTTTCTTTAACTACGGTGCTGGAGATAACTTCTCTGTGTAACGGGGCCTCCTGTAGTGATGAGTCTAAATGGTGTCGATACTAGCACCATTCTAATAAAGCAACTAGTCGTGGTGCTAAACCTCCTAGTGTCTTGAAGAAATTGGAATGGGCTCCATCAGGGCCGGGGCCTTATCTAGAGACTGTTCCTTGATGGCTTACTGGACCTCTCTCTCTCTGTGATCTCCCATTCTAAGGCACTAATCTGCTTGTGTTTGAGCTTTGGGAGGTTTGCTTTCTTTAAAACACTGGCATGTCTCTGAGTGGGGAAATGGGCTAAGGGACAAGTGGATAGACTTTTATAGTAAGCCCTGAAGGCCTCTGCCATGTCCCTTGGCCTGTTTATGCAAGGTAGCTTGTGGTGCATTGGATACTTTGCCAGTTATTCTATGTCCTGCTGCCTCAGTCTCAGGGTCAGTAGCTTCCTTGTCTTCTCCCCAAGCTACATATTTTAGTTTGGCCTGTAAAATGTACGCTTTGCTTGTTGTCTTAATATCTCCTCATATCGGGCTTTAGTCATGTTAAGTTTTAGCCATTCTTCTTTAGGTGAGGTCTGGATTATGTTCCTTCTGTGTCTTTTATTTCAGCCAGAAGGCTGTAACATTCTCTTTTTTTTTTTTCTGGTAGAGGCTAGCTGGACCTAATTAGTTCCCTTGTGCTATGCACTTGAAAGCCCCCAAAAGGTGTGTTCTGATAGTGCACTGAGAGAGCATTTTCAGAGAGGAAGTGGTGGTGCATTATTGGACTTTTTGAGGTGTTCTGGGTCTTTTAGCAAATGGTTGTTAATTCTCAAGACTCTGTCCCTATCTGTATTGTCCTCTGGCTGTAGGATGAGCAGCACTAGGGGTGGTCCGTTATCCTGGTGAGGATCTCACAGGAGATGATACCCTGTAGTAGTTAATTGCTTACAAGATGGAAATCTGGTCTGGAGGATGACCTTGAACTGAGGATATGATCGCTTAATCTCAAAAGTCTAGGTGCAGGATGTGCCAGGGTTCTACTAGGCCTAGGGTGTCTTGCAGTTCTAAGCATGCTCTCTGACTGGGTGATATAGGTGTCCAGCCTGATCCTGTTCTATCTAGGGATGTGTCCTGGACTAGGTTACAGTTCCCTGTTATGATCATTGCAAAGTAGGTGTATTTAGCTAATTCTGCAAGAGAGTTAGTAAAGAATGTGGGATCCACTCTGGACCATAGATGTATGCCAGAACTAGTTTCCTCCTCCCCTCCAGCCCTTTTATTATTATGAATCTCCTCTCTGGTCCAATAATCTGAACGTAGTTGAAAAGGTGTATTCCTATGGATAAGAATAGCCATGCCTGCTCTTTTGTTACTTTCCCCAGCTACAAACACTTGTCCCACCCATTCCCCTCTTCCAGAGGTTCTTTTGTTCAGGCTTGGTGTGTGTTTCCTGCTGAAAGGCAATTTTGATTCCAGTAGTTTTAAGATGTCTGAGGACCTGGTGTCTTTTCTCCTTTGTTTGTGGCCCTTTATGTTCCACACCATTAAACTGTATGTGTTGTTAACCATAATCTAGTGATATGTTGCTCATTGCTCTGGTGGTAAGGTGGTTTTCTCAGATGACCCCCCTCTTGCTCCCTCATCCATACCTCTCTACATGTATTTCCAGTATAGTCCCCCAAACTGGTTAATCGTTTAATACTATATAAGTGAGTTGGAGGGTTGAGAATTTGATGAGGCTGAGTATTGTTCTGCATATTCATGTTCTTATGCACAGAAAACATTCTAAGAACCAACACATAATAACAGCCAGCAGCAAACAAAACAACACTGAAATAACACTGGTAACAAGTTAAATAAGCTGGATAAAATTCTGGGGCTCACAGTTGCCCACTGTTGCCCTAGACTTACAGCAGTGAGTCCAGCAGACAAAGGTGAAGTCCCTGGTCGATGGTCCATGTGGGTCTGCACGAGGGAGACCCCCCCCAGCTCTGTGAACCCGATTATAATACCTTCTTATTAATATATCCAGTTTCACATGTATGCTAAGTGGCTGGCACATCCCCCATAGTTGCAGCTGAACATTATTTGATTTGCAGTGTATAAGATCACAGCACCCAGTAGAATGGTCTGAAATCAGGATGACACCCCCAAGTAATAAGTTTGAGGTCCTGTGTTTATCTGGCTGTGGGTGCCAGGTGCACTGGAGGGTGTAACCCTCTGTACTTTATATGGCATTAAATGATTCCTCCTACTTGTGACTATGAATGACTTTTCACCATCCTCCCACCCACACCCAGTACAGCCCACATTTATCAGAGCAGGAAAGCAATTTTAAGCCCTGGCTTGCTTACCTAATGTCCTTTTTAAATGTGCACACAATCCAAAGTTCATAGCCTTGTATATTGAAAATGGTCTGAGTCACCCATAGGGTAGTGACTCAATTCTCAGAGCACCATTTCATATTTTGGGGGCAAGAACCGGTCAGAGGGCTGTGGGGGCGGGCGCCAGGGGCTGAGTGGGGGCAGCACCAGGGGCTCAATGGGGGAAGGGCTAGGGGCTGAGTGGGGTGGGGCCAGGAGCATGTAGGCCATCACAAGCTAAGTGCATAACAGAGACTGAAACTCAATGTTTAAAAAATAGCAGAGGATAAGGGATACAGGCTGGAAGACCCAATGAGAAGAAAAAAAACACAGTTCACCACCTCAACAGAACTCGAATACACAAAATTTGGCAAACAAGATTTGTATTTCACAAAGTTAAATTTTTTTATTACTGAACCACATTTTTATTAAAACCTGGAGCTTTCTCTTGTTCAGCCTTGCCTGTTCTCCTCATTGGGTCTTCCAGCCTGTATCCCTTATCATCTGCTATTTCTGTGACAGCTCTACCCCAATGGATAATTCAGTAATAGTCTCTGAGCATCTGAAATGAGGCTCACTTCAACAAAGTGCCCCCCAGGCCAGCCCCATAAAGTAAATGTCAGTATGGTTAGTGGGCAATAGCAGGCTGCAGCCAGTCACTAGTTAGCCAGATCAATGCCATCATGCCAGAGCCTTGACCTTAAATCCCATTCCCTACCAACACAAGTTAGGCAGGCCAGGCTCACTCACCTCACCTCACCTCACCACCTGTCTCCATCTCAGGCTGTCACAGTTCCCTCCTTACTCTTACCCTCTTTGATGCACAGCAGAGCAGAGAGCAGACTAACTGAAGTGCAGATGCAGCAGAATGCTCTCCCGCCTCCTCCCCAACCAACCACCAACTGGCTACACGGTGTCAGCAATAAAGTGTCTGGGCTCGGGACACCAGGCGCTGATGACCTACCTCACAATTAAGTGGCACTTGATTCAATCCAGCAGGCAAGAAGAAGAGGCTAATTCCTCCCCTCATTTAGTGCGGGCATGCAGCTACTTGCTCGAGCTCCTCTGGGCCAGTGGCCACTGACCTGACCACCGAGAATAAAATTTCAACACCCAACCCGACAACAATTGCACCTAGGCAAGTTCCAGGTCTGTGGCTCACAAACAAAAGTACTTCTTGTCTCCTTCTCCTCCCGACATCGTTCATGGAAAATAAAAATCCACTCTGACTCCTGGCTCCAACAAGTATTTTTAAATAGCTACTTCGATGACCACACTCAGTACTCTCTCACTCCAGTCTCCCCGAGTCCTCTGTGTGTCGTCGCTCGTTGTCAGGTGCAGCAGTGCATTGTGTGCTTCAAAGCGCCAAGCTGCCCAGTTCAAGCTGTGCCCCACATTGGTTGACAGAGAGCAAGGAGGAGGAGCAGTGACTTGGACAAGACCAACCCCAAGTTCCTAGCTCCTTCGGCCCATGCTCTACCAGCCCAGCCTCCTCATAGGCTTGTTCTTGCACCACTGGCCACACGCGCTGCTTGCTCCCAGACATGCTGAATTCAGCCAGGACTCAAGAGATCATTCGCATGCGTTTAAAGGGCCCATGCTGGTATGGTTGTGGGGGGGGGTGCATTTTTTCATTAAGAAAACCCCCAAAAAAACAACGGCCTGCAATTGGGTGGGTGACTGCCCCCTCGCTCCCTCAAATGGCACCCTTGTAAATGATTCTGTGCCCACCAGCGATGTGACTGGCAAGCTGTATGGAGAAGCATTTGATCAAACACGTTGCTGTCCTTCATGACAGTTTTCACCTCGATCCTACAAACGTGTGTACATTCACGTAAGCTGATTTCCGATGCAGATGCTGTCCTTCAGTGAAGTTCCAGTGAGGGGCCACAGGTCCCGTAGCCTTGTGTTTGCTCGATCCTGTGAACTTGCGCACATTCATGAGTGTCTTCTCAAGGCACTGATGACTCCATGAGGCAGACTGCCTGTCCAATGGGGATTGAAGAGGTGTAAGCCGATGACACCAGGCACATCTGAGAGTTGTCAACTACACTGACAGACACTGTCAAAACACTCCCCTCTGCAACTTCGTGCACAGACTGTGTTCTGTGTGGGAAAATCCCTGTCAGCTCAGCAAGCTAGGGTGAAGGAGAGCTTGTGAGAGAAAGTGAGGGGAAAACCTCTAGGAACAATGCTATGTTGGCTTTGCCATGTAGTCATGCCCCCAGTCTTTTTAAGTGGCCCTCAAGCTGATCCCCAACCCCTGTCAAAGTCCCAAATTCAGTGCCCTGCCATTTTGTACATAATAGCTGTGATTTAGGAAAAAGTACCTAGGGGAGATGGGTAGGGCTAGACAGATCCCAAAAGGTCCTCAGCCTCACTATCAGGACCAGGATCCAGATCAGAATTTTGATTAGTTCTGATTAAGCTCAGAACTTTTGGAAATTAGTTGTAAAGCTTGAAAACATTCCCAAAATGCACCAAAACTAGAAAATAAAGTATTTTTCTAACCTGTATGTAGTGGTGTGTGTTTCGACTTCATTCTTGTATTCTTCTGCTCTACCTCCAGTTTTCTTGACTACAGAAAATTTATGGTTGTGTTCCTTACCCTCTGTACAGGGCATGAGAACTAGCTTTTACATCTCCAGTCACATCCTTGTCACAGCTTATACACAAAACAATCATCCATTCCATCTACTGACACCTCTCGATTCCTGTAAGCACATCCCAGGCTCTTCCATCAGCTGACACCCCCACCCCAGTATATACATTCCTCCCCTCTCTTCAGTGGACACCTGCCGTGCCTCAATATGCACACACCTGATTCTTTCATTCTGCTGACACTCACCCAACCCCACTACTCACATCCCTTCCCCCCAACCTCGGTTCCTACATCCCTACCCTCTCTCTGCTCCAGTTAATACATCCATGCCCTCTCCCTCCCCAAAAACCTACATTTCTGCCACTGTCTGTCAGTTCCAGCATATCTGCCCACTTCCTACCCCTGTTCTCACATACTTACCTCTACATACCCAAGTTTTTACATTTCTACCCCTTCTCTGCCCCAGTTCTCTCGTATCTTCCCCTTCACTGCCCCAGTTCTTAAAAGTAGACCCCCTAGTTCTCATCTTTTGGTCCATCCCCACCCCAGCATTCACATATTTGCCTTCTACACTGCCCCAATTGTCACATTTCTCCCTCTTCTCTGCTGCCCAAGTTCTCGTATGCCTTCTTCACTTTATACATTGTGGCCCCATCTTGCCTTAGTTTTCAACACTGATGCCCTCTCTCTGCCTGCCAGCTTGTAAGAGTCCATCTTCACAATTTGCTAAGTCACCACCACCACCACCACCCCCATACTATTCAATTCCACATCTCTTCAATAAACCTGCACCGCAATTTCCCTGATTAAAAACAATGAACTTCTAGCAAAAAATAAACGTTTGAGACCATTCACTGTTGCCACTGACTTCTTGTCTGCTTTTCCAGATGCTCCCACGCTCTGCAGCAGGAGTTTAGGCATGCACAAAGCACTGAATGAACAAGAAGCAAGCAAGCAGGGGCAGCGTGGTTGGCCGGCTTGAGAAGATTAATGAAATTATTTTTTTCCCTCATATTAGAGTATTTCTGTGGTACAAGGGATGTTTTTACAGATTGGAGGAGGATTTTGTGATTTTTGTTTTTATTTTTATTTTCATGTGCAGTCTCTGGTACAGAGGTGAACCCAATACATTTCCTAGCAGCATTCTGATCTACCCAAGTCCACCGGACATCATGGAATCTATGGGGGTTCTGATTCTTAAAGGACCACTCCACCCACCCTAGAGATGGGTTGAAACCACTCAGTAGGTCCGTAAGGTTGGGGCAGGAAAATCTGAGCTAATGTTAAATCACTTAGTTCCCGGACATTCCAGCTTCTGCTGTTTGAGAAATTCAGAAAGGTTGTTGGGGAATACATTTGGTAGAAGTTTGCGCAGCTCTTTTTGTACAATTTCAGCACTGGCAAATTCATGTAGCCTTTTTCTGTGTTCGCTGCAAGGTGGGCAAGGTGCGGCATCTGAAATTTAATGTGGGCAGCATGGAGGGCTTGCATAAAATGTTATGTGCCAGCTGTTTATCCCTCACAGCAGGGGTAACATCACTGAAGGTAAGAAAGTGTTGGCCTTTCCAGGAGAGGAAGGACTGCCTTCTGGCTTTGCTTTGTATATACAGCTTGTCCTGGTAGTTTAGACATGGTGAATAATCACCTTGGACTTTCCTCCTGGTGGTGGCTGCAGCCTCAGACAGTGATGATCTCGTTATAATTTTTTGGTTCCCTGCTCCAGTGGCCCAACCATTTCCTGAAGTAGTCTCTGCATGAACCATATCATGATAGTACCTTCTGCTCACTCTGGGATACCTATAAAGACTAGGTTGTTCCTCTGGCTGTGTCCCTCCTGTTTCTCGATTTGATCCTCCAATTTGGCTACCGACTTTTTTTAAGTTTGGTTAACTGGTTAGCATCTCTCACTCATTTGTCCTTAGTTGAGCTTTTCTGGCCTCTGCATCTGAAACTCTCTCAGTCAGCAGTTCCAAAGCTGGACTAAAAGACTTCAAATGCTTGCGATATCCGAGAGGATAATTTTGATGGAAGTGAGCTCAGTAAAAAAAAATTGGTCCAGCTTGTCAGAGGTGTCGTCTTTTCCAGCAGCTTCTGGTGCTGAGTTGAACAGTGATCTTTGCTTGATCCACTTGTAGAGCTGAGAGGATGGTGGATCGGCTGTACTCCCGGCTCCCTTGTCAGGCCCTTTGCTTTGTTTTCCCCATCATCTGCCATTGCCAAATTTATGTATATGGTGCTTGCTGTACTTAACTCCTGCTTAGATGGTACAAAATCAGATAAAACAATCAAAGTAACTGGATTTTAGCTGCAATTTACAACTGAAGGTTCAGGAGCTGAGAGGAGAGCTGCCTCTCAGGATCAGCGAGTCACGTGACTCTCCAGCTGTGAACACTCTTTCACCTGGCTTGTATTAGGCTCAGGTGTGCTTTAGACAGTTTAGTAACAGGCCTCTTTGAACATAAATTATGAACTTGCCAATTACACCAGGTTATTTATACACCTGAAAGTATAATCTTAGAGCATGAAATGTATAAAAGTAATATCATAACACGGCTGTCTCTGGTAGTTATCTAACTGGATGAGATGTCACAGGGGATACATTAATCCATGTTATATGTACAGTAAAGGTTAAATAAAAATAAGCTTATAAATAGAGTTGTGGGACTTTGATTTTTTTTTTTAAAATAATTGGCTTTTACTTTTCTGAAATTCTAAATGATTAGAGGGGTATAGGGGTTCTTAATTTTTAAATGAAAATTTTCAGTTTATGGGGTAAATTTTTTTTGCAAGTGAAATGGTGGTAACATTAGGTAGAGTAAGACTTATAAATAGTAGAAATTTTTAGTAGTAAAGATTTTTTCTAGGAATAATAATGAGATTTTGTTAGTTTTACTATGAGTGTTTCACATTGGATTTCTAAATTGTATTAGGTATTTTTGAGGCGTGGCTTGCATGGGGTTTTGATTTTGCCATGGAGGGAGTATGGCAGTATTTCCTAAATTGGTTTCAAGGTTTTGGCTACTAGTTTTTAGAGCATGGAAAGGTGTGAGTATTACAGTAAAGTGACTGTGCTATTGTTTTGGGTTTATGTGTTTTGTGTTATTTTGTTTGTGGGTTTGGGTGTGTTAGTTTTGGAGTATTCTATTTTTCTGGAGTAGTGTTTCAAATTAAGTAGTTATTGGAGTTGTATTTTGTTTTTTGTTGTTTGTGAGTGTAATGCAGATAGGGAGTGCTTTAGGGGTGGGGCTTTTAGGAATGAAGTGTGGTGACGTGTTTAAATAGTTTAAATTTGGGCGTGAGAGTGGGATTTTACGGTAGTGTTGCTTTTTGTTTTCTAGTAGCTTTTGGTTATTCTTATTGATGTAGAGGTTTTGCATATGTTTGTATTTTAATGACTTAGTATTTTTATAGGGTTTAAATTAGTGTTTTATTTTTCTTTGTATTTTTTCAGTTGGTATTTTTTCTCGATCTAATTTTGGTGTTTAAGATTTTAAAATGGAATAGCGTAGTTGTTTATAGCTTGATGTTCTTCTCATGGATGTCTACTTAGGAAATTTAGTACTTGCTGCTGATGCAATTCTGCTTAAAGTGGGAGTTAGTTTATTTTGCATTGTTTTTGTAGTGTCTGCTAGTGTTCTTTTATTCTTTTAGGTGAGCAATTTTTCTTTGTTTTCTTTGAAATTTCTGTTTCTGTTTTTTCTTGTTGTATACTTTTGATGGGATTATACTAGAGGGATACTTTTTATATTTTTGTGTGTGTTTTGACTAGTAATTTAAATTTTTTGTTTGGTGTGTACGCTTATCTTGAAAATTGTTTCAAGTTAGGTGTTTTGTATAGGAATTATAGTTTTTGTTCTTGCTGTAAGTATGTAAATTATGTAGAAAATGATTTTTGTTTTTGGATTGTTGTGATGTAGTTTGGTAGTGCATTTCTAGATTTACGGTGTAGAATGGATACTATTTTAGTTTGTTTTGTTTATTGTTTTGGATTTTCTTACATTGCCATTGTGCTTTTATATATTTTTAGTTTTTCTTTTGGATAATGGTATTTTCTTATTGTAATGGGCCGGTTTCAAATATTGGTTTAGTTTTACGTATTTAGTTTTATTCTTTCTATAGTATTCTTGCTTTTGCTTATTCTTACTTTTGTTGTTGTGACATTTGTATTTTGGCATTCTATACTATTTACTTCTAGTAGGTTAGTGTGTGTATTTTTTTGTATTTACTTAAATTTGAAATTAGTGTTTTAAATTATAATTTTACAGTTTTACTTATTTTTCCTTGTATAATTTTTCTGGAGCTGTTTTGCTTTATTATGTTTCGTTCTATTTTCATGCTACACTTTTGTTTGGTTCATCAGCTCTGTTCTTCCTTTTCTTTCATTATTTATTTTTGATTGTGTATCTTATTTCGTTTCTAGTACGCTATTTTAAGCAGTACTTACTACAATGTATGTTAGTCTTTTTATTATTTTCCATACGCTTGTCCTTGTATTCGTATCCATAAATTGTTGTATAATTTCATATTGTAATTGTTGTATTGCACTGTTATGCACTGCTTTGTTGTTTGTTTCTCCTGTACCCTCTCCCTCCAGGATGCACCAGGAGACAAGCAATTGTATTTGCTCAGCGTGCCTTTCCTGATGAAACTTTTCAATAAATTATTAGAAAATGGGCTTTTTATTTGGAGGCATCTGATTGGCTGGTACCCATTCCACAGGGGTACATTAACTTTCAATAGATGTCCACCAAATAAAAAGTTCCAGCCCTAACCTGCCTCATGCCTAGCCAAGTATCCTTGTGCCCAGCCTGCTTTGTGATTGGTGCAGCACTGGGCACACAATTTGAAGCTACCGCCATTTTTTTTATCACTTTACCGAGAGAGTCAGTGAGAGACCCCCTCCCCACATACAGACTTACTTCTTATCACAGATACCACCACCTAGTAACTGTCCAAAACAAAAATATCTGTTTTCCCTGTCACAAACCATCATTTTATTTCTTTTTTCTACTGTACCCTTTTGTGTCCTGCTCGGACATTTCCTGTAGTGCGACTCGCAAAGCCAATTAAGTTCTTGATCCTTCAGCCCTACGCCTACTCCCACTCACTGTCATTATTTTATTAAAAAAATAAATAAATAACCCGAGCTGCAAAATCCAGCCTCCTTTATAGTGAACAATTTCAGCCCATTTAAAAAAAACTGACAACTTAGAATCAGCAGTTCTTTTTACCGTTACGCTTGCCTGCTCAGCACGAGCCACTCTGTTAATCACCCACATAGTTCCTCCTGTTACGGACTTACAGTTTACTGCTAGACATTCGTGGGTCTCCAGGTATAGTCAACTGGCACCTCGTTTTCCCTTCCGGTGGATCACGATCAAATCAGTATGCTGCAAAGAAAAAAAAAGGCACAAACAGCACCACTGCCTGCCCGCTCTCGCAAGTGACGCTAGCCGGCAGCGGGTCTCCATCTCTGGGACTAATTTGATAAAAGTCCCACTCCTGTCACTGCTCCGACTGCACTGACATGCCAGCCATACAACGTCGCAACTTCTGATTGGGGCAACAAAAAAAATATGTCAAGACAGACAGAAAACTGCATTTTTTTTAAATAACAATGGGAAGAACTGTATTAGCTCTGTAGTAGTCATAGTGGGTGGGGTGGGGCAACAAGACATGGAACAGCACAGAAAAGGAGGGACTACTTTACAGCATAAACATTTAAATTTCATTTCACTCTGTTTTTTCAATTTCTTTTTACATTTTATTAAATCTCACATAAAAATGCCACAAGTAGCCCATTTTCTAAGCGCAATAATGCCCTCCAGGATGGTCGGTATGGGCAATACCGGACCGGCCAGGAGCTATAAGGCCCTCCGACTGAGGCGTTGGGCCTCATTACGCCCCTGGCCGGTCCGGTATTGCCCAATACCGACCACCCTGTCGGGCATTATTGCTTACATAGAAACTGCCTATTTATACTTGAAACCCTGCTCTCTGCTGCCACCAAGAGGCCACTAGCAGAAATTGTTCCCCCAGAGCACTAAAAACCCTAAACTCTGGGGCCAAGAGAGAAAAGAAAAGGGAAAGGGGGTCCCTAAAGGAAGCATAAGCTCTTCTCAAATGAGAGGGGGCTTACACATGCATGGGAGGCATAAAGGGAATCTTGGTAAAAAAGCAATGGGGGGGAGTAGCCGGAGATCAGGTAGGGTCTGTGGTGATAGTCTAGACAGGAACAAACTGGGCAGACTGGGCGGGCCAAGCAGTCCTTATCTGCTAATGAATTCCATGTTTCTGTGTTTCTATGGTCCAGCTTTGGCATGAATGTCTTTCCTAGCAAGAAGTGGTGGAAATAGCAGGGGAAGGTTGCAACAGCTCACAACTCCTTCCTTGTTGTGAAATACCTGCATTTTGCTTTGATTAGGGCCCAACTTGCATATGCGACCATACTCTTCTTGGCATCCACCACTTGGGCCAACACTGCTCTGAGCCCTCCTTGGTGGTATCAGTGTCCAGTAGAAACAGCAGTTACAAGCCAGGATATGCTAGAATAGGTGCAGAAATCATCATCATGTGACCTCCACAAAGGCCTCATGGTAGGAGTCTGTCCAGGTGAATTGGGTCCCCTTTTCAGTAAGCTTGTGCAGTGGCTGGGTGATGGTGGCAAACTCCTTCTGTAATACTAGTACTAATAGTAGTAGAAGTCTTGTTTTCTATATGGCACCCTTCCCCTAAGGCTTGGGACACCATTACAGCATAGTGCCTTAGAAGCAATTTAGATAAAATCATGGAGACATATTCCAAATTTAACCAACATAAGTACTGGTAAAACAATTCTAATAAATAAATTCATGACTAATCATTAAATTATCATTGAATACTTTAACTGGGATATTAGCAGCTAGGATAAAAATTAGTTCCCAAATACCTGGATGAACAGAAAATTTTTGAGACCCTGCTTAAAGACCCCATCCCTCAAAGCTCTCAGCAAGGAAATCCAGAAGACCAGGCCCGCTATCCTCAAAGGCCTGGTCCCCAGAAGTTTTTAACCTCATCCTAGAACTACCAGGAGGCACTCATCATATCAGAGAGAGCGCAAGGGAATGTGAGGGTGCAAGTTCAGATAGGTAGCCTGAGCCCAGCCTGTGCAGGGCCTTATAAGTTAGAAGACCAACTCTGAAGGAGGTACAGCACTTAACCAGCAGCAAGTGCAGATCACACAGCACCAGGGAGACATGGCACATCCTCGGAAGGTTGATTCGTAACCTAGCAGCTGCGTTCTGCACCAACTGCAGGCACTGTAGTATATCTCCGTTGACCCCAAGGTACAGAGCATTGCAGTAGTCAAACCTTGAAGTCACAAATGCGTGCACCACTGGGGCCAGATTACCAGGGGGGATAAGGGATTTAATCTGGCTGATGTTCCACAGATGGTAATAGTCATTCCAGACTACTGCTGACAGCCGAGACTCAAATATCAGCCCCTTATTCAGAATGACTCCCAGATTTTTCACCTTTGTGACAACCAAAAGCCTAGAGGAGCTGAGCCAAAGCCCCATCTCCCTCTCTGTAGCTGCCATTCCCCCCTCCATCCCAACTCTACCACCAGTACTTCAGTCTTCTCCAGGTTAAGACTCAACCAACTCAATGACATCCAGTCTTGGCTCTCAGCCAGCACCTATTAAACACATCAACTGCACTCGATGTCTCAGGTGCAACAGACATGTATAGCTGGGTGTAATCTTCATAGTAGTGAAACTCCAGCCCATACTACCTAATGATCTTACCCAGGGGTAGCATATACACTGCAAACGGCCCTGGGATACGCCACAGGATACAACCTTTGGGAGCAAGGAAAACTTTCCCAACACTATCCCCTGAGTCCTGCCACTGAGATATGATTCAAACTAGCAGATGACTTTGCCAGTGAGTCCCAAATACTTCCTGAGCCCATGGTCCACAGTGTCAAACGCTGAGGAGAGATCAAGGAGAATGAGAACTCACCATTCTTCTCAATCTCTCGTCCGGAGCAGGTCATTGCACACCCTAACTAGTGCAGTCTATGCTAGGCCTAGACCTATAGCCAGACTGGAGAGGCTCATAGATGTCAAAGGTAGTGTGGCGTGCCTCAGGCTGAAGCACAATCACCTTCGCAAAAACCTTGCCCAAGAATGGGAGGTTACAGACAGGTCAGCAATTTGCCGGGACATATGGGTCCAAAGATGGCTTCTTCAGAAATGGTTGTGTAACCCCTAGATGGCGCTATCCCAAGGGCTACTACCCCTGCCTGCTTGGCTAGTAGCAGGTTAAGGGGCCTGAGTTCTGAAACGGGTGCCTCCACCCGGATGTCAGGGTTGGTAGTGGTCAAGCTAACCTGGGTACAGCCCTCCGGGAGACTGTAACCCCCCTCTTTCCTCTCTAGTGGCCTGAACACTGTACAATAATCACTTTCACAATACCCCTGGTACACCACACAAGTACCCACACTGTTTGCACTTACCACCAGGGCTGGTTCCTCTGGTTCGACCCTGGGGACCTCCTGTAAAACAAGGTTATGCACAGCAAATAGCAACAGTACAGTACTTTGAACACAAACTGGAACCACAGTCAGATTACATGCAGAAAAAGTTAGATCTGATTTATTCAGGGGACTTGAACAAGGGAGGGGCAAAATCAGGTTAATTAGCTTAAAGGTTATATCAATCAAGCAGTTATGCATGCGCTTTGAGTCCCCCCACACAGTCCACCTCTGGATACTCAGGTGGAGTAGAGATGGGCTAGACAGGACCGTTGCCCAGGGTTGCAGCTGGTTGGGGCCCTGTGATGGAAAACACAACATGCACAGTACACAATATTTGTAATCTGGAGCCAGAGGGCTCAGTTCATAAAGGAAACGAAACAACAAGACAATCAGATGACACACTCAGATTAAGCTGTTGTTGCAGGGAGCTACCCTGGTATTTACTCACGATACCCAAGACTAGACACAGGCTGGACGAAAATAGAGACTGCAGGTGGTTGACCTGGAATGCCAGGAGAAGCAGGGCCCACACGAGTCGCACAGGTGTCATTCCTGTTCAAGCGTGAAGCAGGGGGCTGATCCCCATGCAAGTCTCTCGTCAATGGCTTCTCTGTGCAGTGGGTAGTCTGGCTGGGCCAGTCTGGCAGGGCCCAGACCGCATGGAGACAAATTCGGATGCAGTCCGTTTTGGGCTAGATACAACTTCCAGCAAGCAGAACACAGTTCACACAGTGGGGGACTAACTCACAACCCACTAGCAGCTCATAGCACATTTACATGTATGGGAATTCTACTGTACCAGGCAAAGCGCTCCCCAGTCACAATCACAAAGTCTCTGCACACACCGGGAGCTTAGGGGTAGCTGGAACTCCTGACATGCCGATCGCATTCAGCAAAATCTTCTTCAGGTTGAGCCTGGCCCACTTCAGTAGCTTACTTTAGTCACACAAACTTGGATTTAGTCCACAATAATTCTTCTCTCCCTCTCAGGAGCAGCAGGCAGACATGTAAGCCAAAAACTCAACTCTTTCATAGTTTTCCCATGCGAATCCACTCAGGATTGCTGCCCAAAAAATACACTTGAGCTCTTCTCATTTCACTTCCCAGCTCAGAACTAACTGAAAACTTCAAGCAGCCCGGGACTTCCCCAAGATCCAAAAGATTTGGTTGGCTGATCTGGCTGTCAGTCAAAGCAAGAGCTCCCCCTTCAGTTGCAAAAAAGGTGCAAAAAAAACTCCAAACCACAGTTCCTATAGATTTTGAATTCAGACAGCTCCTGTAGTCCGGCTAGATTTTAGGTCCCACCAGTACTGTTTGGTCCAGTTTGCAGTCCAGGACCAAGATAGTGGAGACAAACAAAATAGTCCTTGCTACAAAAAAGAAAGCAGGTTAGACAAACTGCATAATCATCATAACTCTAAATGATTTTCAGCAGATAGTTACATCTTTCAACAGAGCTCCCTGTCAGATTACTTAAACTACAATTAGGCAGCTCTTAAAGAGACAGTACACAGAGGCTATACAGGCTCTGGTAATCACATTTAAACTGCTAAAATGCAGGACACCAGTCTGGCAGTGAGCATTTAGGCAAGCTCAAGAAAGATTTTTTGGGAACCCCCATTTGTAAGGGGGTTACACACTTCCCTGCCTGGGAAAACTTGGCGTCCGCGTAAAGTCTGTACCATCATAACATTGAAAATGCAACATATACAAGACATTTATACCAGTAGCATGCTATACAAGTACTATCTGATTCATCAATTGGCATAACTTGTAACTTTACTATACATTTCAATGTACTCCACTATATCATTGCCATTCTGACAATACATTATGCATATTTCACACAGGTAAATTGAACATTACTATACAGAATCATGTAATAACTTCTTGTACTCTAAACAATGCAAGAGGGGGCCCTTCCCTATCAGCTAACTTGGGGCTGGATGGGGCAGGGGCACCATTGTGAGAGGGCAGAACAAGTAACCTGGGATGGGCCGTCAAGCTCTATTTGGGCAGTGAGCTCTGAGAGACAAACATCTTTGTGGAGTATATTGAGAGGCAAATCCACTGGCCTCCTGGGGGAATCGTAACTGAAGTGCACCACTGGCTTGACAGCTCAGCCAGTCTTACTGGGGTGAACAACCACAGTCTCTGTACTTTCAGCAATGGTCTTGGAGCTTTCATCACTTGTGAAGGGTGCCTCTGCACGAAGGGGAATGTCCAAGCTGGGAGTACTGTCAGCCCCTTGCTCTGTAGTCTCTGTTTCTACAACATTTGGCTCATTTTGAAGACACTCTGGCACTGAAGGGGGTTGTCAGCACTCTCATAGTGTTCCTCAAGTTCTGGCATGTCACCAGAAAGACTCATACCATCAGCCTTTCCTTCAGGCAAATCATACAGTTCCACAATACACAAAGACTCAGTATCCTCAGACATGATACTTTGCACTTCACCTTCAGGGAGCATTGGCTCCAAGGATGATGCCGGGGCATTAGACAGTCCAGAAGGCCCAGCTTCATCCCCATAATTCAACATAGGATTTCCACGAAACAACTGACTCAGTTCATATGAGGGGTAATAGGCATTATCACACTCACTGTCATCCAAGTTAGACTAGCAGTCACTATCATTCTGGGCCTGCTGCGGGGGAAGTCTTAAATCGGCAACCACAGGGGCAGGCTGACTCTGTTTCTTTCTTGCAGCAGCATGAGTCACTGGTCCAGGGGAATCAATCTCAGTGGGTTCAGCCTCAATTATAACTTGACCAATAGGTAGCAAGTAGTTACGGTGCATGGTCTTGACAGCTTTGGAGTTATTCTCTGGGCGCACTTTGTACAGTGGCAAATCATCCAACTTTCCAACTATGACATGGGGAAGATGGTGCCATCGATCAGCAATTTTGTGTTTACTATGCAATCCTAAATTTCGCAACAACACATGCTCTCCAGGCCTAAGCTCTTGAGCCTTTACTTTTCTATCATGTCTCTTTTTGTTGGCTAGATTTCTTTTGGCGGCCATTCCATTGTCTGGGCCAGTTGATAGGCATGGTTCAATTGAGCTTTCAGTTTTTGTACATATTGCAGGTAATCTTCAGCTCGGACTCCATCGGGAGAAACTCCAAAACAGACATCAACAGGCAGCCGGGCCTCTCTCCCGAACATGAGGCAGTAGGTAGGGAACCCGGTAGCATCATTCTTCGTGAAATTGTATGCGTGTACCAAGGTGCTAATCTGCTGGCTCCATTTATGCTTATCTTTTGGGTGGAGGGTGCCTAGCATGTCTAGCAGGGTGTGGTTAAAGCATTCTGGTTGAGGATCCCCCTGCAGGTGATAAGGGATGATTCTTGACCTTCGCACCACCCATAGAGAGAGCATTTCTTTGATTAGCTGACTCTCAAAGTCTCAGCCCTGATCAGAGTGAATTCGTTGGGGGGCACCATAGTGGACAAATAAATTTTCCACTAGCACCTTGGCCACGGTAGATGCTTTTTGATCTTTGGTGGGAAAAGCTTGGCATACCGTGTGAAATGGTTCGTAACCACTAACACATTGCCAGTGTTTCACTGATCAGGCTCTAAACTCAAGAAGTCTATGCAGACTAGTTCCATTGGGGTGCTGGTAGTAATGCTGACAAAGGGGGCAGCCCTCTGAGGCATGGCTTTTCTCTGCAGTGTGTAGTCTGGCAAGGCCCTGACTGCATGGAGACAAATAAGGATGCAGTCCGTTTTAGGCTGGATACAGCTTCCAGCAAGCAGAACACAGTTCACACAGTGGGGGACTAACTCACAACCCACTAGCAGCTCATAGCACATTTACATATATGGGAATTCTATTGTACCAGGCAAAGTGCTCCCCGGTCACAATCACAAAGTCTCTGCACACACCGGGAGCTTAGGGGTAGCTGGAACTCCTGACAGGCTGATCGCATTCAGCAAAATCTTCGGTCTTCTTCAGGTTGAGCCTGGCCCACTTTAGTAGCTTATTTTAGTCACACAAACTTGGATTTAGTCCACAATAATTCTTCTTTCCCTCTCAGGAGCAGCAGACAGACATGGAAGCCAAAAACACAGCCCTTTCAGTTTTCCCATGCAAATCCACTCAGGATTGCTGCCCAAAAAGTACACTTGAGCTCTTCTCATTTCACTTCCCAGCTTAGAACTAACTAAAAACTGCAAGCAGCCCGGGGCTTCCCCAAGATCAAAAATATTTGGTTGGCTGATTTGGCTGTCAGTCAAAGCAAGAGCTCCCCCTTCAGTTGCAAAAAACTCCAAACTGCAGTTCCTACAGATTTTGAATTTAGAGAGCTCCTGTAGTCCGGCTACATTTTAGGTCCCTCCAGTACGGTTTGGTCCAATTTGCAGTCCAGGACCAAGATAGTGGAGACAAACAAAACAGTCCTTGCTACAAAGAAATCAGGTTAGACAAACTACATTATCATTATCACGCTAAATGATTTTCAGCAAATAGTTACATCTTTCAACAGAGCTCCCTCTCAGATTACTTAAGCTGCAATTAGGCAGCTCTTAAAGAGACAGTACACAGAGGCTATACAGGCTCTGGTAATCACATTTAAACTGCTAAAATGCAGGACACCAGCCTGGCAGTGAGCATTTAGGCAAGCTCAAGGAAGACTTTTTGGGAAGCCCCATTTGTAAGGGGGTTACAGTTGCACCAATGCACTTTTCAGTGACACTGGGAATACCCCCTCTGACAAGGAGTACCAGACAATCTCATCAAATACCAGGCCCAGCTGCCCTCACAGCTCACCAGTAGACATGTCAGGCCTGGATCCAGACTACAGAATGTTGGCCACAGCTCAGAAATCACCCCACTCACTTCTACTTTTCATCACTGGCCGAAACTTTCACCAGGACTTCTGAATGAATCTCAGACTTGTAGTTTCAACCCTGCTGGGCTGAAACAGCCCACTCAGTGAGATCTCAGCCCTAATAGAGGACATCCTGTCTGAGAAGAACCACACAGACTCCTCGCAGGTTCAAATGCTCTCATGGGTTCCAGACAAGCTGAATGAAGTAGCCTTTCTGCAGTTCAGAAAAGCTGATCCAGTCAGTTCCTCCCTGCAACAATCTTCCTAGACAGAAAGTCTGCCTTTTTCAAAGTAATTACCCTCTGATATTCACCGTGGTGAGACATCAGAACCAGTCTGTCTTCCTGGGCCCTGGATCGCCTCCAAAAATGCTCCAACCTCCACCCCTATGTTTTCATCTCAGTCAGCTTGCCATCAAACTGTGGCAGACCAAAGCATGAAACCACTGGCGTACAGAAACTTGTGCTACAGGATTGGAAGCAGCCATGACAGCCCTATTATATGCTACCACAGCTTCTTTCAGTCCCCCAGTACATGCTGTCTACACATCTGAGGTGTAAAGAACTGTCAGGAGTCCCTCTGGCCAAAGCCTTCACAAAGGGCAGAACTGAACTACCTCCACATCGGGTGGACAACATGCGGGGGGGGGGCCTGAAAGTGCACCTGATGGCACAGTGTTCCAATCAGCTGCCCAGATCAATCTCGTGGTTCCCAGTCTCGAACTCCAGAAAGAATACTGAGCCCAAGGAATGGACATGTTGATGGGTCGCAGAAGTAATCGCTTGTACAAGTGCCAGGGATTCCATACCCCGGAGGGAGAGTTTGTCATCAACTTAAGCATTGAAGTCACCAAGAATAAGCCATCTTGGCAACTCCAACATTCTGATGGTGATGAAGTCCATGATTTCCTGCAGAAATTTCCCCTCACACCCCAGAGGATGGTACACAAGAAGGATTCTGCAACCTGCATCTGGACCCCCACAAATAGCCACACAGTCACATGACGAGGTATCCCCCACTCGGGCCACCACCAGGTTCAACTCAAATCTAAAACAGATGGCAACCCCCCCCCCAAACGATCCTTTCTTGGGTAATGCACTATGGAAAACCAAGCCAGTATTGACAACTCCAGGACCGGGCTGGCAACATCACCCAGCCAGAGTTCTGTAATGCAAATCAGATCCACAGAGGAAATTAGATCCACCTTATTCCTTATCGATATAGCATTACACAGCAGTGCTCAGAGTGGACAAATGGTGGCAGCCAGTTCATCAGTTACCTGCCCACTTGGCCCGGTGGGATCGCTGGGTATTGTACTGTGATTGGGTCTCTGGGTAATAATGCCACCACAAGGTTAATGTGCCAATCACCATCCCTTTGTAAATGATCTGCAGTTCTATCATCACATTGGCAACCTGCAATGGCACTTGCCCCATTGTACTCTACTCAATGACTGAGCTACTAGAAAGTCATGACTTTCTTTCTGCTGGGGTTCCACAAGCCTCTCCTCCTTTGACCTGGCCAGGAATGAGCACTTCACTTCTTGGTGGAACAGTCACATAACTGCTGGCCACAGTACTGCAAATCTACATTCCTTCACTGTCAGACGTCAAGGGAAACTTCCTCCGTAATACAGTACAGGCACCTCTGGCAATGTTCAATGTGGCTCTTTATTGCCTCAACCAGTCAGTCCTGAGAAGTACAGTTTGAATCGCATCTTTGGACACTAAAATGCACAGGTTAAATGCAGCTCCTTCAGGCTAATCACTGTCTGCCACACTCCCAGCACCCTGAGGGCATTTCTATTTGTCATTCTGGTAAGGACATCTGAGTCACTCCTCCCCACACCTGGAGATGCCCAGTGGACATCTGTGTACCAGAATCCACCAAGAAATTGCATGGGACACACTCTATTTCTTCTAGAAGATAGTAGCCCAATCCCATGATTGTATAGATCACAATTTACTTGGCAGAGGTTTTGTCTATAATCACTGTCCACTCTCCAGGCCCTGCCAAACTTTTCCATTGTGGACACTATGACTCAGGCCTCTGTATGTCCAACATGCCTGGTCCTCAGATTTCCTACCCTGAAAATTGACTAACATAGGCCATGTGTCTGCCAGAGGTCTCGTTTGTTCAGCTGGCATCTCTAGTTGTGGAGTCCTAAGGATCTTGAGCTATGCTTTTAATTTAACAAGTTCTGTGTGCAGAGTCGCAATAGTACCACAATTTCCTCCTGTACCTCTGTGATGGCTCCAGTCAGTTCTTTTGTGTGTGTGTGTGTGTGTGTGTTGTCTGACCTCCAGAGGCTCATCCCCTGACTCTCTCTCTGCTCCCGCCCCCCTGGGACTTACCTCGGTATGGCAATCACCGAGGCTTACTCCCTCTGGGTGGGGCCAACAGCCAGACATGACCCGACGGACATGTAATCGAGGAGCCTGGTGGGATCACCACCAGGAGACCAGCCTGACTTGCCCTTCTCCCCCCCAGGGTGGGGTTGCAGGAATGGATCGCACTGACAGAATTTGATTCGCTGCATTGCCAGCTGAGTGCCCAGGCAGCACAGAGGCGGAGAGGTGGGGCATCATAGATGGAGTGGCAATGAGTTTTGCTGCTGTAAACCCTCCGGGAGGCATGACATACAATGATGTGAAGCACAGAGTGCTACGTCAAGCATGTCTCCCAACTAGACAGGTGCCGGTTGCTGCTTGGCCCCCAGCCTCCGCTAGCGGTTAGAAATCCACTGGAAACTCCCCCCTCTCCTCCAGGGAAGAAAAGCTGTCCCTAGGATGCTCAATCCTTCCCCCCCCAGCCTGCCTTCTGAATCCCAAGTCCGTCTCCGAACGTGGGTTGTCAGAGTCACAAGCAGAAACCCTACTGCTGTGCCAGCAGGCCGGCATCCGTCAGTTCTTTAAGAATTACAGTCTGCGGCCACTTCAAAGACCCAAACCTGAGGACACAGATTCTCACTAAAATCAAAAATTCACACAACACCTCCAGCTCAGTGGAATACAGAATTGCTTGCTCTAGCCCCAAGGGCTTCCATAGGCACAACTGGAAATGGATCTCTCTACTCTCTGCATTAGCAATGAAATGGTCTCAGGCCAGCAAGTTATGGGTGGCTGAGCTGGCGTCCAGAAAGACCTTGACTACCAAGTGCTGCAGCACTCTTCCAAAGTCTCGAGCAGTTCCCCCTTTTCTGTCTTTCTGTTGAAGAAAATGATTCTTTCTCAACTGGCACATTCGATGGGTTCAAGAGACTGTTTCATGGTCACTGGCAAAGACATATAATTTTGTTTGACATCAGACTTCATCCTCTGATACACTTTGTGGTCTTTTCATCTAAACAAAAGTCACATTAATTTCAGCTTAGCTGCTGTATTCCATTTATTCAACTCAGCCGTGAGTGCAGATTGTTCCAACCAATCAGTAAACCCGGTTCTTTCCATCAAAGGAGCCAGGAATGAAGGTAAGCAGTCTCACACCTACCCTTGCCAAGGATACCTGTGCACTAACTGCTCTCCCTCGTTGGGACATGTGTAACTCTAACTGCAAGCAATCCATACAATTTCAAAAGTGTACATGATAACAGTTTCACGTTTACCTAGCAAACAGGTTTGCAGTGAATCCCCGCTGCCTGCAGAGTTCAGTCTATGACAGAATCCACAGCAAGCTGTGCCTAAGCCAAACCACAAGAGGCTCTGGTCTTGATGGTCTTGGTAATTTAACCACTATTTTTGCTGCCACACTGCAAGTCAATAACCAGCCCAAGTTTAACAGAATAACACAGCTTTATTAACAACAGCCTGAATGAAAGCGGGTTAGGGCAAATGGCAACTTTAAACATGGCCCTCTGAGGTACCCTTCCAGGTGGGCCAGCTCTACCCTCTCCTGACCCAATACCAGGATTTACCTAGCCCTACGCACTCTTTGAGTACCACAGGTGTTTAACCGCTGTAAGCCCGTAGATGTTGCCCTGGTTGGCCACTGATGGTGCGCTTAAATTTAAACACAACGTGTAAATTCCCTTAACCCCACAGGCTATGTAGTTGCTTAAATTGCAGGGGAAAAAAAAACAAAGCAGGGTATTTGGAAACTTACCTAATAGCCAGCTTGTAAAACATATGAAGAAGCCAGCAGAAGAAGGCCATTTGGTCTATCAAGTCTGCTTGCACTGCAGGGTCCACAGCTTGAGCTAATGTCCCGGCCCTCCATCCCTTCCCACTACTCCCTTGAAACACAGGCCACTCCATTACGTACTCACGGTTCCCAGACCCAGATGACTTCTCCTGTCACAGCAGCCTCTGGGTCTTTGCTCTCCCAAGAGGATGACAATGCAGACAGGCTCCCTCTCTCTGCTTCATGCTGAACTGGCCATTCTTGGCACTGGTGTCTTTTGGCACATTTCTTCTCTCTGCTCCATGCTGAACTGTACACTTTTGGCACTGGCTACTGGCTGCTGTGACCTCCTTCCACTCTCTGGACCTTTGAAGCCCTGGACCAACTCATACACATCCCAGTTTCCAAACCCTTAGGTTGATGGCAGCCTGATACCTTGCTGTGGCACCTGCAATGGGACCTAGATCAATAGCCCTCCAGCTCTTGCTCTGTGCTGGTTCTTCAACGTCATGTACCTGCGGGCTTGCATGCAGTTACCACTCTCCCACTATGTAACTCAGCACTTCTCTTCATAGTTCATTCTGTGTTCTTAAGACCTGGGAACTGAGATGGCACAGCTTCCACTTCATCCCAGCATATTAGACCACCTCACCTCGAGAGCTACACCAGATCTGCCTGTCTCCAGCATAGTCATGCCTTTATAAGCCCTGCTCACAGTCAGTTCCAACTGGTGCCTAGGGCTGTCACTTAAGGAAGTTGGCAGCCCACAAGTTAGCAAAAGGTGCCAGAATCTAGGGCCCATCCTTTCCCTAGAAACTTCCAGAAGTCATTCTGCTGCAGGAGTTCTGAGCATGGGGGCAGGCCCAACTGAATGGGTCCAATGCAGTATTATCATGTGACTAGGTCTGAGTCAGATCAGCCAGCACTGTGCTTTGGTATTGTCATAATACCAGATCAGAGTCAGGTAAGCCTACATTATGCTATGGTGCTGTCATATAAGAACAGATACAGGTCAGCCTGGGATGTGCTACTGTGCTGTCATGTTACCAAGTCAGAGTCAGGTCTGCCAAGGTTGTGACATGGTACTGTCATTTGACCAGGTCTGGGTGGTATCCCGTTGTTAGGGCACCATGATTAGGGCATCATAATGGGGGTGCTGCAACAAGGGTGTGAGTGACAGGGAAATCTGGATTTAAGATCGTCTCGCCCTCACACATTGTGGGCGTCCCCACAATTTCTTTGCCCTTCATGGCATGCCTGCCCCGGAGGATGTTATATTTATTTTTGGGAAGGGGTGCAGGTGGAGAAGCCTCCCCACAAAATCTAACTTTCATGGGAAGGTTATTTGGCACTGTAACTTTTGGGTGCCAGAATATCAGCCACGCTAATGCCAGGCGACACATTCCTTGCGCCCTAAGTTACCTCACCCACATTGCCCGATGGGGCTATCTGGATTTTAGATTTTATCGCACTCACACCTTGTTGGGCATCCCCACAATTTCTCTGCCCTTCACGGCATGCCCACCTCGGAGGATGCTGTATTTATTTTTGGGGGAGTGCAGGTGGCGAAGCCCCCACATAACCTAACTTTCGTGGGATGGTCATTTGGTGCTGTAACTTTTGGGTGCCAGAATGTCAGCCTCACTAATGCCAGGTAACATATTCCTTGCACCTTAAGTTACCTTGCCTACATTGCCAACACACCGTCATGGGTGAACTGATCTGAGACAGATCAACCAACACTTTGCTATGGCACTGTCATGTGACCAGATGCAAGTCAGGGCTGTGCTATGGTACTGTCATGTGACCAGGTCAGAGTCAGGTCAACCAACATTTTCCTGTGGGTGCTGTCATGTGACCAGACCACAGTCAGGTTAGCCAGGGTGGTGATATGGTACTGTCATGTGACTAGATCAGAGTCAGGTCAACCAGGGCTGTACTATTGTACTGTCATGTGACCAGGTTTTAGTTAGCCCAACCAACATTTTGCTATGGTAGTCATGTGAACAGGTCAGAGTTGGGTCAGCCAGGGCTGTGCTATGGTACTGTTATGTGACCAGGTCAGAGTCAGGTCAGCCAGCGCTGTGCTTTTGCTGTATCATATGACCAGGTCAGTCAGGATTACATAATGATACTGTCATGTGACCAGATCAACAAACATTGTGCTGTTGTACTGTAGCATGTCCTGTACTCTAGTTCCTACAGTCCCCATCTTGCAAGGCAGGAAGCCAGCCAGGATTCTTGTATGTGCCCAGGCACTGGGGGAATAGATGGGGGGGGGGGTGTCCCTTTCAGTTGCTACCATCAGAACTATCACGTACTTGATTAATAAGACCATTTTCCTTTTTGGGAAGCTGAGTCAAGCACAGATAACATTTAATAGGCCACCATGCACTCGGTCTCCAAGGGAACACACACTATTTAAAGGAACACTCAACATTTGTAGGACATACCCTTGGGTTCCCTAGGTTACTGGACCCCCTACACTATCGCTTGCCCTCATATACCGTATAAGACATACCCCATTATACACAGTATTTTCTTTTTTTGTAATTATAGTTTATTGATTTGCATAATAAACAAGATGGCAGTATTAAACATATCCCAGACTGGAAACATCAAAGCAGTATACCAGTTGGAAAGTACATACACTTTCATGGATAAACAGGATGAACATAGGAAAATTGCTATAAACAGGAGGGCTGCACTATAACTTTAAAAAAACCTAAAACAGTAACAATACATCAGTATGTGGAACTGCAGCCCATGAGCATGTGGTTTTAGTGTGGAATAAGTGTATTTATTTATTTATTTTATTTATCATGATTTCAGAAGACACCTTTGAGACAAGGCTCATTTACAAAGGTTCCACGTCACAGAATGAGAATGGAACACAATCAAAGAACATAAGGACATAAGAAAGGTGTCGGCAGATGGGGACCGCATGGTCCCTCTAGTCTGCCCAATACTACTACCCCCCAAGTAGTCTGCATCCTACCCTGTCCCCTATGCTTGTCCCATGCTAGTTTGAATTCTCTAATCACCTTTGATGCTACCACCTCCTGGTATAGGCTGTTCCATGGGTCCACCACTCTCTCTGTGAAGAAGAACTTTCTGAGGTTGATTTTGAACCTGCCCCCCTACCAATCTTTGATCATGGCCCTTTGTACATGCTGTCAGGTTCTGCTGAAAGAGATGTCCTGACTGAGCTGTGTTCAGACCCTTCACGTACTTAAATGTTTCAATCATGTCTGCTCTGTCTCTTCTGTACTCGAGGGAGTATAAATTTAACTCCCTGAGTCGTGCTTCATATGTCTTGTGGTGTAGACCTTGCACCATTTTGGTGGCTCTTCTTTGCACTGTCTCCAAACAGTGCCTGAGGTGAGGTCTCCAGAACTGACCATAGTATTCCAAGTGCAGCCTCACCAAGGACCTGTACAGAGGTAGTATCACTTCTCGCTTTCTACTTGTAATGCCTTTGGTAATTCAGCCCAGGATGCCATTTGCCTTCTGAGCTGCCTTCTCACACTGTTTTCCTACCTCTAGGTTGTCTGTGATTACTATACCTAGGTCTTGCTCACTCTATGGTTCCTCTAATTGGTGTCCTCCCAGTATGTATGTTCTACATGGGTTCCTTTTACCGATGTGCATTATTTTACACTTTTTGGCATTAAATTTCAACTGCCAATCCTTGGACTATTCCTCTAACTTTTTTAGGTCAGCTTCTGTGTTGAATGCCCCTTCCTGTGAATCCACTCTGTTTCAGAGCTTTGTATCATCTGCAAACAGGCAGACCTTACCCCTTAATCCATCTGTGATGTTTTCTACGAAGATGTTGAAGAGTACAGGTCCCAGCACTGACCCCCTGTGGGACTGGGATGGTTATCCTGCCCTCCCCTGACAGAGATCCATTTACTAGCACTCTCTGGGTCCTATCTCATAGCCAGTTGCTGATCCAGTTAACTACCTATTGTCTGACTCCTACATGTTCCAGCTTGATGGTAAGCCTCCCATGTGGTACGATGTCGAAGGACTTGCTGAAATCCAGGTACACCATGTCCACTGCCTCTCCCAGATCCACTATTCTGGTGGCGCAATTGAAGAAGTCGATCAAATTAATTTGACAAGACTTTCCTGCTGTGAAACTGTGTTGCCTCGGGTCTATTTTTCCAGTATCTTTCAGATATGTCACTCTCATTTCTTTTAGTTGGGACTCCAAAATTTTCCCTATGATGGATGTCAGACTGGGTGGTAATTTCCTGCCTCTTCCTCCTTGTTTCCGCTCTTGTGCAAAGGCACAACTGTTGCTGTCTTCCAGTCCTGAGGTACTGTCCCGCTCTAGTGACATGTTGAAGAGCTCCGCCAGTGGTGTGGCCAGTTCCTCTCTAAGCTTCTTCAATACTCTAGGGTGTATGCTGTCAGGCCCCATGGCCTTGTCCACCCTGAGTCTACTCAGCTCTTCTAGGACCCTTTCCCGTGTGAAGGGACTGGTGTCAGCTCCCCGTGCACTGTGTTCTGCCTATTCCAGTGTAGGACCCTTGCTGCTGTCTTCTATGGTGAAGGAGCAAAAGAAATTGTTTAGGGCTTGGGCCTTTTCCTCATCTTTCTCTGCTATCTTAACCTCCTTGGTTGCTATTCAGACTATTCCGCCCTTGCTTTTTCTCTTTTCCCTTATAGATCTGTAAAAGGTTTTGTCACCCTTCTTAACACCCTGCATTATATTTTCCTCAGTCTGTGCCTTTGCCCTTCTGATTGCCTTCCCTGCCTCTTTCAGTTTATTCCTGTATTCTTCCCCATCTGCTTCACATTTTGTTTGTTTAAATTTTTTAAAAGCCTTTCTTTTCTCCTTGATTTTGGTCGCTACATCATTTGTGAACCAGAAAGGCCTCTTCCTTCTTTTGGACTTGCTGGTCTGCTTTGTACAAGTTGTTGTTACTGAGTGAAGAGCAGCCTTAAGGGAAGTCCAGCATTCCTCAACATCCCCCGAGTTCTTACCTTTCATTATGGCTGTGAACATAGTTCACATTTCGGAGAAGTTAGCTTTTCTGAAAGAAGTTATCTTGATATTGGTGTGATTAGTGTTCTCTGCATTGTTTATACTGTAGTTAACCAGACTGACCTGTGATCACTGGTCTCCAGATTGTCTCCCACTTGAGCTTCTGTGACCCTAGTGCTGCTTGTGAGCACCAGGCCCAAAATTGCTCTGTCTCTGGAGGCTAAGTTCACAAGTTGATGCAAACCTGCCCCCCTTAGTGCAAATAGGAAATCCCTGCTGAGATCTGAGGATGCTGTGTAAGATGAGCTTGTGCCCCTCTAGCATCAAGAGAACATATAATGAGTAAGACAATTCACAGCATCCAGAGGCTTTGTCAGATAGAAACATAGAAACATAGACTTTGAGGGCAGATAAGGACCGCTTGGCCCATCTAGTCTGCCCATTTCCCTACCTGCAGGATAGGCTGCAGATCCTAGTTAACCAACAGCCTATTTCTTCCTACCCCCCACAAGAATTGCCATATGTCTGTCCCATGCATTCTTGAATTCTCCCACAGTTTTAGACCCCACAACCTCCTCAGGAAGGCTGTTCCATGCATCCACTACCCTCTCTGTGAAATAATACTTCCTCACATTGCCCCTGAACTGCCCTCCCCATCTTTAAATTGTGTCCCCTTGTTCTTGCACGTCTCTTACATACATTAGTTAGCATATACACTTCGGGTCACATGTACAATAAATAGCAGGAGGTTGAGAGCTTTGTGAAGAGAGGGTAAGTACAGGTGGAAGAGGAGTCTGTAGGGCAGGAGCAAAGGAAGTAGAGGGAGAGAGGAGTGTAGCACATAGGACATTGTCGGTGAGGGGTGGGGGAGGGAATAGGGGATGAGTTGATACAAAAACTACAGGGGATGGGGAAAGAAGGGGGAGAAGTGAGATGGGGAAAGGGGACTTAAAAGGCAAGGACAAGAGGAGAGAAGGATTTGCCAGTTATGAGAAATAGTCACAGAAGGCCTTGGTGACAAGGTGCTGACGAAGACTGCGCTTAAAAGTGAACAGTGTAGTATTGTTGCCAACTTCTGGAGGGAGCGAATTGTACCAAAATGAGGCTCTGGATTTACAGGATTGCTGTCCTTGTGTTATGCAGCTGCGGGGAATGGAAAAAGTAAGATTTTCCGAGCTCCTGATTAGACAGGGACCACCATGAAGAGCCAGTAAGGACTGAACCCTAGGGGGGTCCAAATATTAGTGAGGTCTTAAATAGGGCTACTGGATACTACATTAAATATCAAAAGAAAAGTCTGAAGAGGAGGAAACATCGACCACACTAATCCAAAAATAGGCACAGGTTAGAACAGAGCCACATCACCAATTACCAAAACTTTCCTACAGTGAGCGACGGGATACAGTTACATCCCCCCTTATCCAAACGTAGCTAAATAAATGTGCTAACAGTTCATTAACACATGAACATTTCATTAAAGAAGGGTAGAGGTATAGAGCAATACAATAACCCAATTATGGTATCGTGAAACAGCAAAATTATATAGCTCCACATCCCTCCCTCCCTCCGTCCACAGTCCAACAGACCCTCATGGAGTAACAATCATTAACTGAAGATGAAAACAGCCGAACCATTAGGCATTGAATAAGGAACCTGAGCTAACTCTGCCACATGGCGGTGTTAGAGAAAGTCCCCTTGCTGGAACTTCAAGTACCGGCCTTCAAGTCTTCTTGATCGCTTTGATCCAAAGTTCTCTTTCAGAAAGCATCCAGTTTAGCTGCCCATTTACCAGCATCAAGCGAGTCTGTAAAGATGTAAACTTTATCTTCATGCATGGAGTGACACTTAGCTGGAAACAAGATGGCATGCAAGACATTCAGTTCTCACAGTTTATCCATACACCATCAGATTTCTTCTGTGTTGTCAGGTCGCATGTGAGACATCTGGAAAAAGGTAAACTGTGCGTCCCTCTTCACTGAGTGTTACAAGTCTTTTCACCATATTAAGGATATGATCTCTTGAACCCATACTGCCTGTGACAACCATTAAAGCTCTGGGAGCCACTTCCGCAGTCTGTCCTCAAGACCGTACTCTGTAAGGAGTCACAATTCTCCAGTCAGTGGGGGAATCCTACCCCTCAAATTGTTCGGACAGCCATTCTTTAATAGAATCCAAGGTGGTCCCATTCAGTATCCTTAGTCAGTACATTGACCCAGACAACTGCACTCCAGATTTGACTCTCCAGTAACTCAAGCCTATTATTAGTATGTTGTGCCTCCTTTACTCTGCCCAGGGAGCTGGCTTTACATTTGTCTGTTTTTTCTTAAGGTGCTCCACGTCTCCTTTAAGTTGATCCACCACAGTCTCAGTAAGGGTTAGTTTCCCTGATAAGCTGTCTAACTTGTTGTTCATAGTGGAGACTGAGGACAGAAGCACCTGCATTTTATGGCTGAGAGACTGCAGGGTTTTCTTGGCAATGTCACCGTCAGTTGATCCCAGTTGAGATGACCTCGTGGCAGGCCCCACTGTAGTCAGCTTTCCAGGGTCTCGCTGGCCATCTCCAGGTTGACTGGCTTTCTTTGGGTTGCCCATCTTGCGGGGAACCCACTCTGCTACCACTCAATGCCTTTGGAAATGCTGAGAATAGAGGTAAAACTCCCAAAAGAAAGTTTATTAGAAGAGCCGATTCGGAACTGTGAAAACCTGTGTCCGTGCTGCTTGGGTGCCACAGCACCTCCCTATACAGAGTATTTTCAAGCAGTCTCCCTGATCTCAAAGACTGCTGGAACCTAAACCCAAGCATTTTGCTGCAGTGGTGCAGTGACCAACCCTCAGGTGCTAATACGGTAAAATGTCCTACTGTCTTAAAGAAGGCCTAAACTTTCTGGATAACTCTCTCCCAGCATCCCACAACCTACCCTCAGCCCCAGCATTCTGTGGGACACACTTTCTTGAGACATCCCTAAGCACAGACACATACCTTGTTGATGCACTGCTCAGCACACATGTGTGGCTTCATATCTCAGAGCTTGAAGCATTGACAGGATGGGCAGAAAACTTTGTGACTCTTCCATGACTCAAACATGCATCACAAAGCTACTTTCCACCACCTTGCAACCAGGAGTGGGCTCTTACAAACCCTGGGTGAATCCCATGAGGGGATACCTCCACTACTCCATCTTTCTCAGCTACCCAAGATCATGGGGTGTCTTCTCTCTCAGCTCTCATGTTCTTAGTTCTCACTCTATCCTCAGATCTCAGTTCACTGGTTTTCTAGATCTTCATTTCACTTGCTCTCTAGTTCATCTTCATTGCTGCCACGTCTTAGTTAGACACACGTCTCCCCCCTCCCCCGGGGCCTGAAGAACCCATTGATCTTCTTTATGTCTCCTGTGTTTGGGCCAGCTTCTCTGCATCCCTCTGAGCTGCAGCTACACTCCTAGCTCAGGGAAGAGTGAATATGCACATACTCTCCCCTTTTTATTTGGGAATGGTGGCGCAAGCAGCAGCTTACAGTAACCAGCTACTGAGCGCATACACAGGGCATGTGCAGTGATACAGCAGTCCAGCATTGTTGACAGGAAGGAAGGGTGGAATGTTCCCAGCTTGAAGGTTTTTAGTACTTAACCCTTTAGTAACTGACTGAAACAGACAGGTGGTTATAGTTGGATTAGATAATCCCCCTTACAGACCCTTGCAGTTCCTTCCAAGGCTGTAAAATAATTATTGCTGTGAACAAATATCCTACCCACGTACATGGACATTCACTATACCCCACCTATAAATAAAATAAATTACACAACCATCTTAGTGTAACCCCTAGATGGCGCTATCCCAGGGGCTACTACCCCTGCCTGATTTGCCACTAACAGGTTGAGGGGCCTGGATCCAATGGCGGGTGCCTCCACCCAGAGGTCAGGGTTTGCAATAGTTAAACTAACTTGGTCACAGCCCTCTGGGACACTGCAACCCCCCTTTCTTCCCACTAGTGGCCCACACAATATATCAGAATTACCTTCACAGTATACACTTACCCCCAGGTCTGGTTCCGCACTGGGACCTCCTGTGAAATGAGATACAGTGCAACAATCACAGTACAGTACTTTAACATAGACAAATACCTCAGGCAGTATAACTTTGCTGAAACAAGCAGCTCTGATTTATTTAGGGGGATATAACAAGGACAGGGGGAAATCAGGTTAATTAGCTTATCACTTTAATAATCTACCTATGGCTCTGTGCACAGGCCTATCCCTATCAGTTACTGTCCCTGGGTACCCAAGCCCTAGTGGCTAGTCCAAACCGTGGCAGCTGGTAGGGGCCCTTTCACACAGAGAAAAGGAGAATTAAACAGTCAGCAGTACAGTAATTCCATTTGGATTTAATGTGGCAATTCAACAGGGAGCGACCCTGAATTAGTACTCACGACCTCCAAATAAGATAGGGTCCTTCAATGTCAGCAGGGCTCACTTGAGGTGCACAAACCTCTTCACACATCCATATAAAAGAAAGCACTATACCAGGCAGGCTGCATCTGTATCCCGATCGCAATTACTGCACAATACCGGAGAACACACAGCAGATTCAGTTCCTGACAGACCGAGTGTAATTTTCAGCAATTCCTCCAGTCTTCTACAGGGTGAGCCTGGTTTCTACTCTTCAGAGATCCTTTGATTCTTTTCACAGGACGGATTCAGTCCTAACAAGCTGCAGACCGGAACTCTGGGCCTTACACGTTTTGACTAAAACTGCACACTGAAAAGCACAGGGCTCCTTCCTTCTTCACTGCCAAAGCTCAACTGAAACTCCAACCGACAAAACCGGGCACTTCCTTTGAGTTCCTCCCAGTTCTTGACTGGATTGGCTGTCACTCACAATAGACTGCTGCTGTTGGTCCAAAAAGGCACTGAAGTCTAAACTACATCTCCCAGAGTCACTGCCCATACAATCCTCTTGTGGCTGGCTCAGATTATGAGTCCAAGTTCTGATTCGTCCAAGGCACCATTTTAGAGCTAGCTTAACCCACACTGATTGGTCCAGTTCAGCAGTTCAAAACTAGAATGGGGAACTAGCAGACACAGTTCTGACTGCAAAGAAAGCAGGTTAGACAAACTGTAATTTCATTATTACTCTAAATAATTTCTGGCAAACAGTTACATCTGTCAGATAGGTTCCCTTTGCACTCCTAGTGACTGCAAAAATGAAGTGAATTGGCAGCAGCTTGAGTGGTACTCAATCAAAGAAACACACAGTCCCCATACAACTAATTATGTCTGCAAGCAGACAGCTCTTAAAGAGACAGTACCAGAGGTTCTAAAAACACTCACTGATAAATGGCTTAAATGCCAAACACCATTCAGGCTTGGAGCATTCAAGCAAGCTCCTGGAAGTCTTTTGGGAACCCCCATTTGCAGGGGGGTTACATTAGTTATTAAAATACTCTCCTGCAAAGGAATACCCACACCAAATGCATATCACATTTCCCTTACAACCATTACCATCTTGTGTCCTCAGCTCACCAGTCCGACTCCTCTCCTGTAACAAGAAATTCATATACCACGCAATACAAGTAGAATCGCTCTAAAATCTATTTTCTATATAACAAATGAAAATAAAAAACTTGGATATAAATGGGGGGTTAAAAAAAAGTAGCCTGTCACAGTCAGTTGGTGTGTGGGGCCTGCTTCCAAGGTGCAGGGTCTCCCAAGAGATATCCAGTTCATGAATGACCATGTGTAATGAAGTCATACTGCCTCATTTGTCATCTTCTTTCTTCCTCCTCCATGACTCCTGGAACCAGGAAAACAACTATCCTCCAATGAGGGGCTGGACCCAGGAACAGCAGGACTGGTGGAACCCTCCAATGGAAAAATGCTGGCTAGTCAATTCCCCCATTAGGAAGCAAGGCAATGCAAGGACAAGGCAAATAAAGTTTATTTTAAAGGCACCCTTTCCCAGAGGGTTAGGATGTCGTGCAAGGATCCAGAAAATAACAGTGTTACAATAATCAATAAATAAATAATAAATACCTCCAATAAATACATGATAGTTAAAGGACATTTCTGGCATAAGGTCTTATGCCAGCATGAGCTAAAAGTCTGCAAAAATATATTTTTTTTAATTACTTGCTGAAGTAAACAAAGGGATCATAGCTGGCTTCATAGCAACCGCCACCCAATCCCTTTCAGCTTTCTAGGTCATCAGCTCCGTCCCCGCGCTCAGTGTTTTTGTGACATGTGAGCAGGGAGAACGCGGGAGCGAGTCCTATACAAGTCTATGGGGCATTTTTTACAAACAGTTTTATGAAGCTTTAAGCAGTCTGAAAGGGCAATGCAAGCAACCACTGTATGCTCTCCCTGCTTACACATCACAAAAACACCGAGCATGGGGGCGGAGCAGGGGCTTAGCTGATGACCTAGGAAGCTGAAAGGGATTGGTTGGCAGTGGCTATGGAGCCAGCTATGATCCCTCCGTTTACTTCAGCAAGTGAGTAAAAAAAATATTTTTTGCATACTTTAGCTCACCCTGGCATAAGGTGTCGGGCTATGAAGCCCAATACCATATGCCTTTTCATTGAAAATTCACTTTAAATTAATTGAAACAATTAATTCAGACTGTGTGCTTGCTCAAACAGATGGAACTTTAGAGCCCCCCAGAAGGCCTCCACTGAGCTGTCAGATCAAATATGGGGTGGCAGAGAGTTCCAAAGAATAGGTGCCGTAAGCACAAAAGCCCTGTTTCCCACCAGCTTTAATCTGGACCAAGAAACTGACAACAAGCTAGCCTCAGTGGAGCGGAAAGAGCAAGTGGTATGTGGAGTCAGAAGACCTTCCAGGTAACCAGGACCCAAGCCATGTAGGGCTCTTATTCCAATAAGTCAATCCTGAAGCTGATGTGCACCACTGAATAGGTAGCCGGTGCAGATCATGTAGCACCAGCAGGGTGTGTTCCCACCAAGAACTAGGCTGCTGCATTTTGGACCAGTTTCAAGTGGTGCATCAGACTCCCAGATAACCCTCAGTAGAGTGTTGCAATAATCCATGGTTGTAACATAGAAACATAAAAACATACTTTGACAGCAGATAAGGACCGCTTGGCCCACCCAGTCTGCCCATTTCCCTACCTATTGGATAAGCTGCAGATTCTACCCTCCACCATAATTGCCTTACGTCTGTCCCATGCATTCTTGAATTCCCACACTGTTTTTGACCCACAACCTCCTCAGGAAGGCCATTCCATGTGTCCACCACCATCTCAGTGAAAAAATACTTCATCATGTTGCCTCTGAGCTGTCCCCTCTCTATCTTCAAATTGTGCCACATTGTTCTTGCACATCTCTTTTTCTGAAAGATGCTACCCTCTTGGACTTTGTTGATTCCCTTGAGGCACTTGAAAGTTTCTATCAAGTTCCCCCTCTCCCTCCTTTCCCTGAGGGTATACATATTAAGCTCTTTTAGTCTCTCTTTGTATGGCTTCTGGTGCAGACCCTGCACCATTTTAGTTGTAACACACATTCATTCTGCCTCTGACCAAGGACACTTAACAGCAACAGTCTTCATTGACCTGGCGAAGGCCTTTGATTCAGTCTCCCACCCCCACCTCCTCACCAACCTTAAGGCAGTAGTCCTAGCTCCCCCCCACAGTTCAGTGGTTAAACTTCTACCGAAGCAACAGGCTCCAACCTGTTAAAATAGGCAACTCCTCCTTCTCCCATCTCCCCATTCTGGCAGGTGTACCCCAAGGATCTATCCTTGGCCCTATCCTCTTCTCAATCTTTATAAACAATCTCCCCTTTTTATGCTCCAGTTCCCAGATACATATGTATGTGGACGACACCATGCTTTTCTCCTCAGGGCCTGTCTTAGATGTTGTCCAATCCAACCTTCAGAGGGATTTCCTCAATATGTAGACTTGGTTTAAGACCAATCAACTAAGAATAAACACCTCTAAAACAGTGTCTATGAATTTTGGGTCCGCACAAAAACTGGCCAGAGCTCCCCCTCCACCTGCCATCACCTCATTGGATGGGACACCCCTTGACTCACTTACAACATACAAATACCCAGGCTAGGAGTATGGGTGGACCCCCACTTAACTTTTTCATCCCACATAGAAGCCATCACCGCTAAACTTCGCCCCAAGCTAGGTATACTATACTGAAACAGAGAGGCCCTTCCTCTGCCAATCAGATGCGAAATTCTAATGAAGATGATCATGCCCATCTTCGACTACACCGATGTGGTGTACAGCATGGCCCTTACCTTATCTTTATCCAGACTAGACACCCTTCTGAATGCATTCTGCCACTTCACCACCAACTCCCCTCTAAGAATACACCACTGTTCCCTTTATGCATCCCTTGGTCTAACATCCCTCTCCCATAGCCATTATATCCACTCTGTTGCACTTATAGCCAAATACTGGTTCAACATGCTACCTCCCTAACTCTCTGAGAGTGTTTCCCCAGCTAATCCATCCCCATATGGCTTAAGGTCCAGGGATTCCAGAACTTTCTTACTCTCCTACCTTCCTCCATATCGGGCAAATCTGTCTTCTCCTACAGGCTGCCCTTCCCTTGGAATAAACTTACCCCACTCCTTCGACTGTGTCAAGCAGCAACTTTGTGCACTACTGCCCCCTTCATGCTCCTACCACTCCAGTACCTAATCACCTCACTAAATCTTTCGCACTTACAATTAACATGTATGTCCAACTAATAAACAATTGAATGCATTTCTTCTGCTTTTGTAAACACCTCCATGCATTATGCTAACTATTTTGTATTTCACACGTATGAACCTTTATGTATTGCATTAATTATTTTGTATTTCACATGTATGTACCTTTATGTATTGCAATAATTACTTTGTATTGTATACACTGTCCTGCTGTCCTCTGCATTTCTGCACAAATGCTTTTCGCCACTGCCTGTTCATCTCTAATGAAAAATGTCTGTGGCATGATTGTAATTTTGCTGTACTCCCTTCCCCCGGGTCACACCTGGAAACGAGCCCCAACTCAGTGTTCCTTTCCCAGTTACCAAATGTTAAATAAATGAAAATTAAACAATGACTGTAACCAGGTCCTCAGGCACAAGCTATGGGTTGATCTGCGAGATATTATGAAGATGAAAAAAGCCACCACGGATGACCACTGACACATGTTGTTCAAGTGTCAGCTTGCAGTCCACAGTGACCTCTTGATTTCTGACCATATCCACAGCTCCAAGGATGATGCCATTAAAGGAGGCAATATAGCGCAGTGGTCTAAGGCTCTGAGCTGCAAATCAGGTGACATCCAGCAGACCAGACCTGGGTTTGAATCCCACAGCTTCCACTTGCATACTGTGTGACCCTGAGCAAGTCACTTAACTTCCTTGTGCTCCCAGGTCGCTCCGATAAAAAAGCTTTCTGCTTAGTGTGCTATTCCTGGTTAAACAACTAAAAAAAAAAAGGATGGCAATAAGTTTTCACTCATTATTGCAGACCACGGGAACTTGGTTTAACAGTCTTCACTTCAGACTTGATTTGGTTGAGACTCAGTCAGAGATCATCCACATGTTGATGTCTTTGAAAACAACAGCACAACAGGGCCCACATCAACCCATCAGTAAAGGGCAAGTACAGCTGAGTATTGTTTGCATAGTAGTGCAGCTCCATGGCATATCATCTTGTGATCTCACCCAGCAACAGCATGTACAGTACATGACAAACAACACAGGAGCCATGATCGAGCCTTGAAGCACATCACAATAGAGCACAGTGGCTGCAGAAATTAAATTACCTGGAAAGAACTGCTGTACTCTTCCAGTAAAGTAGGACTCAGACCAACACAAAATAGTGCCAGTGAGTCCCACTTAGTGCCTCAGGCATTCAGCAACACCCCATGGTCCACCATGTCAAACACCAATGAGAAATCTGAAGGACCAGAATAGACTGGTGCCCGCTATCCCTCACAGTGAAGAGATCAATAAACAACTTATTGAGCACATTCATTGCTCTGTGACAAATCTGAAAACCCGACTGGTGAAGATCATAGATATCAAACCTTTTTAGCTGAACCTTTATCTGCATTGCCATTCACCACAACCTTCTCAGTCACACCTCCTAACAGGGGAATGTTTGAGACAGGCCCATAATTCAGTAGAACATCAGGATCTAAAGATGGTTTCTTTACAAGGTGTCGTACCACCTCCTTTTTATGGGCAGGAGGGAAGACCCCCTCCTTGGCATGCACACTAAACTGGCAGCAGCACACAGATAGAAGAGACCCACACAAGGTAGTAGTCCCAAAAACCTTAAATGAATTAGCCTGAATACAGGCCTTTTTCAAATGCAAACAAACATATTCATGAGCACTTTCTTGAAAAAAAGACCCCCTCCTTCACAGGGGATCTGACAATATCCAATGAAATCAAGTCCAGAGCCTCCCCGTAACCAATAAGAAAACAGATTGGCCCTGGATCCAAACATTGTAGGTGGAACTCAGCCCCAAGGTCAACCAGAACACCTGTTCATCCAAAAACTCCAAAACTGGACAGAATTCCCCCTCAAGATGGTTGATCATCTAAGCCCATAATAGGAATGACTCTACTGGACAATGACAGGCCACCTGAGATCCTGGCCCTTATACAGGACAGCCTGTTAATAAAGAATCCATTGAACCCATCACCTTTTTCTGTTAAATAAAACTCTCTTGGACCACAGATGCATGAGAAAGTAATCTGCCTACTGTGCAAAAGGGTTGAGCCAGGCGATTCTTCCCTGCAGTGATCATATTTGACAGGAACTCAATCTTTTTCAAAGTGGTTGCCTGCTGATACTCATCATTGTGAATTTCCAGTGACAATCTGTCCTACAAAGAATAGAGATGTTGCAAAGTTTTAATCTGTGCTGTAGTATCAACATGAAACATTGATGACCACAGATATTGTGTCTATGCTATGTCTTGAAATAAAGTGTTTTTAACACTCATATGAACCTAGGAGTGAGTGCGTTTTTTTTTCCTGGTCCTGAGTTTTTTGTTTAAACATTGATTGTGCTTTCAACTCTGGCTGAGTTATACACAGTTTAGAGTGAGTCTTTTTGATGCTTGAAGTTTTAATCCACCAGTGAAGTTAAGGTGAATTCACCAAATTTGCCTTCATGGATAAATGTGCAGATTTATTTATTTATTTATTTTTTAATTTATATTTTATGCCCAATTTTTTTCCCCAATTTTCGCCTTCCACCATGTCCCGGTCTTGCATGTATGTGTAGACCCATGCATGCTGTGGCACTGAGGCACCCTCCTGCTACTTGCCGCTCCCACACACCTACGCTACCCAACGGACCTCCACCCGAGAGCAGCAGAACTATGGGGGGGGACACACATCCTCCCCAGGAGAGGAGAGGAGAGCTGCCATTATGACTGCTCAATCCTGCTCTTCCCCCCAGCTGGCTCCCTGATGACCCTGGCTTGTTCCTGAACCTGGGTCGCCGGCGTGGCATGAGGTAAGGCATCCAGTGCCTCAGCTCTCTGCACCATCGGGGCGGCAGATTTTGGTAGATTTTTTTGATTTAATAGAAAATTCACCTTTGGCAACTTCACCTGTAACTTCACCCTTAGGGCACACCAAGCAAAAGTTTGGTCAAAATGAGGCTACTGGAAAACAAGTGTCTCAAGTTCAGCATCCCCTTTTCCACCCCGCTTTGCAGCAGAATGAAGGCCCTGTAACCCTCCATGGTACCACCACTACAGACTGCATCCACTTATCAACCTCAATCAGGAGCAGTTCTAACATTTTCTGACCCATTTGTGATCCAGTTACACTCTTTATTGCAAGCATGACATGCTGACGAATACCCACAGTGTTGCTACCTCACAGTCGAACTTAGTACAATTTTTCCCTGTCCAGAGTCAAATACTACCTGAAGTACCTGTGCCAAATGTGCTGTAATGCACAGATAGGCGCTACCAGATGTTTGGTCACTGGTTCACGTTGCCATACTGAGATGTATGTATGGGATGCTGAATGCAGCAGGGCATGGATTACCGTGTGTGATACAGTCCCATGAAGTTCAGGAATGGAACGGATGGAGACTTGAATTTGTTTATTTATTTATGTCTTTGGTAACCTGGTGATTGAGCAGATCCAAAGGACTAATTTCAGTCATGACCCAGGAAGGGAATGGCAAGGGAATTTGCCATTTGGGACAGGCACACGTCACCAACCTTCACAAAAGAGATTGGCAGTAGATCAGGTGCCAGCATTTCAGTGATTGCTGCATTCAGTTTCCATGCAATAGCATGATTGGATGGGTATTTGGCATGACGCTCAAACATACTGTGCTGTATAGGCTGTACCTTCTTTGGTGCTGGGCTACCAAACAGCTGGACTCGGCATGGCAACAAGCTGGTTGGGTAGCATTTGACTCAGGGGTATTCTTGGACACTGATTGAATGAAAGCAGTGATTTGGGGTGTTTTCTGAACTGGGTTGATGTGCTTTGTTCTCAACCCACCACTGCTACTATGACCACTACTAGGCAATTCCACAGACTCCTCAACTCTATAGTAGTCTTCCTCAGTCGACCCTGTCTCTACCAGGACTGTTTCCCTGCCACTTTGAGAAGCCTTAGCACATGAAGCTGATATGGGAGAGGGCCCCCTACACCAGCTTCCCACTGGTGCTGAGTCCAATGTAACAGGTGGTTGGACTTGAGGTGTGTTGGTTCACTACCAGTGCCTAGGTGGCTCCCCTTTTTCCATGACTAATTGGTGCTTGATACAGCTGGCAGATAGAAACTGTTTCATCAGCTGGGTCCAGTATGTAAAACTCCCAAACTAGGGATGTTGTACCCCTTAACTTTACACGTTGGTGTGACTGGGAGAGGGAAGGGGTGCAGTGGATGTTTTTTGTGATGATTCCTGCACTGTGACAGTGGGTGACACATGTAGTGTAATAGGCTCAACAGTGGTAACAGTAACAGCCGTTGTAGTGTGGGGGGGGGGCCTTTGGTAATTCTTTAATATAATCATGGTGTGCAAAGCACCACAAGTTCAGTAACATCACCCTTATTTTCTTTCTTTTCAGGTTCCCATAGGGAGTCCAAATCCTCATCCCCACCAAGCCTGATAACCTCCTCCTCAGCTCTGTCATCCTTATCTTCACTTTCTCTACACTATCTTTCCTTCTCATCATCCTTATTGAGAGAAACATTGTTACATTTAGTCTGTTTTGACTGTACATCAGTCAGCCCTCCCTCCTCAGACTCTGACTCTTGGTCAAGCTCAACACTCTCGTTTGGGAATGAAATTTATTATCCAGATCAGGCTCAGCACCACCACCATTGGCAGTCACAGGGACACCAGCTATCTCCTCCTCGACCATTGCTCCTGAGCCAGAGCTCACCATCAGCAGTCACAGGGACACCAGCTATCTCCTCCTCGACCTCTGCTCCTGAGCCAGAGCTCACCATCAGCAGTCACGGGGACACCAGCTATCTCCTCCTCGTACATTGCTCCTGAGCCAGGGCTTTTGCTCATTTTGGACTGATCCTCTTGTTGTCACCTTCCCCAGCACCAGCCAGCATGGATGCCACAGGTGTGGCACAGAATAATTTGGCAACACTAATGGTACTGCCGCTTCCACCTTGCTACTACTACCAGCCCTGGAGCCCTTGGATGAAGCTGCTGCGGGGTAGTTTTTTAGGTGCAACAACCATTCGCCCCACAGAACCTATGCACTTCTTGGCTGTCTTGCTGGCACCTCTCCCTTTACTCAGTCATCTCTTTCCAGTCATTTTATACATTTAGATTTTTAATATAACAAGGAAAAACAAACATTGATGTAAAACTAAATACCAGCAGCAGCAGACAACACCTCACCAGAGGGATTAGCAGTGTGGTCTGAATCTGAACAGAACAGTTTACTGAACTAATAGTAGCTACAGTATAACCACCCAAAAAAGTTTTTTTTCTTTTTGTATTTTTATTTTTTTAACGTAACAGGAAATAAGACACACATAACTCGGTAATTCAAAGCAAGTTACTCAAAGTAACACTGCCACTTCAAGAACTGAACAAAATAACTACAGCAATATAGAAAAAGTCTGACAAAAATTGTTGACTTAGCCACACAAAAATTGTGCTACAAAAATAAAATGACAATTCACAGCCCACAGACAAAAACAGTAAAGAAGAAAGACTTGGGGAAAACACACCAACCTAATGCGCAAAGGGCTGCTTTGTTTGCTTGCTGAAACATCACTCCATTCCAACACAGCACTGCTTCACCAGATAAAACAAAATCCCTACTTTCAACTAAATAAATCTACAAAACAACAAACAGACAATGAAAATGCAAATGCACACGGCACTCTAGATAGTTTCTGTGAGCAATTTGGTTCAGAGTACTCCTCTTTTGGAGTACGTTTAAAGGTTTTTCCTTAGACAAGCAGGGAGCAACTTCTCTCAAACTCTCTCTTCATAAGGCTGCAATGAACACAGCCTCCGCATGGCATAAGCTAATTTCAGTGCCATGTGACCTTTACTCTCATAGTACATTGCAGACTTGCCTGTGGGCCCCACCTAGCTAGAGAAGTTACAAAATTCACCATTCATAAAGTTAGACTTATACTGCAAATTGGAACTTTGTAGGGCAGATTAACTTTCTTGAACAGAGGTGAATTCGCAGAATTACTCCACGAAGTGAAGATAGCTAACTTTGTGCGCCACTACCAAAGACTGGGACGTCAGTCAAGAACACTTGAATGTCCCTGTTTTAGTCTTTAGCCTCCTCAACTCCTTCCATGACCAATGGGAGCTACAGCAGGACATCATGTGACTGATCCAATATGGTACCATAGAGTTGAGAGCAGACATGAGAGCCACACTGTAACCCTCCACTAGAGATGCAGCGAATTTAAAATTCACTTCCGAAGTGCACACGAAGTGGGCACTTTGCGTTAATGCAAAGTGCTCACTTCGCCTTGTCATTACTACTTTGCATTGGCATAATGAGAACGCAAAGTAAGGTGAAGTCATTGATTTCAATGGACTTCGCGTCCCGCATTATGATTCTAAGTGATTCACTTGGTGTTTCAGACTTGGCGGCCCCCCACACATCACATGACTTACAGTACTGTAAGTCACATGCTCTCTAGCCAGGCAGGAAGGAAATGAGTCACACAGACAGTTTCACTTTCTCCTGTGCAGACTGAGAGAGAGGAGTGTGTACTAGAGAGAGGAGTGTTTTGATTGCAGAGGAGGAGAGTTAAAATTTGATACTTAACCCAACAATTTTTTTAAAAGCTAAATTTTTTTGTCTTTTCTGTACTGTTTTTTACTTAATTTGTTCTTTCTGTGAATTTTATTTTTCTTACCTACTTAGTTGTTTGTCTGTGTGTGTGTGTGACTACTTAGTTGTTTGTCTGTGTGTGTGTGTGAGACTGTGTGTGTGTTGTGCTTGTGTCGTGAGATGGAGCAGGGTGAGGGAATGTCTGGGGCAGGGGCAGCTCTGGGAGAGAATGGTAGTATGCGTTGTCGTACCGTGCACATGCGTAGGGGGCAGGGGCACCCATTTGTGTTGGACCGCTCTAAACTTATGAGTGTCCAACTCCCGGAAGCAGGACCAGCACTGCCTCCTGACTCTGAGGCAGTTCAACCACCACCGCCACCACCACCAAGTCCAGCACAAGGTCCTTTGGAGCAGGATGTGCCTGTTCCCCCAGGCCCAGGTGTGGATCCCATCAGTACTGTTGAGCAGTGTGAGCAGCCTACTGCCAGTTCATCGGGCTCTCCCCTGCCTGTGCCTGGTCCTCCCCGCACCTCCGTTGTTTGGCATTTTTTTGACTGTGTCGGGGGGACAGCAGTGTGGTGAAGTGTCGCCTATGTGCGGTGGAGGTGTGCCGTGGCCCCTGGGGGAGTCACCTGGGGACTGCGGGCCAGCACACCCATATGCTTAATCAACACCAGATGGAGTGGCAGGCTGCCACAGAACAGACCATGTCTGCACCTGCTGGCCGTTCTGTGGTACAGGGTGCCGCTGTGCATAGCGGGTGTGGCATCCCTAAGAAGAGGAGGGCCACAGCAGCACCTGTTGCTCCACCAGCACCACCATCACCAGCAGCAGGTCAGCCTGTCGAAGGAGTGGATACCAGAGAAGTGCATGTAACGCTGTCTGACTTGGCAGTTCTCTGGAGTGCTGTTGAGGAGAACAGTGAGAGGATGAGTGCTGTGGAGCAGTGTCTGGATGACATAGAGGGACATCAGCTTCAAATTATGTCCATGCTGGAACTGCTGCTGGATCACCATAGGATCCCACATTAGTTTTGTTTCCTCACACCATGTTCCCCCCCACCTTTCTTGCTGTGCCATAAAATGTATTCCTCCACCATCCCTGACCCTTGTATGTAATTATGCCCTTTTTTTGTTGTCTTCAGTATGCGTTACACTTTGTATTCTGGGGCCCCTTCCTTCTGTTAAGTGTCTGTGTGTTTTGTGTGTGTGCGCTGTTTTGGTGCCTCATTTTTCTGCATTCGCAAAAGGCATCTATCTGTCTTGTGTCCAGAAAATTGACAAGTGGTAACACAGTGAAATGAGACTGTTTCAGCACATGCAAAGCCCCCCCAGAATTTATGGCGCACTCAGTCATGCACACAAAAGTGGCACAGAGTCCCCAGATTTCTTCTGCAGGCCCAGAATGCATCCTCCATGTGTCCAGAAAATTGGCAAGTGGTAACACAGTGAAATGAGAGTGATTCAGCACATACAAAGTCCCCCAGAATTAATGGCGCAGTCAGTCATGCGCACAACAGTGGCACAGAGTCCCCAGATTTCTTCTGCAGGCCCAGAATGCATCCTCCATGTGTCCAGAAAATTGACAAGTGGTAACACAGTGAAATGAGACTGTTTCAGCACCTGCAAAGTCCCCCAGAATTTATGGCGCACTCAGTCATGCGCACAGTGGTGGCACAGAGTCCCCAGATTTTTTCCGCAGGCCCAGAATGCATCCTACATAGATACATAGATACATAGACAGTGTCGGCAGATAAGGGCCTATGGCCCACCCAGTCTGCCCATTTGAGCTTGTAAGTTCAGTTTATGTTTTCCTAGAAGTTTGTTGTCCCTTACCCCTGACCTCCAGAATTCCTTTATGTCTATCCCATGCATTCTTAAATCCCGCGATTGTTTCAGCCCCCACCACTTCTGACAGGGTGTTCCACTTGTCCACCACCCGTTCTGTGAAGAAATTCTTCCTCATGTTTCCTCTGAATCGTCCTCCCTCCAACTTCATCCCATGCCCTCTAGTCCTGGAACATCTTTTTCGCTTAAAAATAGTGTATTCCTGCACCCTGTTCCTCCCTGTGAGATACTTGTATGTCTCTACCATATCCCCTCTCTCCCTCCTCTCTTCCAGGGAGTACATGTTCAGTTCCTTCAACCTGTCTTCATAGGACTTGTGATGCAATCCATGCACCATCTTTGTTGCCCTCCTCTGAACCTTCTCTACCCTGTCTATGTCCTTATGTAGGTATGGTCTCCAGAACTGTACACTGTACTCAGGTGGGGCCTCACTAGTGTCTTGTATAGCAGAATTATGACCTCCTTTCCTGCTGGTGATGCCCCTGCCTATACATCCCAGCATCCTATTTGCTTTACCTGCAGCCTTGTCACACTGTTTCCCTACCTTGAGGTCATCAGAGATGATAACCCCAAGATCCCTTTCCTGCTTGGTGCATGCTATATCCTCACCCCCCCAACTGATATATTGTGCCAGGGTTTTTGTGCCCCATATGCATTATCTTGCACTTCTTTGCATTGAATTTCAACTGCCAAACCCCTGACCATTCTTCAAGTTTCTGCAGGTCCCTTCTCATTCTGTCTACACCCTCTGGTGTGTCTACTCTGTTACAGAGCTTTGTGTCATCAGCGAACAGTGAAATTCTGCCTTCTAGGTCCTGTGCAATGTCACTGATGAAGATGTTGAATAGGACCGGTCCCAGCACTGATCCCTGTGGTACCCCACTGATCACTCTTCCCTCTGTGGAGTGACAGCCATTTACCACCACCCTCTGTGTCCTGCCACCCAGCCAGTTACCTACCCACCACACTACTGTCCTGCCCACACCCATATTCCCCAGTTTGTGTAATAGTCTTCTATGTGGCACAGTGTCAAAGACCTTTGCTGAAGTCCAGATAGGCCATGTCCACTGCCCTCCCTGATCCACCTCCCTAGTCACCCAGTCAAAAATTCAACGAGGTTGGTCTGATATGACCTCCCCTGGTGAAACCATGCTGCCTTGGGTCCTGTAGTCCATTGACAACCAGATGTTCCACCAATCTCCTTCAGTAGTGCTTCCATGATCTTCCCCACTACCGAGGTGAGGCTGACTGGTCTGTAGTTCCCTGCTTCCTCTTTGTTCCGCTTTTGTATAAGGGACTACATTTGCTGTCCTCCAGTCTTTGGGTACCTCTCCTGTTTCCAGTGATTGGCTAAACAGGATAGCCAGAGGTTCAGCCACCACCACCTCTTAGTTCTTTAATGACCCTGGGGTGCACCCCATCTGGCCCCTTTGCTTTATCAACTCTTATTACTTTCAGTTCCTTCAGGACCCTTTCTCATGTAAGGGACTTGTGTCCATTTCTGCACCATTCTCACCCTTGTACTTCCTTCAGACCCATTACTCCTCCTCTCTCAGTAAAGACTGAGCAGAAATATTCTGTTCAATATGTCAGCTTTTACTGTTGTCAACTTCCACGCCCCCATCCTCCCCTTCAGTCTCACTATTCCTCCCTTTGTCTTTCTTTTTTCATTTATGTACCTGTAAAGGTTTGTCCCCTCTACCCACTGATTTTGCAATGTGTTCTTCTGTCTGAGCTTTGGCTTCCCTGACCTCCCTGCCTCCTTTGCTTCTCCTGGTACTTCTCCCTTCCCTTCTGCCTGTGTCTTTTGTATTGCCTGAATGCAATCTTTTGGCTTTCACTTTCTTTGTTACCTCTTTGGAAAACCATAATGGTTTCCTCTTCCTTTCCTTTTGCTAACCTGTTAATGCATAATTCTGTTGTTCTTGTAATCCCTTTTAAAACTGCCCACTGTTCCTCAACCCCTGATTCCTGTCCCATTCCCCTTAATGCCTCTTTCAAGTATCTCCCCATTTTCCCAAAGTCTGCCCCCCTAAAATCCAGGATACATGTTTTTGTGTGGTTTGGTTCTGCTCTTTCTGTGATTTCAAACCACAATGACTGGTGGTCACTGTTCCCCAGGTGCTCCCCCACTGTTACCGTGTCCTCCATGTGTCCAGAAAATTGACAAGTGGTAAGACAGTGAAATGAGACTGTTTCAGCACGCATAAAGCAATCTCAGAATTTATGGTGAGTCGAATCATAAGCATACACAGTGCACAAGAGTCCCCAGATTTTTTCTGGTACCAGAATGCATCCTCCTTGTGTGCAGAGAAGTGAAAAGTGATCATCTCAACTGGATTGAAAGGTGCCCTTTGGATGTACAGTGATAGCAGCCTTGGTGAGTAGATATACAGTATATATATATATATATATATATATATATATATATATATATAGTTGTGTATTTTGTAGGTGATGATGAGGGGGGTTGAACTTGACATGGACATGTACTCATGCTATTGTTCTGCATCAACACAGGTGACTCCGCTCAAACTGTTGTTGTGCATCTAGTGCTCAATGATAATTTTTGCACTTAAATGGAAATGGATAATTCTCAAACACATGAAGGTAAGTATTTTTTTTTGGGGGTCATATTTTCAGTTCTGTCTGTAATGGTTTTTATTTTTTTATTTCTTCACAGATTTCATCAGCATCCTTCTGGAGTCCGGTTCTTAATGATGGTCATGGTCATCGAATGAAATGACTTCTGCGTGTTGCATGTGTGCCCAAGCTCGGGTCGGGGAGGGGTGTGCCTGATCATGTTGATGAACTTCTTTGGATAAGGCCACTTTGACAGAACAACAAAGTATCGCGAATTTTCCTGAAAAAAGAAATGAATGACTTCTTAAAAGTTACAACTTCATTGTTATGTGTCCCTCCCTGGTTCTCAAATCTCACTCCCTATTGTCAACTAAGTTACATTTCAGAGACACATCTTGTCAAGTACTAAGACAACCTGTTGTTTGCAATATTTGCAGCAGTCTTACATTGCTTACTCTCTGTCTGTACGGTATAGCTACAGCATCTTTCCCAACGAGTAATATTAGCGATGGAGCCTGTTTAAGTTCTCCTGTAAAAGAAACAAAATAAGTGTACTGTATGTGTTTTGCCACTGCGGCTCTGAAAAGCTACAGAAAACAAAGCATACAACTTAAGGAAGGGAGGCAGCATAACAAAATGAGTGCACATACTCACTTTATGGTTTAAATATTAAGAAGCTGGTGGTGGTGGTGCACTGGTAGACTAGTGGTCCGTGGTGGCAGACAGACTCATGGTGGCAGCAGACTTGGGTAACATCAGTCCCAGTGGTGGTGGTGGTCCATGGGGAGCAGACAGACTCATGGTGGCAGCAGACTTGGATAACATCAGTCCCAATGGTGGTGGTCCGGGGTGGGCAGACAGACTCATGGTGGCAGCAGACTTGGGTAACATCAGTCTCGGTGGTGGTGGTGGTGGTCCATGGGGGGCAGACAGACTCATGGTGGCAGCAGACTTGGATAACATCAGTCCTGGTGGTGGTGGTGGTCCATGGGGGCCAGACAGACTCATGGTGGCAGTAGACTTGGATAACATCAGTTCCGCTGGTGGTGGTCCGGGTTGGGCAGACAGACTCATGGTGGCAGCAGACTTGGATAACATCAGTTCCGCTGGTGGTGGTCCGGGTTGGGCAGACAGACTCATGGTGGCAACAGACTTGGATAACATCAGTCCCGGTGGTGGTGGTCCGGAGTGGGCAGACAGACTCATGGTGGCAGCAGACTTGGATGACATCAGTCCCAGTGGTGGTGGTCCGGGGTGGGCAGACAGACTCATGGTGGCAGCAGACTTGGATAACATCAGTCCCGGTGGTGGTGGTCCGGGGTGGGCAGACAGACTCATGGTGGCAGCAGAATTGGATAACATCAGTGAAGGTGGTGGTGGTCCGGTGTGGGGGGGGCACACCGCCTTTTAAATACTGCAGTTAAAACCTGCCAACATTAACCACATCATTATCCTCATAAAGAAAGCTGCCCTCACAGTCATCGATGTCTGAAGTCTGACCACTGGGAAATTGGTTCTCCATTGTGTCATCATCTACATCAGTGGTGGGCCGTTTCAGGCAGCCACTGCCAGTGCCACCAGGATGCTCCATTTCCACATCAGCAAGACCACCTTGACTAGGCCGGGGTACGAATACCGAGGTTGCAGTCTGTGCTGGTATGTGCCTCTCATTAATTTTAATGAATGTTAGCAAACTAACATTTGCAGGAGACAGGTTTGTCTGACGATCCCTGACTATTGCACCTGCTGAGCTGAATACCCTCTCAACACTTACATTGGAGGGTGGGCATGTGAGGTACTTCAGTGCCACTGCAGTCAGCTCTGGCCATTCACTGACCTTTCCACTCCAATACAAAAGAGGATCTTCTCTTATTGTCAGATGCCTGTTTTCAGACAAATATGACTCAACCATTCTCTGTGCCACACTAAGTCCGATTGTTGATGCATCAGCCTGTTCCCTGAAATCATTGATGTCACAAATACCCACTTGGGACAAAGTCTCCCAAAGCAGGTTGACGCCAACCACTTTGGATGACAGACCACCGGGAACTACAGTCCCCTTACCCTTGCATGATATGCTTGCTGGTCCTCCAGCTACACCTTCAGCTGGATTATGCTGCTGAGGTTTTCAAACCTTGGCACGAGACTTCTGTGCCCCATGAACCAAGCAAACCAGTTGACCACTGATATTTTTTACCTGTTCAGGCCCTCCCTCTAGTACTGATGCAATTCCACATTTGTATCGTGGGTCCAGCATTGTTGACATGGCAAAGCTGTCACTACGCTGAATGCTCACAATGTGACAATTCTGGTCGAATACTGTCAGCATGTGTTGCAGCAACATACTGCTATCACCGTCTCCGACAACATCAAGGCTATGCTGTACATTCACCAATGTCTGCCTCAGCACCCACATCAGTGGAATTGATTGGCTAATGGAGGCAGACTCGCCACTCACTACCTGTGTGGCATGTTCAAAAGGCAGCAAAATTGTTATTACAGAGTCCATGAGGCACCACTGTTCAGTCGTCATAGACATGGAGGCTCCAGAACTGTCACGGCTAGTGTGCATAACAAGATATTCTGTGATGGCTTTGTATTGTTCATGCAACCTCTCTGCCATGTATAACGTGGCGTTCCATCAGGTGACAACTTCCAGCTTCAAGCGGTGCTGAGGCAGGCTGTTTTGTATCTGCAACTGCCGCAGTTGGTCACGGGCCTTTCCAGATCTTGAAAAGTGAGAGCAGATACGTTGTGCAATGGTCAGCATTTCCTTTATGTCAGGGTGCTGCAGAAACTCCTAACCACAAGATTTAAACAGTGGGCCATGAATGGAACACGACAAAAAACACCATTCGTGATGCATTTCACCACATTTGACCCATTGTCACTTGCTATGAACCCAGCTCTCAGGGACAGAGGTTTAGCCATCTGTCAATTTCAGTCAATACCATGTCCAACATGTTCTCACCAGTGTGAACAGGTCACATTATGCATAGCAATTGTTGCATGCTGGCAAATTCCAGGAAGATTACTATGCGGACAATCCACCTTCCTGCACTGATTACTCACACTACCAGCATCACAACAACCCCAGCACCTGCGCCCAGTGTGTGCAGTTATACACAGATATGAACTCCCGCTGTTTTGCCACTTGTCCACATATCCATACTTAAATGGATGAATGGAGAGGAGGAATGTTGAAGGGCATGTCTTACTGAGTCTGAGACAGTGTGGAACAACTCGGGAACAGCACGGGTAGAAAAGTATGTCCCGGATGGGACTTTCCATTTTGGACAGGCACGGGCAGCAAACCGCCGGAACCCAGAATTCTCCACAAAGGAGAAGGGCAAAAGATCGATTGCAAGCATTTCCGCTACAGCAGCATTAAGTTCACGTGACACTGTATGATTAGGGGGGTACTTCAGCTTATGCACAAAAACACTCTGTAATGTGGGCTGACTTAAACGTTTTACAGGGTGTGTGTTGTTGGTCACAACTAGTTGTGCTCTGTGATGAATGGCATTGGCAGGGGGTGGAGTGTGGACATTTGATGAAGACGGTTGCACAGGTGATGATGACAAACCCAGAAATTATGTTATTTTTCCGGATTTGCCAACTGGGGTTGATGTACCACTTGCACTAGACATACTGCATTCACCACCACCACCACAAAAACTGCTACTCTCATCAGCACTGGACAACATTTCAAAGTCATTATGGTCTTCCACCTCATCATGCCTGTAGTAATCCTCTGCTCTTATTACCGCACTACTGCACACATTTAATTTCCTACTGGGCTTAACCATCATGGAAGGGGATAACATGCTGGCTGTGGTTGCCGCCGGTGATACAGGTGAATGCCCAAGTCTGGTATTAGCTGCCAGCTTGTGCTGGATCCATAGAGCCAAGTGCCTATTCTTAATATGCGTATGCTGTCCTCCTGTCCCAAGATGGCTCCCCTTTTTACCTCGACTCACTCGCACATGGCAAACCTGGCAGATTGCAACTGAATCATCATTTGCATCTTGAACAAATAAATCCCAAACAAGGGACTGTGGTGCTCTGCTTTTAACATGTCCATGCTGATGTGGCTTATTTAAGTCTGTTATTTTAAGCAATGTGGGGGGGGCACGTGATGTTTCTGGCACTGCACACCTGAACTGCAACTGACCACCATGACTACCTATCATATTGAGTACTGGGTCGTCATCATCATCATCATCATACACTGATGTCCTGTAATATTTACGGCGTGGCTAAACCCCTTTTCAGACTTCGGCCTGCTCCCTCCGGGCTAGGCATGGCCGGACTCAATAGGGCTGGCAACAAAAGAGGTGGGGGTGTACTTATATACCATAAGGTACACCTAAACATTTCCATAGTATCGCCCCCCACCCAGGTACCCTCTCCCTGCGAGTTTCTCCACTCCCTCCTCCTCCTTGGCAACACCAAGAAGGTGCACATAGTGTGTGTGCAAATAACCCTCCCAAAGGGGGTTTGCAGGGCCTCTCATCACTCCTGGAGCTACTTAGGGAGACGGTGGGATCCAGTGAGCTCCTCGTACTTGGTGAACTCAACATTAACTGGCTGGGACCTAACGCCAAGTTGTGTGAGCCAATGCTCTCTGGTCTCTCCCTCAGCCAGGTCATTGCAGAACCCACCAGGCTCTCCCATTGCGGGGTCAAGGGGACTCTCATTGACTGGATCCTGTGCAACCGACTTGACAAAATCGTTCAGTCGGGACTCCTTCCCGACTCCATTTCGGACAATTTGCCGGTTTACTGCATATGGGCTATAACGCCAAGGCCCCCAGCAGAGTGGTACTGATGAGGACTACTGAAACTCATTATCCGAAATACCTCATGGACCTGCAGGGAGTGTCATGGAACCACATCATGGCTACGCGCATGACCCGTTGCTAGCCCTTAACCACTCCTCGCGGCATTTGCCGATTCAGAATAGGCACGCTCCCTCTCAAGAGGCGGAGTCAGGGCTCTGTCATGAAATAGGCTTCACAGCGAGCTCTTATCTCTCATGAAGTGGCGAGACAAGGCCTGGATGAAATATAGGGCATCTCGCAACCAAACAGACCTCCAGGAGTACAGACAGCTTAGAAACTCCGGCAAAAGGGCAATATGTATTGCAAAAAGCCAATACTGCAGTTCAGCTTTGATTGCCACTGCGCGCGACCCTAGACGTTTCTGGGTGAACATACGAAATCTAGTTGGTGGCTCGACCAAAACTCAAATTACTGACATGATAATTGGCGAGGCCAACTGCAATAACTACCTAACCATTGCCTCCTCTTTCAACTGCCTATTCACTGACTTGCCCGTCGCCTCTCCTCCATACCCAGCTGCCCCAGCCCACGCTAGCAACTCCCACACCCCCATCCACCCTTCTACCTCAAGAAGATCACTGTGAGGGAGACCCAGGCTCTTCTTGCTGGTCTTTCTCACCACATGGGAGTGGGTCAGAATGGCCTTGAACCTAGGCTTCTCAGCCTGGGGGGCTCCTTACATTGCCAGGCCACTCGCTCACATATTCAACGCCTCACTTATTGCTGGGGTCATCCCCGACATATGGAAAATTGCCAGGGTTGTCCCCATCCTGAAAAATGGTGACCCTAAGGACATCAACAATTATTGTCCTATCGACATACTATCAGCTGCCTGCAAAGTACTGGAAAAAGCAGTTGTGTCGCAACTTGTCCACTACCTCCAGGAATATAATGTTCTCTCCCCCTGTCAGCATGGCTTTCGTAAAAACCACAGTACCTCGATGGTGCTTGCCAAAGTCACCACCAGAATCAGGACCGCCATCGACCAGGGAAAGCTGATGGGTGCTATATTTGTGGACCTGTCAAAAGCCTTTGACCAGTTAGACCATCACCTCCTCCTCTCCCACACTCCAATCCCTTGGCTTCTCCGGCCGTTCCCTTGACTGGTTCACCCGCTATCTAGGGTACAGGAAGCAGTTCACCTGCTTCAACTGTACCCTCTTGTCCCTCCTACCCATCCACAGTGGGGTCCCGCAAGGATCTGTCCTTGGTCCGATACTGTTCTCCCTGTTCATCAACGGTCTGCCCTCTGCTGCCACTGAAGGGCACCTTACCATATATGCGGATGACCTTGTATTACTAGCCAGCGCCCACGATGTTACCAACATCAATACCCAACTCAGCTTAGACTTCTCTCATGTAAGAGCATGGCTGGATGGGCACAAACTCTTAGTCAACCTTAAGAAAACACAGGCCATGCTATTTGGCACCGTGGTAAAAATCTCCTCCTGCACAACGGCCCTCAACATTCTTGGCACCTGCAACTCCCCCCTGCCAACGATTGACTCTACTAAGTACCTTGAGTCACCCTGACCTCAACTGGACCTCAGCAGGGCACATCAGAATGTATGCAACACTACTCAATGGCAACTTGGCCTAGTACATAGGGCCAAGGACTGCCTCACCCCCGCCGCCCAGCTGGCCCTAGCCAGGGGGATACTACTGCCCACCCTCTCCTACGGTCTCATTGCCTTTGCCCCAGTCCTCTCCTCCTGCCTGGCCAAGTTGGATACCACATACAACAACATATGCCGCTTTGCGCTCATGGACCCCCGTCTCCCTCACCGATGTGAGCTCTACTCTCGTCTGGAATGGCTCCCCCCAGAAAAATACCGGATCTACTCCATGGGTAACTTCATTGACAACTTAATTCGGACTGCCGCTCCCGCCTCGCTCGCCTTCCCCCTGAGACACACCTCTCCCGTCTACCACCTTAGGTCCTGCGCATCCCAGACCCGCCTGGTCCCCAAGACCCACGCCCTCACTGGTGATAGGGCATTTACATCCCACGCACCCAAGCTGTGGAACTCCCTTCCACCACAGGTTCGCATCTCCCCCTCCCACTCCACCTTCAAAACCTCCGTTCGGAACTTCCTGAAACCTGCTGCAGCCTGCCTATGTGCCGTCTAACTGCCCAGCCCCACCTCCCACCTTCTTTGGTACCCCAACCAGGCTCTGTCCCTCTTGCCTCCTCGGCACTGCACTCTACTAGTGGGTATATGATCTAACTGTTGTCTTTCCACCTGAGGTGTGGTCCCTCACCCCCACCCATAGCCCCCGGGCCTGTATGTTTGGTAATCTGTGACATGAGTGTATGCAATTCCATTGCTTGTTTTACTGCCTTAAAATCACTGATGTTTTATTCCCACTTTTGGAGTTTATCTGCTCCTGACTGTAACGCTACTATGCAACAGCATCTCTGTCTCGCTATTGGAGTATGTCTGCTCCTGACTGTAATTGTTGTTTAATGTATCTCTCCTATGTAATTACCCTGTAATTCTCCCGGGCCGCACCTGAAAATAGGCACTTGCTGTCTAGCATGCTTACCCGGTTACCAAAAGCAAATAAATAAAATAAATAAATAAAACCGTAAATCACAAGTTTTATGGGAGGATTCCTGCAAACAGATTCAGAAATTTCGAAACAGCCACTTTTAATTTCTTTTTCTCTGGTTCCCAACTAGGGTCAATTACATCATCATCATATTCATCAACGTCACTCTCACACACATCCACATCTTCTGCCTGGATGCTAACATGTGGACTGCATGTTGCAACAACAGCAACATCAACATCATCAGCATCATCACATTCATCATCAGCATCTACATCACCATCACCTGATATTGTTTCACCACACTGTGAATCACTGCATGGAAAATGCATGACATTAAGTGCCACGGTGGATGGAATATCACATTGTATGCTATCATTGACATGATCATCAGAATCAGGTTCAGTTAATGGGATGTTACTGGGAAGTATGACATCATCTACGCTGTCACTCACTTGCACTGCTTCACACTCAATATGTTTGGATACAGTACACTGGTCGGAATTAGAACTTGATGCAGCAATGCTAATACTACCTCCACCACCACTAACACCAGTAACACTAACACCACCGGCTGGGAAAACATCATCTCCTCCAACTATCAATGAAGCTACTGATTGGGCTGTAAAAAACATTGCAGGAGAAATACCTTTCCTCACATCAGCAATGCACTTCTCCGTCAGCGTGCTACTACCATGCCTACAAACCCTCTTACTGCCAACATTGCCATGGCCAGAAACAGCTTTACTTGCACATCTCTTTGCAGGCATTTTGGGGGATCAACCACAATATTATTACCAAATTCAGATTTTGATATGTTCACTTTCTGACTGGAGCGTTGCTACTCGCTTCTATCACTAGCTGGATATGAAGCAAAATAAACAACTGTGTCTTCAGCAACAGATAAGGGGACTACTGTGTTGTGACACTGTCACGGAATTAAAACAACTACAGTAACCTGTGTTGCTGATGGGGTCACAAACACAATCCAGTCTGGTAAAAAATACCTTTTCAACGTAGGGCGGGAACACTGAATACAGACAGTGCTGATTTTTACAGCACTACAAGCAGCAACACTAAGAACAGAGAACACGATCGCAGTACAAAATCAGGCAGCTGCAGTGGATAGCAGGTTCACACTGCTGCGCTTAGTTGCACTTACACTGATCGGTGTCACAAATTTTAAAAGGTGTATTATATTTAATGCACGCAACACTACACACAGAACACTTTGTGTACAATGCTAAATGAGGAATGCGATGCAAATGCAAAAGTTCAGTGTACTCAGTGCCACGTAATGTAAATTTGTAATTTAAACAACCTGACCTTATGAAATGCTGCACCACATTCACACAACAAACAGCAAGAAAATTTGTACTATCATTGACAATTTTACTATGTGTACAGTAACACAGTCAGTTATATAACAGAAATATTGCCAAAACACAAAGAAATCACTAGTTCTCCAACTTAAACCTACCTACACACAGATACGCCCCTCCCCAACATGGCACACTTCACTGTTTTTCACCACACACACTCAATGTTGTAAATTTACATTCAAAATCCACACACAAACAAAAACGCTCGATGATGTGAGCACAGGAGGGTTTCCTACAATCGATGAACTACAGTGGCATCCCAAAAAAAAAGCAAAAATGCTTTTTGAACAGCTTTTAAAAGATTCCTACAGACAGCTATCAGAGCACACTGTCTCCTACTCCTTCCTACTCATACTACCTCAAACTGAGGCTGTGCAAATCAATATAGAGCCCATGTGACCTGAACTCCCATGAATCACTGCAAAATCCTCCTTCGGAGCTCAAAAACAAGGCGAAGTGAACAGCCACCAATGTACTTAGCCTTAAAAATTGAAAGAGAAGTGACCAGTGGAGGCGGAGTAACGCGAAGTAGCTGTTTTCAATGCACTTCGCATTCCTCATTATAAAGTGAAGTACTCTGCTTCACATTGCAGAGCACTCCGCGAATCTGCCTTTGCTCTGCGAATCACTTCGCGGAGTGGATTGAGCCCACTTCTCCCACCACTACTCTCCACAGCCTCCTCAACTGCCTTGGCACAAGCTGTCAACATGCTCGATATTTGTAATACTGCCAGGAGTTTGCAAGGCTCCAGACTGTATTTAGGAAGATATCGGACCATCTCCACAAGGGGTATTAAGACAGGCAGAGTATTCAAAATATAGTCCTTGACACAGGATATTCTTTTACTTGTAAGGGACATGTCACCAGGGTGCTCAATTAATTTTTTTTTTGATAATCTCCTTTGTCAATGTAGTCATGCTTCTGTTGCACGTTGTGCCATTTGCAAAGTGGACACATAAAACATGGTTTTCAATGTCACGTGACCAAGCAAGCCAATTGGGAAATAATCAGCCAACTTAGCAGCAGAAAAATGCTCCCTTGGGAATCTGTAGCTACAGATTCTGAAAGGCAGATAGGAGAGTGCCAGTTTGAATGCCTCAGTCAGCTGGAAAGGCAGACGCATGGGGTTGCACACCTTAGATATCCTGAAAAACAAAATCATAAAATTGGACTGAGGATTTCTGAGTGTGTAGAAGCCAGCTGGCCAGGACGATGTCATCCCTCCCTACATACACACAGACTCATCTGGAGATGGGGGGAGGCAGGGGTAAACTGTCACTCAAAGGGGCAAAGCCACATCCTACATACAGACTGGATGAATCAGCCTATTGAGAGTCAGCTCATTCTCTTGGACCCAGTAACATCTGAAAACCCAGATCCCCGCAGCTAGAGATCTGATGAGAAATACAGCTTAGGGAATAGCTTTTCTTCAGGTAGCAGCAGGTAAACAGGTTACACCAAATAGGTTTTAAACCAGAAGAAATAGGCCTCTACAAATGCAGCCTGCTACACAGTGAAACATCAAACAAATTAGCCCACTTATAGCCACCAAAACAGGTTTCAAAATTCCAACAGCCCCAAAACATACCCTGCTAGCCCCTTAGTAGTAAGAAAGAAAAGAAATAACCTTCTACCAAGTAAAATCGAAACAATGTAAAAACAGCAAGAAGCTACTGTCCTGTAAAAGATCTGATCCTTTCCCTTCTAGTACCTTCCTGTAATAGCCGAAGCAGACATCCAGGAATGGAACAGCAGCGAGTGAAGAGGTGACTGCTTTCTCAGTGGAAGGAAAGTAACTTTAAATCTAGGAGCTTTCATTGTTACTTCTTTGCATTGCTATTGCATTGGGGAAAGGAGGAGTAGGAGTTTGAAGAAGGTTGTGCAATAGCTACTTAAAGTCTATTTTTGGGTGTGGATAGGAAGAATAGGAATATAAAAAGCAGTTGCTCAGTCTATCTAAATGTGTACAACAAAGGAGGTAAGGGAAATTAAGAAAAGAATGTTTTGCACTGATAGAGAAGGGAGAGGGGAGACTTGGGGGTGTTTGGTATCCTGCATCTGGCAGGGTGGGGGTCACCTGGTGGGCAATGACAGCAATGGGTAGGGTGGTAGGCTGCAACAACTGCAGTTGCAATCTTTCTAAAAATTGCCTGGAGTGCGGAGGATGTTTAGTGTGCAACCACATAGAGAAACTCAGAAAGGAGATTGAGGGTCTGCAGGAGGAACTAAGACAGGCAAGGCAGATTGGGGGTGGGTTTAGCCCAATACTGGAGAGGAAGTAGGGGAGATGAGGAGGTGATTTAAGCCAACAGTGGTGAAGAGAGGGTCAGAAGAAGGGAAGCAGGGGCAAGGGGGCCCAGGCCAGGAAGAACGATTGCCGGGGAAACCAGGTCAGGAGACAAAAGACAAATGGAAGGAGGAGATAGGGACTTGTGAGGGGAGGCGAAGAAGTGGCAAAAGTCACGGAGCGGAAAGGAGAGAACAGGTTACTATGAAGAGAGAGGGAGCGGGCATTTGTGAAGGGTCTTCAGAAAATAGTTTTACACTGCTAGAGAGGAAGAAGGTGGAGGAGGAAATGATGAAATTAGAGGTAATTGATAAATACCTAGACAAACTTGAATGGGAAAGTTCTGCTGGGAGGGTACTACAGGGGCAAGGAGAAATAATGTGCAGGAGGAAGAATAGGAGCCGGAAATGAGAGAGGGAGATGAATGGAAGCAAGCAGGGAGGAAGAGTGGTGGAATCTTAGTGCTGGGGGACTCAATACTAAGAGGAGTCAGGTGGGGTAGCAAGGGGGAGAGGCACAGTCGCATTTGAGTGGAGGCCATGCCAGGAATGACAGCGGAAAGGGTGGGACAATCTGTTCTGAAATATGCTAGAAGGGGTAGGGACAAGCCTCATTTAATTATACATCTTGGGACGAACGTCCTGGCTGACAAGACAGTAGATATAGTCCAGAGGAGGTTTGAGGAACTAGCACAATTATGTGAGGGGGCAGGAAGATCAGTAACTTTTTCAGAGATACTTCCAGTGCCCAAGGCAAACACAACAAGAAAGTTGACAATAGAGGAATTTAACAGATGGCTAAGAACCTGGTGACGTGCTAAAGGGTATGGGCTGTTGGGGGTGGGAGGGACCTGGGAGGACAGTAGTCTCTATGCCAAGGACAGACTACATTTGAGTGAGGAGGGAAAGAAAGTGCTGAAACAGAGGATGGAGGAGTACATAGAGAAAGTAGGGAATTTAAACTAGGAGCGGGGGGTGGCAATTGGGCAAGAGACATGCAGAGACCACAGGTTGGGAAACCATATGAGCTTACCCCCATAACAGTGACAAATGACAAATGGCAAGTACTATTGGTGATGCTAGTAAAGGAGGGTAGGATGGGTGGAAGGTGGTTGCCCTTAATGCTAGGAGCCTTGGGAGGAAAACTGCAGAGTTACAGGTTCTCATGGCAGAGGGAGAGGTGGACATTGCAACCATCACAGAAACATGGGCCACCCAATGCAATGACTGGGACCTGTCTGTACCAGGATACAGGTTATTTCATAGGGACAGGGTAATTGGGAAAGGAGGAGGTGTGGCATTATATGTGAAGGAAGGACTGAAGTGTGTAAGGGAGGAAGGGGAGGAGGGTAGTACGGAGTCACTTTGGATGCAAATCCAGGATTCCAAGAATAGGATTTTTAGAATGGTAGTGGTGTACAGGCCGCCATCTCAGACGGAGGAGTTAGACAGGGAACTAGCGGAACAGATCAGGAGGACCTGCGAGAAGGGTAGTGTGGTGATCGTGGGGGACTTCAACATGCCAGGAGTGGACTGGAGCACCCCAACAACCAGAAACAGAAGGGAACAGGCACTTCTGGATGCCTTCCAGGACAGCTTCCTGCTGCAAAGGGTCAGTGAACCAACAAGGTTAGGGAATACCCCTGACCTTGTGCTGGCAAATGGGGACTTTGTGAGAGAACTTACAGTGGAGGAACCGCTGTCAGGGAGTGACCACCACTTAGTATGGCTCACATTGGATATGGGCAAGGAAGGAGTGGAATCTGGCACGAGAGTGCTGGACTTCAGGAGGGCCAACTTTGGGAGGATGAGGGAAGTGGTAAAAGGGTACCTCGCCAGAATTCAATCTAGTATGGACACTAACCAGAGGTGGGAGCTCATAAAGCTGGGGATAGTGGAGGCAACCAAAACCTGCTGCACGGCCCAGAGCAAGAAGGCTGGGGCTAAGAAACCAAGCTGGTTGAGTAAGGAGGTCATAGAAAAGGTAAGGAGGAAAAGAGCTGCCTTTAGGAAGTACAAGAAAACAGGGAGAGGGGAGGACAAGGAGGAGTACTTGATGGAATCAAAGGAGGTGACAAGGGCAGTAAGGGGAGCCAAGGCATCTACGGAACTCAGGCTGGCACAAGGCATTAAGAAGGGGGAGAAAGACTTCTTTAGGTACATTAGGGAGAAAAGTAGCTGTAAGGACCACATAGTAAGGATTAGGAAGGAGGGGGGGTTGGGTAAAAGCAGGGTGCGATAAGGCAGAAGCACTAAATGAGTACTTCTGCTCAGTATTTGCTAAAGAGAAGGGGGGGGTGACACCCAAGGGGGGAGGAATGGCAGAAACAGGGGGGGAGGGGGTGACAGATGGGGAAATCATGGAGGGCAGAGTTCGGGAGGGTTTGAAGGCACTGAGGGTGGATAAGACGCCAGACCCAGATGGCATCCACCCCAGGATACTGAAGGAGCTGGCAGAGGTCCTTGCAGGACCTTTGGCAGACCTATTTAATGTCTCACTACATTCGTGTACCTCAGGACTGGAGGATGGCTTCATGTGGTGCCCCTCCACAAGAGTGGCCCCAAGGATGAACCAGGAAACTACAGACCAGTGAGCCTCACATCCATCGTGGGTAAGCTAATGGAGACTATCCTGAAGGAGAGGCTGGTGGCCCTCCTAGAGGCCAAAGGACTACAGAACAGCAGACATCATGGATTCATACGTGGCAGATCCTGCCAAACCAACCTGGTGGAGTTCTATGACTGGCTAACTAGGCAACTGGACAGGGGCTATGCAGTGGATGTCCTGTATCTGGACTTCAGTAAGGCATTCGACTTGGTGCCACATGCAAGGCTGGGAAGTAAGTTAGTAGGCACAGGGGCGGGTAAAAAGCCGGTGAGATGGGTAGGGAACTGGCTTCAGGGAAGGCAACAGAGGGTGGTGGTGGGTGGGGAGCTCTCACACCCAAGGGTAGTGACGAGCGGTGTTCCACATGGCTCGGTGTTGGGGCCAGTGTTGTTTGGGATATTCATTGCAGACATATCATTGGACATCAAGAGCAAGATCAGTCTGTTTGCTGATGATACCAAGGTAGGAGCGGTGGTGGATGACCTAGGGGGATGGCAGGGGTTGCAGGATAATCTGGCAAAGCTTGAAACCTGGTTAGACATCTGGCAACTGGGGTTTAATGCCAAAAAGTGCAAGGTGCTGCATTTTGGGATGAAGAACCCAAGGAGGAGTTACCAGCTGGGGGGAGTGCAGCTAGCCCAGACAGAGGAAGAGAAGGATCTGGGGTGCTCATTACAGGGTCAATGAACAACTCGGCACAATGTAGGAAGGCAGCTGCAAAGGCCAACAAAATGCAGGGTTGTATTGCAAGGAGTATATCCTCGAGGAGGGAGGAGGTGATTCTGCCACTGTACAGGTCATTAGTTAGACCGCACCTCGAGTACTGCATGCAGTACTGGTGCCCGTATCTGAAGAGGGACATTAAATTACTGGAGGGGGTGCAGCACAGGGTGACAAAGATGATCAAGGAGCTGGGGGACTTATCGTACGAGAAGAGGCTGAGGAAGTTGAACATGTACTCACTGGAGGAGAGGAGGGACGGGGGGACATGATTAAAACCTTTAAGTACATGAAAGGAATAAACAAGACAGGTACAGAGGGGCTGTTCAAAGTAAGAGAGGGGAGGGACACCAGGGGCCATGATATGAGACTGGAGGGAGGAAGGTTCAGGATGGAGATGAGGAGACACTTTTTTACAGAGAGAGTGGTGGCTGGGTGGAATGCGTTACCTGCAGAAGTGGTATCTAGTAGAACAGTGGACTGCTTCAAAAGGGGATGGGACAGGACAAGGGGGAGGGTCAATGAAGGGGAAGGGTGGAAGGAAGGGGCAGCTGCAGAATAAGGGGTGCTAGCTGCACATTCGAGCAGACTTGATAGACCTTTAGATCTTTACCTGCTGGCAAATTTCATATGTCCGTATGTTCATTATAGAGTGAAAAAATTCAGATTTTCCTATCTGTTCACTGTCTGGTTTAGCTTCATTTATTTTCATTTCTAGTACACTGTAGTCCTTTTACTTGACTGCACATAAATCCTATTGTAAATACTTGTAGTCTTTTAGTAAAAAATCTATTTTCAATAGATCAAGTGACTACCTGTATATTTACTAGGGTAATTTGATTATTTCTGCTGGACTCTGTTTGCAATCTGTCTCTGAAGAGCTTTTTACCCACAGTTACTGTGTTGACCTTCCTGACCTAGTGCAAAGGAGGAGGAGGTAAGAAACAGGTTTCCTGGTTCCTGTTGGTAAAAACCTGGTGGTAGCAGTGGACTTGAAGTCCCTGGTGAGGGGATTTTCATCACACTTGTCCTTTTTATGTTGGTGCGCTTGCGCAGCCAACATCTTGTGGTAGTGGAGATTTGAGGCGCAGTAACTGTTGGGTGAATGCAGGGCATGCACCAGTAGGTGCATCCCTCATTCCCCAATCAGCCTGCCTGCCAGCGCCACACCTCCTGGATGAGCACATCTAAGGAAAGGTCCACTGCAATGCGAGCAAAGCTCGTCACATGCAGTGGACCTTCTTACATGCTTGCCCAGCATCAAACATGGTGGCACAGTGGCTGCTAAACTGCCGACTTCGGGGATGCCCAATCCCCTGGTTGGCTTACCCTGTCCCTCTTGTATGTGCCGATGGGGAAGCCCACTCCCCCATGGTATAATGTGTCCCCTCTCCTTTTTGGTTGCGAGGGGTGCCCAATCCCCCTCAGCTTATGTGCCTGCCTGCTTTTGTTGTTTGCGACGGGGTGCCCAATCTCCATCGGCATCTGTCCCCCTCCCTATGTGCTAGCGGGTGCCCAATCCTATCGGCTACTGTACTCCCCCAAAAAACACCTGGAAAAAGAAAAATAGCCCGCGATGGGTTTTTTTAACACCTGTAAACAGAAACGGTCCCTCGAATTCTCCCTACCACCCGCACCAACCTACTGCCCACCCTGCCTCCCCACCCCCATATTTACCTCCGGGGCCCTGCGTGACGATCTTCAGTGGACCGGGAACACGTCTGCATTCTTCAAAGCGGACTGTGAACTGAGGAAATGCCTGTAAGCGGTATAATGTAATAAATAGGGTTTTTTCAACTTTGATGCATATCTTGTGCATTTTTTGGAATTTTTGCACCAAATTTTCAACATGGGGATTTTAGGCCCCCTTCTCATGAATTCTGTCACTGTTATGACGTTAATCGGTCTCAAAAGGTGATTTCGCAGTCACTGCATGGAATCACCTTTTGGGACCGACTAATGCAAGAACAGAGGCAGTGTTCCTGAGGTGGGCTCTCAAAAAGCCTATGTTGCAAATCTGGTGGAAGAAATCCCAAAAATGGCTGTTTTACTAGCGTGCATTGTGCAGTTGCTACGCACGCACGTAACTTTGTGAATTCGCAATATTTTCACACCAGATTTTCAACATTGTCATTTTTCTACACCTCCTTGTGAACTGTACAGCTGTCATTTTTCACATCCTGGCCAAAATGTGCTTCTGCACTTCTGGCGCACAATAGCGAAGTCGCTGTAGGAAATCAGTGTTCGGGACAGATTATGAAATGACAGTGACACTATTCATGAGCAGAGGTCCTAAAATGCCTATGTTGAAAATTTGTGATTTATATCTATAAATGATTGTGTTACTTTAGCGCATGCTATGCAGTTTGCACGCACACTTGAACATGCATTTGTAATATTTTCACTCTGGATTTTCACCATTAGCATTTTTCCACACCTCTTGATGAACAGTATAGCTGTCATTTTACATATCCTGCCCAAAATGTGTTTTCGCATGTCCGGCGCAGAATAGCGCAGTCGCTGTGCGAAATCACTTTTTGGGATAGTTTGAAGAAATTACAGTTACACTGTACATGAGCAGAGGTGCTAAAATGCCTATGTTGAAAATTTGGTGCCAAAAGTCCATAAAATGACTGTGTTACAAGCGTGCATTGCGTGTTTCCCACGCACCCTTGTAACTTTGCAAATTTGCAGTATTTACATGCCACATTTTCAACACTGGCATTTTTTTACACCTCCTTATGAACAGTACAGCTGTCATTTTTCACATCCTGCCCAAAATGTGTTTCTGCACTGCATTACCAAAGCCAATGCCAGCTCGACAACATTCGGCATTGACAAATGCTTGTTTAATTTCCCCAAGTAAGAGATATCCTGTGTCAAGGGCTGTATTTTGAATACTAAATGGCCCCCAACTTAAACTCAAATTTTTTTTGTAAATATAATTTTTATTAAACAACTTTTCAGGTCATATATCGCCAATAACCAACCTTGTTTAGAGTACATACATAAGAGTGGGCAATTACATATGACATCATATCCATTTACCCAGGGAGCCCAACCACATGTCTGAGTCTAACCATATTGTCACATCCCCCTTTGGTACAGTACGGGGGGAGGGTGATTTACTAGTATATTACATACTTTGCTAAAACTGAACTCCAGCATACAACCGGAATACCCACCTTTCAGAATTTCAAGGTATTTTCAATGGGTGTGCCCCCCCCCACATTAGCAAGGTAGAGATTAAACGGAGGAGGGAAGGAAGAAGCACCGGGGAAAGGAAAAACCCTCCCCAGCCCCCTGCAGAGACTGGCGGCCTGTCCACTTCTAATATAGGTTAAGTTCTCAACCAACCTTTACCGATCAGGTCAGCACTCCAATCTACATATCTAAATATCCAAGCGGCTTTCAAGGGACAAAGTTAGGGTCCCTAGACATGACATGCAGGATCCACCCATTTCACCAGGAGGAGCACAGCTTGCCCTTGTCAGTTAGTTAATGTGTTATTATTTCCAACCTGTATATTTGGTTTATAATACCCTCCAGTTCTCGAGTGTGGGAACTGGTGGGGTGAGCCAAGCTCTTGTTTGTTTATTTTGGCTGCAACCAACATGATACTCAGGAGGTACCGCAAGAGTGACCCCCGGAGGCCATTTGGCAACTCCAACAGCAGGAACATTTTGAATAAGGTTCCAGTTGTCAGCTGGGGGATATATTGCAGGGAGTAATGCCTCCATTACTGAAAGGCTAGATCAAGCTGAGCTGGTCGGAAGTTTTCATGTATGGCTATTGGGCACAATGGAGCCAGGAACGGACCAGGAGGAAAAGCTTTCCTAAGTGAGGTCCAGGCTCCTATTTTGTGTAGTGTCCAAGGATTCATTGCTCTATTAATCCTTGGCTGCTGGGACAGATGGAAGAGGGCTCAAAGAAATTCCTGCGAGGGGAGAAGTGCCTAGTCCATCTCCAGCCACAGTGAGTGGGGGAAGCCCAGCTGTCAGAAAACAATAAATGTTACATGACAAGCCCAATAATATTGCATAAGGTTTGGTAGCGCAAGGCCACCTGCTTCCCTTGGCAAAAAAGTGTGTCAAACTTAACCCGAGGACAATGTCCTGCCCAAATGAACTGTACTATGGCTTTATTCCTTTGTTTGAAAAAGTTTAAGGTTAATGAAAGCGGGACGTTTTGAAATAGAGTGCCCTTGGGAAGTCCACCATCAGCGTTACCTCGATTATTTTAGAGAGACTGAGGGGTAGTGTGTTCCAGCTAGTAAGGTCACTTATGGTTTGTCTCATGGAAGGGGTATCGTTTTGTTTGTCTAGGTTTGGGGAATGTGATAGGTGATTTCCTAAATACTTTAGCCTCTCTAGGTCCCACCTGAAGGGGAAGCGATGAATGATTTCAGGTGTCAGATGGAATTTGAATGCAAGAGCTTCAGTTTTAGTGGTATTAACCTTATAGCCTGACACAGAACCATACTCCTCAATAATGTTGAAAATCACTGGAAGGGAGATGCTGGGATTATCCAAATATAACAGAACATCATCTGCATACAGGGTGATACGGTGTTCCTCCCCACCCAAAGTAATCATGAAATCTCAGTGGATTCCCAAATTGCCTGTGCCAGGGGTCCAATATAGAGGGCAAATAGTAGGGGAGATAGTGGACATCCCTGGTGGGTACCACGATGCAACCTGAGGTCTGCAGAGTGATGTCCTGAGACCTTAACACAGGCACGTGGAGACTGGTATAGATTCTGTATAACTTTTATGAGAGGTTCAGGAAAGCTGAATTTCTCCATTGTGGAGTATAGGAACTGCCAGGATACCCTGTCAAGTGCGTTTTCAGCATCGAGACTCAGTAGCACCGAGGGGTTTCACCGGGATTGCATTTCGTGAATTAGGTATAATGCCCTTCTTGTGTTATCAGTAGTAGTTCTGCTGTGTACAAATCCGGTTTGGTCAAGGGCATTTACATTAGACAGGATTTCATCTATTCTGCAGGCTAGGATAGACATATAGTTTTAATAATCCATGTTCAACACGGAGATGGGGCGATAAGATGAACACATTTGTGGGTTTTTGTCTGGCTTTAGGATCACTGAGATCACTACCTGCGTCCAGCTTAAGGAAGGGGGATTCCCGACTTGCACTTCACTGAATGCCTGTAACAGAGGGGTTATTAAGTACGCCTTGTCAACCTTGTAAAATTCCACATCATAGTCATTTGGGCCTGGTGTCTCATTGTCTTGGAGCAAATAATAGCTGCCTCTAACTCCCCACGCTGTACTGGACTGATCAAACTATTCTTTTGGTCTTCTGTAAGTGGGGGGTAAAGAGATTTTCGCTACAAACCTCTGTATAGCTTCTTGGGATTCCAGATGGTCAGGAGTGTAGAGGGATTGATAATATACACAGAACACATTTGTAATATCATGCAGTTTTGTATGGTGGGTGCCAGTTATTGGGAGTTTAATGGCGGTAATAGCTGTGACCCGTCCTTGTTTTCAAAGTTGGTATGCAAGTAGCCAAGAAGCTCTAGGACCCACTTCATAATATTTCTGTCTTAAAAACATCAAGGCTGTCTCTGTCTGTTGTAAACAATGGGCACCGAGATTGGCCTTGGCTTGTTTTATTTGTGGTAGTACAAAGGGATCTCCCCGCTGGTGCACCATTTGCAGAAAGTGTAGGGTGTCTTCCAAACGCTGCTGCCATTCCTTTCACATTCTGGTTTGAGTCAAGGTATACTATATTATGTGGCCCCTAAGCACCACTTTAAGTATCCCAGAGAACTGCCCTGGTCACCTCCGGAGTGTCATTATCCCAGAGGAACTCCTGAACCTTGTCCTTGAGATATTCCCGAAACTGCTCCCCCTTAAGGTAAAAGGGTTTCGGCCACCACCTGGTAGAGTGACATTCTTGGCTTGTCTCCCACTTTGTAATCACAGGGGCATGGTACGAGTGGGAGATATGCCCCAGTTTACACTCCATTAGGTGAGAGAGGTGCTCCACTTTGTGTGTAGCATAAATCAATGTGGGAGTGGGTTCTATGTGCATCTGAATAAAAAGTGTATCCTCAAGTTTGGGGATGGAAAAACCTCCATACATCTGCCCAGACCACCTCTGCCATAAATTGCTTAAATGTTTTATGTGGGGCTGGCTGCTGTCTACGTGCCATATTGGATGAGTCTCATCTAGTGTCAGGGGACATGTTACAGTTGCCAGATAATATGAGTAGCCCCTTCGAGTGTGTTTCCACCTTGTCCAGTATCTGTTTGATGACTATGGGACTGGAGCCCTGGGGCAAATTTAAGCAATAAGGCACAACAGGGTGTGGGTTATTGGGGATTTACCCACGCCTTGTGTGGTGTGTCACGAGGTGTAGCCGGGTGACTTAACCACACAAGAAGTGAGTAAATTACCCAATAACTCACACTCTGGAGTGCCTTATTGTGATTATACAATGGACCCATGTGTAAAATAAATTTAAAATGTGTTTATGTTTTTTATAAATACCATTCCTCATCTGTGGGTTATGCAGGATTTACCCACGGTCATGTGACATGTTTTGACCAATGAGGTTACAGAATTTTCACACACCATTGTATAATAAGCAATATACCATGAGAAGGTGTCAGTGATGGCAGGATTTATCCATGCCTAGTGTGGTGGTTTGCTCACTAGGCCACAGGCCAAGTGAGGAAACCACACCAGGTGTGGGTAAATCCTGCCATCACCCACAGCCTCGAGTGAGACATTGTGATTATACAATGTCCTTTTTTGTTTTTTACATAGAAAAATAGTAAATGAAAAGTTATTTTTCCATTTCATTTATTTTTTAGAGTTTTTGTTGCGTCACCAGAAGAAGTAGTCCTTAGTTCCTTGGGCTGTGGTGATACTGGGTATGCCAGTATTGCTTAGTGCTTCCTGGCCCAGTATTTTGTTTGGGGAGGTCAGGAAATATTTAAGTATGTGCCCAGGTTGCTTTTTTCCCTATGTACTGGCTCAATTTCTCTTCTGTGAGCTGGGACAGCCTTCAGTACTTGCTACTCGGTTCTGTTTTGGAATATGGAGGCACTGCTCCATTTTTCAGCGTTCTACGGCTTATTACGTGGCGTTACCATGTTGCTATAGCAGCTTACTGCAAATAATGGTCTGATCCTCTTGTGTATTGGGCTGAAGGAAGGAGTCTTTTTTTTTTTTTTAAGGGAAGTGGGTTAGCTATTGCCAACAGCCGGGAGCGGTTTATCTTAGGAGCGTATGACGGGCTGAGGAGCAGTATGGTAGCATTTCCTGCTGGAGTCGATAAAGGTGAATTAATATTACTGTATTTAAATAAAAATGTATAGTTATTGCAGTTGCTTTGAAGCATGGCAGCATCAGGGCTCAATCAGAAAGTGACAGTATATACGAGGTAGAAGGGTCACTGTCAAATTTGAAACTTGTTTAGGGAGGCTGTACCTGGTGGTTGTCATTTTCGTTTTCAGGGGTTGGATTAATTTTTTATGAGGTTGCTGATGCAGCTGGCTGGCATGTTTACCTGTTGGGTAATAGTAGGATTTACAACATGTAAATCATGCCAGACAGCCAATCAGGAACCAGTATTTTTGAGCCATTGTATAATATATACTAGCCAGGGTTACTTCCACATCATATAGTCTGCCTTGAACCATTACTAAACTGTACTCTGGATCAGCCCAAGAGCTGGAGTGCTGAAAGGGTGTATGGCGAGGTATCAATATAGCCACCCCCCCTTCCAACCATTAGGGTACGAAAAGGAATAAGCCAATTGGTACCTAAATTGTGCCAGTTTGTTGTGTTCCAGCCTTGATAGGGAAGGGAAGGGAACATTATTTAAACTTGTTTCCAGATGCGACCTGTCAGCACAAAGAAGTTAAGTGACTTGCTCAGGATCACACAGTATCACCTGTGAGATTCAAACCCAGGTCTCCAGATCTGTTACTCAAAGCCTTAACCCACTGCACTATACCGCCTCCAAATTGATAGATGTGACTACTGCAAGAATATCAAGTCGGAGTGGGTCTTCTTGAGGAGAGACATAATATGGGAATGCTTGATGGGGCTGGTAAGGCAATTAACATTAAGCGAGTACAATTGTGTATGTTGTGCCATCATACATGTTGGCCTTCAACAGCTCCCGGTCTCTGCGGGCCCCTAGTAACACCCACACATAAGCAAAGCTCACTGTAGACTTTTTATTTGGTTTTGTAGACCTTATTTACTACTACTGAACTTCTATCTGTAGGTTAACTGGGATTGGGGAAACCACTGGAAATTTCAAGGAGAGAACTACCTTCAGACCTGCAAACTGGGCTGTCAGTGAGGTTTCACAGAAACATAGAGTGTGACAGCAGAAGGGGTCCATCTAGTCTGCCCATGAGCCTACCCCCCATTAGCTGCTATTCAGTGTTATGATGCCCCTAAACCAATCCCATGCTTTTTCAAAGGATCCCACTGTTTTTGCCTCCACCACTTCCTTTGGAAGTGAGTTCCAAGAATCCACCACCCTCTCAGTAAAGGAGAATCTACACGTGCTACCTCTAAATCGCCCACTCAACGTCATGTCGTGCCCTCTTGTTTTTGAGTTTTTCTTTGTTTGGAACAGGTCCTGTACCTGTACTTTGTTTATGCCCTTCTGGAACATGAAGGTCTCCATCATGTCACCTCTCTCCCACTGCTGTTCCAGGGAATTCATGTTTAAGTCCCACATGCGTTCTTCACAGGATTTGTTGTGCAGCCCTTGTATCATTTTTGTTGCTCTCCACTGCACTGTTTCAGCCTGTTGATATTTTTTTTAAGGTGTGGCCTCCAAAACTGGATGCTGTACTCCAGCTGCAGCCTTACCAGTGTTCTATAGAGTGGCATGATGATCTCTTTTTTTTCAGCTGGTAATCCCCGTGCTTATTACTTACTTACTTAATTAGTTTTTGTTGACCGGGTAAGTGCACTAGACAAATTCTGCTTATTTTCAGGCACGACCCGGGGGAGGGGGATACAGACGAATGCCAGCTGACCTTGAACCAGATTAAGCTGTTGGTGGTATTTTTAGTGATTAGGGTAAATTTGGCCAGGACACCAGGGAAACATCCCTTACTCATTTTGGGAAGTGCCATGGGATCTTTAACATCCACCCGAGCTACAGTACCACCAGAACAGGCATATGGGACCTCGGTTTAACATCTCATCTGAAAGACGGCACCTCAGGAGTGCAGCACCCCCCTCATGCTGCACTACAGTGTCAGTACTGGGATTTAACCCAAGTGTCTGGTGTGGGGATAGAACCCACAGCTTTCTGATGTCCCAGCCTCAGAGGCGAGGCACCCCAACATTCAATTTGCTCTTTGTGCTGGCTCCTCACACTGTTTGGACATTTTTAGATTGTTTGTTATGATGCTTCCCAGATCGCTTTCCTGTGTGGAGGATTCCACTTTTTCCCCTCCTGGGTAGTACTCCCCTCCTGGGTTTGTCTTTCCAGTGTGCATGACTTTGCACTTCTTAGCATTGAAATTAGGTTGCCATGTTTTTGACCCCTTTTCTAGGGCCATAATGTCAGCCTTCATTTTCTCCACTTCCCCTGAAGTATCCTCCGTTTCCTGTCTTAGTGTTATCTGCAAACAGACTCACCTTCCCCTCAAGTCCTTCCGATATGTTGCTAATAAAGATATTGAACAATAATGGTCCCAGCACTGATCCCTGTGGTATTCCACGAGTTACGTTTCTTTCCTCGGAGAGTCAGCCATTTACCAGAACCCTCTGGTCCTTTCCATGAGCCAGCTCTTTACCCAGTTTACTACCTGTTTAGTAGCCTTCTATGTGGGACTGAGTTGAAGACCTTACTGAAATCTAGGTATACCATGTCTACCGCGCCTCCCAGGGCCACTATTTTTGTCACCCGGTTAAAAAAGTCAATAAGATTTGTTTGGCAGGACTTTCCCTTTGTAAAGCCATAGGCCCCAATTCTAGTACAGTTATGCCTGGTATAACAGCACTTACGCCAAGTAGAATGGCGCATGTAGCAACTTACGCCAGCAGTTGCGACATGCGCGATTCTACAATGAGGCCTGCGACATGGCGCAGGCCACTTGTGCCGAACAACTGTTACACCAGCAGTTGCGCCATAAACCCCCTGCGACATGGCACTAGGGGGTTTATGGCAGCTGTTGCACCCCATTCCAGAAGGGCAGCAACAAAGTCCCCAATGTCGGGATTCTACAACAACCCTCGGTGGAGAACCGGCAAATTAAGTTACACCAGCTTTTAGCTGGTGTAACTTATGGACGCCCACCAGGGGTCCTGTACATCCACCTGCAGTTCAGCAGTCATGCCACTGTTGCCTCCCCATGCCCAGCATACCCCAGTGGGTGCCCTGAGGCCCCTTACCTCCACCCAGTGTTCATTAAATGCCCGCGCGCTGCCACAACTGCCCCTAAGTGTTCATCATGTGCTACGGGGCTGCCCACATCAACTGCCCCGAAGTGTTCAGTAAGTGCCCCGCAAATTCTCTCACCCCAGCCCCAGATCCCCATTGCAAATGCCCCACAGAGCAGCCCGCTGTCATCCCCACCCACATGCCCGACCCGAGTCGATGCACCAAATCCCAGCATACACCCAGATAAGCTCTGGTAGTCTGGTGGCTCCCCACCCAGCTGTGCCAGTCCACCCAGCACCCCAGCCGGCGACTGGCACAGCCCACCTCTCACCTCCACAGTCAGCCACCGACTGAGTTCCCGTAGGAGAGCTACAGTAAGGCAGCTCAGAATTGAATTTCTGGTCGTCTTTCTGTACTCTGAACTCAATCAGCGGCAACCATGGAGAGTGAGAGGTGAGCTGTGCCAGTGCGCCGATGAGCAGTGAGGGGTGCTGAGTGGACACAGCGCGGCTGGGTGGGGTTCCACTGGGCGCTACCGGAAGCTGGAGTGCACATTCTTGATGGCACGGGGTCAGAACATAGGTGGGAGGAACAGCCGCCCTGTGGCACATTCACAATGGAGTTCGAGCCAACTGGGCAGCCCTGCTCAGCCCTGAACGCATGGACAGAAAGGTGGCAACCCTGAAAGCAATCACTACTTCAGGGCAGTTAAGTGTGACCAGCCTAGGTGCATAAGCTTGCTGGACATGGGGAGGGGACTTGCAACCTGCGGTGTACCTGTTGTGGCTTGCGACATGCTCGCCAGGTGTGCCCTCTGGTCAGCATATCTGGCCGCATGTCACAAGTCGCAGGACTTAGACGTGGTGACCCTGTCCTTTCTAGAATAGGGCGCAGGGTCAATGTCGCAGTTGCAGTTGGCTCAAGTCATGTTTGGCGGCGACTTGCGCCAACCTTCTAGAATCGGGCCCATGTTGTTTTGTGTCTAATTTGTTGTTTACCATGAGAAAGGATATAATCCTATCCTTAAGGAGGGTTTTCATTGTTTTCCCCACAATAGAGGTGAGGCTTACCAGTCTGTAGTTGCAGGCACTGTCCTTGTTCCCACTTTTATGTAGTGGGATGACTGTTGCCTGTTTCCAGTCTTGTGGGACCTCGCCCAGCTCAAGAGTTAAGTTGAAAAGATTAGCCAGTGGAGCTGCCAATTTTTCTTTTAGCTCTTTTAGCAATCTTGGATGTATTCCATCCGGTCCCATGGCTTTGTTTGTATTGATTTTTCCCAGCTCCTGTTGGACTCTCTCTTGTGTAAAGGGACTTGTGTCAATTCCAATGTCGTCTTTCTTGTGTCCTTTACTCATATGTCTGCAGCCATCCTGTTCCTTTGTGAATACAGAGCAGAAACAACTGTTTAGGATTTCTGCTTTTTCCTTGTCACCCTTGTCATCCCTTCCCCCTTCTGTTGTGATTTTGACAATTCCACTCGTTTTTTTTTTTCTCTTTTCTCCAATATACCTGCAGAATGTTTTGTCCCTATACTTCTATACTTGACTTCCTTGGCGATTCTTCTGCAGCTGCCTTTGCAGCTCTGATCTCTATATTTGCTACCCTCTGTTTTTCTATGTATTCCTCCTTGTCCTTGTTAGATTGTGTCTTTGTGTATCTATAAGTGCTTCTTTTTTCTCTCACTTGCTACCTCCTTTGAAAATCAGAGTGACTTTTTTTTTAATGTTTGCTTGCTCGCATGCACAAAAAACATTTTGTCACAGCTAAGGAGAGAAGCAGGGTTTTGGAGGTGTGGCACTGAGGGGGCCAATGACCCCCAGTGCCTTTTGAGGCTTGGCCTGCTTTCCCCAATGTGGTGGCACGCTGCTGCAGACACTAGTTCAACCAGTGTGCAACCTTCTTGAAACGAATCCACTGCTACAATGAGGGAGCGACCTGTCATTGCAGGGTGGTACCTTGCTGTCTCTGACTCACTTCATTTACCGGCAAGGGAGCCCACTCCCCATCAGCATACTGTAACTCCTCCCCCATTTGTTGTGTGCCGAGGGGGTGCCCAATCCCCCTTGGCATCATGCGCCCTCCCAACAGCCTTTCTTTGCCGACGGGGGGCCTAATCCCTGTCGGCTTCAGTCCCCCCCTTCCCAGTTCAATTTGCCGATGGGGGAGCCACTCCCCTTCGGCATAATGTCCCGCGTCCCCAATTTGTTGTGTGCCGAGGGGGTGCCCAATGCCCCTCAGCTCTCCCCTCCCTCGGTATGTGCCGACAGGAGTGCCCAATCCCCCGTCGGCTACAGCACCCTCCAAAAACACTCAGGTGGCATTCTGGAAGACCACCCCAGTGTGTCAAATGTCCCTGTAAAAAAGCTCTGTGATGTTTTTTTTTAACCTATAAAACAGAAAGCGGTCCCTCGTTGAGTTCAGTGGCCCCTCCCAAACCGCGCTCCACCCTCCCCACACACCCTCACCCCATACTTACCTATGGAGCCCAGTAACGATCTTCGTGGACCGGAACACATCTGCACTCTTCAAAGCCGACTGCAGAACTGAAGAAATGCCGATAAGCTATATAATGGCATAAATAGAGTTTTTTCAACTTTGGTGCATATCTCCGGCATTTTTGGGAATTTTGGCGTCAGATTTTCAACATGGCGTTATTGGGACCCCTCCTCATGAATTCAGTCACTGTCTTGGTGTTTTTCAATCCTGAAAGGTGATTTTGCGGTAACTGCGTGGAATCACCTTTCAGGACCAAGTAACGAAGCGACAGTGCCAGTGTTCATGAGGTGGGCTCTCAAAAGCCTATGTTGCAAATTTGGTGGAAAAATCCCAAAATGACTGTTTTACAAGCGTGTGTTGCGCAGTTTCCATGCATGCTCGTACCCTTGCAAATTTCTAATATTTTCACTCCAGATTTTCAACATTGGCATTTTTCCATACCTCCTTATGAACAGTACAGCTGTCATTTTTCACATCCTGGCTGAAATGTGTTTTTGCACTTCCGGCACAGAATAGGGCAGTCATTGTGGGAAATCAGTGTTTGGGACACATTAAGAAAATCACAGTGACACAGTTCATGAGTAGAGGTCCAAAAATGCCTATGCTGAAAATTTGGTGACGAAAGTCCATAAAATGACTGTTACGAGCATGCATTGTGCAGTTTCCACGCATGCTCATAACTTCGCAAATTTGTAAAATTTTCACTCCAGATTTTCAACATTGGCATTTTTCCACACCTCCTTATGAAAAGTATAGCTGTCATTTTTCACATCCTGGCTGAAAAGTGTTTTTGCATTTCTGGTGCAGAATAGCGTGGTCGCTGTGTGAAATCAGTGTTCGGGACACATTAAGAAAATCATAGTGACACTGTTCATGAGCAGAGGTCCTAAAATGCCTATGTCGAAAATTTGGTGACAAAAGTTCATAAAATGACTGTGTTACAAGGGTGAGTTGAGCGGTTTCCACATATGCTCGGAAGTGCGGAAATTTGTAATATTTTCAATCCAGATTTTCAACATTGGCATTTTGCCACACCTCCTTATGAACAGTACAGCTGTCATTTTTCACATCCTGCCTGAAATATGCATTTGCATATCTGGCACACAATGGTGTGGTCACTGTAAGAAATTAATGTTTCAGACACATTAAGAAAATCATAGTGACAGTGTTTATAAGCAGAGGTCACAAAATGCCTATGTTGAAAATTTGGTGAAATAATTCCACTAAATGACTGCGGTACAAGCATGTGTTGCGTAGTTTCCACGTACGCACGGAACGTGAAGCATTTTTTATATTTTCACTACAGATTTTCAACATTGCCATCTTTTCACACCTCCCTATGGATGGTACAGCTGTCATTCTTCACATCTTGCTTTTGCGATCTGTGTTTTTGCATATCTGTCGCAGAATGGCACAGTCGCCATGGGAACTCGAAGTTCAGGACACATTAACAAAATCACAGTACCACTGTTCATAAGAAGAGGTCCCAAATGCTTTCATGAGGTGGAGGTCACAAAAAGGCCATGTTGAAAATTTGTAGGGCAAATACTAATACACGCCTAGGGCGTTAGGGTTTCTAACCATAACGTCACACCCTGTACAGACTGATAGGCATCAGAGGTATAACTTTGGATCACCAGCTGTAATGCTCATGCCATCCCACCCCCACCCTGAAGCCAGTGACAGGCATTTAGGTGTGCCTTGCACTCTTCAGTCCTAGACTTCACCTTATTTTCCTGTACTGCACCCATTTCAGTATATGCCCTTATGAAATGGGGTGACAGTGAAGCCGAACACCCCAAGGCACACCTCAACACTTATTGGTGTCTACAGGATAGGGTGAGGTGAAATGCCATGAGCATTATGGGCAACGACCCATAGGTACACCCCAATGCCTGTCCATCTCTGCAGGGTGGAGGTGGGATTAGCATGAGTTCAGTACTTCACTGCCACTCCTATTCTGCTTCTCTCTAACCCCTGCACATCCAATGCTATTTTGCTAATATCAGCAAGCAAACATTCGGCATTGACAAAAGCTTGTTCTTCTTTGCTTTACTCACCGTTTTTATGCTTTGGTTTGCTGATTGTAAAATGCCTGTTTTAAGCTGAGCCCAGTAGCCTTCCACATCTCAACCTCTCATGTCATTTAGCTTCTCTTTAAGGATTTCCTTCATGGCTGTGAAATCCACTTTCCTGAAGTCCATGACTCTGGTTTTTGTGTGGTTGGATACAGTTTTTGTCCTGACTTAAAAGTCACCATGCAGTCATCACTGGACCCCAGGTGGTTTCCAACCTCTGCCTCAGAGTTTGTCTCCATTTGTTAACAACAGGTCGAGGACAGCACTCCCTTTTGTTGGTTCCTTTACAAGCTGTTTCAGGCCAAAAAAAGTGCAATGCCTCAAGAAGGTCTTTGCTTCTGGCTGAGCTTGCTGTATCGGTGTCCCAATATATGTGGGGTAAACTGAAGCCCCCCCCACCACTATTACTTCCCTCTTTTCACTCATTTTGAGTATGTTTTCTATAATTTCCTTATCTCCCTCCAACCCTATCGCTGGAGGTTGATAAAAATCCCATATCCTAGTTACGGCTCCATTTCCAGCCTCCATTGTGACCCATAGTGCCTCAGTTTCCTCAATGTCATTTTGTATTACAGTTGCTTTCATGTCCTCCGTTATGTACGTAGCCACTTATCCCCCTGTCCACCTGGATCTGTCCTTCTGAAAGAGGCAGTATCCTGGGATAGTTGTTTCCGGTGGTATGGGGTGTCAGGTTTTTTATAAACAGCAGATATAAAACTGTACAAATGTGTGAATTAATGCTGGTGGACAGAGAGTGAGAAACTTCTGTTGTGTATGCTTAAAACATTTAACAATGCTGTGGTCACACTAAAGGACTTTTTTTGTGTATTTTATAGGCGGCAACAGTAAAGAAATAAAATTAGAACTAAAGATAGTCCATTAAAGCAATACAAAGCTTTAAACAGCAGAACGGTAAATATGAGTATTGGTCAATAAATAATGAATTATCACATAAATTACTCTGTAAGTGAAAAACGACTTTGAAACAACATGCCTGCATTTGTATTAACAGATTATATTATCTAGTTATAGAATTTTACGTGATTGTAAAGAAGATGGCTACTCATTTAGTAAATATCTAGAAATTGTATGCTCTCAAGCTCTCTTTCTCTCTCCCTACAGGATTATATTCCTGCATAAGATTGTAAGAAAACAGCTATTTTCCAAGCGTAGTTGTACACACAAAAATTTTGTGACCTACACGGAAACAAGGGGTGATTTCCTAGGAATGAATAATAGATGTGAGAGGATTTGAGCTTTTTAATCCTGTTTTGTGTTGTTTAGTAATCTGCACTTTGTTTTTGATAACACACATATATTTATAAAGATCTTTTTTATTATGGTGGATTGTATATATGTATTGTACTAGAAGCACTTTAAAGTAAATATATGTGATGTCAGCCGTTTGGGCTATAAAAGCAGAGTGACACTAGATGGCGCTATCTTTGTGAAAGCAATTGATATTGTGAAACGTTAGAAGCTGCACTGCACTGTGTTTTTGTCCTATTCAGAATTACCTTGATTGGCGAGATTAAAGCTTTTTGAACTGCATTTTGTGCTTCAGCTTTTCATTTTTGGTACGCGTGGGAGTGCAATGACTGTTGTTTCACAGATTATATGAACACCCTGTGAACAAGCTCTTATACAGGATGAAATCTAGGGGGAATTAAAGAAACAGAATGAAAAAAGACTCCAGTGTATGAAAACGTTTGAAAGTGCTCCATACATATTTTATGATTGCAAGCTGTACCATGCTAGTCTAATGACAGGAGACTGAGTACAGGAGCTATACTTGGAGCATCTTTCTAGCTTTAGGATTGACCCTGCAGACCAATACCTCCCCCTGTAATGGATTACTTAGGTTAAGTGTGAAGGGCTGGGGATTGATATAATACTTTCCCCTTTTCTCTGCTGCATTCACAGTTCAGTCCCCCTGCTTCTCTCAGTACAGCTGTACTGCTTTCTCCCACTTCTTCCCCAAACTATGGAACTCATTACCACCTCAGATCAGGCACTCTGTCGCTAGTGCCCTTGCTAATTTCTACTCCTCAAACTGTTCATGCCCCCCAGTTATGCCTAGCTCAATCTTTTGCTTAACTATTTGGCTACTACTACATTTTTCATAGTAGGACTACCTTATTGCATTTGTGTCCAGTTCTGTCATGTTACCTTGCACTTTGTCGGTATCTCCGTATATATGATCAGCTGCATTATTTTTTGTATGTACCCTTATTGTATGTATTGACTACTCTATCATTTAATGCAATGTATTTTAACTCTGTTGTTGTATCTGATTGCTTATTCTTATGTTCTGTGCTCTGTATATTGCCTTCCTCTACCCTTTCCCCAGGATGCACCATGAGACGAGCAACTTGTTGTTCAGTGTGCCTTTTTTATTTTATTTTTTTTTATTTTTACCAATTATTTTACCAGGTGAGACACACTAAGCTTAAAGCTTGTTTGCAGGTGCAACCTGGGAGCATGAGGAAGTTAAATGACTTGCTTAGGGTCACACAGTATGCAAGTGGGGGCTGTGGGATTCAAACTCAAGTCTCCAGATTTGCAACTCAGAGCCTTAAACCACTGCACCATACTGCCTTTTATGGTGAAACTTTTCAATACATAAATAAAATAAAATAATACCTTTTTATATTATTTTGATAGTTCTGATCTGTCTGGCTGACTACACTGGTTTAAAAGCTTTCTTTTTTCCCTCTGTCTATTGATTACACATTGCCAAATCGTTACATTGCAAGTCTATTAGTAGCCCTCCTCTGTCCTGCCTATCTTGCTGCACACAGAAGTTTACAGTGCCTTTTCCTCCATTAGTCTAAACATGCTCTCTCTCTCTCTCTTTCTCCCCCTCTCCCTCTCCCCTCGGGCAGGCAGGTGAGCAGAGAAGTCCGGGCTAACGGTGGTGAAATGCTCCACTCAGGCAGCAACTAATCCAATGATGACATCTCTCCTCTGGGGGGTGGGGAAAGAATTGAGCTGGTAGGATGCTGCTCCCCTGGTGTGTGATGCCCATCTTCCTTTTTCATGCAGGCAAACACTTAGCAGGCTGACAACATGAAGGGCCTCTTCTACTCTTTGCAGTTCATATGCAAAGGCAGGTCTCTGGTGCTTTCCAGCCACACGGTTGGGAATAGTGAACAGGCATCATACAAATATATAAACATATGATATATAAAAGGCCAGCTAAAAAAGCCCCAAAGGTTTATCAAGTCTGCTCAGTGTATGCTACATGTTGTTCCACACCACCTCTTCTTTCAGCCAAACCTCCCCCTTCAATCAATCCAACCCTCTTTTAACCCCCCCCAAACTGAACTGTGATTTACTACCTCCTCTGACAGTGTGCACTCCAGCCTGCCAAGACCCTTTCAGTGGAGAAGTGCCTTCTGGGCTCCTTCTTGTACCCCCCCCCAGCTAATTTGCAGTTGTACCCTCTGGTGTTTCTGTTCTCACTTCTGCAAAAAAGATTCCGTGTCGAGCTTGTTAATGCCTTCAAGGTATTTGAAGGTCTTGTTCATGTCCCCTCTCTCTCTTCTTTTGTCCTCCAATGAGTGGATGTTCAGGTTCACCAGCCTCTCTTTATATGGGACAACCTGCTGCCCCTGAACCATCACTGCAGCCCTCTTCCGCTCTGCCTTCATCTGGTTTATGTCTTTCTTAAGGTAGGGACTCCAGTACTGCACACAGTATTCCAAATGCAGTTGCACCATGGACCTGTGTTGGGGCAGAATTATGTTTTTCCTCCTGCTGGTGACCCCCCTTTATGTGCAATGCAGCACCCTGTTCACCCCCTATCACCTTTTTGCATTGTGTTGATGATTTCAGGTTGCTTGTTACTGTCATCCCCAAGTCTTTCTCCTCCTCTGAGACTATAACCTTCATCACTCCAAGTCTGTACTCAGTTCTGGAATTCTTACAACCTGTGTGTTTCACCTTACACTTTTTAGCATTGGACCCCATTTGCCAGATTCCAACCCCTTTTCCAACCTTGCTAGTTTCTCTTCAGCTCCCTTATGCCCTCCTCAGTGTCCACCTTCCTGCATAGCTTGGTATTGTCTGCAAAAAAACATATCTTGCCTTTGTTGCTTTCCCCAATGTTGTTAATTAACATATTGAATAGGACTGGACCAGCACTGATCCCTGTGGAACCTCTCTCGTAGCTTCTCTCATCCTGGAGTGCTATATCCTTCTGGAAATGTGGCCTCCAGAACTATACACAGTATTCTACGTGAGATCCACCAGGTCATCCCTCAGGCATTGGTCTTATCTGTAGAGTATAGCCTCTGGTCGCTTGTGTGACCCCTAGTTACTCCAGTGAGGTATTTAATGGTCTCTGTCATATCCCCCTCTCCCTCCTCTTTTCCAGATATTCATATTGAGTTCCTTTAGTCTTTCCTTGTAAGGCTTTTGATGCAGTGCTCACATTATTTCATTTGCCCTCTTCTGAACCATCTCCACACTGTCTATATCCTTCAGGAGATGTGGCCTCCAGAACTGTACGCAGTATTCTAGGTGAGGTCTTACCAGCAATCTATGCAGAGGGAGCACCACTTCCCTCCTACTGCTAATGACATTTCTCCCTATGCACTCCAGCATTCCACTAGCCCTCCCAACCACTTTGTCACACTGCCTGGATACCTTAAGGTCGTTAGAGATTATTACCTCCAGGTCTCTATGCTGTTTGGTTGCTGTCAATAACACCCCCCACCCCCATTTTGCACTCTACTCTTGGATTTCTGTGCTTCAAGTGTATTGTTTTGTACTTTTTCACATTGAAATCTAGCTACCATGCCCTTTACCATTCCTTGAGTTTTCTCAGGTCTCTGCTCATTCTTTCCACCACCCTCCCCCCCTGGAGTGTCCACCCTAGTACAGATTTTGGTGTCATCCACAAAGAGGCAGACCTTCCCCTTCAGCTCATCTGAAATGTCACCTATAAAGACATAAAAGAGGCCGAGTCCCAGCACTGATCCCTGAAGCACCCCACTGGTCACTCTCCCCTCTTTGGAGTGAACTCCATTTACCATCACCCTGTGATTCCTATCCCCTAACTAGAGCTGCGCAGGATATAACATTCTGACCATGGAATGCACGCAGAATGCCCATTCTGACTCAGTGGAATTCTGCAGACTTTTCAAGAAAAATCTGCGGACGTTCACAAAACGTTAAATTTCAGTTATTTCACTACAAGTTTAACAGTGTGTGTCCAAATAACACCAAATTTGGAACGTGAACAGTACTCTATGACTTACAAGAGTGTAACAGATTTCAGAGCTGTAGATCAGTCGTAAAGGGGAAAAGTTATGGGTGGCCAAACATTTCATCAAAATTTAATTTTCAATTATTTTGAGATAATTTTAAAATTTCTTATCCAAATTTCTCCACAATATTATAATTTAGAGAAACACAAGGAATGCATATATTGCACTATGTTTTAAGTCTCAAACTTCAATGGGAGCTGAGTTATAGGTAGCCAAATAGTTTGTCAAAATTTGGATTTCTGTAATTTTAGTACAGTTTTGTTAGTATTCATTGAAATGTTACAATAATTAACAGGCATACAGGTTATCACTACATTTAAATATGTACATAGTTTAAAATTTCTAGCCTTAAATAGGATTGAGTTATAGCCTGCCAAATATGTTGCCAACATTTAAATTTCAGTTAGTTCCCTCTAATTTTAAAACTACATATCCAAATTTAACCAGAGTTAAAACATTTAAACTACTGTACCACATGGTTATTTCTGAAATCATATTTTCAGCTTTAAATGTGATTGAATTAAATGTAGTTAAACTTTCAGATTTAAAAATTTAATTTTGCAAGAATGTAAAGTACAAATTTATAAACCCCTAAAACTTTAAAACTAAAGAATGCAATACCATTAAATTTGGCAGGTTCTGAGACTCTGTGTGCCAATTTTCTTAATTGCTTGCTGTGAGGAACTGCAAAATAATACGTGTACTTAAAGTCAAATCCCATGAGCTTTTGTGAAAATTGTAGAATTTCATGAAAAATTCCACACAACTGGAATTTTCTAATTTCACTCAGCCTTATCTGGGGGATTCTAATTAGATGATGGGGTATAAAAGGCAGGTAACACAGGGGTCACCAGGTTTTGGAGTTAGATGCACAGTATCATCAAGAAATGGACAGCTGAGCTGGGTAGCACAACAGTGGTAGACCCCCAGGTTGGAGAAAGAAAGCACAGAGCGTCAACAATTCCAACCTGGATGCAGGATATTTAAGGATTACATCCAGTAAATTTATGATCCTGGGAGCCTGGTGTATATGCAAGTCTAGGACTTAGAGGTACTCAAAAATATGTAATGGGGGAAGACAATATCTTGGGCAGTTGGAAGAAAGAATTATGATTACTCCAACATGGTAGGTTGATAGCAAAAGGAGTAGGTGACTTACATTTTAAGGGAGTTTGTCACTGTAAAGAACAAAGAGGCTACCATTTGGATCAATAGTTCTACTGAGTCAATCCAGCTATGCCAGAAGAGAAGTGGGAGCGGGGATAGTCACCCAGAGAATAACAGTAGGACTGCAAACAAGCTCAGCCCAGCTTTTCAAATGAAGTAGTGATATGTGCATTGTTAATGTTAAATTATGGGGGATAATTTCTGGGGCGCTCCACATTCATGACATCATGGGTTGTATACACCTGATAGGTTGCTTGATGCACATGTGACTTGAAGAAAGTTCATCCCCCACCTGAGAGGAGGGTCTGCTCTCTTATGGTCAGTTCTTATGTGCATCAAAAACAGGTTGCAGCACACCCTAGAGCTCCAGTGTGTTTCTTGTAAAGAACACATGTTTATTATAAAGAACAACTTCATTACTAGGGTAAGAAGCCACCTGGCTAAGCCATATATTAATATTCTACAACAAAGATCAAACAAGACTACAAGAGTATGTTTCTGCAGATATGCAACTGTTTAAAATTGCAAAACTGGCAGTCTAACAGATGTTAGCACTGTGGCTTCTACTAACATCGGTTGTCTAGGAAAATGTTAGCTGAAAAATTGCCAGCACAGTATTCAAATTATGAACATTATCGTATACGGATTATTAGCTACTTGAACACCCCTGCTAGCGGTGCCAGGAACTAAAATAATGTCTGACTCACATAAATGAACACATAGGCCCAGATATTCAAACTGCGCTATAAAAGTGCGCAACAGCAGGAGCAAGCACAAGTCCACTGCGCCTATGCGCAATAAGTGCGATATTCAAACACTGCGCAGGTCAAGATACGCCTGTGGCACATAACTGAATATTGCACCAACTGCTGTATAGCGCAACCAGGGATGTGCAGTGGTGCAGTTCAGATGCACAATAGCACAACCAGGGATGCTCAGTGGAGCAGGGCAGCAGTGCAACAGCACAAACAGGGATGTGCATGGACAGGATGCAGGGGCCCACCACCCATGCTACAGATGGGTAGAGGAGCACACAGCAGAACAGACATCACCCCCCATACCCCATGCACTGCACTATCGGGGGAGATCTGGAATAACCACTGGCCCATGGATACCAGCAAGAAACCCACAGCCAGGGCATGGTGCCCCAGCACACCCCCTGGCAAGCTGTGATCGGCACACAAGGAGGTCCGACCACTCCGTGCCACACCATCCCACTAATGCAGAGCACACCCTGCACTGTGATCCACAGATGCCCTGCCCAAGAGCAGCAACCACCAGTGCAGGACACCCCATGCATGCCACCACCCCCACTGTGACAATGCAACCCTGTGCACCACAGAACCATGCAAGGCAGCCCCACCATGAGCACCTGTCAGTGGGTGGCAGCAGACAGCGATGCAATGACTGCATACAGAGTGCCACCACGCACATCCCCCCCAAGGTACAGCTGAGAGACTGACCATGTGTCGGCACACGAGGTACCCCACACGTGACAGGGCATGCCCTGGACCCCTCCACTAGTGGTACAGTGCCCTGCATGCCCTCCCAAGGACACACCCCGACCCAGCACTGGCCACAACAGCCAGCGCAGACACCCACAGTGGTGCATGGAAGCACCAGGATGCAACACAGCAGGATGCAACACAGTGCATGGACAAACACCCACCCATACCCAAGGGCACACCAACACAGGGACACAGTAGCAGGTCAACCAAGCCCCCAACGTGTGGCCACAGAAACCGTGTACACATGGCCAGCATCCCTTCATGGCACAGGAGTGCCAGCCACCCTATGCAGGCACCGTGGAGCTGTACACCACCAGCATGTGCCTGGAGCACAAGTGACAAACAGTGGAGCACATCCTCTGCAACAGACACAAGCGACAGCATGGAGGTGGGACAACAACAGAGGAGGCCACAGTGCCACCCGAGGCAGACATGCACCACACCAGTGACAGGAGGCAATCCAGCATTGTGCTGGGTACAGTGGTTGTCCAGCATGGACAGCCATCACTGACATGCCAGCAGACTGTTCAGATCACAGACATGCAAGGGTGTCAGCTGCACAGGCCATGGACGGTCTGACAGGTGCACCATGGACACAGTGTATGCACGTGAACCACTGCACACAGTCATCCAGTGCACAGGAAACAACATACAAACCACAGACAGTGACTGATAGCTACTCCCACACCATAGTCACTTCCCCAATGGACACACACACACACGCCCATGACTGCACCACCCCTGACGCCATGCACACCACTGCAGCTGAGCACCTGTAGCCTACTGCAAATCACAGACCACCACAATAGGCATAACAAAACAAATGTATATTAAAAGATAGAAAACAACTATTTACAAATATGTACAAAAGGTTGGGGGTGAGGGCCACAAACCAGGTGGGGGTGGGTAAGGGGCAGGGGTGAACAAATGGTAGAGGGAAGGAGGGGTGTGAGGGTGGGTCCAGGGGGGTAGGAGAAATCTTGGGGTGCAAAATGTTCAGCGGGAGCCCTGCTCCCCACTCTGAAGGGGCCTCCCACCATGCCTCCTTTGGACTCCTAGCTGGTCGATGCGCTGTAAAATCTTCAGGGAGGCCCTGGCCACTTGCAGTATCTCCTGCAGCACCTTCTCAATGTTCTGCAACTGCCGTCCACCTAGGACAAGGGAGAGCAGAGTCAATAGGTGTGAATGCACAGCCCCCTGCCACCCACCCACAGTTCATGGCATATGGCCATGGGACATGCCTCTGTGATGGTGTGCGACCACCCACAGTGATCATGTCTACAAGACCTGCCCACCCAGGCGCACACAGCCATGTGGACCACTGCACACACCCACCGCCCAAGTCCCACACAGCACCACCGTGGCTGTACAGTGACATGGCTATACAGTGCGAAGGCAGTGGCACAGCCATGTACCCGGTGCACACATGGACCACCATCGACGTACTCCCAGACATGCAGTGCCACTGGACAGTGCTGACTGTACCATATTGCGTACATGGCAGTGGTGTCAATGGATGGTGGCCATGCCCCACTGCCCACACTGTTACACAGCATGCACAAAAAATCCTCGATGTAGGGCACTAACCATCATTAGGCTGGTACTGGTGCTCAGCTGGTATGGTTGCTCTTGCATTCTAACATACCTCACGCAGCAGCCACCCCTCCCTGGCACGCCGGCGCACCCCAGGGCCTAGGGTGAAACATGGAGAGAGGAACATCAGTACAATCCGGTAGCAAAGGCTCCCCCCGGGTGTGTGCGATCCCACACAGCCATACCCATCTGCCCCCACCCCTATACCATCACCACAGCCCACACTGGATGGCTCCCCCCATGTGCTGAACACATGCCACCACAATACCTGTATGGACATAAACAGTGTATGGATGGGGCACCTACCTGGCCGTGGAACCGCACCCCTCCTGGCATGTGCCTGCAGGCAGGCAAGCCTGTCTGGGTCCCTACGCTGCAGGTCCCCATACTGCACTGCTCTACCATGCGCTGGATGTCTGTCACCTCCTCCAGGGCCACTGCCACCTCCTCCTGCATGGCACTCCTGGCCCTGTCCAGGGGTGCCTCCCCAAAGAGAGCAGCAGCATGGGGCTCAACCAGGGACACTAGGTTAGCCAGTTTGACCTGGCTCCAGATTGGTGCTCATCTCCGTGCCATCTTACAAGCACTGATTATCAAAATGACGCTCTGTAGCGCACGTCTGCCACATGCGGATACAGTGCGGTACTGCATTGCCATTCCCCATCGCGCTGTCACCGAACAGCGTGATAGAGGTGCACCCATGCGGATGCATGGCACCTAGGGGGCAAAGGTCAGCACAGGGTCAGGGGTCCCTCGTGCATGGACTGCCACAGCGCGATTGGTACTCACCGAGTGTAGCACGGTAGGGCACCCATGTGGCACATCATGTAGTGGCCTACCATGCTGTGGCTGCACGGCGCCACAGTCCAAGAGCATCATACATGTGAACAGTGCAGTAGCACCACTGGCACAATGGTGGCCATGCCCTGCACTGCCTCCCGTGCACAGCACGTCAGCAGCACAGCAGGCGTCAGCATCTGCACCCCGGGCATGTGCTGTTCGGTGTCCACTGCGCACGTCACAGAACTGAGCCCTTGCCTGAGCACATTCAACACAATTGCGCAAGGTGCAACAGAGCGATATTCAGCTGGCATATGCAAATCAGCTCATCAGCGATTCAATGGCACAGCTACTGCATTAGCATCCACTTAAAATTGCGCCTTGCCTCATTTGCATGTGTTGCGCTATATAAATGTGACATTGGGCTGCAGAGGCCATAGTCTGGTATTGCAGTCAATTGTGGTGAATTACATGCTGTTTGGGAGTGTGGACTGTGGTGTGTGGGAGATGCATGGGACTGCTCAGTCAGAGATAACACCTGTCATTCCCACAGGATCAATGATGACTGAACGTGAGGAGGAGGAGGAGGAACAGAGACATGGGAGGAAGAGGAGGCCAAACTTCACCAAGGCAGAAACAGATGCCCGGTTTGAGGCCTACCTTGACCAGGAGCCGCTGCTCAGTGGACAGTGGGGAACACCACAGGCCCATGCTGCTGCTTGGGGAGAGGTGGTGCGTGCCATCAACCAGCATGGCAGCCACCAGTGATCCATGCAGGAGTGCAAGAAGAAGGTGGGCAGAGACAAGAGGAGGAGGATTAAGGATAAGGTGGCTGCCATCAGGGCAGCACAGGCTATGACTGGTGGGGGACAGCCAGCCGTGCAATGCCTGACCCCACAGGAAAAGCAAGTTGCTGGCAGCATGCGTCATTGTGCCATCGAGGGTGTTCCAGGTGGTGGATTCCAGATGGGTGGTAGCCTGTCACTGCATGGTAGGTCCTGATCTGTCACTGAGGGGGGAATGCCACAGGGTAGGGAAAATATATTAATGCTACTGTGTTCCCTTACAGCTTCTGAACATCTACATGGGTCAGTGGTGGTGGGCTCGTCCACTGAGGGTGATACCCTAGACACAGAGGAAGGCCCATCCACCTCCACAGGTGTCCGAGGGTCAGGATGACAGTGGGCCCACCTGGCTGTCTGGACTGATGTTGGTGGAGCAGGTGCGGAGGAGGCCCTACCCGTGCCCCAGCGTGACAGCATCCAGGGATGCCAGCATGCTGAGACTCGGACTGGTGCTGGATCCATCACTGATGATGATGGAGCTCACATCATGGACAGTGATACGTGTGGGCCGCAGGATGGCCACACAGCAGGTTACAGCACAGGCATAACCATGCTTGGTGCCGCCATGGAGGCCTGCATGACATCACAGTCCCAGCCTGTGCCTGTTTGCACCAGTGGGGCAGCACTGGTATGTGTCCAGGACAGTGGGGCTGTTGCACTGCTGAGCCCTGAAGAGCGGCAGCCAGAGGGGCAGTGTCAGCAGTCAGCCAATGGCCATGGGGGACAGTGTCATGGGCAGCATCAGTGTACTGCCTGTGGACATGCCCAGGCATGGCCCTGGCGTGCAGCACCCAACCTCAAGGGGTGCTGCCCATCACAGCTACGAACACCATGAGGGACAGCATGCCGATCAGGCGGATGACCTCTTAGGTGAGCACACCCGCATACTCCATGATTCAGTGGATCAGCAGTTGCGGCTCGTGATGGTGGTGGATGCACTCAGTGCAGTCCTGCACCAGGCAGAGGAGCGGCGCAGCAGGGACACCGGTCTACTCCTGGCAAGGATGGACTGGATGTGGGAGGATGTGACCGCCGCTATTGACAGGCAGACACAGACAATCACAGCTGTCATGGCCACAATGGGCCCACAGTTATTTGCCCATGTGTCGCAGACACGGCGCAGTGCAATGTCCACCCCCCATTCCCGGCATCATGTGACACCCTCCTTGTTGACACCGGGTTCAGCTGTGGACATCCCAAGCATGCCTGGTGCAGGCATGTTCGGTGAGCCACAGACCCCTGCTTGAGAACGGTTGCGTTCACGTAGCAGAACCCTTGGGGGACTGTCGTTGCCACCCCATGAGGCCATTAGTCAGCCTGTCACTGCTGGCGGGTCTCGGCAGGGCTGCCCATGCATCCGTGGTGGCCATGGCACTGTGCTGCGTGATTGGTCTGTCTCCCATCATGGCTACTGTCTGACGCTGCCCTGTGTGCAGTGTGTTGTTCAACGTGCAATGCACGGGTGTGGTACCTGGCCCTGCACACACACCTGCGTTCCATCTGCACACCCTCCCGGCTGCTGGCCACTGTGGTGTGTGCATGATGATGCCTGCATTGCAATGTCCACCACTGTGCAATGGTGCCCAGTGTCTGTCACACACACAATGACAGGCACTGGGCATGGTGGTCTGTGGATGTGTGTGTGGCTAGGGGTGGCGGTTGGGGTCGGCATGCCTCCTACCCTTTGTGCTTGTCTTGGGTGTGTGTGTGTGTGTGTGTGTGTGTGTGTGTGTGTGTGTGTGTGTGACCATGTACCATGTTAGACCTTACCCATCCCTGATGGTGTGTGCGGTTCCATGCTCAGCCAATTCCCTTTATGACATGCACCCCTGGGGTTTGTCCATGCATGTTTGTGGGTTGTGCCCTTGCCATTGGTGGTTGCACATGGCCCCATGACTTACCTGGGTTGGTTGAAGTGCTCCTCTGTGATGGTGTCCCAGTGCAGCTGCGCCATCTGGATCAGTCGGGGATCCCTTCGACCAAGGGGGGGCTGAACATCACCATCTGCACCAGCGTCCTCATCGTCCCCATCGCTAGCCCCCTTTTCAACCTGTACAGCTATCCCACAGTCATTGGCCATGTTGTGCAGGATGCAATAGGCCAGGAATAGCCCACAGGCCTTTGACGGGCTGTACTGTAGGGCACCGCCAGACATGTCCAGGCAACAGAAACGTGCCTTCAGCATCCCGAACACCCGCTCTATGACATTGCATGTGGTGGCATGTGCCTCATTGTAGTGTTGCTGTGATGGGGTCACGGGCCGCTGGTATGGTGTGAGCAGCCATGGACGTAGTGGGTAGCCACTGTCACCTGTGTGTAGAGGGTGGACATTAGTTTGGTGATCAGCGTCGCCCTGCCATGGGCCAGCTAGGCCAGTTCCCATGTCACCTCTGACTATGCCCCTCCCACGATCCATGTCTTTCTGCATGATTTACATTCTCACCCACTAGGTGGCCAGTGGGGATGTCCCCACTCTTGAACCTGTGGCACAGTGCAGACTGGTGCCAGATGAAGGCATCATGTGCTCCCCCAGGGTGTGTGGCACAGACATTGGCTATGCATCCCCTAGCATCGCACACCACTTGGCAGTTGATGCTTGCATAGCCCTTCCAATTTATGTATGCTGCACCTTCGGGGCCAGGTGGTGTGCGGATGGCCACATGGGTGCAGTCAATGGCCCCGAGCACGCCAGGCATACATGCTACCCTGTGGAACTCTTGTATGTGTGCTGTGCACTCCGCCGGTGTGCTGGAGAAATGGATGTACTCTGCAGCATGTGGCAGCAATGCACTGAGGAATTGTGTGAGTAGGCGTGATGCGGCCGACTGGGTTATGCCTCTTGTGTCCACTGTTGGTCTCTGGAAGGTACCCGTGGTGAGCAGGCACATGACAGCTGTCACTTTTGTCTCCACTGACAGAGCAGGGCTCCGTCGTGTGGGTGCCTGCATCACATCACTGCAAAGCTCACAGAGCTGCCTCAGGATTTTCCGGTTCAGGCGGTACCGGCCCACTATCTCGGTGTCACTGTATAGCTTGAAGCTGGTGCAGACTCGGTACTGCCTGTTGGGGGCATACCGCCAACAGGCCCTTCCACGGCCGCGCCCCCCTGCTGCCTACCTTCTCACACCCCTCATTTCTGCCTCCATCTGAATGGTGGCACTGGCCATGTCCCTGGCTTGTGTTACCCCCCCGGCAGCTGTATTCCCATTCCCCACAATGTCCTTTCTGCTACTCCCCCTGCACTGGAACACCTCCCAGAATGGACGTCCTTCCCACTGTCAGTGCCCTCAGTCCAATGTGGCACTTCCCCTTTCCTCCTGCACAGTGGCACAGGCCCCCCACTCCTTCCCTGTTCCTGGTGGTTTCCAGGTGCTTTGTCCTGCTCCTGCCCTGTCCTGCTCACAGCTACTGTGTGCCTGGTTGCTGTCAGCTAGCTCCCACATCTGGCTTTCCTGTAGCGTTCTTTCATCTCTCTCTTGTTCCTTTTTATTTTGGATCATTTCCACTATCGTGCAACTTCCGTTTGCTCCCCTATTGCGCATAGCGCATGCTGTTGAATATCGCACTGCGCCATTTATTCATGGCTCCTCCCCCTTCAGTTGCGCATGCTTTCATTACCATTGCGCTCTTGCGCATTGTGATTTGGGGGGGTGCAGCTGCCTCCTGCTGAATATCGCACAATGGCGCATTTTCGGACATGTGCTGGCGCATCCCTGTTGCGCATGGTGCAACCCTTATGAATATGTGAGCCATAATCTAAACAATGATTTACAGGAGGTAATATAATAAATAATCAACCTGGTTCCTCTGACAGTGGTTCCTGAGTTGTATTAATCACCAACAAGAATCTGGTGACCCTGCTAGCCTCACTAACTTGTAAAAAGGTACTATCAACTCACTCAGAAAAGTTTCCTTGCACTGGAAAGTGCTTAAAATGCCTGAGCTGGATTCAGATATTACTGGAATTCAGTGGCACTAAATAAAAGCACCTGTGACCACTATGTGCTATTTTCCACCCAAAAACAGTCCCACAGAGAAAAGGAAGCTCTATGGACCAAAATGGAGCCATCCAAAAGTTATTTTATGGCCCCAGTTTCTCAAACTATCTCAGCAGCATGACCATCCCCCCTTCTTCTTCCTAGTTTACAAATCTCCTGATACATGAGAGCTGCAAGCTGACTGGCTCTCAGCTCTCTCAAGATTTCGGCCACCATCTTAGATGAGGATAAACAAACAAGATTTGACTAAACCCAACATATCTTGCAGTGGAGAATGGAGCTAGCAATTGCTACAGCTTCTCTAGGCAAAGTACCCTAACTTTTAACACTGACCATGAGAGAGAGAGAGAGCGAGAGAGAGAGAACTGAAGAAACATGTTTTACAGAACAAAAAATGCTTCTGCCCCAAACTGTGTCTCATTACACAAGCAGCATGTAGATGATCCTTCACTCAGCTCACCACAGCCTAGGCAAGGATTAGCTAAAGCATTCTCCCCCCCCCCACTCCTCCCCCCAGGCACATGCCCACATTATCCCAGAGATAACCAGTGCATACAAAAAGGCGCCAAAAATGATACACAGCACTGTACTATATTGGGTCAACATACAAGAAGGTTTGATTAAAATAACTTTTTGGGAAATAGTGAACTTTAATAGTCATTTCTTTCACTAATATTCTGTTGTGTTTTCTCTCTTAAAGGCACAATCACATATTAATTAAGGAGCTGCTACTATGTACTGCATATGACAAATGTAATGCATACCAATGTGAATGCATGATGTTGCCCTAGTAATTTAATAAAAAAGGATTGAACAAGATAATTTATTACATTTTTGAAATTTAAAGGATGCTAAATTTAAAGGATGCTAACAGAGCCATGTATTGTCTAAGATCTGTCACAGATGACCAAACAGCCACAGTTACTTGGAAACCCCTACCAGCGGTCCCAGGAGTTCAGTACATCAGGGGCTACAACATAATTAAAGGCTCTCATTCCTTACTTGAGCATATATGCTGAGTTCCCCTACATGCTGTTCAGAACAAGCATACCACCTTACTAAGATGCCTGATGACATAGAGCCCTTTGAGCGGCTCCAGAGTCTATACATCGTTAAATGAGCAAGTGGCCACCTTAAAATGTCTGGAGTACCCTGCCAGCATCCCAGACTTCTAAAATACTAAGTAATGTGCCACAGTTTATTGACTTTGCTGCTTAACAAAAGATTTGAAGTTACGAGGGAAGCTGGGGGAGTGGACTGCTGAGGTCATTGAAGGGGTGGGAACTCCCATTTAAATCTGCGCACTGCTCACTGTGAAATCAACTAAGGAGCAGCTGTTTCTCCCTAAGCTGTGTTCCCCCTGGCGTGAGAGTGAAGGATTCCATTTGCAAAAGAGCCCAGAGTGAGAGTCTGAGTGTTCTTTGTACTGTTTATTGACTATGCTGCTTAACAAAAGATCTGAAGTTACGAGGGAAGCTGGGGGAGTGGACTGCTGAGGTCACTGAAGGGGCGGGAACTCCCGTTTAAATCTGCGCGCTGCTCGCTAGCGTGAGCGATAGTGAGTGGCGCGAGCGCCACTCATCCACAGAAACTGCTGGTTTGGTGTAAGTAAGGGAGGTTAACTGTGTTCTGCTAAATTATATTAAAGTACCTATTTATAGTGCTTAGTTTAATATTGGGGTTGCTTGATAACTTAAATTAATGGTTTCTTTTAGGTTTATCTGTATTATATACAGAACAGACATTCAAGTTAAATTATTTGGAAATTTATTGTATAAATTGAAATTGAAATTACGATAGTGCTTATTTTAATTGGGTTGTAGTAATATAAGATATTAGGAGCATTTATACATAACTTTGTTGTATGGTGTTAATTCTGTGTTTGATTCTGAAAATGTTGCTGTTCCAGCTAGGGATTTTGTGCCTGGTGGGTGGTTATATGTCTCCCCCTGCTCCAAGGAGTACTCTGAGTGATAACGACTGCTCATTGATTTTTTGGAGTGACTGGCTGCAGGGGGATACATTGAGCATAATTACTAGGGGGAATCAATTAAGTAATCATATAATTTGTTCGGGTATGTTGACTGACTGTCTGGAATCTGATTTAATTAAGTGGACCTCGATATACAAAGGTCTATTGGTAGGTGGGGGACAAAATACAGTGTATCTGGACCATCTTACAGTTAATTATATTAAGAAAACATTTTTGAAAGTACAGTTATGTAAAGTTTGTAAGATGGTGGTAATGATTAGTTTGATTGTAAGTGGGGATATTCATCCAAACCCAGGACCTTATACTAATTTGGAATTGGTAACTTTTAACTCTGGTGATGTATTGAATTCCGACTTAACAGCTAATATTTTGAAAAAAGATGGGACGTGTGTGGTACATATTAATATCTGCAGTTTATTAAGTAAAATTGACCATCTAAGGGAATGGACTATAAAATATAGCCCTGAAGTAATTATAATCACAGAATTATAGCTGTCCGATGAGATCCCTGATAATTTGGTGTATATGGATGGTTATAATTTATGGAGGAAAGATCAAACAAAGAGGGCGAGTGGAGTTATTATTTATGCACTTAGTTCCTTGGATGTATCTATAGTTAGTTGTCAACAGGACTGGTGTGGTTCTGAAGTTCTTCCATTATTATTTAATTTTCCATTTAATAAACATTTATTGTTATTAGGTATGTATCATCCCCCAAAAGCCAGTACTGAAGTGTTCCAAGTTTTGCAGGATTTTTTGGGAAATTATTTAAATGGATGTGAGATTATGTTAATTGGGGATTTAAATGTTGATTGGAAAAATGTAGATAGTAGTCATAGTAGTGTTGAGATGAATAATATTCTAAGTATGACCCAGTTAATTACAGAGGTAACTAGAGTCAATACTAAACAACCACTTTCCTCTACAGTATTGGATTTATTATTTACTATGGATCCAGATAAGTTTGTTGCTAGTGGTGTTCTTCCAGATTCCTTTTCGGACCACCGGATGATATATGGTATTAGAAATCAAAAGAAACCAAGGAAATCAGTAAAAACAGTTCACTATAGATCATTTAAACATTTTGATTATATAAATTTGATGTTAGAGTTGGATGAATTTAATTGGGAAAAGTTAGATCTAGTCCCTACAGTTGCTGATGCCTGGATGATGTTTCAGGAAGATTTCTTGACAATTTGTAACAGGCATGCTCCACCTAAAATTAGGAAGACTAAGTTTAATAATGCCTCCTGGTATAATTCCTACTTATTTAAAATCAAGAAAAAACGGGATAGGGCATGGAAGGTGGCTAAATTTACAAAAATTGATGGCGACTGGGTGAAGTATAAACAGATGCGGAATTATTATAATTGTGAACTCAAGAGGGTTAAAAATGATTACTACAATAGGGAACTAAATACTAATTTGACTGATGATCCGAGGAAATTTTTGGCAAGTTTTAAAAAAGGCGAAAGGAGAACAACAATTGGATTACCCTGAGAAATTTGAAATTGGGAAGGTCAAAGTTCTATGGGCCCACAGGTTGTGGATGGTTTTAATGAACATTTCACAACCATGGGCACAAAAGCCTTATTACAAGGCAAGACTAGTCTTTCCCCCTTAAACTTTCAAAATAAAATTACTGAAGCTGTCCCTGTACAGGACAAGGAGTTTGAGTTTGAATTAATATCCCCATTAGAAACACAAAATGCATTACTTAAAATTAATGTTAGGAAGGCTGGTGGGTTAGATGAGATCCCCAATATTCTATTGAAATATGCTGCCCCAGTTATTTCATATCCTTTGACTAATATTTTCAATATGTCCCTCATAAGTGGGGAAATTACTGAAATGTGGAAAATGGCTAGAGTCATTCCCGTCTTTAAAAATAGATCCAGGTCTTTAATGGAGAACTATAGGCCTATATCATTACTTCCAATAGTAGCCAAGGTGTTTGAAAAATTGATAGCTAGACAATTACAAATTTATCTGGAAAACAGTAAGCTGATTAAGAAATTTCAATCTGGCTTCAGGTCTATGCATGGCACAACTTCTGCTCTGTTGAAGGTTACTGGGGATATTGTTGGTGCTCTGGACAGGGGGATGTCAGTGGGGGCAATTTTTGTAGCTCTATCTAGGGCATTTGATACCCTGGACCACGACATCCTCCTGTCCAGACTACCTGCTTTGGGTGTCTCGTCAAGGGTGATTGGGTGGTTGGATGCTTATTTGACTGGTAGGAAACAAATGGTCTCAATAAATGGGTGGGGATCTGGTTTTAGGGTGATAACTTCTGAAGTACCCCAATGATCCATTTTGGGTCCAATATTATTTAATTTATGCATGAATGATTTAGTTATAACTAGTCCTGATGTACAATGCCATCTATATGCAGATGACACCATTATCTATGTGAAGGGATTATCAATAATGCAGATAGAACTTACTCTTCAAAAAGCATTTGATGAGCTTCAGTTATTTTATAATGAATCCAAACTTGCCCTTAATCCAAAAAAATCTCAGGTATTATTGTTTTCTAGGGAAAATAAAGAGACCTATTCTGAGTTGGGTTTGAATATAGTGACTGTGGATAACACTGCTCTTGAACAAGTGCAGTGTTATAGATATTTAGGAATGTATTTGGATAGATCATTAAGTTGGATTTTTCATACAGATTGTACAAGTAAAAAAGTTAGTAGACGTTTGGGTGCACTTTATAGAATTAGAAATTGTATGGACGTTAGAGTAAGGAAGCAAGTAGCTATGGCTACGTTGATTCCTCTGTTGGATTATGGGGATATTATTTATATAGGGGCAACTTTAACCCAGTTAGCTAAAATAGACATTTTCTTTAATAAGATAGCTAGGTTTATTTTGGATGTGCCTAAGAGAACCCATAGAAGAGAGTTGTATCAGTCTTTGAACTGGATGAGTCCTCACGATAGAAGGAAATTCCATGTCTTGACATATATGGCCAAATCAGTTAGGGGTGAAGTACCGGAGTATATTACTGATGAATTTCAGGTTAGGATATCTAGGGGAGGTCTACGCTCTGCAGAGGGTATGGAATATGTCTTGCCCAGAAGAAGGACAGATTTGGGTAGAGAACATTTTTTCTATTTGGGTCCTAATATATGGAATTCATTGCCAACCCATCTTAGGCCAATTGGTTCTAGTCCTAATTTAGGAGAAATAAAAAGTTGGTTTAAATCTGAAGCTGATAAAAGGTTGAATGTTGAGTAATTGTGTATATTATGCCCCATGTACATTGTAAAGTTGCACTTTATGACTGGGAATGTGTGTGATGTATATGTAGTTTATTTGTTTGTAAGTTATATATTGTGGTGTTATTTTAAGTATTGCTGTATGTTATATTGTGATATATTTTATACGAAAATGTTAATATGAATAGAAACATAGAAACATAGAAGTTGACGGCAGATAAGGACCGCAAGGCCCATCCAGTCTGCCCATTTCTTTTTCTACCTTATAAATGTGCCATCGGCCTTTGCTCTGTCAGTGACCTATCTATTCATAGTCATTTGTATTGCTCCCTTATGCCTATCCCATGCCTGTTTGAAGCCCTGCACTGTATTCATAGCCACCACTTCTTGTGGTAAGCCATTCCATGCATCCACCACCCTTTCTGTGAAAAAGAATTTCCTCACATTCCTCCTTAATCGGCCTCCCTCTAATCTCATGCTGTGTCCTCTTGTCCTGCTATTTTTCTTATATTTAAACATGTTAGACTCTTTCACCTTGTTTATGCCCTTAAGGTGTTTGAATACCTCAATCATATCACCTCTCTCCCTCCTTTGCTCAAGGGTATACATATTGAGCTCCGTTAATCTGTCCTCATATGTCTTCTGATGCAGTCCCTGCACCATTTGGTTGCCCTTCTCTGGACTGCCTCAATTTGGTTAATGTCCTTGTGAAGTGTGGCCTCCAATACTGCACGCAGTCCAGATGGGGCCTAACCAATGTCTTGTACAGAGGATTATTACCTCCTCTACGAACTTGTGATACCCCTACTAATACACCCTAACACCCCTAGCCTTACCTACTGTTTAGAGGTCTGCTTGGATGATTTTAGGTCATCAGTGATGATGATGCCCAAGTCTCTTTCTTCCTTTGTGACTGCTAGCAACTCCCTCCCAGCCTATAAGTGGCTTCAGGGTTTCTCTTCCTATGTGCATGATTTTGCACTTCTTGCATTAAATCCCAGTTGCCACTCTTCTGACCATTCTGCTAGTTTATCCAGATCTCTTCTCATTCTGCCCACCCATCTGGCTCATCTACTCTGTTGCAGATCTTGGTGTCATCTGCAAACAGACAAGCTTACCTCTAGTCCATCTGCAAGGTCACTAATGAAGATGTTGAATAGGACTGGCCTCAGGACTGATCCCTGAGTACCCCACTTGTGACTTGCATCTCTTCTGACTGTATACCATTTACCACCACTCTCTGTTTTCTGCCCGTCAACCAGTTTGCCACCCAGTTGACCAACTTCTGACCCACCCCGAGCCTACCCAGCTTATTTATCAATCTTCTATGTGGAACAGTGTCAAAAGCTTTGCTGAAGTCAAGGTAGTCGACATCAACTGTCTGTATTAAGGACCTCACTGGAAATGAGCTTGTCTCAGTTGAGTTTCTTATTCTTTTGCTTGCCAATTGAATAAAATTTTTTACTACTACTACTACAGTTCACCATTACAAGCATAGTAGCACTTGAAGTACTCACTCAAGACATCACTACACAACAGTCTCTGAAGCATTTCTCTGTCCCTCTGTGCCTCACCTCAAAAGGACATGTTCCCTAGACTTTTTTATGGCACATTATGTCTTTTAAACTCCCCACCTGCTTCTATCAAAAGGTAGAGGGAACTCCTCTATCATCTACCTGGCCAAAACTCCATAAACAAGTAGGTCTCATGAGGAGGAGGAGCACTGAGAAACTAACCTAACTCGCCTATCCAGATCGGCAGTCGCAGGAAAGAATATCGTGAGACTTGTTGCTGTGATCTCGGAAAAGCTCTCTACTCACTCCTTACCCATGCGGATTGAGGGTGTAGGTGGCTGCCAGACAGGAGATTGACTGAGAGTCACTGCTGCCATCTTATGGAAAGTGCAACTACGCTCATAAACATTCAATCAGTACAGAGGGCATTTGTTAAAAGCACCAACCGATCTGCAACAGCAGACCACAATGTGAATAACTTGAATATAAGGGCATCAATTTGAAAATCAATTAACAATAGGGAAAATACATTGGGGGCAGCACTATTACCACAGCTATGGGCAAGGCAGCATAACACTGAGTCCCTCACTCACTCTAACCTTATTAAAGGGACAGTGCACACTTCAATGCACAGGCACAGCAATAGCCTGTACAGTGCAAAACATTATTGATTACTGTGCAGGGGAAGAATTAAGGGAAATAAAATGGCCAAAACAAAGAACTGCAGCTGAACCAAGGTTGCAGCACACCCTACACCTCCAGCATATTTAACCAAATCTAGAGGGAAATGTAAGACTCATAATATTTCAGTATAAGCCATATATACAAAAATTATTGGACGATTGTGACTAAATACAGGATGCTATCAAAATCCAGTATTCTGGTTATCAGTTTGTGCTTATACCACTAGAATATACCAGACAAAAAGTATAGAAAACTAATGCATGATGTATAGCTTCTGAGTATATCACAATAGACAGGGTAACACATTACACATTGGTTAACAAGGCTTTTAAGTAGAACAGTGCAAGTTACAAGTAAGGAGACTGACTACCTGGAAGCCCTTGCTAGTGGTTCCAGGAGCAAACGATCATAAAGTATACACTAGCCCTTATAATGTAAGGAAATTGACTACCTGGATTCCTCTGCTAGCGGTTCCAGGAGCAACATCCATAAAGTATCCACTGGGCCTTATAATGTAAGGAGATTTGACTACCTGGATACTCCTGCAAGCAGTTCCAGGAGCAAACCTCTATAAAGTATCTACTGGGCCTTAAAATGTAAGGAGATTTGACTACCTGGATACCCCTGCTAGTGGTTTCAGGAGCAAATGTCCATAAATTATCCATTGGGCCTTATAATGTAATCAGATTTGACTACCTGGATACCCCTGCTAGCGGTTACATTAGCAAACACTTCCCAAAAAAAAAAAAGGCTCATCAATTTACCCATACAAGGACAGCAAGGCAAGTCTCAACCTGGCACCCCTTACAGCAGTGTCTGAGTGCAGGAAAGTGGCCTTACCTCCATTTCAGATATCCCAGTCTTGGTGGCATGTCACCATTCAAATGGCCTTTAGCTCCATAATGGAACCCAACCGAAACGCTGCTTTCCGCGACCTCCACACTACCGTTGTACGCCATACAGGGTATTTAAGGCTGCAAACCAACATGCAGCTGGCCAAATGTTTCTTTTTGGCCCCCAGGTCTGTATTAATGCCCAAACATCTCACGCCTCTCCTCCTCGTCTCTTCCGGTCTGAGATCTCACTCAGCATGGGAGCAGCCTTTTGATTGCCTCCCAACGCTTGCAAGACCTTGGATGCCATCTTTCTGAAGGGCAAAACAGCAGGATCTCGCTATTGCGGAGATCCTGCAATAACTACCGCCTATGCCCCCAACACGCTGAAATACAGCAACATTTCAAAACTAAGTGGAAACAGGAGACAGACTGTTCGGTTAAGGTCTAGAAAGATACTTCAAGGGAGAAGAAGATAAGATACCAAATACCAATCAAACAGATTCACTTATCTGCCAGTTAGACAAACATACCATTCTCATTCCTTTTGAGACAAGACAGGGGCAATTACAACTACAGGCAGCCATACCCACAAAAAACATATCATCCAATATCGAGTAGAAGGGTTCCCAAGCAAGGTAGAGGAAACGACTTCCCCAGCAGAACCCAGTTGAAACAACTACTATTGCTACAAGCAATACCAAAACATTCCAGTCGGTGACCAAGCACTACTCTTCATGCAAGCATAGGAGCAAACTACACAAGACAGGTGGGTCCTACAAGTAATAAGACTAGGATGTGTGATACAACTTTCTTGCATACCAACAAAGAACATTCTAGTCCTATTCCCTGTGCCGAAAAACATGTTACCCCGACACAAGTTCAAACAGTACTGACAGACTTGCTGCACAACAAGACCATAGACAGAGTAACACATTACAAACAAACATTTGTCAATGCCGAATGTTTGCTTGCTGGCATTGGCAGTGGTAGTGTAGAAGTTACAGAGCTGTGTAATAGGAATGGCAGTGAAGTATTGAACTGAAGCCTGCAGAGAGTGGCAGGCATTGGGGTGTGCGTTTGGGTCGTCAGGCATAACGGCCAAGCCATTTCACCACACCCCACCCTGCAGACACTGACAAGTGTCACGGTGTTCCTTGGGGTCTTTGGCCCTTATGCGCACCCCATTTCATTCGGAAATATGGTGAGATGGGTGCAATATAGGAGAATGGGGTGAAGTTTGGGGACGAAGAGTCCAAGGCATACCTTGATGCCTCTCACTGACTGCAGTGTGTGGAATGGTATGAGCATCACAGGCAAGAATCCCAAGTCACACCCCTGATGCATGTCATTCTCTACAGGGTTGGGCGTTATAGTTGGAAACCCTAATAACTCAGGCATTCATTGGTATTTTCACTCCAAATCTTCAACATGTTTGTTTTGTGACCCCACCTCATGAACAGGGGGAATATCACTTTGTTAGCCAAAAGCTGCTTATGCACAGTGACTACGGCATTTAGCACCACAGGTGCAAAAACATTCTGAACAGGATGTAAAAAATGACAGCTGTACTGTTCATGGGGAGGTGTAAAAAATGGCAGTGTTGCAAATCTGTACTAAAAATAGTAAAAAAAATGGTGAAGTCACGAGTGTACATAGAAACTGTGCAATGCACACCCATAATATAATTAGGTTGGTGATTTTTTACAGCAGATTGTCAACTCAGCCATTTTGGTGCCTCCAATCATGAACAGTGTCACTGTGTTTTTCTTTATCTGTGCTGAACAATGATTTCCCACAGCGACCACGCATCTCTGCACTGAAACTGTGAAAACACACTTCAGCCATGTTGTGAAAAATGACAGCTGTAATATACATATGGAAGTGTGGAAAAATGTCACTGGTGAAAATCTGGACTGAAAATATTACAAAGTCATGAAGTAACAAGGGTGCATGTAAACTGCGCAATGCTCACTCGTATCACAGTCATTTTATGGACTTTTGTCACCAAATTTTCAACATAGCCATTTTAAGACCTCTGCTCACGAACAGTGTAACTGTGATTTTCTTAATCTGTCCTAAACATTGCTTTCGCACACCAACAGCACCATTGTGCACTACATGTGCGAAAACACATTTTGGGCGACATATGAAAAATTGCAGCTGTACTGTTCATAAGGAAGTGTAATAAAATGGCAATGTTGAAAATCTGGAGTGAAAAAATAGAAAATTTGCGAACTTAGAAGCGTGCGTAGGAACTGTACAACGCACGCTCGTAAAACAGTCATTTTTTAGAATTTTTTCACCAAATTTTCAACATAGCCATTTTAAGACCTCTGCTCATGAACAGTGTCAGTGTGATTTTCTTAATCTGTCCCATACATTGATTTCGCATACCGACTGCCATTGTGCGCTACATGGGCAGAAACATGTTTTAGGTGAGATGTGAAAAATGACAGCTGTACTACTCATAAGAAGGTGTGGCAAAATGGCAATGTTGCAAATCTGGAGTGAAAATATTGAAAATTCACAAACTTACGAGCGTGCATAGGAACTGTACAATGCGCTCTCATAAAACAGTCATTTTTTGGAATTTTTTCACCAAATTTTCAACATAGGCATTTTAAGACCTTTGCTCATGAACGGTGTCACTGTGATTTTTTAATTTATCCCGCACATTGATTTTGCACACCGACTGCGCCATTGTGCACTACATGGGCGGAAACAAGTTTTGGGTGAGATGTGAAAAATGACAGCTGCACTACTCATAAGAAGGTGTGTCAAAATGACAATGTTGGAAATCTGGAGTGAAAATATTGAAAATTCACGAACTTACGAGCGTGCATAGGAACTGTACAACGCACGCTCATAAAACAGTCACTTTTGGAATTTTTTCACCAAATTTTCAACATAGCCATTTTAACACCTCACCTCATGAACAGCGTCACTGTGATTTTCTTAATTTGTCCCGTACATTGATCTTGCACACCGACTGCGCCATTGTACGCTACATGGGCGGAAACACATTTTGGGTGAGATGTGAAAAATGGCAGCTGTACTACTCATAAGAAGGTGTGGTAAAATGGCAATGTTGAAAATCTGGTGAAAATATTGAAAATTAGCGACCTTCACGAGCGTGCATAGGAACTTCCGCATACGCATCGTAAAAACAGTCATTTTGAGGAATTTTTTCACCAAATTTTCAACACAGCCATTTTAAGACCTCTGCTCATGAACATTGTCACTGTGATTTTCTTAATTTGTCCCGTACATTGATTTCGCACACCAACTGCGCCATTGTGCGCTACATGGTGGAAACACATTTTGGGTGAGATGTGAAAATGACAACTATACTACTCATAAGAAGGTGTGGTAAAATGGCAATGTTGAAAATCTGGAGTGAAAATATTGAAAATTCACGAACTTACGAGCCTGCGTAGGAACTGCGCAATGCGCGCTCGTAAAACAGTCATTTTTTGGAATTTTGGCACAAATTTTCAACATGGGGTTTGGGATCCTTCTCATGAATGATGTCACTGTCATGGTGTTATTCAGGCCGAAGGGTGATTTCACGCGGTGACTGCGAAATCACCCTCCGGGCCCGATCGCCATGACAATAACATCATTCATGAGGTAAAAACCATATTAATCTGGTGCAAAATTCCCAAAAATACCTGAGATATGCAACAAAGTTGAAACCCCACTATCTAGCCCATTATACAGCTTACCGGCATTTCCTCAGTTCGCGGTCGGCTTTGAAGAGTGCAGACGTGTTCCCGGTCCACCGAAGATCGTCGCGCCGGAGTCCGGAGGTAAGTATGGGGTGGGGGTGTGGGGAGGCTGGGTGCGCAGTGGGTGGAGTGCGGGTTGTGGGAGGGGCGGAGACTACGTGGGACCGTTTTTCTTTACAGGTAAAACGGACAACATGGGACATTTGCCATGCTGGGGTGGGCTCGGGGATTGGGCACCCCGTCGGCTATACAGTGCGTGCATGCGGGAGGTGCGCACGCCTGTGTGGGCTTCTGATTGTGGGGGGGGAGCTGTGCGTGAGTAGCCTTATCTTATCGCTGCTCACTCAAGCGCAGCTCCCCCTTTCAACTGTATGCCACTGCATTTTGGAGCTTGTCATAGACAGCTCCAGAATGCATTGGCTTACAGGGGCCGCTCCTGCCAACACACTGACTGAATTGGAGGAGGAGATGACACACCTCCGAAATCTCCGATAATGGCACTATGTTTCTTGCACATGCATGCAAGCAAACATAAAAAGGAGAAAGGAGGATACTCCATATTTGGCAAGGTAGCCAAAAAGGGACCAGAGGGCTATGCCTAGTTCTGGACCTAAACAATTCTGTACAATTCAAACCCTAGAAATGGAAAAAATAAGGTCCACCCTCACAGTTATAAGGTCAGGAGATTACCTAAATTCACTACATTTGTAGGACACGTACATCACACTACAAATTCTGTCAATTTCACATATTGGAAAAACGATACCAATACAAGCGTTACCATTCAACCTACCATCAACCCCAAGCATGTTCTCGATGGTAATAACAGCATTCACAGAAGAAAAAAGAAGTTAAGGGCATACAAGTAATACCCTATTGAATGACCAGCTGATCAAGACCAGAACAGTACAACAGTCCATTCGAGAACAAACGCGGTAGTGCACTGCCTACAAAATTGCAGCTGTGTAATAATCTATCAAACAGCTACCTATCATCCCTAGCCAGTCTCTAGATAGTCTAGGCTCACTAATCGACACAAATCTGGGTCTCAGCAACCCAGTAAATGCCCAAGTCCACTCAATTATTGCACAGACTACACAATTACAGAAACACAGAAATCCAGAACTTCAAGCAGTTTTGCAAGTACTGGGAGTAATGTTATCATTGATAGACATAGTGCCATGGGCAAAGTGCAACACGAGACCTCTTGTACCATTCTTGAGCAAACAGGGCCCAGTGAATGACATAGGCTTGGCACAAACGTTAACACTTTCACTCTTCCTGATGGCACTAGCATCTGCCACACGTGGAGGAGAACTACAGGCACACTCATGCAGAACCCCACTCCTAACATTCTACACTGACAGAATATCCCTTAGACCTATAATGTAATTCTGACCAATAGTATCATTGTCAGTCCACATCAACCAAACTATTGAAATATCTGCAGAACCCCCTCAGGGGGAAATACAAAACAACCCTCATCTTAAAATGCTGGGTATGAAAAAGGTACTTAGCACATACCTATCAAGGACAGAGGAAATATACAAAACAGACTGTTTGTAAGGCTGCATAGAAAAGGAAAACCAGCTTCAAAATCATTGATTGCCATGTACCTTAAAACAGCAATCACAGAACCATACAGAGTGAATAACTGGACTGCACCAAGAGAGCTGAAGGCTCACTCTACCAGAGCAATTGCAGCTTCCTGGGCAGAGAAAAATGGGAATACTGCAGAGGAAATCTTTAGCAGCATGTAAGGACTAGGTTCAAGACAACACATCTGACCCACCCTAGCAGAGGATTACTGCTTTTAATGACCCATGATGTCACGAATGAAGTGCCTCAGAAGATTATCCCCCCACAATGGTAGTTTACTCACCTGGTGAAGGTGATTGTGAGAATACATCTCTGAGGCACTCTATCCTACTTAATAGATGTGAAAAGACTCAACAAGTTGTCATACATTGTATGAATGTATGATATTCGCTATTACAAATTAGCAGGTTTGGACATCACCGACGTCTATATGTATAGTGCAATAACAAAATAAAGTTACACAACAGTTTTCTACTGCTAAGTGGTCACTACATATCCACACTCATTAACAGCAAAAGGTATTAACAGATTATTGTTATAGATACAGCTCTGGAATACATCGAACTGATCATAGCAGAGCAGACCCCCCCCTCTCAGGTGGCGGATGGACTTTCTTCAAGTCACATGTGCATCAAGCAACCTATCAGGTGTATACAACCCATGATGCCATGACTGTGGAGTGCCTCAGAGATGTATTCCCCCACAATCACCTTTACCAGGTGAGTAAACTACTATTACACGAAAAAATTCTGGATGCTTTGTCTGCAGTATATGCTACCATAAATATGCGAGAAAATGTTGCTAATCATTGTTTTTCTTCTGCAAAATTAAAACTACTTAACCAATTTATCCGGTTGTGTTTGACACCAGGATACACTGACTATGGATATGTATGTCAAATGTTTACTCTGTGCATGCAAGAGCAGAGAAGTTACAAACATCCACATTTTTGATAGTTTTCACAAAGTTTTGCAAATATTTACATAGTAATGTTTTGAACCCCTGTAACTTAAAAATCTCTTATTTAATTCTGTCCATATTTAGAGCATTCTATAAGCATTACATAAAGGCTATCCATACTAATTTACACATGCCTTTCTCCAAAGGTTCCTGAGTTATATGTAGATGAAATTGTTTTCATGAAATTTTCTGGGGAAAAAATGACAGATTTTGAGCATATGTAATTTTGAGATGATGCATCATATTGTCTTGAACTCTGGCACATTGTTAGAACACCTATCATTAAGAAACCATGCCAAATTTAAGATACCTGACCCAATAGATGGTTAAGGTACATGCAGATAAAAAATGTTCATTAAATTTCACACAAACAATAAAATGACAACATTTGAGCATGTATAATATAGAGAACAAAGTATGGGTTTGGGTGTGTAATGAGAATTTACACACACTCAAGGAATTTGATGCTACATAAACCCCGAGAGTGAAGCTCAAGGGGTTTATGCATAGCATCTAACCCCGAGGATGTGTGTACATTCGAGTTTACACACACCCAGAACCATAATTCATTTTATGTAATTGCTGGGATGTCCTTTTTCCCCACAGCAAGTATATAAAATAAAAAAAGATATTCTTGTGCGACCGCAGTCTGCTTAGGTGTGAGCGTACGCTCTACAGTGTGTCGGTCGCTCGCTTTTGTTTACTTTTTTTTATTTAATTTTGTGTGGAACGAACATTTTGAGGGTATTTCCCTCATTTTTGATTAGTTTCTGCCTGCCAGCACTTACCGCAGAGTTAGAGTAGCGGTCCAGAGGGGGAAAGACGAGGTGGACAGTGGCTAGGAGGAAGACCTTCAGAGGTGGGGGCACCTGCACAGTGCAGGGGAAACCAGGCGCATGTTCACCATTATAAATGCTCCTTTATAACGGTGAATTACACCACAGTTTTCCTATGAGAAAAAGGACATCCCGGTTATTATTTTGAAACTATCCATTCACACTGCATGATATTTGGAGCATTAGTGGCCGTTGACCCACACAGAAAGCATTCCAAATGTCAGAGCTCTAGTTTGAACAATGGCTGAGTTATAATCAAATTATTAAATTTTTAAAATTCTGCAAAATCCCAAAGAATTTCCACAAAATTTGACAGAATGTTGCAAACTTACATTGAAATTCTGCAGATTCATATTTTTCCCATTCCACACAGCTCTACCCCTAACCAATTTCTTACCAAATTTACCTGCTTTGAACCCACTCCTAAGCTACCCAGCTTGCTAATAGTATCCTATGTGGAACAGTGTTGAATGCTTTACTGAAACCTAGGTAGGTCACATCCACCGCTCCACCTTGATCTAATTCCTTGGTTACCAAATCAAAGAAATCTATCAGATTTGTTTGACATGACCTGCCACCCGTGATTCAATGCTGTCTTGGCTCTTGTGACCCATTAGATTCAAGATATTCCACTAGCCTGTCCTTCAGCAGTGATTCTATTAACTTCCCTATCGTTACTACCAATGTCAGGCTGACTGGTCTATAAATTCCAGCCTCCTCCCTGCTACCACTTTTGTGAAGTGGGACTACATCTGCCATCCTCCATTTCTCTGGAATCTCTCCTTTTTCTAGTGAGCTGTTAACAGGACTTTCAGAGGTGCAGCCAGTACCTCGGTTGGCTCCCTCAGTACCCTAGGATGTACCCTCTGTGGTCCCATTACTTTGTGCACTTTCAGATTAGTGAGTCCCTTTAGGACTCTCATTTTGAAAAAGTACAAGTGGCCCCCTCCCTCCCTTCAGAGCTCCTCTTACTTTTTTTGTGGCCCTTCCCCTTCTCCTTCCACTGTGAGCACCAAATGAAAGGTTTTGTTCAGAATGTCGGCCTTTTCATGGTCTTCCTTTGCACTATTGTCCCCCCAACCTTTTTAACCTTACAATCCCTCCCCATGTCTTTCTCTTTTCACTTACATACCTAAAAAATGTCTTGTCCCCTTTCATTCCTACTTGTGTCATTCTCACTTACATTTGTGTCTTTATGCTCCTTACTGCTTTCACGGCTTCTCTTTGTTTCTTCAGATACACCTCCCTATCCTCCTCCCTCTGTGTCTCCTTATATCTTCTGAATGCCACCCTTTTAAAGCCTTTACATTTTCAGCCACCCCTTTCAAGAACCATAGCAGTCTCCTTTTCCTCTTACTTTCACTCACTTGTTTGACACAGAGGTTTGTTGCCTTCACTTTGCTCCCTTTTACCTTTGCCCACTGCTCCTCTCCTCCACCCAGGTCACCCCTCCCCTGCCAGGTCATCCCTCAGGCATTCTTCCATCTTTTTTTTAATACCACTTTATTAACAAAAGGAAGGAAGGAAATTGATAATCAACATACAAACAATATTAATAAACCACTGTAACAATAAGAAAGTAAACTATTAAGCACATGGAGGACATCAAACCTTTTGAAAGCTAACTGTGTCACAAAACAGATGTACATGCTTTTTTCAGATCTTACCAACAGCACAAAAATTAGAAGAATTTATAATATAAGAGTCACAATAAAAACAATTCATTTGAAAGCAAGGCATGGGTAAATAAAAACAATACTCAAACTGAAGGAGTGACTTACACATGATAACTGGCTTCATGTTGATATCCAAACCTGAAGTCCTACAAGTCTCACAACACAAATTCTGAATCCGTTTGTAATTTGTGGAGCAACCATCACCTCCAAGTCTCCTCAACTAGTATTATATTAAGTAAGAAATAGTATGAATGTTTGTTTTTCTAGAGAATAAATAGCATCAATTAACTTGACCCATTGGGTCATCGAAGGAAGCTTGTACTGCAACCATAGTTTAGTAATCACTTTTTTTGCACAGACTATAAGCAAAAGCTTAAATTGTCTGCCTCTAATTTTATGAAAGACAGGAGGTATATGGAGAAGAGCTAACATTGGCAAAAGGGGTTGTGTAATGTTAAACAAGGATTATTTGACACTCGAGACCACATCCCAATAAGATTGTGAAAAAAGGACAGGACCAAAAAATATTTTATTTATTTCGTTTTGTTGACCGGGTTAATGCACTAGACAAATTCTGCCTATTTTCAGGCATGATCCAGGAGAGGGAGATAGAGATGAATGCCAACTGACCTTGAACCAGATTATGCTGTTGATGGTATTTTTAGTGAATGAGAGAAATTTGGCCAGGAGACCGGGGAAATTCCCCTACTCTGTGTGACAGAGGGCTCTGTGTCTTTGCATTTTCTCCTCAGTGTGTGGGAGATTTTGGAAGAGCCAGACGTGTGGAAGGCTGAGGAGTTGATCACCTCCTCAGCTCACGATGGATGACGTGATCAGGATGGTTTCGGATGTGGCTATGGATCAGGCTATCTCTATGGATGATGTGCAGTTACCTGTTGAGGATGGCTCCCGCGGGGTTGGAAGCGGGAGAGTCTTTGCCAACTGTTGCTGTTGCTGACATTCGTATACGGCTCACGGAGCTCAACTGCCTATGGAACCTTTTGCTTGTTGAACTGCAGCAGACTCAGACGGATGTTTCCCACGAACCAGAACAGGAAGGGTCTCATAACCCTGTTGCTCAAGCATCTTTCTCTGACACTCCAGCTATGGTTTCCGTGGAGCGGTTGTCTGACAATCTTTCTCGTTCCACTACCAAGCCACGGCTAGAAAGGGGTGAGTCTGTGTTTCCTTCTAAAGTTGTTTTACAGTCTTCTGTTTACTGACTCTGTGGAGACTGTTGCTGCAAGTAGCATGGCTATTGCTACTGAAGGTTCAAATGTAATTTTTTTCTATGGGCCTCTCCCCGAAGACCAACTGCTCGCGGGTGGAGGGGGTCAGTAAGACAGTTACTAATGGAGGTCTGTCCCCTTCCTTACCAGTAAATGCACCTGTTTTTACACCACCTAGGCCATTGCAGGATAGGGAAACGAAAGCCCCTGCTACATGGGTAACTGCAGCCTTAGAAGCTGTGGGATGGGTGAAATCCCCTGATGGAAAATCATGGGATGCAAATATGCCAAATGGAGGGCGCTTCCCTCTGACCCCCCCACCGAGGCCTTACCTGATGGCCTTGCATCCCAACTGTCTACTTCTGCAGCACATTCGTTGCCTGAACCTGAAAAGAAAAATACCTCCTCTGTGTGGCTTGACAAGGTGAATGAGAAACTGTTTCCTGCTATATTTGGTTTATTGAATGAGCCTGCTACCAGATGTAATGCAGTGCGGTTGAAATTTCGGGGATCGATGGATGATATTCCCAATAGACTTTTCATAGGATGGGAATTGCTGAAAACAAGTATGAGGTTTTATGCATATGAGATGTATGTGCTGATTCATATGCCTGGAGATTCTATTTTTGACATCAGTTTCAAACATCCAGCAGGGTTGGACAGATTTTGGAAACCATATCAGGCTTTAAAAAGCACTCCTTTATGGAAACCTTATTTAGCAATTCCTTTAGCTAAACCAGTTACTAAGAAAATTACGATTCTGTTTTGAAATGAAGGGGTTAATGTTGCCGATATAACCTACTGGTTACAGTAGCACTGAACAGTTAAAGGCCCCCCTAAACTCATCCTTGATGATGAACATCTTTTGACAGGGGTTAGCGTTATTTAATTGATCTACGTTTGGAAAATGGATTAACTAAACGCCTGCCTAACTGTTTTTTTTTTAGGATGGGACAGGGGTGTTCTTTTTTATCCAGGACAACTGAGGGCCTGTTATAAGTGTGGAGCTTTGGGGCACTTGAGTAATGTGTGTGACCAACAAAAGTGTGGGCTTTGTGGGGATTTAGGCCATGTAGGGGCACACTGCAGACATCCAATGAGGTGTAACCTCTGTGATCATCAGGGCCACACTTTCCGCTCTTGCTCTTGGGCTTCTCATAATCAGGCTGATCCTGCTCTTCGAGCTGATGTCTATGTTGTTAATGCTCAAAAGGAGCATCAGAAGATGCAGGATTACTTTTACACCCTGATTTACCTATTCCTGTTACCCACCAGTCCTCTGCCCCTTCTTCAGTTCCTGCTGAAGATGAGACAATTCAAGTCCCAGTTTTAGAACACATGGATACTACTGCCCCAGTTCCTCTTCCCCCTTCTACTACTGGTGAAAGTGCTGACCCTAATTTTGTTCCCCCTTCCCCTCCTACGAACGCCATGCAAGGGGCTTTTCCCTTGGTTGATAGAGGAGTCTCTTCATTTGATGTTCCCAGAGCTAGTGTGCCTATGGGAGAGCAGGATACTCCTTGCATGTCCCCCCCCCCGGGAGTACAGTGACCCCCTTTCAAAGGGTCACTCGATCTAGGTCTGTCAAAACTGGTTCTACAGCCCCTTCCTCTTGTCCAGAGCCTGACATAGTAATAGTTTTTAATCCCTTTGCCCCCTTACTGGATAATGAGGGTGATGATGCGGTGGACTCTGATTTCTCCTCGGTTGCCTCCTCACTTTCAGACCCTACCCCTGATACTGTACAGAGGTTAAGGAAAAACCCAAACTGAAAAAGTGGAAAAAAAGGAAATGAGTTGTTTCTAGTCTTTGATTTTTTTCCTTTTTTACTTCTCTGACAAAGGACATTTCCTTTATTACTGTTAATGTAAACAGCATTAAATCCCAATTAAGATTACGTCTTACTTTTGCTAGCCTATGTGAGCATTCTGGTTCTATCATCCTCTAGCAGGATACCATATTGGGCTCCCTGAAAGGCATAAAGGATGCGGAAAAAGATTGGCAATGGGGTGCTTCATTTTGGTCACTTGGGGAAGATGTGTGTGATGGTTTGGGTATATTACTTTTTTCTAATATAGCAATACAAGTTTTACAAGTCTTAGATATTCTAACTGGGAGGGCTATGCTTTTGGATATTATTGTTTATCATTGTGCATACCACCTTATTAATGTCTATGCCCCTCAAGCTAAGGCCGACAGGTCAACTTTGTTTCATCGTATCTCTCCGTATTTGCATACTTCAAAGTCGGTCCTGTGGGGTGGCGATTTTAATTGTGGTTTAGCTAATCGAGATTGGGGCCGTAAAGCTCAAAAGCTGTTTTGTGATACTAATGCTTTATTGCAAGTCTTAAAATGTAATAATCTAATGGATGCTTATGATTTATTGCAACAGATGCCAGAGCATACCTTTTATAAAGGGACTATTTCTTCTCAGATAGATTTTTGGTTTTTGTCTGGGGGAGACTCACTTGTTTTACTACTACAATACTACCATTAGAGACTTCTGTTAATTTAATTCTCAAATTGACCATTGGCCTATTTCAAGCACTTTTGATGGGACGTGCTTATTGGAGACTGAATACGTCCTTATTACAAGATGATGATCTTTCCTCACAGATACATTCTTTTTTTCAATCAGGTCGGATGTTGCCTTTTTGTATGATAGTCCACTGGAATGGTGGGAAGACACAAAAAATGATCTAATGACACTTTTTCTTCAGGTCTCTCGGACTAAAGCCCGGAATTCTTATCTTACATATCTGGGTTATAGAGCACAGTATTTAAAGTTGCTGTTGCAGGCATGCTCCTCACCAGGTACTCAGCGCCAACAGTTTTTAACTATTAAAACAAAATGCTTGACTTTCTCAAATCACATGAATGAAGGTATAGATATCAACAAAAATACGTTGTTACTGGTACTCATGAGCAGGTTAACCATTAAACCTTTCTGACCAGGAACTGCCAAAATTGTGTATGTCTGCTTTACAGACTCCTGATGGGTCATTAGTCCACGATACCAGAGGTTTACGGAATATAGCCCAATTCTGATTTTTTTCATCCTTTTTATCACCATCTTGAAATTCTGTCACTTTCAACTCTCGAAATTGAGGCACTTGAGTCCCTTATTTCTTTAGATGAAATTAGTTAGGCCATAGGCCATTTGTCTACACATACTAAACCAGGGATAGATGGCCTGCTAAATGAATTCTATAAAACATATATAGATAGTCTCTCACCATGGTTACTTGTAGTCTTTCAAGCTGTTTGGGCAGAAAAAAGACTAACTTCTAGTACGACAAATGGTGTAATGATTTTTTTATATAAAAAGGGAATTCTGCTCTCTTACAAAATTGGAGACCACTGAGCTTGTTAACCGCAGACTATAAAATTCTGGCTAATATTTTAAATCACTGTCTCTCAATGATTGCCAACAAACTGTTAATTTCCACACAATCTTGTGCTGTTCCTGGCAGAAACACCTCCCAGAATTTAGTCTATGTTAGGGAATTGATAGATCAAGGTCTTTAAAATAGACTATCTGGCTATCTGTCAGCCCTAGATCAGGAGAAAACCTTTGATGCCATATGCCATGATTATCTTTGGGCTGTTTTGGCATATTATGGTAACCCTATTCATTTTTTAGCTTTAATTCAAACCCTCTATAGCTCAGCAAGGGTAATGCTTTTGGTTAATGGACATTTGGGTGTCCCTGTTCCTTATCAGGTCGGGGTTCGCCAGGACTGTCCTCTGAGCCCATTGTTGTTTGTTTTTGGTTTAGATCCTTTGTTGCATTCCATTGAAATGGATGACGATATTTTGGCTATTGTTTTCTCAGACGGCTATTATTTTTCTAAAATTTTGGCTTATGCGGATGATTGTATCTGCTCTATTGCTGATATTAATTCTGGAAAGTGAGTTCTTGTCCTTTTAAATTCTTTGCAAATCAGTACTGAAATTAAAATTAATGCCTCTAAGTGTTCTTTAATGCCTTTAGTTATGGCCCCTAGTATCAGTATTTTTAATATTCCGGTTGTTTTCACTAAATTGAAATGCCTTGGTATATATTTTGGTTCTACAGAGTCAGTACAGGGTAAATGGGACATGGTTTATGATAGAGCATTTCAAAAGGTTAAAAAAAGGCAATCTTGGAAAATGACTCAGAGAAAACTTGTGTTTCTTTTAAAGTCCTATATTGCTCCTCTTTTTCTGTTTATTTCCCGTATTTTTCCATTACCGTTTAGTATGTATTCCAAAATTTTGAGTCTTTTTTTTCAGCTGCTGTGGGGTAGTCATTTGAACCCTGTGAAGAGGGTGCACACCTACAGACCCTGGAGTGCAGGTGGACTGGGTATGATACATCCCATTGTTCAATTTTTTGGTAAATTTTTTTATAGTTCAATAAGGCCTATGTTGTTGGAGCAAGATGAAATGGGTCGCGTGTGTATGTCCCTGTGGGGTCGCACTTTTTTAACGGCCTGGGGATGGGGTAAGTGGAATCCTACAGATAAACATCATCTCTTGTATGTTCAGCAAACCTTGAAATATATTAGATTGCGGAAAGTGGAGCTCAGCTGGTTTGTTTCTCATGAGCGAAAATCCTTTTACACTTATGTTGTTTCTTCTTGTTATTTTGAGGAACCCGGTTTTTCTGTTCCCACTTGTATAAACACGGTTTCATTATTAACGAGTGTGATAGAACCCAGAATTCCAAAGAAAATGCAGGATGTAGTTTGGTTGTGTGCACATCAAAAGCTTAACATGAGGGCCAATCATAAGCACAAGCAGCTAAGTGACAGGGTTTGCCAGGAACACTCTTGCCAGGGGCAGTATGAGATGATGCAGCATTTATTCTTTGAATGTTCCCTTACTTACAATTTTTGGTCTGCTCTGGCACACTGGTGGGGAGAACCACTTTTTGGTTTAATTACCTATGATGTTTTGGTGTTAGGGCAGATTCCAGCAGAATGGAACAAATGGCACAAAAGTACAGTAATTGTTTTTTTGGCCTGTCTCAAATGGCATATTTGGCAGGCTAGCTGTTTGAGAGTGCTTCAAAACAAAATTGTACAATTGCAGGAGGTTTTTTTTCAAATACAGGAAGAATTGGACACTCTATGACTATGAATTCCATACCTTGTGGGAAGGCGTAGGTACCTTTCTTTGGCGTAATGTTGACTGGGTAGGATGAATTTATCATTTTTCCTTTTTTCCTGAGTTATTGTTACATATGCTGTTTGTATCTTCTTATTGTTTTTCCTCCTGTATTAGGCATAGTCTGTTATTTTCTTTCGATATATTTGTTTTTGTTATCCAATAAAAATTTCCCCTACTCTTTTCGATAAGTGCCATGGGATCATTAACATCCACCTGAACTACCACCAATCCAGGCAGATGGGACCTTGGTTTAACATCTCATCTGAAAGATAGCACCTCAGAAGTGCAGCACCCCTCTCATGACTGGAAATTAACCCTAGTGCCAGATGTGAGAACTGAACCCACAGCCCTCTGATCTCTCAGCCTCAGAAGTGAGTGTGCTACCTACTGAGCCACTGACACTGACAATATGAGCATGATTCACCCTACACTCACTGCAGGCCTGCCAGCAGACTCTGGCTCTCACACCTAAATATTTCATTATGATTGCAGGGGTCTTGACATAGCGCATCTGGCATTTCCAAGCAAATTCTTTCAAATAGGGTGCCATTGAAAGTTTATATGTTTGAAGTGAGTATTTTCTTCACATGGTGAAATCACAAGTAGTTTGCAAATCCTTGTTCCACTGATTTAAAATCAAAAGAGTAGAGTCCTTTGATTGATCTCTAAGGATACTATATAGTCTGCCAATCAAGTGTTCTTGTACCCTACCTTGTTGATGAAATTGAATCTGTGCAATCAAAGCTGGACGTGGCTCTGGAAGCCGACTACATGAAGACTGTAAGGTGTTTAAATATGCACGGATCTAGAGATATTGACAATGATCAGAGGCAGATAAAGAATATGTGGATTGCCAGTCTGAGAAGGAGCATATTCCCTGAGTGTCTAAGATCTGGTGTAGGTAGATGGAGCTCTGGTGGGCCCAAAGCCACAAAAATGGATCCAAGACATTTAACAGATTTGTTTGTTTCCATGCCATGGCCTTTAAAAGGAGTGCATACTCTCTTAAGAACTGCGTGCGAACCGCTTTAGCTGTGTAGTGACAGAAATGAAAGAAAACACCCTGTGGAGAAGTATAAAGAATATGACTAACATCATGAAGGTCATTAAGGACGAATTCGATGTCTTTCCAATTAACTTGATAGCTGTTCAAGGTCCAGAGGCAAAGTAAGAGTAGCTATGAAGCTAACGCATAGAGACATAAGTAGGTACGTTTAATCCATCCTGAGCAGTGGATAAATGAAGTAAAGAAAGATGAACTCTAAGTATTATGTTCCCTCCAAACAAAAAGGGTAATCAGTCTTTGCCAGTCACAGAAACAGTAACAAGCTGGGTAAAGTGGGAGGGTTTACAGATAAAATAATTTTCTCAGTAATATGTTGATATAAATAATTTCTACACACTCAAAAACTGGAGACCTAATTTTGACCAGCGACTTAAATCCTTCCCCACAGATTCCATTAAAGGTTCATGGTTAAGTAACTCCAAATGGTCTGGATTTTTTATTGAGATAGACCCTTAAGTACTTGAGAAAATGTTGGTTCCATCATATATTAATTAAATCTTTAATGTGAAATGGGGGGTATAATTAAAGGCTAACACCGCTGTTTTATGTCTATTTTGCCAGAAACTGACTACAAGGTCAAACTGAGTCGATGTTTCCCCTGAATGGATTGAGACTGATGAATATGAAAGGTTAATGGTTCTATATACATAGTAAACAAAACCGGAGATAGAGGGCAACCTTGCTGGGTGCCCCTGCTTAAAGCAAAAGACTGTGTGATAGATCCATTGATTTTAACAAAAGCAAAAGGAGAGTGATAAAGAGACGTAACATTACAAGAAAATCTGAGGGGAAACCAAATACGTTAAAGTAGCCCATAAAAATACCCGCTGCACACATCTGAAGGCCTTCTGCACATCCAAGCTAGCCAGGGCCAGGGGCATAGAACGCTGATGGAAATAATCTAAGAGAAGTAATGTTCTGCAAACATTATCATGAGCCTGTCATCGATGCACAAACCCTGCCTGGTCCCTGTCCAGCAAGGAGGGAAGAAAGCCCAAGAAACAGGACAGTATGAAGCTGCTAAAGTGGGATCCGTACCGGGTTTAGAAAGGGCAGCTATGATAGCATACTGCCATGAGGGTGGGGGAGTATTCCCTCCTGAAGAGAACAGTAGAGGCATAGAAGAAGTCGGGTAAGAAGATCACAAATAGAGGATGCTTAATAAAATTCTGAGGGGAAGTCATCTATGCCTGGGCATTTACATGTTTTAGCTGTTTGTATACCACAGAAGACCTCTTCTTTAAATAATAAGGGAAGCAAGTGCCTTTGCCTGTTTAGTAGAGAGTGTGGGAAGATGGGCCTAGTGGAGAAACTGTTGAATCTGTTGATCAGAGGGTGGCCATCCCTCTGACACATATAAAGTGGAATAATAAGTTTTAAATATGTGTAAGATGTCAGCCTCATATTGAGTGACTAGGCCTGTTTCGGGATTACACAACTTAGTTATAGTGGCCTTTACCTTGTGCATTCTGAGGTGCCTGGCTAAAATACAGGCTCCTCACGCTCCACCCTCATAATATCGATGTCTAAGATAATAAAGAGCATGTTCTACCTTCTGATCAAGAAGCTTCTGCATCTGGAATTGAGCATGCAAAAACTGTGGGTACACTGATGTGTCCCCTTGCATAAGGACCTTCTGTAAAAAGTGTAAAGTATGCTGGACTTCTTGCAACTTACTTTCTCGAGTCTTGTGCAAAGCCATGGAGTGTGCTATTATAGTTCCTCTAAGAACTGGTTTAAGTGTATCCCATAGGACACTGTGGGTAGTATCCCTGTTATCATTATCTGAAAGGTACCACTCGTTCATACCTCAGTCAGTGGGCAGCCGTGGGGGTGAAAGGATGGATGAGCCGGTCACCGGCTCTGTTCTGGGATGTTATTGGGATGAATGGAGCATCACTGCCGGGTGGGGGGACCACTAGACTACCAGGAAAACTCTTTAATTTTAGGTGAAACGAGGGCGGGACACATGCTGGGGGTGGGGGACCACTAGACTACAGGAAATCACTTTATTTTTATGTGAAATGGGATCAGGACACATGCTGGGGGGACCACTAGACTACCAGGGAAAATTATTGTGTTACAGTGCAATGGGAGTCATGATTCATGCTGGGGGGGGGGGACCACCTTACTACCAGGGTCATGGGTGTGTAACAGGCACACATATGCATGGGTGCATTGTATGCACCCATACCTATCAACAGTCCCTGATGTTGCCTCCAAATATCCTCTGTCCCTCACAATATTTGTGTTTGTGACAGAACAGTGGGGATTAAAATCACACAATAATGTCACACATTAATGTTAAAGATTTGTTCTTCTTTTGAAAATGCATCCTATCACATATCCCCTTATTCTATCAGCATTCTGAGTGAATAGTACCAATTATTAAGATGTGTCCCTGATGTTGGGTCTTTGCCCCTGATTTTTTTAATCCTTGTCCCTGATTCAGGAGGCAAGGGGTTGAGAGGTATGTATGCACTGACTGTGCCTGCCAGCACACAGTTCCTGCTGCTTCCAGCCTGTACTTCCATTCTGACTAACAGGGGATGCTGTGGGCGTGCCTTGGCCTGCAGCATCCAACCTGTACTTCCATTCTGACCAAAACGGGGAGCTTTGTGCTCCATGCAGTAGCACCAGGCAAACTGCATGGTAATATATGCCAAGCAGCAGTTAATAAGATGCAAATGTACCTGTTTGCCCACAGATTGCATAAGTAGGCTAATTTGCATGGGAGCTTTGAATATAGCTCCTGTTTGCCCCAGGCTAACCAGCTTGCCCCAGACTAATGTGTTAGCACTGTGCAATCAGGTTGGCCTGGGCAAACCTCACTTCAGCATAGTTCTGCAGTGTGTGGCTTACATTGTTGTCTGCAGTAGATGTGAGACATCTCTGTGCAAACACACACAATGTTCTCCACCTGCAACACTGGCTTTCTCCAGTGTCTAATGAGCTGCAGTAGCAGTGTGCACTTCCCTGTTGCTATATTCAGTGCTGTCTTATTCCTGGGCTGTTTTTGCCCTGCACTCCTGGACCTTTTTGCCTGACTTCCTTTGCTTGCTATATTCAGGTGGTTTTGCACTGGGCTATTCCTTTTGAATATAGCTTGCTTTTCGCTCCAGGATAAGATTGCCCACCGTGCTAATTTAGCCCTGGGCCAAGGTTTGAATATCTGGCCCTGCATCTACTTGCTCATAGCCTGAAGAGAAGACCTTCTGCTTCATATTTCTCCCTATATAAGGTATTATCCATGCCTTGCAGAATAATTTAAATATTTCAACACATAAATAATATCTGGTCACTATGTCCATCCCAAACTATAACAAAGCACGTATTAATCAAAACTACAAACAGTCCACCAACAGAGCAGTATTTAAATATCAAAGCAATCAGAATCACACAACAGAATAGGGTTGGACATAAGAAGTTTCCAAGGTAGAGAGCAAGGTATGTCACCATACTCTTATGTAACATCTGGTGATGGAATGATGTTACAGGGGGTACATTATGATCTAGTCCAGGCCCCCTAGGTTCAATTCAAACCTGATGAAAGCTAGACAGTCAACCGTATATGCAACTTTCAGAGCATCCATCCCTGAACTACCCCTGGTAACCCAGCAACAAGTTAAATGGGGGCAAAATAATTCTATTAAAGAGCTTAAAAACTGTAAATAACTATGTGACACTAAATAATGTATCCCTTACATAGCCCGTAGAGACAGGAAAGGCCTCTATTGTAATAAAAGTAATTATAACAAGGGTATCTAGGTTTGAGAAAGATGATTGGATAGTACGGGTCACCTGAGTGTTGATTAATTCCTTGTATTTTAACAGTAAGTGGATGTAGTGAGAAGTTGCGGAGGAGACATGTTATTCATGGTGCTGAACTAATTGTGCAGTAGTTTGAAAGCAAAGGAGAAGCAGCCATGTTGTTTAAGAAGTTAGCGATAGAACCCACCATCCCACCCAATGGACACTGTCACTCCCAGCTAAAATGCCACACTGTTCAGTAAGCAAGCACAGGCAATCATGCTGTATAAAAGGGAAAAAAACAACTTAAGCAAATGACTGTTGAAATGCACCAGAGACGTAGGTTTGCGATCGTAGCGTCAGTGCATTGAGCGTTGTAAGGTATTGTTACCGACCATTAGTCACACGGCATATGTAGTTTGAAGAGTAAGAGTCCTATTTAAAATAAAATGAGAGCATCAGAAGACATCCACCACACTAAGCCTGTTCAGAAACATTGCATAAGTATGTAAAAAAAAGAAGTCCGTGTACCAGACTCCCAGACCCGCCAGCTGTACCATTTTTGCCAGTACAGTACCGCATTTTAAGCACTGGTACCAGTTTCTGTCAACGTTGTACCATGTACCAAATTTTCAGCTGCTGTCCAGCTTTTATAATTTCCCCCCGCACTGAATATCTGTCTGCTTAGTCAGTGTTGCTGTGTGTCGGTGTGCCGATACATTTAGGGGAGTGTCTGTGGTCCCCATGGTAACCATGACACTTAAGGTGCATTGCTGTGGCACTGGTGGCAGCAGAGGGCAGGGCTCGATGCTGACTTCCACACTTGACCCCGAAAGCAGCTGCGAGTGCAATTGGCAGGAGTGACACACCAGTCTGAGTGTCAGGTAATGCAGAGAGTGATCGCGCCGGATCTATGAGTCGTATGGCTGCTGGCACTGTGTTGCTCAGCTCCAGCCGTCTACCCCGAACCATGAACGTAATGTGCTGTGAGTGGCTATAATTTAATAATATTTCAGCACAATTTGGTCTGGAAGACATGAGTGGGGGGAAGACATGAGTGGGACTCTGCATGACTGCTTTGTCGTCCACCCACCTCGGACTTGACTGGACCTCCAATCTCCTCTTCTGTGTCGTGCTTTCGAGTCTGTCTGTCACTGTTGGAGCAGATCCTCTGTGCCAACTGACTGAGACTAACGGAGTATGTGATCGCCAGTGCCAGCCTGACTCATGCGACAGTGATGTGTCTGTGACCAGGTTGCGGGATGGGAAAGATGGAGCTCAAGCTAAGGTACAGAGTAAGTTACAAGTAGTGCAACTACAACTGCACTATCAGAACACAACCACAGTTTAATACTAAGATGCAGAAGAAGGTGGAGTTGCTCAGTGCTGATCCCTGTTGCTGGTTGCTGCTGATCCATAGACCTACTCCTCTATGTACTTAGTCCAATCCTACCACCTGTCAGCATGGACATGTTGCATAGCACAGACCTTCTAAATTCAGAGCAAATGGCCAGAATGTTATTCATAGATTCATAGAAGTGTGATGGCAGAAAAGAACCGAACTAGGCCCACCAAGTTTGCCCATTTGCCCAGCTATCTGCTTGGACCTGTACTTCCCCCCTTTAACACTCCCATGTGCTTGTCCCATGCCCTTTTGAATCCCTCCACTGTTTCCTCTCCAACGACTGCTTCTGGGAGTCTGTTCCACTTTTCCATGACTCTCTCTGAGTAAGTATTTTCTAATGTTACCCCTGAACTGTCCTCCCTCTACCTGCAGGCCATGCCCCCTCATCCTCTTACTTCCTTTCATCTTGAAGATGCTCCCCCCTGGCACCCTGTTTTTACCCTTAAGGTACTTGAAGGTCTCAGTTATGTCCCCCCCTCCCTCCTCTGCTCCAGGGAGTACATGTTCAAATCTCTCAACCTTTCTTCATAGGATAGGTGGCTTAACTCTTTTACCATTTTTGTCGCTCTCCTCTGAACCCTCTCTATCCTCCCCACATCCTTCCTGAGGTATGGCCTCCAGAACTGGACTCCGTACTCCAAGTGTGGTCTAACCAAATGGGTGTACAAGGGTACTATGACCTCCCTATTCCTACTGGTGATCCCCCTTCCGATGCATCCCAGCATTCCACTCCCTCTGGCCATTGCCCTCCCACCTTCAGGTCCCCGGATATAATGATGCCCAGGTCCCTTTCTTGATCCATCTCCTCCAGCTCTCTGCTCCACATACAGTATTCTGCCTTCTGATTTCTGTAACCCAGATGCATGATTTTACATTTTTCTGTATTGAATTCAAGCTGCCACCTTTTTGACCATGCCTCAAGTCTCTCTGCATTTGTTCCATCCCTTCATGCGTGTCCACCCTATTGTAGATTTTGATATCGTCCGCAAACATACTCTCACCCCCCTCAAGGCCCTCCATGATGTCCCCTACAAATATATTGAACAGTAGGGGCCCCAGCACTGATCCCTGGGGGACCTCGCTCATGACCTTGCCTTCCCCGGATGCCACCCCATCTATTATGACCCTCTGTTTCCTTTTTTCCAGCTAGTTTCCCACCCATTTGACTGCCCCTCGCCCCATCCCCAGTCCTGCCATTTTACATAGCAGCCCCCCATGAGGCACTGAGTCAAACGCCTTTCTGAAATCCAGATAAGCTATATCTATCGCTCTATCTTGATCTATTTCCTTGGTGACCACATCAAAAGCTCTATCAAATTTGTTTGACAGGATCTGCCCCTAGTAAAACCATGTTGTCTTGGATTCATCAGGCTGTTTGTCTCCAGGTAGCTGGTGATCCTGCCTTTTACTAGCTTCTCCATGAGCTTGCCTACCACTGATGTCAAGCTCACGGGCCTGTAACTTCCCACTTCCTCCCTCCTTCCCCCCTTATGCAGAGTGACCACATTTGCCTGCCTCCAATCTTCCGGCACCACCCCTGTTTTCAGGGACTGATTGAAGAGTGCAGTCAAGGGTCCTGCCAATACCTTCTTTAGCTCCCTTAACACCCTTGGGTGCACCCCGTCTGGCCCCATTGCCCTGTCCACCTTCATGCAGCCCAGTTCTTCCAATATTTCCTCTACGAGAAATGACCTCATCTCAACCCCCTCCCCCAGCCATTTCATTACCTGCTCTGCTGCCTTCTTCCCCTTCTTCCTCCCCCTTGAACACTGAGCAAAAGTAGGTGTTTAGTAGGTCTGCCTTATCTCTGTCTCCTTGTAGCGCCTCCCCCTCTTTTGTTCTTAACTGGAGAATCCCCTGCCTAGTCTTCCTTTTTTCATTCACATATCGAAAGAAAGTCTTATCCCCTTTTTTGCCCCCTCTCGCTATTCGCTCCTCTGTCTGTGCCTTTGCCCTCCTTACCTCTACCCCTGCTTCCCTCTAGCTCTCCTGGTATTTTACCCAGTTCACTTTCGTCTCAGTTGTCTTGAACCTCCCAAAGGCTTTCCTTTTTGTCCTTACCTTTTTTGCTACTACCCTTGTATACCACAGCGGTTTTCTCCTCCTCTTATTTATATTCTCTCTCTCTCTCTTGGCACATATGTCAGCGGCCCCTATAATAGCTTCCTTGATCTTCCCCCACCTTGCCTCCACCTCCATCAACTCCCCCACTCCTTGCAATGCCCTCTCCACTATTTCCCCCGTTCTCCTGAAGTCCGTCCTCCTGAAATCCAGGACCTTTATCCTAGACTGGTGAACCTCTGCAGTGTTTCTCATTTTAAACCTGACCATGTTGTGGTCACTTGTACCAAGATGTTCCCCCACCGATACCTCTTCCAACCTTCCCCCATTCGTCAGGACCAGATCAAGAGTAGCTCCTTCCCTGGTTGGCTCCCTGACCAGTTGATTTAGGAGGGCCAACTGCAGGGAGTCCAACATTTCCCTGCTGCTGGTTGAAGCAGCCGAAAGGGTGTTCCAGTCCACATCCGACAGATTCAGGTCCCCCATCAGCACCACCTCCCCCCTTGCTGCCATTCTCACGAACTCATCAGCCATACTTCTATCCACAGTTTCGTGCTGTGCTGGGGGTCTATACACCACCCCATATGCACTGACTCTCCTTTCCCCACTGCCAACAAGACCCAGAGTCCTTCTGCCTCTCCCCACTTACCCTGCAACTCTGATGCTCTGATACCCTCCTTTATGTAGAGTGCACCCCCCCTTTCCCTCCCTGTCCTTCCTGAACAATTTGTACCCTGGTATCTCCATTTCCCATCCCTGCTCCTGGTGGCACAACGTTTCTGTTATCCCCACTATGTCAAGGCCCTCCTCTGCCGTTATTGCCATTAGATCAGGGATCTTTCTACCCAGACTTCTGACATTCGTGCACATAACCCTCCATGCCCCTCTCTCCTCCTTCCCTATATGTTTGTCTCCTTTACCTTTTTGCTGTGTGTGTAGAGCTTTTTGCTCCCCCCCGCCTCCTGCCTCAACAGTCAGGCTTTTCCCTGCCCTCCCCCCGTTTAGTTTAAATTTATTTATTTATTTATTTATTTGTAAAATCAGTTTACAACCTTTAAGCCAGAGGCTCATTTCCAAAGGTACTTCATCACATAAAGACATACATTGTGTTTTTGGTTACATAGTGTAGGTTTGCAAAACAATAGGCGTTCAACAGAGGCACCACGTCACACTGTGGTCAGACAAATACATTTGGGTTACAGGGTACATGTAATTGAGAACAGGTGTTACACAAGTTGGTATCAATAGTGAGCAATCTAATAGGTAAACACTGAAACAGCTGGCACTGGCCAGGTTAAACATAGGCACAGTGTACAGGGAAGTGGTGGTGGGGATAGCTAGGTGAGGAGCCGCGGAGGCGTTGTCAAGAAGAAGTAGAGGTGGAGGCTGCTTCAGAGACAGGAGCAGTTACAGTGTTGATGATGTGGTTTGAAGGGTGGTTTGAACTTGGAGATGGTGGTGGCATTGGTGAGGGGGCAGGAGAAGTTAAACCAGGTTGGGGCTCTATAGCAGAAGGACCTCTGGCCACGGCTGGTTCTTGATCTGGGGACCATTAGAGTGGTCTTGTTGGAAGACCATGTTGCAATAGTCGGAGGGCTCTGGTGGATGGATGCCGTTACCCCAGGGGGGGAGAGCCCAAGTAGGTTTTTTTTTGTGAGGAGACAGGTTTGGTATTGGAGCCGTTCATCCAGGGTAAGCAATTTAGCCTCGACATACAGCTGACAGGTGTGTGTAAGCCTGGGGGCACCAGTAATCAATCTGCAGGCTTTGTTCAGGGTTAAGTGAATTTTTTTGAGTGCAGTGGTGTCGGCAGCACCATAGACTGGTAGACCATAGTCTACAAGGGACAGAACGGATGATGTAACAGCGAGCCGGAGAGCATTTGGGGGAAGACAGGTTCTATGGTGGAAGAGAATGCAAAGCCGTGTGTTAGTGGCGGATGTTAGGGCATTGATGTGGTTGTGAAATGTGAGGGCTGAGTCGAAGGTAACCCCAAGGTATTTGTAGGAGCAGACTTGTTCCAGTGGCTGATTGGTACTTGGAAGGATATAGAGTGGGTGGTTGCTAGCTTTGTTTTGGGGGTGGGAAAAGAGCATAGCTTTGGTCTTTTTAAGATTGATGACGAGTCTGCGCTCCTTAAACCAAGCTTCAGCACTGTTGAAAGACTGCTGTAGGGTGTCCTGGAGGGAGACGGGATTGCGGTGGGTGGCAAAAGGACAGTGTCATCTGCATACAGTAGAATATTGCCAGGGCATGCACTGGGCAGGCTGTTCAGATAGAGCGAGACAGAAGGGGCCAGGATGGAGCCTTGGGGACCCCAGAGTGAATGGGACGGGTATCGGAGACTGTGCTATTGATTTTACACACTGTGATCGGCGTCAAGATAGCTTGTGCACCATGCTAGGGGCCAGCCGAGAGACCAGTGTGGCAGAGTGCATTCAGCAGAAGTGGATGGGAGATGGTGTCGAAGGCCTTTGAGAGGTCAATGAACACTGCACCAGCTAGGGAGCTGGTATCCAAGGAGGAGTGTAGGAAGTTGGAGAATTCAATTAGGGCATAGCTGGTACTGTGACCAGCACGGAAGCCATGTTGCTCTGGGCATAAGATGTTATGCTTAGCCAGATAATCAGTGATTTGAATGGCCACCACTTTCTCCAGGGCTTTAGAGATGGGGAGGGTGGAGATTGGCTGTAGTTGCTGGTCGATGACCTGTCACCCCTTTATGAACTGGTGTGATAATGGCTGTTTCCAAGCTTTGGGAAATTGTCCCAGGCAGAGTGACTGGTTAATTAGGCTGGTGAGTGGGGCAAGGACTTCATCTAGCACCAGCCTGAGGATACTGGGGTCCAGTGAGTCACTGCGGGACTGTTGCCATTCAAAGCTTTGATTAGGATGGGTCTGGCTTCCCGGGTGGAAATCTTGCAGGTGGAAGCTGGGCGCTGGAGGACAGGGGGAGGTTGGTTGGGGGGAGGGTCAAAGAAATTACTAGGGAGGACTGAGCTAAGGTCAGTGAAAGCGGTGTTGAACCAGTTAGCTATGGTGGCAGGCTCGGTGGTGGTAGTGCCATTTCTAGTGAGCTGGGATGGGGCAGGGGAGCGAGCTTTTCCATTAAGTTGCTTAATATTATCCCAGAAAGTCCGGGCCGAGCCCCAGGAGGAGGTAAGGGAGGCCTGGTAATGGTCGGCCTTGGCTTTCTTGATGGCCCATGAGCACTTATTCCAGGCTGCATTGTAAGCCTGCCTATCAGACAGACCCGTTTCAGTGGCAAGGTGCCAGAGGTTATCGATTTCTTAGTAATTGTAGAAGGGCGGGCTAACAAGGTGCATTCTGTTTCTTGGACCGGATTTTGGTGAGGGGTGCAAAGAGATCACAGGCCATGTTGAAGGTGTGAGGAAAGGCGAGGGCAGTGTCAATGTTTCGCTTGCATGATGAATGGGGACCAGTTTATCTGGGTGAGGAATACTTTAAGTTTTTCAGCCCACCAGGCGGAGGCGCCTGCTGAGGGTGGTCTGGGCTTTGGGTTTGGGATTGGAGACGCCCAATGAAATAGGATAGGGGAGTGGTCACTTAGGGAGTCTGGGAGGACCTGGATGTTTGAGGATTTTATGAGGTCAGTTAGTTATAATAACATCCAGAAGGTGCTGGTACCTCTCTTAGGGTTTATTCTTGTGGGCTGGGTGGCGAGGATTACGTCAGGTCTTGGGTGACAAATGAGTCTCTGATCGCAGATGAGGAGGTGCTGAGCCAATTTACATTAGGTCCCCAACTAGGATTGCTCCGCCTTATGGTGGAGGGTTGCCAGGTAGTCCGTTAAAGATACCAGGGCGGTGCTGGTTCTTTGGGGGAACATAGGCTGTGGTGAGATAGAAAGGGCCCCTAGAGGGGTCCGGGGTGAGTTTGAGGTTAAGAGCCTGGGCCCCATTTACAAGGGCAGGGGTGGGGAGTGCGTGTCCAAGTATTGTGTCCCTAGTGTAGATTGCACAGCCTCCCTCGTTTGCCTACTCGGTCCTCCCAGTATAAGGTATAGCCTGGGAGGGAGACAAATGAGTCAGGGTGGATTTGGACAGCCAGGTTTCAACCAGGGCTATGATGTCTGGTTGATGAGCCAAGGCCAACACTGTAGGGTGTCAAATTTCTTCAGCAGGCTGCATATGTTCTGGAGGCTACTTGAAGACCAATGGGCTGGGTGGGTGGGTGGGTGGGAGGGCAGGGCCTGGGTTGGGATGTATGTTCCCTGTTAGGAGTAGAAGGAGGAGAAGTGCTCTGGTCAGAGGGTGCCAGATGGAGAGTTTACGCCGGGAGCGATAGGATGAGGAAGGGGGTTTTGTAGCACAGGGGGTGGGTAGGGCAGCACAGGCAGAGAAGGCTTGCGTGATCAGAAGTGCAAGGGAGCTGGGGGAGGAAAGGTAATGTCTGGATGGGGGTGAGGTGGAGAGGAGAATATGGGTGTGTGGAGGAGGAGGGAGGGAGGGCAGTGAGTAAGGAGGAGGGAGGGACAGGAGGTGGTGAGTACAGGAACACTGGAGTAGTGAGGCTGAGGTTAATAGGGACAATAGGGTTGGTGGAGGCAAAGAAGGAGGAGGAGAGAGGCTGGTGAGCAGGGGGTGCACATGCATAGTTGGTAAGGGTGGGGGAGCTGAAGTGAAGAAAGAATGGGGGTACTAGGATGATAGAGGGGAGATAGTAGTGAAAGGTCACCTCTAAACCTAGTTGCTGCTATGGTGTAGTGGCAGGGCTGGTGCCTGAAGTGTACAGGGTACTAGGTTCAAGTCTTGACCAGTGTAGCAGAAAGGAGCCCAGCCAGTGACTATAGCAGCAGGGAGTTGGGTTCAAGGACTGCAGAAGCACTCAGATAACACTTTAACAGTGTTAGAGCGTTTTTAGAGTTTTGAAATCCTGCAATAATAATAGACAGGTGTGCTAGCTGAGTGGTGGGACTGCTGACTTTGAAAGTGAGGGTACAGGGTTCAAAGGCAGCAAGAGAGAAATGGTAAACTTATAGTTTGGCAGGTGGGGGGGTAAGAGACTAAAAGGCTTAGAAAGTAGGAATAAAATAGGTAGGCAATGCGGTCCAGAGGTAGAGCTGCTGACTCTGACTGCAAGAGTACTGGGTTTGAGCACAGCTCAGGGACAGAGTGTAGAAAGTTTTTTTAATTCAGAAAAGGAGGGAGGAAGGGTTAAGAGTTTGAAAGTAGAGGAAGATGTTGGCCTGGTTCATTGGCTTAGTGATTACTCAGTAGACTTTGGACAAAAGGGTACCAGGTTTGATGGTGGTAGGCTGATGGGAGGAGTGAGGAAAGTAGGTGGTGGAAGGATTCAAAGGGAACTGCAGTGACCTCTAGTGGGTCAGCTTTCAAGCAGTAGTTAGGAGGGGTAGAGAGTTGAAAGAGGAGCTAGAGTGGAGAGTGCAGCGATCCCTAGTGGTTGGTGTCTATAAGCTGCAAATGGGGAAGTGGACACTTAGTAAAAAGGAGGGTAGGTCATGTGATGTGACACATGACCTACCAGCAGCAATAAATGAAGTGCCAATGGTGGGTGGGTAGTGCCTCACAACAGTCAGGCTGTAGTGCAGGGCACTTTACCTCTTACAGGCTCTGGCAATCCCTGACTTCAGTCTCCGCTGCTGGGCAGAGTTCTTGAATGGTAGCTTCTGTCCACATAATCATCCAGTTTACATTTGAGCACTGCTTTCGCCTCCCCATTTAGGTGCAGCCTATCCGGGGCATATAGGCTTGTGTCACTCCATGTTGACCCCCAATCTCCTATCACACCATGCCCCATCTGGGCACACCAACCTACAAGCCAGTCATTGACTTCCTCAATATTTTGCCTTGCCTCCATGCTGGCTCTTGGTACAGGTAGCCCCTCTGAGAAGGACAGGGATTTGAAGTCCGAATTGCTGCAGAACCTGGCCAGCACCTTAAACCTGGCCTGCACCTAGCACTTTCTTATTTTAAAGAATAATATTTCTAAACAGTTGGCCTCATATGCCAGAAGTGCCTCATATTATTCAAGTTCTTGAATGGCGGTGCTAAAACCAGTGGTTCAGACTTGACATTATTTTTTTTTGCAGCTTGAAGAGTAGCTAGGTCCAGCCAGCTTACAGAGCAATGTGTGCAAGTCTGTGTATCACGAGGTTTTTAATTTTTTCACCATCAGTATTCAGTTCATTAGTCTCCCCCCTTGCGGCCACCCCCACCCCCTACTGACTGCAACACAGAAGTGTACCTATTTTGATCTGTCCGATGTTGGAGGGTCTAGTCTGGACTCCTTGCAAGTCTGTGCAGTCAGAGTATTGAGATACGTCTTCTGTGCGAGTTCAGCGCGTTCCCTACCACCCGTTCGCAGATGCTCTCTGTATTATGATTCAGCTCTAATGTGAGCTGTACTGGCAGTGAAATGTATCCGTAAGCGCACAGTAAGTAAGTAGTGTACTACTCAGTCAGAGAGACACAGAAAGACAGGCAATGTCCATTGTTAGTGAGGTAGGCAAAATTGCAGAGAAACAGTAAAATAACATTTTTGCTGTGACAATGTGAGTAGCTGACCCCCAAAAGAGACAGTGAGAGAGAGAGGTGAGACACAGCAAAGAGTGATCAGAGTGATATCGGGAACCGGCTCTGCCAATTACCGTGTCTGTGTCACTAATAGGAAAACAATCGGAGAGAGGTAATATCAGTCAGCAGCGTTCTGTCTTGCTGACACTATGCAGCAACAGGGAGTCAGCATGGTATGTTTAATGCATGGCAGTAGTGGATTAATTAGAGGAAGATGTGGGATGAACAGTAGTTCACTGTAACCAGAGAACAGAATGGGGAGGAGGGACATGCTGTGCACATTGAGAGACTGCAGTATGAGCAAACAGAACAGTATGCTACTGTGTTGTGAGCAGAATAAAAAGTTCCACTTGCTCCTTGATTGCAGTGTCTGTGGCCTGTTTACCCCAAACTTCTGCGTTGTGAACTATTTTTAGGGTGGCAGAACACAGAAAACTATGGTTCCACAACCCAAAATAGTGGAGGAACACTTAAGTAGTTCCCACATATTTTCTCTGTTATAGCAACAGCTTTTGTCCATTTCTCCCCAAATGTAGCCCATGTTATAAGCGCAATAACCCCACTCCGGGGTACTAGATGATAATCAACACCGGGTGCTGTGAGACACTCGGCATGTGGCCCTCGTGTCTCACAATGCACCCGGGGTGTTGATTAATCCCCATTATAAAAAGGGTCTGAGAAATGGAGCTTTCTGATTGGCTGCAAACATTCTAACAGCCTTATGTTAATCTTTTATTAACATACATGTAGAGCTTAGCCATATGCAGAACATGGTTTAACACTGTTTAAAAACATTGTTTATTATAATAACAATAAGGCACTCCCAGGAATTATGTTAATGGTCAGTTAATCACCCTCTACGGGCATGTGGCACTCGGCTACACCTCATGCCACTGTACACCCCTAGAAGGTGATTAACAGACCATTAACATAACCCTTGGTCATGCCTTATTGCTTAAATAACCACACACCCTGTCATGAGTTATTGCTTACAAATTACATGTGTATATGAGTGATATAAAACAGTGAGGGATCCTGTGTCAATGACAGCAAGAAAAAACATATTTACTCCAATAAGGAGCTATAAGATATGAGGTGATCCCACACTCCATAAAGGGTTAATGATAAAGTACAAAGGGCTCACTTATTCCCGGGCTGACAAATTTTTTTTGATAGTTAATTTATCATACTAATGATTTATCAGCCTACTCTCTGCCCACCCCTTAAAACAACTATTCTTATGGAGTATAAGCCTATGGAAAAATGGAGCATTACACACCGGGTCCCGCACATAACATCTGAAATGCATATTTTATCAAAGAGTACAATTAACCCCAAAGAAAGTCACAATTTTCCCCATGTAACCACATATAAAAAGTGTTGTCTTCAAAACAAAGAAATACTCTTCCTAAAGATGCACAAATAATAGAGCTATGTGAGGAGTGGAGTTGGTAGCGGGTCACAGTCAGAGGGCGGAGAAATTGAAGCTGCAGTCAGCGCCTGGTCGCAGTCAGTGATCAGGGGGCTGTACTAGCCCAGAGCTGTATTTTGGCCAACCGCAGTCCGCGGTGCAAAATCAGTTCAATCGGGGAGTGAGGCGCCAACATGGTCAGGCTTTAAAAAGCCAGCCAGACTGCAGAGCTGCTTCAGAGCTGTGTGAGGAGCGGAGTCTGGAGCAGGTCACTGTCAGTGACTGGGGAGAAGGCGGAGGGTGGAGAAATTGAAGCTACAGTTGACAGCCTGGTCGGCAGTCAGTGACCAAGGAGCTGTGATGGTCCTCGCCTCCACCCTGCCCGACCTCGCCCCTATTAAATGCGGATGGAGGAGGAGCCATTATCAATTAAAGGAGCTGACAGGCTGGCTCAAAAGGGGGAGTGGCAGAGTACATTGAAGGACCGAAAGTGGGAACAAGGAGAGTCCTGAGTGATGGCAACACTGCAGGAAATTGGTTTGCAATGGAGTAAGCTGGGTCCTGCATCTTCTACACAGGGGACGTGGACTTCAGCCTCAGTGGATATGGGAAATGGACACAGTCATTAAGAAAGCATTCACAAAAAAGTTGAAAATTGTGATGATATGAACTGGGTCAGGACTAAGGACGCTGCAGCTACTGGGAACTTGATCTTGGACGGCTGACACTAGATGTGCTGGGGACTTGGTCTGGACTTGGTGTCTTGGACTTGAGTTGGGGACTATGGTTATTAATTAGAGGTGTCTATGGTTTTGCACATGCTTTATTAATTCTAAAAAGTATAAGTTTTATAATTATTTCTAAAAGTCTTGACTGTGGGTTGGGACTGAGGAGGAGGTGAGGATCAGGGGACCAAAAATACATTAGGTGTGCTTTTGGGTTGTATCTGAGTATCACGGTAGACATGGTAGGGCAGCACAGAGGAAGGGGTGACCAAGGGAAGTTTTTTTTTGGCAGGGTGGTGGGGTGCAGTGGCTGTGGAATGGCTATGATTCTAAATCGGGCTTGGAGGATGGGGGGATGTATGATGCGTAAGCAGCTCACTGAGCTGAGGGAGGAGGTGGCAAGGCTAAGTTGGGGGTTGGGGGGAAGCTGGGAAACACAGGTGGTGGTAGAGAGACTGGGCCGGTATAAGCCAAGAAAGTAGTGGGAAGGGCTCAGTGGATTCCATGGAGGATCAGATATACTGCCCCTGAAGCCAGAAGCTTGGGAGGTAGAGGATGAAAGCGGATCCAGAGGGGATAGACCAGAGGAAATAACAGACAGCAGCAGGTCCAAAATTGGGACAGGGATGCCCAGGACAGGAGAAAAAGGGTCAGTGGGAAGAGACAGCAGAAAGGCCAGAAGGAAGCACTGAAAGAGCAGGAGTTGAACTCCGGGAAGGCTGAAAATGAATGGGAGGAAACCCTACAGGGCAGGAGCTGCAGTAGAAGGCTGGGACATGTGCCAGGCAGGGTACAGGAGAAGGGAAATATGCAGTCAGGGCAGGTGGTAAGAAGGAAAACTTCCCCAAGTGGGGAATGGTGCTCAAAACCTTCTCCAAGGATGAGCAAGACAGGAACAGTTGGAGGGGAACCAAGCACAGTTGGCACAATCTCACACAGTGATGCAGATGGGGGAAAGCCAGGAGCAAATGGGGGGGCAAGGTGAAGTTGGCTCAGGTTCAAGCAGTGTTGCAGGAGGGGTTTGCAGGGATGAAGCAAGCCAGGCAGAAGTACAAGGGATGAAGATATATGGGAGGGGTGGGTCAGAGGAAAGGCTAAAGGGAAAGGGTGAAAAAGGAAAGATGCTGGGTGTGGATAAACATCATGACAGGTTAGGTGATTGGGAACCAATGACTAGTGGGGACAGAAACCAAGTCAGGATGGAACATGAGGAGAAGGTCAAAGGAAGTCAAACCCCACGACACAAGGCTAGAGGCCAAAAGGACACCCAGGAATCAGGGGACAGTAGGTTGGCACTCTTGGGGGACTCAATAATTAAAGGGCTAAAATGGGGAAGGAAGGGAGCAAAAAACAATGTGGTATGGGTACAGTGCATGCCAGGAATGACGGCACTGGAGGTGAGGCATCATATTCCATCCTGGGGTAAGCTGCAGGATGAAAGGACTCATCTGGTGTTTCACCTGGGCACAAATGACTTGGAGGGGAATAGTCTGATGGCAGTACAGGCAAGGCTTGAGGAACTCATTAGGTTCTGTAGGAGTAATGCTGTTTTTCCTTCCATTTCCTCCTCTGAGGTGTTGCCAGTACCAAGAGTGAGCACACCCAGAAAGGAAAAGATAAGGGCTTTCAACAACTGGCTACAAGGTTGGTGCAGTCGGATGGGGTTTGGCTGGATAGGGGACTGGGGCTCTATGTGGGAGGAGGAGGAGGGGCTGTATGCCCAAGACAGGCTGCACCTGAGCTCTTCAGGGGCAGCAGCACTAAAGAGTAAACTGGGGGATTTCATGGCTAGGGAGTTCAATTTAAACTAAATAGGGGGGGGCAAAGGACAGGGCCATCCTTATGGGAGGCAGAACAGGGAGGCTATATCAGCCTCCCCCCATGTCACAACAAGCATCAAGGGAACAGTTAGCAGCAGGGAAGGAAGGGATGGGGCTACATGTTGGAGGGCTTTGGTCGCAAATGCCAGGAGCCTGGGGAGCAAAATGGGTGAACTGGAAGCCACCATGTTGGAGGAGAACCTAGACATTGTAGCAGTGAATGAGACTTGGTGGAATGAGCACCACACCTGGGAGACAGTGATCCCAGGGTATCATTTGTTTAGGAAGGATCAGGAGGGGAGAAGGGGGAAGGGGTGGCATTATATGTCAGGGAAGGGATTGGGGCCATGCAGTGGTGGGATGGGGAAACAGAGATAATGTGGGTCACTCTAGACAGGGGGTAAACCTGCGCATTGGGGTAGTCTATAGGGCTCCTATGCAGGGGGAGGAGGGGATAGACACCTTGTAGAATCAGTAGCGAGGATGGCACGGAGAGGGGAAATTGTGCAGGTTGGGGACTTAAACCTTCCGGACATCAACTGGGAGGCCCAGACAACAATCTCCGCAAGGAGCAGGGGCATCTTGGAGGCTCTGCAGGGCATATTCCTGCAGCAAAGGGTCAGTGAGCCCACTAGGGGTGCAAACCTGTTGGATGTGGTCCTCACAAATGGGGACAGTGTGGAGGAGGTGGAGGTGGGGGAAGAGCTTGGTACCAGTGACCACAGGGCTGTGAGGTTTAGGGTAAGAGGGGGCAAGGAGAGGGTTAGGATGAGAACCAAGGCAACGGATTTCAGGAAGGCTGACTTTCATGGAATGAGGAAGGCAGTTAGAGAAGAAATGATGAGGATAGGGGAGGTACAGAGGTGGAAGATTTATGGGCAACCATCAAGAGTAAAGTATATAAAGCCATGGACTTATGTATAAGAAGGGTAAGGAAGAATAGAGGATGGACAATACCTCTGTGGTTCACTAGAGAGGTGGCATTAGGAGTCAAGGAGAAGACTACAGCATTCAAGAGGTACAGTAGGTCACAAAAGGATGAGAACAGGGACACCTACAGGGAAAAAAGGAAGGAGGCTGGGTTAAAGATAAGGAGGGCTAAGGAGGCCACTGAGGAGAGGATAGCAAAGCAGGCAAGGAAGGGGGAACAAAACCTTCTTTAGGTACGTTGGAGAAAGGAGGAGGGCACAGCATGGGACTTGAAGGATAAGGGAGGAAAGTGGAACAGTACTGGATAGGGATTTTGAAAAAGCAGAAACGTTAAATTGCTATTTCGCCTCAATCTTCATGAAGAAAAGAGAGAGCAGGGGACCAGGACAGGGTGGGGAGTGTGACAGCCTCATGCAAGTGGGTATGGAAAAATTCATTGCTGAAGTAGTAAGGGAAGAGCTGGGTAGACTTATGGTGAACAAGGCAATGGGGCTTGATGGAATACACCCAAGGGTTCTCAAGAAGGTGAAGGATCAACTGGCGCCACATTTTACGAGGCTGTTCAACTTGTCCTTGGACACAGAGGTGGTGCCAATGGACTGGAAGAGGGCAGAGGGGGTCGCACTTCATAAGGGGTGGAGGAAGGGTGAGGTCAATAACTACCATCCCGTTAGTCTTACCTCAGTGGTGGGGAAGGTAATGGAAACACTACATAAGATCAGGTTGTTAGAATACTTGGAGATGAATGGCATGCAGGATGATAGGCAGCATGGCTTCACCAAGGGAAGGTCCTGTCAGACAAACCTGATAGAGTTTTCAATGGGGTGACACAGATAGTGGACCAGAGAGGAGCAGTGGACGTGGCTTATCTGGATTTCAGCAAGGCCTTCAACACTGTTCCGCATGGTGGAATGGTGTAAAAGCTGGACAGACTGGAATGGATCACATGATCACCAGGTGCGTGGAAAACTGGTTGATGGGAAGGAGTCAGATGGTGGTGGTAAACAGAACACATTCCAAGGAATGGGCGGTGACCATTGGGGTGCCACAGGAGTCAGTGCTAGGACCAATACTCTCTAACATCTATGTTAGTGACCTAGTGGAAGGTCTGGAGGGACAGATGTGTCTTTTCGCAGACGATACAAAGGTCTTCAATAGGGTAGATTCCCCTAGTGGGGTGCAAGCCATGAGGCGGGACCTGGAGAGGCTGTAGAGGTGGTCTGACACCTGGAAATTGAAGTTTAATCCACAAAAGTGCTTGGTGATGCACCTGGGGAGGAGAAATAGGAGGGAACCTTATTCCCTTGGGGGGGTGGTGATTCAGGAGAAGGAAACAGAAAGGGACCTGGGGATTATGGTATCGCGTGACCTGAAGATGGGCAGCCAGTGTAGTTGGCGGTGGGAAAGGCAAATGGAATGTTGGCCTGCATTGCGAGGGGTTTTAATAGCAGAAAGAATGAGGTGCTAATGCCATTATACAGAACTATGGTCAGGCCACATTTGGAATATGGGGTGCAGTTCTGGAGGCCTCACCTATGCAGAGTTGATGGAGAGGGTATGGAGAGGGTATAGAGAAGGGCAACCAAATGGTACGAGGAATGCAGGATGTAACCTAAGAGAGAAGATTGAGAGGGCTGAATTTGTACCCTCTGGAGAATAGGAGGGAGAGGGGGACATGATTGAGACCTTTAAATATCTGAAGGGAATAAACAAGGTGGAGGGTGATAGTTTGTTCAAATTGAAGAAGGGAGCGAACACGCGGGGACATAGCTTCAAACTCAAACGTGGGCAATACATAGGTAATGTCAGGGGGCAGTTTTTCAGGGAAAGGGTGGTGGAGGCCTGGAACCGACTGCCGTGGAGGTGGTGGCAGCTGACACGGTGAAGGGGTTCAAGAGGGCTTGGGATGGATTCAAGGGGTTGAGAAAAGAGGGTGGAAGCATAACAGAAGGGGGATAAGGTGTTGGGCAGACTAGATGGGCCATGGGGCTTTTCGCTGCCATCACATTTCTGTGTATCTGTGTATCTGAGAAACTGCTCATTGTAAAATAACAATATATAAGAAAACATATAAATAAATTAGATCAAAGTACCCACAACAATCTAGTATGCAAGAGTACCCTCAACAATCTAGTATGCAAGAATAACCTAAGAAAAATCAAATCCCTAGTGAAGCTACCACAATGTTTTAAATGCTATAGTATTGTATTTTGCCCCATCCTATACAGATGACTATGGAAACAACACTAAGAAAAAACATCAAAGCAGGATACAGACAGGCTAGACATGCAGCAAATGTGAGAAAATGAAAATAAGGGGGTTATTAATTGTGCAAAATAAACATAAAAAGCACCAGTTTCCAGGGTCTCAGCACATTATCTAAACCTAACAGAAAGTACGACACTAGTTCGGACCAGCCATATGGGCTATGATCAAATTAATAATGAGGGAAAATCCCACTGAAGCAAGGTATCATAGGAAGCTATTACTAATACCAATTTAGAATGACAGAAAATTGGCAAGTTGCATGTCACCCCCCCTGCAAATCGGGGTTCCCAACAGTCTTCCAGGAGCTTGCCTGAATGCTCCAAGTCTGGAGGTGTTCAGCGTCAGAGCTGTTTAAATGTGGTTCCAAGCGAGTGCTATTTGAGCCTCCATGTACTGTCTCTTTAACAGCTGTCTGCCTGCAGACATAATTAATTTGGATGGGGGTCTGTGTGTTTCCTTGCTTGAGTCCTGATTGAGCTACTGCCAAATCACTCCGTTTCTGCCATCGCTAAAAGTGCAGAGGGAGCTCTTTCAAAAGGTGTAACTGTCTGCTGGTAATCTGTTAGAGTGATAATGAAAATACAGCTTGTCTAACCTGCTTTTCCTTCAGCAAGGACTGTGTAGTGTAACTCTTTCATTTTAGTCCTGGACTAACGAGTGGGACCAATCAATATGTGAGCGCCCTAAGATGGAGACTGCTTGGGCCAACCAGAATAGGGACTACAAGATGGGGCTTGCTCAAAAGGGGACTGAATGGAAGAAGCCTCTGGGTAATGTAGTTTTGGAATCCTTGGTGCCTTTTTTCCCCAGTAGAGGGAGTCTGTAGTGACTGACAAGGAGGATTAGCCAACTGGAACCTTTTGGATTTGGAGGAAATGCCCTGCTCTGTTACTGGAAAGCTGAGATCAGTTGTGACAGTGAAGAGAGAAGGAGCTCTGTGCTTCTGTGGTGTATGGTTTTGCACGGGAAGCCCGTGTGAGGCCCTGAGTTTCAGCCTGCAGCCATTGTGAGTGCCAGTCTAGACTGAATCCAAGTTGTGAGGAGAAAGAAAGCACCAGCAATGTGGAAACCAGGCTCACCCTGTAGAAGACTGGAGAAATTATTGAATCGCGCTTGGTCTGGCAGGAACTGAAGCTGCTGTGTGTGCTCCCGGGTATTTTGCAGTAATTACGATCGGGATCGAGGAGCAGTCTGCCTGGTATAGTACTTTCCTTTTACATATAAATGTGCGTAATGCTTGTGGGGAATCGCTATTTCAAATCCCCTGTGCTGTGTGCTGTGTGTTGAAGCTGGAAGCAAACCCCAGCTTGTCTCGGACTAAATCTGTTTGCTATCTATTGCAGTGGGGTTCAGTCACAAGGACCTTGACTCCATGCCCTGTTATTTCTGACAGTCCAGAAGAACATCCACCATCCGGTTCCCAGCTTGAGTATTGTGAGTACAAATCAGGGTATTCCCCTGCAGCCTGTTTTCAATCACAAGTGTGTCATCTAATTCTTGTTGTTTCTTTGCTTCATGGACTGAGCTATCCAGCTCCGGATTACAATTGGGTGTTGTGCATATATTTTCTTCTACAGGGCCCTATCCATCTGCACCTGCAGGCCAACCCCAGGCTACGGACCTGGCTAGCCCCCCAACCTGGATACCCAGTGTGTGACTTTTCAGACCCCGTATGTGTGCACAGTACTGTGATTTAATGCCATCAATTAACCTGATTTCCCCCTCCCGTGTTACTGTCCCATAAATAAATCAGATTTGTTGTTGTTATACTAATATACTGTCTGTGGTGTTGGTACTTATGGAAACAGTATTGTATTTCGCTGTGTATGTTGTTTAACCTTATTTTACAGGGGGTCCTCAGAGACGTGCTGCAGAATCAGTCTCGAGGGTAAGTGGTGCTTTACGAGTGAACAGTGTGTATACGTGGGGTATTGGGGCTGTAACTCCTGTGTACTGTGTGAGCCACTAGAGGGAACCAAAGGGGGTCACAGTGTCCCAGACAGCTGTGATCAAGCTAGTCTAACCACTAGAAAACCTGACCTCTGGGTGGAGGCACCCGCCATAGAATGTAGGCCCCTCAACCTGTCAGTAGTCAAGGAGGCAGGGGTAGTAGCCCTTGCGATAACGCCACCTGGGGGTTACATGTATATTTAGCATGTACTGACCATGCAAAAAAAGAGTTCACCAAAGTCACAACCAAATAAAGGAATGAGAAGTAAAAAATTAAGTAATCTGGTGGAAATAGAGAAAGAGAGCACTGGTAGTAAATGTTAAAAGTAACAAATGAGGTCGGTCACAGAACAAGTCAAAAGCATGCACTCATTTGTTAAAGAGCAGCTGACACCTTCAGAAGAACTTTACCAAAACATAATATTTAGACACAGTCCAGCTTGTCTTTCACTTTAGTTCTGAATTCTTCCTCCCCATTATTTATTACTGAGGTCATCTACATGAAAACAGAATCTTTACTTCTGAATAATTCATCTATTCCTGTTGTTGTCTCCCTACCTGAGATCATAATGCACTGCTTGTGACATCACACTTACTCCCATGGCAATAGACTGTGATGTCACATCATAGGATTATGACTTGAAGCAGGGAGTCAGCTATAGAGGCATATGAACCTTGAGGGATAAAGATCATGTATTCATGTAAATGTTCTTAATAATAAATACTGGGGAGGAGGAAACTTTAGCATATATGTGGAACAGAAGCTGACTTGTACCTAATTATTATGTTTTTCAGTATTTTTAAGGTGTCAGCAGCTCTTTAAAGGTGCTCATAAAATCTTACTGAGGATACCATATACCTCAAAAAACCTTTACCAAACAACTGCAACCACAACAGACCATAATGATCCACAGAGGTATAAAATCCCCAAATTAAGTGCAACAACCCAGCGCTACAAACTAATTTATGCCTAAGGTAGCCAAACATAGTCCAAGATAAATCCATAGCTGTAGGCTGTGTAATAAAGAGTCACAGACCATAATGACAGCTATAACGTGTTCTCTTCCAGACGAAAAGACTGAAGCAGAGCTTTCAGTAAGGAAGAAGACAGAACCAGGTGTGGTTCATTGATTGATAAGAGCATGTCCCAGGTCTGTAATGAGACACAAGGGGCAAGCGCGGAGTGCCTTTAGCACCTGGGAAGTGCTCGTATCAGCCAATAAACCACACCCCGGAATGTCTTATTCTGCATAAAAGGGGAACAAAATTTTAATATAGAGTCTCGGCAAGTTAGTGCACTTTAAAAAGTAAAATGTTATTTATTAATCTTTTTGTTTTATTTTTTCCAGGTTTCAAGAAAACAGTCCCTTTTGTTGCAGAGCTACAGAACATCTTTCACCCCATTTTAATAATTTAGCAAAGTGATGTCTGTCATCCCCTTCCCTCTCTCTCTCTCTCTCACACACACACACACACAGCAACAGTTTTACCTTTTTTTCAGTTTTTTTCTGGGTGGCTTTGCCTGGAAACTAGGGAGTGCCTGGTACCCTAGTGAGAGTGTCTTTCAGTGACCCTGCATTCCAGATTCCCCTCTGCCTCCACTCACAGTCTCAAATAAATGCTGCCTATTTTGTTTTCTATTTTTTTCTGGTCTCTGCTGACTGTGTCTTCCTTTTTGCTAGGCCATGAAATCATGGAATGCTTCTTGTGTTTTTAAGTTTGTGCCGCCTGCTGTACGGGAGCATGTATGTCCCTTAGCGGCCGTCCTAGTGAGTGATTTTCTCCTTTACGTCTTTGAAATTGTAGTGGTATTGTGCCACGTCACAAGAAAAGGGCTCATTGTTTGTGCCGGGTACTTTGAAAAGCGGATGGTGGAGCGGAGATAAACAGATTTGGAGGGGGGCAGCTGCTGAACACAGGTTTTTAAAAAAATGGCAGTTGCTCTGTACTGCCCGCAGTATGAACTGTGGGACCAAGAACTGAGGATCGGAGAGTTGCAGAATGTAACAGCCTGCGCTGCAGCGTGGAAGGGGGGCATGCTTTGGAGGAGGAGCTGACAGCATTTAACAGGACAGCCGTGGATGACCGGCCTGCAGGAAACTTTCCTTAACAGGAATGAATATACGGGTGAGAATGGCTCAGAAGTGTCTGTGAATAAAATTGCAACGTCATGTGTGGTACTGGTTGAGAGAGTTCACTTGGTGGAAAATTGATATTTTTTACTGTTAGGGCAAGTACTGTTTTTACAGTACTAACATGGCTGCTACCAGATTTGAAAATTTCTCGTAGACATGGATGTCTTACTATAGAGCTCTGCGTTCTGCTTTGCCTGAAGAAGTTCTGGTTGCCACAATATGCCCTGATAAGGACATGGCCAAAGGTACCTCTTAGCCAATCAGGACACACAAAATTCCTGACTAGTGGTGGGCAAAGTGGGCCCAATCCTCTCTGCGAAGCGTTTTGTGGAGCACAGGCGGATTCATGGAGTGCTCCGCAACGTGAAGCGGAGTACTTTGCGTTATAATGAGGAACGCAAAGTGCATTGAAAACAGCGACTTCACGTTACTCTGTTTCCACTGGTCACTACTCTTTCAATTTTAAGGTGAAGCACATTGGTGGCAGTTCACTTCGCCTCACTTCACCTTGTTTTTGAGCTCAAAAGGCGGATTTTGCAGTGATTCATGGGAGTTCAGGTCACATGGCCTCTATATTGATCTGCACAGCCTCAGTTCAGGGTAATATGAGTAGGAAGGAGTAGGAGACAGTGTGCTCTGATAGCTGTCTGTAGGAATCTTTTAAAAGCTGTTCAAAAAGCATTTTTGCTTTTTTGGGGGGGATCCAACTGTAGTTCATCGATTGTAGAAAACCCTCCTGTGCTCACGTCATTGAGCGTTTTTGCTTATGTGTGGATTTTAAATGTAAATTTACAACATTGAGTGTGTGTGGTGAAAGACAGTGACGTGTGCTGTGTGGGGGAAGGGTGTATCTGTGTGTAGGTAGATTTAAGTTGGAGAACTAGTGATTTCTTTGTGTTTTGGTTATTTTTTTTATATAACTGACTGTGTTAGTGTACACAAAGTAAAATTGTCAGTAATAATACACATTGTTTTTGCTGTTTGTTGTGTGAATGTGGTGCAGCATTTCATAAGGTCAGGTTGTTTAAATTAAAAATTTACATTACTTGGCAGTACACTGAACTTTTGCATTTGCATCGCATTCCGCCTTCAGCATTGCACACAAAGTGTTCTGTGTGCAGTGTTGCATGCATCAAATATAATACACAGATTAGTGTAAATGCAACTAAGCGCAGTACTGTGAACCTGCTATCCACTGCAGCTGCCTGATTTTGTACTGCGATTGTGTTCTCTGTTCTTAGTTTTGCTGCTTGTAGTGCCGTAAAAATCAGCACTGTCTGTATTTAGTGCTCCCCACCCACCCCCACGTTGAAAAGGTATTTTTTACCAGACTGGATTGTTTTTGTGACCCCATCAGCACCACTGGTTACTGAAGCTGTTTTAATTCTGTGACAGTGTCACAATACAGTAGTCTCTTATCTGTCGCTGAAGCCACAGTTGTTTATTTTGCTTCACATCCAGCCAGCGTTCCTCCAGTCAGAAAGTGAATGTATCAAAATCTGAATTTGGTAATAATATTTGTGGTTGATCCCCCAAAATGCCTGCAAAGAGACATGCAAGTAAAGCTGTTTCTGGCCATGGCAATGTTGGCAGTAAGAGGATCTGTGGGCGTGGTAGTAGTACGAGGACGGAGAAGTGCATTGCTGATGTGAGGAAAGGTATTTCTCCTGCAATGTATTTTACAGCCCAATCAGTAGCTTCACTGATAGTTGGAGGAGATGATGTTCTCCCAGCCGGTGGTGTTAGTGTTACTGGTGGTGGAGGTAGTATTAGCATTGTTGCGTCAAGTTCTAATTCCGACCAGTGTACCGTATCCAAACATATTGAATGTGAAGCAGTGCAAGTGAGTGACAGTGTAGATGATGTCAAACCTCACAGTAACATCCCATTAACTGAACCTTATTCCAATGATCATGTCAATGATAGCATACAATGTGATATTCCGTCCACCGTGGCACTTAACGTCACACATTTTCCATGCAACAGTGATTCACAGTGTGGTGAAAAAATACCAGGAGATGGAGGTGTAGATGCCGATGATGAATGTGATGATGATGATGTTGCTGTTGTTGCAACATGCAGTCCACATGCTAGCATCCAAGCAGAAGATGTGGACGTGTGTGAGAGTGACGTTGGTGAATATGATGATGATGTAATTGACCCCGGTTGGGAACCAGAGAAAAAGAAATTAAAAGTGGCTGTGTCTGAATCTGTTTGCAGGAATCCCTCCCCTGTTAAAATTTGTGATTTACCAGTTTTAGTTGATGATGATGATGATGACCCAGAAATCAATATGATAGGAGTCGTGGTGGTCAGTTGCAGTCCAGGTGTACAGTGCAAGAAACATCATATGCCTCCCCACTTCAGTGCTTGAAATAACAGACTTAAATATGCCACATCATCATGGACATGTTAAAAGCAGAGCGTCACACTCCCTTGTTTGGGATTTTTTTGTTCAAGGTACAAATGATGATTCAGTTACAATCTGCCAGGTTTGCCATGTGCATGTGAGTCGAGGTAAAAAGGGGAGCCAGCTTGGGACAGGAGGACAGCATATGCATCTTAAGAATAGGCACTTGGCTCTGTGGACCAAGCACAAGCTGGCAGCTAATACCAGACTGGGGCGTTCACCCGTATCACTGGCAACCATAGCTAGCATGTTATCCCTTCCATAACTGTTAAGCCCAGTAGGAAATTAAATGTGTGCAGTAGTGCAGCAATAAGAGCAGAGGATTACTACAGGCATGATGAGGTGGAGGAGCATAATGACTTTGAAATGTTGTCCAGCGCTGGTGAGAGTAGCAGTTTTGGTGGTGGTGGTGGTGAATGCAGTATGTCTAGTGCAAGTGGTACATCAACCCCAGTTGGCAAATCTGGAAAAATAACATAATTTCTGGGTTTGTCGTCATCGTCTGTGCAACCGTCTTCATCAAATGTCCACACTCCACCCCCTGCCAATGCCATTTATCACAGAGCACATCCATTTCTGACCAACAACACACCCTGTGTAAAATGTTTAAGTCAACCCATGTTACAGAGTGTTTTTGCGCATAAGCTGAAGTACCCCCGAATCATACAGTGTCACGTGAACTTAATGCTGCTGTAGCAGAAATGCTGGCAATCGATCTTTTGCCCTTCTTCTTTGTGGAGAATTCTGGGTTCCAGCAATTTGCTGCCCGTGCCTGTCCAAAATGGAAAGTCCCATCCGGGACATACTTTTCTACCTGTGCTGTTCCCGAGTTGTTCCACACCATCTCAGACTCAGTAAGACATGCCCTTCAACATTCCTCCTCTCCATTCATCCATTTAAGTATGGATATGTGGACAAGTGGCAAAACAGCAGGGAGTTCATATCTGTGTATAACTGCACACTGGGCGCAGGTGCCGGGGGTTGTTTGTGATGCTGGTAGTGTGAATAATCAGTGCAGGAAGATGGATTGTCATGGTAGCAATCTTCCTGGAATTCGCCAGCATGCAACAATTGCTATGCACAGTGTGACCTGTTCACATACTGGTGAGAACATGTGGGACATGGTACTGACTGAAATTGGCAGACAGCTAAACCCTCTGTCCCTGAGAGCTGGGTTCATAACAAGTGACAATGGGTCAAATGTGGTGAAATGCATCACAAATGGTGTTTTTTTTCGTGTTCTATGCATGGCCCACTGTTTAAATCTTGTGTTTCAGGAGTTTCTGCAGCACCCTGACATTAAGGAAATGCTGACCATTGCATGACGTATCTGCTCTCACTTTTCAAGATTTGGAAAGGCTCGTGACCAACTGCGGCAGCTGCAGATACAAAACAGCCTGCCTTAGCACTGCTTGAAGCTGGAAGTTGTCACCCGATGGAACTCCATGTTATACATGGCAGAGAGGTTGTATGAACAATACAAAGCCATCACAGAATATCTTGTTATGCACACTAGCCGTGACAGTTCCGGGGCCTCCATGTCTATGACGACTGAACAGTGGTGCCTCATGGACTCTGTAATAACAATTTTGCTGCCTTTTGAACATGCCACACAGGCAGTGAGTGGCGAGTCTGCCTCCATTAGCCAATCAATTCCACTGCTGTGAGTGCTGAGGCAGACATTGGTGAATGTACAGCATAGCCTTGATGTTTCTGGAGATGGTGGTAGCAGTATGTTTCTGCAACATTTGCTAACAGTATTCGACAAGAATCGTCACATTCACATTGTAAGTATTCAGCATAGTGACAACTTTGCCATGGCAACAATGCTGAACCCACGATACAAACGTGGAATTGCATCAGTGCTGGAGGGAGGGCCTAAATAGGTAAAAAATATCAATGGTCAACTGGTTCGCTTGGTTCATGGGGCACAGAAGTCACGTGCCAAGGTTTGCAAACCTCAGCAGCATAATCAGGCTGAAGGTGTAGCTGGAGGACCAGCAAGCATATCATGCAAGCGTAAGGGGACTGTAGTTCCTGGTGGTCTGTCATCCAAAGTGGTTGGTGTCAACCCTCTTTGGGACACTTTGTCCCAAGTGGGTATTTGTGACATCAATGATTTCGGGGAACAGGCTGATGCATCAACAATCGGACTTAGTGTGGCACAGAGAATGGTTGAGTCATATTTGTCTGAAAACAGGCATCTGACAATAAGTGAAGATCCTCTTTTGTACTGGAGTGGAAAGATCAGTGAATGGCCAGAGCTGACTGCAGTCACACTGAAGTACCTCACATGCCCACCCTCCAGTGTAAGTGTTGAGAGGGTATTCAGCTCAGCAGGTGCAATAGTAACGGATCATTGGACAAACCTGTCTCCTGCAAATGTTAGTTTGCTAACATTCATTAAAATGAATGAGAGGCACATACCAGCACAGACTACAACCTCGGTATTCGTACCCCAGCCTAGTCATGGGGGTCTTGCTGATGTGGAAATGGAGCATCCTGGTGGCACTGGCAGTGGCTGCCTGAAACGGCCCACCACTGATGTAGATGATGACACAATGGAGAAAGAATTCCCAGTGGTTAGACTTCAGACATCGATGACTGTGAGGGCAGTTTTCTTTATGAGGATGATGATGTGGTTAATGTTGGCAGGTTTTAACTGCAGTATTTAAAAGGCAGTGTGCCCCCTCCACCCCGCACCACCACCACCGGGACTGAAGTTATACAAGTCTGCTGCCACCATGAGTCTGTCTTCCCCCCATGGACCACCATCACCACCGGGACTGATGTTATCCAAGTCTGCTGCCACCATGAGTCTGTCTGCCCCCCATGGACCACCACCACCACCACCACGACTGATGTTATCCAAGTCTACTGCCACCATGAGTCTGTCTGCCCCCCACAGAGCACCACCACCACCGGGACTGATGTTATACAAGTCTTCTGCCACCATGAGTCTGTCTGCCCCCCACGGATAACTACCACCACTGGGACTGATGTTATCCAAGTCTCCTGCCACAATGAGTCTGTCTGCCCCCCCACGGACTACCACCACCACTGGGACTGATGTTACCCAAGTCTGCCACCATGAATACCCTTGACCTTTTACTGGCAAATGGGGACTTTGTGAGAGAACTTACAGTGGAGGAACCGCTGTCAGGGAGTGACCACCACTTAGTACGGCTCACTTTGGATATGGGCAAGGAAGGAGTGGAATCTGACACAAGAGTGCTGGACTTCAGGAGGGCCAACTTTGGGAGGATGGGGGAAGTGGTAAAAGTGTATCTGGCCAGAATTCAATCTAGTATGGGCACTAACCAGAGGTGGGAGCTCATAAAGTTGGGGATAGTGGAGGCAACCAAAACCTGCTGCAAAGCCCAGAGCTAGAAGACTAGGGCTAAAAAACCGAGCTGGTTGAGCAAGGAGGTCATGGAAAAGGTAAGGAGGAAAAGAGCTGCCTTTAGGAAGTACGAGAAAACAGGGAGAGAGGAGGACAGGGAGGAGTACTTGACGGAACTGAAGGAGGTGACAAGGGCAGTATGGGGAGCCAAGGCATCTATGGAACTCAGGCTGGCACAAGGCATTAAGAAGGGGGAGAAGGACTTCTTTAGGTACATCAGGCAGAAAAGGAGCTGTAAGGACCACATAGTAAGGTTTAGGAAGGAGGGGAGTTGGGTGGACGCGGGGTGCGATAAGGCAGAAGCACTAAATGAGTACTTCTGCTCAGTATTTACTAAAGAGAAGAGGGGGGTGACACCCAAGGGTGGAGAAGGTTAGGGAGAAAAAGATAGCATTTAGGAAGTACAAGGAAACACAGAAGGAGCAGGACAGAGAACTGTACCAGTTAAAGCAGAAGGAAGCAGGACGGTAGTCAGAATAGCAAAGGCACAAACTGAGGAAAAGATAGCTAACTCAGTTAAGAAGGGGAATAAAACCTTTTATAGGTATATCAGGGAGCATTGAAAGACAAAGGGAGGGATAGTGAGGCTGAATAGAATGGATGGTGGGTGGGCAGAGAGTGACAGTGATAAAGCAGGGATACTGAATGAACACTTCTGTTCAGTATTCACAAAAGAGGAGGGGGAGGTGCCTAATCCAATTAACAGAAGCACTCTGGAGATGGGGGAGTTGATCCCAGTCCTTTCACAGAAGAAAGGGTTCTGAAAGAACTCCTGAAACTGAAGGTGGACAAAGCAATGGGGCTAGATGGAATTCACCCCAGAATTCTAAAAGAATTAAGTAGAGAACTAGTGACACCACTGACTACGCTTTTTAACAAATCATGGGAGGATGGTGTAGTACCTGAGAACTGGAAGAAGGTGGATGTGATTCCCTTTCATAAAAGTGGGACCAAAACAGAGGCAAGAAACTACAGACCTGTCAGTTTGACCTCTGTGGTAGGAGAAAGTGATGGAATCATTTCTGAAGGAAAGAATTGTTGAGTACCTAGAGGCCAGTGGGGTACAGGACCCAAGGCAGCATGAGTTCACAGTGGGAAGGTCATGTCAGATGAATCTAATTGATTTCTTTGACTGGGTGACCAAAGTACTAGACCAGGGAGGGGCTGTGTACATGGCCAACCTAGACTTTAGCAAGGCATTTGACACAGTGCCACACAAAAGATTAGCAGTCAAATTAACCAGCCTGGGAGTGGGTCCCAGGGTGGTAACCTAAATAAAACATTGGCTGAACAACAGGACACAGAAGGTAATTGTAAATGGAGTCCACTCTGAAGAAAGAGGGTTACTAGTGGGGTATCGAGGGTTCAGTACTGGGTCCAGTCCTTTTAATGTCTTTATAGTGACATTGCAGAGGACTGGAAGGAAAAGTATGCCTCTTGCAGATGACACAATGATCTGCAACAGGGTTGATATACAAGGAGGCGTGGAAAGGATGAGAAGGGACTTGGCAAGCTTGGAGGAATGGTCAGAAGTATGGCAGCTTGGATTCAATGCAAAGAAGTGCAAAGTAATGCAACTGGAAAACAAAAACCCAGGGGAAGATTACACAATGGGGGGGGGTAGTAACAACAACAAAAATGGAAAGAGACCTAGGGGTGATCATATCAGATGACCTTAAGGTTGGCAAGCAATGCGGGAAGGTGGTAGGGAGGGTTGGGGGTATACTGGGATGTATAGGGAGAGGTATCACCAGCAGAAAACAGGAAGTTGTTATCCCCTGTACAGACAGTTGGTGAGACCCCATCTGGAGTACTGTGTCCAGTTCTGGAGACCCCATCTTTGCAAGGACATAGACAGGATGGAGGCAGTTCAGAGGAGGGCAACTAAAATGGCGTAGGGTCTGCAAGAGAAGCCAAACGAGGAGAGACTAAAGGAGCTTAATATGTATATCCTTGAGTAAAGGAGGGAGAGGGGGGACATGATAGAAATATTTAAGTACCTCAGTGGAATCAACAAAGTCCAAGAGGGTGGCATCTTTCAGAAAAAGAGATGTGCAAAAACAAAGGGACACAGTTTGAAGATAGAGGGAGACGGCTCAGGAGCAATGTGAGGAAGTATTTTTTTCACAGAGAGGGTAGTGGACGCATGGAACAGCCTTCCTGAGGAGGTTGTGGGGTCTAAAACTGTGGGAAAATTCAAGAATGCATGGTACAGACATAAGGCAATTTTTGTGGGGGGTAGGAAGAAATAGGCTGTTGGTTAAATAGGATCTGCAGCTTATCCTCTATGTAGAGAAATGGGAAGACTAGGTGGGCCAAGCGGTCCTTATCTGCCGTCGAAGTCTATGTTTCTATGAGAAATGGCAGAAATGGGAGGGAGGGGTGACAGATGGGGAAATCATGGAGGGCAGAGTTTCTGGAGGGTTTGAATGCATTGAGGGTGGATAAGGCGCCAGACCCAGATGGCATCCACCCCAGGGTACTGAAGGAGCTGGCAGAGGTCCTTGCAGGACTTTTGGCAGACCTATGTAATGCCTCACTACATTCGGGGTGTGTACCTCTGGACTGGAGGATGGCTCATGTGGTGCCCCTCCACAAGAGTGGCCCCAAGGATGAACCAGGAAACTACAGACCAGTGAGCCTCACATCCATTGTGGGTAAGCTAATGGAGACTATCCTGAAGGAGAGGCTGGTGGCCCTCCTAGAGACCAAAGGACTACAGGACAGCAGACAGCATGGCTTCATATGGGGCAGATCCTGCCAAACCAACCTGGTGGAGTTCTATGACCGGGTAACTAGGCAACTGGACTGGGGCCATGCAGTGGATGTCCTGTATCTGGACTTCAGTAAGGCATTCAACTCAGTGCCACGTGGAAGGCTTGGAAGTAAGTTAGTACGCACGGGGGCAGGTGCAAAGCTGGTGAGATGGGTAGGGAACTGGCTTCAGGGAAGGCAACAGAGGGTGGTGGTGGGGGGTGGGGAGCTCTCACATTCAAGGGTAGTGATGAGCAGTGTTCCACAGGGCTCAGTGTTGGGACCAGTGTAGTTTGGGATATTCATTGCAGACATATCAGGGATATCAAGAGCAAGATCAGTCTGTTTGCTGATGGTACCAAGGTAGGAGCAGTTGTGGATGACCTAGGGGGGTTGGCAGGGGTTGCAGGATGATCTGGAAAAAACTTGAAACCTAGTCAGACACCTGGCAACTGGGGTTTAATACCAAAAAGTGCAAGGTGCTGCATTTTGGGATGAAGAACCCAAGGAGGAGTTACCAGTTGGGGGGAGTGCAGCTAGCCCAGACAGAGAAGGAGAAGGATCTGGGGGTGCTCGTTACAGGGTCAATGAACAACTCAGCACAAAGTAGGAAGGTAGCTGCAAAGACCAACAAAATGCTGGGTTGTATTGCAAAGGGTATATTCTCAAGGAGGGTGGAGGTGATTCTGCCACTGTATAGGTCATTAGTTAGACTGCACCTGGAGAACTGTGTGCAGTACTGGTGCCCGTATCTGAAGAGGGACATTAAGTTACTGGAGGGGGTGCAGCGCAGGGTGACAAAGATGATCAAGGGGCTGGGGGACTTATCATATGAGAGGAGGCTGAGGGAGTTGAACATGTACTCAGTGGAGGAGGGGAGGGACGGGGGACATGATTCGAAACCTTTAAGTACATGAAAGGAATAAACGAGACAGGTACAGAGGGGCTGTTCAAAGTAAGGTAGGAGAGGGACACCAGGGGCCATGATATGAGACTGGAGGGAGGAAGGTTCAGGAGGGAGATGAGGAGACACTTCTTTACAGAGGGGGTTGTGGCTGGGTGAAATGCGTTACCTGCAGAAGTGGTATCCAGTAGAACAGTGGACTGCTTCAAAAGGGGGTGGGACAGGACAAGGGGGGATCAATGAAGGGGAAGGGTGGATGGGAGGGGCAGCTGCAGAATAAGGGGTGCTAGCTGCACATTTGAGCAGGCTTGATAGACCTCTAGGCCTTTATCTACTGGCAAATTTCATATGTTCGTATTCTGTCTGCCCCCCATGGACCACCACCACCACTGGGACTGATGTTATCCAACTCTGCTGCCACCATGAGTCTCTCTGCCCCCCACAGACCACCAGTCCACCACTGGGACTGATGTTATGCAAGTCTGCCACCATGAGTCTGTCTGCCCCCATGGACCACCAGTCCACCAGTGCACCACCACCAGCTTCTTCATATTTAAACCATAAAGTGAGTATGTGCACTCATGTTTGTTATTCTGCCTCACTTCCTTAAGCTGCCTGTTTTGTTTTCTGTAGCTTTTCAGAGCTGCAGTGGCAAAACACATACAGTACACTTATTTTGTTTCTTTTTCAGGAAAACTAAAACAGGCTCCATCGCTAATACTCATTGGGAAAGACGCTGTAGCAATACCGTACAGACAGGAACCAATGTAATGTCCATGTGAAATCCATTCTGGTAAGTATGAAGATTTTATTTCATCCTTTTCATTGCTTTGTAAAGACTGTTACAAATATTGCATACAACAGGTTGTCTTAGTAGTTGACAAGATGTGTCTCTAAAATGCAACTTGACAATAGGGACTGAGATTTGAGAACCAGGGAGGGACACATAACAATGAAGTCGTAACTTTTAAGAAGTCATTCATTTCTTTTTTTAGGAAAAGTCACGATACTTTCTTGTTGTTCTGTCAAAGTGGCCTTATCCAAAAAAGTTCTTTAACATCAGGCACACCCCTCCCCTGACCCGAGCTTGGGCACACATGCAACACGCAGAAGTCGTTTCATTAGATGACCATGACCATCATTAACAACCGGACTCCAGAAGGATGCTGACGAAATCTGTGAAGAACTAAAAAAAAGAAACCATTACAGACAAAACTGAAAATATGATTCCCCCACCACCCCAAAAAAAAGAAATACTTACATTCATGTGCTTGAGAGTTATCAGTTTCCATTTATGTGCAAAAAATTCTCATTGAGCACTGGAAGGTGCACAGCAACAGTTTGGAGTCACCTGTGTGATGCAGAACAATAGCATGAGTACATGTCCAGTTCAAGTTCAACCCCCCTCATCGTCACTTGCAAAATACACAAATATATATATATATATATATATACTCACCAAGGCTACTATTAGTGTACATCCAAAGGGCACCTTTCAATCCAGTTGAGATGATCACATTTCATTTGGTGGAATCGTCTCACACGACACATTGGACCAGCGACACAAACCTCACAGTTATCATTTTATATTGGGGATGGGGTATGTGCTGAAACAGTCTCATTTCACTTCGTTACCACTTGTCAATTTTCTGCACACAAGGAGGATGCATTGTGGGCTGCAGAAAAAATCTGGGGGCTCTGTGCCAACACTGCGCACATGACTGAGTGCGCCATTAATTCTAGGAGACTTTGTATGTGCTGAAACAGTCTCTTTTCACTTCGTTACCACTTGTCAATTTTCTGCACACAAGGAGGACACATTGTGGGTCTGCAGAAAAAATCTGGGGACTCTGTGCCAACACCGCACGCATGACTGAGTGCACCATTAATTCTGGGGGACTTTGTATGTGCTGAAACAGTCTCTTTTCACTTCGTTACCACTTGTCAATTTTCTGCACACAAGGAGGATGCATTGTGGGCCTGCAGAAAAATCTGGGGACTCTGCCACTTTTGTGTATTCTGTGATTGTTGCTGTGAGCTCATAGTCATGATGTCATAGTGACATTTTTACAATTAAAGCAGCATTGCAAGCATGTCCTCACAGTTCTGAACTGTACTTTTTTATGCTACTTTAAATTTCCACAGCATCCACTGCTTACGTGCGAGTCGTCAGTGACTTGAATGATATGATTCTTCTCACAATTTATGTCTGCTTCTCTTACTCCTACTTTTTTTCATGTATGAAAACAAAATGAGCACATCTTCCAATATTGTTCTGACCAGCTTTGTATTTATTTGCAGCTGCTTTTCAATAACCATTATTCCACGGTGTCATATAAAACACTGACTGATGCATAACTGTTAGTTAACAACAGAAGTGATATATGACAACCACTTGATGTGATGGAGAAAAGCAGAGAAAAACAATGACAAAGACCTGGCCACACTCACTGTCAGCAGCACCAATTTAAAAGGAATGCTCCTTTCATTATTTCACACATGAAAAAAGGTAGTTCCGCACACTCAACTACTGCAAATTATCGTATCATTCCAGTCAGTCAGGATGTAAGTAAAGGAAGTTGTAACATAGCATTAAAAAATATAGGTCAGAGTTATCAACAGATTGTTGCGCTGCTCCTTTATAGACAGTCACCACATTACATAGTTATGGTGATGCACATAACCTAATATGTGGGGGGATTACTACCACTGCAATATTTCTTGCTCCACAGAGTGCAATATATTTCTGTGAAAACAACCCATAATTTCATTACAGTGAGTCACATGACGGAGGAATCAACAATCTGAAAAGCAACCCACATTTGTGCCACACTTCCTCAGCAACATTAAGACGTGATGGCAGGGGCAGCGCAGGTGCATGCTCCACTATACTGAATGTCCAGTAGCTATCCCAAGCAATGTTTCCTAATGTTATAAGGTTCACTTTGTGGTGAAATGTGGGATGGTTCAAGGCTCTTCTTACTGGAAACATGGCCACATATTTCACAACAAACTGACCATTAACATAAAGAAACATTCGCAAACCTGCACATTCCAATATTCACTGTAAGGAGCGGAGCATGCACACACGCTCTCCCTGCCATCACATCCTAACGTTGCTGAGAAGGGAGGCAGAATGTGGGCAGATTTTTAGAATGGGAATGCCTCCATCACATGACTCACTGTAATGCATTTACGCCTGGTTTTCAAAAAAATTTATTGCACTATGTGGTGCAAGAAAGATTCCCCTGGAAGGGAAAATGTGTATGATTTAATAATAACAAACAAAAAACACACAACAAAAGTGTAACACAGTAGTGGGGCGGGGTCAGGGGAAAGGGGTGGGTGTGGGGGCAGAAAACAATACCCAGACTTACTATGGCCGTGGGACGCTGTTGTGGTCTAGCAGCAGGTGCAGCACTGAAAGTATTTGCTGCTGCTGTGCTTCCACTCTGGTAACCTGCTGCTTCAAGCACTGAAACGCTTATTGTTTTCCTCCAGTGCTGCCCACACCAGAAAGAGGTCAGACTAGCTAACAGGGACTGTGCCGGGGTCCACTGCAGCGGATAATCAAGGTAGTGGGGCTGGTGGTGGACAGGGTGGTGCTGGTGGCTGTGGTAGCAGTGGTGGTGGTGGTGGTGGTGGTGGAGCACCTGATGTAGCCCTCCTCCTTCTCCTGCTGCAGCAGTGACTGTTGTGAGGCACATCTCCCATCCCAGCAGCACCCTTGGCCACTGCCACGGAAGGGCCAGCAGATGGAAGCATGGCCCCTTCCGTGGCAGCTGGCCACTCTGCCCTGTGGTGATTCATCATGTGGGTGCACTGGCCACTGGTCCCCAAATGTGTCGAAGGGGAACCACAGCGCACCAGCACACCGCACACACAGCACTGCACCACTGTGCTGTCTCCTTCCACACAACTAAAGCACTCCCACACTGGGGAGCTGCGAGGGGGACCAGACACAGTACGCACTTGGCGGGCACGAGTCCTATCACCACCCACTATTGCTAGGGCCACCTTCTGTGGCTGTGGAGGTGGTGCTGCTGGAGCCCCAACAGCTTCTGCTAGTGGTGGTGGCGGAGAAGGTGGATGAGCAACAGCCACCAGTGGCATTGATGCTGCTGCTGCTCCTGTTGCTTCCACGGGGGAAGCAACACTGGCCAGGAGTCTGGAGCGGTCCAACATAACATGACTGCCCCGACCCCCATGGGTCTGCACTCCTCCCCTCCTAATGCTCCCACATGCCAGCGACTCGCCTTCCCCAACTCCAACCTGACCCTCCATCCTCCTGGGTCCACAGGACCACACACACACACACACACACACGCACACGCACACACACACGCATACACACACACACACACACACACAGTCAGTCACACATACAAAAGAAAAACAAAACTTCTACAAAAAAATTCACTAACCAAAAAAACACTAACACAATACAAACACTAAATAAAATAGCTTTTAAAAAAGCTGTTTGAATTGGATTGGCAGTAACGACTCCAAGAGCCAAGCAAACTCCTCTCACAAAACAATTTTGCTTTCTCCCTGTACAAATGCAAAGGAGAAAGTGAAACTGCTTCACTGACTCACTTCCTTCCTGCCTGGCTAAAGCATGTGACTTACAGTACTGCAGGCCATGTGATGTGCCTATCTTCTTCTCACTTCACCTTACTTCGCGTTAAGGCATAATGAGAATGCGAAGTGGTAATGATAACGCGAAGTGAGCACTTTACAGGGTCTACTTCGTGTTGTGCTTCGTGGATGCAAAGTGGTCACTTCGCGTCCACTTCGCGGGCGGATTTATAATTAGCTGCATCTCTATTCCTGACCCATTTTATAATCTCATTTGAAGTCTGTTGTTTACATCCCTTTTTGCTGTGTGGGGATGATTTATTCCAGGTATCTTTTTGCAGAGCCTACTTTTCCCCATGAGTCTGAGTGTTCTGTAGGTTCTTTAGTAATGTTGTACTTTTTTGAGTGGAGCTCCTGTGATGCCACCTCAGGGTCTTTGAAGATTCTGGAACCATCTGGAAAGAAGATTCACAGGCTGGGTAAAGAGTGATACATTTAATTTTGTGTGCCTTCAAAAAAACATGAATGGAGCAAAAACTCTATGTTTAGTCAGTAAAGCAAGACAGTAATCATTGTGAAAATATAAGTTCTGACTCTTGTATGTAATAACTCCCTTCCGTCAAGCTCGAAGAAGCAGTCCATTCTTTGTACAAAAGTTATAAATGTGCAATACTATGGAATGGGGGCGTGAAGCAGAGCTAGAGTGCTTAGGTAACAAGGCTCTATGTGCTCACTCGAGTGGCAAAGGGCAGAGGCCATCCACCTCTGAAATTAATGGACGAAAGCCCAGTAGAAAAGAAAGCATGTCATTCCCTTCCTCTCCCTCTGGCAAATTGTGTATTCTTATATTGTTCCTTTTTAAATGGTTTTCCAAGTCTTTGCAGCAATCTGCCATGTTTAGTTGCTCCTGCATAACTTTAATAAGCACACATTCCAAGCAGTCCACTCAAGTATCAGTATTCGTGGCATGCTGCTCCAAATTCAGCACTTTGTTTTCTAAAGCCACCATAGTTTCTTTTAACTCCAAATACATCAATTGTATTTCTGCCTGAAACTCCTCCAATATTGCAGGATTAGCTGGCTGTGCAGCCACAGCTGATCTGTTTGCCACCATATCTCCCATACCATCTACCTGTGAAGGGTGAGCTGAGGATGAGCAAGGAATAACCATGGATGTGCAACCGCTTTTTGATTTTCTGCCACCACTCATTCACTTACAGCTGCTTCAGACATAAATGCAATGTTATGAAAGCTGTTTGACTGCAAAAGTGAAATCTGTAATCCCAGGCGGAAACAGCTCTTCTCTCACTCCTGCATGGATTTGTCCTTGAATGTATCCTCCTCTGTATGAACTATACTGTGTACTGTTCCAAATGTTATACAGTCTTGTATGCTGTATGAACTGACCGGCATACCTTACCAAATGTTATGCTATTGTACACTTGAAAACTTTGTATCTTATGACATTGTATACATTTTTCTCTATGTTTCACTGTTGTTAACATTTTAACCATGATCAGGTCCATCTTGAAAATGAGTTCTTCTCAACGATGTTTCGCCTGGCTAAATAAAGATTGATTGATTGATACTGAGTAATGACATCAGTGGAAATCCCCAGGCATTCAGCCATCTTTATAAAATCTGCCCTCCTGAAGTCCAGAGCCTTCACCCTTGTGTGGTTTGATTACATAGCTTTCTTTATATTGAACCCCATTGTAAAGTGATCACTGGTCCCCAAGTAGCCTAACTCCTTGAAGTCTACAATGCTGTCTCTGTTAGTGAGTACTAGGTCCAATATTGCTCCATGATGAGTGGTTTCACTGACTAGTTGCCCAAGAAACACCCCCCTGCAGGGAGTCCAGGATGTTCTTGCTTCTAGTTGAAGCCACAGCCTGGAGGCTCCAATCTACATCCGGCAGCTTGAAGTCCCCCATGAGCAGCACCTTCTCCTGTTTTGCCATCTTGCAAATGGCCTCCACCAGTACCTTATCTAACTCCTCCCCCGGTGCTGAAGATCTGTAGATCACACCAGTGCAAGTAGTGGTTCCATTCCCCTTCTTCAGGGTAACCCACAGTACCTCTGCTCTCTACTGTATTTGCTGTATCTCTGTTTCTTTCATGCTTTCCTTCACATAAACCACCACAACTCCTCCTTTTCTTCCGACCCTGTCCTTCCTGAACAAATGGTCTGGCACCATCTTCAGAGGAACTATCCCTGCTTGAACTGGACATATATTTTCAGTGACCTCTGATACTTCTAATAAAGGCAACAAAAGATGTTCCCTGTAGCCATCAAATATGTCCTTAAACAGAAACACATTTAGCACAAACTTCATGACTTTTATGAGAACCTAGAAGAGAACTCTGAAACCATCTTAAAAAAAATTAAGAGTGCTTCATCAAAGGGGCTTGCAGTTGTAACATATTTGAAGCTATGCTGCAGACAGTGCATCCATGAATTATTATTTATTTATTTATTTAAGGTCCAGGAATTACAACCCTTTGAGTCAGAGACTCATTTGCAAAGGCTCCAGTCTTACATAAATGGATTAGAACACAGTATAACATGGAATATACAATACAGACAACAACTCTAGTACAGAAAATGACAGTAACCTACAGAGGGAAAGAAAGATACAATATACACAGACATGGAACATCAGCAATTGTGAAGCAATGGTGCAGTAATATTTTTAAAGTTTCATCTGCAATCACAGTGGGAGTTTGACATAATGTGATTAAGTAACTCATGTTTAAAAGGCTCAAGCCTGGGGATCGATCAGATAGAGTCAGGGATTGAGTTCATCCAGAGTGGGGCCCTGTAGCAAAAGGACCTTTGGCCAGCAGTGTTTTTTACAAAGGGGACACGGAATGTGATGGTATCAGAGTGTCTTGTGGGGCAAGCCGGTAGATTCTTTTGGAGGAGCTTTAGACAGCCTGGGGGGGCTAGTCCCAACTGGATTTTTTGGCCAGTAGGCAGGTCTGATAAACTAGTCGCCTCTGGAAGTTTAGCCATGATGAGCGTACATAGAGGTCACAGGTGTGCGTAAGACGATCACATCCTATGCCAATCTGCAGGCTTTGTTTAGGGCACGTTTGATGCTAGACAATGCTGTGTCAGAGGTGGCCCCATAGATGATTATGCCGTAGTCTACCAGTGAAAGGATGGAGCTGGAGATAGCTAAGCGCAGAGCCTCGGGAGGTAGACATGCATCTAAAAGCCTGTAGAGGAGACCGATTCTTTTGTTTGTTTCAGTGCAAGTTGACGCGATATGCTCATGATAGGTAAGGGCAGAGTCTAGAGTAACTCCTAGATATTTAAAATTGGAAACTGGTTCCAGTATGGTGCCCATCACATTGTGTATAGATAATTTAGTGCTGTGCTTATGTTGCAGGTAGGCGAATAGCATGACTTTCGTCTTTTTTGTGTTGAGTACGAGCTTGTGTGAGGAAAACTAGGCTTCAATTTGAGTGAAAGAGCCCTGCAAGGATTCTTGAAGTTGCATGGGGTCAGGGTGCCGACTGAAGATCACAGCATCATCAGCATAAAGGAGAAGATGCCCAGAGGAGGCCTGAGGTAATGAGTTCAGGTAGAGTGAGAAAAGGAGCGGACCGAGGATAGACCCTTGTGGGACACCAAATCTGACAGGAAGGTTAGCGGAGAGGGTGTTTCTTATCACCACCTGTTGAGTGTGGCAAGAGAGATAACTGGAGAACCAGCTAGTAGTTTCTTTTGAGACACCGAGAGAGGAGGGAGTTTATGAGCATGGTGTGATTGATGGTATCAAATGCCTTGGAGAGATCTATAAAGACTGTACCAGCCAGGTCTCCATGGTCAAGAGCGTCATGAACAAAGGAGGTGAATTCTAGTAGGGCTGTGGTGGTACTGTGACCTTTCCTGAAACCGTGTTGTTGTTGGCAGATTAGGTGTTGTGCATCTAGATAGTTAGTAAGTTGATCAGCCACTATTTTCTCTAGTGCTTTTGATGAGAGTGGAGGATGGAGATGGGCCTGTAGTTACTAGTTGCGAATGCAGCGTACCATTTTACGTTCACTTGCGCAGCATGCGCAAGGCGTTCTGACCTATCGACTTTTGGAGGTGTGTGTGACCTTCTGTGCGATCCAGTGCTCAGTGTAGCAGGCGCGATCCTACCCCGCCAATGGATGTGCAAGCTGTCTATGACAGCAGTTCAGCTGCCCTGGTCTTTAGTTCTAAGAAAACGCCCGCTGCAATCAGCGGTGGCAACGTGTATGCATTTAGCATATTTATGTCTTAATGTCACGTCGCAGCATTCACACTTTAGACAATGTTCTAATGGGCAAGCACCAATTAACCCCAGTTTATCTCTGGATGTGTTCATTAAGAATTGCAAATTTCTTTCAGTTACCCCTAAATCTCTCATGTTGCACTTCCCTTTACACATTATCGCCATTTTTGTGTGTACTTTAATTAAAACTTAAGACAGTTCATCCATCTGAAAAACGTGTGTGTGTGTGTGTGTGTATGTGCTCACATGAATTGCCTCACTACTTGGCTTATTTGAAACAACACGCTTACAGATCTCTCTCCTGTGATCTGCAGAAGGAGTTAACCCATAGCCCTACCACGTCTTTCAATTTCTAAGGCTTGGGGACTCGGAAAGGTTTGTCACTGCTAATGTCTGGAAAAATAATTATGAGAGTTTGGTCAGGATATTATTAGAACATATTCATGGTGTACAGCAACACCATTAATAAACCAGTGGCTTGCATTCTGCAAGCAAAAAGTGGTGTGAGTGTGTGTGTGCGCGCGTGCTTTAGAATGTAACTCATATTAACCCATTGATTGCATTTTTAACAGACCACAGTAGCTGAATAGCAACTAGTAAGTGATGTCTCTTTTTTCTGGCACATAAAATCCTCACCTTGTCTTAATCCATTTTTTTCTAGCTTGATCGCAGTAATGGTTACTGAGCGGTTGAAAACAAGAATTCACAAGTTTCTAAGAAATGTGAAAAAAGAAAGGGGCGTGATTCTAGAGCTTAGATGAATAGGTGAACTTGGAGGGGGACGTTAGCTTTAGTTGCGGCTGGAAAGAAAATCGAGTGAGTGAATCTTCCTTCAACAGCTCCCTCTCTCCCTTTCCATCTCTCTCCTTGGATCAGGAACCAGGAACGATTTTGTAGCAGCCCTTGTTGGAGTGTGGGGCAAGTGGGCAATGTCTGAAGAAAGCGGCAGTTTGTTAGACTAAATTCATTACCATTCCGATCACATCCACACACGCTTCTATGTCCCTTCCTCTCGTTTTGCCTGCCCCCCCTTCCTTCAGTCTCACCAGTATCTATGGCAATGTTTAATTTCCACAAGAGTAGTTTTCCATTCACTCAGCAGCTGTGGATCTAACCTCCTTCCCCAAACACTTCCACAATAATAGAAATTGTCATCAGTCAGATCTTTAATCGTCATTATTATGTTGATTGCCAAAGTATGATTATTTTTAAATAAGAGATACCTTTCAGGAATCCCCCGCCAGTTTATTCACCAGGTAAACTGATGCAATACATGGTGTCTGCCTCGTGTCTCCAGTCAATAACCTCATGTCTCCAGTCGGGAACGATTTGTATTTTTTATGTTTCTAGTAAGTACAACTGTGTATAATTCTGTAGATGTTTAACTTTAACTGGTAATATAATACGTTGTGTCTGGGCAATGCTATATCATGTCTATAATACTGCTGCCTCGGGCAGGTGCTCTTGTAAAAGACGATTCCCTACCCGAGTTCTTTCCCGTAATAAAACAATCTCCAGATATTCCTCCAGGCTTGACTTGAAGCCAGTTTTTTTTTTTTTTTTTTTTCATTTTCTTTTTGCAGGGTTTCCTCCCGTCCCTTTTTTGCTTGTCTGAAATACTATGAGCACGCTGCACCATGATCTATAGTTTGTAAAAGTGGAGATAATATGGACTATCTTCTCTTCCCGATGGCCTGTTATTTTTTTTTTCTAGCATATATTAGCACTCTATCTATATCTGTTTAAATTACAGTTAGGATACTCACACCAGCGTAAAAAAGAATCACATTTTTTTTTCAAAATTAATTGCTGCGCTGGGGGACCTTCATCCCCCCTCAACACACACACAATCATAGCAGTGCTTTACTTTGGGGATGGTGTCTTTCTCCTTCTCATCAATCTACTTACCCTGGGTTGCAAGGCTGATGGAATTTCAAACCTTGGAAACTGACCAAGTAACCAAGGCAAAAAGGCTACTTTCCCTTTAAGGGCTTTATACTGTCAGACTCATGCTAAAATACATTAAAATAAATAAAAGCAAAGCATCAAAAGTTGAAATCAGCAAAGCGCCACTGGGTTAAACTTGAGGTGTATAGGTGAGGAGGAAATGGAAAGGGAGCAGACACGAAGGTGGAAGTTAATGCTCAAAGGGATACAATTATTGAAAAGCAAGTAAAAATAATAGCAAGTTAGAAATGTGGCGGAGCGAACTGAAGCCTGTGACTCAAGGAGGTCTTGTAATCAGGAAGCGACACAGTGACATCTTTTAGAAAAGAGCCCCCATTACGCCTCCAATAATAAAGCACTGATTAATGTAGCTCATACCCCCGCTGGTGTGGAATACGGGGTAAGGACAGCATTTGCTTACCTTGTCAGTGGAAAGTTGATTAACACCGTCAGCACCACTTTGAGGACAAGCACATTAATGTTCATGATGAGGACGAGGACGGTGCTGGTGCTGAAGTTGGTGAGGGGTGGTACTCGAACTCGAGTCCTTCCTTGAATTATTACGGAGAGAATCCTTAAAATAAAATAAAATAAAAAAATCCACCCACAGACTAGGCAGACAGCCCTAGCTGCAGTCCCCAGAAATCCGTCTGACAGGGAATGGCACTGATCGGAATCAACTGGTATCAGTGCAGGGATTGGTAGCAGTGGTACAGATCGATAAATAATTTCTCTTTAGTATCCACAAGCAGGCGGGCTATAACCCCAATGGTGGCTTCATGGTCTCTTCCTTCCCTGTCACGAGCAATTCACCAGAAGAAACAAGAATCCCTACAGCCCTTGTAAATAAGGATTTGAAACAATGATTTTACATGCAGAAAAACAAATACAAATAAAATCGCCCCGCACACACTTCTTATTGGGAGCACATCCGCTGTGCTCTCGTTCACGTTATAACCCCCCCTTCCCATACCTCTCAACTGTACCTGATTTTCAGGGACGTCCCTAATTTGGCCTCAAAATTTTCCTCTGTCACTCCTAAAATTTGAGTTTTTCTGACAGAACAGTGGGGATTAATAACACAGAATAATGTTACACATTATAGTTACAGACTTGTTCTTCAGAAAATGCATCTTAACACAAATTCCTTTATTCTATCAGCTTTCTGAGTGAATAGTATCAGTTTTTGAGCTATGTCCCTGATTTGGGGTCTCTGTCCCTGATTTTTTTAAGCCTTGTTCTAGTTCTGTATCCCACATGCTCACGAGATGCAGTGCACGGCTGGACTTTGAGCCTCCTGATGACTGAAGTTAAATTAGAAAGTGTCCAACTGCCCACCTATCGCACAGTGCTCCTGGCGCGATCTCCAGTCCATCAGGGTGAGTCTGGACCCTCACTGCTGAAAATTAATGTGTGTGACAGCTTGAGGCTTATCCATCCTAGTACCACTGACCACCAATGATGCAGTAACTAATTTCAGCTATTTGTTGTGGCCCCGGTTGCAGTTCACTTTTTTCAACTGTGGCTCTGTGAGGCAGCTACTGGTGATAGGACACAGTTTGCGGTTCTTTTGCTGTGGCTCAGTGGCAGCTACACCACACTACAAAGGGGCAATGATATTTCAAAGACTTGTAGTCATGGCTGGCCATCTCCTTACCGCTGTGCCCCTCTGTTGCCGAGTAGTTTACTAACATGTTGCTTTTGTCTCTCCAATTGCTAATTTATTACAGTTTAGTCCAAAAGCTGTCTTTAGCCCCACCTCCCCCAAGCTCCATGTCTCTGGCCATTTAATTGAAAAGCACTAGGCAATCCTTCTCTTTAAGTCAAAGCATTTAATAAGGCAGACAAGTTATGTTTTGCAAGGTGCCAGGCTCGGCAAGATCAAAAAGGAAGCTACCTTGAGGAGAAGCAGTTAACTCGACTTAACTGTAATGGTCAACTATAATCTTAATGTGTGAAGATTTTTTTTGTATGTTTTATATTACATAACAATAAAAATGTTAATTGATAAAACCAATTGTCCTCACAAAGTTTCATGTATAATCATGGGGGTGGGGTTCCCACAGTCAGTTCAGAATGGCTGCTTAACTGTTTCGCTCCTGTATTAAGGCAACGGTTTGATGAAACCCTAAAATAAATATATATTTTGAAACAGGAAATGGTGAGAGCTGTAGCATATGAAATCACAGTTATAGTATGTTCCATTAGGAAGGAACCCTTTATTTGTGTTAGGAAGTTGCTCTTTCTACATCAGCTTTGCAGGGAGATGTATGAATGTAAATGAGGTATGCAGTCCCATTCTCCATATGAACATATTGTAATTACTGTTGATCAGTTTATTTGTAAATATGATTTTAACATTTACATCTACAATGTACGTATGTGTGTAGTATATCTTTTCTGTCTGCATTGTCAGATGAAATTGCTGCGGTTACAGTTACACCTGATATATATTTTTTGTATTTTGTAAAGGTGAACCCACTGTTTGATGTAGGAGTATTACTTTTACCAATGGGTGCCCTGTGGTGACAGCAGTAGCTTTGTGTCATTAGTCATCAGTGATCACAGGCATTTCAAATATCTTCATACTGTAACACCATTATGGGCCATTAAACTAAAACTTAACAGTTTATAAGTTTGGTGTACACAAATTGATATTGTTCTTAAATGAAGGAAACATTTCAATGACTTTTTCAAAAGCACACACCTCTTTCTTCCTTTTGGGTGGACGTCTACCTTGTTTTTACAGTGACAGGACAGATGGCTGCAAATACCAGCTTTGTTATGTCACAGTTACCTGACTCAATTTCAGTAAATGACCAGACCACCATAGCAGTCTAGCTATTCCACTACTTGCAAACTTCTACGCTCAGTGCTGCACATTAGGGTACATGCTAAATAATGACCTAGAACAAAACTGGGTTTCATTTGATAAATGTACTTATTTATTGGAGTCTAGGATTACAATTACCTTTAAGACAAGGCTCTTTTACAAAGGTTCCACATCAGGAGAGTACATATATGTTAAACATGTTAAACAAGGGCATACAGCGTTAAAGAGAGCATACAACCATATTCATCAGTTCGGATATGGCATCATCGCAAACAGGATACATGAATAACACATACAAAGAATCATTTCAGAAACCTAGAAGAAATCAGGGAGGAAGGGTGAGAGGACAGGAGGCGGCAGCCGAAAAAGACAAAAAGAGACTAAAAGAGAAAAAATAGATAGACTTGGTATTTAACAGCCAGGGCCCTGCCATTCTTAAAGTTTATATTTGGGGAAATTGTTTAACCAGAAAAGGCACACCAAACCAGAACTTGCTTCCAGGGTCACACAGTATGCAAAGAAGGAGCTAATGGGATTCAAACTGACTTCTCCAGGTTTACAGTTCACTTCCCTTAACCACTATGCTATACTGTCTCCTATTTCATTTGGACCTTCAAGTAGCCATTGTGAGAATTGTGCAAGCAACCCAGATTAGGCATGCTTTATATTGCTTAATTTTCTTTGTACTACCATGCCATGGTTTTCTAATTTTAGTAGACAAAAAAAGAGTCAATACATGAAAACAGCAATGATGTCATTTTTTGCATTACTGTAAAATGCAGTAGGATACCTGCAGTTTACCAGTGGCAGAAACAGCCCTTTAGCTTTAACAACTCTTTGTATGTTCATGCCTACATACATTGTGTATTCACAGTAATGAGTCTGAGAAGCATATAAGCCACAATATAGGCTGATAATATGATATGTTGCTAATTGTCTTACTTACCTCTACTGTCACTATGTCCTGTGCGAAGACATGTCTGTCATACTAACATTGCACCACTCCACACTGTCGTTGTACACCTCCTTCAATACATTGTTCAATAGATATAAAATACATCAAAACCATTACAGTACATGGCAGCTCTTCTGTGATTGTTATGTCTTCCTGACTTACTAATGCTATTCATGTTTTGCACTAGGCTAAGACACAGAGACCCCCTGCTGTGTGTCAAATGCAGACCTCAAGAGATCCAACAGGAGATAGAAACACTCTGGCCATAGACTGCCAGTCTGATAGCATGTCATAAAACATACAAAGTATCACTCTCTGCTGCTTTTCAATGCTACAAAGTGCTCTATAGCAATAACAATTCTACAGATAAGACACATCAAAGTACACCACTGGTCTCCAAACCATGTTTACAAACTTAGAAATCCAAAAAGAGAAAAGGAAATCCACTACCCTAAATCGCAGGGCTGCTCAGCCACAAAAAAGAGCTTCAGCTTCAGTGCTTTTTATTAATAAATACTACTGCCAACTGTGTTAATGGTGAGCAAATTCATGGGTGGTCAAATGGTGGTGGTGGTGGTGGTGGTGGGGAGCCAGAAAAAAACTTTCCATAGCACTTTAAATAATGCAAAAATGATTTATTTTCCACAACTTAACTATAAATTGCAATAAAGTGCTTACACCAATTCAATGTATTACAAAAGTACGATCTCCTAAAATACATATGCCCCACCTGAGTCCAGGGCATCTAGGCACTAGCCACACTACTCGCCCCTGTGCCTCGCCACTGCAGGTTCCTGAGGGGCTGCGATGCCATATCCCCTTCATTCTTCAATACTCAAAGGGCATGTGCAACATAATTAGAAAATCCTAAAATTTAACAACTACCTTAACCACTTAAATGCAACTAAATTTATCAACAAAGTGGCCATTAAAGCTTATGTTCCATTAATATGTAAAACATTTCTATTGCAAATAAATTTAAACATTGCTCGAAGTTCTAAAATAATGGACTGTTTGCATTAAATGTATTCACAGCATATGCAATTCAAGAACCTATGCTCTGCTATATGTATGACTGCATTGTTTACACTTTAGGTTCACAATGTGTATATAAAAATATATATGTGTGACAAGACGTCCCATTCAATATAACCTCTTACAAAAATGCAGTGCCATGCCATATCACTCCATTTAAATAGGCAGCTACGTTAATTCGATTCTTCCTAATTCTAAAACAAATACTAAGCTCCAAATTCACAGTATCATAGTATAACTGCCACTCAATTCAATTTACTGATGTTCACCACTGAATGGATTTGCCCATAACAGAGTCAGACTGTGCTCATTATTCATGCTATTTACTCACTAAAACGAGTCACTTGCAAATCTTATCCAATTCATTTGCAGCCTGTAATTAAGGCTTCAAATTAACATTTATCGATCTTGACAGCAAAAGAAAAAAAAACTCAGAACAAGGATGGCCAGAAGTAATACAGGATGAGAATAAAGTGATTTGATCCAATGTTCAGTATGTCTTGCATTTTAAATGTTATGCTTCAGTTCTACATTAAATTGTATGTGATTTATTGAAAATAAAAACCAAAAATGATTTTCTTCCCCAATTGTTTAACCAGGAGAGACACAGTAAGCTTGTTTACAGATGTGACTTGGCAGCACAGGGAAGTTAAGTGAATTGCTTAGGGTCACACAGTATGCAAGCGGGGGCTGTGGGATTCAAACCCAGGTCTCCAGATTTGCAGCTCAGAGCCTTAATCCACTGTGCTATACTGCCTCCAATGTAAACTATTTATTTTTATGGCAATGTTTTATGTTTGGCAATTTAGTTAATTGCCCAGCAATTTTAGCATAATCAAACACTATGCATTGAATAGTAATAGAGCCACACTACACTCTAGCAACTTTGCGCTTTGATGACAGATCGATAAATATAAATCTGAACCTTTAATTATGGTCTGAAAATTACTTGGATACAATTTGCATGTGATTCATTTCAGCAAGTAAATACTGTCAATAACGAGTGCAGTCTGACTGTGTCATGGGCAAGCCCATTCACTGACGCACATTAGTGAACTGAATTGAGTGGCACTTATACTACTACACTTTGCACTTGGAGTTTAGTATTTCTTTTAGAAATAGAGACAATACAATTAACATAACAGCTTATTTAAATCAATTGATATGGCATGATAATGCATTTCAGCTAAGACTGCTATATTACATGGGACATCTTCAAACAGATATATATTTTATATACACATTGTGAACCTAAAGTGTATAACAATGTAATCATTCATATAGCATAGCATAGCTTCTTGAACTGCATATGCTGTGTAAACATTTAATGTAAATAGCCTATTCTTTTAGAACTTGGAGCAATGTTTAACTTCATTTACAATATAAATGTTTAACATGGTTGTACCAAATAAATACTGTCAATAATGACTGCAATCTGACTCTGTTATTCATGCTTCACATGCAGGTATTGGAGGGAATGGGTTAATAGCAGATCTCTTACTATACCTGCACACTGAAGCAGACTTACATAGGCCAGGTGATCTGTTTCTGCTGACACTTTCATAGGTTTCTATGTTCACCATATACTGCAATAAATATGTCTATATGGTATAACTACATTCTTAACATTACTATCTTTGTCATACCTCTGCAGCCTTAGGCTTTCTATGGCAAGCCCTACTCTGCACACCCTTCCCTTTTCCCTCTCAGAAGTACCCTTCCCACCACCCGCCCCCTCAGTTGTTACTATCTCCCAGCACCTATGAACACCTGAAACTCTCTGCCATGACTGTTACAGCCCATGACACAAAGGCACACACCCCAACACCTCTCACTCTCTGCAAGGTGGGGGTGGCAGTTGGCATTACTACAATACCTCACTACCGTTCATATTATGCATCTGTCACTCCTGCACTACCAATGACAATACCAGCAAGCAAACATTCAGCATTGACAAATGCTTGTTTATTTCTGTAACCTAATTGTAACTTATTTCTGCACTCCTCAGCACCCCCACCCCCACCCCCAATCTGGAAAACAGCTTTTTTTTTCGCTCAGAATGTCTTTCCTGGTAAAAAATTTGATATACAAAATGTGAGTGTACGAATGTAATATATCCATTCTTACACACACAGCTAGCTTGCAGCCCGTCACAGATGTTTGACACATGCAGGCACCTGGGTGCTGTTACTTGAATGATCAGTTTTACATTTAAACATCACTACTTGGTCTTTTATTATTTTAAGTTGTATTTATTAACCAAGTAAGTGCACTCGACAGTCAATCAAATGCCTATTTTCTGGGGCCACCTGGATCTTTCAAAATGGCAGCTTAATAAGAAAACAAAACAAAGCTGCGCAAGGTGAGGCTGCTGTTATTCTCTGTTGTACTAACACCTACATACACAGTAATATATAGTGCTAAAACACGGATATAGTAACTGTTCCCGACACATTTTGGACTACTGTAGAGTTACAGTAAGCTTGGTTTTCGGCTCCATTACTCTGATCTGCCTCCCATGCATGACTTCCTTTACCTAAAGAAAAAAATATTGAATAATATATGCTTAGCTAAATATACTTAGTTCTCTTTCGGGAGTGCAGCTTATTACTTAAGAGTTGCTTGCCTGTGAAGGATGATAAGAAGATGGTCTGGCTTTGTCATTTCTCACATCCTGGCTGAAATGTGTTTTCACACTTCTGGTGTACAAATAGCACGGTTGCTGTGGGAAATCACTGTTCGGTACAAAGTAACAAAATCACAGTGACACTGTTCATGAGCAGATGTCCTAAAATGTCTAAGTTAAAAATTCAGTTAAAAAAATTCCATACAATGCCTGTTTTACGAGCATGCATTGCGCAGTTCCCACACACACTTGTAACCTCACAAATTTGTAATATTTTCACTCCAGATTTTCAACATTTGCATTTTCCCACACCTCCTTGTGAACAGTTCAGCTGTCATTTTCCACATCCTGCCTGAAATGTGTTTCCACACTTCTGGCGCAGAATAGCACGGTCCCTGTGGAAAATCAGTGTTTGGTACATAGTACGAAAATCATAGTGACAGTTTTCATGACCAGACGTGACAAAATGCCTGTGCTGCAAATGTGGTGAAATAATTCCACTGAATGACTGTGTTACAAGCGCCTGTTCCGCAGTTTCCACACAAGCTCATTCTCTTGAGCACAAGCAGGGCGTTAGGGTTCCTAACACAGACACTTAAGAGGTATGAGGGTGGAATATTTATCAGATGCAAGAGGAGTTGCAGAGAGGTACTCTGTTGGGATATGGATGCTGAAGAGACATGGCTACAACTTGGGGGCCTGCATAAATGCCAGACATCAATGCAAATACCAGCAAGCGAACGTTCGGCATTGACAAATGCTTGTTATGTACTGGCATAATCCTCGCCTTTTTCCATTACGGCAAACATCATTTTGTATTCAAACAACTAAAAACAGAAATGCCCTACATTATTTCAGCCAGTTCTTCATGCCCTGTCATACATAACTGTACTAGACACACAAGCATTGCCCTTGCCAACTTTGACAGTGAACCCCATTTGCTAAAAATATACAGTGAATTATCTGGATCAGCAAAGAAAGTGCAACAGCTTTAGGAAGTGTTTACCTTTGTGGATCAGGACTGGAATGAGATTTTACAGCACACTATTACCAGGTGGCTCTCATTCCTTCCTGCTGTAGCCTGGCTAGTGGAGTGTTGGCCCACAATAAAGAGTTACTTTGTAAGTCATGGGCAATATGAGTGTCACCCCTCCATCTGGAAAAGTGTGGAAGCAGAGGATGATGGGTACAGCGACCACAGTGACCTGTCAGAGGCAGATTGCTACCGTCATATTATATTTTACAAGTTTTTCATAAATCCATTGCCCAGCTTGAAAGCAGTTCATTCACTGCTCCAGAGGTATATGACGCCATGCATAATCTCTACACTAAACTTGAGACAAGGACTGAGGACATGTTTTTTGGCTTTGGTCAATTTTATTGTTAAAAAGTTTCCCTCCGGTGTTAGAGAGTTAGTAATGATTTTAGTGCCTTGTATGTTTGGGGAATGGCACACCTTAAGAAATGGTTCAGTTATGATGACAGCCCCTTAAATGTGATGCAGATACTGTCTCTGCACAAAGTAGTATCTTGGGAGGAACTGTCTACCTCTGTGGAGGCACTGAAGCTGCGGAATGGGCTGGATATGGATATCCTCTTCACAGATTTTGCAACACTCCTTGCAGCATTGCCATCGTTGATTGAACTAAAGGAAGAATCTGTTGCTGGAATGGTGGGTGGCATTTTTCAGCAAAGCTCCTGATTGCAGGATACGCTATAAGGCTGTGCAGTATTTGCTTTCTGTCCCTGCTAGCAACAGTTTTGTTGAGTGTGTATTCTCCATGATGGGGAATGCATGGGCCTATGACAGAAATCGCACATTGGTACCTTTGCTAAAATCACTTTGCCTTGTTTTTAAGCTCCAAAGGCAAACTTTGCAGTGATTCATGGAATTTCAGGTCACATGGGCTCTAGATTGTTATGCACAGCCTCAGTTCAGGGTAGTGTGTGTAGGAAGCTATAGGAGACAGTCTGCTCTGAGAGCTCTCTGTGATTCAAACCTTCTAAAAGCTGTTAAAAAAGCCATTTAAAATTAAATTAGTTTTACTTGTTTGGAATTTCACTCATTCAAAAAAGCAGATGTTAAGCTCCTTGAAGCAGTATAGGCTATAGGCTGGCACTATAGCCTAGCAGTTAGAGTAACAAGCTGTGAATGAGATTGGTACATCCAGTAGGTCTGACTTTGATTCCCACAACCTCCACTTGTATACTGTGTGACTCTGAGTAAGTCACTTAACCACCTCAGTGCTCCTGGGTCACCCCTGAAAACAGGCACGTGTGCCAAGTGGACCTTACCTGGTTACCAAAAGAATAATGAAATGTAGCAAAATCCAGTAAAATACAGCTTTAAATATACGAACATATGAAATTTGCCAGAAGATAAAGGCCTAGAGGTCTATCAAGTCTGCTTGAATGTGCAGCTAGCACCCCTTATTCTGCAGCTGCCCCTCCCTTCCTCCCCTCCATTGACCCTCCTCCTTGTCCTGTCCCATCCTCGTTTGAAGCAATCCACTGTTCTGCTGGATACCACTTCTGCAGGTAATGCATTCCACCCAGCCACCACCCTCTCTGTAAAAAAGTGTCTCCTCTCTCCCCCTCCTGAACCTTCCTCCCTCCAGTCTCATATCATGGCCCCTGGTGTCCCTCTCCTCCCTTACATTGAGCAGCTCCCTCTGCACCTGTCTTGTTTATTCCTTTCATGTACTTAAAGGTTTCAATCATGTCCCTCCTCTCCTCCAGTGAGTACATGTTCAACTCCCTCAGCCTCCTCTCATATGATGAGTCCCCCAGCCCCCTGATCATCTTTGTTGCCCTGCACTGCACCCTCTCCAATAACTTAATGTCCCTCTTCAGATATGGGCACCAGTACTGCACGCAGTAATCCAGGTGCGGTCTAACTAATGACCTATACAGTGGCAGAATCACCTCCTCCCTCCTCGAGGATATACCCCTTGCAATGCAACCCAGCATTTTGTTGGCCTTTGCAGCTGCCTTCCTATATTGTGCCGAGTTGTTCATTGACCCTGTAATGAGCACCCCCAGATCCTTCTCCTCATCTGGGCTAGCTGCACTCCCCCCAGCTGGTAACTCCTCCTTGGGTTCTTCATCCCAAAATGCAGCACCTTGCACTTTTTGGCATTAAACCCTAGTTGCCAGGTGTCTAACCAGGTTTCAAGCTTTGCCAGATCATCCTGCAACCCCTGCCATGCCCCTAGGTCATCCACCACTGCTCCCATCTTGGTATCATCAGCAAACAGACTGATCTTGCTCTTGATGTCCCATGATATGTCTGCAATGAATATCCCAAACAACACTGGTCCCAACACTGAGCCCTGTGGAACACCGCTCGTCACTACCCTTGGGTGTGAGAGCTCCCCACCCACCACCACCCTCTGTTGCCTTCCCTGAAGCCAGTTCTCTACCCATCTCACCAGCTTTGCACCCTCCCCTGTGCCTTCTAACTTACTTCCCAGCCTCCCATGCGGCATCGAGTTGAATGCCTTACTGAAGTCCAGATACAGGACATCCACTGCATGGCCCCTGTCCAGTTGCCTAGTTACCCAGTCATAGAACTCCACCAGGTTGGTTTGGCAGGATCTGCCACATATGAAGCTATGCTGTCTGCTGTTTTGTAGTCCTTTGGCCTCTAGGAGGGCCACCAGCCTCTCCTTCAGGATAGTCTCCATCAGCTTACCCACAATGGATGTGAGGCTCACTGGTATGTAGTTCCCTGGTTCATCCTTACGGCCACTCTTTTGGAGAGGCACCACATGAGCCATCCTCCAGTTCTGAGGTACACACCCTGAGTGTAGTGAGGCAATAGCTCTGTCAAAGGCCCTGCAAGGACCTCTGCCAGCTCCTTCAGTACCCTGGGGTGGATGCCATCTGGGCCTGGTGCCTTGTCCACCCTCAATGCCTTCAAACCCTTCTGAACTTTGCCCTCCATGATTTCTCCATATGTCACCCCTTCTGCCCATTTCTGCCGTTCCTCCCCCTTGGGTATCACCCCCCCTCTTCTCCTTAGTAAATACCTAGCAGAAGTAATCATTTAGCACTTCTGCCTTCTCGCACCCTGCTTCCACCCAACTCTCCTCCTTCCTAATCCTTACTATGTGGTCCTTGCAGCTCCTTTTCTCACTGATGTACCTAAAGAAGTCCTTCTCCCCCTTCTTAATGCCTTGTGCCAGCCTGAGCTCCGTAGATGCTTTGGCTCCCCTTACTGTCCGTGTCACCTCCTTTGATTCCATCAGGTACTCCTCCCTGTCCTCCCTCTCCCTGTTTTCTTGTACCTCCTAAAGGTAGCTCTTTTCCTCCTTACCTTTTCCATGACCTGCTTGCTCAACCAACACGGTTTCTTAGCCCTAGCCTTCTTGCTCTGGGCCTTGCAGCAGGTTTTGTTTGCCTCCACTATCCCCAGCTTTATGAGCTTCCACCTCTGGTTAGTGCCCATACTAAGTTGAATTCTGGCCAGGTACCCTTTTACCACTTCTCCCATCCTCCCAAAGTCGGTCCTTCTGAAGTCCAGCACTCTTGTGCCAGATTCCACTCCTTCCTTGCCCATATCCAATGTGAGCCATACTGAATGGTGGTCACTCCCTGACAGCGGTTCTTCCACCATAAGTTCTCTCACAAACTCCTCATTTGTCAGCACAAGGTCAAGGGTATTCCCTAACCTGGTTGGTTCACTGACCATTTGCAGCAGGAAGCTATCCTGGAAGGCATCCAGCAGTACCTGCTCCCTTCTATTCCTGTTTGTTGGGGATCTCCAGTCCAGTCCTAGCATGTTGAAGTCCCCCACAATCACCACACTACCCTTCTCGCAGGTCCTCCTGATCTGTCCCTCTAGTTCCCTGTCTAACTCCTCCATCTGAGAAGGTGGCCTGTACACCACTCCCATTCTGAGAATCCTATTCTTGGAATCCTGGATTTGCATCCAAAGTGAGTCCATACTACCCTTCTCCCCGATTCCTCCCTTACACACTTCAGTCCTTCCTTCACATATAGTGCCACCCCCTCCTTTCCCAATCTCCCTGTCCCTACGAAATAACCAGTACCCTGATACAGACAGGTCCCAGACATTGTATTGGGTGGCCCACGTTTCTGTGGTGGCTGCGATGTTCACCTCTCCCTCTGCCATGAGCACCTGTAACTCTGCAGTTTTCCCCAAGGCTCCTAGCTTTAAGGCTAACCACCTTCCACCCCCCATCCCGCCCTTCTTTACTAGCATCACCACTAGTACTTGCCATTTGTCCTTTTCACTGTTCTGGGGGTAGCTCATACGGTTTCCCAACCTGTGGTCTCTGCATGTCTCTAGCCCACTTGCCACCCCCACTCCTAGTTTAAATTCCCAACTTCCTCTATGTCTCCTCCATCCTCTGTTTCAACACTTTCTTTCTCTCCTCACTCAAGTGTAGTCTGTCCTTGTCATAGAGACTACTGTCCTCTCAGGTCCCTCCCCACCCCCCACCAGCCCATACCCTTTAGCATGACACCAGGTTCTTAGCCATCCGCAAAACTCCTCTATTCTCAGTTTTCTTGTTGTGCTTGCCTTGGGCACTGGAAGTATTTTCTGAAAAAGTTACTGATCTTCCTGCCCCCTCACATAATTGTTCTAGTTCCTCAAACCTCCTCTGGACTATATCTACCGTTTTGTCAGCCAGGTCATTCGTCCCAAGATGTATAATTAAGTGAGACTTGTCCCTTCCCCTTCTAGCATATTTCAGAGCAGATTGTCCCAGCCTTTCCGCTGTCATTCCTGGCATGGCCTCCACCCAAATGCGACTATGCCTCTCCCCCTTGCTACCTCACCTGACTCCTCTTAGTATTGAGTACCCCAGCACTAAGAATCCACCCGTCTTACTCCCTGCTTGCTTCCATTCATCTCCCTCTCTCATTCCCAAATAATGTTTGCCAAAAGCGGGCCATTTGAGAAGTAACCATGCATATACTTCTCCATTGGTGACCTGACCAGAGTCATGCTGCGAACCTGTGCTTTTGATAAAAGATTTTCTTATTATACTAATATTTGTTTTTCCTTGTATGTACATTTTGGTTAGGTGATATCACACTGTGCTCTGCTCTATAAGTATTTCTATTTTTTTTTAATTAGATTTACAACACTGTATGTACATTTTGGTGAAGTGATACTGCACATTTTTAAGATGCAGTGTTTTATTAAAATGATTCTTATTAAATAAACTTGGCACATTTTTATTACGAGTTTGCACCTGACTTTTTATTATAACTATTATGACTGACTTACACACACAAACCCCCCAATTAAAAGGGATGAATCAAGGTGTGGTGGTTGGATGGCTCCAGCAGAAATGTTCACATGTTGTGTGACGTACGCAGTGGTCTGAAAGAGGTGTAATCTTAAAAAAAGGATGGGATCGTGGCAGGACAATATCAGTCAGTGTTTTGCCAAATCCAAAGGTGGCAATCCTGCTTAGGAAGGTGATTGTATGTTCCCCCAACTAAGTCTTCAAGAAAAGTTAATCAGTAGACCTCTGTGCTAGTTAAAGAACTCTGGCCAGCTTTCTTATCAAAGGTCTAGCCTTTTGGAGGACCCTGGTTCCATACTGTAAGCATTAGGCATCATTCCTTAGCCAAAGAAAGGTATTGCATAGCTCTGATTGTACGTAGTGGTGAGATGCACCAGCGACCACTGGGTGGTGCTGTTAATTCACTCACAGGATTCTTTGGCAAACCAAAATAGAGATTCTGTAATGATGAAATCCTTTAGGAATAGTTTTCTGCTCTGGTAATGAAGGGGCTTATACACTGGGCTGTAGTATTCCTGCGGGGCTAATTTTGGATGCCTGTAGACTTGCTGTACAAGAACTCACTGTTCTTGGATATGTGAATTCCCTCACACATTGCACATGGAATTTAATATTCAAAAGGCAATACATGATGTACTGCTCCTCGATCAGTCAGTTATGGGCTCGAGGCAAAGCAAACAGCACTTCATGATCCACACCGGAGCACAATGTGGGTGAATAATAAGGTGTCCATGGCACCTGCAAGACAACAAATTACAACACAATGCAGCACAATGCCACCTTGATTTTGCATCACATCTTTCATACAGATTATGTCTCAAAATGCATTGCAGGATTTTACAGCTCAGAATTCCATAAAACAATTTTGCAGAAATAATTTCTTGTGCCCTGGTTCTACAGTCCCAGATTCTATTAAACAGCCTGTCTAGCTTACCTATCTTTTTTACTTGCCCACTCCTCAGCCTTCGGAGGGGGGCCTTGTACCTCACCCCAACTCCTTCCACAGGGTCCCTGATCTCAGAAACCTGGCTTCACTATGCTCGGTGACCAGGGTATTTATGTGTTTTTACCCCAATTAGTCCCTCTTCCCCTGAGGACACAGGCACAAAGGACATGTGTCCAGATGCACACTGCCATCAAGTGCCCATCAGTGCCCTCCGTCCCTGACTCCATAGAGCCATGCACCCTACCGACCATGCTTCCACCAGCGGTTGCGCTATGGGTGTCCTTGCTACCTGGTAACTCACCTTCCCCTGGAGAAGGAGCGCATCCATTGTACACTCAATCCTCTTCTCCCCATCAACCCAAATGACCTGGGCTCATTCCTGAACCTGGATCGCCAGCATAGCATGAGGTGTGGCATCCAGAGCCTCAAACCTCAGTGCCACCAGGCCGGCAAAGTCTTTGTGTGATGTTTAATGATTCAGAATACTTTTTTTTTTTAAATTTAACATTCTTTATTTAACTTTTAATAACAGCAACAAAGTAGAGAAACAGCAACAACTATACATTAATGCATTACTAATATCCTACTCCCCCCCTTCTACAAATCCCCGGAGAATCCAAGGTCTAAAATATAAATGTCTTTTAAAGGAGTGACTATCATGGAGATAAGATGGGGAAGTCAAAGGTCTGCCAAGGCTGTGAAGATCTGCATCTTCTAGGCCAGGAGAGCACTCCTAGATAACACAGGCACTTGGGGGTTAAACAGGGTTAATAGCACACTCATGCATGGCGCCACCTAAGTAACTAAGGGGAGCAAAAACAAGCATGTAGCTTGCTCTGCTGTTTATTGTGTCCAGCCAGCTGACCACAGAGGCTAGCCATCATCTTTTCCAGGCAGAGGTTAGCTAGAAGTTCATTCAGCCATTCAGGGTATAGGATGGGCAAGTTATCTTTCCAATGATGCAGCACTACCCGTTTTACTGACAACGATATGAGGGACATATAGTATCAATCAATCAATCAATCAATCAATCAATCAATTTCTTTATGTATAAAAAAGGAGCCTTTCGAAAAACCAAGGCGCCTGTGCAATAAAACCAAACACGTTAATAATGTAACCCCATTACAAATGGGAGTTCCTAAAAGCCTTCCCGGAACTTGCCTAAATGCTCCATGCCTAACTGGTGTTCAGCGTAAGGCCGCTAAATGCGGGCGTTATGAGTGCTTTTAAAGCCTCCAGTACTGTCTCTTTAAGAGCTGCCTGCTCCAGGTTTGAGTGGTTTGAATGGGGGGACTGGGGTTTCTCTGCTCGAATCCGGCCCTGGGCTGCTGTCTGATTGCTCCGTTTCTGCAGTCGCTAAGAGCGCAGAGGGAGCCCGTCTGAAAGATGTAATTGTTTCCCTGAAAACATTTAGAGCATGGGTAAGATTGCAGTTTGTTTAACCTGCCTTTATTGCAGCTGGAACTTTGTGCTGTGCCCCTCCATTTTGGAACAGGACTGTTCTGAAGGGTCCAACAGTAGCCAGGGGGCATCTAAAATGGTGTAAATAGTGACCAACCAGAATCAGGACTCTAATTGGAGCCGGCTGACCAATGAGGATACAGCTAGTGATTCTGGGAAGTGGAGTTCTGGACCATGGCGGCTTTTTTGCACCAATGAGGGCAGTATTAAGTGACTGGCATCTGCAGCCCTCCAATGGGATCGAGTGGTGCCCGAATGAGGATTCCCTGCCTGAACTGCCAAGGGGCAGAGTCGTTGTGGCTGTGAGCAAGGTAGGAGCTCTGGGCTCCTGCACCATTGAGTTTTCTCACGGAAAGCGCGTGTAAGGCCAGAGTTGGGTGGTTTGAATTGCCAGCAAGTGTCGGACTAAATCCGCTAGACAGCGGTCAGAGGAGGCTGTGCAGGAGCACAGCTACCTACCAGGCTCACCCTGTAGAGGACTGGAGAATCTGCTTCAATTGCACTCGGTCCATCAGGACAAGTGAAGCTGTGTCGTTTGGGCCCGGTGTATGCAGTGCAGCAATTGGGAAGTATACAGCAGCTGCCCGGTATGGTACCCCTCTGCCTTTCATATAAATGTGTGGAGAAGTGTTCGAGTTCCAGGTTCGATCTGGAGAGTGGTGTGAGAGCGCTCTTTCTCTTGGAGTCGTGAGTACTAAATCAGGGTCGCTCCCTGTCAAAAGCTCCTAGTGAGGGTAAGGTCTTGTGGTTTCTTTACTGGCTGCAATAACTGAGCCTGCTGGCTCTGTCTAATCGTCGTAGGAATCAAATGCTCGTTTCTGTGTCAGGGCCCCAACCAGCTGCATCGAGGGACTAGCCTTTATTGCCTGGGTACCCAGAGACAGTGACTAATAGGTTAGGTCTGTGCACAGTGCCTAGACAGCTATATATATATATATATATATATATATACTGTATATATATATATATCTTAAAGTGGTATGCTAATTAGCCTGATTTCCCCCCAGTCCTTGTTATTCCCCCTGAAATAAATGAGATTGATTGTTTTTGCAAAGGTATACTGGCTAACTTGTGTGTTTATGGTGAATTACTGTACAGTGATTATTGTGTAACAACATCTCACTTTTCAGGGGTACCCCCGGAGCAGACTGATTGGTTCAAGCCTGGGGGTCAGTGTATACAGTGAAGATACTGTGACTGACTTGTGTGGGCCACTAGTGGGAAGAAAGGGGGGTTGCAGTGACCCAGAGGGCTGCGACCAAGTCATACCAGACTGTCTCAACCCCGACCTCTGGGTGGAGGCACCTGCCACTGGATCCAGGCCCCTCAACCTGTTAGTAGCAATTCAGGCAGGGGTAGTAGCCCTTGGGATAGCGCCCCTTGGGGGTTACATCTTGGAGGCACCGCTGGGATTAGCATCCCCTAGTGGCCGAGTGGACGAAGTACCTAAATATGGATAAATTAAAGGAAACGCTGGAAGGGGATATCATGGCCAAGATTAAGCTGGACCCTATTAAGACGATGGTACATAAACTGATGGGGTAGGGTGAAGCAGAAGAGTTGGACACACAGAAAATTGTTTTACTACTAGATGTACCTCTGGGGACAACGAACGCTGACCTTATTTCTGCAGTGGAGCGTGTTAAATGTTTAGGAAAGGTAGAGGTGAAGGGGTGTATGGATGATCTACTCAATCAGACTTTGCAGGAGTTAATCTTATGTAGTATAGCCATCGACCCCGAGAGAGCACCCCCAGTGATCTATCCGGAAGGTGCCCAACTGGGGGGGAGGGTCATTCACATCCGGAGTGGGTCAGTCACCCCGGGGGGTCTCCCCAGACTAATAGCTTCAAAGATAAACTGCTTAAATTGTTAGCTGTGGAAGGGAGGACTACCCAGGAGTTACTGCAGGTGTTGGACATTTCTAGTGAACCCACCCCCCAGACCTCCCCGGGTACCTCTCCCGGGCCCCCCAAGAGTTCTATTTTGGCCTCACCGCTCTAGTGGTTCGCTCTATACAGCTAGATTCTTACCGTAGGCTAAAACTTTTTTCTGGCACAGTGCCAGTGCCTCCAGGGGAAGATGATTTGGAGGCGTGAATGGACTATGCTACCCCCCTAGTCCAGGAGTGGCAGTGCTCTGAGGGGAAGAAATGAAAGAGACTGATGGAGAGCCTGCGAGGCCCAGCTTTGGAAGCCATTCGGTTCTTGCGGGCTACTAGCCCAGAAGCTACTGCAGTGGAGTACCTTTCTGCTTAGAGGGAGTGTTTGGGAGTACAGAAACTGGGGAAGACTTATTATGGAAATTCAAGTCTGCCAAACAATGGAGGAATGAGAAATTGTCCGCCTTTGTCACTAGTGTGGAAGGGGCCTTGCAGAAGACTTATCGTAAGGGGGGAATTATGGCCACAGCCTTGAACCAGGTCCGGCTGGAGCATAATTTGAAATCTACTAGGTTTTCCAGTGTGATATTGTTAAAACTTAAGTTACATGACCGACGGGCTGCCCCACCCGAGTATTGCCAATTGATGAGGGAGATTCGAGAAGTAGAGACTGATGAAGAGGGATGGGAATCCTATGTGGGGGCTGTGAATCTGTGCCAAAGCCCTGTGTCTAGTGAACCAGATGAGGCCCACCCTTCGAGGGGGCTTGATGTTTCTCCTGTACCCCCAGAGGCACAAGGAGGGGTGCATGCTATTTCCTCTGATCCCCGGGTAGAAAGTGATTTGAGGGCTGAGATTAAAAATTTATGAGAGCTGGTGAGGGACTTGAAGCAAACTGCTACCCACCCTGTTAGGTTTTGGGAATCAGAGTTACCTAGAAACAAACGCCCTAGCCAAGAGGAGGACCACCCTCGACCCCAGGATGGCCTCCAGCAGGCGAGGTATTCCCCTCCCAATAAAGACCCCCGAGACCCTAAGTTCTGTTATCATTGTGCGGAGGATGGACACTTTCAGACTGAGTGCCAGTTACCGGAGAATTTAAGGAAGGTCAACAGCCGGCTGATCACCTGGCACCGCAAGACCGATACCCGATCCCTTAGGAAGAGTTTTGTGACCTGGGCCAATGCCCAAGCAACTGCCAAAGCTGTACCCCCCCCAAATGGTCTGATGTGGTGGGGCCTTCGATGGAGGCCCCTATGCGAGGGAATGGGATACCCACCCGGGCTGTGTTGGACAGTGGCTCTCAGGTGACCACTATGTTCCAGGACTAGTATCAGAAACACTTGCCTGAGGTGCCCTTGCAACCCTTGGATGGTCTACATGTTTGGGGGCTGAGTGATAAGGCCTACCCATATTCTGGGTATATCTGGATCTGGTTGTCTTTTCCTACTTCTGTGGCTGGGGTGGCCGAGCAAGTGGAAACTCTGGCCCTAGCATGTCCCCCCACTGGGTTGTATGATGGAGTGCCCTTGTTGACTGGAACCAATGCTCACATGTTTGGTCGCTTAGCACAGTTATGTTCTGAAAAGCAGGTGTCCAGGACTAGGTGAGGTCTTAGAATACCCGCCTTGATCCAGAAGGCCTAAGAGACTCAGAGAAAGTCTGGCCAGGTGGAACCTGAAGGCCCGGTGGGGGTCGTCTGGAGGAAGGATCCGTAACCCTTGCTATTAGCCCCAAATGCCCAGTGTGTTTTGCAAGGGGAAGTCCGGATTAAAAAAGATGTTAAGAATAAGATATTGATGCTGGATGCACCCGGTGAGGGAAAGTTGCCTGAGGAGCTGCTGGTTAAACTCAGTATCTTACCTTCCCGAGCCCATGCCTTTGCTAGAAGAGTGATGGTCTAAGTACATAATGTGTCCGATCGAGAGATTCGAGTGAAACGGGGTTGCACCCTGGCTACAGTACATTGTGCAGATACTGCTGTTGTGCACCACAACAAGACTCCCAGTGGAGGTGACCGAGTGACCCCCAAGCTGTTTGACTTCGGTGATTCTCCCCTACCAGCAGAATGGAAGAAAAGGGTCAGTGAACGGCTCGCCCAGAAGGAACAGGTATTTTCTTTGAAGGAGTGGGATGTGGGATGTGTGCAGGGGGTTGAGCATCACATCCAGCTGCAGGATGAACGACCTTTTCGTGAGCGATCTTGAAGCCTAGCCCCTGCTGATATAGATGATGTAAGACGCCACCTGCAGGAGATGCTGGCAGCTGGGGTGATACAACAGTCCAGGAGCCCTTACGCATCCCCTATTGTAGTAGTGAGGAAAAAGAATGGAGCTGTTCGGATGTGTGTGGATTACCATACTTTAAGCCGACGGACCATCCCAGACCAGTATACCATGCCACGCATACAAGACACCTTGGACTGTCTGAATGGCAGTAAGTGGTTCTCTGTGTTAGACCTCCGCAGTGGGTACTATCAGATCCCTATGGCTCTGGAGGATCGGGAGAAGACTGCTTTCATTTGCTCCCTAGGCTTCTATGAGTTTATGCGGATGCCTCAAGGAATTTCAGGTGCCCCGGCTACTTTTCAGTGCCTGATGGAACATGCTGTGGGGGACATGAATTTGCTCGAATGTTTGGTTTATTTAGATGATGTTATAGTGTTTGGAAGCTCTTTGGACGAACATGAAAGTTGATTGTTCAAGGTCCTGGATCGGCTGGAAGACTTTGGTCTTAAATTATCTGTAGACAAGTGCTAATTCTTTCAAACCTTTGTAAAATATATGGGCCACATAGTAGCCACAGAAGGCATAGAGACTGACCCCGGCAAAGTAGAAGCTTTAACCACTTGGCCCAACCAAAATATTTGAAGGAGCTACAACGGTTCCTGGGGTTCTGTGGGTATTACAGATGGTTCATTAAAGACTACTTTCAGTTGATCCGCCCCCTGCTTAACCTTACGCAAGGGTACCCCCGACCCATAAAAAGTATAAGAAGACTGCACAATCTGGGACTGAAAAAAATGATTTCCGCCCAAATTATGTGTTTGGCCCCCGCTGGACTGCCGATTGTGAGGAAACTTTCTATGACATTATATATCAACTTACTCATGCCCCAGTGCTGGCCTATGCCGACCCTGCTAAACCATATGTTCTTCATACTGATGCCAGTCTGCAAGGATTGGGGGCCATACTGTATCAGGAGCACCCGAAAGGTCTGAGACCTGTAGCTTTTGCCAGCCGCAGCTTGACCCCTTCTGAAAAGAACTACCCAGTGCACAAACTAGAGTTCCTAGCTTTGAAGTGGGCCATTGTTGATTAATTCCATGACTATTTGTATGGGGCTAAGATACTGGTGAAAACTGATAATAATCCTTTGACATATGTCCAGATCTCAGCCAAGCTAGATGCCACTGGTCATAGGTGGCTCTCTGCATTATCCACCTACAACTACACTGTTGAATACAGAGCGGGCCTAAACCATATAGATGCTGATGCTCTCTCCTGGAGGCCTGTGTCCCGAGCCAATTGGGTCAGGTTGTCAGAACCTGACATTAGAGCCCTTTGCCAGAAATTCAACAAGGAAGAACAGGTGTCTCCTGAAGCTGTGGACTATATGGTGGATTGCTTGGGCCCATCTGAGAACTGTATACCTGCTGCTTAGTGCCATCTTTCTGCATTAGACACCAGTACGCTGCCTCAGTTCAATAATGATAGTCTCCAGCTGGCTCAGTCCCGAGACCCTATGATAAAAACTGCCTTGGAGGCGCTGCAAGTAGGGAGAGATGTGTCACAACTGCGGTCCACTGACCTGAGAACTGCCCTGTTATACAAAGAAGGTCCAAAGTTGAAGCTGATCAATAAACTATTATACCGGGAGACCATAGACAAAGAGGGGCGAGTAGACAAACAACAACTGTTGCTGCCCACTGCTTTTAGAGAACTGGTGTTGAGGTCCCTGAATGACCACATGGGACATCTTGGCATAGACCGAACTCTTGACTTAGTGCGGACCCGATTTTACTTGCCCAAAATGAGTGCTGACGTAGAGTAGTATGTTAAGACCTGCGGCCGCTGTTTACAAAGAAAAGCCCTGCCTTAGAGAGCTGCCCCCCTGGTCAATATCACTACCAGCGCCCCTATGGAACTGGTTTGCATTGGTTTCCTGAGTTTAGAACCCGATCTGAAGAATATCAGCAACATACTGGTAGTCACTGATCATTTCATCCGATATGCCCAGGCTTTCCCCGCCAAAGATCAGAAAGCAACCACGGTGGCTAAAGTCCTTGTTAAGAATTTCTTTGTTCACTATGGGGGCCCCCAACGAATCCATTCCGATCAGGGGAGAGATTTTGAAAGCCATCTGATTAAAGAGATGCTATCCTTGTGGGGAGTATGGAAGTCAAGAACCACCCCATACCATCCCCAGGGTGATCCCCAACCTGAGAGATTCAATCGCACCTTGCTCGATATGTTGGGCACCTTGCACCCTAAAGACAAACCTAGATGGAGCCAGCAGATCAGTGCCTTAGTCCATGCCTACAACTGCACCAAGAGTGATGCTACTGGGTTTTCTCCATATAGACTGATGTTTGGAAGGGAAGCCAGATTGCCAGTAGATGTTTGTTTTGGGGTTTCTCCCGATGGGGTTCAAGCAGCTAATCATCTACAGTATGTGCAGAAGCTGAAGGCCCAACTCAATTATGCCTACCAACTAGCCCAGACCATGGCTGCTATGCAGAATTTGGCCAATAAAGAAAGATATGATAATAAAGTGAAAGCAGTGGAATTGAAAGAAGGAGATAGAGTGCTATTGAGGAAGTTGGGACTGCATGGTAAACATAAGATTGCTGACAGATGGCATCACCTCCCACATATTGTCTGGGAAAATTGAAAGATTTGCCTGTGTATAAAGTGCGGCCGGAAAACAATTCAAAAGATGTGAAAACTTTACACTGGAATCACCTGCTGCCAATTGGACAAATTTTGATAGAGGCTGAACCTTCCAATGCTTCCTCCTCTGGGCCTATAACTCGAGCTGCTGCCAAAAAGAAATCCAGATGGGTCGACTCCTCAGAGCTCAAACTCCAGAGGCCTTCTCAATCCCCCTCTGATGAAGTTGATCCTCAGTCTGTGTCTGAAGACAGTGAGCATGATATTGAGTATTACCCTTCTTATGAACTGAGTCAACTCTTTAGGGGCAATCCGCTAGCTAACTCTGGGGATCTGTCACAAAGGAGGCCCACAGGAAGGAGGCAGAGGACACCACAGGGAAAGGAAGCAGCTCCTGGTGGGGGACTCATTTATTAGGGGGATAGAACTGGGGGGAGCTGGGAAAACTGAAGAAAGGTGCCTGCCTGGTGCCATGGCTTGGAGGGACAGGAAGCGCATCCTCAGGATCACGAGAACAGCTGCATGGGAGTCTGAGCTGGACGTGGTGTCCACCTAGGGACAAATGACTTGGCTCATCATGAGATTAGAGCAGTGCAGGAGGACATTGCAGAGTTGGGGAGGGGCCTAAGACAAGTAGCACACACAGTATCCTTCTCAGAGGTGCTGCCTGTCAATGGCATGGGGAGGCGAGGGTAATTAGCACCATGCAGTTTAATGAACGGTTGAAAAAATGGTGTGGAGCACAGGGGTTTGGCTTCATTGGGGACTGGGGTTCCACCTGGAGGGACACCAGCCTATACTGGCAGGATGGTCTGCATCTGTCCAGGAAAGAAACAAGTCTTTTGAGCAATCGGTTTAAATGCTTCATTGGCAAGCTTTTAAACAAGTCAAAGGGGGAGGCACTGATAAGCAGCAGGAAAATCCCAGCCTCTCCCTACAAAACAGGGTACTAAATGAGAAAAAGACCCAGGTAGAAAGGTCAGTGGGGGCTGCTGCAACAGAAGGTAAAGCCATCAAAAAATGGAGAGCAATGAGTACCAATGCCCGTAGTCTGGGTAACAAGCTTCCTGAATTAGTGGCCTTGATGGAGGAGGAACATCTGGATATCGTGGCAGTCACAGAAACATGGTACACACAAAACCATGACTGGGATGAAAACATACCAGGATACACTATCTACAGGAGGGATAGGGAGGGTAAAAGAGGAGGAGGAGTAGCTCTTTACATAAGGGAAGGAATAAAAGCAACAGAACAAAAGGGTAAACAGGGAACAGAAGAAGCACTGTGGGTAAATAAAGGGGAGGCAGGGTGGGCAGAGGGAGACTGTGAAAAGGCAGAGATACTAAACAAATACTTTTGCTCAGTATTTGCAAATGAAGAGGGGGAGGTACATAAAACAAACAGTAGAAACAATCTGGATACAGAAGTTGATACCAGCCCATTAACAGAAGAAAGGGTTCTGAAAGAACTCTTAAAACTGAAAGTGGACAATGCAATGGGGCCTGATGGGATTCATCCCAGAATTCTAAAAGAACTAAGGGTAGAACTAGTGACACCACTGACTACCCTTTTTAACAAATCATGGGAGGATGGGGTGGTACCCGAGGACTGGAGGAAGGCAGATGTGATTCCCCTTCACAAAAGTGGGAGCAAGGCAGAAGCAGGAAACTACAGACCTGTTAGTTTAACCCCAGTGATAGGGAAAATGATGGAATCACTTCTGAAGGAAAGAATTGTCGAGTATCTAGAGGCCAGAGGGGCACAGGACCCTAGGCAGCATGGATTCACAGCAGGAAGGTCATGCCAGACGAATCTGATAGATTTCTTTGACTGGGTAATCAACGTAGTAGATCAGGGAGGGGCTGTGGACATGGCCTACCTAGACTTTAGCAAGGCATCTGACACAGTCCCACACAAAAGATTAATATACAAATTAGCCAGCCTGGGAGTGGGTCCCAAGATGACAGCCTGGGTAAAGAATTGGCTGGAGAATAGGACACAGAGAGTAATAGTAAATGGAGTCCACTCAGAAGAAAGGAGGGTTACTAGTGGGGTACCGCAGGGTTCAGTATTAGGACTGGTCCTCTTCAATGTCTTTATAAGTGACATTGCAGAGGGACTGGAAGGAAAAGTATGTCTCTTTGCAGATGACACAAAGATCTGCAACAGAGTTGATGCACAGGGTGGGGTGGAAAGGATGAGAAGGGACTTGGCAAGGTTAGAGGAATGGTCAAATGTATGGCAGCTTAGATTCAATGCTACAGTGCAAGGTAATGCACCTGAAACAAAACCCAGGGAAAAGTACACAATGAGGGTGAGATACTAACAACAACAAAAATGGAAAGGGACCTGGGGATAGTCATATCAGATGACCTAAAGGTGGGCAAGCAATGTGAGAGGGCAGCAAGGAGGGCTGGGGGATACTGGGATGCATAGGAGAGGCATCACCAGTAGAAAACAGGAAGTTATTATCCTCTGTACAGACAGCTGGTGAGACCCCATCTGGAGTACTGTGTGCAGTTCTGGAGACCCAATCTCGTAAGACATAGACAGGATGGAAGCTGTCCAGAGGAGGACAACTAAAATGGTGCAGGGTCTGCACTGGAAGACATATGAAGAGAGATGAAAGGAGCTTAATATGTATAGCCTCGAGGAAAGGAGGCAGAGGAGGACATGATAGAACGTTCAAGTACCTCAGGGAATCAACAAAGTCCAAGAGGGTAGCATCTTTCAAAAAAGGGTGTGCAAGAACAAGAGGGCACAATTTGAAGATGGGGGCGTCTCAGAGGTAATTTAAGGAAGTATTTTTCACAGAGAGGTTGTGGATGCATGGAACGGCCTTCTGGAGGAGTTTGTGGAGTCAAAATCAGTGGTGGAATTCAAGCATGCATGAGACAGTCATAAGGCAATTCTATGGGGTGGGGGTAGGAAGAAGTAGGCTGCCGGTTAACTAGGATCTGCAGCTTATCCAGTAGGTAGGGAAATGGGCAGACTGGGTGGGCCAAGCAGTCCTTATCTGCCATCAGATTCTATGTTTCTATGACCTATGTAAGTTGGGTTTCCTGGACTGTCTGAGCCCCCAGCTTTGTCCCTGGAGTCCATGCTCCCAGAGGACGAAGTGGGTAGCACCAAGGGCGAAGAAGTGGGATCTTTGAGTCTGGCTGAATTATCTGGGCTGGCTGAGCTGTCTGACTTTTCAGAAGAGGGAAGAGATGTGGGGGAACCTGTTAGTGATATGCCCGAGCAAGAAGAATACTTTGAGTGCCCTGATAGCATCCCAGTAGTGCCAGAAATGTCCTTGGCTGAACCAAGTAGTGTGGGTCCTGATATAGAGGGTCCTGTCCCGGAAAGTACTATGGGCCCTGGGTCCCCTTCCCCTATGGAGATCCCCCCTACTAATCTAAATGAGGCTGAAATGGAATCAGGGCCTGTAGCAGGTTTTATTGAGACCCCTAGATGCACTGGCCGAGAAGTACGGCCTGTAGTAAGGCTGAGTTATGAGTCCCTGGGTCAGCCTGTGGTCCTGCCATTAAATGTAGTCCATAAAGGGGTGTATGTATCACCAAGTTCCTTGCCCAAGTTAGTCTTGGGAAACGATGCCCAACTGTTAATGTTACCCTCTGAGTATGGGACTACTGCCCCCGTTAGCTCTCATATAGCTGATAGGCAAGGGTTACCCCTATCCAGGTGTCAGGGGCAAGAGATAATGACCTGAGTTATAAACGAAAACAAGGTTGGCTGTGTGTGTAATATTGTATAAACAATCATGAACCTGTGTATTACAGTATTTAATGTATGTAACCAAAGGTCTGATGATCTGTCAAGGTGAACTGCTTGCCTTTAAGTGATTTAAGGGTAACTACTTGACGCGGACGTCAAGTTTTTTTCCAGGCCAGGAAGGGTGTAACCTCCTTCAAATGGGAGTTCCTAAAAGCCTTCCCAGAGCTTGCCTAAATGCTCCATGCCTAACTGGTGTTCGGCATAAGGCCGCTAAATGCGGGCGTTGTGAGTGCTTTTAAAGCCTCCAGTACTGTCTCTTTAAGAGCTGCCTGCTCGCAGGTTTGAGTGGTTTGAATGGGGGGACTGGGGTTTCTCTGCTCGAATCCCACCCTAGGCTGCTGTCTGATCGCTCCATTTCTGCAGTCGCTAAGAGTGCTGAGGGAGCCCATCTGAAAAATGTAATTGTTTCCCTGAAAACATTTAGAGCATGGGTAAGATTGCAGTTTGTTTAACCTGCCTTTATTGCAGCTGGAAATTTGTGCTGTGCCCCTCCATTTTGGACCAGGACTGTTCTGAAGGGTCCAATAGTAGCCAGGGGGCATCTAAAATGGTGTAAATAGTGACCAACCAGAATCAGGACTCTAGCTGGAGCCGGCTGACCAATGGGGATACAGCTAGTGATTCTGGGAAGTGGAGTTCTGGACCATGGCACCTTTTTTGCACCAATGAGGGCAGTATTAAGTGACTGGCATCTGCAGCCCTCCAATGGGATTGGGTGGCGCCCAAATGAGGATTCTCTGCCTGAACTGCCAAGGGGCAGAGTCGTTGTGGCTGTGAGCAAGGAAGGAGCTCTGGGCTCCTGCGCCATTGAGTTTTTGCGCGGGAAGCGCATGTAAGGCCAGAGGCGGGCGGTTTGGATTGCCAGTAAGTGTCAGACTAAATCCGCTGGGTAGCGGTCAGAGGAAGCTGTGCAGGAGCGCAGCTACCTACCAGGCTCACCCTGTAGAGGACTGGAGAATCTGTTTCAATTGCACTCGGTCTGTCAGGACAAGTGAAGCTGTGTCGTTTTGGCCCGGTGTATGCAGTGCAGCGATCGGGAAGTATACAGCAGCTGCCTGGTATGGTACCCCTCTGCCTTTCATATAAATGTTGGAGAAGTGTTCGAGTTCCAGGTTCGATCTGGCGAGTGGTGTGAGAGCGCTCTTTCTACTGGAGTCGTGAGTACTAAATCAGGGTCGCTCCCTGTCAAATGCTCCTAGTGAGGGCAAGGTCTTCTGGTTTCTTTACTGGCTGCAATAACTGAGCCTGCTGGCTCTGTTTAATCGTCGTAGGAATCAAATGCTCGTTTCTGTGTCAGGGCCCCAACCAGCTGCATCGAGGGACTAGCCTTTATTGCCTGGGTACCCAGAGACAGTGACTAACAGGTTAGGTCTGTGCACAGTGCCCTAGACAGCTATTTACATATATATATGTATGTATATATATATATATATTAGAGTGGTAAGCTAATTAACCTGATTTCCCCCAGTCCTTGTTATTCCCCCTGAAATAAATCAGATTGATTATTTTTGCAAAGGTATACTGGCTAACTTGTGTGTTTATGGTGAATTACTCTACAGTGATTATTGTGTAACAACATCTCACTTTTCAGGGGGTCCCCAGAGCAAGCTGATTGGTTCAAGCCTGGGGTCAGTGTATACAGTGAAGATACTGTGACTGATTTGTGTGGGCCACTAGTGGGAAGAAAGAGGGGTTGCAGTGACCCAGAGGGCTGCGACCAAGTCATACCAGACTGTCTCAACCCCGACCTCTGGGTGGAGGCACCCGCCACTGGATCCAGGCCCCTCAACCTGTTAGTAGCAATTCAGGCAGGGGTAGTAGCCCTTGGGATAGCGCCCCCTGGGGGTTACATCTTGGAGGCACCGCTGGGATTAGCATCCCCTAGTGGCCGAAGTACCTAAATATGGATAAATTAAAGGAAAAGCTGGAAGGGGATAACATGGCCAAGATTAAGCTGGACGCTATTAAGACGATGGTACATAAACTGATGGGGTGGGGAGAAGCAGAAGAGTTGGATGCCCAGAAAATTGTGTTACTGCTAGATGTACCTCTGGGGACAACGAACGCTGACCTTATTTCTGCAGTGGAGCGTGTTAAATGTTTAGGAAAGGTAGAGGTGAAGGGGCGTATGGCTGATCTACTCAATCAGACTTTGCAGGTGTTACTCTTATGTAGTATAGCCATCGACCCCGAGAGAGTACCCACAGTGATCCACCCAGAAGGTGCCCAACAGGGGTGGAGGGTCATTCACATCTGGAGTGGGTCAGTCACCCCGGGGGGGGGTCTCCCCAGACTAATAGCTTCAAAGATAAACTGCTTAGCTTGTTAGCTGTGGAGGGGAGGACTACCCAGGAGTTACTGCAGGCGTTGGACATTTCTAGTGAACCCACCCCCCAGGCCTCCCCGGGTACCTCTCCCGGGCCCCCCAAGAGTTCTATTTTGGCCTCACCACCCCTAGTGGTTCCCTCTATACAGCTAGATTCTTACTGTAGGCTAAAACCTTTTTCTGGCACAGTGCCAGTGCCCCCAGGGGAAGATGATTTGGAGGTGTGGATGGACTATGCTACCGCCCTAGTCAGGAGTGGCAGTACTCTGAGGGGGAGAAATGAAAGAGACTGATGGAGAGCCTGCGAGGCCCAGCTTTGGAAGCCATTTGGTTCTTGCAGGCTACTAGCCCAGAAGCTATCGCAGTGGAGTACCTTTCTGCTTAGAGGGAGTGTTTGGGAGTACAGAAACTGGGGAAGACTTATTATGGAAATTCAAGTCTGCCAAACAATGGAGGAATGAGAAATTGTCCGCCTTTGTCACTAGGGTGGAAAGGGCCTTACAGAAGGCTTATCGTAAGGGGGGAATTATGGCCACAGCCTTGAACCAGGTCCGGCTGGAGCATAATTTGAAATCTACTAGGTTTTCCAGTGTGATATTGTTAAAACTTAAGTTACATGACCGACGGGCTGCCCCGCCCGAGTATTGCCAATTGATGAGGGAGATTCGAGAAGTAGAGACTGATGAAGAGGGGTGGGACTCCTATGTGGGGGCTGTGAATCTGTGCCAAACCCCTGAGTCTAGTGAACCAGAGGAGGCCCACCCTTCGAGGGGGCTTGATGTTTCTCCTGTACTCCAGAGGCACAAGGAGGGGTGGGGGTGCATGCTATTTCCTCTGATCCCCGAGTAGAAAGTGATTTGAGAGCTGAGATTAACAATTTATGAGAGCTTTTGAGGGACTTGAAGCAAACTGCTACCCACCCTGTTAGGTTTTGGGAACCAGAGTTACTTAGAAACAAATGCTAGCCAGAGGGCCCCTCGACCCAGGATGGCCCCAGCAGGCGAGGTATTCCCCTCCCAATAAAGACCCCCAAGACCATAAGTTCTGTTATCATTGTGGGGAGGATGGACACTTTCAGACTGAGTGCCAGTTACCGGAGAACTTAAGGAAGCTCAACAGTCGGCTGATCACCTGGCACCGCAAGGTCTATACCTGACCCCCTAGGAAGAGTTTTGTGACCCGGGCTAATGCCCAAACAACTGCCAAAGCTGTACCCCCCGAATGGTCTGATGTGGTGGGGTCTTCGATGGAGGCCCCTGTGCGAGTGAATGGGATACCCACCCGGGCTGTGTTGGACAGTGGCTGTCAGGTGACCATTATGTTCCAGGACTGGTATCAGAAACACTTGCCTGAGGTGCCCTTGGATGGTCTACTTGTTTGGGGGCTGAGTGATAAGGCCTACCCGTATTCTGGGTATATCCGGATCTGGTTGTCTTTTCCTACTTCTGTGGCTGGGGTGGCCGAACAAGTGGAAACTCTGTCCCTAGTGTGTCCCCCCCCCACTGGGCTGTATGATGGGGTGCCCTTGTTGATTGGAACCAATGCTCACATGTTTGGTCGCTTAGCGCAGCTGTGTTCTGAAAAGCAGGTATCCAGGACTGGGTGAGCTCTTAGAATACCCGCCTTGATCCAGAAGGCCTAAGAGGCTCAGAGAAAGGCTGGCCAGGTGGAACCTGAAGGCCCGGTGGGGGTCGTCTAGAGGAAGGATCCGGAACTGTTGCTATTAGCCCCAAATGCCCAGTGTGTTTTGCAAGGGGAAGTTGGATTAAAAAAGACATTAAGAATAAGATATTGATGCTGGATGCACCCAGTGAGGGAAAGTTGCCTGAAGGGCTGCTGGTTAAACCCAGTATCTTACCTGCCCGAGCCCATGCCTTTGCTAGAAGAGTGATGGTCTAAGTGCATAATGTGTCTGATTGAGAGATTCGAGTGAAATGGGGTTGCACCCTGGCTACAGTACATTGTGCTGATACTGCTGTTGTACCCCACAACAAGACTTCCAGTGGAGGTGACCGAGTGACCCCCAAACTGTTTGACTTCAGTGATTCTCCCCTACCAGCAGAATGGAAGAAAAGGGTCAGTGAACGGCTCACCCAGAGGGAACAGGTGTTTTCTTTGAAGAAGTGGGATGTGGGATGTGTGCAGGGGGCTGAGCATCATATCCGGCTGCAGGATGAACAACCTTTTCGTGAGCGATCTCCACGCCTAGCCCCTGCTGATATAGATGATGTAAGGCGCCACCTGCAGGAGATGCTGGCAGCTGGGGTGATACAACAGTCCAGGAGCCCTTACGCATCCCCTATTGTAGTAGTGAGGAAAAAGAATGGAGCTGTTCAGATTTGTGTGGATTACCGCACTTTAAACCGGCGGACCATCCCAGATCAGTATACCATGCCACGCATACAGGATGCCTTGGACTGTCTGAATGGCAGTAAGTGGTTCTCTGTGTTAGACCGCCAGAGTGGGTACTATCAGATCCCTATGGCTCCGGAGGATCGGGAGAAGACTACTTTCATTTGCCCCCTAGGCTTCTATGAGTTTATACGGATGCCTCAAGGAATTTCAGGTGCCCCGGCTACTTTTCAGCACCTGATGGAACGTGCTGTGGGGGACATGAATTTGCTTGAATGTTTGGTTTATTTAGATGATGTTATAGTGTTTGGCAGCTCCTTGGAAGAACATGAAAGTTTATTGTTCAATGTCCTGGATTGGCTAGAAGACTTTGGTCTTAAATTATCTGTAGACAAGTGCCAATTCTTTCAAACCTCTGTAAAATATGTGGGCCACATAGTATCCACTGAAGGCATAGAGACTGACCCCGGCAAAGTAGAAGCTTTAACCACTTGGCCCCAACCAAAATATTTGAAGGAGCTACAGCGGTTCCTGGGATTCTGTGGGCATTACAGATGATTTATTAAAGACTACTCTTACGTGATCCGTCCCCTGCTTAACCTTCCGCAAGGGTACCCACGACCCATAAAAAGTATAAGAAGACTGTACAATCTGGGACTGAAAAAACTGATTTCCGCCCAAATGATGTGTTTGGCCCCCGCTGGACTGCCGATTGTGAGGAAGCTTTCTATGACATTATATATCAACTTACTCATGCCCCAGTGCTGGCCTGTGCCGACCCTGCTAAACCATATGTTCTTCATACTGATGCCAGTCTGCAAGGACTGGGGGCCATACTGTATCAGGAGCACCCAAACAGTCTGAGACCTGTAGCTTTTGCCAACTGCAGCTTGACCCCTTCTGAAAAGAACTACCCAGTGCACAAACTAGAGTTCCTAGCTTTGAAGTGGGCCATTGTTGATCAATTCCATGACTATTTGTATGGGGCTAAGATACTGGTGAAAACTGATAATAATCCTTTGACATATGTCCAGACCTCAGCCAAGCTAGATGCCACTGGTCATAGGTGGCTCTCTGCATTATCCACCTACAACTACGCTGTTGAATACAGAGCAGGCCTAAACCATATAGATGCTGATGCTCTCTCCCAGAGCCCTGTGTCCCGAGCCGATTGGGTCAGGCTGTCAGAACCTGACATTAGAGCCCTTTGCCAGAAATTCGACAAGGAAGAACAGGTGTCTCCTGATGCTGTGGACTGCATGTTGGATTGCTTGGGCCCATCTGAGAACTGTATACCTGCTGCTTACTGCCATCTTTCTGCATTAGACACTAGTACGCTGCCTCAGTTCAATAATGATAGCTTCCAGCTGGCTCAGTCCCGAGATCCTATGATAAAAACTGCCTTGGAGGTGCTGCAAGTAGGGAGAGATGTGTCACAACTGCAGTCCACTGACCTGAGAACTGTCCTGTTATACAAAGAAGGTCCAAAGTTGAAGCTGATCAATAAACTACTATACCGGGAGACCATAGACAAAGAGGGGCGAGTAGAGAAACAACAACTGTTGCTGCCCACTGCTTTTAGAGAACTGGTGTTGAGGTCCCTGAATGACCACATGGGGCATCTTGGCATAGACTGAAGTCTTGACTTAGTGCAGACTCGATTTTACTGGCCCAAAATGAGTGCTGACATAGAGCAGTATGTTAAGACCTGCGACCGCTGTTTACAAAGAAAAGCCCTGCCTCAGAGAGCTGCCCCTCCCCCCCTGGTCAATATCACTACCAGCGCCCCTATGGAACTGGTTTGCATTGATTTCCTGAGTTTAGAACCCGATCTGAAGAATATCAACAACATATTGGTAGTCACTGATCATTTCACCCGATATGCCCAGGCTTTCCCCACCAAAGATCAGAAAGCAACCACGGTGGCTAAAGTCCTTGTTGAGAATTTCTTTGTTCACTATGGGGCCCCCCAGCGAATCCATTCCGATCATGGGAGAGATTTCGAAAGCCGTCTGATTAAAGAGATGCTATCCTTGTGGGGAGTATGGAAGTCAAGAACCACCCCGTACCATCCCCAGGGTGATCCCCAATCTAAGAGATTCAATCGCACCTTGCTCAATATGTTGGGCACCTTGCACCCTAAAGACAAACCTAGATGAAGCCAGCAGATCAGTGCCTTAGTCCATGCCTACAACTGCACCAAGAGTGATGCTACTGGGTTTTCTCCATATAGACTGATGTTTGGAAGGGAAGCCAGATTGCCAGTAGATGTTTGTTTTGGGATTTCTCCCGATGGGGTTCAAGCAGCTAATAATCTACAGTATGTGCAGAAGCTGAAGACCCAACTCAATTATGCCTACCAACTAGCCCAGACCATGGCTGCTATGCAGAATTTGGCCAATAAAGAAAGATATGATAAGAAAGTGAAAGCAGTGGAATTGAAAGAAGGAGATAGAGTGCTATTGAGGAATTTGGGACTGCATGGTAAGCATAAGAGTGCTGACAGATGGCATCACCTCCCTCATATTGTCTGGGAAAATTGAAAGATTTGCCTGTTTATAAAGTGCGGCCTGAAAACAATTCAAAAGATGTGAAAACTTTACACCGGAATCACCTGCTGCCAATTGGACACTTTTTTTTTTTTTAAATTCAAATTTTATTAAAGTTTGCAATACAGAGAACGAATCACAGTAGTGTAGATCATGAACCCCATACATCAGATACAAAGTACAAGATGATTCGCTCTCCCTACCCCCACCCACCGAACCCAGCACCGCCCAACAACCCAGCGCATCGTTACACCTTTAGCACAGCACCCAAAGAATATAGCCTGGTAGTACGCCAATTGGACAAATTTTGATAGAGGCTGAACCTTCCAATGCTTCCCCCTCTGTGCCTATAACTAGAGCTGTTGCAAAAAAGAAATCCAGATGGGTCGACTCCTCAGAACTCAGACTGCAGAGGCCTTCTCAATCCCCCTCTGATGAAGTTGATTCTCAGTCTGTGTCTGAAGACAGTGAGCATGATGTTGAGTATTACCCCTCTTATGAACTAAGTCAACTCTTTAGGGGCAATCCCCTAGCTAACTCTGGGGACGAAGTTGGGTTTCCTGGACTGTCTGAGCCCCCAGCTTTGTCCCTGGAGTCCATGCTCCCAGAGGACAAGTGGGTAGCACCAAGGCGAAGAAGTGGGATCTTTGAGTCTGGCTGAATTATCTGGGCTGGCTGAGCTGTCTGACTTTTCAGAAGAGGGAAGAGATGTGGGGGAACCCGTTAGGGATATGCCCGAGCAAGAAGAATACTTTGAGTGCCCTGATAGCATCCCAGTAGTGCCAGAAATGTCCTTGGCTGAACCAAGTAGTGTGGGTCCTGATATAGAAGGTCCTGTCCCCGAAAGTACTATGTGCCCTGGGTCCCTTCCTATGGAGTTCCCCCCTACTAATCTAAATGAGGCTGAAATGGAATCAGAGCCTGTAGCAGGTTTTATTGAGACCCCTAGATGCACTGGCTGAGAAGTACGGCCTGTAGTAAGGCTGAGTTATGAGTCCCTGGGTCAGCCTGTGGACCTGCCATTAAATGTAGTCCATAAAGGGGTGTATGTGTCACCGAGTTCCTTGCCCAAGTTAGTCTTGGGAAATGATGCCCAACTGTTAGTGTTACCCTCTGAGTATGGGACTACTGCCCCCATTAGCTCTCAGACAGCTGATAGGGAAGGGCTACCCCTATCCAGGTGTCAGGGGCAAGAGATAATGACCTGAGTTATAAACGAAAACAAGGTTGGCTGTGTGGGTAATATTGTATAAACAATCGTGAACCTGTGTATTACAGTATTTAATGTATGTAACCAAAGGTCTGATGATCTGTCAAGGTAAACTGCTTTCCTTAAAGTGATTTAAGGGTAACTACTGGACGTGGACACCACGTTTTTTCCAGGCCAGGAAGGGTGTAACCCCCTTACAAATGGGGGTTACTAAAAGCCTTCCCAGAGCTTGCCTAAATGCTCCATGCCTAACTGGTGTTCGGTGTAAGGCCTCTAAATGTGGCCATTGTCAGTGCTTTTAAAGCCTCCAGTGCTGTCTCTTTAAGAGCTGCCTGCTCGCAGGTTTGAGTGGTTTGAATGGGGGGACTGGGGTTTCTCTGCTCGAATCCCGCCCTGGGCTGCTGTCTGATCGCTCCGTTTCTGCAGTCGCTAAGAGTGCTGAGGGAGCCCATCTGAAAGATGTAATTGTTTCCTTGAAAGCATTTAGAGCATGGGTAAGATTACAGTTTGTTTCACCTGCCTTTATTGCAGCTGGAAATTTGTGCTGTGCCCCTCCATTTTGGACCAGGACTGTTCTGAAGGGTCCAATAGTAGCCAGGGGGCATCTAAAATGGTGTAAATAGTGACCAACCAGAATCAGGACTCTAACTGGAGCCGGCTGACCAATGGGGATACAGCTGGTGATTCTGGGAAGTGGAGTTCTGGACCATGGCACCTTTTTTGCACCAATGAGGGCAGTATTAAGTGACTGGCATCTGCAGCCCTCCAATAGGATTGGGTGGTGCCCGAATGAGGATTCCCTGCCTGAACTGCCAAGGGGCAGAGTCGTTGTGGCTGTGAGCAAGGAAGGAGCTCTGGGTTCCTGCGCCATTGAGTTTTCACGTGGGAAGCGCATGTAAGGCCAGAGTCGGGTGGTTTGAATTGCCAGCAAGTGTTGGACTAAATCCGCTGGGCAGTGGTCAGAGGAGGCTGTGCAAGAGCGCAGCTACCTACCAGGCTCACCCTGTAGAGGACTGGAGAATCTGTTTCAATTGCACTCGGTCTGTCAGGACAAGTGAAGCTGCGTCGTTTTGGCCTGGTGTATGCAGTGCAGCAATCGGGAAGTATACAGCAGCTGCCTGGTATGGTACCCCTCTGCCTTTCATATAAATGTGTGGAGAAGTGTTCGAGTTCCAGGTTCGATCCAGCGAGTGGTGTGAGAGCGCTCTTTCTACTGGAGTCGTAAGTACTAAATCAGGGTCACTCCCTGTCAAATGCTCCTAGTGAGGGCAAGGTCTTCTGGTTTCTTTACTGGCTGCAATAACTGAGCCTGCTGGCTCTGTCTAATCGTCGTAGGAATCAAATGCTTGTTTCTGTGTCAGGGCCCCAACCAGCTGCATCAAGGGACTAGCCTTTATTGCCTGGGTACCCAGAGACAGTGACTAATAGGTTAGGCCTGTGCACAGTGCCCTAGACAGCTATTTACATGTATCTATATATATATATATATATATATATATATATATATATTAGAGTGGTAAGCTAATTAACCTGATTCCCCCCCAGTCCTTGTTATTCCCCCTGAAATAAATCAGATTGATTGTTTTTGCAAAGGTATACTGGCTAACTTGTGTGTTTAAGGTAAATTACTATACAGTGATTATTGTGTAACAACATCTCACTTTTCAGGGGGTCCCCGGAGCAAGCTGATTGGTTCAAGCCTGGGGGTCAGTGTATACAGTGAAGATACTGTGACTGATTTGTGTGGGCCACTAGTGGGAAGAAAGGGGGGAGGGTTGCAGTGACCCAGAGGGCTGCGACCAAGTCATACCAGACTGTCTCAACCCCGACCTCTGGGTGGAGGCACCCGCCACTGGACCCAGGCCCCTCAACCTGTTAGTAGCAATTCAGGCAGGGGTCGTAGCCTTTGGGATAGCGCCCCTTGGGGGTTACAATAAGATAACTAAATAAAATAAAATGAAGACTAATAAACTCCTCTCTTTGATTGCTACCTGTGAATAGTCCCCAACTAAGCAGATTTCAGGGGTAAATAAATCCTCCAAACCTAGAAAGGGTCTGCTTTTTGCCTAATCTGTTCCCAAAAACGGGTTACCGTTGGGCATTCCCATAAAACATGAAGCAGTGATCCAGTGTCCTGCCCACACCTATTGCAAAGGGGGAGACCGCCTTACCCATTGCCACCAGTTTAACGGGGTGCAGTAAATATTATGCAAAATATAAAACTGAGTAAGGTGAAGTCTATCATTGGCAATATATGTATAAAGATATGTCCAAATATGGCCCCAATCGAAGTCCTTATTTCGGAGGGCAGAAGAATGAGTCAGAATACTTTAATTCACATCTCCCAATAATCGCCTACTCCATAACTCATCCAAGGGAAGCAGGCTACTACAGCTCCTTATTCTCTTGCTCCTTCTAGAATCTGGTGATATCCACCCAAACCCTGGCCCTGAATTTGCCCATCCGCCAGCCGGTGCCCAGCCAGCCACTATTCCACTCTCACTACCAAATGGCCTTAAAAGCATCCACCTAAACATAAGAAGCCTTGTTTCCAAAATCTCCCTATTGCAACCCATGGTACATGCCTATTCCCTCGACATCATTGTGATCTCTGAAACTTGGCAGTCCAAAAACCTTCCAGACCATGCTATCTCTATCTCTGGCTTCACAGTATCAAGACAGGACAGGACTGGGAGAAGTGGCGACGTAGCTATCTATACCTCCTCTTCCCTCCAGTTCACTCCCTCCTTCACTACCTCTGTTCAGTCATCCCACGAGGCTCTCCTTTTAATAGTCTCCCTTCCCCACACTGTCCCCATCTTCATTGCTGGAGTTTACTGCCACTCTAGTCAGCCAGATTCTAACGTCATTGACTTGGTCACAAAGCTCTCCTCATTTGCCAGCAGCAGTGAACTATTCATCCTGGGAGAGCTAAATCTAAACTGGCTGGCCCCATCTCTGGCTAATACTCATTCCACCATCGAAGCCTTAAACCTCCACCAACTGATACTGGAACCCACTCGTCTAAACTTTAAAACACTAAACCACTCCCTGCTTGACCTTGTCCTCACCTCCCATCCCCATCATGTAGTGGCCCCCTGGCTACTACCAGACACTCAGTGACCACCACATGACCTTTGTAGTGCGTAAAATACATAGGACTAAACACCCAGCAAAAACTATATTCGCTAGACCCTTCGCAACACTTGACCTGCATTTATTGCTCCACGACCTCTCACAAGCGGAGTAGTCCTCCCTTTCCACAGCAACCTCACCTAACAAGGCCCTTGCCTACTTTACTTCTATGTTGCTTCAGATTTGGAATTCCTGAGCCCCGCTCCGTAAAACCAGAGTCCATGGTGGGCACCTCCCCTGGGTCACTCCTGAGCTTCTGGCCTGCCAATGAGCTCGTGACCTTGCATGACATAAGGCCAAAGTCTCTAACTGCCCTTGTGATTACCAACAATACCGTGAACTTTGGAATGGCTGCACTAAAGCAATCCACCCTGCCAAAGCTGAGCACTTCAAGTCGAACTTCTGGACCAATATAAACAACCCATCTAAATTCTGGAAGGTCATCCACTCCCTCTTCTCGCCATCCTCAAACCCTCCACCACCTACCCTCAGACTAAATCACACTGTCCTTTCTGAACCTATAGCCATTGCCAAATGCTTCAACTCCCACTTCGCCACCTGTGCCTCTTCTCTGCTAAGCACCCTCCCAAGTCCCTCCCCTGCTCTGATGGCCCCTTCTCATGCCTCACACACTGTCTCACCCTCCACTATCCCTCCTCAAGCTGTCCCCACCACCCCTGCTCCTTTGCCCCTTCCTTCTCCTCCGAACCTCTTACACCCCCCCAGTTCTCCTTCTCTCCCATCTCTCCGGACACTAACCTCCTAGCTCTCCTGGCACTAAACCCTACCAAAGGCTCCTCACCTGATGGCCTGGACCCTCGGCTCCTCTCTCTCTCTCTGCTCCTGACATTGCCTACCCGCTCTCTCTCATACTAAACCTATCCTTTGAGACTGCCATTGCTCCCTCGGTTTGGAAATATGCAGTAGTTCTCCCCCTCCCGAAGAGGGGGGTGACTCCTCCTCACCAGGAAACTATCGACCTATCTCTCTCCTGCCAACTTTAGCAAAGCTACAAGAACACATAGCCCCTAACCAACTCACCTCATTCCTCTCTGACTCCGACTTCTTCACTCCCTTCCAGTCTGGCTTCAGGAAATCCCACTCTACCACCACCTCTCTGCTGAGGCTAACTGAGACTATATCCTCTGGCTTTGACAAAGGGCACATAACCTCGGCTATCTTTGTATACCTGGCCAAAGCCTTTGACACTGTCTCGCACCCCTTCCTCCTGCACAGCCTTTCAGCTGCTGGACTATCCCCTTCTGCCACAGGCTGGTTCAGTGCCTACCTCTCCAGCAAGTTGCAGCCTGTGAGAATAGCTGATGCTACCTCTCCCCCCTTGTCTATAACCACTGGAGTCCCGCAGGGCTCAGTACTAGGCCCCATTCTGTTCTCTATCTTTTTAAATGACCTCCCCCTGGTTTGCTCTGCATCCAGCATCCATATGTATGCAGATGATGCAGTGTTGTTTACCTCTGGCAATTCTGCCTCTGATTTCACTACCAGGCTCCTGTCCAACTTCACTAAAGTTCAGCTCTGGTTTAATTCTCATCAACTTTTCCTCAATGCCAAGAAGACAGTCTCCATGTCCTTTGGCACAAGGCAGAGACTCACTAGGCTAAGTCACCTCCCCACCTTTCACATCCTTGATGGGACTGTTCTTGAGGACTTCCCCTCATTTAGGTATCTCTGCATCTAGCTGGATAGATACCTTGACTTCTCTGTACATATCAATGCCATTCTGAAAAAACTAAGACCCAAGCTTGGGGTCCTTTACAGAAACCGCAGCTGCATTCTGCTTGCTGCTAGGCGTGAACTGGTACAGAAGATGATCATGCCCATCTTTGACTACTGCGACATAGTCTACGGTGCTGCCCCACAGTCCTACCTATCCAGACTGGACTCTTGTCTTCAATTCCTTCTGTCATTTCACTCTTGATGCCCCTCCCTGCACCCACCACTGTGATCTCTATCGCTCCCTCAGCTTCCTTCCCCTCCATTCCCGGTGTGCGCTACATGGTGCTAAGTTCATCTCTAAATTCTGGCTTGGATCTCTCCCATCATACATCTCATCCTCTCTTGGCACCCCTACCCACTTCACTTATTCCCTGAGGTCCCAGACTGACTCACATACCCTCTCAGTCTCCAGCAGAGCTACATCCTCTGGCCAAAAAGCCTTCTCCTACCACCTGCCTAAAATGTGGAATGCACTCCCTCCTCAGATCTGCCACTCCTCCTCCCTATACTCTCTCACCTCTGCACTACACAATTACCTTAAACCTAGCTACACCTGCTCCTGACCCACTCCTTACTCACATGTCTCCCCCCCCTCTCCTTCACTCTCTTCTTCTCCTCTATCCCCCCCACTCCACCTGCACTTATACTGCCCTGTATAGCCTAGCTCTTAAAAGGTGTTTTGTTCCTATGTGTGCACCCCTGCAGCTTATGCATCACCTGTGTATCACCTGTACTGTAACAGTATGCTTTTGTCTACCTTGAATCCTATGCTTTTGACCCTGTATCACTTCTGTATGTATACATCTCCTATGAACCACCAGTAATGTAATATAACTGTTGAAATTTCCCACTATGTATCCAATGCCTTGAACGTGTTTTGAAATTGTATGTATGTATCCACCCTCTGTAAACACATGTAGCTAAGAATTCTGACTCTCTACATCCCATTCCCCATTTCCCCCAGGACGTACAGTGAGACGAGCATTGAGCTGCTCAGTGTATCTTTCCCGGTGAAACAATTCAATCAATAAATAAAATAAAAATCTCCCTTTATGATAGGGAGAACATATCCAAATGCTCCAGTGTCTCCCCAGATGTTCTCTTTTCTAGCTGCCTAATGGTCTTCGTGGCTCTTTGGATGTCTTTGTTCTGCTCCTTTATTCTCTTCGTGCCCTGATGTGTACACAGAACTCCAAATGAGGGTATAGCCAGTCTGTTCCATAGTGGCATCATTATCGTCCCTTTTTTCCTACAATTTGCCCCTTTTAAAGGAATGTAGCATTCTGTTGGCCTTGTTGGCTGTTGCCGACCACACTGTTTGGGTATGCACTTTCAAAGATTGGTAGCACTAACCTCCATGTCCTGTTCTGTTGCATCCAGCACTGTATACCATTCATCTTGTCAATCCATTTCCTGTTTGTGACCTCCTAGGTGCCTTACGTTTCACTTCCCTGACACTGAAGTTGCAGTGAGGGCTATGGTGGTTAAAGCACCAGCTTTGGAACCAGCAGATCATACGGGTTCAAATCCTGCTAAAGCCAAATGCTCACCATTTGAACTTGAGCAAGTCACTTAACCTCCCTGCACTGCAGTTTACCCAGCTGAAAAAATAGGTAGAAGCAGGACACCGTCTGGAAACAAATTGTTGCATCTGAACTATGGAATCCTGGGTAAATAAATTGTCAAACAAAGGAAACGAAATGTGAAGGAATTTCACTTTGCAAGATTGGAATCTGACTTTCTGGTCTAGAGATAAAAGTCCTCAGTCCTGCCCTTCAAGAAGCCAGGCAGATTTACAATATGACATTTGTACCAGTGCTGTTACCTTTCTGTGACTGACATGGAATCTAAAGCACTACAGCATTACTAGCCGAGTCCCAGTATGTGCTCTGTGTGCAGTCCCTTACAGCTCTGCCACTGTCTGTAAACCTGCTGTGTAGGGATTGCCATTTACATGTGCCTGGGAGTGAGCCAGTGCCTCTGTTCCCCCATCTATGCAGTCCTGAGCCCCACACATACACTGCCCGACCAAGCCAAGCATGCTGCCTGGCACAGTTATTAAGGATATAGAGTTCTGTCCATCATAAGTCAATAGAGGGCAAAGACAAAAGGGGTAGCATGGTAAAAGCACCAAGTCTGGGGAGAGAACTGTGATTGTAATTCTAATTAACTATTCATGAGCCTAGTAAAGGCTCTTGATTGGCCACTGGACCAATCAGTAATATCTCAGAAATGACCGATCCAGCAGCCAAATGGCACTGTGTGGCACGCACAGCTCGCACCTCCCAGCTAAAACTAAAGGCAAAAATGAAAATTGTTATTGCGATTAGACTTATAATTGTAATAACAACCTCAAGGTTATTATTTTCTTAGATTAATGACTGGCTGCTGGGAGATGGCCCCAACCGGTCATTAATCCTTCAGAATTAACCAGCTTCTCAGTCGGCATCATTAAAATATAGCATCAAGTACACCCACATGTATATAATAAGGCTGGAAAGACATTTCTCTGAGGGCACTGATAAAGCATGAGTGCAAGCCCAAGTGGGTGAGATTTATCAGCAGCAGAGATAGCAAGTATACGTATGTAAGAGAGTGCATTTACTAAGTAGCTCTAGCATTTATACTTTGTATAACAGGGCACAACACAGAAGTGCAGTGTAATTGTTTATTGTGTAAAAGGTTTGAAGGTGTATTGTTTATTATATAAAATGAAAGGTGCTGACTTCATTTAATTCTATTAAAATATAAAGTAAAAAAAAAGAAATTTATCAGCAGACCCCCCACCCACCCCCAGGCTGGGAGCACCTGCTCCATGGCTGCATGCAGTTTGGAACACTTTATGTTCACTTTTGCAGCATGAGGCAGCAGTGGCATGGGACCACCATTTACAGCCTTATTATCTGTGGGGTCCTCCAGTACATCAGAACTAGCCAATAACAAGGACTGACACAGGACAGTTTTCAAACATCTAAAAGGGTGACACCGTTAGAGCAAATGCAACTCTTCCAGATGGACAGCGATGAGAGGACAAAGGGGCCGTCAATGTCTTTGAAAGGAGGAAGATTCAAGACAAACACTGTAGCAGGAATTGACTACTCCAGCGATGGAGAACAAGTGGTGGACACACATGAAATAGGCTTCCAGAAGAAGTGTCAGCTGCCCCCGTTTGTACCTGTAAGTATAAGGTAAAAAAGTCCTCTGCAGAACAGAGGGTGACAAGGTATTCCCAGCTGGCAGGAGAAAGAACTTGATGAAATTAAGTCTTATTCGTTCCCTAAGTTTGTAACGCCCCAATAATATGATGCGAAACCTGTAGTTTATATGGGAATGAATTTTAAAAAGATGACAATCACATCAGAGAGAAACAAGTTCTACCCCTGCTTATTCACCAGATTTAAAGCAGTAGTACCAGTTAGCCACCATGGGACAGATTTTCCAAGGGCATCAAGCACTGCATCAAACCCTTTTGTTGGCAGAGCCGCACCAACACCTTTGCCCAATTTTAGTAGGTCAGGCACAGTCACGACACTTTACCCCCTTTATGGCAGCTTGTGCCAAATATTTGACACAAGCCCCAGAGAAAGAGTGCCTGGTCATGCCACAAGGTAGACCAGAAACAGTTGGTCTAACTTGTGGCAATTGGCGAACCAGCTCGAAAATCCCGGTCACCGGCCTGGAGAGTGCCACAAGCCCAGTGTGCCATATGTTTGTGGCACCAAGGGCCGGCGGCATTCTGGGACTTTCAAAACTGACCCCAATTTTTTATTTTGTTTGTTTTGTTTTTTGTTAGCAATGATGTAGTTTAGCAAAAACATTAATATACCCATTTTTCTTTTCAGTTTCTTACATTCTTCAATGGAGATAAAGGCTTTTGAAGTTTTAAAGTTTTCCCTAAATGCCTTGTTGCACTTAGTTCACAGTTTAGTGTCAGAAATATGAGACAGCACCATCCTAATATGTCCACAGTATGAATCTAGGATGTGCATCCGAACGGTAATCTCTGTGGGAGAGATATTTAAAAATTGTGAGCAGTAGCCATATATAACGACTTGAGTCGTTACCTGTAATTACAAAACTAGTTGTAAAAGTAGCTTTTAAAATATCTGCAAATAATAAAAAAATATGCTATTAATGAATCTAAGGACGTAAAGATGTAAGAAAAAAATTATAACATTCTTTACGAACAAATACTGCTGTTTTAAAATGGGAGTCAGTATAGCGCAGTGGTTAAAGGCTCTGATCTGGAGACCTGTGTTTGAATCCCACAACCCCCACTTGCATACTGTGTGACCCTGAGCAAGTCACTTAACTTCCCTGTGCTCCCAGGTTGCACCTGTAAACAAGCTTTCAGCTTAGTGCGTCTCACCTGGTTAAACAATTTGAAAAAAAAAATTGCATTTCTTAGAAATTCCTGCATTTTCTAGGGGTACGCTACAAGTTTGTGGCCATTATCAAAATATGGACCAGAGTCCAGTTCACTTACCCCCGAAGAGCAGCTAATCTAACAGTTTACATTTTAACTTGCTCATCTGAGCGAGAGTTCTCACTGCTGGTCTTTATGTTGTCTGTGAGATGCCTCTCAAGCCTCCCCATGTTCACTTTTGTAGACAGAGCGGGCACCTTATGGCTTGCAGCTGGTATGCAAGAGAGCTTGCTAAGAGATGCGATCACATAGGTTTAAAATGTCAGAGTAGTTGCCCAGCCATGGGTTTCACCTTGATATCAGTGGTTGGGCTTATTTCAAAGATCAGTTGACATCTGAAAACCAAGAAGCTCCGTTTGGAAATCATGGCGTAACAAAGAATGTGAGTAGGATGGTAAAAACTTTAAAGAATTGTGGGCTCTTCTGGGCAGCTACTGGGAAAGTAGTGCACTGGACTCTGATAAAAAAAGACAAGTCGGCTATACATCATATGGAGTTTATGTAAGGGATAACATGACAGGGTATGGGATTATAAGGGAATAATGCACCCCTTGAGTGGTTGTTAGGCATGAGGTATAGCTAAGTGCTGCAATCACCCAAGAAATGAACAATGCCCTAATACCTGCACACCTTGATGGTATTATCCGACTTATCAAATGGACTTTAATTTTTTTTTTTGTTAATATACAGGTCAGGTGAGGTGTGGGGTTTTCAGAAAATGCTCAAGTCATATGACATTTTTAACCAAAGAGGTTGCAGGATTTGTATGGCCCATTTTATAACAGGCAGCTAAGGTGCTGATCACAAGATACAAAGAAATGCCTGGCTTTTACAGATTTCAAAACATACCACTTATGAGCACCCAAAACAGTGTTTGTTGGGTGCCATTCTGAGAGCAGCAAGCTCACTTTAGTGGTGGGCCATTCCAGAGTTTGAATCCAGATCCCCCCCAATACAGGACTACAGTAATGACCCACTGACCACACCCCTGTCTAGTGTTTTTGCTCAAGACCATCTTTAAAATAGGTGAGGAGGCTAAAGCTGTTCACTTTTATTTGTTTTAACCCCAATCAGTTTTATTCATCCATTTTTCAAATGAAATATCATTTTTAATTGTCCATCTCTCCAGTTATACATTATAGCTTTGAATTGAAGCTATAATGTATAAAAATCAACAATACAGAGCACAGTAGCAGGACAGTACCAGTTGGGGAGTATTGGGTAAATAACAGAACCAATGAAACCCAGTTTTGTTTTCCAGTTGGACTACTTGGGATCCCAAAAGCATTGCTTTACAGGTGAATGGAGTCAGTAACAGAAACCAGTGACTTTCCTCTTCTTCTTGCAGTAGCACAGGAGCTCCAGCAATCCCACTTCAGTCCAGTACTCAACAAATAAACAGGGACCTGAGACCCACAAAAGGTTCTGTGGTTCTAAAAGGTTTCACTAAGCAATAAAGGGTTCTTACAGTTATCCGGGTCATACAAACTTTCAGAACCTTTTAGTTTAAAGTAGTGCTTACCTTACACTAGCAATTACAGCATTGCTCTTTTTATAACATGGGTTATGTACATGCTCTATATTCTCTGTAACCTTTCTCGTCGTAAATGTTGCTGTATTATATACTGTCTGTAACTACGTGTTTCTCCTATTGCCCCTGTCCCCCCAGGATGCATCTGGAATCAAGCAGTACTCTGCTCAGTATGCCTTCCTGGTAAAACTTTTACATAAATAAATAAAGTTAAAAAACATTTTAAACAATCATCATCCACCTTTACCCTTCTGTCCTTGAAGGGAAAGGAACTGAAAAACAAGTTGGGAGCAGTATTACAGTACAACACTGCCAGTAGGGGCATCATTCAGGCATAGCTTGAGAGACCCCTATGATGTCTCTTGCAACCCCTATAAACCCCTAAAACAAGGTTCTCTCGGGTTTGATTATAAAATGCGGTGGGTGAGGAGCTTTGTAACCCCTGTGATTTTGTGGAAACGTGACTTAACCCCTATGATGCTTGTGAAATGATACCACTGACCACCAACCTCCTATGGGGCCATTATACCACCAGAACCAGCCTATTACTAGATAAAGACCTCCTGGGGGAGAGCATTAAACTCCAAAATGAATGTTTTAAAAAATTTCAGGACCTGAAATAAAAAAAGGTTCTGATAAGGTTCTTTTACAGAAAAGGGCATAGGTTCTGGGTGGTTCTGAACTTCTCTGATCCAGTTCTTCCATCCCTACAAATTATACTGGATACTAAATGGGGAAGGGGTTCTATCTCCATTGGAGAATGAACATGTGTACTGGGCTGCAGGCAAAATTATGGCCATAGGCAGGAATGCTCAGAAATCACAGAGAAATGATTTTCATCATTGTGCTAAACAGGTGAGAAAAGATCTTTTAGTACATTGTCACTTTGCTAGTATGTCAGAGAAACTCTGCCCCAGTCCACATCCAGCCCACACCACCCTACAACCAGTAAGAAATGAGCTCTGCAACTCCAGTGTGGGTTTGTATCCTTTTATTGTTCTTTATTCATTTTATTTAGCTTTCAGACACAAATCCTCCTCTTTGGCTTGGGCGCCTGCGTGCTCATCAGCTCCTTTTAGGATCAGAGGGGAGTGTCTCATCTCAGGTTGCTTTGTTTTTACAGTTTACACCAGATTAATATACAGAGTCAGTCAGTGGGATCATGATCTAACTTCCCCAAAGGTATGGAAAGAAACAAGCCTACACCCATCGCTTTCAGCTACATCGGTGAATTTCTACAAAGCTGTGACAGAACAATGCAGAAGCCATGAAATGGTGTTCCCAGCGATGAGCCCGGCTCACTGCACTCCTCGGGCACAGCAACCCCTGGATGGATGGGTGACATGTGCAGGGCTTGGCTCGTGGAAGCTTTCCATCTGTGGCAGAGGCGAGTTCACTTCAAATTTCTGATCAACGGATGGTTTTTGTGACGCTGCGGGCATGTGTTCAGTGAGCCGGGCCCTGCCGAGTTTACAACTAACCACAATATATTTGTCATTAACCACTTCAGTGCTCACCTAACATTTTACATTTTTTATCAATCTAAAAGTGCCAATCCTTTTTCCCCAAACAAAAATGAACCAGATGTTCACACCACAGGTCTATTTCCAAAGCAGTATCAAGGGACGTGGTGGTGAGGGGGAGGTAATGATGGTGTGGGATTTCCTAGCTGTCTGTCCCTACCTCTCTAACTCTACAGGGTAAATTCAAGGAATACATGAGAAATAAAGGATTTGGAATAAATACATTTTTTTTCCCTACGGGAATGCTTTCTTGGCAAGCATCAAGGTTTGGCATTATTTTATAATCCATCATGTTGCCTGTGATGACACGTTCAGATAACATGTTTCAAGATCTCAGCAGGTTACATTAGAATTTTTCTTTCAAATTCTGGAAATACAGCATATAATGGCATGATAGAGAAGCCAAGCACTCCCAAGTAAGGACTTTCATCAGTAACCTCTGTTGTGTGGCTTGAACCTCATGGTACAGTCACTGAGGCTAACGTCCCACCCTAGAAGACAGGTCTTAAATCAAGCATAGCAAAATAACTATCAAATCAGATTGGCTAGTTAGGTGGCTAATGTGACAAAGTAGCCATTCCCTTATCCGCTGCCCTGCCCTCTGAGGTATATCTCTGTGTTGCTGCCCATTGGGAACTTGAATCTCAAAACTCCGTGGTGGTGATGCTGTATGTGTGTGTAGGTGTATGGGGGATTGTTTCAGCTCCTACAGTAATCTGTATTATTCAGGGACTTTATCTGCACCACGGTGTACAGTTGTCACAGGCATTAGAAATGGCTGTGACCAGGGCTTGTGGCTGGGCACAGCTTATAGTATTATGGAAAAGAATCTGTCAAAACGTACAAACCTCAGAACCTGAGGCATGGCATATGATGACAGGCTGGGTGTCTGCAGCTTTGTGAAACATTTCGCCTAGGGCTACAACCTATCCGAGTTGCTGGTCCGACCGGCTGCACCAGCAGCAGTAGAAGCCTATTTTCTTGATTGCCTTTATTTGGACACACAAGCCATCCATACTACATTACTTGAGGTTTTGTAGAAGGAAGGTACCAAACCAAACCTCATATTGACACCCTCCAAGCCCACCACTCAGTAACCAGCAAGCCACCCACCTGCCCTGAGCCCCAGTGGAGCACTGAACTGGTTAATGCATTCCCACAGCAGGAAAAATACAAGAAAAAATACTGTAAAAATGCCCATGGCATAAAAAGCAGTGTTGGTTATTAACAGTCTGTACATTAACAAGGCATTGCACAATATTGGTAACATTAAAAAAATTATTTTAAACAATTAAACTATAAATATGTTATGTAACTGGTGTCTTTATTAGTGTCATTCAACTAAGCTAAGAACTGATATGTCAACATGGACTGCTATAAAGCTACAATCTCATTTTCAGAGGACTTTGCAGAGGCATTAAATATATAATATATAAACATTTCTCAATTCTGTACACACGCTCGCACGCACACACATACATTCACTTTGCATACTCATTACAGTTCTCTCAGCAAGAGGCTGTCTCCTTCAGGAGTGTTCACTGATCACTACAGTTCTGACACGCAGAAAAAAAATTAAAAATAAAAAATCCAAATGCATATAAAAAAGAAATTTTTTAATGGCATTTAAAAAAAAATCATAGTTCTCAAAAAACAACATTCTTCATTGGTGTAGGTGCTGCTAAAACAAACAAAAAAAGACAGGTCTAAAAGTGCTACTATATTAGAGTGAGGTGTGTGAGCTCACTGTGCGACATGCAGTTGTGAATCTGATACGCAACCTGTGCAGGATCACACATTCCTCACCCAAGTTGTTTTAAGTAATGAGTCAGTGCAGTGCTGGTGAAATGTAAGGGACTGACAGCACCAGAGACTGAAGTGTTCCATTCACACACAGAGCCTGGCACGTACAGTGTCGGGCAGGTACAATAAGGGGAAGGTACAGTGCAGGATTCCCCACATTGTTATGGAGTTTGTGCTGGTGAGAGGTGAGCTGAAAGAGTAGCAGCACCAGAGACTGAAGTGCTCTGTTTACACACAGAGCCAGTCACGTACAGTGTGGAGCAGGTACAGTATGGGGAAGGTACAGCACAGGCTTCCCCGCACTATGATGGATTTTGTGCTAGTAAAAGGTGAGAGGTTTGACTGACAGTACTGGAGATGGAAGGACACTGTTTACCCACAGGTCAGGTACAGTGAGAGCAGGTGCAGTGCAGGCTACTTTACACTGTATATGTTAATATGTCCCCAGGAGTCACTCATTGCTATATAAGAGTGGTTTCATGCGCGTTCAGCTGGAGCGAGAACAGCGAAGCAAAGCTGAGCCACTCTGGCTCAAGCTGAAGGCAAGTGAAACCACTCTTATACAGGAATGAGTGGCAACAGGGGACATATTAATATATTGTTGCTCGAGCATGATCAATAATATATATTTTTTTTAAACTGTTGTGGAATGTGTCAGTTTCCAGGGCATCTGTGCATGAGATGCTCTACACAGAATAAGAGTGTCTTACACACATGGGAAAGGAGCGCTCTGATTGGTCAGGAGTGCTCCTTTGATCTCTAATGATATATTTAGTGCTGATGAAAGGTGAGGGACTTGCAAGTACAAGAGACTAAACTCCTCTGTTTACCCATGGGGTCAGGTACAGTATATGGTAGACAAAATGCAGGCTCTTACACCGGAATTAATTTATTCTCAAGAAAGGTGAGGGACTGACTGCACGGGAGATGAAATCCCTCTGTTTACCCACAGGGCCAGGTACAGTGTGGGGCAGACAAAATGCAGGCTTCTTACACTGGAATTAATTTATTGTCAAGAAAAGTGAAGGACTGACAGCCCTTAATGCATAACAGTGTGAGGAAACCTGCAAAGCATTGGAGATGAAGTTAGTGCTGGTGAAAGGTGATGGGTTGACAGCACTGGAGTCTGAAGCCCTCTGTTTATTCACAAAGGCAGGTACAGTGTGAGCAGGGACAGCACAGGCTTCCACATTCTCTGATGTATGTAGTATTGGTGAAACTTGGAACTGACAGCACTGGAGATTGAAGCACTCTGTTTACTCGCAGACCCAGTATAGTGTGTTCAGGTACAATGCACACTTCCCCCACTGGGATGAATCCATTGCTGGTAATAAGTATGGGGCAGATTGCACTGGAAGATGAAGCCCTGTTTACCCACTATCCAGGTACAATATGGGTAGGTACATTACAGTCATACCTCCATGCCCTTGTAGAATGCAGCTGTCTGACCCATAGACTTTGAGGGATGTTCATGAATTGGTTCTTAAACATCCATCAACATTCACTCTATATTCTTCACTCTGTCCACGAACATCCATCAAAGTTCACTAAATGTTCTTCACTCAGTTCATGAACACCCATCAAAATCCATTCAATGTTCTTCACTCAGTTCATGAACATCCATCAAAGTTCACCCAGTGTTCTCCTCTCAGTTCATGAACACACATCACAGTTCACCCAGTGTTCTCCTCTCAGTTCATGAACAACCTTCAAAGTTCACCTAATGTTCTGCACTCAGTTCATGAACATCCATCAAAGTTCACCCAATGTTCTCCACTCAGTTCATGAACATTCATCAAAGTTCACCCAATGTTCTCCTCTCAGTTCATGAACACCCAACAAAGTTCACCCACTGTTCTTTACTCAATTCATAAACATCCAACAAAGTGTACCCAGTGTTCTTCATTCAATTCATAAACATCCAACACAGTTCACACAATTTTCTTCTCTCACATTCAACAAAGTTTACCCAATGTTCTTCACTCAATTCATAAACATCCAACGTTTACTCAATGTTCTTCACTCAATTCATAAACATCCAGCAAAGTTTATCCAATGTTCTTCACCCAATTCATAAACATCCAGCAAAGTTCACACAATGTTCTTCTCTCACATTCAACAAAGTTTACCCACTATTCTTCACTCAATTCATAAATATCCCAAAAAGTTTACTTAATGTTCTTCACTCAATTCATAAACATCCAACAAAGTTAACCCATTGTTCTTCACTCAGTTTGTGAACATTTATCAATGTTCACCTAATGTTGACCCAGTGGCTCAGCAGTAGTACTACCCCCACAACATCAGCTACCCAGGTTCAGCATCTGACTCAGGTTGCTGGGGGTTGGCCAGGAAAAGGAGAGGATAGAGCATCATAGGAACTGCTCTTCTCTTCTGGGCAGAGAGGACTAGTCAGTCTGCTCTACAATTGCCACCAAGTAACAGCCTGGCAGCAGTGCAGCATGAGCAGCACAAAGGGAGGTTCTGCCATTCGACTCAATACATGTCTCCACATGACATACATCAAAGTTTGGTGCAGCAGCAGGGGAGGCAAGGGGAGGAAAATGGAAAAGCAGGGAAATACATGGAATGTAAAAAGGGCCAATTCTCCAATCAAGAGGACTAAGTTACTGACACATTTGTATAAGTATAAACCATCAATAGTGTTTTTACAAGAAACCCATTTGCTTTCATCCAATGTTCTTTTTCTTAGACATGCATGGGTAGGGCAGGTATTTGGGACAGGGCATGATAATAAAGAGATCAGGGGTAGGATAGGAATTGATAGCAAGATAGATGTTAAAGTCCACCAGATTATTACAAATCATAACTCCAGATTTATAATATACAGAACACTGGAGCAGACAGAAATTCTCTTAGCCTGCTTTTATGGTTCAAATAAGGAGGATCCTCAAACATTTTCTGGTTTTTCCCTGCATCTGTCTAAATAGCCCAAGATCCCATATATTTTAGCAGGAAATTGGAATGTTGTCCACGACTTAAACAAAAATAAGTCGGGTGCTGCTAAGATGTTAATAAGCTCAAATTATTAAGCTTTTGCTGAACTAAGAGTCCCATGGTTTAGTGGATACTTGGAAGACATTATATTCATTTTCAAAGGAGTATACCTTTTATTCTTACCCTCATCGGAATTACTCTAGGATTGACTCTTTTTTAATAAGTCACACTCTTAAATGGCCTCGTACATGCTGAAATTCTAGCCAAAGTACTATCGGACCATTCCACAGCACAATTAAAATTGCAACTATAACCTAACATTCAAACAGATAAGATCTGGAGAATGAATGACAGTGTCCTGAACATTCTATCCTTGGTGAGTCATCTAAAGGGGCTGTATGCACAAAGGCATGTTATACACGCGGAATCGACATAAAGTAGGTGCACAGCTATGTGGCACTTAGTGCAACCCTGCTACGCCATAGTCTCTAAAAGCATGAGTGTCACTCGGACCAAGGGGCATGCTGAAGTGATCTGCATAGCAAGACACATAGTACGCAGAGGTGGGATGCAGCTATGCACCACTGCCTGTTGACCCCACCATATATGGCAGTACACCCCGCCCCACACTGCTGCACCGAAGTGACTACCATGGAACACAGCAACATGGAAACCATGGTGGAGTTGGGCTGAGATGTGCAGGCAGATATGCAGGCTGCAGAGTGACCCCAACGGGTGGAAATGGGCGACGTGAGGCACACCTGTGTGAGCTGGCTGATACCACTGGAAAACTACAGGTGGCCAATATCCGGACCGACTACAGGCAGCTGTATGGGTCCTTCTACCTGAGCACACCCGCCAAGGTGAAGGCCCACCTGTGGTTGGAGATACAGGCCAGGGTCCACACCGCAGGACCCGAGGCATGGACCCTCGAGTCCATTAAGCACACGTGGCAGGATATAATGGCCACCATGAAGCGCAAGGTCGCCAATGTGGTACGGGAATGCCAGGGCACCAGCAGCAGACTGCCCGGTGATGACAGCCAGCTCACACCTGTAGAGCATGTGGTGGTGGACACCCTGACAAATGTTGGCATCCATGGGGAGGTGGAAGGCATGGACACCCTAGATGGTATGTATGCGGATGGTGGAAAGGTGTCCACATGGGCATTGCCAAAATGGATGCCTAACTGTACCCTTCTCCCCCCCCAGACCCGACAGGGCTGGCCAGTGCCACAGCACTGATGGCCACATGGCAGAGTGAGACCGCAGGTACTGAGTCTGCAGAGGAAGTGGTCGGCCAGGAAGGCCATAACACTGGTGAGTGATGATGCCAAAGCACCCCTGTGAGACACGCACCATGTGCCATCCTGACTAACTGTATCCCCTCTCCCACAGGTACTGTGCAAGACACAGCGCTCTCCATGGAGACCGACAGCGAGAAGGAGTCTATTCCCAAAGTGCAAGGTGGAGGATTTGCAGGCCACCACCACGGACTGCATGGAAAGTGTCAGCAATGGACAGCACCAGCCACCCATTGCCCATCAAGACCAGGATCACGATGCATCCTCTGCACCACCGCCACATCCCGTGCCCGTGAGACACAGGACGTGGAGGACAGTCCCGGCAAGATTCCATAGAGTGGATGGACAGTGTCTGAGTTGGGTTCTGTATTTAAAAACAACTCTCACAACACCAGAGGCCACCTGCTATAGCTCATTAGGAAAAGATTTAATTATGTAACTCATAAAAACTTCTTCACTCAAAGAATTATAAACCCTTGAAATATACTTCCTATTGAGATAATTGTGAGCAGGACAAAAGCTGAATTTAAATGTCGTCTCGACAACCTCATTCTCTCAGGGTTCAGTTTTTGCTACTATAATTAATTTTCACAGGTGCAACTAGGGGCTGAATAAGCCTCTTAGCACCTTCTCCATTCTTAGTATGACCCTTAGTAATGTGGCGGACCATCTCATGGACCACAAACACCTTGCAGTGCACCCACACACCCAGAACAACGCCGGGACATGCATGCCAGCAGGCCCCACTGAAACAGTGCCAGTTGGCACGGACAGCCCGGGTGATGCGTATACACAGCAGGCAGCAGAGGTACTCAGACGTGGTGCACCAGCAAACAGTAAAGACCTGGTGGACAAGTGCACCCAGAGCACTGAGGAAGACAGCATGGGACCTGTGGTGGACCATGGCACTGACTCCATGGCAGACCAGCCCGGACACCAGGCTGACCGTGCCCCAGGTAGATGGTAGGCACGTGGCATCAGCAGGTACCAGGAGCCAGCACGGTGGTCGGGGATGCACACCTCAGCATGGCTGAAGGCAAAGACAGCCAACAAACAGTCCCAGTAATGTGGATTCCCACCCACCATGGTCACATACAGCATGTGACTGTGCCAGTACTGCATCAACACAGTCCCCCACATATGTTGCACCACTGCCACGATTGTACACCCCAAGACAAAATGTGCAATCACAATCAAACAAGATTATGGTACAGGACACATGATGGCATACCAAACCATGCCCAGTGGCACTGCCTCCCCTTACCACATGTAAAGCAGTGACACAACACCTGTGTGGCTACAGAACACAGGGTACACAGCTGCCCCATGCACAGACGACAGGAGCAGTATGGCAATAGTATCATGCCAGATCACTGCCACACAGCAGAGACCCGGGTTGCTGGGATGTGTCAGACATCCCCACACCCATAAGGGTGCACTCTGCATTGGTCTCATCACCGTGCACCCTTCACTGGCCACACCAGATGCAGACACAGGGATGCTCCAGGATACTCATGTGGTGCTCCGGCATGGCTTCACATGCACAACACCCCTGCCAACCCACACACATGCACAGTGTCACCCTTCCGATGCACACCCCTCCCTGCCTGACATACCCATCATGCAGCACCTTTTTCCAGAACATACGCTGCATGAATCCTGCCCTAGCCTCCTGGCGCCCGACTGTCTCTGGTCCCCAGCATGCAGTGACATCACCATCGCCATGCAGATCCTGTGGCGGTGGCACAGCCCGCAAAACAGGCACATCACCATGCAAGGCAAAGTTGTGCAGCATGGCAAACACTGTGAACACCCTGCATGCCTTCCCCGGTGCCAGCATAATCATCCCCCCGGTATGGTCCAGGCAGCAGAAGTGCATCTTCAGCAGGCTGATGCTCCTCTCCACGATGTTCCTCATATTACGATGGGCATGGTTGTAGGCCTTCTCTGCAGTGTTCATGGGCACCAGGATAGGTGTCATCAGGTTTGGGTGAAGGGAGTATCCACTGTCACCTGTGCAGGAGAGAAGGAGTGTTGTCATGGGCGTGCACACATGCCACTGTACACTGAAATCACACACAGGTGGATGGCACCATACTCACCCAGCAGCCACCCGTCGATGGCTCGCCCCATGGAGCAGACCGCCAGTGCATGATGCATCCAGGATACAGGCATTGTGGCATGACCCTGGGCACATAGCACAGGCATTGGTGAACATGCCATGTGCATCACATGCCACCTGGCAGTTCACACTGTGGTAACCCTTACGGTTCCAGTATGCCTCCTCCTCTGTAGGCAGGACTAGGATGGCGATGTGGGAGCCATCAATTATGCCAAACATGTTGGGCATCCCATGCAGCTCGTAGAATGCCGGGTTCATTCGGCAGACATCATCAGCGGATGACAGGAGTACGATGTGTGTGTGCACATGCATCAGCATGGTGTCCGTAACCTCCGTCAAAACCCGGGACACCAAGGACTGGTACACGCCCACAGTGTCACCGGTCACCCTCTGGAAGGAACCAGTGGCATAGTATGTGAGCACACAGAGCACCTTTGTCTCAATGGTCATTGCCCTCGAGTGGTGGGTCTGTGGGGTGATGCACTCATAGACCACGTCACACAGTGAGATGATCATGGGCTACGGCAGTCTGAAGCATTTGATGCACTGCACCTCCTGCAGCATGGAGGCATCCAACTGTGGCCTGAAAACCTGTGATCATGGCAGCCCCAGCAATTGCAGCTCACCGTGGAGCCATTCCAGGTGCAGTAGCACACTGGGACACATCCTGGAACACCGTACCATTTCAGATGTACCATGCCTGTGGATGGTGCAACAGTGATATACTGCCACGCATGCATGTGTGTGCCTTTAAGGGGGCATGCCGTGCTGCACATGTCTGTTGGTCCAGCATGGGTGGCTGACATGTGCGGGCACGCCTGCCCTCTGCCCATTGCATTCTGTGTCACACACAGTGAACGGCTGAGATGATGGAGTCAGCAGCTTTAGCAGTGGTGGAGCGGTTCCCTCATAACTCTGGAGGGTTGCCAAGTTGGGAGTTTTGTGACTCTGGAGAGTACGGGACCTTGCGGCAGGTCCAGAAGCATGACTGGATTAGTACCTGTCCATCTGTATGTGCTTTTGTGGGGGCTGTGTTTGTTGTACCGAGTACTAACCACTGTGTATTCTCTCTGTCTCTCTCTCCACCCCCACCCACACAGGACAACAATGGCATGCTGGGAAGAATGGAGCTCACATGGGTGGAGCAACAGGATGGGGCCCTGATCATGGTTGTGCATCCCAGCAGTCTGTGGCAGCAGCAGTGATATCTCCAGTTCCCATGGTACATGGGGTACAAAGAGGAGGATGGCGGCATGCTGTACGAGGAGGAACAGGATGATGTCGGGACCATAACCATCTGGGGGGTGATTGCCCCATCACGGGTGAGTACCTGGTGTGTGCGGGTGTATGCTGCAGGTGGGGTGCAGTGTGTGCACGTGCTGTTCTGCAGCAGCCCAGCATGCTGCTGCATGCAGGGCAAATGCTATTGGGCCAGCGGGTGCAGCGGATACTGCAACATGTGTGGGGTTGGGCCATACATGTGGATGCCCGTTGGGTCTGCCACCATGCTGTCCCCCCCCCGAGGAAGGTGGGTGCCGGTGGACCCTGCACATCTGTGCGACACAATGTCAAGGCATGGCCTGGCATGCTCCATGCCATGGCATGGGCAAGATGGCTGTGGCCCATGCCACCAGCGCTGCTGGGCATGTGGGAGGTGTGGCCATGTTGGCGTGATCCTGCAGGTGGCGACATGCAGCGGTGTCAGACACCATTGGGGGTAGGGGTCCACCGCATGGCACATGCCATGCATATGTGCGGGGCCTGTCTTCACCGTGCATGCACTGGGAGCTGTTTCATTGCTTTTTCTCCTCTCTTCACAGCAGTACCATGGACCATTATGAAGGCTGATGCTGCAGCGCATGGTGAAACTGCCACTGACACCAGCAGAACTGGAGGACAGCAGTGACAAGGAGTGGCCATGGGGGGGGGCAAAGCAGGGCCATGCCAGGAAGGGCGATGTCAGCATGTCAAGCCAAGTTGGACCCAATGCCACTAGTGACATCCAGTAATCCCCCTGCCCCATTTGTTGTTTTTCTGCAGTGTTATCACTGAATGAATAAATACATCAATCATTGCTTTTTTCAATGCTTCATTTCTAAAACACACAGTTCGCAAATTGATCAAAGCACTTATACATCAATGACAAAAACTTGAAGTTAAAATATCTAATATATATTAAAAATACAGCAAGTATGCTTTGCTTGATTGCAACAATGAACAGTTGTTCCGTGCAACCTTGTGGTCACTGACTCCAGTGTGTGTGTGTGTGTTTGGTTGGGGGGGGAGGGTGGGCAGGGCTACGCCCTTTCGGTGTTTCGTGGTGTTGTGTTGGTGGGTGGGCAGGAGGGAGCCTGTGTGCATGGCCAGGGGTTGCTAAAGTGTTTTGGCTGTGCAAGACACAGGACACACATGTGTGGCCTGCAGGGTGTGGTGTCCATGCCCGGGGGGGGCGGGTTCAGCACGGTCATGTATGCCATGCCCCCTGCTGGTGTACTGGCCAGTGGTGGTGGCCAGTCCAGGAGCACACTGTCAAGTGTCTGCCTGGCTCCATGCCTCATCCGTGACTGTGCCACATCCCTACTGTATCACCCTGCCTCTGTGGACAAGCCACATCAGGTCATGGTCTAGTGGTGGCACAGTCATGGTAGGTACATGAATGCCACATACCCGGATGTGGGCCGGTGGCACACACCAGACTCAGCTGATGGGCATGTGGCACTAGCCCCTCCACCAGACGGGTTGTCACTGTGGCAATTTCACCACTCCCACAGTGTTCAGGCTGTGGGGGTGCCTCGTATTATCCCTGGGGTTTGGGGGTGGGACTTGCTGGCCTGGGCAGTCACCTGCACCATCTAGTCTGGACAGCCTGCAGTGTGGCATACATATGCAGTCACTTACAGCAGTTCTGCAGACCACATATGTGTGCACGCCCTGCGCCATGCTTCTGGGTGTCAGCTGCAGCTTCATGCATGTGCGCAGTGGTCATCTACATGTGACCCTGTATGGGCACTCCTCCGCGTACATGCCATGCAGCATGTTGCAGCATGCAGCCACCCTATGCATTGCCCTGCATGCACATCATGCATGGTGCTCCATGGTGGCGTGCATGCCTGTTGCGCATAGGTGCATTCACTATGCACTTGCATGGCCTACTCATGGTGCGCAGACATTGTGCATAGGGTCCAAGGAGTTTAGTTTGCGCTTCTTCAAAGAAAATCTAGGCTCAGTGGAGGAACATGTAACAATATGGTCTGCTTATAAATGTGCAATCAGAGGTGAAATAATTCAAACAGCATCAAAATTTAACCCTTAGGCTGCTGACAGAATTAGATCGTATAGGAATTTTGGACTAATATATTAGTCCACGGCCCTCCAGGGGTTAAGAAAGAAACAAATGACTAAATAAAAGAGCTGCTAACCCATATTAGATCCTTAGAGGCTCAGTTAGCTTTACAATATTCGGAACAATTAACATTCCAATCAACAGCATTAAGAGAACAATATCATGAACTCAATAAGTCACAAACCAAATTGGCTATGCTAAAATCCAAGTTCAGATACATAACAGCCGGTGAAAAGGAAGGTAAAGTATTGGCTTGGTGTATCAAGCAGCAAGAAGTGTCTCATACTAGAAAATATTTTTACAGTACTGCAAATAATCACCGTATAACCCATCCCAAGGATATAGCTGAAGAGTTTGTTAGGTTCTATAAAGAATTATATAGGATAGGGGGATCAAAATATAAAGGACAAACAAATTGACTTATTTCTTAATAATTGCATCCTATCCAAAATAAAAGCTGCGGACAGAGAGCGTTAGCCCCGACTTTTATCCATAACAGAACTAAATAAGGCATTATTACAAATGGCAAGTGACAAGGCTCCGGGACCCGATGGGTGTTCCGTCAGGTTTTACAGAGTACGGTCAAATGAAGTCCTACCTCAGCTGTTAAAGGTTTTTATTGAGGCATTTGAACTGGGAGACTTAGATGCATCCTTACAGGAAGCATTTACCTCAGTCCTACCCAAGTCGGGAAAAGGTGCAACTTAAGTTTCTGACTATAGACCCATTTCTTTGCTTAATATTGACTTAAAGATATTGGCCAGAGCCCCAGTTAATAGGTTACAACTTGTCTGGTCAGACTTGATAGGTCCAGAACAAGTTGGGTTCATGATGGGCTGGCACTCGATCGATCCTATAAGGAAACTTCAACATATTATTTCTGCATCTGTGGTGGTCAAACACCCAATGGTACTAGCCTCCCTAGATGCAGAAATAACATTTGACCGAGTTTCATGAAAATATTTGTTTAAAACTGGGAAATTGTTTGATTTTCCTAAAGAATTTATTCACTGGATTTGTTTGCTGTATTCACATCCTTTGCCCAAAGTAAAATGTAACAAGGTACTCTCATCTTCTATTTTTCTTGCCATGGTACATGGCAGGGCTGTCTACTTTCCTCCTTTTTATTTAACATATACCTGGAACCACTGATAAGAAAAATTAATTCTGGCCCCCTCAATTTCCGGAATAAAGTTAGGACAAAAACATGATGAAATATCTGCTTATGCAGATGATATTCATCTTCATTTATCTAATGTAATACTGTAACATCTTTGCAGACAGCATTTAAGATGTGTAAAGATTTTGGTCAAGTTTCTCATTACAAATTAAACACATAAAAAACTCAGATATTATCATTAAACCACCTAGCTAAAAATTCAGATTTTATAGGACAGGGTTCCTCTTGGATCACTGAGACTCTAAATTACCTTGGAATTAAAATAAATACTTCTACAAAAAAAATTAACCCCAAACATTTTTTTTAACTTGATACGTTCTATAAAAGCAGATTTGGAAAGATGGCATAATTTGCCAATTTCTCCTTGGGGTAGAATTAATTTAATAAAAATGACTCTCTTACCCATATTAATGTACCCAATGATAATGCTCTCTGTTAATTCTCGAGTCAGTTGGTTTAAAGACGTATATAGACTTCTATCCCACTTTATATGGTGTGGCCAAAAGCCTTGACTGTCTTACTCCTGTCTTGCAGTGCAAAGAATTAATGGGGGACTGAATGCCCCAGATGTTTTTTTATATTACCATGTGACACAAGCTTTTAAAAATCTTAGATGGTTATCATTTGAGGAACATAAGGATACACCTGAATACATGCCTCTGTGGCTCAGGATAGAGCAAGAATTATGCTATGCTCACCATGTTTCTCTAAGGGCCTTATTATATCTTAAACAAAATACACTGGCAAAAATCTTGAAACATACTCCAAGTGGGATATCTTTATAATCTTCAAACAACCTTCAGGCATATTAAAGGGATTCAAGGGGGTGGGTTCAAACCCCAACACAATTTACCCAGGAGGGCAACTGGGTTCCTTTTTCTATTTTTAGTAAACTTTATAATTTAGATTAAAAAGAATGCTTGTTGTATTACCAGATTTGTCATTTAATTCTGGCCAGTTTGGGGAAACTCACCAATGAGACATCTCAACCTAGTTTACTAAAAACATTAGAGAAGTTAAGCTGGGAACCATGCTATTTCCAAGATATATATATGGCAACTCAGCAGGAAGGAGGTTTAAATCCCAGAGCAATATCAAATTATTGGCATAAAAATTTGAACAAATCTTTTGCACCAGAGCAATGGAAAACTATAAGGGGAAATATTTATAATTTTATTCCCTTCGATGGTTATAGATTTGCTCAATATAAAATTATACATGGAATATATAATGCTCCAGAGAAAAGACACATATGGGGAATTTTAAACTCTTAACTCTGTACAAGATGTAACAGTGATATCAGTTCTTTATTACATATATTATGGGACTGCCCAAAAGCCAAACCATTATGGAAGGCAATTATAAGCAAATTAGGTTTATCAAAAGCTTTTACAGTTGATAAGTGTATGCTAGGGGTTGATATCCAGGATCTAGAAGGTGACAATTGTTACCATTATAGTCTGACAACAATGGTAATGAAAAAAAAATCATTCTTCAACATTGGTTTGATCAGAATGTCCCTTCTGTTACTGAGTGGTACAAACCCAATTGTAGAAATGAAAGGAAAAGTGTGACTCCTACCAGGATTTGAACTCAGGGACCTTGCCATTCCATGGCATGCTATTAATCACTTGAGGCGAAGGAGCCCCAAGTCATTAAGCCTCCTGAGTTTTCCCTTGAAACACACACATCCCTTTCATGATGTTGCGAAACAGCAATTAGCCAGTCTCTCAAGACTCAAATTACTTCCTGTTTCTTTCGCTCCACGTAGTTAATAAGCCACTGTGAGGCAATTTTGAAAATCCAGTTGTAGAAATGAAAGGAAAAGTATGACTTCTACCGGGATTAGAACTCAGGGACCTTGCCATTCCATGGCATGCTCTTAACCACTTGAGCCATAGAAGTGGTACAAAGAAATATCCCAAATTTTGCGGTGATAAGAGTGCTGGCATCCACCCAAGGAAAAAAATGTTCAGTATCGGAAAAAATGGAGATCCTTATAATCCTGGTTAAACACATTATTAAACCATACACAGCTTTTGGGCTATGAATTATCATCTATTTCCACTGTCATGATTCATAATCCTAACTCACATTTCAATAGTCGAGGAGGGGATGGGGGTAGGAAGGAAGGCACAGTTTATCAATTTTTAGTATTTATTTTTAAGAATTTCTTGCAGTAATATGTCTTATTGTCACTATGATGATTTTGTTCCACTCTTTCTTTGTATTAAAAATATAATAAAGTATACTAAACATAAAAAAAGGAAAAGCAGGGAAGGCACCATGGAGCTCTGCCTACCTTCCTCCAACCTGCGCCATCACCCTGGATTCCTGCTCACTTCTGGATTCAGTCTCCAGGGATGAGGGCAGCCCTCTCCTCCTTGTCCCACCACAGGGCCAATCCGCAGGTAGGCTCCAAGGGGAAATGACTGCTGGATGGGAGAGGCAGGGACAGGAACTGAGAGCCAGCCTGCCCTGGAAGGAAAAAAGCTCTTTGACAAAAGTTACATAGATACATACATAGATACATAGACAGTGTCAGCAGATAAGGGCCTATGGCCCACCCAGTCTGCCCATTTAAGTTTGTAAGTTCAGTTTATGTTTTCCAGGAAGTCTGTTGCCCCTTACCCCTGACCTCCAGAATTCCTTTATGTCTATCCCATGCATTCTTAAATCCCGTGATTGTTTCAGCCCCTACCACTTCCTCTGGCAGGGTGTTCCACTTGTCCACCACACCGTTCTGTGAAAAATTCTTCCTCACGTTTCCTCTGAATCGTCCTCCCTCCAACTTCATCCCATGCCCTCTTGTCCTGGAACATCTTTTTCGCTTAAAATAGTGCATTCCTGCACCCTGTTCCTCCCTTAAGATACTTATGCGTCTCTATCATATCCCTCTCTCCCTCCTCTCCTCCAGGGAGTACATGTTCAGTGCCTTCAACCTGTCCTCATAGGACTTGTGATGCAATCCATGCACCATCTTTGTTGCCCTCCTCTGAACCTTCTCTACCCTGTCTATGTCCTACGTAGGTAAGGTCTCCAGAACTGCACAGTGTACTCAGGTGCGGCCTCACTAGTGTCTTGTATAGTGGAATTATGACCTCCCTTTTCCTGCTGGTGATGCTCTGCCTATGCATCCCAGCATCCTATTGCTTTACCTGCTGCCTTGTCACACTGTTTCCCTGCCTTGAGGTCATCAGAGATGATAACTCAAGATCCCTTTCCTGCTTGGTGCATGCTATATCCTCACCCCCAACTGATATATTGTGCCAGGGTTTTTGTGCCCCATATGCATTATCTTGCACTTCCTTGCATTGAATTTCAACTGCCAAACCCCTGACCATTCTTCAAGTTTCTGCAGGTCCCTTCTCATTCTGTCTACAACCTCTGGTGTGTCTACTCTGTTACAGAACTTTGTGTCATCAGCGAACAGTGAAATTCTGCCTTCTAGGTCCTGCACAATGTCACTGATGAAGATATTGAATAGTACTGGTCCCAGCACTGATCCCTGTGGTACCCCACTGGTCACTCTTCCCTCTGTGGAGTGACAGCCATTTACCACCACCCTCTGTGTCCTGCTGCCCAGCCAGTTACCTACCCACCGCACTACTGTCCTGCCCACACCCATATTCCCCACTTTGTGCAATAGTCTTCTATGTGGCACAGTGTCAAAGGCCTTGCTGAAGTCCAGATAGGCCATGTCCACTGCCCTCCCCGATCCACCTCCCTAGTCACCCAGTCAAAAAATTCAATGAGGTTGGTCTGACATGACCTTCCCCTGGTTAAACCATGCTGCCTTGGGTCCTGTAGTCCATTGACAACCAGATGTTCCACCAATCTCTCCTTCAGTAGTGCTTCCATGATCTTCCCCACTACCGAGGTGAGGCTGACTGGTCTGTAGTTCCCCGCTTCCTCTTTGTTCCCACTTTTGTATAAGGGGACTACATCTGCTATCCTCCAGTCTTTGTTCACTCAGTGTTCTCCACTCAGTTCATGGACATCCATCAAAGTTCACCCAATGTTCTCCACTCGGTTCATGGTCATTCATCAAAGTTCACCCAATGTTCTCCACTCAATTCATGGACATTCAACAAAGTTCACCCAATGTTCTCCATTCAGTTCATGAACATTCATCAAAGTTCACCCAATGTTCTCCTCTCAGTTCATGAACATTCATCAAAGTTCACCCAGTGTTCTACACTCAGTTCATGAACTTCCATCAAAGTTCACTCAATGTTCTCCACTCAGTTCATGAACATTCAAAGTTCACCCAATGTTCTCCACTCAGCTCAAAAACATTCATAAAAGTTCACTCAGTGTTCTCCACTCAGTTCATGAACATCCATCAAAGTTCACCCACTGTACTCCACTCAGTTCATAAACATCCATCAAAGTTCACCCACTGTTCTTCACTTAGTTCATGAACATTCTTCAAAGTTCACCCAGTGCTCTCCAGTCAGTTAATGAACATCCATCAATGTTCACCCAGTGTACTCCACTCAGTTCATGAACTTCCATCAAAGTTCACTCAATGTTCTCCACTCAGTTCATGAACATTCAAAGTTCACCCAGTGCTCTCCAATCAGTTCATGAACATCCATCAAAGTTCACCCAGTGTACTCAGCTCAGTTCATGAACATCCATCAAAGTTCACCTAGTGTTCTTCACTTAGTTCATGAACATCCTTAAAAATTCACCCAGTATTCTCCACTCAGTTCATGAACATCTGTCAAAGTTCACTTAGTTCATAAACCAAGTTCTTCAACACAGTGTTCATGAAGTTGCAGAGCCTTTAATAGATAATGAATCAAGACAGAAATCAATTAGCATATTTAATTTGCATATCAAAATGTATTGTTTTCCATGTTGTGATATACAGAATAACAAACATGAGAAACATTTTGAGGCTGGAAATGTGACCTACAGTAACCAAAAATTTAATCTAGGTCCCCAGCATTCAACCTTTTGCTTTATCAACAGTGTTATTAAGCTTGTTGGCTAGAATGTGTGTCCTGCAGTCAATATAATATTTTGTGAAGTTTTTTTCCAAAAGAAACAAAATTCTTTTAAGCTGTTCGGTAAAACTTTAGTATTATGGAATGGAAAGACTGAACTCTAACAGGAACAGTGAAGTTCTGTTCTTCATTACACATGTAGTTTTATGTGATGCGTTTATTCTGGTGAAAGGTGAGGGACTAAAAGCACTGGAAACTGAAACTCTCTGTAGATCCACAGACCAGGTGCACTGTGGGGCAAGTACAGTGCAAGATTTCCTACACTGTGATGTATTTACTGGTGAAAAGTGAGGAACTGACAGCACTGGAGACTGAAATTCTCTGCATATCCACAGACTAAGTACAGTATCAGCAGGTACAATGCAGGATTACCCACACTATGATGTATTTGGTGCTGGCAAAAGGTAAAGGACTGACAGCACTGGAGACTGAAATGCTCTGTATATTCAAGGACCAGGTGCACTGTGGGGAATGCACAGTGCAGGATTCCACACTGTCCTGTATTTAGTACTAATGAAAGGTGAGTGACTGAAAGCACTAGAGACTGGAACTCTCTGTATATCCACAGACCTAGTACAGGATGGGCAGGTATAGTAGAGGATTCCTCACACTACGATGGGATCAGATAGGATACACTCAAGGGTGTTAAGGGAATTCAGGGAGGTACTTGCTGCACTTGTGATGGCTTTATTCAACAACTCATTGAAAACAGGAGTGGTTCCAGAGCACTGGAGGAGAGCAGACGTACTCCCACTCCACAAGAGGGGCAATAGGGAGGAGGCTAGTAACTATAGGCTGGTGAGTCTAAGATCAGTGATGGGGAAATTAATAGAAACCCTGTTAAAGGAAAGGCTAGTGGAGTATCATGAATCCAGTAGGTTACAAGACCAAAGACAGCATGGATTCATGGGTGAAGTCATGCCAGATGAATCTGACTGATTTCTTCAACTGGGTAATTAGGGAAATAGATCAATGAAGAATAGTGGATGTGGCCTACCTGGACTTCAGCAAGGCCTTTGACAGTGTGCCCAACAGGAAACAGATAAAGAAATTGGGTAGACTAGGGATGGGATCTAAAGTTGTAAACTGGGCAAAAAATCTGGTTAATGGATAGGCGACAGAAGATGGTGGTAAACAGTACTCACTCTAATGATGGGAGAGTGACCAGCGGGGTGCTGCAGGGCTGAGTACTGGGACCGGTCCTTTTCAATGTCTTCATAAGTGTCATTGCAGAAGAACTGGAAGGGAAGCTATGCCTTTTGCAGATGACACCAAAATCTGTAATAGGATGGACATTCAGGAGGAGGCGGAGAGACTGAGTAGGGACCTTAGAAAACTTGAGGAGTGGTCGAGGGTATGGCAGCTGGGGTTCAATGCCAAAAATTGCTAAATCATGCCCCTAGGGCATAGAAATCCAGGAGATTAATGTAAAATGGGATTAAGGTACTGACAGTCACTAAGCAGGAAAGAAACCTTGGGGTTATCATATCTGCTGACCTCAAAGTGTCAGGGCACTGTGACAAGGCAGTGGATAGGGCCAGCGGAATGCTGACATGCACAGACAGAAGTAACACAAGCAGGAGGAGGGAGGTGGTGCTACAGCTGTATTGGTCACTGGCGAGACCCCACCTGGAATACTCTGTCCAGTTCTGGAGGCTGCATCTCAGAAAGGACACAGACAGGATGGAGGTAGTCCAGAGGCGGGAAACTAAAATGGTGCAAGGGTTACATCAAAAGCTCTATAAGGAAAGACTGAGGGATCTCAACATGTACACCCTAGAAGAGAAGAAGGAAAGGGGGGACAAGATAGAGAATCTATTTCAAATGAGGAGGTGCACCAGGACAAGAAAGCATGCAGTGAAACTGGAAGTGGGGGTGGGGGTTAAGAGGGATGTGAGGAAGTATTACTTCACTGAAAGGGTGGTGGACAAATGGAGCAGGCTACCAGCAGAGGTGTTGGGAGAGAAAACAGTGGGGGGGGGGATTCAAATATGCATCAGACAGACATAAGGGAATACTGGCAAATAGGCAGGGAGGCGGGAGGGGCTATAGAGACCAGGTAGGGTCTGTGAAGACAGAACAGGCTGGGAACATCAGGTCAGATTGGGTGGGCCAAGCAGTCCTTTGCTGTTGACAGTTTCTATATTTCTGTGTATTCAGTGCTAGTGAAAGGTAAGGAACTGACAACACTGGAGAATGATGGCCTCTGTTTATGTACAGGGCCAGGTACTGTGCTGACTGGGACAGTGCAGATTTCCCCACACTGTGATGTGTTTAAAACTCGATCCACAAAAAACATGTGGATGGGGGCCCCAACTCAGCCCTACTTGACTAAATTCATTAGCCCCCTGCTGTCCCGATTTTATGTGTGGGTGTCCACATGGGGACCCAGGGCCGTCCAGGTGGAAGAGGTTTGAGCTGGGCCTCACAATGAGTTTCTAATAGGAAGGCTGGGTCAGCTGCTGTGCAGATCCCTATTCTGCACATAGCAGGGGATTGTGGGATATATATGGAGGGGAGTCTTTAAACAAATCTGATCATGCTATACCTCCCAGTATTCCATGTCATATCAGAGGTCTAACGATAATAAGTGGGTGCCACTCAACCCTCCCTAACAATCTGAGGAGGCATAATAAGGGACAAATTGTGAGGGAAATGAAAGCTGTAACATTGTTAGAGTTCCGTGGGATTCAGACTCAGATCTTTGGGGTCATGGCCATGTACTCTAAGCACTAAGCTGCAGTGGCTGCCATTTTACATGTTTGCTGCTAGACACATCTCTGACAGAATTACAGATCCCTGGTAAATTGACACTGGATCAGGGGTGACAGCAAACTGGTCCTTGAAATGTGGAGATGGGTATAATCTACAGTATCTGCAGCTCGTTAGGATGTGGGTGTTTAGAGGTTAGTATGTTCCAGTTCTGAGGTTAAGTGGGTTTAACAGTCAAGGGTTCAGGGGTTCAAAAGTAAGATGTTAAAGATCAAAGGTCTAAAGGCTGGGGGCCCAGAGGTCAGGATGCTTGAGTCCAGATGTCAGGATGCTAGGGTCCAGAGGTCTGGATGTTTGGGTCTAAAGGTTGGGATGCTGGGGTCCAAAGGTCAGGTGTTCAGATTCAGAGGTCAGGATGTTTGGGTCAAGTGGTCAGAATTCTAGGTTCCAGAGGTCCAGATGTTAGGGTCCAGAGGTCTGAAGACTAAGGAGGTTCAGCAGTCTAAAGGCTAGAGTCAGAGGTTAGGATGCTAGGGTCCAGAGGTCAGGATCTAGCTCAGATTGTCTGGTGCTCCTTGGAATCGGGTGAGTTTCCTAGCTCTCTGAACGAGGTGGTGGTGACACCTCTTCTGAAGAAAGTTTCTTTGGACCTGGAGAATCTAGCGAACTACAGACCTATCTCGAACCTTCCTTTTGTGGGAAAGGTTATTGAGAAAGTTGTGGCAACTCAACTGGAGAATCATTTAACCATCCATAATTTATTGTTGAAGATTTTGATGAAAAAGTCTTTTTAACCATCCATAATTTATACGAACCTCTCCAATTGGGTTTTCGTAAGAGGCATAGTACTGAGACTGCTCTGGTTCGGGTGCTCAGTGATCTCCTGATGGTGAGAGATTGGAGAAACCACTCCATCTTGGTACTCCTTGATTTGTCTTCAGCTTTTGACACTGTGGATCATGGGGTCCTGCTCGAGCACCTGAGGTCCATCTGTGGGCTGTCTGGGACAGTACTCAGATGGTTTTCATCTTTCCTTGCCGGTAGAACTCAGAGAGTTGTCTCAGGAATATTTTCTTCTGAGTCTTTCTCTCTGCCTTGTGGGGTGCCCCAGGGCTGGGTGCTGTCCCCCATGTTATTTGCAGTGTACATGCTGCCCCTCGGAGACATTGTAAGATGGTATGGGCTGAAGTTTCACTGCTATGCTGATGATACCCAGCTCTACCTGTCTTTTGCCCCTGACCAAGTTAGTGCTATGTCGGTCGGTATTTAATTGCTGCCGCATTGAAATCCAGGATTGGATGAGTTCTAGCGGGTTAAAGTTGAACGCAGGAAAGACTGAAGTTTTGGTGGTGGACTTGGGTCACAGGACAGAGGGATTGAGGGCTGATCTGCCCTCTGGTTTAGTCTTGGAGGGCGCACAGATCCTCACCTCTGAACGGGTGCATGACCTAGGAGTGATACTTGATGATGGGCTGACCCTTTGTCATCAGGTGTCGGCAGTCGTCAAGTTAGCCTTTTACCATCTTAGGAACATTGCTAGGATCAAGCATCTTGTTCCGTCCAGTGACCTGCCTGTTTTGGTCCACACCTTTGTGACCTCGCGCCTTGACTACCGGAACTGCCTTTACTTAGGGCTTCCTGAGGTTGATATCCACCGCTTGCAGCTAGTGCAGAACATTGCTATACATTTATTGACTGGGGTATCTAGGAGATCTCACATTACCCTAGTGCTGCGCAATCTGCACTGGCTGCTGGTTCAGTGACGGATCACCTTTAAGGTAGGTTTATTAACCTACAAAGCCCTACATGGACTTGGTCCTGACTACTTGAAAGAGCTCCTGGTCCCTTACACCCCTGTGCGACAGCTCCGCTCGGCCAATGAGGGGTTGCTGGAGACTCAAAGGGTTAGTTTAAATTCATCTGGGGCCCGTGCTTTCGGGTTTGTTGCCCCTACCCTCTGGAACTCTCTGCCACGTCAGCTATATAAGTGCAGAACAGTGGGGAGCTTTAAGCAGGCACTGAAGACTTTTTTATGGGGCAAAGCCTTTTCTGAACTCTTGTGATTTTATTGATATTTATTGAATTCTCTGAATTTTATGTATTTGTGAAGCGCCTTGATATTTGAAAGGTGCGGTATTAAATAAAGTTTATTATTATTATTATATTTAGGTCCAGAGGTCAGGATGCTATGGTCCAAAGGTCAGGTTTTCAGGTTCAGAGGTCAGCATGTTAGGGTCCAGAGGTCAGGATGTTAGGGCCCAATGGTTAGGATGCTGGTGTCCAGAGATCAGGATGTTTGGGTCCAGAGGTCAAGATGCTGGGGTCCAGAGGTCAAAATGCTGGGGTCCAGAGACCAGGATGTTTGGGTACAGAGGTCAGGATGCTACAGTTCAGAGGTTAGGATGTTAGGGTCCTGAGGTCAGGATATAAGGGCCCAGAAGTCAGGATGCTAGAGGTCAGGATGTTAGGGTCTAGAAGTCAGCATGCTAGGGACCAGACATCAGGATATTGAGGTCAGGATGTTAGGGTCTAGAGGGCAGGTGTTGAGGTTCAAAGGAAAGGAGGAAGACATTAGGCTTTATTTAGGATACTTGATGCAAACTGTATCCCAAAGCATTTTACAATCTAAATAAGGAAGGTAGGAGAATGTGGTTGCCATTTCAGGCATACAGGGAAATTCAGAAAGCACAAAGAGAGAGAAAGTAACTTTCTGAGAGTCACACATAGAGAAAATGAGTCAGCGGTTGTGTGATTCAGATCTGAGTCTCCAGGTTCACAGCTCTGCACTGTAACCACTAAACCAAGCAGCCTTCCTTGGGAGGTGAGGTGGTTGGTTAAAAAAGTTGGGTGTTTGGGAGCAGAGATCAAGATATTCAGCTTCGAAGATCAGGTGGTCATGGTTAAGATGTTGGATGTTTAGTTTCAGAGGTCTAGAGTTTAGGTACAGGGGTCGACTATTCAAGGCTCAGAGGTCAGGTGTTCAGGTTCAGAAGTGGGGTGTTCAGGGTTTGGATTCAGGTTCAGTGGACAGGTATTCAGGGTTCAGATTTGGGTTCAGAGGTCAGGTATTCAGGGCTTGGATTTAGGTTCATAGGTCAGGTATTCAGGGCTTGGATTTAGGTTCAGAGGTCAGGTATTCAGGGTTTGGATTCCGGTTCATAGGTCAGGTATTCGGGGTTTGGCTGTTCAGATTTATAGGTCAGATATTCAGGGTTTGGATTCAGGTTCAGAAGTGGGGCATTCAGGGTTTGGATTCAAGTTCAGAGGTCAGATGTTTAAGGTTGGATTCAAGTTCAGAGGTCAGATGTTCAGGGGCTGGATTCAGGTTCAGAGGTTAGGTGTTCAGGATTCAAATGGTCAGGTTCAGAGGTCGGGTGTTCAGGATTCGCATGTTCAGGTTCAGAGTTTCGAAGTTTAAGGTTTGGATATTCAGGTTCAGAGTCTGAATGGTCAGGTTCAGAGGTTGGGTGTTCAGGATTCTGATGGTCAGGTTCAGAAGTCAGGTGTGTAGGGTTTGTATTTTCAGGTTCAGAGTTTAGGAGTTTAAGGTTTGGATATTTAGGTTCAGAGTCTGAATGGTCAGATTCAGATTTTGGATGCTCAGGTTAGAAGTCGGGTGTTCATGGTGTGGACATTCAGTTACTGAGTTTCCGAGTTTAAAGTCTGGACATTCAAGTTCAGAGTTTGGTGTTAAGTTTCAGAGGTCTTGTGTTAAGGGTTTGTGTATTCACTTTCTGAGTTTTGGTGTTTAATGTTTGGATAGTGAGGTTCAATTCTCGGATGTATAGGTTTAGAGGTCAGGTATTCGGGGATCGGATATTCAGTTTCTGGAGGTCAGTGTTCACGGTTTAGATGCTCAGGTTCAGAGGTCAGGTTTTCAGGGTTTAGATGTCAGGTTCAGAGTTTAGGAGTTTAAGGACTGGATATCCAGGTTCAGAGTTTGGATGATAAGGTTCAGAGGTCAGGTGTTCAGGGTTTAGATGTCAGGTTCAGAGTTTAGGAGTTTAAGGACTGGGTATCCAGGTTCAGAGTTTGGATGGTCAGGTTTAGAGGTCAGGTTTTCAGGGTTTAGATGTCAGGTTCAGAGTTTAGGAGTTTAAGGACTGGGTAACCAGGTTCAGAGTTTGGATGGTCAGGTTCACAGGTCAGGTTTTCAGGGTTTAGGTGTCAGGTTCAGAGTTTAGGAGTTTAAGGACTGGATATCCAGGTTCAGCGTTTGGATTTTCAGGTTCAGAGATCAGGTGCTCAGGCTTTGGTATTCAGTTTCTGAGGATAAGTGTTCAAGGTTTTGATATTGAGGGCAAGAAGTCAGGTGTTTGGGTTCATACATCCAATGTCCAGACTGAGTGGCTAATGCATTCAGGTTTAGAGGTCAGGTGTTCAGGGTTTGCATATTCAGTTTCAGAGTTCAGAAGTTTGGGTTCAGAGGTCAGACATCCAGGGTTTGCATATTCAGGTTCAGATGTTAAGGTTCAGAGGTTCAGTGCTCAGGGAATGCGTTCACGGTTTGGATAGCCAGGTCTAAAAGTCAGGTGTTTGGGTTCATAAACCTGCTGCTCAGATTCAACAGTCATGTTCAGGTTCCAAGACGGCATGCAAAGATTCAGAGGTCAGGGGCCCCATTCACAGTCACACAGGTGGTGTAAAAACTGGACAGAGACCCCACTGTGCCATCAAAAAGTTCCACTATACAAAACTGCTTGACTCAGTTACTGGAGGTGGTCTCCCCAGCAACTAATCTGCATGCAAATGGGGCCACTAGATGTTCATGACTGCAAACCAGGTTTGCACCTGCCAGCTTTCTGGTTAGCAACACAGAGTGCTATAGATGGCACATCACCCCTTGCATTGTCCAATGCTTTGCACATCATCTATGGCAACTGAGGCTGCTGCTGAATGCTCCCCTCCCCCCGATGCTCACCCTGAAGCCCACTTCTGGGAAATGCTATTTTCTTTGTAAGATTTCAGTTTGTGCTACAGCACAGGTGGTCTGCTAGTAACCCACCCAGCTGTTCCATATCCCCACCCTACTTCCTGGTATCCAGATGGACGTCCCATTCCTGTTCCCTGGTAAAGCACTTTCATCAGGCTGGTCCCACCATGATCACTGTCATTCACCAGCTTCTCGTTTCCTGGTCGCAACCTAGCCAAAACCACAACTGCCTGCAACTGTTCTACATGCCAGTGGTATTGCTAACGTTTGTGATCAGTATCGCAAGGATTACCATGCTTCTAGTGCAGCCCTGCAGGCCACTCGCATGACCAACCAGGTCCCTTATCACTGCAGTCACAATTCATTTAGCAACCATGCCGCAAAGGCTTGCAACCCACTGCACCATGGTGTTCTGGACAAAGGCCTGTTGTAAGTAGTCACTGTAACTGTGCTTGGGATCCCAAGTGTTCAGTTTCAAAGGCAGGATGTTCAGGGTTCCAAAATTAGAGGTGCTCAGATCTGCCAAAATCTGTTCTGATATGATTATTTGGGGGGAATTTTGGAAAATCCAGTTTTGAATAGGGATCTGAAATCCTAATAATCCAAGAAGACGAAGTACAGGTTTGCACTTGCATGCAATCAGAATGAGATTTCGTATTCAGGAATCAGATTTTTGAAATCTGTTTCCACCCACTGACTGCGCTACCTGCATTCCATGAGTTTGTTTAATACTGTATTAGTGCCTGTTAATCTGTGATAATAATAACATTTAGGGCTGCACTTTTCTCACAGAAGTCACAGATATGATTCTTTGATCCTTTCATATGAGAACACCATGAAGTTTTGCATTTCTCGTGGCAACACCGGAGTATTTTACATTGAGTGACATTCTCCTATGTCACCATTGCTGCACACTTGGCCCTCAGCCAATGCCTGTGTGTGACGTTTGGGATTGCAGGCAAACTCAGTCTCCCAGAATGCACTGCAATATCAGATAAACCGCCAATGCGCAAGCCCAAAATGCAATTTTAAAGCATTTAAATCCTGGCTGCTGTACTTGCATAAAAAAAGTCAAAAGTGAGGTAATCTGATGAATGCAAAATGGAGCCCTGACTTTCCGGTGACTTTTACTAGGATTTCCAACTTCCACTATTTTGACCTTGACAATACCATGGTTTTCTCCAGAATTTACCATGACAACAGCACAGCCCAACTAATAAACAAGAGAGTGAATTTGGTTGGGATACTGTTACTATCAGTGGTTCTTTAGACAAGCAACAGAGAATCTTTACCAGTAGCCTGATCTCCGCCCCCCCCCCTACAAACTTGTGGATAGGATAGGATTTTTTTTTTTACTTTCTTTCAGTTTTCTCTTTGTCCATCCCTCAGAGCAAACAGGATTGTCACAACAACTGCACCTCAACAGTGGCTGGATAGGCACGCTGTTGCCTTCGCAGCCAATACCAACGGGGCTCATTGGTCAGCTGGGGGGATGGGACGGGTGGACACCTGGCAGCCCATGTCCTACCTGAGACACAGATGTCTCATCACCATGAAGCACTTGTCCCTCATCCAGCATCTAGGAAGGGATTTCTCATTGCTTATTATTTTATTTGTAATTTTTGAACAGGAAAGGCACTCTTTTTTGTTCTGACAGCTCGTCTTAGTGTGCATCCTGGGAATGGGCTACATGGACTTGGTTTATGGACAGGAATGTTGGACAGTATACTGGGGAGAATTCCTCTACTCTGATGATAAGTGGTGGGAGTTCTTAAACTTCTACCTGGAGAGCCACCAGGGACTGGTGGAAGAGATCTCTGTTTAACTGTCTCATCTGAAGTTTGGCATCTCAGCAGTGTACCCGCCCCACCCAGTGCTGTACTACACTGGCAGTGTTGGGCATTAGCCCAAGTTCCCAGTGTGGGGCTAGAGCCTTAATCTTCTGGTCTCAGAGGCACATGCACAACTTACTTAGCCACTGATGCTACTAAAATGTTAACATTTCATCTCAAACGTCATCTCAAAATCAGCAACTCCAACAAGACAGCTCCCATCCCAGTGATGTGGTACCATTTGCAGGAGTGGTGACAGAGTCCTGGTGTGGGCCGTTTAAATCCATAGCCACTTTAATACTGGGCGAAAAAGGACTTGGCACACACACTCAGTGGTGGATAAGGCTTTATTCCTAGAAGATCCCAGCATACAAAAGGCAGCTGAGCAAATGTTTACCAAGTCGGTCATACAGAGACTGACTCCCCCAATGTTTTGCGTCCTTCTGCTGCTTCAACTTGGCATTGAAGTGTCAGTCAGATGCGAAACACCGGGGTGTTGGTCTTCCTGCAACAAACTTTGCATATTTTTGCTCTGCTTCCTTTTGCATGCTGTAATCTTCTCAAAAAAAAATTCCACTGCCACTTGTGCTTGAAAATTCCAATGAACCTTTGGACCGTGCCTCTGTGGTTTTTATTGCCAGCACCCGAGGACCAGAGCAGCATGCTTTTTTGTTCAACTACCAAAATAAAGTGCCAGCACACAACAGCAGCCAGTTCATCCTGGCACCCAACAATGCCATCTGATACACGAAACATTCTGTTTTACAGCATGCAAGTGAGAGAGACACATACTTGGCTTGTGCTCTGAGTGAGTCATATCGGAGAGAACATTGTGCCCCTTTGGGTGTCACTTGACCCTACAAGGAATGCAGTGTACATATATTTAAAATACATTACAAGTGAGAAAGAAATAAGTACCTTACCTGGGATTCAAACCCAGGCCTGCTCAAAATACCATTCTGCTGCCTGCCCTACTAGCTGTGCTATATGGACAACTGAAAACCCGGGGAATCACACAAGGCAATCATCTGTTCTCAGTGCACACCATGGAACCACACAAGTTAGAAACACATTTTTTATTTACAAGGAGTGTGGTGTGCATATATCTGAAATACAATTTAGAAGTAAGACAGTAATTAAGTGGACATACTCAAACCTCCTAGACGTTATCACACTTGCCCTGGCCTGAAGGAACTGAAGGGGTGAACCAAGCCAATTCGGGATCTGAGGTTTTGGAATATTCGGATTCTGTCTCCAGAAGTTCCAATTATGAATCTTTGCTCCACTATGTTTCTTCAAAATGTGACAAGAACGTGTTATATTGCACTCTAATAATGATATAACAGGTTACTGATTGCACTGCGTCCCTATACAATGCTGTTTTATATTTGCTACATTCTATCTGTATGTGATGTGTTATGCTATTTAACGATATTAAAAGAAAGCAAATCGAGCCAAAGCCCTTTTACAGTTATTTATCACACTGTATGATAAGAAATGTTAAATTGTATTCTGATATGCTGTTACAGTTCTCACACCTTGCTCAGACTAGAATATGTGATATATCATTTATCACACACGATACTGATATGATGTAGTATTTTGTCATACTGTTTCCTGATATGATACTGAGTTATTTATCTCACTATATCTCAATGTGCTCAGATGATATTTACCACACCATATGATGTGATAAGTGATCACACCACATCCCAATTTGGTGCAACATATTATCACACTGTAACTCATATGATGTAATATTTTTGTTCACACACAGCTTTTATTTATTTGTAATTTTTCACCAGGAAAGGCACAAAAAGGCGCAATATGCTGTGACAGCTTGTTTCCTGGAGTGCCGGGTGGTTCTTGGACCTGTCTTATTTATTAATTTGTAATGTCTGACCAGGAAAGACACACTGAGCTGTGACAGCTCATTTCCAGGTGTATCCTGGGATTAGAGGTTACAAGGACATTTTTATTTGTTTGTGTGTAATGTTTGACCAGGAAAGACACACTAAGCTGTGACAGCTCATTTCCAGGTGTATCCTGGGATTAGAGGTTGCATGGACATTTTTATTTGTGTGTAATGTTTGACCAGGAAAGACACACTAAGCTGTGACAGCTCATTTCCAGGTGGATTTTTTTTTTTGGGGGGTATGGGAGACTTACACAGACTCTTTTCATTCATTTGTAATTTTTGGACAGGAAAGGTACTCTGAGCTGTGACAGCTCATTACCTGGTGTATCCCAGCATTGGGGCTTACAAGGACCTTTTTATTGACTTTTATATATATATATATATATATATATATATATGTATGTATGTATTTATGTGTAATGTTTGACCAGGAAAGGCACGTTGAGCTGTGACAGCTTATTTTTAGGTGTGTCCTGGATGGTGGCTTACATAAACCTATTTTATTTATAACTCATTTGTAATTTTTGGCAAGAAAAGGCACACTGAACTGTGACAGCTCATTTCCTGATGCATTCTGATGGGTGGTTTACATGAACCAGTTTTACCTGACACAGGGAATATTGGCCAGGATACAGGGTAAAGGCCCCCTATCTTATGATAAGTGCCATGGTATCCTTAAATTTCACATAGACAGCCACCAGAGATGGGCAGAAGGGACCTCGGTTTAGCATCTCGAATAAAGAATAGGACCCCCCCCCCAGTGCTGCAGTACACAGTGTGAATTGGGCATTAGCTCAAGTTCTTGGTGTGGTCATCAGAGGTGAGCGTGCAACCAATTGAACCACTGGAATTGTATCTTCATACAATATGATATATGATGTGATATGCTATTTATTGCAGTGTACTTTAATATGGTAAGTTGTTTATCACACCATATTCAGATATGCTGCTGTACATAACTGCATGGTATCCATGGGAGATGCAGCATGCTTTTTATATCACTGTATCTTAATAGTATGTGATATGCTATTTATTATATCACAGTTTAATATGATGATGTAATGAAGTACATCTAATGGTATTGTCAAATGATGCATAAAACACAGCATATGATAATCCATTAGAAAATGATAAGTTATTATATCAACATTTGTAACAAAATACCTGGAAAGGAAACATTAGAAAATTAACCTTTTCTAAATGGAAGTGCTCCCTAGATATACATTATATCCCCTAGCTATGCCCAAGCTGGCAAACGTTCATGTGTTCAAAATCTGGATCTGAGGATCTGAGGCCTGATTTTCTGAGGTATGAAATTTCCAAACATCCAACTGGAAAAGTGGTGTATCAGAGGGGTCCCAATGTACTCCTGCAGTTCCCTCAGTATGTCAGAATATCAAGAAGGTTGTCCTTTTGACGCTTTTCCCCTTGTTATGACAGCTAGTGACCATTTTTTTGCACCTATGCTGTGCCCAGAGTGACCTAATATATCATTGGCACAGAACGGGATATCTGGTGCCCCCTGCAGTCAAACTGCTGAAAACAGTAATTTGCCTTTAGGTTGCTGGCGAGGAGCGTTTTAACTCTGAACCAGATAATCCCTCCTCCCGCCTGCCTTTTCCAGCATTCTGAAAATCTGGCCACCAATGTTGAGAGGTGGCCAAATTGGGGAAAGATTCTCTGCCTGGCCCTAAAAATGAGTCCCTGTAAAATAAAAACACAGCATGACTGTGTTTCAACAGCATTTTACTGAAGCATCTGCCAACAGAGAGTTGCTAATAGTGTCACTGAGCCCCTGTGGCCATTGGGACAATTTTGGAAAAAGGTAATATTTATTTAGACACAAGTCAGTCTATACACTTCATTCTTTTTATTTAATGCTAACCTTTATTGTTGCTTTATTACTAAGGAAATTTGTATGAAAACAGGATTCCTGCCCTATATGCTCTGGCTGCTTAATTACACCTGATATCACTGTTTTGTAGATAATTATGATGTCATAAATAGGGGATTATGATGTCAGGTGTAGATAAGCAGCTTGAGCAGATAAATGTCAAGGGGTCAGTGATCTTGATTTCATGCAGCTCTCATTTGTATTAAAGAAAAAGGGGTGGCATAGTTGCAGAAAATTTCTGAAATGTATACATTGAACTGTGTCTAAATCTTAAATGTTTCAAAGTTTTCCCAACAGTGTCAAGGCCATACCCCTTCAGTGGATAACCCAACAGAAAAGCACCATGTCACTGCTGTCGGTTTGGGGGGGGGGCAAGGTTTCTGTTTCTTCACAGCTTGAGATGACCAAACCCCAAGGAGAACAAGTGACCTGCCTCTAAGGTCACACAGAGAGCCAGTGAGGTAGATGGGCTCTAGATGTGCATTGTCTGACTCACAGTTCCATACTTCTAACCATCAACTGACTACCTCACTGGAGCCTCCCAATCAGTGCCAGTGGGTGTCCATAGACAACGTGGATGTCCTGACTCCTGACGTGAATGTTTTGCTGGCTTGTCATGATGACTGAAAAGAAAAAATATTTGTGCTCACACATTCATTCATTCCTTCCTCTCCTTTCATTATGCATCTTATGATTCTCTGCTGTTTACTTCAGTTGACTGGTTGAAGTCATACAACTATCAACAGCATCGCTAGGCAACACTGGCAATTATAAAATGGCAAGAAAAATTTCTGGGCTCTGATTGGTCAGTGCTGACCTTCCACAATGATGTTATCCCAGCACAACATCACTCCTAGGCAATAAGTAACTAAAAATGTATTTAAAAATGCTTTTTTGCCTTTTTTTCTTTTTACACACAAGCCATTTTATAATTGCAATAATGCTCTCCAGGGCATATATCATGGGGGATAACATCACTTCTTTGGTGTTGGACACACCTGGCCTGTAGCCTCATGCCCAAGGACCAGATGCTTGACATTATCCCATCACGACAAACGCCCTGTTGTGCATTATTGCTTAGTTTAAACTGCAGATTCACTAGAATGAGTGAAAAACTCTTGTATTTTTAGATTCATATCATGGGGTGGGAAACATTTATACCTTCCCTTGCTATTTTCTATTAAAACCAAGAAGTTGCAACTTTGAAATGGCTTATAGTTGTCTGGTTTCTTTTAGCTATAAATAACATTTTACAGTTTTTCATTTCTCTTTTCTCTTACAGCAAGGCTGTTACTTCAACAGCTGTATTCTCTTGCTGCAATGTTGTTACTTCAGCAGCTATATATATATATATATATATATATATATATATATGTATATGTATATGTATATATATATATAGAATTATTATAAAACATTTGTCACTTTTTTCTCTTTACCGAGTTAAACTACAGGAATTGCACAGAACCATTGCATGGTGCATTTCAGTCACACACGCACCCCTCACTCCCTCCCCCAACCCCCACCCTCCCCATCCCCTTATCTAGAAGGTTCTAGAACACTCTGCACCATTCTTTGTTACTGAAGGTATCGGTAGGCTTTAAAGCAGTGGTTCCCAGAGTCTGCCACGATGACATGTCCATCTGTTGTCAGAGCGAGGCCCTGTGGCCCATACAGGGGGTCTGCTGTGGTGTTGATGTATGAAAGGAAAGACCCAGAGCTGTCAAAAACCTAAAAGAGGAGGGAAAAATAGGTGAGAGCATTTCTTCATTAACGTATTTACTTCCTGAGAAAGGTTACTGAGTGACAAGCCAATTTATAATGATGTCCTGGTTGACAGTGGCAGCAAAGGTTATAAAGCTTTCATCACACACACACGCACACACACACACACACACACACGCACACAAAATCAGTTTTAAATCAAATTATATCATGTTATCTTGTGGGGATAAGTATAACTTAATTAACCTTCTCCTCTCTGAGGTAGTCCAAGCATAGTCCAGCCCTTAGCACTCTGGGATGAGAGAGGCGGTACAAATACATGCTAGCATTCACTATGCTTCCAGTGTAGGACTAGAGATAAAACTGCAACTGAGGAGATGTAGGCTCAAGCACAACATAGCCAGTGTTATGTCTGTCCCTTCATCTTTACAGACACACTTCCAGACTTTGAAGGGAATCAAACCTGGAACCCTGAGTCCCAAAGGCCACAACTCTAACCATTCAGCTAAAGGGAAATGTCTTCTAGGTAAAATGTTAGAATTCTCCATAGACTCCTTACCGTCCCATGGATAACCACTATACTGTATTTCTTTTGCTGTTATTCACAGATTTCACTCCTAGTAAGATGGCATTGTGATAATGGAATGGATTTAGGGTTCATCTTGTACACCACCCCTGCTGCAAGGCAGTTACTATACTATGCCATGCTGTATAACATTCAAGGTCAGTCTCTCTCTGGAGTCTATCTAGTCCAGCTCTGAAAGTTCTGATTTCCACAGCCTCACTGGCTAGGTTATTTCACATGTTAACCCCCACAGCCTGAACTGACACCTTCTAATCTTTTCCCTTTTTATTCGACCCCCCATTCTGTTTGTATTCATGATTTGAATAATCTGTGTATACTCTGCCCAGTCATCTGTGTATACTCCACCCAATCATCTGTGTATACTCCACCTAATCATCTGTGTGTACTCTACCTAATCATTTGAGTATACTTCACCCAGTCATCTGTGTATACTCCACCATCATCTGTGTATACTCTGATCAGTCATCTGTGTATACTCTAACTAATCTTCTGTATGTACTCCACCTAATCAAGTGTACATACTGTAATTCACTCTATCATCTCTGTATACTCCACCCAATATTCTGTGTATACCTTGACCAATCATCTCTGTATACTCCACCCAATCATCTGTGTATATTTCGACCAGTCATCTGTGTATACTCTGACCAATCATCTCTGTATACTCCAAAAAATCACCTGTGTATACTTCAACCAATCATCTGTGTATATTCTTACCAATCATCTCTGTATACTCCACCTAATCATCTGCCCAAGACCAAAAGTTGTCAGAATCAACATCAGAGCTGGAATCAGATCCAATTCTGTCTAATTCCATATCCAGTAACCTTCTAACAACTCCCCTGGCCCTGCTCCAACACAGAAAGAACCCTGATGCCACTCAGTCAGTACCATGCCCCCCCCCAGCCACATAGTGAAATCAGTTATACCTCTTTCCCTCCACCCAATAACACCCAAGATGTGGCACTCTCCTCCTTCCCTTCCCCCACTGCCACTTACAGTTAGAAACCCTGGCTGCCGCATAGCTGATCAGGTCCTTCACATAGATGGTGCATGTTCCATGCCGGTGCCTTAGTGGCACTGCATCTTCTGCCTGCCTATACCTAGTTGTGTGATGTCACACTCAGTAGGTAGGATGATATATAATTCCGTAATTAATGTGGTCATTATCAACTCATTAGGGAATACAGGGGCGGGGGAGGCAACCAGCACAAACCCTCCCGCTCCCAACACCTTGTCCAGAAACCTTAGACTGAATGAATGTGAAAACACAGTGCACATGGTCACACCGATTCAGTCAATGGATGCTGGCTAAGGTGGTGTGAGGGTTTGTGCCAGTTACTCCCCCCCCACCCCGAATCACCTAATATGATGAGTTGACTATATTATTTATGGAAATTTACCATCCTACCCACCAAGGAAGTTGTTATCCCTCTGTACAGACAGTTGGTGAGACCCCATCTGGAGTACTGTGTGCAGTTCTGGAGACCCCATCTCCGCAAAGACATAGACAGAGTGGAGGCTGTCCAGAGGAGGGCAACCAAAATGGTGCAGGGTCTGCACCAGAAGATATACGAAGAAAGACTAAAGGAGCTTAATATGTATACCCTTGAGGAAAGAAGGGAGAGAGGGGACATGATAGAAACTTTCAAGTACCTCAAGCAATTAACAAAGTCCAAGAGGGTAGCATCTTCCAGAAAAGAGATGTGCAAGAACAAGGGGCACAATTTGAAGATAGAGGGGACGTGCCTAGGGGTAATGTGAGGAAGTATTTTTTCACTGAGAGGGTTGTGGATGCATGGAACAGCCTCCTGAGGAGGTTGTGGAGTCAAGAACAGTGGGGGACTTCAAGAATGCATGGGACAGGCATAAGGCAGTCCTAGTGGGGTGTAGGAGGAAGTAAGCTGTTGGTTAACTAGGATCTGCAGCTTATCTGTTAGGTAGGAAAATGGGCAGACTGGGCGAGCCAAGCGGTCCTTATCTGCTGTCAAATTCTATGTTTCTATGTAAGTCCAACACCACAGACCAGGCAAGCAGCAAATGAAAAGGAAGTGTCAATGAGGCATGGCACAGGCACCCACCAGAGAAGGACCTATCCAACTATATGGCAGGCTGGGGCTCTGACTGTAAGTAACTGTGGGGAAGGGGGGAAGAGGAGGATGCCACATCCTATGTGCTACAAGGTTAAGGGAGAGCAGAATAATGTATTTCATTGTGCATAAAGAGACGGGTGGTGAAACTGAGACCCACAGACCAAATGGCAAGAAGGAGGCATCTGCTGGGCCTTGTTTTTGTTTTAAAGCTGGTCTGGGGGAGTCTTTAAAAGGTACACGGATGTAGATTCAGATACTTTTTTTGAAGTAAGGAGTTTTAGCCAGCAATGATAAAAATTCTAATAGCAAAAAAAAATGTTGGATTCCAACAAGTCCAACTCCAGTTCCATAATTCAGAGCATCCCTGGTTACCACAGTTAAAGGGGCACTGTCAACCGTTGTTGCATCGTACTGTTTCACTTGGAGTTTAGAAACAGCAGAAGACACAATTACCCATTATTATTGCCCTTCCACATCAGTGGTAATAATTCCTAATCCCAGCCCTTGTTATAAAATCAAGCAGTCTATTTTTGAATGTACTAAACGTTTCACTCAGTACTACATCTGTGAGCAAATTATTCCAAATTCCTACAATAAACTTTATGTAATATTGTTTCCTTTTATTTGTTTTGAATGTACATGACTTGGTCTGTTTTCTATTACCTTTTGTAATGTTGTTTTGTTTTAGCTGCAAATGCATACCCTCCAATAATGGTCATTGCTGATCCTACACATGAATAACAAATCTCCCCATATTCTTCTTTTATGTAATGTGTATAAATGCAATACGTTCAGACATTCTTCATAACGCTTGCCTTCCATTCCCTTTATTTTTTGATCATGAAAGATTTTATTGATATTTTTCTTTGCATACATAAAAGAATCACTTTTCATGGCATAGGTTTGCATTACCAAAAGGTTACAATCCAACACTACTAACATAGCTGTACAACACTAAACCATATTAACGGTTCCTCGTTTAACTACTACATTATAAAATGTACCTCATTCTTGCATTGCTGAAACTGTACTCAACGTTTTTTATTATGGTCTAAGTAACAAAATTAGTCTCATGCTCCAGTAAAGTATAAGCCCAACAAGGTGGGTTTCACTCCTGTGACCAAGCAGGGTTACCTCTCTATCAAGCAGTAGACCTTGTGGCTCTTAACAACTGCTGTCCTCATTTATAAAGGCAAGGGATTGCTTGTTCTAGAGCTGTCACCAGTAGAGTGCATCCTGTGGTGAGTAAACCGTGGTACCAGGGTGTTACTTTCTTTTTGTCATACAGGAGGGTTGCCAGGAGGTGGTGTGGGTACCGAGCAGAGGTGGAAGTGTAGGTACCTGCCCCATTTTTTCTGGTAGAACAAGATTTTGTTGGCTCCGGAAAACGAAAGTTGCTTGAAGACCGCTAGTTTTGCAATTGCCATGTGCCACGTGACAAGAGAAGAGGGGCTTGGTTGCCTCCATTTTGTTAATATGGTTCTTTTTGCCTCTAGCAGTACTGCCGCCAACCAATTCTTCGGGTGACTGGTACCTGATGCTATCTCAGAGAGGACACCCAGTAATGTGAGAGCTGGGTTGAAGGGCACTATGCTACCCAACACCCTGGAACAGTCATCTAGCATCCTGGCCCAAAAGTATGAGACAGAGCCACAGAATGTGTACTAGGTCGGTATTAGATGTCTGGCATCTCCAACAGTTAGAGTGCGGTAGGGCCCTCATTTTGTGCAGCACCAGGGGTGTACAGTACCACCTCAACTGGATCTTGAGTTGCATTATTTACCCTTTGGCATCCCTATAAGCTAAGTGTGCCCCTTTGATGCAATGTTCCCACTTGAGTGAGATACCCTTGTGTCTGTCCCACAACCTCTTAAATCCTGTGACTGTTTTAGCCCCCACTACCTCTTCTGGAAGGCTATTCCAAGTGTCCACCACCCTTTCCGTGAAAAAATACTTTCTCACATTACCCATGAGCCTTCCCCCATCCAACTTCATACTGTGCCCTTTGTCTTTGAGCATCTCTTTTCTTGAAATATGCTCCCTTCCTGTACTCTTTTTATTCCAGTGAGATATCTGAATGACTCTATCATGTGCCCCCTCTCCCTCCTTGCCTTCAGGGAATACATGTTTAACTATTTTAGTCTTTCCTGAAAGGTCTTCCCATGCAGGCCCTGCACCTCCTCTGTACTGCTTTCACCCTGTCTATGTCCTTTTTCAGATAGGGCCTCCAGAACTGGACAAAGTGCTAGAGGTGAGGTCTCAGTAGTGTCCCATACAGGGGCAAAATTACCTCTCTCTTTCTACTGGTGATACTCTTCCCTATCAAACCAAGCATTCAGCTAGCCTTTTCCACTGCCTTGTCACATGCCTAGCCTCTTTTAGGTCACCTGAGATGACTCCCAGGTCTCTTTCCTGCCTCATGACTGTCAGTTCCTCCACTCCTAGTTCACATCTTGCCCCTGGGTTCTTGTGTCCTATGTGCATGATCCTGCACTTTTTTGCACTGAATCCCAGCTGCCACGCTCCAGACCATTCCTCCAGTTTTTTAAAGTCCTCTCTCATTTTTTCAACCCCCCAGCAGTCCACCCTATTGCATGTCTTCATCATCAGCCACTCCACAATGTCTCTCTGGTGAATGCATGTTGTCCCAGGTCTAGCAGGCCACTCATATCAAGGTATTCAACTATCCTTTCCTTCAGCAGTGATTCCATTACCTTGCCCACTATTGAAGTCAGGCTGACTGGCCTGTAATTTCCTACCTCCTCCCTATTACAGCCTTTGTGTAGTGGGATCACATCGACTCTCTTCCAGTCACCTGGTTTCGCCTCTGTCTCCAGTGATAGGCTGAACAGTGCTGTGAGGGGTGCAACCAACTCTTCCTGGAGTTCCCTCAGCACCCTGGAGTGCACTGCACTGCATCTGGACCCATCGCCTTGTCTACTCTTAGCTTATGTAGCTCGCTCATGACTCTTACCCCCATAAAGTGGCTTGTGTCCACTTCCCTACCCTGTTTGCTCCTATCCTACACCTCTGGTCCTGTCCCCACCCCCTCCTCCATGAATACTGAGCAGAAGTACCTGTTTAGTATGTCCGCTTTGTGATTGTCCCCCTCTATGTGAACCCCTCCTTCAGCTTAATTATCCCTTTCTTTGCTTTGCTTCGTTCACTAATGTACCTATAGAATGTTTTGTCCCCCTTGTTAATTGCCTTGGCTATAGTCTCTTCTGTTACTGCCTTTGCCCTCCTAACTGCCCTCCCTGTCTCCCTTTGCCTCTCCTAGTAACATTCCCTATCCTCTTCCTTCTGATTTCTTTTGTATTTTATGAAGGCTAGTTTTTCTGCCATTACCTCTTCTGCTACCTCCCTAGTGAACCAGATCAGCTTCAATCTCCTCCTACTTTTACTTACCTGCTTGACACATAGCTTGTTAGTTTTGTCAATTTCCTGTCTTATTGCAGCCCACTGTTCCTCCGCCCCCCTTTTCTTCCCCCATCTCTGCCAGGGTGCCCTCAGGCATACCCTTATTTTCTCAAAGTCTGCCTTCATAAAGTCCAGGACCCTAGTTTTGGTGTGGCTTGACTCCAGCTCAGTTCTTAAATTAAACCTCACAGACGGATGGTCACTGGTCCCCAGGTGGTCCAACACCTCTACATTATTGACACAGTCCCTATCTGTTAATATCAGGTCCATCACTGCACCCTCCCGAGTGAATTCCATTACAAGTTGCCTGAGGCATGTCCCCTGCAGAATCCAGTATGTCCCTGCTCCTTGAGGTTGCTGTTGCTGAAAGACTCCCCTCCACATTCGGAAGGTTGAAGTCCCCCACCAGCAACAACTTTCTCTTTCTTGCCGTCCTCTGTATTGCTTGCAACAGATCCCTGCACAATTCTTCTCCCTGCATGGGAGGTCTGTATACCACCCCATGCATATAACTGACCCTTTCCTCTTTTCCAATGCAACCCACAGTACCTCCGCTCCACCATCCCCCTTGTATTTCTGTGGCCTTTATGAAGTCCCTCACATAAAGAGCTCCCCTTCCCTTCTCCCCTTCTCTATCCCATCTAAACAGAGTAAACCCAGGAGTGACCAAGTCCCAATCCTGGTGCTCCTTGCACCAGGTTTCTGTGATGGCCACCAGATCCAAGTCAACCCCCGCTATGGCAGCCTCTAAGTCCACAATTTTGTTGCCCAAGCTATGGGCATTTGCACATGGCTCTCCATATGTTTCTCCCTCCCTTGGCACCTTCTCCTGTTCTAGTTCCATTCCCCACATTTGGGGGAGTGTCAGCTAAGTTCCCTCATCTGTTGCTGACCCTTACTTTCCCCTTAGCCTCATACTCCCCTTTTAACAGTTTCAATTCATGACCTCATCCATGTACCCATTTATCTTCTCCCTGAGGACTCTCAATCCCTCCTCAATTAGGTGTAGCCTATCCTTTGAAAAAAATCCTTCATCCAACCACCTGTTTACCATCCTCTGACACACATAAACCCCGTTGCCATGCACCAGTCCCTCAGCCATTTGTTAAAGTCCTCTATCCTCCTTTTCCTCCCTGTATTGGTGCTGGGGACCAGAATAACCTCAGAGAATGGTACAGAGTTTGTTACCATCCTGCAACACTCTGTCAATTTCCTGAACCTCTGCTAGACCACAACCACCTCATTTCTTGCCAAATCTTTTGTTCCCAGGTGTATAATCAAGTGAGGTTTCTCCCCCAACCCATTTTGCTACTTGCATGATCTTAGACCCTGCCCTCCATGGTTTCATTCCGGATTCATTGATGATCGATCGTCTGTGCTTCAGGTCCCATTTCCTTACCCAGTGTATACCCTTTGTGATGAAATCCCCAAAGACCAACACTTTTGCTTCCCCTACCAACTTGTTTTTTATCCCCATGGCTGCTCCTGGTGAGCTACCCTCCCTCCCAACTTATCTTGGCCTCTCTCACTTCCTCGAGTTTGCAAATTCCTGCAGAGCTCTGTTTCCTTCCCTGTCCCCCTTTCCTCGCATTTTCTGTGCTGTCCCCTGCCATCCCCTGCTGTGTGCCCTTCCCTGGTTTCTCTCACTGTCCCACTTGTTCTACCATCTCTGCTCTCTTCTTGCCCCTTATTTCCTCTTCCTCCCCCGCAGTACTCACCTCCCCATTCCTTCATTTTCTTCCCCCACAGGCTTGCTACTTGTCTCTCTGGATGTTCCTGGTGAGTCACTCTCCCTTCTCCTTGAATTTACTTTGTCCTTCCTGCTCTCCTGCTTTTTCAAACTCTCATGGTGCTCCCCCAAATTCCTCTCTAGCCCCCCTATTTTGTAACCACCTTGGTGTCCCCTGCTATTCTCTACTGTACTCCCTTCTCTGCTTTCCCTCATTATCCCACATGCTCGTTCACCATTTGAAACCTCTTGTCTGGTATTTCCTTTACCTATAAAATTGCATTTTTCCTCAATGTTGTTCTGAGCTCCAATCTTCCCCTTGCTGTCTCTGGTCCTCTAACCCAGCCAGTGCTGCAGATCTGTTTTGAGGCAGGTTCTGTTACTCCAGGGATAACTCCCAGATCCCTTTCCCTCTCATGACTTCCCTGTATTGATGTCCTCCTCCACCTCCCATTCCTCCTTATCTCCTACCATTCTCTGTTTCTAGCACTGTCTGTTCTATGTGCAGTCTCCTCCTCCTCTGGGAACCTTGGGACTCTTCTGGTCCCCCCCCAAGACATGCCATCTACCTGGTCTATGGCTGCCCCAGATCACTTCCTTCTCTCATTCCCAGGCTCCCATCCCTCACCCACTGTTTCTAATTCCCACCTTATCCAGTTTGTCTCCTCCTTCAGCTGTTCAAGGTACCTGCACATCTGACAGCCCCCTGATCTCCACATTACATCCCAGAATACTGTCTGCCACCCGTCATGCTGTCCCCTTGCTCACTGCCTTCTTCCAGCATGGTTCTCACTTTTCCTATGTGTAAGGCACTTGCACTGTTGTGTGCGTTTCAGCTTGTCATGCATACTGATAACTGTTTCATGTTTGCTTTGGTCTGCGTGTGTCTCAACTCATCATACATACTCATAACCATCTCCTGTGTTTGTTTTGTGAACATCCCAATTTGTCATTAGTAATAATACTTCTATCATTAGTGCGTTTGTTCTGTGTGCTTCTCAACTTGCCATCCCTACTGATAACTGTCTCATGTGTGCTTGGTTTGTGCGAGTCTCAGCTTGACAATACATACGGATAACTGTCTCCTTTATTTGTTTTGTGAAAGTTTCAACTTGATATGGGTACTAATTCCTCTGCCTCACGTGTGTCTGGGTGATGTGAGTTAATTCATCATGTCTACTGACAACGTCTCCTGCATGTTTGGTCTTTCTGTATATCAGCTTATCTTATGTACTGATAACTACATCATGTATTTTGTCATCATGTGTAGTCCGTCTCATGTGATTTTGGTTTGTATGTGTCTCAGGTTGTCATATGTACTGATATGATAACACCTGATGTGTGTTTGGTTTCTGTGTCTCTGTCTCAGTTTGTTGTATATACTGATAACTCTACCCATATGTTTGGGGTTTTTGTGTGTCTCAAGTCATTGTATGTATTGATAACTCTGGCTTATGTGTGTCTGATTTGGGTGTTTCTCAACTCATTCTATGTACTGATCACTCTGTCTTGTGCGTTCTGTTTGTGTATAAAAACTCATCATATGTACGGATTACTGTGCCTTGTGTGTTTAGATTTTGTGTGTTCTCTCACTGGACATACTGAGAACTCTGTCTTATGTGTGTTTGGTTTGTGTGTATCGCAACCTGACATACAAACACATAGCTGTCTCAAGTTTGGTTTGGGTGTGTCTCAACTCATCATATATACTCATAACTGTACATTCAGACTCTAGACTTACTTCATACTAGACTCACTGCCAGAATAATGGGGTATTTGTCACTTGGCTCCATATGCTGAGTAGTTCTCGTTAATCAGGGGTAGTTACTCATGAATTAATAAAAAAAAAAAAAATCACGACTCCCCCCCGAGGTGGCCTAGGAAAGTCCTTTGGCATTCCCTTCCCCCAAAATCCAGCCATCTTCCACCCTCCACCCACTCTTCCCACAAGGTCATTGGAAGCATAAGTGAGCCCCACTCTACCTTCAGAACTCCCTTGTGGCCCACGCTGGGTGTGTGATGATTCCACGTCACTTGCCAGGTGAGTGGATGCTTGGTGATGTAAGGCTACTCCAGAGGCCAATTTATTCTTTTCTACATGACGCATCCTCCTCTGGGCCATCACGGGGCAGTCATGCAGCAGAAGAGGTGCCCTCCATCCCTGAAGCAGAAGATATTTGAGACAGATGCCTGAACCCTTCCTCTCCAGTCGACACCAGATGTTCTGAGCTCGGGGCATGAATCCAGGTCATCAGTATGGCAAGCAATAGCATTAGCCAGCTGGCCATGGCAATTTGTTTCTTTGAAAACAATAATCTGTGTGGCAAGTGGGGAGGGGTCGAGAGCAGGAAATGACTGGGTGTGGGGGAAGGGCGGCCCTGGGACTAGACTAAGTCTCCTAAGGAGGGATAGAGGTTTTTTAAATGGTTACTTTAATTTTAGGCCTAAATACCAACAACATACTATAGTACAGAGTATATGGTGATGCTGAGTATAAAGCATTCACCATGCATTCCAAAACAGGTACAGTACTTGCTTATTCCTGCTTACTTCCATTTGACTTCACACTAGAGGAATGTGGAGATGCTTGCAGCTGCACCTAACCCCAAATTAAGTAACTCATCTTACCCCTAGAGGTGGATCCTCTACCAAATTAGTTGTTTCAGGTGTAAAAAAAAAAAAAAAAGACCACTGAATTACTGTTCATGAGAGTAACTAATGCGCATTAGAATTAGCTGGCATGAGTTTACGGCCTTAACAAGTATTCAGGGCACAGTGAATTCATCAGTCTGTGAATACACATGTTTGTTAATCATACAGTGAATACAGGTGAAGTTACGTATTAGTTCCCTGCGTCAACACAACAAACATAGAAACATAGACTTTGACGGCAGATAAGGACCGCTTGGCACACCCAGTCTGCCCATTTCCCTACCTGATGGATAAGCTACAAGACACGGATGTGCATAAAGTAATTGAGAAGTGACTGCTGGAGACCAGCTTTGAAAGTAAAAGGGTTTTATGTGTGAAAATAGTTTAAGGAAACCCCAACCCTCACCCCCAGTCCCAACAACCACTGCAAAAATGAGTGACTACAGTTTTTCTGGGAGAACTGCATTTCTAAGACCTCAACATCTGTGGGTATACAATTGGCCTCTGTGCCTGTGACATGTTTGCAACTTGCAGATGGTGGAACATTTATGCCTGAGCCTTGTCATTTCCATACTATTGAAAATTAACATGTTTTTAACATGCACGCAGGGCTGCAGTACTGTAATGCGTTATAGCACTCGGCCCTTAAGAGCAAACTAGAGTATTGTCTCTGCCACACACCCTCCACCACTAAGCTTATGGACCCTCCTATGACACAACTTTGACCTGCTCACGCTCGTACTACAGATGCAAAGCGTACCCGCCAAAGCAGCCATAGTAGAGAAACCACCGCACATTTTTCCATTTAGAACTCCCTCTTTATAAGCTGTAGTCTGCTCCCACATGACTCTTCCTTTGGTGTAAGGTCCATTTTATCAAACCACCTTACAGCTGCTCCATTCCCTCGTGGACTCTCCCAACCCCCGGCTTGTTAGGGTGTACCATAGTTTGGTGGGTATTTTCAGACACTCAGTCTCTGCTCCACTAATACCGTACCTGCCACTGCCTGTAACAGCCAGATTCATAGCAGTAAGAAAGGTGGGGGGAAGAGATTGCACTGTAGATTAAGTAGGGTCTGCAGCAAAACAAATGAAGGTTAAAAAACAATTGGCAGACTGAGTGGGCCCATCGGCCATTATCTGCTGTTGCATTCTACATTTCTATGATTCTGTTTTTGGTTACTGTCATACTTTACTATAATTTAATTGGGCCTCAGCAGGGTGTCTAGAAATGGAATTGTAGAATTTAGTAGCAGGAAAGGACCGGTATGCTCATCCAGTCTGCCCTATCTGCCCTATAAGGGATTGTGCTGCCAGCTTCTTGAGATTGCTGCACCTCTTATGGTATGAGAAACTCCAAGTGTGAGCTTTGGGAGAGAGGACCGCAAAGCAAAACTGAATGGTTCTCGCAGTCCAAACCTCAGGAAAATAGTCTCTTATACCAAAAGAGACACAAAACGAAGACTCTGTTAACTTATTATAAATCACCCAAGTGACCTAGAGTGATTTATAATACATTTTAATTTTTTATTTAAGTTAAATTAAGCCACCCTTCCCCTGGATGTAAAGTGAAACTCATCTCTCCCAGCGTTCTTCCATGAGTGACCACTGTATACAGAATAAGAGCTACAGTGGCTCGGTGTGTTGACCGGCTGAAATCATGTCAGGGGTTTACTGTATAATCTATTTTCTTTATTTTTATTGTATAATTATCATCATATTAGGTTTACTGAGTTTTATTTTACACTAACTGTAATTTATTGATCGTTTGTTACTATCTTTTTTTCCGTGTACCCAAAGACACACCAGAACACAAACTATTAGAAGGTTGGTGTGTTTTTTTTCCAGGACAAAACATTTTGAAATCCAGTGAACATTTGTGACTCTAAAAGCACTCTGCTGTTATGTCCAACAAACACCCATGGTGGGCTCAGGAAGGGTGAGGGTGGTGGAGCAGAGTCGCATCCCTCCAGTTGTAGCTCTCCACAATTCATACACCGTTCTGGCAGAGCATAGTTCTTCTATGGAGGAACCTGCAGTGGAGACAAGGAGGATGCTAGAACCCTCCACAAAGAAGACCCACAGGAGGGTGGCACGGGACCCCATAGGGGGAATGAAACAGCTCCTAGTGGAGGATTCATTTGTTAGGAGGGTAGAAGTGGGAGAGGAAGGGGAGAGGGAGGTAAGGTGCCTGCCCGATGCCATGACTTGGAGGGACATGAAGCGAATCCTCACGATGGTGGGAGCAGCTGTATGGGAGAGGGAGCTGGACATCACTGTACACCTAAGAACAAATGATCTAGCTGGGAATGGGATCAGAGCAGTGCAGGAGGAGTTTATGGAGCTAGGGAGTGGACTTAGACAACTAGCACGCATGGTAACCTTCTCAGAGGTGCTGCATGTCTATGGCATGGGTGAGGCTAGGGTACTCCGCACCATGGGATTCAATGAATGATTAAAAATCTGGTGCAGAGCACAGGGTTTTGGCTTCATTGGGGACTGGGGGACCACCTGGAGGGATAGAGGCCTGTACTGGCACGATGGTCTGCATCTCTCCGGGAGGGGAACCAGGATCCAAGGTGATAGGTTTAAATACTCATCATTGGCAAGCTTTTAAACTAGGAAAAGCAACAAAGTTCAGGCACCAGTCAAACTTCCAAAATTTATTACAATGAAGATTTACTCACAGAAACTCTTAGGACACAGCTCACAGTGTGCAGGCAACAACAGCAGCAGGTGTGTAAGGGAACGGAATCCCCTAACAGGTTTTGCAAAAGGGCTTCCTCAGAGGGGGGTTTGCCAAGGGGGAGGAACTGAAAAGGAGCAGAAAATTCCCAGCCTCCCGCCACAAAACAAGGTAGCTAGTGAGGTAAAAACCAAGGTAGAGAGGTTGATATGGAGCAGGACAGGGGCAAATGGTGAAAAAGGCAGTAAGGACAGGGATGGGTCTAAAAGTGGTAAGACCATCAAAAAATGGAGGGCGATGAGTACCAATGCGCATAGTCTGGGCAACAAGCTTCCTGAACTAGTGGCCGTGATGGAAGAGGGATGCCTGGATATCGTGGCTGTCACAGAAACATGGTACACGGAGAATCATGACTGGAATATCAACATACCAGGGTACACAATCTACAGGAGGGACAGGGAGGGTATAAGAGGAGGAGTAGCTCTCTACGTAATAGAAGGAATCAAAGCAATGGAACTAAAGGGTAAATGGAAGACAGGAGGCACTGTGCATCACCTCGGGGACAGGAAAAGGCACCACAATCCGCACGGGGTTGTATATAGACACCCATCTCAGACTGAGGAAATGTACAAGGACTTTTATTTATTTTTTATTCTTTGTTGACCGGGTAAGGCCCACTAGGAACAGGTGCCTGTTTTTAGTGTGACCCAGGAGCACTGGGAGGTTAAGTGACTTGCTCAGAGTCACTCAGTATGCAAGTGGAGGTTGTGGTACTCAAACCCAGGTCTGTCTGCTGGATGTACCAAGCTCATTCACAGCTCATTACTCTAATCTCTAGGCTATACTGCCAGCCCAATATGCTACCGAATGATAGAAGGCATACTTAGAATGGCAGAAAAAAGGGGAGATATTGTTGATGGGGGACCTGAATATGCCAGATGTTAACTGAAGCACATTTGCTGCAGCCACATCCTAGAGCAGAATCATTCTCGATGCCCTACAGGGGGCATGCCTCAGGCAGCTAGTGCTGGAATCCACTCAGGAGGGAGCAGTCTTAAACTTGGTACTCTCAAACAGGGTCGGAGAGAGGATCTCAGATTTAGAAGTAGGCAGCCATCTGGGACCAAGCGACCACCAAACAGTGTGGTTTACGATAAACACAGCTGTAGAGTCAAGCCATACAAAAGCGAGGGTACTGGATTTTAGGAGGGCTGACTCTAGCAAAATGGAAGAGTGCGTCAGGAATGCACTAGCAAAAGGGCAGGAAGGAGGGGGTGGAGGAATAATGGGGAAAAATCAGCTTCACAGAGACAACAAGCCTTTGTGTGAAGCAAATGAACAAAACAAAATGAAGGAAAAAACACCATGGTTCTCAAAAGAGATGGTGAGGAAGGTTAGGGAGAAAAAGATAGCATTCAGGAAGTATAAGGAATCACAGAAGGAACAGACAGAGAACGGTATCAGTTGAAGCAGAAGGAAGCAGGGAAGGCAGTCAGAATAGCAAAGGCCCAAATCAAGCAAACAATAGCCAACTCGGTTAAGAAGTGGGATAAAACCTTTTACAGGTACATTAGGGAGAGAAGAAACACCAAGGGAGGGATAGTGAGGCTTAAAAAGGGAGAGGAGAGTGGGCAGAGGGTGACAGTGAAAAGGCAGAGATACTGAACAAATACTTTTGCTCAGTAGTCACAAAAGAAGAAGAGGGGGAGGTACTTAAACCAACCAATAGAAGCACTCTGGATAGGGGGGTCGATATCAGTCCATTCACAGGAGAAAGGGTCCTGAAAAAACTCCTAAAACTCAAGGTGGACAAAGCAATGGAGCCTGACAGGATTCACTCTAGAATTCTAAAAGAACTAAGGGGAGAACTAGTGACACCACTGACTACCCTTTTTAGCAATCGTGGGAGGATGGTGTGGTATCTGAGAACTGGAGGAGGGAGAATGTGATTTCCCCTTCACAAAAGTGGGAGTAAGGCAGAGGCAGGAAACTACAGACCTGTTAGTTTGACCTCAGTGGTAGGGAAAATGATGGCATAATTTCTGAAAGAAAGAATTATTGAGTATCTGGAGTCCAGCGGGGCACAGAACCCAAGGCAACATGGATTCACAGTGGGAAGGTCATGTCAGACGAATCAAACAGATTTCTTTAACTGGGTGACCAAAGTAGTAGACCAGAGAGAGGCTGTGGATATGACCTACCTAGACTTTCGCAAGGTATTTAACAGAGTCCCACACAAAACATTAATATAAACAAGTTAGCCAGCCTGGGAGTGGGTCCCAGGGTGGAAGCCTGGGTAAAATATTGGCTAGAAAACAGGACACAAAGGGTAATAGTAAACAGAGTCCACTCTGAAAAAAGGGGGGTTACTAGTGGGGTACCGCAGGGTTCAGTACTACCGGAGGGGCTGGAAGAGAAAGTATGCCTCTTTGCAGATGACACAAATATCTGCAACAGGGTTGATACACAAGGGAGGGGTGGAAAGGATGAGAAGGGACTTGGCAATGTTGGATTCAATGGTCAAATGTATGGCAGCTTAGATTCACTGCAAAGAAGTGCAAAGTCATGCACCTGGATGGCAAAAACCCAAAGGAAGAGTACACAATTGGGGGAGCTACTTACAACAACAAAAATGGAAAGGGACCTGGAGTAGTCATAGCAGATGACCTAAAGGTACAGTAGGCAGACAATGTGAGATGGAAGTAAGGAGGGCTGGGGGATACTGGAATACATAGGGAGAGGCATCAACAGTAGAAAACAGGAAGTTGTTATCCCTATGTACAGACAGTTGGTGAGACCCCATCTGGAGTACTGTGTGCAGTTCTGGACACCCCATCTCAAGTATTGTTTCACAAAGAGGGTGGTGGACACATGGAATGGCCTTCCTGAGGAGGTAGTGGGGTCAAAAACAATGGGGGAATTCAAGAATGCAGGGGACAGACAGATAATTCTAGTGGAGGGTAGGAGGAAGTAGTCTGCTGGTTATCTGCAGCTTATCCAATAGGTAGGGAAATGGGTAGACTGGGTGGGCCAAGCAGTCCTGATCCGCCGTCAAAGTCTATATGTCTGTATATTTCCTTAAGGACCATTTGTGCTCGCAGTGAAAAGTTCTCCCAAAATATTATGGGATAGCCTTACCTCCCGATACAGCTGCCAAAGGTAATTCCGTAATTTTAGCTAGTGTCTCAACAAAAGGGGATGGGTCATATTTTGGATTTGTAGAGCTGGCAGCCCAGTGCCTTCCACTTCCCAATTCACCCCCCCTCCCACATGCTCTGAGATTTTCTGATGACATTGGCTGATCCACTGAAGTGAATTGGGGAGTCTTATCATTGATTTTTTAATACATTTTAGTTTTAATTTAATTTAGTTTAAAATCATACTCACAGCTCTTTGATTTTATACTTAGACACCCTGAGATATAAACACAGTTCAAGGAAAAGACACCACAATTCACTTTCATGAAGGCAGCTGCAGCACTCCCTGAACAGTTTTGTCATAAAAACATCTTGGCAAACATCTCAGCAAGGAAGGGGGGCACTCACAACCAAGATATGGAAAAGACTGTTCTATCAACTCCTTGGAGCCAAAATAAGACCTTTTTCCTTCCGTTTGGGACACTAGTATAAGTAATGGGATCGCTGCACCTCGAGCAGCCTTGTCAAGCAGTAAAGTTATCCAGGATTATTTTAATTTGATTTATAATTGGAGAACATCAAAAGGTTACAGAATCTCTGCTGGTAGCAAAAGGATCATGGGAGGAGTTCTTCAGGCACAGAGATTTTGACATATCTCACAATGGGGGGCCCTGATGAAGAGGCAGTGTCATCAAAGCGCTGGGGTTGCCGACTGCTGGATTAAAGCACAATAAACTATTTGGGTAAACCGATTGCCTGTGGTGTGCGCTGTTTCACTTGTGTCTGCCTGAATACAGGTAAGGAACTTGATGGGCCATTGTGAGATATGTCAAAATCTCTGTACCTGAAGAACTATTCCCATGATCCTTTGTGTCTGTCCCTGTAATACTGCCTTGGAGTGTAGCAGTACACCACATTCAGTATTCTCGTAGCATGCAGTTTTCTGTGTGTGTATGCCCTTACCTGTATTCGACTGTTTCCCCAGTCGGCCACTATAATGTTCCCATTGGAGTCGACTGCCACACCTGTTGGGGCATTAAACTGTCCATTTCCTTCTCCATGGGAGCCAAACTTGAAGAGGAATTCGCCATCAGCACTGTACACCTTGGGAGAGAGCAAATGTTCCATCAGTAGCATCAACACAGCCATGGTCAACTTTCAAAGGAGTGTACAGAATTTGAAAATGGCTAAGTGGAGGGAGAAACCTTCAGCAATTATAGTTAAATGGTCAATCTAAAAGGGAGTATACAGACGTGAACACAGTTAAGGGGGGAAAACCTTCAACCATTAAAGGAAAATAGCCTAAAATGGAGTACACTGAATGTGAAAACAGCTAAGAGGAAGGAGAAACAGTCATTATAGTCAAATTGTGAAACTGCTGAGGAGTGCACAAAGTGTACTCAAAGTACACTCAAAGTGTACACAAAGAAGGAGGCAGTATAGCGCAGTGGTCTAAGGCTCTGAGCTGCAAATCTGGTGACATCCAGCAGACCAGACCTGGGTTTGAATCCCACAACTTCCACTTGCATACTGTGTGACCCTGAGCAAGTCACTTAACCGCCTTGTGCTCCCAGGTCGCCTCTTGTAAAAAAGCTTTCAGCTTAGTGTGCTATACCTGGTTAAACAACTAAATAAAAAATAAGTGTAAACATAGCTCATGAAAGGGAGAAACCTTTAGCCATTAAAGTCAAATGGTCTGCCTCAGGGGAGTGCACAGAGGGTGGGAACCACTCTGAAGAGAGAAACATTCAACCACAAAATAGCACTGCTCAGTTCCCCAGATACCTACTGAAAGCACAAAGAATGTCAACAGTGCCCATTGACTATCCCTCTTTAATGAGGTGAGCACTGTTTACTGTTATTGACAGGTGAGGGAGTAGCAGCACTTCAGCCTAAAGCCTTCTGCATGTCCAGGTACAGCACTAACTGCTGGGTCAGTGCAGGATTGATTCCCAGGCCCATGCTATGAAGAAATAAAGAGCTGGCAATGGGTGAGGGAGTGACAGTACTGGAGACTAAAGAATTCTGTTCATCCGCAGGAATAAGAACAGTGCAGGCAGGTGTAGTGGAGGCTTCCCTACACCATGATGTATTTATTGCTGGTGAAAGGTTTGAGACTGAGAGCACTGGGAACTGAACCCCACAGTTCATTCACAGGGACAGGTAAAGTAAAGGAAGGTGGTACCGTGCAGTGCTGCGTTTGCTATACTCAGAATAATGCAGTGCCAGTGAAATGTGATAAACTGACAGCACTGTTTCTGTTTATCCACAGGGCCAGGTTAGTTCGGGCAGGTACGGTGCAGGCTCCCCCACACTTTTATGAATTTAGTGCTGGTAAATTTTAGGAGATTGACTGCACTGGAGACTGAAGCCTTCAGTTTCTCCACATGCACAGCTACAGTGATTCTTTTCCCACAGTCGTGTACTGGATTTAGTGCTTTTGAAAGGTGATGGACTTTTAACCCTCAACACTCGATACTGAAACACTCTGTTTACCCCAAGGCCAGTTATAGTGAGGGCAGGTACACTGCAGGCATCCCCACACTGTGATGTATTTAGTGCTGGTGGAAGACTGAGGGACTGACAGCATTGATTAGACTGAAACACTCTGCAGGGATAGATACAAAGCAGGAAGGTGCAATGCAGGCTTCCCCACTCTTTGTTATATTCAGTGTTAGTTAAAGGTGAGGGACTGCGAGCACTGAAGACTGCAGCCCTTTCTTTACCTACAGATACAGGTACTGTGTGAGCAGGGGGAGTGCAGGCTTCCACAGACTATGATTTGTTTCATTTACATTACAATTGTGGGCTAGAAAAGGCACACTGAGCCAAAGGACATTTCCAGGTGTGTTCCTGGAGTATAAGGAATTAAGTGACCAGCTCAGCATCACACACTATGCAAGTGGAAGTTGTAGGATTAGAACCCAGGTCAGCGGTGTCTCCAGGTTCACAGCTTGGAGCTCTTTTTCTCTAAGATACACTGCCTCCCAACTGTATATAATGTTGGTGAAAGGTGAATGACTGACAGTATGGAGACTGAAGCCCTCTTTACCTACAGGCCAAGTACAGTGCGGGCAGATGCAGTGAAGGCTTGCCCACACTGTGATATGTTTAGCAATGATGGTTGCTGGGTTGGGCAGGCCATCAGCCCAGGAAGCTTATTAGTTCTTTGTGTGCAAAAACCTGCTTTGAAGGTTCTTCAGCTTTACATTTCTGCCACACTTTAATTCCATTTAAATTCTGTTTTAAATCTCACTCTCGTTAGGGTAGTGTTAGGGTTATTTCTCAGATTAGCAGTGTCTCTTAGTAAAGTAGCGTGAGGAGGATAGTTTGGTAAATCAGTGGAGATTTTTATTCTTGGTTCCACTATGCCATGGTGACAAGAAATTTGTCGACCAACGGCACAGCGACAGCACACCACCACCAATTGATGGTGTGCTATCACTCGGGGACAAGTGTTTTCTGTGGGGGGCTTCACCCCGCATGCAGAGAGCTCTGCCCCCCCACACCCACTGGACTTTAGATTAATAACTCCAATCAGAGTTAGTTCAGCAATGGGGGCAAACACCTCCCTGGCACCAGTGTCAGGTAGTGGAGACCATCACAGCGACTGCCAACAATGTCGCTGTGATGGTCTTTACTGTAGAACCAATGATGCACAGTCGGTATACAGTTATTTTTTTGCTGACAGCCACGTTCAGCTTTCCAGCTGTATTCCTTGGTTCTGAATGAGTCAGTATCACCATCTTAAAAGACTGGGTTGCAGCATTTGAGTCAGCAGGGTCTCCAGAGTGGTACAGAGACCAGTCTGTGACTGGATAGTGGCATGAGGAGAGCGCCTTTGCTGGAGTTGGGGTGAGAATCAGCCAACAAGGCAGAACACAAAGAGCCGACCCTAGAGCAAATGACCAGTGGTTGAAGTGAAGTGGATCCAGTTAGGACCTTAGTCGAAAGATCGCAGGAAGTGACTTTCTGAAACAGGCGTTCTCAGATGGCTGCTGCAGGTTGGAGGCCAGGAAAGGAGCCTGCCAATGAAGCACTGTTCTAGGAGACAGTGGCAATGAGTGAGCTTTGGGTCATCCTTTAGTTTCTGAAAACTGCCATGAATACAGACTAAGTTAAGCTACTTTCAGCAGTAGTAGTGCTAACTGATAGATTTTGCACCCGTGAACTGATACAAGGCTTATGCTCAGGTGAGAGAAGGAGAGACAGTACAAGTCACTTGTAGACTCAAAAGAACTTGTTCCTTCTGCTATACTGTCTGCCTTCTGTGAGACAGAGAGAAGCAGGACTGGGAAGTTGGCGTCTCCCTGAACTTTACCTGTTCTGAACTGTTTGGGACTACTGCACCAACAATTTAACTACACAGAAGTATTATCACTATACATTATATACATTCATTTTTGGAGTGGTTTGGGGCATGTGCAGTTATAGGAGTGTATGTGTTGACTGGTTTAAATTCTGTTAATTGTATAGGTATGGATGGATGTGGGTGCATGGGTAGAAAAATTGTGTGAGATTGGTGCGTAAGGGGGTGGGTGGTTGTGGGTTCATGTCTGGTGGGTTTTGTGAGAGGGTTGTGAGGTGTGGGGTATGGTAATTTGTTAGGGTTATGAAACCTTGCTGCTGCTGGGATCTATTTAGGGCAGCAGTCCACTTAGGCTCAGCTACTCCTCGTCTTTTCTACATGACCTGCACCTCTTTTGAGACCTCAGTAAGAGAGATTTTAAAAAAACTGCAAATGGTGGTCATCTTTAATGACATGAGTCAATTACAAAATTAACTATAAAAGCTGTTTTAACAGTATCTGAGAAAATTAAAAATATATATTGAATCTAAGGATGTCAGAAGTACAGTTTTGCTAAAACAACCATATGATGAATTTTTTTGCAGGCCAACAAATACTGCTGCTTTAAAGACCCCTCATGTACATACCCACCTCCCATAAAGTGTAACCCAGTGCAACAGAAATTTAGCTACTTGTGAAGCAAGATGGAGTCTGGCTCTATGATTCAAACTTTGGTCAGCAAACTGTATTTTGCAACCACAAACCAATCCCTCATGCTGGCAAACTCACAGGGTTTTGGAGAAGACTGACTAATGCTTGCTTGGGGCTGGCCTAGTTTGACCCATAATGCTTTGCTAAGGGGCGGTACAGCCTGCACAGATGGCCCACAATCCGCCAGTCTCTCCTCTAACAGCACTGTGCAGGATGGCAGCACAGACGCCTTCTCTGCCAGCCCCACAGCCCCGAGGGTACTGAGCAGATGGTGAACGGATGAAAGCCTAAACTGTCTGCATCTTTATGAACTTGAACAGGTGAATCTATCAAAAACAAAGGTGGAAAATGGGCTGGCACTAGCAGACCTGGGGTTTTATTACCCCCCAAAGAAACTGCTATGAATCATTTATTGACCCCTGCTCATCTTGTTCAGTGTTCTCAGCTGGTGCTTATCATGTTCCAGTTTAGCACTGTCTGTGTATAGTTTCAAAATATTTGCACATTTCCCCGTTGTTTGTTTTCTGCCAGCTTGATTCTCTGCCTTTCCCATTTTGGGATACTTGTATTAAAGTCACTGTTCCAAATGAAACTGTATTGTATTGCACGGGGGAAAAAAAACAGAAAGCAAAGAACATGTAATCATTGGCAAGAGGTGAGAAACCGCCATGCCAGGATCACTATGACAATAAAATGTTCTTGCGTACATCAGCACATTGCAGCTAGAGCAGATCAGGAGATGGATACATCTGCTGAGAGAGTTGGGGAAGGGGAGCCAGTCTACTGTGGATGGTAGGGGTGGACAAATACCTTATTTTGAGTATTTATTATACATGTTCCTGGGGGGACAGTAAAAAACAGCCCCCCACCCTCCTCCTCCTCCTCCGCCTGTCTGAATATCACAACCACCCATTCCCCCCCCATCAGCCCCCACAATTTATTGTTTAAACAACAATCCCATGATGGGCAACTGACATGCACACACGCACACGCACACACACACACACACACACACACACACTCACACACACACACACACACACAAACCTCCACAGCCAGCCGCTGTCTATTGTATGGCTTTTGCACTTTTTTAAATACAACATAAGATACAAGTAAATTAACCCCCACCCTGACACCCCGGCAGCAGTACCCAACCGCCTCCCCCCCCCAGCACCCACATTTTCTTACACTGAATGAAGAAGCCTCCCACAGGTATGGAAAGGCAACTGACTCAACCCGCCCTCCTCCACAGCCAATCACCTTCTTGTAAATGAAAGCATTCCTGCACTTGCTCTCATAGTAAAACAGCTGATCATGAGAACGTGGAGGGCAGATTGAGTCGGTTGCCTTTCCATACCCTTTGGGAACTTCTTTATTCACAGTAAGAAAATGTGAGTGCTGGGAGGGAGAGAAGGCTGGGAGTTGGGTGCTGCTGCTGGAGTAGGAGGGAGGGTTATTTATTTATTTCCTATGATGTACTTAAAAAAGCGCAAAAGTGCTGCAAGAGATGGTGGCCGGCCATGGAGCCAGGTGGGCTATGCCAGTCGCCCATCACTAGACTGTTGTTTAAACAATACATTGTGGGTGCTGGCAGGGGAGGTGAGTGGAATTGAAACAATTTGGCCAAGGGGTGGGGGGCTGTTTTTTGTGATTTTTTTTTTAAGTATTTCCCGAATACGAATAATAGTGCCACTATTCTTTATTCGTATCCGAACAATGAATAGTGCATTCTTCGTGGTATTCGGGAAATGCTATTCATCCCTTGCACACCCTTAGCAGATGGACCACTGTGATTTTTCCTGTCTCTTGTACACTGTTCACTTTTCTCTAGTCATTCCTGCTGTAAAAAAAACAATGGCTGGCATATGCACTGTTTCTTTCAAAGCTGCTGCTGACTGAAATGTAGTACTGTATATCTGACTCACAGCAAGACTTGGACTTTTCAAAACTGTTACAAAACAGTTACATTCTTTGATATGACTGTGCAAAACAAATATTATTTTGGGAAAAATGTGTGCAAATTCTGCACTTTCTACATATATAAATATCACTTGTAAATGACAAAGAACCTCTGTGTGGAAACACTGAGGCAAGGGTTACCCCAAAGGGCATTTGGCTGGGAAGCTAAGTTTCAGAAAATACAAATCACATGCCCACACACGTAAGTATCGGGTTGCATATGTATCACCACAGAACAAAGAGGTTGGTCCAACTTTGCCACCATGCACCCTGCTTAAAGTTGGACCAGCATAACATTCTGTGGTGATTTGCATATGCAGCCCATGATGCTTTGCATTGTATGGGCATGTGTGATTTTGTATTCACTTGTAAATACTGTATTTGCGTTAGACCACATAAACTAGTATTAGACCTTGGTTTAAGCTGGTGTGAAATGCCTATGACTACTACTGCTCATTATGTGAATGCATATTTTCTTGAAACCTCTCAAACCCTTGGGCTTGTGTCATCATTAACGACAAAAACAAGTCTGAAATGTAACATAAAACACTTTACAAACACTAATATGCAAACAAATAGAAATACAAAGCTACAAATACCAGCGGCACAAATACAAAGACAGATAGAAACATCAGAAATATGCTTCGTGCGCAGCCCTTTTTACGTTCGCATGCGTACATGCGCAAGGAACGTCTTGGGAGAATAGGACAGTTTGGAGGTGTGACTGTCTTGTGCAATCCACTGCTCCATTGAGCAGGCGTGGCGGTCCTGCACCAATGGATGCGGGTGTTATAATGACAGCGGTGGTGTTCACTTCAAAGAAAACCACCGCTGTAGTGCTGGCAGCGCCACGCCCCAAAGCTTTGGTGCCATGCTGGGAGCCCACCCCAGCATGGCACCTTGTTTGGCCGACGGGTGCCCAACTTCGCCGGCTCCACGCCCCCAAACAGTTTTCCTGCTGCCACGCTGGGAGCCCACCCCAGCGTGGCAAACGCCCCGCTGCCTGAATACAAAAACCTGTAAATAAGAAAATGTTCCATCGCTGTCTCCCCACCCCTCCACAACCCGCACTCCACCCACTGCACACCCTGCCTCCCACACACCCTCACTCCTATACTTGCTCTCCGAGCTCGGGCGCGACAATCTTCGCTGGACCGGAACACGCTCTGCACTCTTCAAAGCCAACCGCGAACTGAGGAAATGCCGTAAGCTGTATAATGGGCTAGATGGGGTTTTTTCAACTTTGTTGCATATCTCAGGCATTTTTTGAATTTCTGCACCAAATTTCAACATGGGTTTTTGGGACCTCTTCATGGATGATGTCACTGTCATGGCGTTATTCGGGCCCGAAGGGTGATTTCGCAGTCACTGCGTGAAATCACCTTTGGGCCGATTAACGAAACAACACTGCCAGCGTTCATAAGGTGGGCACTCAAAAAGCCTATTTTGAAAATTTGGTGGAAAAATTCCTAAAAATGACTGTTTTACGAGTGTGCGTTGCGCAGTTCCTACACAGGCTCGTGAGTTCGCGAATTTTCAATATTTTCACTCCAGATTTTCAATATTGCCATTTTACCACACCTTCTTATGAGTAGTACAGCTGTCATTTTTCACATCTCACCCAAAACGCGTTTCCACTCCATGAACGATAAATGGCGCAGTCGGTGTGCGAACTCAATGTATGGGATATATTAAGAAAATCACAGTGACACTGTTCATGAGCAGAGGTCTTAAAATGGCTGTGTTGACAATTTGGTGAAAAATTCCTAAAAATGATTGTTTTACGAGTGTGCGTTGCACAGTTCCTACACACACTCGTAAGTTTGCGAATTTTCAATATTTTCACTCCAGATTTTCAACATTTCCATTTTACCACATGTTCTTATGAGCAGTACAGCTGTCATTTTTCACATCTTGCCCATAACGTGTTTCCGCCCATGTAGCGCACAATGGCACAGTCGGTGTGCGAACTCAATGTATGGGACACATTAAGAAAATCACAGTGTCACTGTTCATGAGCAGAGATCTTAAAATCGTGATGTTGAAATTTGGTGAAAAATCCTAAAATTAACTGTTTTATGAAGCGTCATCTAGCAGTTCCTACACACGCTCGTAAGTTTGCGAATTTTCAATATTTCCACTCCAGATTTTCAACATTGCCATTTTACCACACCTCCTTATGAGCAGTACAGCTGTCATTTTCACATCCTGCCTAAATGTGTTTCCGCCTATGTAGTTTGCTACCTACGCAGTCGGTGTGCGAACTCAATGTATGGACACATTAAGAAAATCACAGTGACACTGTTCATGAGCAGAGGTCTTAAATGGCTATGTTGTAAATTAGAAAAATTCCTAAAAATGACTGTTTTACGAGTGTGCGCTAAGCAGTTCCTATGCACGTCAGAAGTTCGCTAATTTTCAATATTTGCATTCCAATGACTTCAAATACCTAAACAGCACATAGAAGCAAGCAACATTCGGCATTGACAAATGCTTGTTTATTTTGCATTCATTGCATGCATGTGCAAGGAACGTTTTGGGACAGTGCGACTTTTTGAAGGTGTGTGACCCTCCTGTCCAATGCAGTGCTCAGTGTAACGTAGCAACCCTACTGCACCAATGGATGCATGAGCTGTCTATGACAGCAGTTTGGCTGCAGTGGTCTTCAGTTAAAGAAAAGCACCACTGCAATTAGGTGGTAATGTGTGTATTTAACATATTGACGCCACCCTTTTCCCTCTGGCTGCTAATAAAATCCCTCCCACTTCCTCCCTCTGCTGCCTCTACCCTGCTCCCTTGTTATTTCCCCCACCAAACACATTGTATGTGCAGACGGAGTGCCCAGTCCCCATTGTCTCCAGGTCCCCCCAACAAACACCAAGTGACATGCTGGGAGCCCACCCCAGCATGCCCATTGTCCCTGTAAATGGGAAAACTGTCCCAACATCTTTGTTTTTTAAAACCTGATGAAACAGAAACCGTCCCTCGCTGTGTCTTGTGCCTCCTGAACCCACACCCACCCTCTGCATACCCCACCTCCCTCACCCCATACTTACCTCCGGAGCTCAGGCGCAATGATCTTCAGTGGAGGGGAACACGCTGCACTCTTGAAAGCGAATGCAAACTGAAGAAATGACGGTAAGCTGTATAATGGCATAAATTTTTTTTTCAACTTAGGTGGTTATCTCGGCATTTTTGCAAATTTTGGCACCACATTTTCAACAGGGTTCTTGGGACCCCACCTCATGAATTCAGTTACTGTCATGTGAGTTATTCGTCCCCAAAGGTGATTTCATGGTCACTGCACAAAATCACCTTTGGGATTGATTAACTAAACAACAATGTCACTGTTAATGAGGTGGGCTCCCAAAAGCCTATGTTGCAAATTTGCGTAAAAAATGTCAAAATGACTATGTTTAGAGTGCGCTACAGTTTCCACGACACTCATAACTCGAGAATTTGAAATATTATTCCAGATTTTCAACACTGGCATTTTTCATACCTCCTTATGAACAGTACAGCTCACATTTTCACATCCTGGCTGAAATGTGTTTTGCACATCCAGCGCACAATGGTGTGGTCACAGTGAGAAATCAATGCTCAGGACAGATTATGAAAATCACAGTGACACTGTTCATGAGCAGAGGTCCCAAAATGCCTATGTTGAAAATTTGGTGACAAAAGTCCACAAAATTGTTTCGTGTCATGAGCGCTCATTGTACAGTTTCATGTACGCCAGAAGTTCGAGAAATTGTTTTATTTTCACTCCAGATGTTAAACATTGCCATCCCTTCACACCTCCCTATGAATGCTACAGCTGTCATTTTTCACATCCTGCCCGAACTGTGTTTTTGCACATGTGGAGCAGAATGGTGTGGTCGCTGTGGGAAATTAACGTTCAGGACAGATTAACAAAATAACAGCGGTACTGTTCATAAGCAGAGGTCTCAAATGCTTTTATGAGGTGGGGATAACAAAAAGGTCACGCTGAAAATTTGTAGTGCAAATACCAGCAATCGCACAGGGCATCAGGGTAAAGCACCATACGTGCCAAACACCACTGCAAATACCTGCAAGCGAACGTCCGGCATTGACAAATGCTTGTTATAGCTTCACTGTGACTGTCCCTAATTATATGCATACATAATGGTGCAAGTCATGTAATTGTCACACTTGTCTCATGTACTGTTAATGTTACTAATCTGTCTGCTACTGCTATTGCTTATTTAGTTGTTGAATATTTCTTTTTATTCTTTGGTAACCAGGTATGGCCCACTAGGCACAATGCCTGTTTTCAGGAGCAACCCAGGAGCATTGGGGGAGGTTAAATGACTTGCTTAAGGTCACACAGTATGCAAGTGGAGGTTGTGAGAATCAAACTGAGGTCTACTGGATGTACCAAGTTAATTCACAGCTTTGTTACTCTAATCTCTAGGCGATACTACTAGCCCACATTATTTGACTGGGTAAGCATTAGAGAGATGAAAAGTAATTGACTACATGGGCCACTGGGTCTTTATCGGAATCATTTTCTTAAGTACCATATTGTAATTTACAGAAGCAACCTAAGGAGAGTAGTGGAAGAAACAGGGGCACAAAAATATCACAATTTTGTGAAACTACCCACACTCCACTCAAGAACTTGCTACAGCAGGATGCATGCAGTGTTGATCAGTTCATCTCTATGATGCTTGTTGAGTTTCACTGAATTCATGTTCATTATATTAAATAGGTTAGACATAATCTAACTAGCCTATGATTTGTGGGACTGGAAAAGGTAGATGTTGCAAGTGTGTGTGTGTTGGGGGGGGGAGGGACGTTGGCAGAATCCTCCTTATAAGGGAAGCAGTCTGAATAGACATATTTGGGACATTAGATCCTAAATATGGCTTTAACAAGGATATTAACTACGTTTGTCAATATAAAATGAGCATAAAAAGAAGGGAGGGAGGCCTAAATGTGTGTCTAGTCACACCTCCTATTAATTAGTTGCCATAAATATTATTGATCAGCCGGCCTGGTGGCGCTGAGGGTTGAGGCGCTGAACTCCACACCTCGTGCTACGCTGGCGACCCGGGTTCGGGAATGGACTCAGGTCGGCGGGGGTCAGCTGGGGAAGGGGGGATGGAGCATCCCAACGGATGCTCTCCTCCCTTGGGGTGTGATGCCAGGGGCGCTGTGGAGCGCCCGATGTCCTGAGAGGGTCGGTGGATGCACCGACTCTCGAGGGGCTCGACGGCTTCGTCTACTGGAGCCAGGAAGGGGGGATGTTGTTAGGTGCTTGAGAGGAGCATGCATCAGCATGTAGACTCTCTGTGCTGGTGTCTCAGGGGGCGGTGTTAAGGGGGAGACGAACACTACTTGGAGGAAAATGCCCTCCAGTCGCCTAGATGAAGTCCTCTGGAGCCGGTCTCACCACCCACCGACAGGGGCTGACCCCAATGTGCAGCTTGCCACAGGGGAAAGAGGAGGGTAAGGGGTTCTCTCCTCGCCCTGCCCGGGGGGGTAATCTGGGCCATCAAGGGCCCCAATGACAGTATGGCACTCTAGGGGCAGACCACGCTGGTCGGTAGAGGTTGGGAGGCTGTCACTCCTTGTAGGACGGAAGGAGTGGTGGTTGAAAGGGACAGTAGGAGGGGGAAAAAGAATAAGTAGAAAAAAAACATTATTGATCATAGTGAACATAGACTTTACAGCTCTAGATATGCAGCCCCACCAAGCGGGTGGTTAGGGAACTGGTCATGGGGCAGTCCTGAGATGGCTGGACTGGGAACCTTAATATAGCAGATTACTTATAATTTTGACACCGTAGAGTTATAGCTGGGGGGGGGGGCACTAAAATTGATTTCTTGGAGTTTAATTAACATAAATTTAGTGAAACTCATGGCAGGGATCAGCGCCACACAACTGAATGGATCAACACTGCACACATCCTGCCTCAAAACATTCCTGATATGGGGAGGAGGAGGAGTGAGTGTGGGGACGCCCAAAAAAGTGCATTTGGACTAAAAAACAATTCTTCATATTTAATCTAGTATGAGAATAACTGATTAGATTCATGATTTAGGATTTTAAATTTTAGGAGCTGTTAGTAGTGGTTTGGTAGCCCACTAGCCCAAATTAGTAATACACTAGTTGATATTGGCATAAAATTGTGACTCAGGTTTAAAGCACCCCAAGCAGATTGTAGTCAGAGGTGAGAAATAAGTTTTAAAGTGCAGTGAGACTTGGGATTGTGCAGAAACTAAAACCTACATTAAAGCATGCACAAAGATTAGAAATGAGGACATTTCAGCTACATCCTAATTTGTAATGTGTGTGCATACGTGGCTGATTGGGTGCACGTTAGTGGTAACCTTGATTACAATGCATCCCATAAATAGGATGCAGATCAAAGGGCACCTTGCTGCTCGGCCAAGTCAGGACACCAGTGAGGCAGGTAAGACAGAAAATCTTTTTCTTTAGAGAAATACATCTTGCTAAAACGGATAGTTTAAAGTATAGAAAGAAAAAAAAGAGGTATTTTGTCCATTTCAGGACAGGGACAGGAGCCAGAAAAAAAATGAATAAAAAGAATATCAAAATAAGTGCATACTTCACATCACGGTGCAGACCGCAGAGGATAGACCAGAGAGTGACAGACTGTTGTTTATCACTATTTTTGCAGAAGCACAAGAGCGTTTAGCTCTTAAACTGAATGTGAAAATCTCAGTGAGGTTAAAGGAGGAAACTATGAATGTCGAAAGTGCTCGGCTTATAACTGGCTGCTGCCGTTTATGTAGACATGGCGTATGATATTAAGGTGACACGCTTTGATTATTTTGACAGCATGTCATATATATATATATATATATATATATATATATATGTATATGTATGTGAACAAGTGAACTAGAAACGGAGTAACTGTATACTTTAGCTGTGTATGCTTTCTTTTATTAACATTGAAGTTACAGTGGATATTTTTTGTTTTATTTTTTCCCAATTGTTTAACCAGGTGAGACGCACTAAGCTGAAAGCATGTTTACAGGTGCAACCTGGGAGCACAGGGAAGTTAAGTGACTTGCTCAGGGTCACACAGTATGTAAGTGGGGGCTGTGGGATTCAAACCCAGATCTCCAGATTTGCAGCTCAGAGCCTTAAAACACTGCACTGTACTGGATAATGCAAGCAAGAAATGCATTGTTTAAATAGTTACATAATGTAGACGTGGGAGAGCTTAACACTGTTTTACTTTTGGAAATTACTATTTATCAAAACTGGGACATTAAATTATTATTTATAAAAATTGGGATATTAAATCATTATTACTTATCAAAACTGGCATATTAAATAATTATCATTTATCAAAACTGGATATTAAGAAATTTGCTGGGAGTATAGTTGATATGCCGTCTTTGAATATGGTGCACTGCTATAGTGACATTTGGAATGTAAAGTAAGCATTCAAGTGACTAATTCAAAGTATGAGAGCAGCTTACCAACATTGGATTTTTAGTAGGGGGTTGTTTATATCTATAGTAAAAATAATATAAAATATTTAGGATGTTTTACAATATAGTGCTAAACCTGTTATTGGAATTGTTTCTATAATAGGTTACTATTTCCTGATGAAGTGGTCATAATATAGACCACGGAACGGTGATGTTCGTGAGTTAGAATGCAGTTGGCTGGCAGGGTGCCCCCATAATACAGAGCGTGTTTCTATAACTTTAAACTGGTGAGTGAGTCGTTTCTCCACTGTGTGGCAAGCATGCTCTGCACTCCCTTCAGTTCGTTTAAACCCACTGGCCCACCATCACAGCTTGCCATGGTATAGTGATAAGTTAATATGGTTGAAAGCAACAGGGTAGAGATTGGAGCATTACTGGTAGAGGTCTGGCTCGGTGGAGGACAGGATGGCTTTGAGGACCCATTACAAGAACTATCAAATGGCACTTTCCCTGAAAAGGGCAGAGTTTCTGTCACTAGTGTTTGCATCAGGTTAAAACAGACCAAGTCAGTTCTTCCACACTGTGGTCAGGCTAATTCATCCTCCCTGTCTTCAGCCAGAGGTGTTTATCTGCAGAAAAGTGTGAGGAGTTTGGTCAAGTCTTCCTGAAAAGAGTGCCGTCCATTACAGCAGGAATCTCCGTGGCAGCCTGTTAGGGACCAGCAGTGTTGTGGTTGAGAGAAACAAGTCTCCTCCAGTGTTCTGGAGTGAGTGTGAGCCAACTTCAGTGGAAGAGGAGCTAGGGTTGACTTCCAATCTATGCACCACTTCCTGTGCTGCTGGCCCAGGGCCTACGTGGCTGTTTGTGGACTGCTGGGAGTCCCCGAGTCAGATGTTGCAACAGCATTGTCCAGAGTTCCATGATGGAACCCTAGACTCTTCTGGGCCCACATCAATGATTTAGTGAAAGGGAACGGCAAGTCCGAACCTGGCCCCAATGAGGTCAATGGACAACTAATTCATGAGGACTCTTTAATTGCCACATCCCTAAACCACCACTTCACTAACCTAGACCTGTACAAGGTGGCCTTACCCCCCTCACCACTGACCCGAGTACAAGGGTTCCTCCAGATCTCGACCGCCCATACTTCCATCTTAGGCTAGTCAAGCCTAAAGAGGGTCTAGCACAACATAAATCTCACTCTCCCTTATAGTACAAATGAATGAAACAAATGTAAATGGTGTCCAAATAATTTATTCATTTATCTTCCAGGCTTAAACTCGATGTTTCGGGAATAAACCCTTCATCAGGACACTGGTCATACGTCTAAAAAATATATAATAAGCATAATTGTTTACAGTCAAAAAACTTTAATTTCTTCTTGTTCATAAGCATCAGGTTCAATGTTTGACTCCCCTTTACAGCCACTGTGGTCGAAAAACCTTTTATTGTGTTCTCTAGGTTCTTATAATCATCATCGCCCTCCAATAGTATTATCATTTGACGAGTATGGAGAACGGCCTGGTGTCTGTTCTGCATACTCGGCAAATGATTATATCATTATATATTTTTTAGATGTATGACCAGTGTCCTGATGAAGGGTTTATTCCTGAAACGTCGAGTTTAAGCCTGGAAGATAAATGAATAAATTATTTGGACAGCATTTACATTTGTTTCATTCATTTGGACTATAAGGGAGAGTGGGCTTTTCAAGATCCAGTATCGTTTTCTTTGATTCTATAGCATCAGCTATTTACTGGATTTTAGCTTACCCCTTGGTTGGAAGAATTATATTTTAAATTATTTGAAGACATGGTGCTGTACTGGATAAATATTTTTTCACAACATAAATCTCTAAAAACCTCCGGTTCCACAGGACCTGACAGGATTCATCCCAAACTGCTGAAGGATGGGGCCACGGCCCTGGCCAGACCCCTATCCTGGCTTATCAACTGCTCAGTGAAGGAGGGCACTGTCCCCACACAGTGGAAACAAGCCCACATGATCCCGATCCACAAGGGTGGCTGCCGGGAGTCTACTGGCAACTACAGACCAATCTCCCTACTCTGCATCCTGTCTAAAATCCAGGAAAAACTGATCTATGGGCAACTATGCGACTACTTAGAGGCCCATAAAATCCGGTCACCCTCCCAGCATGGCTTCAGGATCAGACATGGGACAGACACAGCTCTGACCAAATTTGCAACAGACGTACTCCAAGATCTAGACAAGGGTACCCCCACCGGTGTGGTCTTCATAGACCTTTCCAAGGCTTTCGACTTGGTCCACCACAACCTCCTACTCACTAAGCTAAGCAACACAGGCCTAGACTGCCATGCCCTGAAGTGGTTTAAGAGTTATTTAACCGGCCGCATGCAGAGGGTAAAGTGGAAGGACACCATATCCGGCCACTTCCACTAAAAGAGGGGGTGCCCCAAGGGTCAATACTAGGACCCTTCCTTTTCTCCCTGTTCAACAATGAACTATTGGACCACTGCAGTGGGAGCTCCGTCGTTCAGTACGCGGATGATGCAGTCATCTACCAGGCCACTGCTAATCTGAGAGGCCTTAGCCCCCTTCTCCAAGATGACCTCCATTCACTGGAGCACTGGTTCACCGAGAACAGAATGGTCTTCAACACATCCAAAACTAAGGCAATGCTGTTCGGCCCAGATCCCTTGGTCAGAACAGAACACAGCACCTTCATCTCACCACTGCGTCTGGCAAAAGCCTTGAAGTAGTACCCTACCTAAAATACCTTGGCCTTACCCTGGACCAGGGCTTCACCCTGAGGAACCATGTGGACTCAGTCACTAAAACCCTACATGGGAAACTGGGAACCCTCTACCGCCTGAAAGACCAGCTAATACCCAAAGCCAGGATCTCAATCGCCACCAGCGTCCTCCTCCCGACACTCACTTATGCTGCCCCAGTTGTGGAAGGGCTTGGAAAGCTGGAGAGGAACAGACTTCAGGTACTTTACAACAAGGTGGCCCATTTCACCTCCCAGGCTAACTACAGGGATCACCACTGCAACTCCCTATCCTTCCTAAACTGGCTCTCACTGGAAGCGTGCCTCCAATACCCCCTGCTCTGTCTAGCCTACAAGTTAGTCAGCCCGACCCCTCTCCCCAGTCTCTCTGTCCTCATTGCTCTGAAGACCAACCACTGACACCTCTGCACAACTGGCCATACTCTTCTTGATGTCCCCAGGGTTAGAACTAAGGCAGGCGGTAAGTCATTTGCCCTCACTACTTCCACACTGTGGAACCAGCTCCCTCCTGGGGTGCAGGAAGCCCCCACCATCAAAAACTTCCACACTAGGCTTAAGGCTCACCTATTGGTCTCTAGTTCCTGCCATTGCATCAGCCCCTGACAGGAACCCGGAGGTAAATGACTTACCCGATCCTATTCCTCCACCACTGTTTAAAATCTATGCCAAACTGCTAATATTTGAACAATGTTACCACTACTGATCATCCTGTTTGTTCCTCTTGGGCTGCTATGCTTCTGTACTGTTTGCTGTAACTGTATTGTTGTGATTCCTGCAAACTGAACTAACACTGTATTTGTCTCTCATGCTATGTAAATCCCGGGTCGCCCCTGAAAAAGGGACCTCCGGGGCCCAGTGGGCTTACCCGGTCACCAAAATTTAATAAATAAATAAATACATGGAGAAGTGTTGTCCAGCAGCTCTTAAGAAAGAAGTGGTGAAATCCCATTTGAAGAAACCATCACTGGGCCTAGACTTGCTGATAAACTACTGATAAACTACCTTTTTGGGGACAATTATTGAGAAGATATTGGCAGAGCAGTTCAGGGCTCACCTCGAGAAATTTGACATCTACAAACTGTTTCAATCTGAGTTCAGGCCTTGGCACAGCACAGAGACTGTGCTCATCAAGGTGTTTAATGACCTTCCTCTCACAAGGGATAGATAGGTGTGATCTATTGATTTTCTCTTTGATCACTTACCGACATTTAATACTGTGGACAGGAAGAAAACATTACTTACCTTAGTAATTATGTTTCTTCTAATGGAGTCTTGCTGTATTCTGACTATTGCAGTTAGCCCTAGCCTTTAAACTGCCCAGGAGAACAAAGGGTTAACTATCTATGCAGAGCAGAGTGCTGAGCTCGAGCTCAGTTAAGGTCTCTGTCTGGAGCCCTTTGAAATCCAACCATCAGATTCTTACGAGCAAAAACTAACTATCCTATGTGGAAATTGTAACATTTTTACTAGCCAACTGGCAACAAAAAGTTTTGGATTCCCAAGGAAGACTCAAGTCAGGAAACCCAAAACTAAAAACCAATCCAAATAAGAATCATAATAAAACAAACACCCAAACAAAAAGAAGAGGGTGTAAAAGGAGTACCCCTGAGGTGCAACACTGCACCTGCCCACCCACTTCCCAAAAACAGGTTCTGAGAGGGGAGGCAGGAGGGAAGTCAGAATACAGCAAGACTCCATTAAAAGAAACATAATTACTAAGGTGAGTAATTTTTTCTTCAAACAACATAACGTTTTGCTGTATTCTGACTATTGCAGACTACCAAGCAGTACCTCCATGGAGGAGGGACAGAACCTACTTTGGGAATAGGCTCTGAAGTAGTGCTGTGCCAAACCGAGCATCACTCCTAGCCTGGATATCCAGAGAGTAATGCTTGGTAAAGGTTTGGACTGTTTTCCAGGTGGCTGCTTGACAAATTTCTAAGAGAGGAATATCCCTGGCAGCAGCCAGGGAAGCAGCTGTACCTCTGGTGGAGTGAGCCCTCAGGCCTGAGGGTGGAATTTTTCCTAGCTTCTCATAGCAGAATTGTATACAAGACACAATCCACCTGGCAATAGTTCTCTTGGTTGCAGGTTTGCCCTTTCTCACTTCTCCATAAGTGAGGAACAACTGCAGGGAATCAAACCTGTGACCCTTGGTGCGCTCTATTTAGTAGCTAAGGGCCCTTTTAACATCTAAACTGTGTAGCCTCCTCTCTCCTGAAGAAGAATGATTGGTGAAGAAAACAGGGAGAGACATAGACTGATTCAAGTAGAAATCTGAAACCACTTTGGGCAAGAACTTCTATTGGTTCTAAGGACTACTTTATCTCAATGAAAGGAGATAAAATCAGGTTCCACTGACAGGGCTTGCAATTCACTGATACGTCTGGCAGAGGTAATGGCTACTAAAAACACAGTTTTCCAAGTCAAGTACTTAAGCTCTGCTGAGGACATAGGTTCAAAAGGAGGTTGCATAAGTTAAGCAATGCAAACATTTAAATCCCAGGCAGGGGCAGGGTCTCTAAGGGGAGAATTGGTATGAACAAATCCTTTAAAAAATTTACAGAACACAGGATGAGATGATAGTGAGGAAGACTTCCCCACTGACAGAAAAGCAAAAACAGCTGACAAGTGCACCTTGAGAGTAGCTGGTCTGAGGCCTAAGCCATTCAGATGGACCAAATAATCCAGAACTGTAGGCAATCCAGCAGTGTCTGGGGGAAACATGTTTCTTGGAACACCAAATGCTGAATCTCTTCCATTTGGAGTTATGAGTTTTTCTAGTGGCGGGCTTTCAAGAGGCTTTGAGAATATCCAGAACTCCCTGAGACAGATGCAAATCTGCATACTCTTAACTCTTTAAGAGCCATGCCTTGAGATTGAGAGACTGAAGATTGGGGTACCAAATCCTCCCCTGAGAGAAGGTTAACAGGTTGTAATTCCTGGGAAGAGACAGGGGAAGTTGGACTGCTAGGTACAGCAACAGGGGGTACCAAGGCTGTCAGGCCCAGTCTGGAGTAATAAGAATCACTTTGCAAGGTTGTGACCTTATCTTGACTAAAACTTTGAACAGTAGAGGAAAGGGAGGGAAGGCATACAGAAATTTCCTTTCCCAGTTCAGAATCAGAGCATCCAGAGGGACTGAGCCAAAGACTGGGGGTCTGCAGCAAAAAGAGAGGAAGTTGGTGATTGTCTGGGGCTGCAAAGAGATCTATCTCTGGAGTGCCCCACCTTGAAAAACTCACCTTCAAGACCAGAGGATCCAGGGACCATTCGTGATGGCCCTGTGAGATCCTGCTCAGTGCATCTGCTAGCACATTGTCCTTCCCTGGAAGGTGGACTGCTATCAGAGAGGTTTGCAGGGAATAAGCCAGGGACAACAACTTCATGGCTTCTGTGCACAAGGCCATAGATCGAGTGCCTCCCTGCTTGTTGATGTACCACATGATGGTGGTGTTGTTGTCTGTTCTAACTTGAACCACCTTGTTCTGCACTGACTGAGAGAAAGCTTGCAGGGCCAGAAAAAACTGCCCTGAGTTCTAGGAGATTGATATGGAGAAGTGATTCCTGAAGGGACCACAGTCCCTGAGCAGTGAGGGCCCCAGATGGACTCCCCAGCCCAGGAGGAAAGCATCCGTGGTAAGGACCACTGAATGAGACTGAGTGGCAAATGGGACCCCTTGCCTTAAATTGTCCTGATCCTGCCACCATTGAAGGGCTTGGATCAGGGTCCGGGTCACTGGAGTCAGTTTGGTAAGGGAATCCTTCCTTTGGGACCAAAAGGCCCTCAGATGGAACTGAATGTCCCTCATCTGGAATCTTGCCCCTTGGACCACTGCTGCAGAAGCTGCCATATGGCCCAAGAGCTGAAGGAAGTGCCTTGCTGGTCGAGACACCTGAAGGCTGAAGGAAGAAGCCAGTTCTATAAGAACTCTTGCCCTTTCCAGGGGAAGAAAGGCTCTTGCTTTGATAGTATCCAGCTCTGCCCCTATAAAGGTAAGGAGCTGCACTGGCTCGAGAACTGACTTGGGAAGGTTGAGAAGAAATCCTAGAGAAGTGAGCACTTGCTGGGTCACTTGCAGGTCTGACTTGACTTGGTCTGGAGACTGGCCCACTATGAGCCAGTCATCCAGATATGGAAACATAGAAATCTTTTGCCTTCTTAGAAAGGCAACGGCTACTGCCAGGCACTTTGTGAAAACCCTTGGGGCTGATGTTAGACCAAAGGGCATTGCTTTGAACTGATAGTGGCCTGAGGGCAACTCGAACCTGAGGTACTTTCTGTGGGAGCACCTGATGGGAATGTGAAAATAGGCATCTTTTAGGTCCATGGAGGCTAGCCAGTCCCCTGGCCTTAGAGAGGGAAGAATTATTCCCAGAGTTACCATCTTGAACTTTGGTTTTAAAAGATGCTTGTTCAGGTATCTTAGGTCTAGGATGGGTTGCCACTTCCCTGTCTTTTTTGGGGTAATGAAGTACCTGGAGTGCAGACCTTTGCCCCTGTGTAGGGTAGGAACTCTCTCTATGGCTCCTAAGGCCAGAAGAGATGAAATCTCTGCCTCTAGGACAAGGGTTTCTGAGAGACCTGCAGGTGGAAAAGATCTGGCTCTCATCTTCGGAAATTGTTTGAAGCTGAGAACCAGTCCCTGACTTACTACTGCCAGGACCCACTTGTCTGAGGTAATAGACATCCAGTCCTGGACAAAGTAAGCCAACCTGCCCCCTATTGGAATAGGAGAGTCGACCCAGGCAGACCCATCAGGGTGTCTGTTTGGTAGGGGCCTTAGGCTGAGGGGTGGATGCAGCCCTGCTCAACCCCCTTCTGTCTCTCCCTCTGAAGAACCCCCACTGTGAAAAGGGAGAAGAGGCCTGTGCTTGGTAAAAAGGCCTATGAAAAAGCCTGCCTCTGCCCCTAGACTGCTGCCTTTGAGGAGTTGCCTGCCTCTTCTTGGCCTGAGCACTCCTATAAGTGGTCCTGTACTCATCCATTTTCTTCATGTAATTCTCTGTCTGCTCCCCAAACAAAGAATTACCCACTACAGGAAAATCCATGGCCTTAGCCTGGGTGTTCTGTGAGAGGCTAATACATCTGAGCCAAGCCATTCTCCGAAGAGCCACAGATGTAGCCATGACTCTTGATGACACAACACTGGAGTCCATAGCAGCAGGAAACTGTACTTTCGATGCCTCAATCCCATCTGCAGCCACCTCCTCCAGCTCCTTGGCTAGCTGGGGGGAGGCCCGTTTAGCCAGTGCCAGTACAGTGTCCCACCTGGACTTCTGGTACCTGGCTGTATAGGCCATATAATTTGCCTGTCTGAGTCCCAAAGAAGATGCCATGTACTGTTTTTTTGCCATGGCAACAATCTTCCTGGAGTCTTTGTCTGGGGGCTGTGAAGCCAAGGAAATGTTTGCCTTGTCACAGGCAGCAGCCTGCACTACCTCAACATGGCTGCATTGCTGGTACAAAAACTCTGTATCTGAGCCTGATAGTGTGTACCTCTTGTCCATCCTTCTGTCAACTGGGGGTACAGAATCAGGAGACTTCAGGATTTTTTGTGTCTGTTTCCCAAAGGATTTGTGAAGGGGAATAGACAGTCTCCTGGACTCTGGGATGTCCATTATTTCCACATAATCAGGCTCCTCCTGATCCTCCATTGCCTCCTCCATAGGAAGCTAGAGGGTTTCAGCCACTTTTCTGTAAAACAGAAAATGGGAAGGGGGCTCAGACAGTCTAGGAGGGGATACACCAGAAGGTCTGTCTGGGGAGATGTCCGGTTCCACAGGCACATCCAGACTTTCACCATCATCACCATCATTTTCAAACTCCCCCTCCTCCTCAAACTCTGGTTCATAAAAATCTTCAGGGGTATAATCTTGAACTGGGGAAACCGCCCGAACCGAACTCCTGCGAAAAGGTGAAGGATCGGTCGGAACCGAGCAAAGCGATTCCACAATTTGAATCACTCTGGCTATTTCCTCAGTGGTCGGAACATGAACCTCTGGATCCGAACCGGTCGATTTTTCTTTGCGTTTCCTTTTTGTAGGAACCCACCCCTCAGGATTGGCTCTCCTCTTGCCCGAAGAAGTATTGCCCTGCTCGGAGGGCACTCCTTCTTTTTCGGTTGGAACCGAACCGGGCTGGCCATCTGAGTCAGCAGACTTCTCGGCCTCCTTTTCCCTCAGTCTACATAATCTCTTTTCAAGGGTAGAGTTAGGAAAATTTTTACAAAATTGGCAGTCTGTATTGAGGTTTTCAAACCCCAGACAATAAGCACAGGTGGTGTGGGAGTCGGCCTCAGCAAAGACCTCCCCACACTCACTGCAGTGTTGAAACCCAGTGGGCTAATATTTTTTCTTGGGTTTCTCAGACATGGCCAACCTAACCAAACTTACCCTTTTTATGGCAACCATCAGGCAAGACTCCCTTATCGGTTCCTAACTGTGTCATGGGTGTCGGAAAAAAATGTAAAAACACGTTTTTTTTAGAACCGATAAGGACCGGTAACCACACTCTAAAGTAAAACACAAGGATTCAATACAAATGGTCGGTTCAGCCAAACCGATCTAACACTTTACAATTTCCACACAGAAAATCAGAACAAAACCTATCTAATACGCACAGTACCACAGACAGAGACTGAACCGACTATGTGGAAATAAATTCGGTAAAAAACAACAACTTAATCGAGACTTTAACCAACTTTCGAACCGAGCTGAAGGAGAAATCTCCAGAGGGAGTGTTCAGTGAGGTGGAGTAAAGAATCTGATAGTTGGATTTCAAAGGGCTCCAACCGAGCTCGAGCTCAGCATTCTATGCTCTACATAGAAAGTTAACCCTTTGTTCTCCGGGGCAGTTTAAAGGCTGGGGCTAACTGCAATAGTCAGAATACAGCAAGACTTCATGTTGTTTGAATGAGGTGTTCTCTGTGCTGAGTCAATCCCTACAAGAAATCTCTGACTGGATGGCCTCTAGCTGACTAAGTCTTAATCTGGGCAAGGCAAAGTTCTTGCTAGTGGAACCAGGCCCTTATGTGCCAGCAAGGATGAGTGGCATGCCAGTTTTGCCATTCCTGAATGGCACCACTTTGACGGCTGGGGATAGCGTAAAGAATCTAAGTTCCCAATTTTAAAAAGGCCGCAGGGGGCTTGTGGCATTCCTTTGACGCAGATCACGACTTTCAGTCCCCTGTGCCAAATGCCAAAAGTTAGACCAGCTTCCCCCGGTCTAACTTTGTACCATTTGAGGACCCTTTTTACAGGGCTTGCACCAAAGCTTTGATGCAAGCTGCCAGAAATCGTGGAAAATGTGCTTGATGTACTAAAATCGTGGCAAACTGTTTGACACAGCTGCGCCAAACACTGCAGCTGACACAGGGCTTGATGCTAGCTCTGCATTAACCTTTGAAAATCGGGCCCTAGGAGACACTGTGGACAGTAAAGGGATGTTAGAACATCATGTAGCAGCAGTAGTCCCCAGTGGATTTTTCCAGTTGCAGAATATCACCTGGGTTAAACCCTGTCTGGAGCATGATGGCCTCATGAGTGACCCTGGTGCACACCTTCATTGCTTCAAGACTCAGTTACTGTAATCCTCCATACCTAAGGTTGTTTGGAAAGTTGATTCACCACCGGCAGCAGGAGCAGAATGCTGCTGCCAGGTTGGTCACGGGGGCTACAAGCAAAGACCATACTACACCTGTGCTAAGTTGCCTGCACTGGCTACCAGTCAGGTGGCATACCACATTCAAGATGTTAATTTACAAAGCCCTACATGAACTGGGCCCTCCCTTACAGATCTCTTGGCCTTCTATGTCCCTAGTCATCCCTCTGCTCCACTAAGGGGAATTTGTTGGCCATCTGAGGTCCCGCCTTAAGCATTCTGGTGACAGGGCTTTTTCAGTGGTGGTCCCTATTATTTGGAGCTCTTTTTACTAAATTATCTCAGGAGTTCACCCTTGATGGATGCATTTAAAAAGGGTCTGTAAGCCTTTCCTGTTTCTGCTAATGTTTGGTACTGAGTGAATTTGCATTGTTTTAGATCAGGGAACTTCATTTTATTAGGCTGTTGATATTTATTTGGTCTTTATGGTATATTTGTGCAACAATGCACAAGATATGCAATGTCATGGGACATCATCCTGCCTCAGATGCATTGTGAGGCACAAGGCCGTAGGCTGAGTGACTTCAACCACCTGACAAGGGATTATATCCCATGATAGAAATACAGAAACATAGACAATAATGGCAGAAAAAGATCACTGCTCCATCCAGTCTGCCTCTAAATACCCAACCAACCTGGGACCTATTGTCCATACAGGGTTTTAACCCATACTATCAACCACCGTGCTGCTCATACCACTGGTACCACACTAAGTGACCACTAAGCCCCTTCACTCTGTCCAAGCCATGTTAGAAACCATTAATGACTTTTAGCATCCACCAGGTCTGATGACAGATTATTCCATGGCTTCACATGCATGTTCCACTACTCCACCTGTATATATATTGCTCATCTTGGAGTGTATTATTGCTATGATGAAATTGGTCCATTTTTGAATGAACTAAAATAAAAGTTGCAAAAATATTTTATAATTGTTATGGACAGATGGCATGACCTACTTGTTGATTCTCAGGCATGAAGAGGTACTTTTAGACTTGGATTATGTACCGAGGTATCATCCTGGCAGAATGGGCTCTCAGTATTTGAGGATTTTGACCATCTATTTTATAAGGTTTAGTAACCGTTTGCAAGCCTGTATTCATAGTTTTAAAGCCACAGTGCATGATAGCAGTGAAACTTCTGACCTATACTTTTCAATTCTATTGTTGATTTCCACCTTATCTTTTGGTTTGTAGGAGACCCTTCTTTCCATATTCTGAGCCTGCTTTAGCATCTTTTTTTCACATCTGAAATAGTTAAAGGTGCACTCCTTTTAATATAGCTTGCACCATGTTTCCATTGATAGTCTCAGCTGTTTTTGTACACCAGTTGTCATATAAGGTTAGGAAGCTATGTCTGCAGCATACTAGTTAATTAAAGTCACAAGAAAAGTGATCTTAGATCACAAGAAAAGTGATCTTAGATGATGGATGTGTGATTTGATTGATTTAAAAATCACGTAAGTCCATGGGCCAAAGACGAATTTTCATGGGTGACCGGTTCAAAAACAGAGGCTACAGATGAAAACCTTGTCCAAGCCATATTAAAGGAAGCGTTCCCTTAACTATTTCAACTGTACGAAAAGAGTGGTAAAGCCCTTCTCCTTGGATGAGATTTGCTGGGGATTGCCTGGTTACTCTCAGGACTTTACCATGTTTTACAGACCATAGACTCTCGTAACCCTACGGGAATCAGTTTTTGTTGGCAGCATGCTTTGGGTTTGCAGTGGGCTTCTCAAACCTGGCAGACCGTGTGGTGAAACCTGTATAAGTACATCAAGCAGAATAGGTACCACTTGATGCAACATAACATCCTCCACAACCTATATTGCATGCCCCAGAAGCTTTTCAGCATGGGCAAACTCGCATCCCCTTTGTGCCCCTGGTGTGGTTTAGCAGAAGGTACCCCGAAGAATATACTGTGCAAATGTGTCAAAATGGTCCCCTTCTGGGACAAGCTAAAAAATCTCCTGGATCCCTTCTTGGGGCTAGAGGACTGTTTTGCTTCTGAGATGTGTCTCATTGATTTCTACCCTTCACAGATTTTCAGTCCCTGGAAGGGTATGGCTATAATTGTTCTTGCAGCCAAAGTGGCTATTCTTAGTCAATAGCTTGATGCTGGTGTCCTGACTTAGAGGGAATGGCATTAGGAAATTCTGCAATCTTTATCTGTTGAAAAACATACTGCCTCCGTCCACAATCGACTCTCAACCTTTCGTTCCAGATGGGAACCCCTGTATGCCTTATTAACTGCTTCCTAGTTCTCTTTGGTGTCTCTTTTTGAGGCTTTTTTGAGGTGAGGGAAGCAGTCAGGGAGAAAAGGAAGGCATTCAGGGTCTACAAAGCTTCTCAGGGGAAGGCAGATAAAGACACTTATAAGGATAAGCTAAAAGAAGTTGGGGAAAGTAGTTAGGAAGGCAAAGGCAGATACAGAGGAGAAAATAGCGAGAGATGCCAAAAGGGGAGACAAAAGGTTTTTTGTTTTCCTTGGTCTGGACCCCCAGTCCTCCAGTCAGAGGTCAGACCAGTGCCCCGCCTGTCTCCCCCCCCATGCCCAGGCTTACCCCCATGGGTGGGGCCACCGAGAGGGCTCCCCGAATGGTCACTACTATCAAGCCCCAGCTTACCCCCTGGGTCGGGGCCATGGGAGAGGGACCCCCTGGTGGACAGTGGTGGCAGTGAAGATGGTGGTGGAGCCAGGCATCATGCCTGGGGGCTGGCTTTTACAGGCATGCTCAAGCCCTGTGGGTGGGGGCATGCAATGATGACCACAGTCTGCCCCGCCCTCTAAGTATTGGCGCTGGCTGCGGCGGTACCCCCAGGCTCCACCAAGGCCCAGGAAGCCATAGACACTCTTCCCCTCTCCCCAGAGAAGGAGAGCAGTCCAGGATGCTCAATCCTTCTCCCCCGGCTGGCCCTCTGACCCCGGTCCGTTTTCCAACCAACATCGGCATCGCAAGTGGAAAATACAACCACTGTGCCAGCATGCCAGCCCGATACAAAAAGTTTTTCACGTATGTGAGTGACAAAAGGAAAAGCAAGCAGGGGATTATGCGACTCAAGGGGGAGAGGGGAACTCTGGTAGAGGTGGTGGAGGAAAAGGCAAATCTACTGAATGACTACTTCACCGCAGTCTTCATGGTCGAGGAAGGGAGAGGACCTGAGCTCAAAATCAGGGGAAGGATAGGGAGGGGGATGGGCACTAGCCCATTTACAGAGGGTAGGGTATTGGAGGAATCGGGAAAACTGTGAATGGACAAGGCAATGAGCCCTGATGCAATCCACCCAAGGGTACTCAGGGAGCTAAGGCAGGAATTGGAGAGACCACTCGTGAGGTTATTTAATCTGTTGCTAGATAAGGGGAAGGGTCCCGGGGGATAGAAAAAGGGTGGATGTGGTGCCATTACATAAGGGGGGGGAGGAAAGGATGAACTGGGGGGAGGGGTGAACTGGGAAGCTATCACCCAGTTAGCCTTACCTCTGTGGTGGGAAAGTTGATGGAAACACTTATAAAGAAGTGGCTGGTAAAATATGTAGAGGTGGAGGGCCTCACAGATGGCAACCAACATGGGTTCACAGGTGGAAGGTCATGTCAGACCAACCTGACTGAATTCTTTGATGGGGGTAACCGAGATCTGTGATCAGGGAGGGGCAGTGGATGTGGCCTATATTGACTTCAGGAAGGCCTTCGACACCGTCCCCATGGGAGGCTAAAATAAGCAAGTTGGGTAGCTTGGGGGTGGGAAGCAAACTCACAGACTGGGTGGAAGATTGGTTGGGGGGGAGAACTCAGAGGGTGGTGGTAAATGGTGTGCACTCAAAGGAGGGTGGGGTGACGAGTGGTGTCCCCCAGGGGTCTGTGCTAGGACCAATACTGTTTAATATATACATTGGGGACACTTCAGAGGGCCTGAATGGGAAGGTGTGTCTGTTCGCAGATGACACAAAGGCATGTAACAGGGTGGACACATTGGGGGGAGGGTAGAAAGGATGAGGGAGGATCTGGCCAGACTGTAAGAGTGGTGAGGAAAGTGGCAACTACAATTCAACACAACAAAATGTGAAATTATGCACATAGGGCGTAAAAATCCAAGGGCAAGATACTGACTCAGGGTGGAGGGAGGAGCTGGAGGTTACAGAGCAGGAAGGGGACCTGGGGATCACAATTTCAGATAAACTAAAGGTCCGGAGTGAGTATGATAAAGCAGTGAGGAAAGTAAACAGAATGGTGGCAAGAATAGGAAGGGGTTTTACAAGCAGGAAAAAGGAGGTAATCATGCCAATATACAAAACGATAGTCAGACCACAGCTAGAATACAGGGTCCAGCTCTGGAGACCACACTTACAAGGGGACAGGGACAAGCTGGAGAGGGTTCAGAGAAGAGCAACCAAGATGGTTTAAGGGCTACACGAGAGGTCATACGAGGAAAGGCTGGAAGAACTAAACTTGTTCACACTGGAAATGAGGAGGGAAAGGACGGATATGGTGGAAACCTTCAAATATCTGAAGGGAATAAACAGGGTGAGCGAAGGCAGCATTTTCAGGAAAAGTGAGAACAAATACACTAGGGGCATGCATTCAAGCTGGAGGGGATAGATTTAAAGGATATGAAAGGGGAAGCTCTTCACTGAGAGAGTGCTGGGCCCTTGGAACAGGCTGACACAATGAGCTGTAGGGGTAGATTCAGTGGATAAATTCAAAAGGACATGGGGTTAAATAAAAGTGGAAGGGTGAAGAACAGAGGGTGTAGGATAAACTAGATGGGGGGGGTATTTTCAGGCAAACTGGATGGGCCATGGGGTATCTTTCTGCTGGCAAATTTCTCTTGTTTCTCTGTTTCTATTTTTCTTTTTCTGCTTACTTGGTATACAGTTTTTTCCTTTGTTATTTGTCTTCCTTTATGACCCTGGTGAGAGGGGTTGCTGTCATCATACTGCTGGGGGTGGGGGTCAGGGGAGTTGTTAGGATGATTGTCTGGTTGATCTGTTATGTTTTGCATGGAATCCCGTCAATAGGTTACAGGAAATAGGGTGTTATCTGGGTGTCGTGATGAGGGTGAAAACAATAACACTGACTGGGATATCAGAGCGTCTCCAATGATGAATGCCTCGGGGCATTCCCACTGTCCCTCATTGTGCACTCCGCCATATCATGCGATGGGTGGAGGGTATTATATATATATGTTGCAGGGGGGAAAGCACCCTGCAAAGGATGAGTGTATGGAGCCTGTGACAGAAATGGGCAGGAAAGAGTTAATGGCTTGGATTCTGTAGGTGACTTTTTTTTTTTAGCAGTTTGGAAAAAATACACTCAGGCTGAAATCCTCTGTCCAGCAGCATCCAGTTTGTGGAATTCCTAGCTGCTAGATAAGAGCTGGGTCATAAATCTCGAGTGGACATCTCCAGACACACACAGACCTGCAGACACGGACACAGGGCAGTTTGAATGGACTGGATCATTCAAATATAAACTTAAGGTGAAAAGGGAATATAACTGGTCACTGATAGGTGTTCACTCTGATTGGGACAATTAAATACATACATGTTGGTTGGTTGGTGCATTTAAAGGGAGAATAGGAATGACCTATTCTCCACAGAGTATATAACCTTCTGAAAGGCAGAGACGGCTCTCTTGTGCTCTGGAAGCTGGAAGGGGAAACATAAGCTTGGAGCCTACCTTGTAGCTATGTCCGTAGGAGCTGACAGTTAGAACAGGGTCCAGTGTCTCTTGTAAGGACAGGGAAGGGTAAGTTTAGTGATAGCATATTTCAGCAATAGCCTTCTTCCTTTGCCATCTGTTATTTAAAAACATTTGTTTACTTTTCCTGTATGAGTGTTATTCTCTTGTGTTGTAAATATATATCCTGTAAATGCTCAATGCACTTTCTGTTAAGTAAAAGCTATTTATTTGCTCAACAGTTGTGACTGTGATGTCATTTTTCTAAGGTAACATTTGGTTTCCACTGGCTGAGGTAAACTCTGTGTAGCATCCACCACCCAAGAGAGACACACTACTAGACTTTAACTTGTGCAATTGCACGTTTGATTATTCAAGTTTGTACACTTGAAAGAGATGCCAGAAGGAAAGTCTGGCAGGTGGCAGCGAATACCCGAGGACAGACACCTCTCTAAAAGCTGTTTCAGCCCAGAGGGAGAGGTGGGTTGTCATAGAGCCCCCCTCGGAAAATTAACGGGGACTGCTTTGCTGGGCAATGCGATGTTACAGGAGGGCAACACAATCTGTGGTCACTCTCTTTGCTTGCAGCATTGTTCTTGTGCCTTAATTTTCCATGCCCTAGAAATCTCAAGCAAGTAGCTACTTCTGTCACCTTCTCAGAAGTACTACCTGTGAGATGCATGGGAGAGCATAGGGGTGCATGCACCAGGAACTTTAACTTATAGTTGAAGAACTGGTGCTGTGAGGAAGGGTTTGGATTCATTGGTGACTGGGGACCCACCTGGAGGGATGGAGGCTTGTTCAAGCCTGACGGCCTGCATCCATCCTGGAGGAGAATCCAAGCACTCAATGATAAGTTTAAATGCTACATTGACAAGCATTTAAACTAGCCAAAGGGGGTGGCAGGCCCACAAGGAGGGTACCTACTTGCTCAACCCCCACAGCTAGCAGTGGAACCAGTGAACCGGAGGAGTGGATATCTCAACAAAGCAGTGCGCAAAAGATGGAGATTAGCACCCAAGAGGTGGATAGGCAGAAAAGGGGCAAAAATCAGCAGAAGGGCAGACAGCAAGGAGAATCAGGGATAAAGAACAACCAGGAAGGGTCTGGAGTAGAACAGCTAAACAGTCTAGGGAGGTCAAATCATGGAAAGCCATGTGTGCCAATGCCAGGAGCCTTAGCAACAAGATGGAAGATCTGGAGGCCATCATGGTGCAGTCAGACCTGGACATTGTGGCCATCACAGAAACCTGGTGTAATGATAACCATGACTGGGAGATGGCCATTCCTGGCTACAACATATTCAGACGAGACCAGGCAGGTAGGAAGGGAGGAGGAGTGGCACTGTATGTGAAAAATGACATAAGGGCCACAGAGATCCAGGAGGAACAAAATGGGGGAGAGATACTGTGGGTTAAGCTGGAAAGGAAGATGGAGCCAGCCATCTGCACAGGTGCGGTCTATAGACCACCAGCCCAGGAGGACGAAACAGATAGGGAGCTGATGCTAGCCATCCAAAGGATGGCAGACAAGGGTGAGGTAGTACTGGGTTGAGACTTCAATATTCCAGATGTGACTGGAGCATCCCAGCAGCAGCATCAACTAGGAGCAGATTTATCCTGGACTCCTTTCAGGGTGCCTTCCTCAAGCAACTGGTCACGGAACCAACTCGGCAGAAGGCAATACTGGACCTTGTGCTCACAAACAGGGACAGTGCGATGGGGTAACAGTGGGGGAGCACCTGGGGAACAGTGACCACCAGTCATTGTGGTTTGAAATCACAGAAGGAGCAGAACCAAACCACACAAAAACACGTATCCTGGATTTTAGGGGGGCAGACTGTGGGAAAATGGGGAGATACTTGAAAGAGGCATTAAGAGGAATGGGGCAGAAAATCAGGGGTTGAGGAACAGTGGACAGTATTTAAAAGAGCAACAGAATTATGCAATAAGAAGGTACGCAAGAGGAAAAGGAAGAGAAGGCCATTATGGTTTTCCAAAGAGGTAGCAAAGAAAGTGAAAGCCAAAAAGATTGCATTCAGGCAACACAAAAAAACACAGGCAGAAGGGGATAGGGAGAAGTACCAGGAGAAGCAAAGGGAGGCAGGGAAGTCAGTAAGGGAAGCCAAAGCTCAGACAGAAAAGCACATTGCAAAATCAGTGGGTAGAGGGGACAAAACATTTTACAGGTACATAAGTGAAAAAAGAAAGGCAAAGGGAGGGATAGTGAGACTGAAGGGGGAGGATGGAGGATGCATGGAGGATGACAACAGTAAAGCTGACATATTGAACAGGTATTTCTGCTCAGTCTTTACTGAGGAAGAGGAGGGTAATGGGTCTGAAGGGAGTACAAGGGGTGAGGAATGGTGCAGAAATGGACACAAGTCCTTTTACACGAGAAAGGGTCCTGTAGGAACTGGAAGTAATAAGAGTTGATAAAGCAATGGGGCCAGATGGGGTGCACCCCAGGGTCCTTAAAGAACTCATAGAGGTGGTGGCTGAACTTCTGGCTATCCTGTTTAGCCGATCACTGGAAACAGAGGAGGTACCCAAAGACTGGAGGATAGCAGATGTAGTCCCCTTATATAAAAGTGGGAACAAAGAGGAAGTGGGGAACTACAGACTGGTCAGCCTCACCTCAGTAGTGGGGAAGATCATGGAAGCACTACTGAAGGAGAGATTGGTGGAACATCTGGTTGTCAATGGACTGCAGGATCCAAGGTAGCATGGTTTCACCAGGGGGGAGATCATGTCAGACCAACCTCGTGGAATTTTTTGACTGGATGACTAGGGAGGTGGATCAAGGGAGGGCAGTGGGCATGGCCTATCTGGACTTCAACAAGGCCTTTGACACTGTGCCACATAGAAGACTATTACACAAACTAGAGAATATGGGTGTGGGCAGGACAGTAGTGTGGTGGGTAGGTAACTGGCTGGGCGGCAGAACACAGAGGGTGGTGGTAAATGGCTGTCACTCCACAGAGGGAAGAGTGACCAGTGGGGTACCACAGGGATCAGTGCTGGGACCGGTCCTATTCAACCTCTTCATCAGTGACATTGCACAGGACCTAGAAGGCAGAATTTCACTGTTCGCTGATGACACAAAGCTCTGTAACAGAGTAGACACACCAGAGGGTGTAGACAGAATGAGAAGGGACCTGCAGAAACTTGAAGAATGGTCAGGGCTTTGGCAGTTGAAATTCAATGCAAAGAAGTGCAAGATAATGCATATGGGGCACAAAAACCCTGGCACAATATATCATTTGGGGGTGAGGATATAGCATGCACCAAGCAGGAAAGGGATCTTGGGGTTATCATCTCTGATGACCTCAAGGTAGGGAAACAGTGTGACAAGGCAGCAGGTAAAGCAAATAGGATGCTGGGATGCATAGGCAGGGGCATCACCAGCAGGAAAAGGAGGTCATGATTCCACTATAGAAGACACTAGTGAGGCCCCACCTGGAGTACAGTGTACAGTTCTGGAGACCTTACCTACGTAAGGACATAGACAGGGTAGAGAAGGTTCAGAGGAGGGCAACAAAGATGGTACATGGATTGCATCACAAGTCCTATGAGGACAGGTTGAAGGAATTGAATATGTACTCCCTGGAGGAGAGGAGGGAGAGAGGGGACATGATAGAGACATACAAGTATCTTACAGAGAGGAACAGGGTGCAAGAATACACTATTTTTAAGCAAAAAAGATGTTCCAGGACTAGAGGGCATGGGATGAAGTTGGAGGGAGGACAATGCAGTGGAAATGTGAGGAAGAATTTCTTCACAGAATGGGTGGTGGACAAGTGAAACACCCTGCCTGAGGAAGTGGTGGGGGCTGAAACAACCACGGGATTTAAGAATGCAAGGGATAGACATAAAGGAATTCTTGAGGTCAGGGGTAAGGGGCAACAGAGTTCTAGGAAAACATAAACTGAAGTTACAAACTCAAATGGGCGGACTAGGTGGGCCATAGGCCCTTATCTGCCGACACTGTCTATGTATCTATGTAATTTGCCCTCAAGTGAATGAACCGTTTTGCACTATGTCCTGTTTTTTCAATGGTCTTTACAGTGTTTGACTATTGTAAAATCTTTCAATAAAGCATATTTCATTAAAAACAAACAGTGGTAAAGCAGACTCAAATGGGGAGAAAAGGGTATTGTGCAAGTCTGGAGACATGGGGCAATCTAAACTAGAATAAAAAGTATAGATTAACATTTTCACCATTATCATACTCTGCTGCTTTAAATGACTTTCTTGATGCACTGTTCATGTTGTGACTCACCCTGAATCCTTGGGATGGGACGCTATAGAAATAAAATTGCCTCACCAGTATGTGCTTATATCAAGGATGTGCAGGGATCATGGAAGGGGGGCCCATGTCAGATGGAGTTGCTACCAAGGGGCAGAACAGCAGATTCATAAGGGGCCAGGAGGATGTTAGCAGAGAGAGAGAGAGAGAGCGAGAGTCCCTGCACCAGCTTAAGGGAATACAGCTCAGCTGCAAATTAAAACTGTAGAAACTTTAAGCAATCAGGAATATGCCAGCACTACCATTCTAGTAACCCCCTCCCATAGTCACTCTCCCAAGTGTATAGCATTGTTGTACTACTGCTACTGAACAGCTTCACCCCCGTTTAACCCTAACCCCACCTTACCGTATCCTTATTGCCCCTTATTGTATTATTCTGTGCACCTCTTTCTTTTGTCTTGACTCATTTGTTAATTCTTAGCAGTGTCAGTGGCTTAGTAGGTAGCACACTCACCTCTGGGTCTGGAAGATCACATGGTCATGGATTCTAGCCCCACACCTGGTACTTGGGGTAACACCCATAACTGACACTGTAGCGCAGTATGAGGGGGTGCTGCACAGGTGAGGTGTCGTCCTTTGGATGAGATGTTAAACGGAGGTCCCTTCTGCCCATCTGTTGTCACTGTCCAGGTGGAAGTCTAAGATCCCATAGTACGTACCAATGAAGAGCAATAGAGTATTCCTGGTGTCATGGCCAACTTTCCCCCATCAATAAAACAGGTCCATACCACCCACCCCAGGGCACACCTGGAAATAAGCCATAATAGCTCAGGGTGCCTTTTCTAGCCAAAAATTACAAATAAATAATTTATTGTATTTTTTCACACTGCTATATTTTCTGTTCTCCTCCACCCTTCTCCCCCAGGACGCATTTGAAATGAACTGTTACCAGCTCAGTACATCTTTTCTGGTAACACTTTTGAAATAACTAAATAAATAAATAAACTTTCCATGTTACAGGCTACAACACGTATACTGTACTGGGGTCCAGGTCAAAATGGCATGGTGAAAAATGGTGCAGTGAAAAACGGCGTGGTGAAGAATGGTGCTGTGAAAAATGGCGTGGTGAAAAACGGTGCTGTGAAAAAGCATGCTGCTCAGACACTACAAAAGTGCATGGTCAAAAATCATAAAAATATAAATAAACCAACTCAGAAACTGCACATTTTTATGGCCACACGGTTTTCACTGCGCAGATTTTTCCTGCGCAATTTTGACCGGATACATCATTCTGTGTATCGAAAGCACATTACAAGCTGTGAGGAGCAACAGAAGCCATTAGGCACACCGAGGGAGGACGTGATACTCTGAGAGGCTAAGGAAAGCTCAGGGCAGTTAGAGAGGAGAGAGAAGAGAGGTTAATAGACTTGCTCAAGGTCACATAGCGAGTGGCAGTGGCTAGATTCAAACCTGGATCTCCTGGGTCTCCAGTTTTACTACTTTGTACTCTAACCAGCAGGCTTCACTACCTTAAGGCTACATTTTTTTATACCTTAAGTAATTTATATAAGCTCTTAGTCACCCACTGGGAGAGTGAAAAACTGACTCTGAGCCATATTCACGACTTGAAAAGGAGCTGGGATAGAAACTGATTACTGTGTGCACCACAGCAACACAGCAAATGTCTTTCATTCACGTCTTGTAGAAAAAAGAAGGAACTACACACATACTGCACACACAGTGAGAGGTGCTGACACAGCGAGACAGACGCCCATAGACATTCCCTTACCTTCACGGAGTGGTTGTGGAAGTCAGTGACTATAATTTCATTTTTGTTGTTGACAGCAACAAAATGGGGACCTCGGAGAAAGGAGAGAAAAAACAGTTAGATTAAAAATACCTAAAGTTTGAATAATTCACTCAGAAAGCCATGCAGCTCATGACATAGTCCACACACTGTCAGCAAGGGGCTGCAGACTTTGATGTTTTGTGCCTCGGGAAAGACACGTGGTACTGTGAGCAGGCTCCATCCTGGGAGATGTGGGTGCTTTCCTTTCTTGCTGTAACAATGTTGGGCTCTCACCTAGGACACTTTACATGACTATCATGTGCCTGGCTCAATATTTTACAATGGACATATACGAGTAAAGACAGTATAAAGCATTACTGGCTAGAGTCCTTTATCCCAACTGCATCCCCTCTTTTATCACTGCAGCAACTGCAGTTCACGGGCCACAGCTCCCCAATGCTAAGGATGCTATATCCCTGGACACCCCCTAAAGGCACCAGTCCTTATTGTCAGCCCCAAGCAGGTACCAGCATGGGACCTACTCCATAGCCCAAACCTGGCCCTTTGGTTTCCTACTCAGCACAATGTATGGTTGGGTGTGTTGTATTTTGGGCGCTGGTTTAAAAAAAAAAACAGTTTTAAAGAGGCTCTCCATAGGTCATACCTTTACATGTGCCTTTGGTAGATGATACTCAGGATAGCCAAAATGCATTGGTTCTGAAATTTTTAAATCCATGGTTAAATAAATGAATTGAGTTAAAGAATCAGCAAACCAGGAAGTAACCACACCGTGCGGCAATTGCGTCAGTGACGATACAGCACGGGGTGTGACATATGCCCCTGATCCAGTGTTGTGATGCCTGCACATCAGTCCCTAATTAATGAAGTATTCCCTGGTGTCTAGTGGCGGCCCACCCTATCCTCTGATCACCGCCCCTACAATAATGTCATGATTCCCTACTGTCAGTCCCCCCTCCCCGTCCTCGAATCACTGTCCCTGTAATAATGTGATGATTCCTGGTATATTCCCCCATCCTCTGCTCACCATCCCATAATAATGTAATGATTCCCTACTGTCCAGTGCCCCCCTGTCCTCTAATCACTGTCCCTGTAATAATGTAATGTTTCCATGGTGTCTAGTGTCCTCCATCCTCCAATCACCATCCCCATAATAATGTAATGATTCCATGGTGTCTAGTGTCCCCCATCCTCCAATCACCATCCCCATAATAATGTAATGAGTCCACGGTGTCTAGTGTCCTCCATCCTCCAATCACCATCCCCATAATAATGTAATGTTTCCACAGTGTCTAGTGTCCCCCATCCTCCAATCACCATCCCCATAATAATGTAATGATTCCACGGTGTCTAGTGGCCTCCATCCTCTGATAATCATCCCTATAATAATGTAATGATTCCCTGGTGTCCAGTAGCATTCCCCACCCTGCATTCGCTCACCGATATAGAGTAACTGAAGTCCCTGGTGTCCAGTGGAACCCCAACCCCTGAGCACCCATCCCACACAACAGATGGCATTACTTGGCATCTAGCATCCCCCCCTAGCACTGGACATACCAACCTGCCACCCCCCATACCTTAGTTGCCTGAGGGAGAGAGGGAGGGAGGAGGAGAGACAATATGGCGATCAGCACAGCACTCCTCTCACCACCTCAGCCAGTCGCCATATACAATGACAAGGAAGGCGTGTACTGTATAGTAAGCACACTCCCTGTCCTTGCATACAGCAACTGGCCGGTAGTGAAAGGGCGGCTGTGGCAACCATATATTGTCTTCAGGTGGCACCTGCGACTAAGGTATGGGGGATGGCAGGGTGGTATGTCCAGTGCTCGGGGGGGCTGCTGCGCCAGGGAATGCAGTCTCTCTTGTGGGACTGATGCTTGGGGTGGCAGGGTTCCACAGGACACCAGGGACTTCTGTTACGATATATTGGTGAGCAGTCAGAGGGTGGGAAGTGCCAGTGGACACCAGGGAATCATTATATTTTTATGGGGATAGTGATCGGAAGACAGGGGGACACTAAACACCAGGAAGCCATTTCGTTATTATGAGGATGGTGATTGGAGGATGGGAGGGCAACTAAACACCAGGAAATCATTTCATTATTATGGGGACCATGATCAGAGGATGGGGGTGGGGTGGGGTGGCAACTAGACACCATGGAATAATTTCATTGTTATGAGGTTGGTGATCGGAGGATGAGTGGTGGCCACTAGTCACCAGGGACTCATTACATTATTATGGGGATGGTGACTAGAGGATGGGGGACACTAGACACCATGGAATCATGACATTATTATGGGGATGGTGATTGGAGGATGGTGGGGCCACTAGACACCAGGGAATCATTACATAATTATGGGGATCGTGATTGGAAGATGGGAGGCCACTAGACACCAGGGACTCATTACATTATTATGGGGATGGTGATAGGAGGACAGGGGACACTAGACACCAGGGAATCATTACATTATTGTGGGGATGGTGATCGGAGGACAGGGGACACTAGACACCAGGGAATCATTACATTATTGTGGGGATGGTGATCGGAGGACAGGGGACACTAGACACCAGGGAATCATTACATTATTGTGGGGATGGAGATTGGAGGATGGGGACACTAGACACCAGGGAATCATTACATTATTGTGGGGATGGTGATCGGAGGACAGGGGACACTAGACACCAGGGAATCATTACATTATTGTGGGGATGGTGATCGGAGGACGGGGAGACACTAGACACCATGGAATCATTAAATTATTATGGGGATGGTGATTGGAGGATGGGGACACTAGACACCAGGGACTCATTACATTATTATGGGGATGGTGATAGGAGGACAGGGGACACTAGACACCAGGGAATCATTACATTATTATGGGGATGGTGATAGGAGGACAGGGGACACTAGACACCAGGGCATCATTAAATTATTATGGGGATGGTGATCGGAGGACGGGGAGACACTAGACACCATGGAATCATTAAATTATTATGGGGATGGTGATTGGAGGATGGGGGACACTAGACACCAGGGAATCATTACATTATTATGGGGATGGGGATTGGAGGATGGGGGATACAAGGCATCAGGGAATAATTAATTATGGGGATGGTGATTGGAGGATGGGGGGGTCACTAGACACCAGGGAATCATTAGTTTATTATAGGGACAGTGACTGGAGGATGGGGGGAGGTAGTAGACACCAGGGCCCAGATATTCAAACTGCGCCAGGCTGTGGCGCAAGCTTGGGCACAGGTCAACTTGGCTGCACAGGGGTGTGGACTGGGCGATATTCAACGGAGCTGCGCCATGGCTCAGCAGCGTTGAATATCGCACCCTGGCCACTGGCAGTGTGCATGGCGCAGTGGCACTGCGCCAGCGCAAGTGGCCAGAGTGGAGCATGGGGATTCACCAGCGCAGGTTCCATTGCGCTATCCACAGCAACCAAGATATTCAAAACTTGACATGCAAATGGGGCCATAATGTATGCAAGGCGCACATGGGGCCATTTGCATGTCATTATGGCCCCATTTGTATGCAGGTGCGCCCATCCTCGACGACTTGCACCTGGCGCCCTGCCAGGCAGCAGCCATGAGGGACCGACGCCCCCTGCATCCGGCAATGTGCTCCACAGCCCGATCGCGGGCATTTGGAATAAAATAAATCAAACTCCTGTCCAATATCCCTGGTGTTACAGTGGACCGGGTGGGGTGCTGCTGCCGGCCGGCTGACCGGGGGGGGAGTGGGGCAGTGGGACTCAGTGGGTGGGTGGGGAGGGTACCCCTAGACCACCAGGGATAGTGGACATATGTTTTTTTTACAAATGCCCACGATCGGGCAGATTGCTGGTCCACTGAACCACCAGGGATATTGGAAGCACTTGATCTGTTTTTTAACAAATGCCCGCGATTGGGCAGATAGCTGGTCCACTGGACCACCAGGGATATTGGAAGCACTTGATCTGTTTTTTAACAAATGCCCAAGATCGGGCAGATAGCGGTCCACTGGACCACCAGGGATATTGGACAGGAGTTTGATTTATTTTATTACAAATGCCCACGATCGGGCAGACAGCAGTTCACTGGACCACCAGGGATATTGGACAGTTTTATTATTTTTTTTTTTACTAATGCCTGCGATCGGGCATGGGGGGGCGCCACCAGGTGCAGCCCGAGCTCAGGTGGCCACCCACAGGTGGCAGCTGCCGTGTTGCGCCCTGCAATGTGGCAGCTCACCTGTGGGTGGCCATCAGTTGTTCCTTTTTTTTTTGGGATCAACTTTGTGCTGGCGCAGGTAGAGGGTTGCCATGCATGGCACTGCACATTCCAGGCTGAATATCGGGCTGTGAGGTATGCATGACCGCCCTTCACCTGCACCTGCATACATTGCTGATCGCTCCGGCATGGGATTTAATGCCATGCACTTTTTCCTTTTGAATATCGTGCCAGCAGCATCAGTGGGTTGCGCATGACGCAACCCTTTTGAATATCTCGGCCCAGGAAATCTTACATGTCTCTGTGGTGGGCAATCGGAGACTGGGGGGGGGTATTAGACAATATACACTTTAATTTCCTGCTAATGACAGCTAATGAACTGCAGAGAGCTGTCAGTGGGGAATTCAGGAGGCAATGTCACTTACTGTCAGTCAGCTGAAAGGGAGCAGCTGCGGCGGGACAGAGCAAGACTATCACAAAATAAATGAATAACTACATTAATTCAATGGTAGAAATTGCACTTTTCTTGCGAATCTGCTAGTTGAGATCCCTGTGTGTGGTAGGCAAATCCATTTCTACACTGTTTTAAGTATGGAAGTCCCTCTTTAATCTTCTACCTAAAGGGCAGCCTCAAACTTCTTACTCGAGGAAGGCAACCCCACCCCCCCAGTCCAAGATCTGGATCACTGCTGAATCTGACCAACACATTTATCTCAAATGTCAAAGCCAGTGCTGGGGCTACGACCCCTGACAAAGAGGCAGCGAGCCTTGAAGCGTTGGGGTATTAGCTGGTTATTTTTCAATGTATGTGTTTGTACTTCAATGAATTCTTCACTTTTCGGCAGCATATGTGTGTGTGTGGAAACATTTTTCTTTACTTACTGTTTTGTACCATTTTGTTGCACAGCTACTCCCAGGCAGCACATTGCTTTTCTCGTCTTGCTAGGACCTGATCTGGAATCTCATGGCAGAGGGCCAGCACTGTCAGACTAGTTACTACTGATCTGTGATCATATTTCAAATGTCTCACAGTTTAGGATTGCAGAGCAGAGTGTCGTATCACTAAGAACAACGCCCAAGTGTGGGTCTGGTCCCAATTTGCAGTTACTGTGCTAACATTTTGTTACTTATGTACTATTTATTGCAGTATAGTGCATTGTACATGGCTGATCCTGTGGACTCTCAAGCTGACATGTGCTGTAACCAGGAATCCTAGAATCCCCTGCAGCTGACATCAGAGCTGGCCTGCAGCTATGGAAGATTCAACAGCCTGAAGAATATGTCAGGAGATTTTATGAGCTCTGATCATTTGTTTGCTGGTCCCACTGTCCTCCTTGGGATAACAACAGTAACAGAGGACTCTACTGATCTCTGGGGGTACAGCAGGACTGGTAAACAGCTGATCTAAGCATATGAAAGCCCTAACATGCACTAGAGGCTATTGAATCTCTCACAATTGCATTGTAGCTCTGACACCATCATCTGGGGATTCTGGGATTTCTGGTTACAGCAAATGTCAGTTTGGGAGACAGCAGAATCAGCCAGATATGATCCACCAGAAGGTTGTAGCTACTCGTCCCACACTGGGATTGGACTCATACCTAAAAACACTGGCACCTGAGTGCAGTATTAGGGGGTGCTGTACTGCTGCTGTGTGCCATCCTTCGGATGAGACATTGAACCGAGGTCCCTTCTACCCATCCTGGTGCTGTCCTATTGGGTGTCCAGGTGAAACATAGACTTTGACTACGATGGCAGATAAGGACCACTTGGCCCACTTAGTCTGCCCATTTTCCTACCTATTGGATAAGCTGCAGATCCTAGTTAACGAACAGCCTACTTTCTCCTAAACCCCACTATAATTTCCTTATGTCTGTCCCATGCATTCTTGAATTCCCCCACTGTTTTAGACCCCACAACCTCCTCAAGAAGGCCATTCCATGCGTCTACCACCCTCTCTGTGAAAAAACACTCCCTTGCATTTCCCCTGAGCCGTCCCCTTCATCTTCAAATTGTGCCTCCTTGTTCTTACATCTCTTTTTCTGAAAGATGCTACCCTCTTGGACTTTGCTGATTCCACTGAGGTGTGAAAGTTTCTATCATGTCCCCCCTCTCTCTCCTTTCCTCGAGGGTATACATATTAATCTCCTTTAGTCTCTCTTCATATGATTTCTGTGCAGACCCTGCACCATTTTAGTTGCCCTCCTCTGGACTGCCTCCATCCTCTCTATGTCCTTGTGGAGATGGGGTCTCCAGAACTGCACACAGTACTCCAGAGGGGGGTGTTCCCAACTGTCTGTACAGAGGGATGACAACTTCCGGTTTTCTACTGGTGATGACTCTCCCTATCCCCCAGCCCTCCTTACTGCCTTTTCACATTGCTAGCCTACCTTTAGATCATCTGATATGACTACCCCGGGTCTCTTTCCATCTTTGTTGTTGTTAGTATTTCACTGTGTACTCTTCCCCTAGGTTTTTCTTTCCCAGGTGCATTACTTTGCACTTCTTTGCATTGAATCTAAGCTGCCATACTTTTGACCATTCCTCCAACCTTTACAAGTCCCTTCTCATCCTTTTCACCCCTCCTTGTGTATCAACCCTGTTGCAGATCTTTGTGTCCTCTGCAAAGAGGCATATTTTTCCTTCCAATCCCTCCGCAATGTCACTTATAAAGACATTGAAGAGGACCGGCCCCAGTAGTGAACCCTGCAGTACCCCACTAGTAACCCCCCTTTCTGCAGAGTGCACTCCATTTACTATTACCCTTTACATCCTGTTGTCCTGCCAGTTTTTGACCCAGACCACCACCCTGGGAACCACTCACAGGCTGGCTAGCTTGTTTGTTTATTAATCTTTTGTGTGGGACTGTGTCAAATGCCTTGCTAAAGTCTAGGTAGGCCATGTCCACAGCCCCTCCCTGGTCTACTACTTTGGTCACCCAGTCAAAAAAATCTATTAGATTCATTTGACATGACCTTCCCGCTGTGAATCCATGTTGCCTTGGGTCCTGTGCCCTACTGGCCTCTAGGTATTCAACAATTCTTTCTTTTAGAAGTGATTCCATAATTTTCCCTACCACTGAGGTGAAACTAACAGGCCTATAGTTTCCTTCCTCTGATTTGCTCCCACTTTTTTGAAGGGGAATAACATCTGCCCTCCTTCAGTCCTCAAGTATCGCACCATCTTCCCATGATTTTTAAAAAGAGTAGTCAGTGGTGCCACTAGTTCTACCCTTAATTCTTTTAGAATTCTGGGGTGAATCCCATCAGGCCCCATTGCCTTGTTCACCTTGAGCTTTAGGAGTTCTTTCAGGATCCTTTCTTCTGTGAATGGACTGGTATCGAAACCCTATCCAGAGTGCTTCTATTGCTTGATTTAGGCACCTCCCCTGTGAATTTTATTTATTGAATTTTGTTGACCCGGTAAGCCCACTGGGCCTAGAAGTCCCTTTCTCAGGGGTGACCGGAGGGGAGGAATACAGATGGTAAGCAACTGAAATTGAACCACATTAAGCTGTTGGTGGTATTTTTCAGTGAATGGGAGAAATTTGGCCAGGGCACCGGGGAAATCTCCCCTACTCTTTTTCGATAAGTTCCCTGGGATCTTTAACATCCACCTGAACTACCACCAATCCAGGTAGATGGGACCTCGGTTTAACATCTCATCCGAAAGACGCCACTTCAGAAGTGCAGCACCCCCCTCATGCTGCACTACAGTGTCAGTACTGGGATATTAACCCAAGTGCCAGATGTGGGAACTGAACCCACAGCCCTCTGATCTCCCGGCCTCAGAGGCGAGTGTGCTACCTACTGAGCCACTGACACTGCTACTGTGAATAAAAAAAGTATTCGTTCAGTATCTCTGCCTTTTCACTGTCAACCTCTGTCCACCACCTTCCCCTTTATTAAGCCTCACAATCCCTCCCTTTGTCTTTCTTCGCTTCCTAATATACCTATAAAAGGCTGTATCCCCCTTCTTAACTGAGTTGGCTATCTTTTCCTCGGTTTGGGCCTTTACTATTCTGGCTGCCTTTCCTGCTTTCTTCTGCTTTAGCTGATACAATTCTCTGTCCTGCTCCTTTTGTGATTCCTTATACTTTCTGAATGCTATATTTTTCTTCCTAACCTTCCTTGCCACTTCTTTTGATAACCATAGTGGTTTTTTCCTTCATTGTGATTTGTTTATTTGCTTCACACAAAGGCTTGTTGCTTCTTGGATGGCATTTTTGATTTTTACCCATTGTTCCTCCACCCCTCCTTTCTGCCTATTTGCTAGTGCATTCTTTAGGTGCTCTCCCATTTTGCCAAAGTCAGCCCTCCTAAAGTCCAGTACCCTCACTTTTGTATGGCTTGACTCCATGGCTGTATTTATCATGAACCACACTGTTGGTGGTCACTTGTTCCCAGATGGCTACCCACTTATAAATCTGAGATCCTCTCACTGTCCCCATTTGAGAGTACCAGGTCTAAGATTGTACCCTCCCGAGTGGGTTCCAGCACTAGCTGTCTGAGGCATGCCCCTGTGGGGCATCGAGAATGACCTTGCACTTGGATGTGGCTGCAGCAAATGTGCTCCATTTAACATCCTGCATATTTAGGTCCCCCATCAACAATATGTCTCCTTTTTCTGCCATTCTAAATATGCCTCCCATCATTTCCCTGTCCATTTCCTCCCCCTGAGACGGGGGTCTATATACAACCCCCGTGTGGATTGTGGTGCCCTTTCCTGTCTCTAGGGTGACCCACAGTGCCTCCACTCCTCCCTGTTTACCCTTTAGTTCTGTTGCCTTGATGGCCTTGCCTTATGTAGAGAGCTACTCCGTCTCCTCTTTTACCCTCCTTGTCCCTCCTATAGACTGTGTATCCTGGTATGTTGACATCCCAGTCATGGTTCTCTGTGTACCATGTTTCTGTGACTGCCACAATATCCAGACATTCTTCTTCCATCAAGGCCAGTAGTTCAAGAAGCTTGTTACCAAGACTACAGGCATTGGCACACATCGCCCTCCATTTGTTTGTGGCCTTGCCCATTTTAGCCCCATCCCTGTTCTTACTGCCTTTTCCTCTTTCTCTATTTTCCCCTGCCCTGCTCCCTATCAACTTCTCTACCTTGGTGCTTCCCTCACTAACTACACTGTTTTTGTGGGGAAGGCTAGAATCCCTGTTCCCGTTTCAGTGCCTACCTTGGCTGGTTGAGTAAAGAGCCAAGACATTCTTCACAAAGGTAGGGAACATTCCCAGTGTCTTGGCCAATGTTCCCTTCCCATAAAACCAGTTCATGCAATTGTCCAGGCTGTGTGTGGGTGTTGATGTGCGATATGGCCGCCACTACACATTCAGTCACTTCACTACCAGTCTAGCATTGCTTGTAAAGTGCTTTGGGATACATTGTGTATGAAAAGTGCTATATAAATGCTGACTCTTCTTCTTCTACTTCTTCATGATGACTTTTTATTTTTGCACACAAAGTGCAGATTGGGACCAGCCCCATACTTGGGCGTGGGGCTCTTAGTGCTGACTGTTCCCCTTTAAAGGCTCAGGTGCTAATGTTTATACCATTGTTAGAACTGGGCCTTCTGAATATCTCCCCCACTGTATTACAAGTTTCTTTAGAAGGTAAGAGTAGTCCTTAGACAAGAAGAAGGACTGATAGATAGGCGCTAACAACAAATAACCACTAAGCCGGGACATGTTTCTATGACGGACCAAAACCAACCAACAGAAAAAAACTAGCTTCCCATCCTGGTCTGTTTTAGGAAAAATGTTGGGAATCTTCCCAACTCCCCGAATTCTGTCTCTGAATATAACATCATATATACAGTAAGACATCTCATCAAGTGATGCTATAGAAACGTTAGTCAGCAATCTACCACCTGGGAATTCAAGCAGCCATCCAGGCTTCCAGCACAAGCTGTTAAAAAAGCAGAAGTAGTGAACAGTTGAAAGTAGAAGTAGTGAACACAGCAGGTGAAAAGGTATTACAGTCCTCCCCTGTGCTTGGTTTCAGAGTAGAGCATTACGAAAGTTGTCCCAATTTACTGTTATGTTCCTCTCAGACAGTGCTCATTAGGAGATGGGAGTAATATCAGCAAACATGTAACCTGAATGTCAATATCAGGTGGGATGTTTGGAAACCCAAGTTTCATTGTGCTGCATTCCCATCAGGTAGGGGTCACTGTAAATCAGAGTGTTTTCTTTCCTTTCAAAGAAATAAAGCTAAAACACCTCGATTCTGAAGAAGTGCACAACATGGTCACTAAAGGGACAGCAACTGCTGCACTGGCTGTAGTGTTGAACAAACTGGAGTGACAGAGCCAGCACTGACTCCCAAGCATGAGCTTTCTTGGTGCCTTAGCTTAGAAATCCAAATTAGCCTCTGTATGCATCTGCAGTGAATATGTAAGTGCTGTAAATTTCTGCCTACCAAGGGAATCACATGGTGCGTACATAGTAGAGTGAGTGGGTTGGGAACCCTATACAATAGTTCATGTCTTCACAACCTGCTGATTATCCCTGACCTTAAATAACTATGTTACTGTTTTATGTAAAGCATTAGACTCTGCACCTGTGCTATTGATGATACAATATACTAATACATGAAGGAAGGACTGTTGGATACTGTGGCTGTACTAATGAGATTGGCTGGTGAGCTGCTGTTTCCTGTGGCTGTACTACTGACACCAATGTTATAACTAGTAGATACTGGTGCTTTACTAATGAACTACTAAATACTATGGCTGTACTAACCCTGATGGCAGAACCAGTAATTCACCAACATGTAGTAGTATGAGTCTATGAAACAGTACAGCTAAAGAACACAGTGGCTCTCATCGGTGTCAGCAGTACAGTCACAGGATTCAACAGCTCACCAATCAGTATCAATTGTACAGGCACACTATCTTGTTGATACTGTAGCTGTACTATTGAACTATTGAATCTTGTGACTGTACTTCTTGCACAGCTCCTAGAACTACTGAATACTGTGGCTATGCTATTGAACACTGATTGGTGAAATACTGGTTCCTCTGGCTGTACTGCTGACACCAATGGCAGACCCGCTGGAAACTGTGACTTGTACCAGTTATATTGACTGTGACCTACTGGTTCATGTGATTGTATTGCTGACCCTGATAATGAAACCATTACAGGTACAGTACAGGAAGTATAACTTTGCAGTTACTGTTGGGATTTGTGATTGTTTGTTTGTCCCATAGTTCATAGTTCCTTTGCAGCTGAAGTTCATTTAGGAGCTGAGGTCATAATGCCTTTATTGTGATGAAATGTTGCTATGGAAATAACTGTGATGTCACAAACAGGAAATTTGAACTCAGCTCCTCAATAAGCCTCATATGCAGATGCCTGTTTTCATGTAATTCCCTTTTAGGATGAAATGTCTGGAAATTCAATGTTTTGTTTTGTTTAGAATGCAGTACAGCTGAGTTCTGTTGATGCCAGCTGAGAATTTTATTTGCTGATGAACAGACCCCCACTTTAAATACTTAATAATGTCACTTATTGTTTGGTTTAATGTTCACTTGGTTACAGATGGACTCACTCACCCCTTTTAAAGCAGCCATATTTAAGTCTGCAAAAAAATCATCATAGTTTTTTTTTAACAAAAATATATTTCTGACATCCTTAGAGTCATCCTCTGTGTTTTTTAATCTTCTCAAGATATTTTTAAAACAGCTTTTATAATTAATTTTATAATTAATGACTCAAGTAATTAAATATGGCTGCCACTTGCCATTCTTACAATTTTTCCATTGAGATTATCTGTTAACTGTACACACTAGAGTCATACTTTTGGATGTATTGGGATGGTGGTACCGCATGTTACTGATGGCAAACAGCACATCACTGTACACCAATATTTATTTTTTTCTTAGCGTGCATGGAAAGGGAGCAGGAACTTTAACAAACTTCAGAATCTCTTATCTTAGTTCTGGAATTAAAGAAAGCAAAAATAAAATGGGGGATATTGACGTTTTTGCCAGAAAACAAAAACAAAACAACACTGCTGAAAAACGATACAGTGACTAACAAACACTGCCGTGTTAATTCATAGTAACCCAGCTGCTCCACTAGTCTGGTTTTTGGCTTAGTTCCAAGGTCTGAAAGGGGCTGGGCCATAGGAAACAATTATGAATATATTGCATTTAAATGCAGTGCCACGATCTTCCGAGTTGGATTATAGAGGTTATTTATGCCAAGGCTCCTGGCTATGTTGAACTTTCTCTCACTGAACTCAAGAAAAACCGGTGCACAATCACTGATCCCGTCACTAACTAATTATGGATCACTAATTTATTCTGCAGCTAGTGATGCAACTTTAAATGCAATGAAAGGACAGTAAAACGATACCTGTTTTATTACTGCAGTTAACCCATCATTATGAATTGTACTCGAAGTTGAATTCATTTTCTTTTGAATCTCACTGTTCTTATTTTATGTTAATCACTTTTTAGAGACTTTACATGTGGTCCAGTTAAATGTGCTTAAAAAATTGTTTCGATTCTATGCCTACCGGTCATCTTACATGATTGTCAGGGACAAACTGTGTTCTACTTCCTTTGTTTTTTAAGAATTACAGTTGAACGGTCTTTTGAGTACAGGTCTTTTAAAGAGCTTCCAACACAGTTAAGACAGCTTTGAAAAAAAAAAATATTTAGACAAAGTGTGACTCATATTTCATTTGTTCTATCATTCTCACCCTTGTTTGCTTATTACAAAGGATGTCTGCATGACAGCTGAATCTCTGCCCTTTTAGCTCTCGCTGGTTGTCCATACCTGACATCATGATTCTGTTTATGACATCACAGTCAGTTGCTGTGGAAATAGTTATGATGTCATAAACAGGGGGTTATGATGTCAGGTGTAGGCAAGCAGGCAGAGACGATAAAGTCTAGGGGAGAGTAATCTTGTTTTCATAAAGCTGGTCTTAGTAATAAAATGGGAAATGAGCTATAGTAAATATATGAAATATGAAGTGAGTCAAAATCTTACTTTTTTCAATGCTGTTCCAATGCTTTCAGGGGCTCTTTAAAGACTGGAATTCGTTACCTCCTTGCTTCGATCAAAGGAATTCATAGTCACTGTTTAAATTAAAACTGAAATCTAAATAAGCCTTGGCTTAGTTTATCTTTCCTGGCCAAAAAACTGTAAAAAGTAAATTAAAAAAGTCTCACAATAGTGTTCTTTCTACATGTCATTGTTATTCGGGATTTGTTATATTTTATTTACTTACTTCTGAGTTTGCATTTCTGCCAGTTTTTGCAAAAATCCGTGATGCAGAATTCACTGGGGATAAACATTTCAGCCAGCCCTAAATGTTTTATTAGTGTGTTCTGTGAGTATATCCCTTTCTGCCCAATGGTCCTTCTGCTTAAGAGTTCTAGTAAAGCTCATGTTGGCTATCCTGGATAGCTCTAATAAATAAATAATTTTTTCAATTGTGCCTTTTTATCAGTTCAAAGAAAGCAGTAATGCACACATGGCCTGACAACAGCCAGAGGCACTGATCCAGACATACATTTGTTTGAGCAGCTCTGTGAGCTAAACATATGTTGATCCCTCAGACATGACACATCAGGAACAGAACAGTTATGTTAGTTCTTTGACAGACCTGTGTTTGTGTTTCAGGACCCCCATCTGTTTAGTGCACTATGTTGCAGGAATAAATCTTTTTCTGGATCACTGCCTCCAGCTGTTGTAGGGAGTGCGTGTGCATTACTAATTTCTCTCAACTGGTATGCACTTTGTAAAGCGCACCACTCAGGTCCTTTGAAGCTGCCCTTTTTTGGACTCTAGCCTCTTGCACACTCCATAAAATCCATGTTTCTGACAATTTTATTTGGCTAGTTTATCTGATTCAGAAAATAACCTTTTTGATGTGCTGAGTTTGCGTTCGATTTACACCCTTCACTAATACTGAATGTAAATGACAGAAAGCAATAAGGAATCATATGTGTGCGTAAAGTATTTAAAACTGCTTCCTGTCATGTTCAGAATCATGTAGCTCGCCCAACTCTGATGTTTGCACAAGGGAAGGAAACTCAGCATCTGTTCTCAAGACAAGAGCATAAAGACGTAAGGAGAGGGAGAATAAGAAGCTGTGTAGAATACGTACCCATCATGCAGTGTGCATGGGAGGCTTCCCAGCATGCAACTCAAAGCCCAAACAAAACAGAACTCCGCAAATGGGCATGCGTGAAAATTAAACAAAATGGTTGTTTTTCTATTACCATCTAGTGTACCTGCAAACTGTTTGTCTGCAGTGCCTCGGGACCCAAACTTAGTCACCAGTTTTCCGTTGCACTGAAAGATGAAGACACAGCATGCCTTGTTGTCCACCACGATGACGTGTCCATTCCTGTCCACTGCCACTCCCTTCGGGCCCATCAGTCTCCCAGTTCCAATCTTATTCTGCAAATAACAGCAGGGATAATGGCAAAGGGTCACATGTCTTTCTACAGCTTGCAGCTCTGTGTCAGAGTGCGCAATGGTTGCAAACTTCAGGTGACTGAGCTATGGTTTGAGGATAACCATTCTTCTTACCTTGAACTTCCCATCCGATGAGAAGATGCTGACCCATCGGCTGTCATAGTCAGCCACAATGATGTCACCGTTTATATCCACTGTAACACCGGTGGGGCGCTGGAGCTGCCCAGGGGACCGGCCCCGTGCTCCAAATCGCAGCTTAAACTGTCCATCATTGGAGAACACCTGCAACAAAAAGCATAAAGAAAATAGTAAAAAATGGAAAGACGCAGAACAAAATAGAGTAAGAAGTATGAATGTGGCCCCAGCTGACCACAACTGTAGGGGCTATTCTGGACTCTTGCGAATGAGACAGCGTAGTCAAAACAGAGTGGTGAGCATGGTGCAGTGCTCCTGCAGTATGCTATAAAATGCATTCCAAGCCAGGTGAGTGGTCTGTAAATCAAGCATCATTGACTCAAGATGGCACTCACATCCCTCATCCAGCGGAATGGCAATGGTCACATTAATCAAATGTGCCTCATACTTTGAGCCAGCTCAATGATATGGCTACAGATTCTGGCACTCCAGTCACAGGAGACACAGCTCTTGGAGCAGAACTGATGCAATTGTTCTCTGGGGGGAGGCTACAGCACTCATACTGCAGCACCCTGAGAAGGTGCTCTATGAGTGGGACTGGGTTTGGTCTCAGAGTACACCCTTCCTTGGACTATGATGTGCTCTAAGAGCAGGAGAAGGGGCTGGGGGGACAGTGAGAGGGAAATGGGGAATATCATTTGCCCAGGCAGGTAGGGGACACAAAAAAAATATTTTTCTGGAAGGGGGAGAATGAGAAAAGAGCACTTCTTGCATGAGCCTACAAAGCAGCAACATTAGGGGCTTTTAGGTATATCATAAAAGGGATTTAAAGAGCCACTGACTAGTGTGGTGCAAAATTTACATTCACATGTTTAATTTGGATAAAATGACTACTTCCATGAAATTTAGTCAAAATGAAATTCACAGTGTTTTTCATCTAAGTTAGTTAAAAATTTGGTTAATTATTGCAACAACTACTCAACAAAAATTCAGCAAATTTGGCAATGTGCACTGACATTTTTAAAAGAGTACGTATACCAGGTCTACATCTTTAGCTTTATGTCAGGCTGCGTTATTAGCAACCAACTCTAGCATATGTTCACAAAAGCTTGCGAACAGATAAACTGCAACACTGCTCAACTGATGCCCCGTAGCTTCATAACAACTAAACCAAATGTGACAGATATTTGGTAAACTTGTTTTCTCTTCTACAAAGGGTAATCATGTTAGTGATCATGTTAATAATCGGGTCTCTCTGGAAAACAAAGTTATAAGCAACCAAATGTTTTTAAAACGCTTACAGAATTTCACAAGTAAGTAAACTGCAAGATTTTAAATGCAGAAACATAGAATCTATCAGCAGAAAAAGGCCTGTTGGCCCATAGTATCTGCTCACTGCTACCTATCTAATGTTGATTGAGAGAGTTGTAGTGGCTCTCCATCCCCTCCCCCGCTGATACAGTCTTTACCAAGCACTTGCATCAATCTGTCCTACATACTTCTGAATTCACCCACTCCTACTGATTTCACACTGACCACCGTTTGAAGCGAGGAGCCACAGATGTCCACACCCTTCTGGTGGAGCTCTGGCTCCTCGCTTCAGAATCTGCATCCTAAGGGGAAATGCCAGGAGAAAGTCATACATAAACAGACATGGAGCCAAGCTGGCAAGCCTGCTAACCATATAAGGATTCGAAACTCAGGCAGTGAGCTTGCCATAGCAGAGTCGGATGATGACCGCCAAACCTTGAGTTGGATTTTCAAAGAGTGGTGGAGGGCTTTTGTCAAGCCCTGCACCCCAACACTTTGAAACTGCCTCTATGCCAATGCTGTTTACCACAACTGCACATGATTTTCTAAAGTCAGATGCAGTTGCAACAGTTTTCCCGATTTACGGCCAATTGCACCAAATTTCTGGTGCAAGCACCATACATGTTGTCCCCGAGATTGACACAAACTAGACCACAATAAGATGGCTTAGTTTGCATCGGTTGCCAGTGTACCTCATGGGATGAAAAATACTGCTAGATTGCTGCAAGTCCTGTACACCATATCTGTAGTGCACCTGGGGCTTGTGCCAATCTTGGGACTTCAACAATCCAGCCCCTTGGGAAAGTGGAAGAAGTCCACAAAACATCGATTTCTGATGTTGTTAGTGATGGAATATTTAAAAATAAAAGCTCATTAAGAAATATAAAAACATAAATTGATGGCAGATAAGGACCACTAAGCCCATCCAATCTGCCCATTTTTCCTACCTGCTGCAAAAGCCGCAGATCCTACTTGATCTCCGACTTTACCTTCTCTATCCTATCACTAGGGTTCCCCTATGCCTGTGCCGTGCACTTTTTAATTCCCCCACTGTGTTTGCCCCCACCACCTCAAATGGGAGTCTATACCATGCATCCACCTCCCTTACCAAGAAGAAATACTTCCTCACGTTACCCCTTACTCTACCCCTTCCAACCTCATGTCATGCCCCCTTGTTCCTGAACATCTCCTTTTCTGAAAGATGCTACACTATGGTACCCTATTTATGCCCTTTAGATATTTGTAGGTTTCTAGCATATCTCCCCTGTCTCTCCTCTCCTCCAGGGTATACATATTGAGGTCTCCCAGTCTCTCCTCATAAGACTTTGGTACAGGCCCTGCACCGTCTTTGTTGCCCTTCTTTGAACTGCCTGCACCCTGTCTATTTCATTACAGAGATGCAGATTCCAGAACGGGACACAGTACTCCAAATGAGACCTTGACAATGATCTGTACAGTAGCATCACCACCTCTTTTCTTCTGTTAGTGATTCTGTACCTCTCCCTATTCACCCCAGTATCCCACTAGTTCTCCCCACAGCCTTGGCACATTGTTTGGCCACCATTAGGTCATCAGATAGGATTACCCCCAAATCCTTTCCCTGCTTGGTGACAGTCAGCATCTCCCTCCATCATGTAATCCTCCCCTGGGTTCTTGCACCCCTAATGCATGACTTTGCACTTTTTCACATTGAAGCTCAGCTGCCACACTCTAGACCATTCCTCCAGTTTACCTAGGTCCATCCTCATTTTTCCACCCCTTCTGGAGTGTCCACACTGTTGCAGATCTTAGTGTCATCTGCAAAGAGGCACACCTTCCCTTCCAGCCCCTTCGCAATGTCGCTTATGAAGACATTAAACAGGGCTGGCCTCAGAACTGATGCCTGTGTCACCCCACTAGTCACCCTTCTTTCCGCAGATCGAGCTCCATTTACCACCACCTTCTGTCTTCTATCACTCAGCCAGTTCCTAACCCAGTTTTCCACCTTGTGACCCACTCCCAGGCTGCCCAGTTTGTTCACAAGTCTTCTATGTGGAATGGTATTGAAGGCCTTACTGAAATCCAGGTAGGTCACATCTACCATTCGCCCCGACCCGCTTCCCTAGTCACCCAATCAGAAATCAATTAGATGTGCTTGCCATGACCTTTCTGCTGTGAATCCATGCTGTCTTGGATCATGTGCTCTGCTGGATTCAAGGTGTTCCACAATCCATTCATTAAGTAGTGATTCCATAATTTCCCCACTACTGAGGTGAGGCCGACAGGTCTATAGATTCCAGCCTCCTTCCTACTGCCACTTTTGTGAAGAGGGACTACATCTGCCCTCCTCCAGTCCTCTGGAACCACTGCTCTATGGAGTGATTCACTGAACAGGGCTGCCAGTGGTGCCGGCAGCACCACCCATAGTTCCCTTAATATTCTGTGATGTATTACATCTGGTCCCATCGCCTTGTCCACTTTCAGTTGGATGAGTTCTTTTAGGGCTCTCTCTTCCATAAATGGACCGGTGTCCACCTCCCTCCCATATCTGCTCATGCTGCCTAACTATGGTCCTTCACACCTTCTCCTCCTTCTCCTCCTTCTTCTTCTCCTCCACCTCCTCCTTCTTCTTCTTCTTCTTCAGTGAATACAGAACAAACATATTTGTTCAGTATTGATGCTTTTTCCAGGTGCCCTTCCACACACTCCCCTTCTTCCCCTGTAAGTCTTACAATCTGATGCCTGTTTTTTGTTCTTTCACTAATGTACCTATAACAAGTCTTGTCCCCCTTTTTACCTCCTGTGCTATTTCTTTTCCTCTGTTTGTGCCTTTGAGCTCCTGTCTCTCTCTCTCTCTCTCTCATGCCTTTTTGTTCTGGTGCTCTCTAAACTAGCCTTGACAAAGGCTGGTTATTCCAATCTGGTTCTCCCTACATTAGCTCTGAAAAGGGCTGGTTATTTTTGTTCTGTTCTCCTCTTAAGTATTCCCAAAGAGGGATGCTCATTTTTGTTCTGGATCCCTAAACTAGCCTCGAAATGAACTGGGCATTTTCATTCTCCCTAAATTATACCTGACAATGGCTTTTTATTTGTTACCTGCTTTCATAGAAACATAGACTTTGTCGGCAGATAAGGACCGCTTGGCACACCCAGTCTGCCCATTTCCCTACCTATCGGATAAGCTGCAGATCCTAGTTTTACCAACAGCTTACTTTCTCCTACCTCCCACTTTCTTCCTAAATTAGTACTAAAGGGTTCATTATTTTCTATATTCAAGCAGTGGAATTGTTTCACATTTCAGTATTTTTTCACTCAAAATGTTATTCAGATATGAATGTTATACAACCATACATAGGGAGTGTACCTGCACTCCATGTGATATAGTTTTATATAAAGTCTTTAAAAAGGGTTAATCCAGGGAGTCAACAGCTCCATGCTACAGAAGCCATCAATAGGGAGACTAGATGGGCAGACTATCTTTCTCTGCTGTCATTGTCTATGTTTTTTGTTCCCCCGATCCCCCCCCACAGGGGCTCAGCTCCTGCTCCTACCGCCTCCCCATGCTCAGGCTTACTCCCCTGGGTGGGGCCTCCGGGTGGGCACCCCATCCCCAAGGTCCTTGGTAGCTTGCCCTGGCTTACCTCCCAGGGTGTAGCCACAGCAGCGGGGCCCCACCACGTGGACAAGGTAGGCAGTGGAGGCAGTGGAGCAGAGTTTCATGCTTTGGGGACAGCATTTTGTATGCTATATTGGGGGTGGGGGATGTGCAATGATGACCATCGTCCATCCGGCCCCCCTGCCGATACAGCACCAGACATATATTCCCCACCCCACAGAGAAGGAGAGCAGTCCCTGAGATGCTCAATCTTTCTCCCCCGGCCGGCCCTTCGATGTCCCGAGTCCGTTCTCGAACCCTGGTCATTGGCGTCACAGGTGGATGCCCTGCCTCTGCGCCGATGGACCGGATCATTGTCTATGTTTCAGGGTCTGTGTTTAAAGGAAAAAGTCTCCCAGTCTAGTAGCTAGTCCTTAATAATGCCCAGACATAAGATCAGAGGAACCCAACCATCCACTCCAGTCCTGCAGGGTGAAGTCAAAGACACCTGAAATGGAATGTGAGAGCATGCAGCAACAGGAGCGGATCCTTTAAGACATGCCTGATTGATACTGGGGTAACCTTTCCCCTTGTGTGTGCCACCCCATTTCAGACTATCAACATTTCAATATTGAAGTTTATTTTCTGTTAACAATGTCATTACTCTGTGAGTATACTAGTTATGGAAGGAGAAGCACATTTTATATAGTAGTGTGCTCTGCTGGTGATTTTGTTGGAATTTGGACCTCACAAGTAATTCCTTAAATATTTTTTCCTCTTCGAGATATCATAATGACATTTTCAGAATATGATAATAGGCCCACTAGCTGTAATCAGGTATATTATAAGGATTTACATATAAGAGTCAAATTCCAGGTAAAGGGTTAATAACACTGGAGCTGGCAGTACATCCCAGAGGTTAAGATAATGAGTTGTGAATGAGCTTGGTACATCCAGCAGACCTAGGTTTGATTTCTACAACCTCCGCGTGCTTGCTGTGTGACTCTGAGCAAGTCACGTAACCTCTCCAGTGCTCCCAGGTCGCTCATGTAAACAGGCACTTGTGCCTTGTGGGCCTTACCCGGTTACCAAAAGAATTAAAAAAAACACAGAATAGGCCAGTGCAATCAGAGCTCAGCGACAGTTAAAATTAGCTGCTTCTTCCATCATTATTATACTTGTACAGCAATGGCATTATTAACAGAAAGTAAACTTCAGTATTGAAATGCAGATAGTCTAAAATAGGGTGGCACACACAAGAGGAAAATCTCCCCCAGTATCAATCAGGCATGGCAGGACTGAACCTACAATGGATGGTTGGGTTCCTCTTACCTTACGCCTCTGGACATTATTGTGGACTGAGAGACTTTTTACCATGGACCTTGAAGGCATCTTTAGTTTAGAGCCACATCAACTCACTGGGTTAACCCTTTTTTAATGAATGTGCATGACATTATGTCTCACTGAATGCAGTTTCACTCATTATGTATGGTTGTATGGCATTTTCGGCATCTGATATTAGGTCAAAAATGCTCATTATGCACAAACAACAGAGTTGCCTACATGCTGCACATCCAAGGTGTGTAGGCAACACTATGTGTGAATGCCATGCAGCAGGGTCCCGTGGACCCCCAGCAGCATTCACTAAGGGTGTGCATGGCACTTGCACGCCCGCTTCCCTGACCGGTCAGTGAATACCACGCTGGAGGCATGTCAGGGGAGTGGCGGCACTATGTGGTATTCACAAAGCTGCATAGTGCCAGGTGCATGGGATGCCAGCTATGCCTGCCAGAACCTGGAATAACCCGGTACACGTGCCTGAACTCCTCATCCACCAGGCTTCGTGGTACTGGGCTGTGGCCCTCTGTGCCACTCCAGACCACTAGACTACAGGGGAGGGCTAGGGCAGCGGCTAGGGTGAGTTCCCAGTGTGGTACGGTCTGCTGTTCCTGCAGTACGTGGTATTCCCCATGACTGTACACCTGCTGCATGGGTGCAGGGGATCCACTGTGGGATCCAGTATGGGCATCCAATTGGATACCCACCTGGGTCCACAAATCCGCCCCCAACCACCCGCGTGACCCTGCGTGCCGAGCAGGCGTGGTCATGGACAAGTGCGCTGTGGGTGCATGTGGTTGTGCATGCCGTGCACAATGCGCCTGTCTAGGACAGTGAAGGTAACCAGGTGGGGTACGTGCCTCAGGTGAGTATAACCTGCCCACCAGTACATATGGTCCATTGTTGGTTTACTCCTGAAGGAAAGTGAGCTGTACAATCTTGTATATGTACCAAATAAAGCTATTTCGAATTATGATATTTTTTTGATGTCTGGTCCATATGTTATGCATTGTATGTTGAGAAAATATGATTACTGCAACTTAGATTATGTTTTTATGTTGATTGCATGCAGCACAAGAAACATATTGGGACAGCTTGCTGAGAAGCAGGCTGTGGAGGCACGGCACTGTTGTGGCCAATGCCCCCACAGCCTGCAAAGGCTTGTCCCACTTTCCCCAATGCTGTTGCAAGCTGCTGGTGACAGCAGTTTGGAACGTTGCCACCAAGTTGTGAGAATTTCGCCGCTGCAATCAGGAGCCACCTCGTCTTTGCAGTGTGAGCCATCCGCTGCAATAAGGGAGTGACCCGTCATTGCAGGGCGGGATATAGAAGCCTTGATATTGTTTGTGAACATGGCGGTGGCTTGCCGCCCTGTTCATAAACAATATCACCCCCCCCACCATGTTTATTTGCGATGGGGGCCCCAACCCCTGTCGGCTTCGGAGTCCTGTGGTTCTGTTGCTAATGGGTAGCCCACTCCCCATCGGCATTCTGTAAACCCCCGCTTTATTCCTGCCGACGGGTGCCCAATCCCCGTCGGCATATACTCCCCCTTTGTATGCCGACAGGGGTGCCCAATGCATTTGCTACTACTACCCCCAAATAAAAGCCTCTGGTGGCATGCTGGGAGCCCACCCCAACGTGCCATATGCTCCTGTAACAGTAAAAGCGGTCCTGCAACATCTTTTTTATTTTTTCTCAGCAAAAGGAAGCGGTCCTAAGTAGTCTCCCAGCCCCCACCACAACACGCACCCACCCACTCGCGCCCCTGCCTCCCCACACCCCCACCCCATACTTACCTCTGGAGCTCGGGCGATCTTCGCTGGACCAGGAACACATTTGCACTCTTCGAAGCCGACTGTGAACTGAGGAAATGCCGGTAAGCTGTATAATGTAATAAATAGGGTTCTTTCAACTTTAGTGCATATCTTGGGCATTTTGGAGAATTTTGTTTCACCAAATTTTCAACATGGGGTTTTTGGGACTCATCTTCATGAATTCTTGAACTGTCATGGCGTTAATCGGCCCCAAAAGGTGGTTTCGTGGTCATTGCGTGGAATCACCCTTTGGGGCTGATAAATGAAATGACAGTGTGAGTGTTCATGAGGTGGGCTCTCAAAAAGCCTATGTTGCAAATTTGGTGGAAAAAATCCAAAAAATGACTGTTTTATGAAAGTGCGTTGAGCAGCTGCTATGCACGCTCGTAACTTCATGAATTTGCAACATTTTCACGCCAGATTTTCAACACTGGCATTTTATCACACCTCCTTGTGAACAGTATAGCAGTCATTGTTCACATCCTGGTGCTAATGTGTTTTTGCACTTCCAGCGCAGAATAGCGCTGTCGCTGTGGGAAATCAGTGTTTGGGACAGATTAAGAAAAGACAGTGACACTGTTCAAGAGTAGAGATCCTGAAATGGGCTATGTTGAAAATTTGGTAACGATACTTCATAAAATTACTGTTATGAGCGTACGTTGTACAGTTTGCACTCACGCTTGTAATTTCGCAAATTTATAATATTTTCACTCCAGATTTCCAGCATTGCCATTTTCCCACACCTACTTGTGAACAGTACAGCTGTCATTTTTCCCATCCTGGCTGAAATGTGTTTTCACACTTCCAGCGCAGAATAGAGCGGTCGCTGTGGGAAATCACTGTCCGGGACAGATTAAGAAAATGACAGTGGCACTGTTCATGGGCAGAGGTCCCAAAATGTCTATGTTGAAAATTTGGTGACAAAACTCCACAACATGACTCTGTTACAAGCGTGCATTGAACTGTTTCCACACACCCTTGTAACCTCGCAATTTTGTAATATTTTCACACCACATTTTCAACAGTGGCATTTTTCCACACCTTCTTATGAACAGTACAGCTGCCATTTTTCACATCCTGGCTAAAATATGTTTTTGCACTCCTGCTGCAGAATAGCATGGTCGCTGTAGGAAATCACTGTTTGGGACACGTTAAGATCGAACGAGTGAGAGGGGTGAGTGACCGAGCTCAACTGAGCTCTGTCAGGACTGCTGTGGATTTGTTTATGGGCAGAGAAAGGGCCCAACGCAAGAACCCAGTACAAAAGGGCAGCCTGCAGCACTGGGAGAAACAGAACGAGAGAGCGAGTAATGGAGGGGGAGTGCGCAAACTCACCGGAGCGCTGTCAGGACTGCAGTGGATTTCTTTGTGGGGAGAAAAAGGCATCAGTACAAAAGGCCAGCCTGCAGCGGTGGGAGAAACAGTATGAGTGAGTGAGACAGGGGGACTGAGTGAGCTCAACGGAGCTCTATCAAGACTGCTGTGGATTTCTTTGTGGGCAGAAAAAGGCACCAATGCAGGCAGGAGTCCCGTACAAAAGGGCCGTTTGCAGCACCAGGACAAACAGAATGAGCGCATGAGAAAGGGAGACTGAGTGGCCTCAATGGAGCTCTGTCAGGACAGCTGCAGATTTGTTTGTGGACAGACAAAGGTGCCAACACAGCCAGGAGCCCCGTACACAAGCGCAGCCTGCAGCGCCAAGAGAAACAGAATGCGTGAGTGACAGAGCGGTAGTGAGCGAGCTCAATGGAGCTCTATTGTGACTGCTTCAGATTTCTTTGTGGGCAGAAAATGTGGTAATGCAGGCAGGAGCCCAGTACAACAGGCCAGCTTGCAGTGTGGGCCGAAACAGAATGAGTGAGTGAGTGAGCTCAATGGAGATGTTTTGGAACTGCTTCAGATTTCTTTCTGGTCAGAATAAGCCGCCAATGCAGGCAGGAGCCCAGTACAAAAGGGCAGCCTGCAGTGGCAGGAGACACAGACCAAGCGAGTGAGGGAGGGGGAGTGAGTGAGCTCAATGGAACTCTGTTGGGACTGCTGCAGATTTGTTTGTGGGCAGAAAAAGACAGCAATGCACACACGGGCCCAGTACAAAAGGGCAGCCTGCAGTGGCGGGGAAACCAGAATGAGTGAGTGAGAGAGGGGGACTGAGCGAGCTCAACAGAGCTCTATTGTAACTGCGGCAAATTTCTTTGTGGGCAGAAGAAGGCGGCAATGCAGGCAGGAGCCCAATAGAAAAGGGAAGCCTGCAGCGCCGGCAGAAACGGAATGAGTGAGTGAGAGAAGGGGAGTAAGCGAGCTCAACGGAGCTGTGTCAGGACTGCTGCAGATTTCTTTGTGGGCAGAAAAAGGCACCAACAGAGGAAGGAGCCCAGTACAAGAGGGCAGCCTGCAGCGCCGGGAGAAACACAATGAGCAACAGACAGGGAGTGAGCGAGCTCAATGGAGCTCTATCATGACTGCTGTGGATTTTTTTGTTGGCAGAAAAAGGTGCCAACACAGGCAGGAGCCCAGTACAAAAGGCCAGCCTGCAGCACCGGCAGAAACGGAACGAGTGAGTGAGAGAGAGGGAATCAGCAGGCTCCACAGACCTGTGTTGGGACTGCTGCAGATTTCTTTGTGGGCAGAAAAAGCCACCAGCAGAGGCAGGAGTCCAGTACAAAAGGGCAGCCTGCAGCACCAGGAGAAACAGAATGAGCGAGTGAGAGAAGGGGGTGTCAGGACAGCTGCGGATTTCTTAGTGGCCAGAACAAGGCGCCAATGCAGGCAGGAGCCCAGTACAAAACAGCAGCCTGCAGCACCGGGAGAAACAGACTGCACGTGTGACACAGGGCCAGTGAGCGAGCGCAACAGACCAACGCAATCAACATTCGGCATTGACAAATGCTTGTTTAATAGTCTGGTAACTAATGTAATGTTATTTCTATTTTTTACATCTCAGTGCACCAATTGCACAAAATTCAGCAGTTTACGGTCAATTGTCACCATGGCCAATATAGGTTTTCATACAGTTAACTAGCAGACTGAAGGATTCCAGAAAATACTGTGAGGTCAACCTGGTCAAGTTCCAAAAGTCACACCTGTGGACAAATGGGCCTGGAGGTCTTCAAATGTTTTAGGAGGGAGAACATGACAACATTTATCTGTTCCACACAAAAGATTAACAAACAAGTTATCCATTCTAGGAGTGGGTCCCAGGGTGGTAGCCTGGGTAAAAAACTGGTGGAACAACAGGACACAGAGGATAATAGTAAACAGAGTCCACTCTGAAGATAGGGGGGGGTTACTAGCGGGGTACTGCATGGTTCAGTACTGGGGCCAGTCCTCTTTAATGCCTTCATAAGTGACATTGCAGAGGGACTGGAAGGAAATGTATGTCTCTTTGCAGACAACACAAAGATCTGCAACAGGGTTGATACACAAGGGGGGGGTGGAAAGGATGAGAAGGGACTTGGCAAGGTTGGAGGAATGGTCAAATGTACGGCAGTTTAGATTCATTGCAAAGAAGTGCAAAGTAATGCACCTGGGAAACAAAAACCCAGGGGAAGAGTACACAATTGGGGGGTGAGATACTGACAACAACAAAAATGGAAAGGGACCTGGGGATAGTCATATTAGACAACCTAAAGGTAGTCAGGCAATGTGAGAAGGCAGTAGGGATGGCTGGGGAATACTGGGATGCGTAGGGAGAGGCATCACCAGTAGAAAACAGTAAGTTGTTTTCTCTCTGTACAGACAGTTGGTGAGACCCCATCTGCAGTACTATGTGGCGTTCTGGAGACCCCATCTCCGCAAGGACATAGAGAGGATGGAGGCAGTCCAGAGGAGGGCAACTAAAATGGTGCAGGGTCTGCAACAGAAACCATTCAAAGAGAGACTAAAGAAGCTTAATATGTATACCCTTGAGGAAAGGAGGGAGACGGGGGACATGACAGACACTTTCAAGTACCTCAAGGGAATCAACAAAGTCCAAGAGGGTAGCATCTTTCAGAAAAAGAGACGTGCAAGAACAAGGGGGCACAGTTTGAAGATGGGGGGGGAGAGCGGCTCAGGGGCAATGTGAGGAAGTATTTTTTCACAGAGAGGGTGGTGGATGCATGGAACAGCCTTCCTGAGGAGCTGGTGGAGTAAAAAACAGTGGGAGAATTCAAGAATGCATGGAATGGACATAAGGCAATTATAGTGGGGAGAACAGGAGGAAGTAGGCTGTTGGTTAACTAGGATCTGCAGCTTATCCAATAGGTATTGAAATGGGCAGACTAGGTGGGCCAAGCGGTCCTTATCTGCCATCAGTGTCGATGTTTCTATGTTTTTATGTTCCGGAAAAGACACTCCAAATTCTGAAAGGTACATTTGACACTGGTAAAATGTATGTGTTTTTAGAGGAGTTCTTTTTCATTCTCTTCAAACCTAAGTGGTTTTTGTGTGCGTGGCAGCTGTGAGGATTTTGTCCTTAAAAAGTCTATATGCAGAGAGAAACTAGAAGAGAGTGAGTGTGTCATATACACACCAGCCTGTGGGTTTGAATCTGGGAAGAAGATACCGCAACAACAATTTGGAGTGCTCTGGAAGCAAAAGAGGTTATTTTCCATGTGTTCATCTGTAAGTTTCAACCTAGCTATCAGGCAGCATTGTATGGTTTAAATCAATTTATTTCCCCTTGTTTTTTCCTGTAAGCACTTTATTCTGTTTTGGCCAATGTGCTAATATATTGTGTAACTAAAGTAGTTACTATTTACTCACAATATACCGACTGGGTGTGCATGTTACATGAAAAGGGTATAGTCTGTGAATGTCTTGGGTAAGCACCATTCTGAAGAGGTAAGCAAAATTTGGTGCAAGCAAATCTCAAAACATATCCCTTTCTGATACAGGGAAGGGCGTGGTGTGAAGTTTCATAACGACAGAACCCACACTTCACCTGGGGTTCCAGCAATCGGCCTTTGCTTGATCCAGGGGACTGGTGACTGGGTTCAGAGAGTTCAGATGTCTGGAGTGCACCGCCTCTCTGCAACCCAGCTGGGTCACGGATGGGTTTGTCAGTCATGAATTATAATGCATTGCTTTTCATTATGTGGAGACTACTGTAAGTACAATAAAAGCATTGAATACCATAATTCTTTCAAGAAAATGCCTTTTTCATGAATAACAGGTTTTATGATCATACATCGTATAAGTTGCATTGTGAAAGGTGTTTGGAACCATAAACTTGGTGTAAAACTTCAGAACTGGTGGAGCACCTAAACTGAACCACATTTTTACCAGTTTTGTGATTTTTTCCTTTACGCCGTTGACTTATTAGTAACAGATAACATCTGTATGAGATGAAAGCTTACTCTCTCAAACCAGAATTGTCTGACATGAATGAGAACACATTTGTAAAAACAGTCCTGTGGCTTTCAGCGAAGTGCAAATTTAACTACGATGAATGCAGCCAATACATTTAGAAGAAATATTTTAGTGATTGACATGAGTGGGATATCTGAAAATGCTTTCACAGCATGCATTCAAAGTAATGTTCCTATGCTGGAGACAGACAACTGAGAAAAAAACAATTTCAAAACTCTCTGACATCTGTTAGTGCAGATTTAGACACAGTGAATATGGCCAAAACACTGTATCACACTGAATAAGGGAAAAACATTTAGAAAACAGTATTTGTAGTTTATGTCTTAAGTGTCTTTACTCCAAAGTTGAAAATCACAGTTTGCCTGGTTGTCCATAATCCTTTACTGTGTGATAGAATTTAAAGCATCTTCCAACATGAAGTGGAACATAGCAGTCAGGGCAGTAGTACCAAGTTTCAGAATCCCCTCCATGTGTTCCTCTCATACAGTTTCAGCCACTGACTGTCAGGGGGCATGAAGCCTCAGCAGAGTAAACCCTACTAAGTCTGGGTGGGTTCCTTTTTTGGCATAGAAGGGATTAGTGCAAAGTGCCTTGCAGCAAGCCATAGTTCTGTGCCTGCACTTCATGCATATTTTGAGTTTGTGGCAGCATTGCAAAGGTAAGTTTCCACAAGGTCTTCCAGGAGCTGAGCAGCATAGTGGTAGTGGGAGCCTTTACCACAAAATAATTGAACAAAGCAATATTGATCAGGTGGAAGGACAATTTTTTATTCCATTTTCTGTTTTTCTAGATGTACTACAGTAGTTTTCAGTATTTGATCACTGACATCGACCCCTCCAGCCTTACTGTTCTGTATTATAGCATCAGGTTTGATCTTGGGAATCCCTTTATGTTTGTTACCACATGTTATCACATATAGAATAGTAGTGGAAATTGCTGTCCTCACAAAAAAATCCTAAGAACAATGGTGGCAGCACTTAGCGAGAGGTCTAGCGAGCAGTTCAAAATTATGTTTGTACACGAACTGCCACGGTTGACTCCGCGATTTAAAACGTTCAGTCTGTCAGTTTTTTTTAAAACAGCTGCTGTCTGAGTTTGGGGTCAGAAACAGAGAAAACGGCAGCGTTACTGTTCCTTGCTCACTTTCACTTTGTTCTGTTACTGTTTCTTGCTCACTTTCACTTGTTCTGTTACTGTTTCTTGCTCACTTTTTCTTGTTCTGTCACTGTTTCTTGCTCACTTTCACTTGTTCTGTTACTGTTTCACACAATGCAATACAAAATTAAGGGACCCATATACTATATAAAATAGTGGATGGGAGACCATCCACAACAAGGCTGTGTTTCCATCGAGGGTGTTGATGACATCATAGAAACCTCGAGAGTGAAGCTCGAGAGGTCTCCATGGTGTCATCAACTCCTGAATGAACACAACCTTGAGTTGTGGATGGTCTCCATCCACTATTTTATATAATATAGGGTCCTAATCCCACTTAATATACATTTCACAAGGTTTCATACCTCGTATGTTTTGCGGTCACACTTGGTCCCGATTCTTACTACAGACTATCGCACTTCTCACCGGACCCCGAAGAGCCTGGTCCTCACTGCTGTCTTCTCTGTTTCTGACCCCAAACTTAGACAGCAGCTGTTTTAAAAAAAACTGACAGACTGAATGTTTTGAATCTTGGAGTCAACTGTGGCAGTTCGTGTACAAACATAATTTTGAACTGCTCGCTAGACCACTCGCTAAGTGCTGCCGCCATTGTTCTTAGGATTTTTTTGTGAGGACAGCATTTTCCACCAATCAGGTGGCAGCTCAAGGAAAAAAGTTATTGTACTATTGATGTGACATCAGAATGATAGTACAACTTTTTTGACCTTTGAACTGTCCTACAACAAGCTTTGGAAAACCACTGTTTTCCATACACAATAAGCCCTAACCATATACTATATCACAGTTATGCACAGTAGTTAGCATGTATACAGTACGGGTTTTCTTGGGCCGGGCTCACCATATGATTGCTCTTATTTTGGACAGTCCTCCCTGACCAGTGAAATACTCTCTCCAGCAGCAAGCTGGGCATCATGAAACTGCCGTGGTAGTCCTGTGTTCTACTGACTGTGACACAAAATTTAGTTTTCAGTTTCTGAAACTGTAGCACACATTTAGGGCTAGAGTAAACATAGTCTGTAAAAAGAATGTACCCCTTTCCTGCTGGTGGATCTAACAATTGAATGATAATGTCTTGAGTTGTCTGCCATGTCTCGGGTGTCGAGGCATTGCTCACCACCTCTACTGTTACTTCAAGATCATCTTCCTTGTCTGGAATAGCACTGCACTCCACATTGTCCTTTCTTGGGCCTGTCATGGTCTGGTTCAGTGTTACACTCAGTACAGTGTTGTTACCTGCATAAACCACATAATTCCACACATTGCCTCCCTTCGCACCATTATACGATGAGCTTTCACATCATAGGTTCTGACGCCAAATCTGGAACATTTCAAGGGCATGTATTATTTGAATCCAAGACGTTCTTTGAATAGTAACAAAAATTCATCCATGCTCATGTAATTGGATGGGGTATGTGCTGTCATAAACTTGTTTTGCAGTATATCTAAGACACTTCTTATTTTTGAAGAGTTTGTCAGGGGATGCCACAGCAGTCTTCTGATCGACAAAATGTAGGAATTTTAAAACATCCTTGAACCTGTCCCTGCTCATAAGGGACTGCACTTTACATGTGGAAAGGGAAGGGTTTGTATACCAGTAATCTACAAATTGTGTTTTTTTTTTTTTTTACTAATCCAGTCAATAGGAAAATACAATGAAAACATATAGTTCAGAGGAACACACTAGCTTCTATGCAGAACTGTAAGGCTACACCTGTGGTTCAATGGGCGGAGCAACAAACCACGCCCCCAATCAGGACTTATAAGGCCACTCCTTCCTGGTCACTCCAGGATCGTTTTTTCATTGTGGACGGATCCGCTGCTCTCTGCCCTTCCCTCTCTGTTTTCTCTGTGTCATTACTACCATCCTGTGTTCCGGCAGCTGCCTCCTGCCACTGATTCACGTCTCCCTGTCCTCCCTCACTCCTCTGTTTGTGTCGCCTCTTCGTGACCTTCCAGCCCTGCTTTGTTCCTCTCATAGTAGCTAGCCTGTGGCTCTCTCTCTCCTCCCTTCCCTCTTCTCAATCCCGCCCATTCTGTTCTCACTCACTCGGTAGCCTGTTCCCCTTGTTTCCCCTCTCCATGCATCACTGGTATTCTGCTCCTTCCCCTTCTGGTTCATTTTTCTTGGAGCCCATTCGACCACACCTCTCTGTTCCTCAGTCTGAGATCTCTAGTGCTACTGACCCTTGCCGCTCTCTGCATCTTACATGGCCGTGGTTCCATTCCTAGAGGCCCTCCCACTGTGCCGTCCTCCATCAGGTGCCCGCCCTCTGCCTCCCGGTCCTGTCCTTTTACACAACTCCACGGACTTGAAATGCTGATTCGTGTCTGCCCTATGATTTGTTCCAGCTCTGATTTGGATGAATGTGGCATTTCTCCAAACTTCTGTATTCTGGTTTGGCACCACCTTATGCTACCAATCACTGCAGATGGTTTGAACCCCACTGCCGCTTCACTGTTGCTACCTCTCTGGACCCCAGTGACCCAATCACACAGCAGTCCAGTCACCGCTGGTGAATGTGGCTCCTTCCCTGCACAACACTCAGGTACTTTTACCTCGCACTTCTTATTCCATCTCGCCTGCTGTATCTGCCATTCCTCATCTTCCTGCTCATGTCAGTTACTTCTCTGGGTCGCATTTAAGATTTATTCTCCATCACAGTTTGGGACAGATCAGGGACTTGTGCTACTTCCCAACTTTCTCAGGTGCCCTGCCTACTCTCACTCGGATTGATATGGCTTCCTACCAAGCTAGGTTGTCCCTCAGGTTGTATCCTACTCAGTGACACTCACTCATTGGAATTCTCCCGATTCCTGTAAATATCCCTGTTCTCTGCTGGCTCGCCCCCTCCTGCTGCTCGGTAACAGCCTTCAAAGCCATACCTCCATCATATTATGCCTCTTCATTCTCAAACCTTCTCTCTCCCCCTGCTTCCCCTGGCTCTCTGTTGTTATACTTTCTTCTGGGCTCTCCATGGTCTGTCCACCACCCCTCTTGCCACAGTACTCTGGTTGTCTGTCCCTTCAGCTCTTCAGGCAACTCCTACCTGCCATTATATCCTGTTTTACCTTCTCTGGCTGTTTGGTGTCTTGGTGCTTGTTGTGGCTTCCCTGTTTTTCCCACAGTGGGGGACTCCATTGTCACGGTGGGCATCATGACTCTGCACAGTGGGAGCAGCTTTCTCATTTCCTTCTGCTTGCTCAGCACTGGACCTCCTACCTACCGTCATATCTAGCTTACTCGTACACCGTGGTGTGCCTCACCATTTATACCTCTATCATTCTTTCATTATCCTCTGATCCTTATCAGTTCCTTCTCACCATCCTACCTCCATTATTGCTCCTGGTACTTCGTACCTCCCCTGTCGGCTGCGGGCTTCACCCGGCCATTCTCATCTCTCCCCTTTGTACAATCCAATCCACTTCTAATTTGGTTTCTTAATGGACCTGGTTGGCATACTCTCCTGTGGTATTAATTACAATCTGCCTCCTTTGGACCCCTGTCAGAGTCTCCTTCTTTCAGTCCCACCTCATGTAGGTCTACCTGTCCACATCAAGTATCTGAGCATACCCCTTATATGGGTCTCATGCTACCTTGACTTGACCTGCTCTCCACTCGGAGATGTGCCTTTTGTGTCCTTTGCTCCATGGCTCGGGGCTAACCTGTAGCTGCTGGTCTCGCTCTGCACCCACGAAGTCCATATCTAGAGCATGCAAAGCTCAGAATGGAGTAATTCTCCCTGACCCTTAGTGAGAATGTCTTCACTCCAGGTGGACCTTCAGTCATCCTCCAGTCCAATCATACCTCTGGATGTAGAACTAATGACTTCAAGCTGTGAGGGGTGGGGCTCTCATCAACAGGGTCCCTTTAGCTGCCCAAGCAGGTTCAGAGGCATCTTTTACACTGTTCTCCCTGAGACCACCTCTGGCTCACCTGGTCTGTTTCATAGGCTCATGTAGGCCAGCTGAGTGCCTCAGCAGTCATTTCTCTCCTCCTTTGCTTTTGGGCTCCTAGTTGCAGAGACATCACTGGCAACCCTCAAAAGCATTTCTGTTAGATGGGCAGAGAGAGAGTTTCCTCCAAATTGGAACCTTTTCCTCCTCCCTCGATCTTGACTCTAAATTGCAGTAGCTGAGCCATCACTGACCAAAATGTCATTCAGCCTGGTGGGAAGGTGATCTAGGCCTTGGATCCCCAGAGGTTTCCTTCTCAAAGGGGTTGTTTCCTCTCCTCTCCTCTGTGCCGATGCTCATAATATTTAGATAGGGTTAGTACTTGCATAGGTTCCATGGTTAGGTTCTGCTGTTGGATGGAGTCAGATGGTGGCCCTGGCTGTTCCCTCTCTCCTTAGAAAGTCCTGCCCTCCTGCCTCATGTCAGCTTCCAATCCAGTAATTATTCCTCCATTGTCTCCCGTTCCTCTCCAGTCCTAACCATCTACACTTATCGACCTCTGTTCCCGTCCTTGATACTGTTCTGACTCCCTCACCTCCTTCACTATGCACAACACCCTTTTGGGTACTCTTTTTGGGCTCCTTCCTGAGCTACTTTTAGCCAAGGGAATCATTCCCATAGCACCTATGGGGTGGAACCCTCCTCTAGGGTTCCTTGCCATCGTACCCCTACAGGGTGGTATATCCCACAGATAGAGAGGTGAACAGCCACAATGTATCTAAGTCACACAAGCATGACATCATACCAAGTTGCATAAGCACACTGAATTGTAAGGCTACGCCAGTGGTTCAATGGGCTGAGCAACAAGCCACGCCCCCAATAAGGCCTTAAAAGGCTGCTCCTCCTGGTCAACCCAGGATCATTGTTTCATTGTCCCCACCATCCTCCCATCTCCCTCCAGTGGCTCATCTCTCTCTTCCATGGGCTCCTTCCTAAGCTACCTTTAGCCAAGGGAATCATTCCCATGGCACCTATGGGGTGGAGCCCTCCTCCAGGGTTCCTTGCCATTGTACTCCTACAGGGTGGTACAGCCCACAGATAGAGAGAGGTGAACAGCCACACTGAATTTAAGTCACACAAGCATAACATCATACCAAGTTACATAAGCACATTTTGTGAAAATTCAGTTTGAGTAGTGCTAGACAAAAATTGTCTGACAGATTGGTTGGTTTGCACACAAATAATTTTCAGAATGTTCTCACTACCATTGGTTCTGTCTTCAAAAAAATTTTTGAAACCTTCAAGGGGTGTAGGGTTGTCAGACAAGAGACATTAATCCCAGGAGTTCCTCTAAACTCAAATGGTTCTACCTGCTGCTCAGTTTCATGCCACATAATTTCACACTTCTCTGGTTTGCATCAGTACTATCCCTAGAGGGATAATGAGGGATTCATCCACTTGCTTTGCCTTTTAATGTTCTGCCTCTCTTCCCTCAACTTGGTATCTGCCTATGCTTTTGGCATCATTTGCCTTGACCCCTCCTGTGCACCAAGACTGATTCCTTGTCACTTGAGGAGTTCTGTACCTACCCATTCACCTGATGAACTTTATCCCTTTTCACTTTCTGTGCTTTCTTCACTTCCACATGGTCTGTCAAAATGTGTTCCTGTTACTGTTTCTTGCTCAAGATCACTTGGTCTGTTACTGTTTTGTACTCACTTGTACTTGTTCTGTTACTGTTTCATGCTCACTTTTACTTGTTCTGTTACTGTTTCTTGCTCGCTTTGACTTGTTCTGTTACTGTTTCTTGCTCACTTTCACTTGTTCTGTTACTGTTTCTTGCACACTTTCACTTGTTCTGTTACTGTTTCTTGCTCACTTTCACTTGTTCTGTTACTGTTTCTTGCTCACTTTTACTTGTTCTGTCACTGTTTCTTGCTCACTTTCACTTGTTCTGTTACTGTTTCTTACTCACTTTTACTTGTTCTGTCACTATTCCTTGCTCACTTTCACTTGTTCTGTTACTGTTTCTTGCTCACTTTCCCTTGTTCTGTTATGGTTTCTTGCTCACTTTCACTTGTTCTGTTACTGTTTCCAGCTCACTTGCACTTGTTCGGTTACTGTTTCTTGCTCACTTTCACTGGGCCTGATCAGATCTATTTCAGTGAATGTGGATGGACCACCTTACTTATTTTTGCTCTGTTTTCACAGTGGAGGTGGAAGGAAAGGGAACCGAGTTAAAGAGGAAGGGAGGAGAAGAATGTGGGATGGATCAAAGCCCATTAAGTGAGGACAGAGTATAGAAAGACATTGGAAAATTAAATACAGATAAGGCAATGGGGCCTGATGGTTTGCATCCAAGAGTTCTTCGAGAGTTGAGGGATAAGATGGCATCACATCTGACAAAGCTATTTAATTTATCCCTTGGATACGGGGGGGAGGCTACTGAGTGACTGGAGGATGGCGAATATAGTGTCAATTTATAAGGGGGGGGTTGCAGGGAGGAGGTGGGGAATTACTGCCCTGTCAGCCTCACATCAGTGGTAGGTAAGGTGATGGAGGTGTTAATAAAGGAAAAAGTGGTAAAATACTTAATGGACAATAAACTATCAGATGAAAAACAACATGGTCACTAGTGGGAGATCTTGCCAGACAAATCTGATCGAATTTTTTGATGGGGTAACAAAGGTTATTGATGGGGGGGGCAGTTGATGTGGCCTATCTGGACTTCAGTAAGGCCTCTGACTCTGCTCCTCACCGTAGGCTAGTAAATAAGACAGACAGCCTGGTGGAGGGACAGAAAATAACTAGATGGGTGGAAAACTGGCTGAAGGATAGAAGTCAGAGGATATGTATTCTAGGATTATGAGGGTGACGAGTGGCGTTCCTCGGGGGTCAGCACTGGGACCAATCCTTTTTAACATATATATCAGTGGGACTTGAAGGGGAAGTGTGTCTTTTTGTGGATGATGCAAAGTTACTGTATATAATAGGGTTGACATAACAGAAGGGGATGATGCCATGAGGAGAGATCTGAGCAACACTAGAAAAGTGGTTGGACATTTGGCAGCTGAAGGTCAATGCTAAGAAGTGTGCTGTAATGCATACAGGGTGTAAAAATTCACTGGATGAGTACTCACCAGGGAGAGAACTGATAAAGCAAACAGAACAGGAAAGGGATCTGGGGATTATAATCTCAAATAAATTTAAGGTAGGAGACCAATGTAGTAAGGCAGTAGTTAAAGCTAACAGAATGATGGTGTGCATAGGACAGGATATAACAAGTAGGAAGAGGGAGGTGTTGATGCCTTTATAGAAGACCATGGTCAGACCGCACCTGGAGTACAGGGTACAGTTCTGGAGGCCTCATTTAAGAAAAGATATAGATGGGTTGGAGAGGGTTAAAAGAAGGGCAACAAAGATGGTGCTAGGTATGCAAGTGAAGCCATACAAGACTAGGTGGAGAGAATTAAATCTATACCCACTGGAGATTAGAAGTGATAGAGTTGACATGATAGAGATTTTTAAGTATATGAAGAAAATAAATAAAGTGAATGAAGGTAGATTATTCAAAAGGAAAGTAGAAGATAAAACAAGGGGTCATAATTTAAGATTGGCAGGGGAAGATTTAAGAGCAATATAAGGAGATGTTATTTCACTGAGAGGGTGGTGGAACCCTGGAACAGATTACCTAATAAAGTGGTGTGTGCAGAAACAGTGAAGGAATTTAAGAGGGCATGGGACAGACACAAAGGGTTGGTTGGTGGACAGAGGAAAATATTCCTGGGAAGTGGACACAAGTAGGGGTGGGTGGGAAATAAGCAGACTAGATGGACCAGGATAATCCTTTTCTGCTAACACATTACTATGATACCTTTCATTTGCTGCTTCCTGTCCCTTTCTATAGCCTCTGCCTCATCCTCTTTTATTATTTGCATTGCCTCACCCCCTTCCATATGCATTGCCTTTATTATTTTTATTTGCCCTACCTTGCCACGTTCCACATGCAGTGTCTTTATTATTTTTATTTGCCCTGCCTTGCCACATTCCACATGCAGTGTCTTTATTTTTATTTGCCCTGCCTTGCCACATTCCACATGCAGTGTCTTTATTTTTATTTGCCCTGCCTTGTCACGTTACACTTGCAGTGCCTTTATTATTTTTATTTGCCCTGCTTTGCCATGATCCACATGCAATGTCTTTATTATTTTTATTTGCCCTACCTTGCCACATTCCACTTGCAGTGCCTTTATTATTTTTATTTGTTCTGCCTTGCCCTGTGCCGCTAGCAGGATCTTCACCATTTTTATTGCCCTGCCTTGAAACATTCCACATGCAGTGTCTTTATTATTTTTATTTGCCCTGCCTTGCCACATTACACTTGCAGTGTCTTTATTATTTTTATTTGCCCTGCCTTGCCACGTTCCACTTGCAGTGTCTTTATTATTTTTATTTGCCCTGCCTTGCCACGTTCCACATGCAGTGTCTTTATTATTTTTATTTGCCCTGCCTTGCAACATTCCACATGCAGTGTCTTTATTTTTATTTGCCCTGTCTTGCCACGTTCCACATGCAGTGTCTATTATTTTTATTTGCCCTGCCTTGCCACGTTCCACTTGCAGTGTCTTTATTATTTTTATTTGCCCTGCCTTGCCACGTTCCACTTGCAGTGTCTTTATTATTTTTATTTGCCCTGCCTTGCCACGTTCCACATGCAGTGTCTTTATTTTTATTTGCCCTGTCTTGCCACATTCCACTTGCAGTGTCCTTATTTTTATTTGCCTTGCCTTGCCACGTTCCACATGCAGTGTCTTTATTATTTTTATTTGCCCTGCCTTGCCACGTTCCACTTGCAGTGCCTTTAATATTTTTATTTTCCCTGCCTTGCCACATTCCACTTGCAGTGCCTTCAGTATTTTAATTTTTTCTGCCTTGCCCTGTGCCACTAGCAGGACCTTCACCATTTTTATTTGCCCTGCCGCACCCCCTTCCACTTGCAACACCATCATTATTTTTATTTGCCCTGCCTAATCCTGTGCCACAAGCAGAGCCTTCACCATTTTTATTTGCCCTGCGTTGCCTCCTTCTACTTGTATTACCTTTATTATTTTCATTTGTTCTGCCTTGCCCCCTTCCGCTGTACTATGCAGTGTGCATTACTGTAGCAGTACTGCCTGATCTTTTATTCATCTGCATTTTGCTCCATGTATTATGTTCTGCAAGCAGGCTGAGTTCTAGAAACACACAGTCTATCTCACTCTGAGAAGGAGGAGCCAGAATCACAACTTCTGTCCCCACCTGAGTCACTGTCTGCAAATATTTCATCAAGAGCATGATTTACTGCAATTTGTTTTTAGATATGGCAAAATCTATTTCAAAACACTAGTATCAAAATCCGCTGCACCACGGTCTAAGCTTTTATCTTTCTATCAACCCCCAATTAGTAACACCATATATACACCTGTTTAGCAAGTTTATGCAGTCTTTGTCTGCCCCCAAAACAGTTCCTGCTATTGCAGGCAGGCTTAAACTTTCCTTTTAGATGTTTGTCTATCAACACTGAAAATCAAGCTTTCCTAGGTCTCTGTGTGTTATTAAACACTTTCTGAATGTTTTTAACCTGAAACAAGTGTTTGTTAGACCTCCAGAAAGGAGTTCCTAAAGCACTCTCCTTCCTTGTTGCTGCCTTGCCACTGAGAGAATTGTGAAAGAAACTGTCGGACCTATGCCTTTACAGACTTCTTTGCAAAGGACAGGTCACATAACAGCCAACAACTTATCATCAGCCCACTTCCCAGGAAGTCCCCCTGTGCACCACTATAGCAGTCCTGGTGGAAATAAGCTCTGTTTTTAGTTAATTTAGTGCTTCCTTTGAAAACTGGTATACACACTACCAGCGGTAGCACAATCATAACCGTGCAATGAATATACTTGGCACCCTCAGGAAAAGGGTTAAATGCCTTAATTATTTTATTTCCTTCCATTTGTTTTACATACAAACATATAAAATTACCAGCAGATACAGGCCATTCGGTCTATCTAGTCTGCTCGAGTGTGCAGCACTTCAATCCATTAGACTGCAGCTGCTCCCCCTCCCTCATATGCCCCTCCCCATCTCACGCCCCTTCCCGGTTTGTACCCTCCCTTTGAATCTGTCCCATCCCCTCTTGAAGCCTCCAACACGCTGCAGCAATATGACTTCCTCTGGCAGAGTGTTCCACCCTGTCACCACCCTTTCTGTGAAATAGTGCCTCCTCTGTTCCCTCATGAACCTGCCCCTTTCCAACTTCATTGAGTATCCCCTGGTTTCCCTTCCACCCTTCAGACTGAACATACACCTGGTGTCTACTCTGTTCAAACCATTCAGGTACTTGAAGGTCTCAATCATTTCCCCTCTCTCCCTTCTTTCCTCCAGGGTATACATATTGAGCTCTCTCAGTCTCTCCTCATAAGGTCTGTCCCCCAACTCATTTTTGTTGCCCTGCACTGTACCCCCTCCAGTAATTTGATGTCACTTCTCAAGTAGGGGCACCACGTAACTGAGTCGTAAAAATCAACCAAGTTCATCTGGCAGGATCTGCCTGAGACAAACCCATGCTGCCTGCTGTCCTGGAAGTTGTCATCCTCAAGAAATTGCATCAGCCTTTCCTTGAGGATTGCCTCCATCAGTTTTCCCACAATTGCAGTAAGGCTCACCGGTCTGTAGTTCCCTGGTTCGTCCTTGGGCCCACTGTTATGGAGAGGTACCACATGTGCTTCCCTCCAGTTCCTGGGCATGCACCCTGAGTTCAGAGAGGTATTGAACACTTTCACCAGTGGCCCTGCCAGTACCTCTGCCAACTCTCTCAGCACCCTGGGGTGGACTCCCTCTGGGCCAGGTGCCTTGTCCACATTCACGGACTTAAGGCCCTCCTTCACCCTTTCCACCGTGATTTTCCCATCCATGGTTGCTTCTCCCCCACCCTCTCCCACCTCACCCTTCCTCTCAGGTACAGGCCCATCCCTCTCCTTGGTGAAGACTGAACAGAAGTATTCATTAAGTACTTCTGCCTGCTCAGACTCCTTTTCTACCCACCCACTTCCCTTCCTGATCCTAACAATTTGATCCTTGCTCTTCGTCTTCTCTCCGATATATCTGAAGAAATCCTTTTCCCCTCCTTTGATTCCCTGTGCTAACCTCCATTCCCTAGCCGCCATTGCTGTCCTTAACACTCTGCTCACTTCTCTGAATTTCTTCACATATTCTTCTTTGTCTTCTGCCCTGTTGGATCGCTTGTAGGTCCAAAATGCATTCCTCTTTTCCCTCAGCTTCTCCACTACCTCTCTACTAATCCAGTTGAATTTCTTGGTCCTGGCTTTCCTGCTCTGGCTCTTGACACAAGTTTCAGTGGCTTCAGCCAGTCCTGTCTTGATGATTGCCCATTTTTGTTCCGTGTCCGTTTCTGGGTGGATGCTTGCATATGACTTTCCAGTATGTTTCCCATCCTGGCAAAGTCCACCCTTTTGAAGTCCAGGACCCTAGTTTTTGTGGTGGCTACTTCCCTACCCAGGTTAATTGAAAACCACACTGTGCAGTGGTCACTGCTTGCCAGAGGTTCCTCTACCCTTATATCTCTGACCTGACCTGTTTTACATTTTTTGACAGGAATAAATATTCAAATGTACTCATAGACATTATACAGACTGTGTCAGAAATTAGTCACTAGCAGATCCAGACCTGGACAAGTAATCAGACTGGCTTAGTCAGAGTCAGTTTAAAATTTAGCATATAATTTAAACACAAATGTATGTAAATTGCAAGGAGAAAAGAGGTCAAATATAAGAACATTTCAGAACCAAATCTGTCCATAATGGTAATTAATGGCCTGATGCAGCCCAACTCTGGAAATCATGCGGTCCTTTCTCTCTGTTTCCTCTCTCTCTCTCTCTCTCTCTCTCTCTCTCTCTCTCTCTCTCTCTGTCTCTCTCTCCTGTCTCTCTCTCTCTGTCTCTCTGTCTCTGTCTCTGTCTCTGTCTCTCTCTCTCTCTCTCTCTGTCTCTGTCTCTGTCTCTGTCTCTCTCTCTCTGTCTCTCTCTCTCTCTCTCTCTGTCTGTCTCTCTCTGTCTCTCTCTCTCTCTGTCTCTCTGTCTCTCTCTGTCTCTCTCTCTCTCTCTCTCTGTCTCTGTCTCTCCCTCCCTGTCTCTCTGTCTCTGTCTCTGTCTCTCTCTCTCTCTCTGTCTCTGTCTCTCTCTCCCTGTCTCTCTGTCTCTCTCTGTCTCTCTCTCTCTCTCTCTCTCTCTCTCGTGAACCTAGTAATAAATGAACCCACCCTGGCTGTAAAGATGGTGCTGCTGTTGCAGGAAATTCCAGCAGCAGTGCCTTAAAAATGCCAGGCAAGGCAGGAGCCATTAGACAGAGTCCGATCTGTATCTGACTGCCTGGATCTAGGGGTGCTCTGTCCTCTCATAATCCTATCTAACCCTAAGAGGTAGCACAATAACACACAAATGATTAATAGGCAATTCTTCACCTAAGGGTTTTTGGAGCTGTACACCCAGAGACTACAATGCAAGACCAGTGCACAATAAATACTGCCAAAGATTTCCGAATGCACATTCTACAAAAAAAAAAACACCTAAATAAATAAACGTAAAAATACAGGAAGTGAGTACTCTGAGGAGCATTGTGTCTTAACTGCTTTTACTAACACGCAATTCGTTAATATTCATGCACTGCGTGTTAGTAACGCGGTGACTGCTGACTGACGCCAAGTCATATTTCACACAACTGAACAAAACAGCTGCAGAACAAGAAGCTGTTCAAGCACTAGCACAAAACAGTAAAAAGATGAGAGTCTTATGCCCACTATGTTTTGTTACTGTTGTTACCTGGATACACTGGTTGTTGCTATCGGCGACCACGATCCTGCCACTGGAGGAGGCGCAGATCCCTTGCAGATTGGTAAACTCTCCTTTCTCTCTGCCCCGGGTTCCTACCATCAAAACATAAATGACTATTATTGCCAGCTGCTCAGGGGAGGGGATGAGGAACATGTGGCTCTTTGATACTAGTGTAGTGCCCTCATAGAAGCTCTCTCAAATACAGATTTCTAAATGCCTGCATTTATCTTCAAATTGTAACTGTTTCTAGGATGTACTACATGTCTGTTATGTTTTACTTATGGTACGTACAATGTATTGTTGTAACTCCTGGTGTGGCTGAAAAATGGGCTTGTCTCAGCTCAGCTGCCGGCAAAAATAAAATCAATAAAAGTATAAAAAAATTTTATTTTTGCTCCTGCCCTGGCATGATTTGTCAGTCACGGGTTCACAGTGATGCCATCCCTACCACAGTACCACACCAGGTCCCTGTGCCCACAAGCCCAGATATAAACCAATCCACTTCATTATAATGCAGTCTAACTGCTACAACCAATCAGCGCTTACAAACAACCTGTCTCTTATGTGGTGTACCGAATGCCACCTCGCACTGCCTGATCGGCAGTTTTTTGGGGCACTCACAAATGATGTACCCTCAAAAAGCCTCTGAAGTGGGCCTATTAAAAACTGGCATGACTACAGTTTAGTCAGGAGAATCCCCCACTGTGCCCGCCTCTGGGGGTCCACAATGCCCTTGCCCTCAATCCTGTTCCCTCCTGTCCACCGGTGACCAAAACAACCCTCCTCTCTTGTCTGCACCCTGACAGAGCTCAAATAACTCAATGCATGGGTGTGAGCTGGTGGCCAGTCAATGAATGAATGTGTGCTTGTACAAGTACAGCCTTATTCATTGACAGCTCAGTTGGGTAGCTGGCATGGTGGGGAACGGGGAGGTATGTGCTGGTCGCCCACTCGGAGTCGGAGGCACTACCTGCTGGGGTGTGGGGGGGGGCATCACTAGACACAAAGTGAATGTGCTTTTTCATCAGGCTGGTGGCGATTGGCAGAGTGGAGAACACTAAGTAATCTACTACAATAGGCCAGCTCTTGGTGGTGGGGGGGACCACTAGACACTAGGAAATTTAATTCTTCATGGGGCTGGCGATTGGCGCGGGAGGGACCACTACATACGAGGGAATTTAATACAATGGGCCAGCGATTGGCTATTGGTGAGGGGGGCGACTTGTGTACCTTGAAAAAGGTAGAACCTTATTCTAGCATAGAACTTTTGGGGGTTTGAATCTCAAACTTTAGAAGTTAGAACCTTTAGAGGTTTGCACAGCCCTAGAGAACAGAATTCCAAAAAAAAAGGGTGTCAATTGACACTGTTTCATCTTTCAAGCATAATTTAGATACATAAATTAAGAAAATGGGGTGGTGATTTATTTCCAAAGAGATGCTGAGGAAAAGAACTCAAATGAACAGGGGTCTTCTTTCTTATCTAAACTTGTATGTTCATATGCTCTCTGATTTCTCATCATCCATCTTCAGACCTTTGTTTAGCAAAATTACTCAAATCCATGTCCTGAGCAATATTAAGTACACTTCATCATAAATGAAGCCCTTGCCACTGAGCACTGTCTAATACTGCTGCAGCATCACAGGCACACCGGGGAACTGCGGATTCACACCCATTTACTGAGCATGGTCCAGCGCTACAGCATCATCAAAGAAACGTGGGGGGGGGGAGGCAGCCCAGTGGTGCAGACGGTTGAGGCACTGGACGCTACACCTCATGCCACGCTGGCGACCTGGGTTCAGGAGCGAACTCGAGTCATCGGGGGTCAGCTGGGGAGTTGAGGATCAAGTGTCCGATGGACTGCTCTCCTCTCGTGGGGTGGGTGGGCTCTGCTTCACGCAGCACTACTGCACCCCTAGTGTTCCTGGGGATTGCTGCAGTCTGCAGGGGCACGTTCGCAGGGGTCGGGCAGTGGTGTGGGTCTTTTGCACAGGCACGGAAGCGTGCCTGTCACGAGCAGGACACCATTGCACATCCGCACTTTGGCAAAACTAAGGAGGAAAATCCACAGCTTTCAGAGAGGCGACGGTGGCCTCAGGTGGCTGTGGCCCACATCCCCAACACCAGACTCTCATGATCGACTCTCCTGAGCTCTCGATCTACTTCCAGGCCCGGCTCTCTAGATTTAAGACAGGACAGCCAGGTAAGACATAGGGTGGCCCCACCTTGGAGGGTGTAGATCTGAGGGGTCGGCTGTGGTCTGGGTAGTGGAGTGGGTGTCCCTGTCCCTGATCTCCCAGTCAGAGGGTTTCAGGTGGGGAAAAAAGACAAAGTCGAGAAAAGCACACCTGAGAGATGGCCCGAGATGCTGTAGTTAAGAAGTGAGGTAAATAAAGTTCATTAAAAAATAAAGACACACAGGAGGAACTGAGGATTTAAATCCACCTACTGAACACTGACGAGTACTACAACATAACACAAACACAGGGGAAACTGAGATTCAAACCCACCTACTGAGCATTGTCCAGTACTACTGCATCATCACAGATACACAGGGGAAATGAAGATTCAAACTCACCTACTGTGCACTGTCCAGTACTACAACATCATCATACACACACAGGGGAACTGGGGATTCAAACCCACCTACTGAGCACTGCCCAGCACTACAGCATCATCACAGACACACAGGGGACCTGGGGATTCTAACCCACCTACTGAGCACTGTCCAGTACTACAGCATCATCACAGACATACAGAGGAACTGAGGATTCAAACCCACCTACTGAGCACTGTCCAGTACCACAGCATCATCACAGACACACAGGGGAACTGGGGATTCAAACCCACCTACTGAGCACTGTCCAGTACTACAGCATCATCACAGACAAACAGGGTAACTGGGGATTCAAACCCACCTACTGAGCATTGTCCAGTACTACAGCATCGTCACAGACACACAGGGGACCTGGGGATTCAAACCCACCTACTGAGCACTGTCCAGTACTACAGAATCGTCACAGACACACAGGGGACCTGGGGATTCAAACCCACCTACTGAGCACTGTCCAGTACTACAGAATCGTCACAGACACACAGGGGACCTGGGGATTCAAACCCACCTACTGAACACTGTCCAGTATTACAGAATCATCACAGACACACAGGGGAACTGAGGAGTCAAACCCACCTACTGAGCACTGTCCAGTACTACAGCATCATCACAGACACACAGGGGAACTGGGGATTCAAAGCCACCTACTGAGCATTGCCCAGTACTACAGCATCATCACAGACATACAGGGGAACTGAGGATTCAAACCCACCTACTGAGCACTGTCCAGTACTACAGCATCATCACAGACACACAGGGGAACTGGGGATTCAAACCCACCTACTGAGCACTGTCCAGTACTACAGAATCATCACAGACACACAGGGGAACTGAGGATTCAAACCCACCTACTGAGCACTGTCCAGTACTACAGCATCATCACAGACACACAGCGGAACTGGGGATTCAAACCCACCTACTGAGCACTGTCCAGTACTATAGCATCATCACAGACACACAGGGGAACTGGGGATTCAAACCCACCTACTGAGCACTGTCCAGTACTACAGCACCATCACAGACACACAGGGGAAATGAAGATTCAAACCCACCTACTGAGCACTGTCCAGTACTACAGTATCGTCACAGACACACAGAGGAACTGAGGATTCTAACGCACCTACTGAGCACTGTCCAGTACTACAGTATCATCACAGACACACAGGGGAACTGACGATTCTAACGCAGCTACTGAACACTGTCCAGTACTACAGCATCATCACAGACACCCAGGGGAACTGAGGATTCTAACGCACCTACTGAGCACCATTCAGTACTGCTGCATCAACACAGATATGGGGGGGGGACTGAGGATTCAAACCCACCTACTGAGCACTGTCCAGTACTAAAGGAGCATCACAGACACAAAGTAAAGCTGGGCAAGCCTTGAAACTTTGAGGAAGACCCGAGCCAGTGCAGAGCCAAAGCTCTGGCTTAGCTCTTAGAGCCAATCATGAGCCGAGCCGAAGGATATTGAAAATTCAAAAACTGAGCTGTTTTTAAATTTTTCTTACTGCAGTACAATGTAGTTTGCATACGGATGTAAATGCCTAGATTTTCAGAAATGTCCCTAGTGCTGCCTGAAACATTTTTCTTGATCCCTTTGAAATGTTTGTCACTGAGTAGCAAGGATTTGAAACATAAAATGATAATGTGACAGTCTAGTCCTCCAACAAAAATGTTTTTTTCCCACTAAACCACACACACAGTAATTTGTAACCAGTTAGATTATATCTTCAGATTGTAAGATGCGCTCCAATTTGGGGGCATCAGTCCCTTGATTTTTTTTTATCCCAGTTCATCAACTATGAGAGATAGGTTGACACAAAATCATACAGCCCAACTCCTTCCAGTCATATCCATCTTCACATAGCCAAATCAGAATGAAATCGAACTGCCTTGGTCCTCTGAAAAATGAGGCGCTTTTAGTCCAAACTCCACTCAAAAAAGAGGATTAAAAAAAAAAAACAAGGCAAAAAAGCTTTAGGCAGTTTATTCTTGTAAGTTCCTGGGAGAATGGTTTTATTTTAAATGTCAACTTGATAGCAGACAATGTGTTCCTGTGTGTGTGTGTGTGTGTGTGTGTGTGTGTGTGTGTGTGTGTGTGTGCTCACAAACCTGGAGGAGGGAGGGCATTGCTGGTACTGAACAAACTGCTCTGAAGTACTGCAGTGCAAATATCATTGCTTTTTCCTCAAGTAAATCTAAATTATTTAGATAACTATCTGTATAGGTTTTTCCATCCAAATGGTGGGAATAACAAGTGAAGGTGTCACAAATGTATGACAGCGAGTTCTTGTGTGATTGCACTACAGTGCACAGGGCTCATATTTTATAGTGCATGGCATTGGTTGAAGCTGCTGTCCTAAAATTAATTAACTAACAAATACAGGTAAACCCTATCAGCGATCAGTGGAACCGGTAGAATGGTTGGAGAGACTTCAGAATCTGTTAGGTTGTTTGCAGAGGATTAACATAGAGAATAATGGATGGGAATCGTTGAACAACTACGCTATGCTAGTATCGAGTGGTTTTCTTGGCAACCTATGTAAACATCGAGAGCGCAGCTCGAGGGGTTTACATGCATTGCCAAGGAATCCACGAGATACCAGCTTAGCGTGGTTGTTCATCGATGCCCATCCATTGTCTTTTATAGTGTATGGGCATCAATTTGATCATGTTTTTAGTTACTGTGCTACCAAGCAGGGTTAATCATTGACTGTTAGTCCTTGTGATTCAAACTGCTGTGCGGCCTTTTGAACATTCGCGGAGAATAGCGGATGGCTGCACGACCTGATTCTAAGTTGTTGTACCATTGATGTGACATGCCATCAATAGTATAACAGCTGGGCGTCTCATCGATGGTACAACAACGCTGGTAAATGATGGATTTCGACTGAATACAACGTTCTACCATACACTATAATAAGGATTCCAGTTTGACCAGTATCAGCTAACATGCAGACACACACTATATAACAGGCAATGTGTTCCTGCATATCCCTCAGAGTTTCTAAATCACAAACTGAAATTGAAATAAAACAGATAAGCAGTCACCCACCCGCCAGTTTGCTCTGACAGAATAACACTAGTTGATTCTTCATAAAGCTGCAGCCGCTTTCCCCTTTGCATCAGTACACCCCAGTGCAATCAATTTATAGGCAAATTCTGCTGGATGCTGCTTTTTATGTTGGCTCGCGCATGCGCAGCCAACATATTGCGGTAGTAGCAGATTTGGAGGCGCGGTCACTGTTGGGCAAATGCAGGGCATGCATCAGAAGGTGCGTCCCTCATTCCCTAATCAGCCTGCATGCCAGTGCCAAATCATGCATACTTAATGTGGCGATCACTTCAAAGAAAAGGTCTGCTGCAATGAAAGTGAAGTTCTCATGCAGCAGGACCACACACGCCTCCCGACATCCACGCAACATGGCTGCATTGACTGCCGCCGCCTCCTGAGACAATGCCAACAGGGGAGCCTACTCCCCATCAGCATAATGACCCCCCCATTTAAAATGTATGCCAAGGAGTGCCCAATCCCCCTCAGCATCATGCACCCCCCAACGTTTTTTCTTTCCCGATGGGGCGCCCAATCCCCGTTGGCGTTTATCCCCGTCCCCATTTATTTTACCAATGGGAGCCCTCCCCATCAGCATAATGTATCTCCCCTCCGGCTTTTGTTGTTGTGCCAGGAGGTGCCCAATCCTGGCCGTGTCTCACCCCTTCAGTATGTGCTGACGGGGTGCCCAATCCCGTCAGCTACAGCATCCCCCCAAAAAGACTTGGGTAGCGCTGGGAGCCCACTCCAGCGTGCCTCCTGCAAAAAAAACCCATCCCGATGTTTTTTTTTTAAACCAGAAAAGAAAACGTCCTCATGTCTCCTGCGCCCTCCCACAACCCAAGCCCACCCACTGTGCACCCTACCTCCCCACACCCCCACCCATACTTACCTCTGGAGTCTGGCGTGATGATCTTGATGGACCGGAATATGTCTGCACTCTTCAAAGCCGACTGTGAACTGAGGAAATGCCGGTAAGCTGTATAATGGAATAAATAGGGTTTTTTCAACTTTGATGCATATCTCAGGCATTTTTTGGAATTTTGGCACCACATTTTCAACATGGGTTTTTTGGGACACCTCCTCATGAATTCTGGCACTGTCATGGCATTAATCAGCCCCGAAAGGTGCTTTCGCGGTCACTGCGCAGAATCACCTTTCAGGACCGATAAACAAAATGACAGTGCCACTGTTCATGAGGGGGGCTCTCAAAAAGCTTATGTTGCAAATTTGGTGGGAAAAATAAAAAATGGCTGTTTTTCGAGCGTGCGTTGTGCAGTTTCCACGCACGCTCGTAACTTCGTGAATCTGTAATATTTTCACTCCAGATTTTCAACATTTGCATTTTTCCACACCTCCTTATGAACAGTACAGCTATCATTTTTCATATCCTGGCCGAAATGTGTTTTCACATGTCTGGCGCAGAATAGTGCTCTCGCTGTGCGAAATCAGTTTTTGGGACAGTTTAAAGAAATGTCAGTGACACTGTTCATGAGCAGAAGTCCTAAAATGCCTATATTGAAAATTTGGTGACGAAATTCCATAAAATGACTGCGTTACAGGTATGTGTTGCGCAGTTTCCACGCACCCTTGTAACTTTGCAAATTTGCAATATTTTCATGCCAGATTTTCAACACTGGCATTTTTTCACACCTCCGTATGAATAATATAGCTGTAATTTTTCACATCCTGCCCAAAATGTGTTTCTGCACCTGTGGAGCACAATGGCGTGGTCGCTGTGGGAAATCAACTTTTGGGAGAGATTAACAAAATCACAGCACCACTGTTCATGAGTGGAGGTCCCAAAATGCCTCTGTTATAAATGTGGCTAACAAACTCCCAAAAATAACTGGGTTACGGATGTGTGTTGCGCAGTTTTTATGCATGCTCATGACTTCACCAATTTTTCAGATTTTCACTCGGATTTTCAATGTTGCCATTTTTTTATGCCTTCTCATGAACAATACAGTTGTCATTTTCCGCATCCTGCCCAAAATGTGTTTTTGACCCTGTGTCGCCAAATTGCATAGCCGTTGTGCAAAACCACCTTTCGGCTAACAAACTGACAGTGCTGCTTTTCATGAGGTGGGCTCACAAACAGCCCATGTTGAAAATGTGGAGTGAAAATACCAACACACGCACATGGTGTTAGGGTTTCTAACTGTAGCACCCCACCCTGTAGAGACTTATAGGCATCAGGGGTGTGACTTGGGATCATTGGCTGTAATGCTCATGCCATTCCACACCCACCCCCACCCTGCAGCCAGTGACAGGCATCCAGGTGTGCCTTGCAGTGATCGGCCACAAAGTTCATCCCATTCTCCTATGTGCACCCACCTCAGCGTACTTCCTTATGGAATGGGGTAAGTATAACGCCCAAAGACCCCAAAGCACACCACAACATTTTTCAGTGTCTACAGGGTAGGGTGAGGTACAGTGGCGTGAGTGTTATAGCTGACAACCCAAAGGTACACCCCAATGCCTGTCAGTCTCTATTGGGTGGGGGTGGGGTTGGCGTCACTTCAATACTTCACTGCCATTCCTAGTATGAGTCTCTAACTCCGGCACTACCAATGCCAATGCCAGCAAGACAACATGCGGCATTGACAAATGCTTGTTTGTTCCCGACACAGTAGCTAATAAAACATTTTTTTAACTAGCTAACTGTTATAGAGCACTGAGCCAATGACATCAGGGCACATCGATATGACATGCCATTCAATGGCCAACTACTGTAGTGGCTAACAAGGCAACTAACCCATTAGCCAGACATACATTTTCACCTGCAGAGTGTCAGCTATTTGCATGCTAGCCAAAAATTGTGTCCACCTTTATAGCCAGCTGTGATGTGTTTTATATTATTTAATCAAACGTTGCCCACTCATGCACAGCACACACACACACACACACACACACACACTCCTTCTGTTGCAAGAACCACAGGGAAAGTGTATTAAACTGAAACCCACAAAATATCCATTTTATTGGAGGGCCAGTGGGAATGAAGCAGAGTCAGCAGACAACATTAATGTGTCCAAAACCCTATTAGAGGACTGGTGGGAATGAATCAGATGACATTAGTATGTGCAAAACATCACTGACATAGCACAGAGAGACAGAAGTGCCCCCAGCTCATTTCAACCAACATCATGACTGTGAGCCCCAAGCTCACTTCAACCAACGTTGTGTGAGTCACACAAAATTACAAGAATAGGAAGGGTTAAAGGCTGGGACAGCACATCACATCACTGCAATGTCAAACTCACAAGTGTGTACACATTAACCTCTGCTCCCTCAGTCCTCACACTGACGTTACTTGTACAGCATGCACCGTACAACATTTATACAACTACCGGACTTGCATGACTGAAACACCTTATTGATTAAAGCAAAATACAACTTGCCTTACTCATAACCAGCAGTGACAATATTTAATTTACAACAAGTGCAGTTTTTGCACTAATATTACTTAGCCCATTCTAAGAGAAGCAGGGCACCAGGTGTGCATGGCTGCTCCACGACCTGCATAGAAACTAGGCGGCACAGCCAATGTGGCTTATTCCTGGTGCTAGTGGTAAATATGTGAAACAAAGTGTTTACCAGCCAAGCTCACTCTCTGCCTCCCCTCCCCGCCTGAAAGCAGCACTTCACAAAATATCAACAGTGTGTCCCTGGTCTTGTATTATTTACAATATATAAAAAGTCCTGCTGTCCCCTCCCATACCACAGGCTTATTTACAACCTGGTTGTAAACCCCCCCCGATTCAAAACATCACATAATCAAACTGAAGGCTTTTAGAAAGCTGGTGAATGTTACAATGTTTCAGGTGCTGTAGAGACCAATAAGATGTTGTTTTAAACTTGTCTCACTCACCACCAGTGTTGACTTTTTCTGCTGTTTCCTCCGTTCTGCCTGCTACTGCGACTGGCCCAGTGACTGGCAGCAAGTTGGCTGCCAACTGCAAATTCACCAAAACTGTCTGTCTGTGCAGTGCACACTGCTGCCGAACCAGCTGGCCTGGGTCTGAATGTACTGGTCGGTCCCACGGTCCAGTCCACACCACACATGGTCGGCAGCCTGCTGGTGACATCACAATTCACGGGGTGGGTGACTAGAGTGAGGAGGTTGAACTGCAATGCAGAGTAAGGAGTAGATAATGTTACCTCAAATTTTTTTTAAGCTTGGTGCCTCTCCTCCCCTGCTCATCGAGACGACAACACGGCGGTCAACTGAGTCAGCAGACTTCTCCCACTTAGAGGATGTTCTGCTCATGATGACCTTGCCTCCGGCTCCATAGTCAGTCCATTAGCCAATAGCCAGGTCCCACTCTCTACTCTCGCGCATGTGCAGTACAAGTGCCCACCCCGACGATACTAGGGAGACTGCTGGGAGTTTGAGGTTTTTTTTTTTTTTGCAGGGTGGCAGCAGTCTGAGTGCAGGGCCAGAGAAGAGGAGAAAAAACAGGCATCAAGGATGGCTCACCAACACCTGCCGCAATCACAGGCATGGTGGGGGACTGGGGTGCAGAGAAAATAATTGCGAATGATAAAATCATCCTCCCACCCACCCCTCCAAAAAACAAGCATCAAGCTGGAGGTTACGGGGAAGGGGGCACCATTCTTTAAAAACAATCATCCTTTGGCTCGGCTCGTGGCTCGTAATTTAACACTATAGATGAGCTGAGCCGAGCCACATCTTTGGCTTGAGCTTGGCTCGAGCCTGCACTGGCTCGCCCAGGTTTAACACAAAGGGGAACTGAGGATTCAAACCCACCTACTGGGCACTGTCCATTACAGCATCATCACAGACATATAGGGGAACTGGAGATTCAAACCCACCTACTGGGCACTGTCCAGTACTACAGCATCATCACAGACACACAGGGGAAATTTATTTATTTATTTAGTTTTTGTTAACCGGGTAAGTGCGCTAGTCAGCAAGTGACTGTTTTCAGGCATGACCCGGGAGGTACAATTACAATACACAAAGAGTACAGCCAGATTATTAAGACAACGAGTACAAAAAATGCAGAGAGAAATACATATGGCAATGTAACATACATTAGTAAACAAAAATATACTTTAGCACTTGATCATGAACATACTCAAAATGTGACTAGTAGAAGGCAGAAAATAAGAGAGATAGGCATCAGCAGAAAAGACACAAGGAAGGAAAACTGGCAAAAGGACGGGAGGAGAGATTAAGTGGAAAGGAGGTGCCGTCAGATACGGCAACAGCGGGGTGAGGTACCAACCTGCGGCCGGGCCTATGGAGCCGAAAGACGGCAGGTGAAGAGAGGGTGGTGGGGGGAGCAGCAGTAGATGGCAACAGCGGTAGGAGGTAGGAAAATACAGCCGGGCTGGTGGAACCGATAGACGGCAGGGCGAGAGTGAGGATGCCGGTGAGAGGGGGATAGAGGCGGAGGAGTTACGGCAATAGCGGCAAAAGTGTCAAAGTCAAGCCGAGCCAGTGGAACCAAGAGACGGCAGGGCAGGGAAGGGGTCGGTAGACGGTGGGAGTAGGCGATAGTAGGTGGAGAGAGGTGACTAAGCACAGCCAGGAGGGTGGGGACTAAGGAGGGGCATGGATGAGGTAGGAACAGGTAAAGGTGAGTTTGGTGGGGAGTGGCAAAAAGGGGGGAAGAGGATATAACAGAAGAAGGGGAGAAGAGCAGCAGTGGGGTTAAGTGAGGAGAGGCTGTGAAGTGAAGATAAGAATGTCATGGAGTAGAATAGCGACTTACAATTGTCAACAGCTAACATTAGGCTTATAAAGAAACAGGTTAAGGCAACATTAATTACAAGGCACAAAATAAAACATTAATTACAAGGCACAGTATAGAACACCCATTTGGACAGGCAAAAGTGCTAGCAATGAGGAAACAGTACAAATGCAGCAGATCAGGTAGGGTCAAAGCAAACACATTTGTCCATAGTAGTGAGGAAAGTCCTGAGTTTGCTCTTAAAAAGTCACATGAGTGGAGACATCTCTTAGATCCTGAGGTAGTAGGTTCCATAGGTGGGGGCAGCATGATGGAAGGAGCCCATGCCCTTTTAGTCCGACAAAAGGGGATGGATAGGAAGGTCTGATCAGCTGATCTAAGATTCCTTGTGGGAATGGCGGCCTGAGGAGATCAGACAGGATAGCAGGCTTGGACGTCCTTAGGATGGAATCAACTAAATTGTACAAGTAGTACTGCCTGGTAGAGGAAGGAGAGAGCCAACCAAGGTCCTGATATAAGAGACAATGATGCTGCAGCGAGGTGCTTTGGTTGCATACCTGCACACATTATTGAAGGTAGTATCCCATAGTTGCAGTGAAGATTTGGTGGCCAGGACAGGATGGGACACCATATGTAAGGACTGGCAATAGAATGCCTCTGGCTATCACCAATTTAGCAGCAGGGGTGAGCAGGTATTTGGTTCTATAGGCAGCCCCCAATTTGCAGTTAATTGACTTGCAGGTTTCCTGTATATGTGCTTTCAGGTCCAAGGTTTGATCCAGGTGGATGCCAAGGTAACGAAAGGAAGTGACAGTTTCTATAGGGTCCCCATCGATATCAGAGACAGAGATGGTCAGAGGACAGGATCTAAGCTTGTGATTGGAGCCAAACATCATAACTTTTGTTTTATTTGTATTTAAAACCAGGCGTTGAGAGTTCAACCAGTGTTGTACAGCACGAAAATCTGCAGTGAGGGCAGCATTTAGATCCAGGACCTTATCAGAGTGATAATAAATTACCAGGTCATCCGCATAAAGAAGTGAGTGACCTGTGGTGACCAGCTCAGGAAGTTTATTGATGAATAATGAGAATAGAAGAGGGCCAAGTATAGACCCTGAGGGACCCCAATGTTGATAACAGCACTGTCTGACATGGATGAATTAAACTTAACAGCTTGTGTTCTGTTGGAGAGGTAGCTTTTGAATCAGGTAGTGACTGGGAGAGAAGCCCAAGGTACTGAGGCGGATAGTAGCAGAGAATGGTCAACCAGATCGAGAGCTTTGGTTAAGTCAATGAAGACTGCCCCTGTTAACTTTCCTCTATCCATATTGGTAACGATATCTGAAGAATTTTGCAAGTGCTGTCATGGTGCTGTGATGCTTTCTAAAACCATGTTGTGCTGAGCTTAGTAAATTGAATTTCTCAAGGTATTCAGTGATTTGCATGGATACTACTTTTTCCAGGATTTTATTCAGAACAGACAAAATAGCAATAGGCGTAATTTGATATGTCATTTTACTGCCTTTCTTAAATACAGGAGTGACTCTGGCTGCCTTCCAGACTTCAGGGACAATGCCATTGGAGAGAGATAGGGTGAAGATGTGTGCCAGGGGCCAGAGATGTAGTAGAAGCCATTTTTAGTAGTCTTGGTTCTAGGCCATCTGAGCCAGTACTGGTGTTTTCAGAGAGTGACCTGAGCAGCTTTAGGACCTGATGCTAGACACTTCCCTGAAATAGAAGGGGTTAGTTAGAGTTTGGGGTCCTTCAGATGCTGTGGGGTTAAACTGTGAAGCAGAGGATTGTGATGGGAAGGAAGCTGTGTAGGCAGATAAGTCAGAAAATTTTGGTTAAAAGCATTTGCAATGGTAGTAGAATCATTACAGTGTACACCATGTAGGACCATATCTGAGGGAGTGACATCTTTAGCAGAACCCAAGAAGGACTTAATGTGACCCCAAAACTTGCAAGGGTCATTGGAAGAATTAATCAGCAGGTTTTGCAGTATTTACTTTTGGCCTGCCTGATGCATCTTTTACAGTCATTTCTGTATTGTTTATACAGAATGAGATCTGACTACAGTCCAGTTTGTTTGTACTTTTCCATTGATTGTCTCTAACTTTTAACTTTTGAAGCAGGTCTTTTTTCAGCCACCTCGAATGCTGGCCCGTTACCTCCTTTTGACTGTAGGGAGGTGCTTCTTTTGGATGTTGCCAAATTTAGTCAGAAATGAATTGAGGCAGTATCAACATTGGTTGCGGTATAAATGTTAGACCAGTCAACACAAGAGAGGTCAAATAGGAAGGCTTGTTTGTCCAGGGCAGCATAGTTTGAAAACCTAATCAGGCGTGGTGGAGGAGGAGGAGGTGGACAGGATCGCCAGCATCGACAAAGTGTGGGGAATGATCAGTGATTGAGTCAGCAAGCACTGTGGCATCTAGTACATGATCAGGTCTGGTGGTGAGGATCCAATCAAGTAGGGACCCTGAGTGCTGAGTAGTAGTTCTGGTAAAGCCTGTGATAGTTTGGTGTAGATTGTGCTTCTGTATTAGAGATTCAAGGATGCTGTGCTGTGGACCCAGCCAGTTAAGGTTCAGGTCCCCAGGAGTAGAGCCTCATTTGATTTTACATTCTGGGAGACATATTGTAGCAAATTCTGGAGACCACTCATCCCGCTTGTAGGTGGATTGTAGACACAAATGATGTGCAGCAGTTTTGAACCCAGTGCCAGGGTAGCGTGCAGAGTTTCAAAGGTGTTAGGAATCAGTGCAGGGTAGGATGTTCAGGGATAGATGATTTTTTGTACATAATCGCAACCCCTCCCCCTTTGACCCAATATGGTCTTTCCTTGGAATGCTATAACCAGGCACAAGACAAGTGGCATCAGGCACCCAAGGCTTCAAGAGTCTCTGATAGGCATAAAATGTCAGGGTTAATCAGTTTAGCCAGGCTTGAGCTCAGCCAGGTGACTCGTGAGACTCCGGATATTCATGTGGGCTATAACCAGACCCTTTTTGTTGCAGCCGTTGCAGGGGTGACGCAAACCATAGGGCCGGATTGGGTTCAATATCTCCGGCAAGCATAAGGAGCCGCCGGGCAAGGTGAGAAAGTAGGTTGGCAGAGAGAGTGCCTAGCTGGCGTTTGGGTCTACAATAGTTCAAGAGATAGGAGTGGATAGACAGATAGATACAGCCCTTTTGATGAGGATAGAGTGAGAGGTAGAATTCGAGTAATAGTACAGCAGGATGTTAGAAAACCAGAAGTCACTATCATTGTTAGCGCAGGATAAGTAGCAAGAGATGTACAAGTTGTTAGCCAGTTTAGACATAACAGGAGAGACAGGAGTATAAGTGGTGAAGTTTTAGAGGTGAGAGAGGGTTCATTAGGGGGAGACTGGGGTGCAGCACCATATCTGAAGTGGCCAGTTTCACAGAAGAAACTATGTTGCTATCTGAATACCCTGATCACGTAAATGACCTAACCTAAAAGTTAAACTTCAGCATGATTTGTGTAATTTGTCGACTTCCAAAACGTAATATTAAAACTACGATGCTGACGAATATTTAATTCCAACGTTCCTGCCAGCCCCTCCTGTGCTCTGCATGGCAGGGTCGGCGCGAATTTAATAGTTTCAGGATACTGCTTAACAGTCAATAACAGAATAAATTATTTAACAAAAGCTGTAGTAATGACATTTTGAGAGTGCTGTGGTGGCCCTGCTTATATACACACACTGAAAACTAAATGGCAATTAATGCTCTAATGCTTTAAAACAGTTATGAACAATCTTATTTGCTAATATTAAGATTTTCCAGAATTAAGCAGTAGAATTTTGAATGAGAGAAGTTCAGTACTGTAGAGCCACGGCATTTCAAAGAAACTGGCCAATAGGAGCACAGTCAGGAGACCAACCAATCAGGTTGCAGAAGTAAAAGCACTGCTTTCTGGCTGGTCAAAAAGTTACCGTACCTGTCATTGTTGCTGGCTGGAGAGGGTGGCGTGGGTGGTGGCTTTGAAGGTGCGAGTCGCCCGCTAAAAGGTCTTGGAGGGCTGTGGTTGCTTGCAGGCTTTGTGGTCTCCGGTTTTGGAGGTGCCACTTGGCTGCTGGCAGAGGCACAGTAAGGAGGGAGCTTGGAGGGCTTGTATGGCAACGGAAGGCCCGCTAAGGGGATCCTCCAAGGAGAAAGCAGCAAATGAAATAAAAGATAGATCCAGTGGAAATGATGAACTGAAGAGGACCAGAAGATTCAAACCCACCTACTGAGCACTGTCCAGTACTACAGCATCATCACAGATACACAGGGAACTGGGGATTCAAACCCACCTACTGAGCACTGTCCAGTACTACAGCATCGTCACAGACACACAGGGGAACTGGGGATTCCAACCCACCTACTGAGCACTATCCAGTACTACAGCATCATCACAGATACACAGGAACTGAGGTTCAAACCCACCTACTGAGCACTGTCCAGTACTACAGCATCACACAGACACACAGGGAACTGGGGATTCAAACCCACCTACTGAGCACTGTCCAGTACTACAGCATCATCACAGATACACAGGGGAACTGGGGATTCAAACCCACCTACTGAGCACTGTCCAGTACTACAGCATCATCACAGACACACAGGGGAACTGGGGATTCAAACCTACCTACTGAGCACTGTCCAGTACTACAGAATCATCACAGACACACAGGGGAACTGAGGATTCAAACCCACCTACTGAGCACTGCCCTGTACTACAACATTATCACAGACACATGGGGGAACTGGGGATTCAAACCCACTTACTGAGAACTGTCCAGTACTACAGTATCATCACAGACACACAGGGGAACTGGGGGTTCAAAACCACCTACTGAGCACTGTCCAGTACTACAGCATCATCACAGACACACAGGGGAACTGGGGCTTCAACCCCACCTACTGAGCACTGTCCAGTACTACAGCATCATTACAGACACACAGGGGTGCTGTGAATTCAAACCTACTTATTGTGCACTGTCCCATACTACAGCATCATCACAGACACACAGGGGAACTGAGATTCAAACCCACTTAGTGAGCACTGTCCAGTACTACGGCATCATTACAGACACACACGGGCACTGTGAATTCAAACCCACCTACTGTGCACTGTCCCGTACTACAGTATCATCACAGACACACAGGGCAACTGAGATTCAAACCCACTTAGTGAGCACTGTCTAGTACTACAGCATCATCACAGACACAGGGGAACTGAGATTCAAACCCACACAGTGAGCACTGTCTAGTACTACAGCATCATCACAGACACACGGGGGAACTGGGATTCAAACTCACTTAGTGAGCACTGTCTAGTACTACAGCATCATCACAGACACACAGGGGAACTGGGGATTCAAACCCACTTAGTGAGCACTGTCCAGTACTACAGCATCATCACAGACACACAGGGGAACTGGGGATTCAAACCCACCTACTGAGTACTGTCCAGTACTACAGCATCATCACAGACACACAGGGGAACTGGGGATTCAAACCCACTTAGTGAGCACTGTCCAGTACTACAGCATCATCACAGACACACAGGGGAACTGGGGATTCAAACCCACCTACTGTGCACTGTCCAGTACTAGGTAAGGCAAGGCAAATTTTATTTTTCTGCCACCCAATCCCGGAGGCTCTGGGCACTGTACAATCACATACAAACAATTATGACATCACAAAATAACATTCAATAAATACTTAAAAACACAATAAAATGAGGGTTCAATATCAGCATTTAAACAGATGATCCCCAATAAATCTAAAAAGGCTGATACTTCCAGACTACCATACTGTGGCTGGGAATGCCCGGCCAAATGGATAAGTTTTAAGGTGGGCTTTAAATGCCTCAACTGAGGGGGCCTCCCTTACTGATGAAGGAAGCAAATTCCACAGGACGAGGCGGTGACACTAAAAAGCTCATCGCGGCAGTTTTCAACCTCGTCCTGGTAATCGCAAGGAGGCCCCTCGAGGAGGATCGAAGGGAGCGGACCGGGGCAGCGGGTGTTAGAAGGTCCAACAGGTAGCCAGGACCCAGTCCATGTAGGGCCTTAAAGGTGACCAGAGATTCAAACCCACCTACTGAGCACTGTCCAGTATTACAGCATCATAACAGACACACAGGGGAACTGGGGATTCAAACCCTCTTACTGAGCACTGTCCAGTACTACAGCATCATCACAGACACACAGGGGAACAAAGGATTCAAACCCACCTACTGAGCTCTGTCCAGTACCACAGCATCATAACAGACACACAGGGGAACTGGGGATTCAAACCTACCTACTGAGCACCGTCCAGTACTACAGTATCATCACAGGTGCAAGGGAGTCAGGGATTCAGACCAGCCTACTGAGTACTGTCCAGTAGTTCAGCATCATCACAGGCATACAGCGGAAACAAGGATTCAAACCCACCTGCTGAGTTCTGTCCAGTACTGCAGTATCATGTCAGACACACAGGGGAACTAGGATTCAGACCCACCTACTGACTGCTGTCCAGTACTACAGTACCATGTCAGACACACAGTGGAACTGGGATTCATGCCCACCTACTGACTGCTGTCCAGTATTACAGTATCATCACAGACACCCAGTGTAACCAAGTATTCAAGCACAGCTACTGATGTTGAAGTCTGTACGGTACCATATGGCTTCTCCGATAAAGTCTCATTTTCTATCAGGCTGGAATTGGAACCAGTGTCGAAACTGCCTGACTTCTCTCTGTATGTTTGAAAATAAGCATCACTCTGACTGATGAAGGACTGTTCCAGCTGTCACTGGGTCACTTTAGCAATCAAAGAAATTGGTGTTGCAAGTTCAAAGCTGCAGAATTAAACCTTGGCAGCTACCTCTACTTGTTCTATTTCACCACTTGTGGAATGCCCAGCTCTTTGCCAGGCTTGGCTGTCACCAGCCTGCCCTCCTCATAATTTGCTCCTAATGAGTATCAGAGGCAGCCGGGGGTCGGTGAACCTCACACAGAAGTGTAGACACATATGACACCAATCTCTCTACCCACTCAGGCTTCTTATGTCTGCCCAGCCCCCCACTTTCATACAGTGCTTATTGTTTTCTTCTTTAATTGGGATGGAAGCACTGGCAGAAATTATGTTCACAGTTACAATTAGTCAAATCTAATCAAATCAAAATTAAGTTTGAAAGCACTTTTCAACAAACCAAAGTGCATGTACAATATAAAACATCAAATCAAATAAAAAGTATAAAATAACAGGCAGCAATCACAGAACTAAAGATTATCCCCCAGATGCCTTTTCAAATAAATACGTTTTTAATACGAATTTAAAAGTCTTGGTGGACAGGCACTCTCTAATCCGCCGAGGTAGAGAGTTCTACAGGGTTGGGGCTACAAAAGAAAAGGCCCTAGCACCTGATGTCTGCAAACAGACCCTGGGAACCTCTAGCAATCCCTTCGTCGGACAGAGGGTGGAGGAGCGACAGTGGGGCTGAAGAGGTCTTACAAGTAACCGCTCCCTGTCTGTGTAGGGTCTTGTAGGTTAGCGACCTTGAAGGTGATCCTCCATCGCACCGGCAGCCAGTGCAGTTCGCGCAGCACAGGTGTGATGTGACTAGTTCTCGACAACCCTGTCAACAACCTGGCCGCAGCATTCTGCACCAGCTGCAGGCGACGGAGATCCACCCCCGGTAACCCTAGGTATAGAGCATTTCAGTAATCCAGATGAGAGGACACAAAGGTGTGAACTGATGTAGGAAGGTCCTCGAGCGGAACAAGGTGTTTTATCCGGGCGATGTTCCTCAGATGATAAAATGAGAACTTGACAACTGCTGACACCTGAGCTTTTAGTGTCAGTTCGTTAACAAGCACAATGCCCAGATTCTGCACCCGTTCAGAAGGTCTCAACTGGGTACCCCCTAGCACAAGGCCAGACGGTTGTCCAGGAGTCAACTTCTCTACCCCTGACCTGGGTCCACCACCAACACCTCAGTCTTGTCCGGATTCAGTCTCAACCAGTTAGCACTCATCCAGTCTTGGATCTCAGCGAGGCAGTTGTTAAAGACTGAGATCGCGCTGTCCTATTCGGGTACAAAGGACATGTAGAGCCGAGTATCATCTGCGTAGCAGTGAAAACTCAGCCTATACCACCTTATAATGTCTCGTAACGGGAACATATACACTGTGAACAACATGGAGGACAGCACTGAACCCTGTGGCAACCCACAAGGCAGGGAGAAGGGGGCCAAGGAAAAAATCCCTGACACCACCCTCTGAGTTCTGCCTATGAGGAAAGAATGGAACCACCCGAGGACTGTCCCCGACAGTCCGCAGAGTAGCAGCAGGCATTCCAGCAACACCCCATGATCCACGGTGTCAAATGCTGCAGAGAGATCAAGGAGGACCAAGATCGAACGATCCCTCCGATCCCTCGCTATTAGGAGATCATTAAGTACTCGAACCAATGCCGTCACGGTACTATACCTCTTCCTGAAACTGGACTGGAGAGGATAATAGACTTTGTGGGTGGTAAGAAAGTTCTCAAGCTGCAGCGCGACTATCTTCTCAATAACCTTCCCAAAAAAGGGTTGGTTAGAGACTGGTCTGTAGTTCGCAAGACAGTCTGGGTCGCAGGAAGATTTCTTTAAAAGGGATGTAACCACAGCCTCCTTCAGGGGGTCCGGAAACACCCCCGATCCAGCGAACACCAGACTATCTCAACAAGGATCAGTCTGATGACATCAATACACCCCACAAGGAGGTGGGATGGACCAGGATCCAAACTACAGTAAGTCGGTTGCAAGCTCTGAACAATCTTCACAATATCTACGATCGCTGGCTGATCGAAATCTGTCCAGACAGACCGGGTGCCTGTGCCCTCGCATCAACCACCACCGTACTCATTTGAACGAGTCAGGCAGATCTCCACCCTGATGGAGGACACCTTATCTGTAAAGAGTTGATCAAACTCATCACACTTTGATTGTGAAAAAGCTCTCCGGTCCCGGAGGCAGGCTGAAATTCACAGCCTGTCCATGGTCTGGAAGAGCTGAGCCGCTCAATTCTTTGCTGCAGCAATCTCCCTGGACTGGAACTCTGCCTTCTTATGGGAGATTACTGATTGATAGTCTGAATAATGGCCATTAACCAAAGTCTGTCCTCCTCCCAGCCAGATTTCCGCCAACAACATTCCAACCTTCGTCCCACTCTCCTCAACCCCCTCAAAGTCCCACCAAACCAAGGGGACCGAGGATGGACAGGGAGCGGGCAAACTTGGACAGGAGCTATGGAATCCGGGGCCTTCGGCACCATACTGTTATAATGCCCTACTAGGTCTTCTGGATCCAAGCATTCCAATGGTCTACTCGATAGTCCAACACCACCATCAGACCCTCCGGGCTAACACCCCTCAAAGGGTGGTACTGGACTATCTCCAAAGGGGCAGGTCTCACAGGGGGAGGCTTGAAACTGAACCTTATAGAGTGATGGTCCCACCATCCAACTGGTTCCACCACCAAGTCAGCGGCCAATCAGCCTGATTCCCAATATGGAGTTGTGTTCATTATGTTCGGCATGAAGGGCCTGCCTGCCAAAAGGACAGCACAGGGCCTCAGAAAGTTGTGAATGTGGAAAGTGAATAGCAGCGCCATCTAGAGGAGATGTGAGATGCTGCAATGAGAGAGTCCCACAGTGTTGATTTATTTAAAACTGCGGGGGGGGGGCAAACCCTTGGGGCAGAAAGGCTGTCAGTACGACCTGGGAGACAGGGCTGGGGGGCCCTCCTGAACATGGGCCAACTGGTGAAGGAGCATAAATACTGTAAAAAAGAACAAAGCACAATTCATCAGGTAAATGAACAGAACCCAGAAGGCTTGTTTCCAGTTACAACCCATGGGGGAGGAGTCATGGGTAGGCAATGGGGGAATTTTTACAATCAAGCTACAGTAATAATACTTACAAAATGGCAATAAAAAATCTAGAAATTTAATTGTCTAAGAGAAATCACCTGACCATGAATTAAATCTCTATATACACACGGTCAAGCGCTGAATCTTATTTTCCTCCCCCAAAAACCTATTTGGAGCCATTTTATAAGCGTAATAAGCCACTTCAGGGAGTGCATCATAGGATTTTTATTATATTGTGTTTTATCCCCTACACTCCCTGGCAGCCCCCTTCCTGACTGGCCCTCCAGCCCTGTCAACTGGCTCCCCCAGGGCTTACCTGCGCCTTCACCATCAGCCCAAGGACTGTGGTTGTGCCTGGCCACCAGTGCACGGTCTGTGGAGGGTCAGTCAATCATCCTGCCACCCGGGAGTTTTTTCCTCCATTTTCTTCCTTCCTTCCTGTTGCTGGAGAGCAACATGCCAGCATGCATATGTGGAGGTGTGTGCACACTGCAGAGTCCCACAGCACCCTCCTTTCTTTTGGTGTCCCCTACCCGTCCTACCCTCAGGCCTCCACCTGAGGCAGACATACAGCGGGACTGCCAAACCACCCTCCCAGGGAGAGGAGAGACATCCTGGAGATGCTTGATCTGCTCCCCCACCGGCCGACCCCCAGAAACCTGTTTCTGCTTGCAAACACGGGTCGCTGGTGTGGTAGCAGGTAAGGCATGATGCTGCAGCCCTCCTCACCACTGGATCGGCCCAACATCATAGCATTTTAATGCACTTCCCAGGGGCATAAGGACACAGGCTGGGATAGGCATAAGGGGAAAGTAAGGATCATGGGTAGGGAGGATGGGAGGAGTGGGGAGGGAGGGCTGGGACATTAGCTCAAGCTGTGGACCCTGCAATATGAGCACACTTGATAGCCCAAATGGCCTTCTTCTGCTGGCTTCTTCGTATGTTTGTGCCTTACTATAACCATGGGGTGTGCATTAAATAAAGGTTAAAGGATGGGGTAATGTGTGATACAAGAATTTAATGCACACCCAAGGTGTGGGATGCTACATAAACCCCAAGAACGAAGTCTGAGGGGTTTATAAAAACATCCCACACCGAGGGTGTGCATTAAATTCTTGTATGCACACTACCCCATGTTTTATTTTTTTTTTCTAGAATTGCTGATGAGTAATTTTTCTTCCAGCCTGACTTCTGTGACCATACGAACATATAAAGAAGCCAGCAGAAGAAGACCATTTTGTCTATCAAGTCTGCTCGTACTGCAGAGTCCACAGCTTGAGCTAATGTCCTTGCACTCCCTCCCTCCCATCCTCCCTACCCAGGATCCTTACTTTCCCCTATGCCTATCCCAGCCTCTCTTAATGCTGCCCACTTTCTTCAACGAGATGACCTCTTCTGGCAGTGCATTCCTAGTGTCCACCACCCTCTCTGTGAAAAAGTGCTTCCTGACCTCCCTTCTAAACCTCCCACCCTCCAGCTTAAGACTGTGCCCCCTAGTGTTATGGTTACCACTCAGTTTAAATACACTCTCCTTATCAACCTTATTTGTCCCTTTCAAGTACTTGAATGTCCCCCGTTTTCCAGGGAGTAGATTTTTAATGCCCTCAACCTCTCCTCATATGACTTACCCTGCTGACCCACTATCACCTTTGTAGCCCTCCTCTGGACCTTCTCTAGCAGGTCAATGTCCTTTTTGAGGTATGGGCACCAGTACTGAACTCCATACTCTAGATGCGGCCTTACCAGTGACCTGTAGAAGGGCAGTATAGCCTCCTCTGTCCTACTACTGAGCCCCCTATATATGCATCCCAGCATCTTGTTTGCCTTTGCTGCTGCTTTCTTGCACTGCATGGAGTGCTTCAGGTCACTAACACACACACACACACACACACACACACAGAGTCTACGCCTCCCTCTCCCTCCCTCTCTTTTCAGAATTAGCATTTTCTTCTTTCTGTTTTTTTTTTTTTTTACTTCCAGTTTGAAGTTGTGATTGCAATTAAATAGCATTATGGCTAGTCAGCTACGACCCCATTCCTGCTCACACTGGCTATGTCCCGAAGCGGACGAGCAGCAGGATTAACCAGATAGAGCTTTTTAAAGAGTAAAAGTTAAGATCAACCAGATAGATTGTAAAACCAAAAATAAAATAAGAAGGAGAGACGAGATGAGTCTTGTTGTGGCAGCTCGTCAGAAATTGAGAGCAGAGCCACCATGTTTGCGGAACTCATCAGCCCGTCGAGACAGAGAATGACATTTTGAGAGACAGAGCGCATGAATGGCCTAATAACCAACAAGTTATTAAAGCGAATATCAGCTGAGTCAGCCAATAGAAAAGAAATTGCAGACCAGTAATTATAATCCTATAATGCACACCCTGTCTTAGCTTATTACTTCCAAATGTGCCACATATATAGATAGTGCAAGTGCATACATTCAGATTGTAGTCAAGGTACCAGAATATTACAAGGGCAATACATATATACAGTGAAAGTGGATACAAGTAATTAGTGTCGACAAATACACTATGGCCTCTCTAGTGGTTAGTAGATGATAACAATAAGGCTGACCCGGTGGCAAGGAGGGCTGAGGCATTGGGCACCTCACCTCCTGTCATGCTGGTGACCTGAGTTCGGGAACGAGCTCAGGTTGTGGGGTGTCTTCCAGGGTTTGATAGGGTCACACGTCTGATAGACTGCTCTCCTCTCATGGGGTGGGGAGGCTTGTTTGCTCAGCTTTAGACTGCCCCCAGGTGGAGACCTGGTGGCAGTGTAGTATGGGCAGCATGTAGTGAGGGGCTGCAAGTGCGTGATGTGGGTGTGCCTCCACACACACACAAATATATATGCTGTGGCAGGGACAGAAAATGAGAAAATAATGGTGGGGGCTGCATGAAGCCCTGGCCGCCCACCTCCTCCCCATGCTGCTACCCGAGAGCCCTGGTCCAAACTAGATCATTGGACTAGGGAGGAGGATGGCCCTGCCTCCTCTGATTCCACCACAGTCAAAAGCTGTGGGGGGACTCAACAACCAAGTGAATCCCTGGTGGAAGTATTTGCTGGCCGAGAGGGGTGAGTGTATAGCTAGCGACCTCCATCAGGTGAAGAAAATTCTCTATGGAAGAAAAAGAGAATAGCAATGACAAATTAGAAGAAAAAAATCATGAACATAGTCCCATACTTGTTGCATCACCCAGACTTTACCCAATTTGCACTTCAAGTGCAAAAAAAAAAAAAGAATTCCTATTGTTAGGTTATTTTGTACATTTGGTTGATCTTGCCATCCCCAGATCTCTGATACGTAAACAGAGCTGCTCAGTGATATCCCACAATCCTCTGCAGCTGACGTTATGAGCTGGGATTAGCTGGCGGAGAGTCAATGTAAATTGGGCTGGCCCGGTGGCACTGAGGGTTGAGGCGCTGGACGCCACACCTCATGCCACCCCTGCAACCTGGGTTCAGTAGTGAGCTTGGGTGCCGGGGGTCGGCAGGGGTGGGATCGGATTGAGTGCCCGCAGGGCTGCTCTCCTATCCTGGGGGGAGGGTTCTGGGGTGTCCGGTGCACCAGCAGCCTCTGGTGGAGTCAAGGGGCACTACCGAGCACTAGACAGCACGTAATTGGTTTGGTCTGATGTCAGCAGGGTTGCCATGCATCGCTCGGGGTGTGCACCACGCAAGGGGGGATGGAGGGAGGGGGAAGGAACACACACTAAGGGGGAAAAATCCCCTCCCACCAGGTTGGCAACGGCTCCTCCAGTGCCATCGCCACCACACTCCCAACTCTGGTTCTCCGCCACTGCCCCTTTGATCTCCCCAAGGCTGTAGCCCCCCATGTCCCCGGGGAGTCGTATTCTCTCTGAAGATGGCGGGTAACACAGCGGGCGGTACAGCGGCTTTGGCGAGTGAGGTAGCCCGAGAGAGTTCCGGTTGGGGAGGAGAGAAAAAGAATTGAAAACAAAATTAAATCCTGCAGTAAATTGCTTCCAGAATGAACTGACTGCCACTGAGTAAAAGCATTAGTTCCATTATTTTAGGGTGGTGGGGTCTCTTTGGGTGAAGATGCATTTCATGCCTGGTAGCGGAATACACGTATGGCATAGTGGGTTGCAATGGAATGTGACCTAGGGTGCACTTATATGGAGAAGGCACGATAATGTGTCAGAAAACATTTTGGCTTCTGTAAGACATTTTGAACATGCTGAAAGGTATGATCTCATATCTCGTGAGTCCAGCAGCATTTTGTTTAGCTAATGTTAGTGCTCATGACAGGTGAGGGACAGACAGTACTAGAGTCTGATGTAGGGTTGCTTGGCTATCGGATTTAAAAAATGGATACCTCGGATAACAGCAAAAATTTAGGATTTGGGATTTTCTGAAAAAGCTTGTAATAAAAAAACTCATCTCACCTTGTACAAAATTCTCTCCAACCCCGAAATAATATTCAACTCCTACGCAAACCACCCTGTAACCAGCAACCTCCACCCCCAAGCCCACTGATAATGTTATTAAATAGTTTTGGTTGTATTTCTCATATCGTCCTTATAATAAAAACATTACTGGCCTTATAATACAAAATGCAATGGCAATAAAGTAGAAACTGCCCCCCACCATTAAGTTGCATTTGTCCCTCCTCCCCACCCTGCAACAAGCCACAATCCCCATCCGCACAATTCAATAACAACCCCCCCCCAAACAAACCTACCAGCCCCACCTCCCTCCTCTCCCCATAGCATATTGGAAGGGGTCCTACAGCACTGTTGACCAGTCAGGTGTTACTGCTATAGGAGAACATAATTTCATTCATATTTACCAGAATGAAGAAGAGTGCAACCACTCTGCCACAGGACCCACTATCAGTATGAATCGTGGGGGTCGGATTGTGGCTTGTGCCAGGTTGGAGGGACAGCTTCAGTTTAGTGGGGGGAGGCACCTTCTACTTTATAGACTGTAAATTTTTATTATAAGGAGCAGACAAGACAAAAGCAAAAACTATTTAATAACACTGTCACGTGGGCTTTGGGGGATGTGGGAGGTTGTGGGTTACAAGCTGGTTTGGGTGGCGGCACTGGGGACTGGGAGTTATTAACTGCAGGGTGGGGGGAATCATTGTTAGGTTAGTCGGATTTTAGGATATCTGAATCCTAATCGGAGGACATCCAATGCTAGGATCAGATGTCAGAGCTGGATCTGGATTCTCCTAATATCAGACGATCCTTACTCCAGTCAGATTATGAGGTGCCTAAGCACTCTTAGGCTGAAGCCCACTGTTTAATTGAACCCACAGCCCTCTGATCACTCACCTCTGAGGCCGGGAGATCAGAGGGCTGTGGGTTCAGTTCCCACATCTGGCACTTGGGTTAATATCCCAGTACTGACACTGTAGTACAGCGTGAGAGGGGTGCTGCTCTTCTGAGGTGCCGCCTTTCGGATGAGACGTTAAACCGAGGTCCCATCTGCCTGGATTGGTGGTAGTTTAGGTGGATGCTAAAGATCCCATGGCACTTACCGAAAAGAGTAGGGGAATGTCCCCAGTGTCCTGGCCAAATTCCCCTCATTCACTAAAAATACCACCAACAGCTTTACCTGGTTCAAGGACAGTCGGCATTCATCTGTATCCCCCTCCCCCGGGTTGTGCCTGAAAATAGGCAGGATTTGTCTAGTGCACTTACCCGGTCAACAAAAACTAAATAAATAAATAAAAATATCTGCAGAACAGGTATAGCGAGGCAGTCTCTGCAAACTTTCCTACACTGATTTAGCAACATGCCTCAACCCTGCCTTGGTGAATAAGAGGAGCATTCAGACTCTATGCCCTTTCAGTCCATGGTCTCTGATGTAAGACAATGGCACAAGGCTGCCAATTAAATTGTGTTGGTGTTTTTTGTGATGTGGAAACCCATCCATTATAAAAAAAAATAGACCATCACAACTCATCCCATGTAGGCCGTGGAACAGCAATCAGATGCTGAAGGCTGTACATCACTATCGACCTGAACCAAATTGAACTTGTGACCTAGGAGTAAAAGTACCACCCCTTTAAGCAGCATTCTTAGCGAAAGAGGCCTGCTTAGATCTTGCCCAGTCAGTCAAGTCAGTTCTCCTGCGGGCCAGTACAGTGGCTCATGCAGAAATCCAGGGTGTCCAGTCAGACTATGGGGAAAGTAATGTGATTGTCAATGATGGGGCATGTAAGTCATCACTGAAGACAGAGTCTGGCTTTAGGGCTATGAAGCCTGCAGCCATGTCAAAAACTTGTCACTACTTGAAAGTGTCATTATGTACACTGGGGAGATGACTGGGGTGGGATGGGAAATGGAAATGAATAAGACAAAGGGAAGATGTTTAAAACACTCACCCACTCGGAAGATCAGTTCATCTTCGATGGGGTTTTCTTTCTTCTTGCCCGTGCCATACATACTGGAGGGCCGACGTACTGCTTTCTGACGGATGTGCCCACTACTAGGAGACTTAACCCTTCGTTTGACATCATCAGGTGATTGGGGCATGTCAGAGTGCTTGACAGCTTTCACCCGAAAGGGGCTCCCTTTGATGGGCTGATCATACAGAGTGATGTGCAGAGAATACTCCCCTTCCTGCTTCAGTGTGTAGACAAGTTCATAGGTACCATTTTTATTGTCGACTATCTCACCCTCCAGAAAGCTCCCATCAGGAGCAGCAAACTCAGCATGCAAGATGGCATTGCCACTTTTGACCAATTCACTGTCTTTGTCTTTGGTGGTTACAGTAACAGATGTTTGCTGCCCGACCACGGCATGCCGCAGCCCCTCACCAGTGGCGACAGTCTCATGTGCAATGGCACTGGTTGTTATGAGGACCCCTAAGTTCTGGATGGATTTTCGCACTCCTTCTGTCTCTACGATGTAATTTAGGTGGTCATTTTCATGTGGCTGCTCCGGAAATTCCCTGAGGGCTAGCTCATTCAGCCGCTCGCTCATCTGCTTCTTGACCAGAAGGACCTCAGTCTCAGTGCCATGGTTTAGTGCTTGTTCAGTGAAGTTACAGCTGCTCCTTATATTCTGTTGACCTTGCCGCAGGGAGTCCAGCTGAGCATGAAGGACCTGTAAAGAGAAAGAAGAAAAAGGAACACAAGTTACTATTAGGCCTGGGTATACTCAGAATTGGACTGGGAGTTGAGGTTAATGCACTGGACACAGGTCTGAGACGGTAGGTAGGTAAACTTTTTATTTTATTTTTTTGTTTTCTATAGTATGCTTTTTGCATGCCAGAATGGCTTTCCCTTCCACCCTCTGACGGTAAAATACCCATTAAAGAATATATTTATTTATTTATTTAGTTTTTGTTGACCGGGTAAGTGCACTATTCAAATCCTGCCTATTGTCAGGGACGACACGGGGGGAGGGGGATACAGATGAATGCCAACTGGCCTTGAACCAGATTAAGCTGTTGGTGGTGTTTTTAGTGAATGAGGGAAATTTGGCCAGGACACCGGGGAAATTCCCTTACTCTTTTCGGTAAGTGCCATGGGATCTTTAACATCCACCTGAACTACCACCAAGCCAAGCAGATGGGACCTTGGTTTAACGTCTCATCCAAAAGACGGCACCTCAGAAGTGCAGCACCCCTCTCATGTTGCACTACAGTGTCAGTACTGGGATATTAACCCAAGTGCCAGATGTGGGAACTGAACCCACAGCCCTCTGATCTCCCGGCCTCATAATGCCCTATTTGCAAGCATATTCCTGTTATAAACATATAAGAATGATCTATATGCCAACATTATACAAAACCCAAAGCTCAAGTACAGTTCAGTCACACCAATTCTGCTGAGACTTCCCAGTAACAGTTACAGGGGTGACTTATTGATTTTGTCAGCATTTTGAACATTTTTGAAAGTTGGTTTAGTTTTAGTTTTCAATGACAATTTATTCCAGATCTTTGCAGCTCTTCTCTCCAAGTCTTGTAGTTATCCTGGGGATTTCCAAACCTCATAACTTGGTTTCTCTCAAAATGTATCAAGCTGACATACCCACATAGGAGCCCAGAACTTGATGTAATGTAACGAGAAAACATATTTAAATTCTTGTGAACCAGTGTTGCCCAAATGCTTTCTCTTTGCTGCTGCAACCCCTGCTTTGCTTTGCTGTTAGACTTCCTTGAACTCTTTCCCCCTTAGGACTCTTGGTTTGCAGTAGGGGATTGGGAGAAGATGATGTGTGCTTGCAGTATGCCTAACAAGGCTGTACAGCCTGGACTGCTGGGGGCTACCATTCTGTGACCGTTAACATTCAGAACAGCTCATCTCTGATATGCCTGGGCTTGAGAAATGCTGCTGATGCTGGAAAAGGAGGGACACTGTGTCTGGCACCAACTGGACTCCTATCAGGTGTAACTAGGGTTGACTGACAAGTGATGTGAACAATGGAGACCCAGGCTGTGAGGTCTGTATAAAGGGGGATTGTGTGGAGAAAGGCAAATCTATCTGGGATCCTGATACAAGCAGATGTAATATATGAGATATGATAAAAACATTTATTTTTTAACAGGAAATAACTTGTAACACTGTGAGACCGTGTTTTCCAAAGTTATCCTGTAATAAGATTACGGGTTCACAGTTTGATGGTGTCCGCAGACTAAGGGTGTTATTCTCAGGTCTAGTGTCTGGATGAACAGTGTCAGAGTGGCACTGGCATATAGACCTGTGCAAGATGAAAACTGAAGATCGGCACATAGCCCTCAGTGGAGAACAAACTTGGACATCACCATCCTGGTCCAACTGAAGACAGCCCAGCATAATCAGAGGAGAACCATGGGTTCCCGAGCTGGTTCATTGCGAGCCCAGTGAGTAGTACAGCCCTGGAGAACCGTCTTTGGTAACTGTGAGTAAAAGCCGACTGAGTCCAGTGGTTTGAAGCTTTGCAAGTTTTCCTTATTGGAGTTACAACTGGTTTCAAGTTTGGATTACAAATACCTCTTGTTTGGAGCTGGGACAGCCATTAAAGCAATTACATTGCCCTGGGGGGGATTTCAGTCATTACCACTGTTGTGTTTACAGTTTAGTGCACCATTGCCAACCAGCCTATGGCAACACGTTCAGGCCTTAAGTTATTCAACACTGGGTGCCCACTGACTGTTGTACGGGAGCTACTAAGCTAGCAAACAGTAATACACAGGAACTAGATGGGAGGGGTAGTGGCCTCCAGAACAGGATGGCTACTGAAGTGAATTGGGTGCTGTAACTTCTGGTGATATACGGAGCTGTGCCTGGTGGGGTCTAGTTAACAGCAGCTACTGTTATACTCTTCTGTCACTATCCCACCTCAGGTTGAACTATACAGCTGCAACTACTGATTCAATTGTGCTCACGCAACTGGATGAGTTGTATGCTTGTGTGACTTCAATACATTGTAGCTGTTCACCTTTCTATGCATGGGATATACCACCCTGTAGGGATATGACTCAAGGAACCCTAGAGGAGGGTTCACCCCCATAGGTGCTGCAGGAATAATTCCCTTGGCTAAACATAGCTTAGGAAGAAGCCCACGGGAAACAGGGATGAGCCGCTGGAGGAGGAGGGGTGGATGGTGGGGCAATGCAGAACGAATCCTGGACTAGTCCAGTAGGAGTGGCCTTTTAAGGCCTGATGGGGGAGTGACGTTGTTGTTCCACCCATTGAACCTCAGGCTTAAAGCCTTCCCATTAAATTGTGCTTACACAACTGGATGAGATGTATGCTTGTGTGACTTTGGTACATTGTGGCTGTTTGCCTGTCTATCCATGGAATATACCACCCTGTAGGGGTACAATGCAAGGAACCTTAGAGGAGGTTCCCCCCCCCCCCATAGGTGTCACAGCAATAATTCCCTTGGCTAAAGGTAGCTTAAGAAGAAGTGCAAAAAGAATACCCAAAAGGGTGTTGTGCATCGAAGAGGTGAGAAATCAGAAGATAACTAAACTGGAAATAAATGTGACTAACATAGATAGGAAGGACAGGAGAGGAATGATATAAGGCTAGGACAATGAATGAAAGGAAATCTGACAAGATGCAGAAGGGTGGACTTCCTAAGGAGAGAGGGAACAGCCAGGGCCACCATCCAACAGCGGAACCTAACTACGGAACCTATGAAAGCACTACCCCTGACTAATATTATGACCATTGGCATGGAGGGGAGGAAAAAAAAACAACCTTTGAGGAGGAAACATCTGGGGATCCAAGGCCTAGGTCACCTTCCCTCCAGGCTGAAGGACGTTTTGATTAGTGATGGCTCAGCTACAGCAATCTAAAGTCTAGATGAGGAAGGAGGAAAAGTCTAAGTTAGAGGAAGCTCTTGCTCTGTCCTTCTTAATGGACAGCTGTTGAAGGAGACGAGTGATGTCCCTGCAAATAGATGCTCAAAAGCAACAGAGGATGTACGATGATGGAAAGAAGCCTTCATGGCCTGAATGGTTCAAGGTGAGAAATGAAATGGATGATGTATGATTATGAAATGAGTCCTAGAAGGCCAGTATGATTATGGTGAAATACGAAGAGGAAGATGAATGAAGATGGAGTGAAGCCATGGAAGTTGGTACAGTTAAGGTGAGGTAAGAAACGAACGATGTACAATGATGAAAAGAAGCCTACCAGCCCCGAGCAAAGGGGCAATAGACACGAAGGCATGTCTCTGAGCAGAGAGCAGATTGAGTCAAGGTAGCATGGACCCAAGAGGGTTATGCTTGAGTAGTCGATGTGAAGGAGTAGACCCACATAGAGGTTGGATGAGCGAGGCCTACCCAGATACGGTCATGAGAAAACTGATGGTGATAATAACTGCAGGAGTGCAGTGGTTCTGTGAGATAGCATAAGACCCAATGAGAGGTATGCTCAGTTAATCGATGTGAATGAGTAAACCCTGAGTTCGGACTGAGCAAAGGAGAACCAGACTCATGGCATGAGGAAGCTACCCATTACTGATAACTATGGGAGACCAGATGTAGGCACCGAGACACCAGATGGACTAGGGTAAGAGGAGGAGGATATGAATAGGGAAGGTGATGGCATGATAGGGAAAACCCCAAAAGAAAGCAAAGGTCAGAGAAGAAGAGGAGGATCAGTGGGCAGAAGGAACGGGAGGAGGAGGGCAATGAGTGGAGTCGATAAGGGTAGACACTCCTGATACAGTGGGTGTAGGGAGAGAGATTCAGCAATCTGGGAGCACAGGACAAGGAACAAGGGATGGGGGGAGCAGCAGGGAAGGGGGGCCAGGAAGAGACAGCAGGGGCAGACACCACCACCAGCAGAATGCAGCAGTCTGGCTGTAGATTGCAGTACTGCACAAAGACATGGTGCCAGCCAGACAGCCAGAGCCAAACCCCGCCCCCCCCCCGGAAAGCTAAGTGGGACGAGACACCAACAGGGGAAAGTACAGAGCAGCCTATAAGTGCGATGCAAAGGGAACGGCAGGGAAATGAAATGAGAAGTTCAGATGATGAGGCAAAAATGCAGGGCATCAGGGAAGTAATGATGGAGCAAGTCAGGAGATGCAAGCACTAGATGAGGAAGGAAAAGAGGTGAAGGGCACGAGTCAGAGATGAGGACAGAGGGGTGAAGCCCATGACCCAGATGAGGACGGAGAGCAAAGCCCACAACCCAGGGTTGGAGAACAAAGAACCAGGAGAAGAATGAGGTAAGATGGTGGTAGGAGGAACTGCGAGATCCATACAGGAAGGATAAGGTTCAAGAAGAAATAGACTGATATACTGAGGAAGACGTACGAGCCGAAGGATGGGGGACAGATACAATGAGGGGAAGAGGCGAGGGTCGAGGGTGCTGTGGAAGTGGGGGGAGGAGGAGGTACGAGAACAATGGAGGTTGACATGGAAACACTGGCAAGCAAAATAGCAAGTGAAAGAGTAAAGGTGTAAATAAAATTGAGTATGGCTAACCCACCATGGAGGGGCAGGCAGACCTACCGTGGAGTGAGCTGGCAGATCAGAATGACAGACATGGGGTCTGAAACATAGGATTAGGCAGCTGACATGTGAGTAGTAAAAGAGAACTGGTAGGGCAGCAACCACCAAAAAAGGCCGAGCTGAGAGTGAAGGCAGGCCCAGACACTGGCAGGCCGACCGGGAACACAGCAGAGCACTAGAGGGAAATGGGGTTAAATGATGACAGGTAGCTGTAGGGTTGCCTCCACAAGCTGAGTGGAATGGGGGGCCAAAATATGGAGGGAAAGGTGAAAATGAAGAAATGGAGTACAGCAGACCTACCAAGAAGGTGCAGCAACCGGAGACTGCTGACACGGCAGGTGGCAACCGGTAGGAGAAGCAAGGCATGAGCCCAGATGAACGGGAGGTAGGGAGCTCTCACTGCCAGCAGCATGGCTCAGAAGAGGAGTGCAGAGCTGCCAGGCAAGGAGTAAATGTAAAAGACATACCAGGGAGAAGTGGGCTGCCGAAGCCATGCTGACATACGGGGAGGGAATGGAAGCAGAAACAGAGCACAGGACGGGGAAAAGCAAGACAGGCAGCAGTAGCAACAGGGTCTGGCGCAGAGGATGACACGGAAGATAGGGAGACACTGGCGGTCCACTCAAGGCAGATGGCATGGCAACAGAGCAGGAGATCCAAGCATGGCAGGGCAGTGCAACAGGAATGCAGCGGCAGCAAGGCAGAGATAAGGCTGCAAAGGAACGAAGCAGAGAGGAAGAAAGAACACCAGAGGTAATCTGAGAGGGGAGATGAATGGAAGAGATGTGGCAGGAGACAAGGCAGCAGAAATGGGGGAAACAAGCCAGAAAGGTACAGGAAAGGAGCAGGAAAGTGAGCCGGAGGCAGCCAAGGAAACATGAACAATAGGCCAAACAGGAGAAAGGGAGGGGAACCAAGGAAGAGCGGCACCTCAGGCCACAACAAAGAACGAATGCTGGAACAGTCCAGGAGGAGTGGCCTTTTAAGGCCTGATGGCGGAGTGACATTGTTGCTCCACCCATTGAACCTCAGGCTTAAAGCCTTCTCATTAGTGGCCTGCCTACATTGGGCACCTAACTGGGGCTGGTCGTATAAAGTGTGCATGTTTAACAGCTTTCTTTTGCATGAACTTTGGAGCAGTAATCAACTTGAGTTGATCCTGCTACCTAGTATGTTTCTTGTCTGATCAGCTGCTATTGCAGAAATGTGGGTAGGGGATATTCTGAAGAGGAGGTGGGGAGGTACAGTACAGCCTCCCAGAGGGTTGTACCCCGTATTCTGCTAACCACCTAAGTTACACTCTCTAAGTGGAGGCAACATATATGGGAAAGGTTAAGCATCTCCAAACCTAAGGGCCCAATGAATTTCCGGCTGCTATCTGGCAGGGCAGGAGGGAAGGACTGCATCCCAAGACCCCCTTACACTTCTAATGGCTGCTAATGTAAAGTATACTAAAGCTCGCAAAGGTGAGTTTTGAATCTATGATTTAGTACAAATCTTGCAAATGTATCACACATATCAAACCTGTTTGTCAAATCTGATTTTTTTTGCCATTCCTATATAGTATTTCTACATTCTAACGTCAGAATAAACATTTGTAAAAACATTTTTATTTCTGGTCTCTGGTTAGGTGATGAGATAACTACCTTTAAACTCAATTTGTTATTAGTTTTAGAAGTATTGTCTGGAAGGGACCTTGGGGTTATCACCTCTGATGTCCTCACCGTAGGGAAACAGTGCGACAAAGCAGCAGGTAAAGCAAATAGGATGCTGGGATGCATAGGCAGGTGCATCACCAGCAGGAAAAGGAAAGTCATAGTTCCACTGTACAAGACACTAGTGAGGCCCCACCTGGAGTACAGTGTCCAGTTCTGGAGACCTTACCTACATAAGGACATAGGGTAGAGAAGGTTCAGAGGAGGACAACAAAGATGGTACAGAGATTGCATCACAAGTCCTATGAGGACAGGCTGAAGGAATTGAATATGTACTCCCGGAAGGAGATTAGGGAGACAGGGGTTATGATAGAGACATACAAGAAGCGCTTTTCATACATCCAAAGCTCTTTACAAGCAATGCTAGACTGGTAGTGAACTGACTGAATGTGTGGTGGCGGCCATATCACACATCATCACCCACACACAGCCTGGATAATTGCATGAACCGGTTTATGGGAAGGGGAATGTTGGCCAGGACACCGGGAATGTTCCCTACTCTTTGTGAAGAGTGCCCTGGGTTCTTTTACTTCCACCTGGACACCCACCAGGATAACACCAGGATGGGCAGAAGGGACCTCGGTTTAACGTCTCATCCGAAGGACGGCACACCCCAGCAGTACAGCACCCCCCCAATACTGCACTCAGATGCTAGCGATTTTTAGGTGCAAGTCCAATCCTGGTGTGGGACAAGAACCTACGACCTTCTGGTCCAGAGGCGGATGTGCTACCAACTGAGCCATGCTGACACCAAGTACCTTACAGGGAGGAACAGGGTGTAGGAATACATTATTTTCCAGTGAAAAAGATGTTCCAGGACTAGAGGGCATGGGATGAAGTTGGAGGGAGGGTGATTCAGAGGAAATGTGAGGAAGAATTTCTTCACAGAACGGGTGGTGGACAAGTGGAACACCCTGCTAGAAGAAGTGGTGGGGGCTGAAACAATCAGGGGATTTAAGAATGCATGGCATAGACATAAGGGAATTCTGGAGGTCAGGGATAAGAGGCAACAGACTTCTAGGAAAACATAAAGTAAACTTATGAGCTCAAATGGGCAGACTGGGTGGGCCATAGGCCCTTATCTGCCAACAGTGTCTATGTATCTATGTGTTAAGCAAAAGTTAAGTGTTTGTCAAACACTGAGCCCAAATACTTATACTCATGTACATTCCTAAACAAAACCTGTTCCTGTGAAGATATTTGCAAATCAGTATTATTCTTGCTATGATTTTTTTTTGTGTACAACTGAAAACACAGGCATCATGCTTTTTGGGCCTTTAATACTCCCTTTGAACTGGTAACCCACTTTTCCAATGCTTCAGTGCCCTCCAGTCATTTTAGTTCCACACTTTCCTTGGTATCCAGTGAAGCTGCAAGAACTACCTCATCCGCACACATCTTGATTGCAATGTGAGTCAATTCCTTTGGCAAATTGTTTACGAACACTACAATTTAAGCTGGGCCTCAAATAGACCCCTGTAGAACTCCTCTACTTTAACTTCAAATCTCTAATAAAGCACTTCCCACATCAACCCTTTGTTTTAGACCTGTTAAGTAAGACCTGAACTACTTCAAGGGTTCAGGAGGCACACCCAGTAGCCTTTCTAAAAGTGACAGGTGTTCCATCAAGTCAAAGGTTTTGGTCAAATCCAAGAACATTGACCCAGTTACCTTTTCCTTTTTTAATGAGTCCACAATTAAATTATATATATTTACTAGGGCAGTGTCCCCAATCAGGGGATTCCAGTGGGTTTCTGTGTGGGGCCACTGCTCCTACCAGTCCTGCAATGTGTGTGTATCTCTCTCCTTATCACTTCACTCCAGAAGGGAGAGGCGAGATATGACAGAGACCCTTTAAGTTCCTGAAAGGTAGACTAGGGGGAAAGATTCAGCAAGACTGGCAAATCAAGAACACGGGGACATGAGTGGAAGGTGGCAGGGGAAGAAAGTTTTATTGTACAGAGAGTGGTTGAGCCATGAAACAGCCAACCAGCAGATGTGGTGTGTGCAAGAACCATTAATGGTTTCAGACACAGAAGTGGCAGAGAACAAAGGCTTAATCATTACACAGTGAGAAAGCAGTAAATCAGGGGCGGGGGACGAGAGCAGCAAACCTGATTTAACATTATGTCTCAGAGATATGGTAAAACAGGGCAGATGGAATGGACCAATGGTCTTTTCTGCTGGCATTTTCTGTTTCCGTTTTATATTTCACTTCCAACCACCCCTCCCCACACACTCCAGCCTTGCAGCACTGAGCCAGGGTGCACACTGGAGCCAAAAGAATTTCTGACTGCCTACCAGAAGCCACAGGGGAGCTGTGACTGCCAGAGCAGCACAATAAAGCCGGACTCCCACCCACAGCAGAGTGCTGAAGTGCCTGCACAAGTGCTGCTCAGCCTCTAGGACTGGCATAGGAGACTGGACACTAACGCAAATGGCTAGAAGCTTCAGCAAGGGACCAAGCATTTAGGCTTGTGAATGGAGCCCTCGTGGGGTACCAATGCAGACATATTTATTTACTTCTTGTCCTTCTGTACTGTGAGAAGAAATCAGAGGATAACAATGAGCCCATACTTGGTAGACCTTCCAGGAAGAAGCAGGGCCTCCCAGAGCCACAAAGGGAACAACAATCTTCCCCCGGTGGATTCTGTGACGTGTAGTCTCCAATACTAAGCTCATAAAATTCAGTCAGTCAGAGGGCAGGACTGAGCTAAGGTCCTTTTATCAGCCAATCAGACACTGAAGCAGTGTGTGAGCCGCTGCAGAGTACCTATGAGACGGTGACCTGATTGTACGTAAGACCTCTAGAGGGAGAAGTTGAAAGGCACACCACTTTCTGCTTAGGATTTCTAGCTTTAACTTTGTTACTTTTTTGAGTTTTTTTTTTTGCCTAAAAAGTTAGCTTTTGCTGTGCATAATATGCTTGTATTCAGAAAGTGAAGTTGCCTTGATCAGATCTGGGTCTGGGGAGAGCTATGTCAGTTCTCCTAAACTATGCAGTGCTGCTGGGATTTGTCTTGGTAGAGGGCCTGCTACGTGAACGCCTTGTGACTGTCAGCCCTTAGGGTAGAATCAGAAAAGGCGTGGGGTGAAGACAACATCAAGGGAACATGCCAGAGAATTCTTCAGCCACAGTGTGTATCCAAAAGACATGTGAGGAAGCTGCTGAATTCCTGCAGAGAGGAAAGCCATGCAGCCAGAGTTGCCAATCACAGAGACGGCTTAAAGCAGGAGTCCATGAAGGTTATGTTCGTAATCAGGGCCTTGCCCTGCACATATGTTGTAATGTAGTTGGTTAGATCATGACTGAGATTATTCTGTGTGAACCTTATTTTGAAGCCCACAAGTCAGTTAAACCAATTTTGTGGATTACAACATTTACAGTAATTAGGATTTCCCTTTTGGGGACTACTCATATCTAATTTCCCTTGATGTTCCCTTGATGTTGTCTTCACCCCACGCCTTTTCTGATTCTATCGTGAGGGCTGACAGTCACAAGGCGTTCATGTAGCAGGCCCTCTACCAAGACTGGCAGTATAGCCTAGAGGTTAGAGGAACGAGGTGTGAACAAGCTTGATACATCCAGCAGACCAGACCTGAGTTTGATTCTCATGACCTCCATTTGCATACTGTGTGACTCTGAGCAAGTCACTTAACCACCCAGTGCTCCCAGGTCACCCCTGAAAACAGGCACTTGTGCCTAGTGGGCCTTACCCAGTTACCAAATGACTAAAAAAAAAATTTTTAACACCATTCACCAATGCTGTAATGCTCATGCCACTGGTCTGCAACATGCCACTCCACCAATGTGCCCATACACAGACTGTGGGAACTCCTAAGAGGACTTTGGGGGTCACTGGCACACCAGCAGGTAGAGGTTAACAGGACTTTGTGGGAAAGTGTATTGTTGGTGGGGTGGGATCCAAACTTGGTTATCTGAATGTATTGTATTGCTGCATTATTTGAAATTCTGATTTATGAACCTTCCCTTGCTTATCCTTCCCATGCACCTCTCCTGTGTTCCTGACCCTCTAAAAGGTGTTAATCCTAAACCGAAATAAATAAAAATAAATTGTTTATGCAGGGAATACAATAATGGCTGCCGTGAAATAACACATTGAAATACTAGTGAATTTTAAGACCCTTAACTTACGTGTAGTGAAGCCACATGTTAATTATAATGGTCTTACCACTCAGGTGTGGAGATAAATGGTTTATTTTACCACAGCCCATTATATACTTAATATATGCAACATTAGTTTAATGTTTTACTGGTGGGAAACCCCCTGGTACCAGCCCTGTCAGAAGGATCTGGCAGGGATCACAGGTACTGCATTTCACTGGCCATCGACCATTTGGCTATGTTCATGGGGGTGGATGGAACCTACTCCATACTACCTAAAGTTCCAAAGATACTATCATAGCTAGAAAAAAGGTGCATTTTAAATGTATGGGTGAGCCCAGATTGGGGTCAATGGATATGCCTTATGATTGACGATGCATGTATGAAGCAGCTCACTCTCTTGTATATAGAACACTCATGTATATGGGGAAGGGTTTCAATGCAGCTGAAACCAGGTGTTAGGGTGGCTACCAGAAACTACCAGTAGGGCATTATTGCAAAGGCAACTATCTATGTAAAGCCATGCACAGAAAAACATGGTGGCTATAGGAGAGGGTAGGAAAAAAGATTCAAATGTCGGCAGTTCTCACCTGCATCCTTAAATCTTGAATGATAGCACCAGTAAAATGTAGACTTGGGAGTTAGACTGAGGCACTGGACAGTGGAAACAGGAATAGGAAGTGACAGTGAGGCACTAGACAGCGGACACAGGACTGAGAAGATTAGCCGTGTTTACATGGCAGTAGTGCTGCAAAAGACCGACAGCAGCAGTGCGATCCCAACCACCTGCTACTGGTGGTCTGCATGACTACATAGCCTCTCTGTGCACTGGTGAGGGGCCATGTGTCAGGGGGCTTTAAATTTGTCTGTATGTTTCACCATAGTGGATGGGTTGTTGCAGTGCAGACTGACCATGCAGTGGTTTGATCTGCTGTAATTCATTAGCTCTGCTTGGCGTCCCCAGTTTTGAGAGAACATGGGAGCAGCTTACTGAGTGGATTACCCTGATTGAGTAGGTGTCCGCACAGAAGCTTTTGCACTGGAGCAACTGGAGTGATCAGGTCACTCCAGTGCAAAACTGACTGTGTAAACAGGGCTTTAGACTGGGGCATTGGACGGTGGGAACAGGACTAGGAAGTTAGACTGGGGCACTGGACAGTGGACACAGGACTACAGAGTTACACTGGGGCAGTGAACAGTGGGCACAGGATGAGGACGTTAGACTGGGATGTTTAACAGTGGACATAGGACTATGGAATTAGACTGAGGCACTGGACAGTGGACACAGGACTAGGAAGTTAGCCTGATGCACTGGAGAGAGTACACAGTACTAGGAAGTTAGACGGCCACTGGACAGTGAACACAGGACTAGAAAGTCAGACTGGGGCACTGGAGAGTGGGCATGGGACTAGGAAGTTAAAATGATGTGCTGGACACTGGACACAGGACTAAGAAGTTAGACTTTTGCACTGGACAGTGGACACATGACTAGGGAGTTAGACTTGGGCACTGGACAGTGGACAGAGGAGTAGGGAGTTAGGCTGGGGCAGTGGACAAAGACTAGGAAGTTAGACTGGGGCACTGGACAGTGGACACAGGACTACACAGTTAGACTGGGGCAGTGAACAGTGGGCATAGGATGAGGAAGTTAGACTGGGATGTTTAACAGTGGACATAGGACTATGGAATTAGACTGAGGCACTGGACAGTGGACACAGGACTAGGAAGTTAGACGGGCACTGGACAGTGGACACAGGACTAGGAAGTTAGACTGGGGCACTGGAGAGTGGGCATGGGACTAGGAAGTTAGAATGATGTGCTGGACACTGGACAGAGGACTAAGAAGTTAGACTGTTACGCTGGACAGTGGACACATGACTAGGGAGTTAGACTTGGGCACTGGACAGTGGACAGAGGAGTAGGGAGTTAGGCTGGGGCACTGGACAGTGGACAAAGACTAGGGAGTTAGAGTGGGACACTGGACAGTGGACACAGGAATAGGAAGTTAGATGGGCACTGGACAGTGGACACAGGGCTAGGGAGTTAGACTTGGGCACTGGACAGTGGACACAGGAATAGGAAGTTAGATGGGCACTTGACAGTGCACACATGACTAGGGAGTTAGACTTGGGCACTGGACAGTGGACACATGACTAGGGAGTTAGGTTTTGGCACTGGACAGTGGACAGAGGAGTAGGGAGTTAGGCTGGGGCACTGGACAGTGGACAAAGACGAGGGAGTTTGATGGGGTATTGGAGAGTGGACACAGGACTGGAAAGTTAGACTGAGGCACTGGACAGTGGACACTGGACTAGGGAGTTACACTGGGGTGCTGGACAGTGGATACAGGACTAGGGAGTTAGAGTGGGTCACTCAACAGTGGACAGAGGACTAGGGAGGTAGAGTGGGGCACTGGACTGTGGATACATGACTAGTGAATTAGACAGAGGCATAGGACTGTGGACACTGGACTAAGGAGGTAGACTCAGGAAGTGAACAGTGGACACTGGATGGTGGAAACAGGACCAGGGAATCAGACAGGGACAGTGGACACAGGACTTGGGAGTCAGACTTGTTCATTGGACAGTGGACAAATGGCTAAAGAGGCTAGGGCACTGGACAGTGGACTCAGGACTAAAGAATTAGACAGGGATGTTGGACAGTGGACACAGGACAAGGGAACTGGACTTGTGTGTCCGACAGTGGACACAGGACTAGAGTACTGGACAGTGGACACAGGACTAGAGAGTTAGACAGGGCAGTGGACAGTGGATACAAGACTCAGTAGTTAGACTGCGGCACTGGAAAGTTGACACAGGACTTAGTAGTTAGACTGAGGCATGAGACAGTGGGCACAGGACCAGGGAGTTAGACTGGGGCACTGAGGCACTCAACAGTACAGGACTCAGGAGTTAGACTGGGCACAGTGGACACAGAACTCAGGAGTTAGACTGAGGTATCAGACAGTGGACACAGGACTAGGGAGTTAGACCAGGATTATGGAGGCCTTTTCCTATCTTTCTGTGTTCTCCTTGCAACTATTTGGAATGAGAAACTCAAAAGGTTTGCCCATCCCTATATCTGCCCCTACCCCACATCAAAATAGCAGATTTTTTAAGTAAATTTCACATGGCGGGAAAGTGGTGAAGGTGGACACCAAATATTTTTTCAGATCGCTAGCCAATAGAACAGTACATAATAGAATTCAGTTTTAGATAGCACCTTTTATACATGCTGTAGCCACAAAGCTCTTTACAGGACAATGCATTTGATACTGGTATTGCAGAGACTGGATGTGAGCTGGGCTGTCAAAAATAAGGTTGGAATTTTTGAAAGAAAAATGGAGGAAATATTTGGCCCCAAAAAGGGAAAAAGAAGGAAAATGAGACCACATCCAGGTTTAAAAACATGGAAGTCACCAATGATTTGCTGAAAGACAAGGAATTTTACCAGTAAAGTTTATATTAACTTCAAGAAATCTGTCTCTATTAGAAAACAAACTTCAAAAAGATAAGGCCTGGGAAGTGTTAAGGACTTCCAAAAAAGTGGAATGACTTCCAGATTTTGACTCCTGGAAGTCTTTGGCAACCGACCCCTCTGCATAATTAATGGCACCCCTGGCTGTATAATGTGACAGTACAAGTGCTAGTCTCCACCTTCTGTTTTGCGCTACAGATGGCTTCCAGGTCATGGATGAGTGCGTTCTTGCGTTGGTGCAGTGCCTTCTCCAGTTCCTCAAAGGTGTTGCTGATTTCTGACACGGCATCATTCTTGCGGTCTGTCAGCTGCCTGCTGATCTCAGTCACCAGCTCTATGGCCGCGGTCAACTGCGGAAGCCTGTGAAAATACAGATCAGGATTGGCAAAGTTTGAGAGACTTTAAGAGGTCAGCCAATACCAACATGGCTTCCAGGCATACTGTATGCGTCTCTCTGCATTACAGTGCAATTCACATTAAACTGTCCCGCCAATGAGTTGTTTTTGCATTTCTCAATGAGTTGCATACTGTAAATGCTGCTAGATCAAGCACAAAGTCGTACAAAAATGGCTGCCTGAGCCGCATCTCGGTTTTGCATTGCACTGTGCTAGAACTGCAGATGAATTTTAGCTGCGTTGTAAAAACATTTTATAAAAGTTTCTCTTAAGCTGGTTAAGTGTGAAAAAAACAATGGAATGTGAGTTGTCAATGCATTAGCAACTTTAGAAACCAGTACTAAACCCATTCATTGGTGTGACAGTTTAAAGCAGCAATAGTTGCTAGTCAGCAAAAAGTTTCATCATATAGCTTTTTTTAGCAAAAATTTATTTTTGACATCCTACGATTCATGCTCAGTGTATTTTTAGTTTTCTCAAATATTGTTGAAATATCCTTTGTAGTGAATTTTGCAATTAATAATAATATTACGTCTTTAAAGATGGCTGCCGCTCACAGTTTTTAAAAATGTCTTTCATTGAGGTTACCTGCTGGATGTACATGCTGGATTCATACTGGAGATGTATTAGGTTGGTGCTACCACACGTTGCAGATGTCAAACAACAGAGCACTGTACTGAAATATTTAATTTTTGGGAACTTATATATAACCCCTAGATGGCGCTATCCCAGGGGCTACTACCCCTGCCTGATTTGCCACTAACAGGTTGAGGGGCCTGGATCCAATGGCGGGTGCCTCCACCCAGAGGTCAGGGTTTGCAATAGTTAAACTAACTTGGTCACAGCCCTCTGGGACACTGCAACCCCCCTTTCTTCCCACTAGTGGCCCACACAATATATCAGAATTACCTCTCACAGTATACACTTACCCCAGGACTGATTCCGGCACTGGGACCTCCTGTGAAATAAGATACAGTGCAACAATCACAGTACAGTACTTTAACATAGACAATTACCTCAGGCAGTATAACTTTGCTGAAACAAGCAGCTCTGATTTATTTAGGGGGATATAACAAGGACAGGGGGAAATCAGGTTAATTAGCTTATCACTCTACTCATCTACCTATGGCTCTGTGCACAGGCCTATCCCTATCAGTTACTGTCCCTGGGTACCCAAGCCCTAGTGGCTAGTCCAAACCGTGGCAGCTGGTAGGGGCCCTTTCACACAGAGAAAAGGAAAATTAAACAGTCAGCAGTACAGTAATTCCATTTGGCTTTAATGTGGCAATCCAACAGGAGGCGACCCTGAATTAGTACTCACGACCTCCAAACAAGATAGGGTCCTTCAATGTCAGCAGGGCTACTCTTGAGCTCCAAGAGACTCCTCACACATTTATATGGTAAACAGTCACAGGCAAAAGTCACTTAATGGCAGCAGGATTCACTTGAGGTACACAAACCTCTTCACACATTTATATGGTAAAAAGAAAGCACTATACCAGGCAGGCTGCATCTGTATCCCGATCGCAATTACTGCACAATACCTGGGAGAACACACAGCAGATTCAGTTCCTGACAGACTGAGTGCAATTCAGCTATTTCTCCAGTCTTCTACAGGGTGAGCCTGGTTTCTACTCTTCAGATATCCTTTGATTCTCTTCACAGGACGGATTCAGTCCTAACAAGCAGTTACACAAGCTGCAGACCGGAACTCTGGGCCTTACACACATTCCCGACTAAAACTGCACACTGAAAAGCACAGGGCTCTTCCTTCTTCACTGTGAGCTAAACTGAAAAACTTCAACAGACAAACCGGGCACTTCCTTTGAGTTCCTCCCAGTTCTTGACTGGATTGGCTGTCACTCACAATAGACTGCTCCTGTTGGTCCAAAGGCAAAGTCTAAACTACATCTCCAGAGTCACTGCCCATACAATCCTCTTGTGGCTGGCTCAGATTATGAGTCCAGTTCTGATTCGGTCCAAGGCACCATTTTAGAGCTAGCTTACCCCACACTGATTGGTCCAGTTCAGCAGTTCAAAACCAGAATGGGGAACTAGGCAGACACAGTTCTGACTGCAAAGAAAGCAGGTTAGACAAACTGTAATTTCATTATTACTCTAAATGGTTTCTGGCAAACAGTTACATCTTTCAGATAGGTTCCTTTGCCTCCTAGTGACTGCAAAAATGGAGTGAATTGGCAGCAGCTTGAGTGGTACTCAATCAAAGAAACACACAGTCCCACATACAAACTAATTATGTCTGCAAGCAGACAGCTCTTAAAGAGACAGTACCAGAGGTTCTAAAAACACTCACTGATAAATGGCTTAAACGCCAACACCATTCAGGCTTGGAGCATTCAAGCAAGCTCCTGGAAGTCTTTTGGGAACCCCCATTTGTAGGGGGGTTACATATAAAAATGTACAAATCCTGTATTTTGATTCACAAATGAAAGTAAATGTAAAGAAAAATGTGCATCTTGCTGTTTTTGTCAGATTAATATTATTGCTGACAAAACGATATAGTTACTAACAGATACTGCTCCTTTAATGTGAACTGTACTGTATTTTTGCTGCATTTGCTTGTTCCATGACAAAATTCCCTTTACCATTATATCTCATCTCATAACCCACTATGGCCTACCTTGATAACTTGGTTGCAAGAACTCCTTTGTAAATGAAACGACTAAATCTCAAGGATTACCATACTTGGGAGTAAAACAATCAACTTATTCATGAACTTCTGGCTACAGAGTTTGCTTTTTGTTTAACTGCGTACCCCACTCTCATCACCACCACCTGCCACCTCCAGCTGCTTACCTGAGGGTCTTGTCCTAATCCAGTCTCCCACAGAGGCCCCTCCCCATCCCACCTTGTACAATGCCCTGTGGCTTATGCCTCTCCCATGCCTCTCCCATGCATGCCACAATGCAACCCCTGATAAGTCTCAGTCAAGTTTCCAAGGCATGATGGTGAGGGTGTGAGGTGTCCTGACATGCTACTGTACAGGGTGATGGGTTTCCCCTACATGACACTCCCCACCCCTGTTGTAGAAGACTGCCCTAACCACAGATGACCTCAAGTCATGGGAGAGACAACATTTCGGGTCATCAGCAAAATCATGGCCATTTCTGAACCCACCAGACATACAGGACAATCTGAGTCCTTCCCCCAAGTATCAAAGTGCGCTGTATACCCAGGTGGGTCACAGTGGAGACAGCTATTGTTGCTGTACAAAGATTTCAAAAATATTTAAGGGATGAAAACCATAGGGAAAGTAAGTGGGCATTAGTTCAAATATTGTTTGATGAAGTTTGTCACAGTGTGAAACTCCACCTTTGTTGTCATTCTGTTATTCCCTGATTACCAGGTGGGTCAAATCTCCCCTTCAGTATGTTATCCTCCGATCATAGTAGCGAGCATGAGATGCCTGCAGGGAACCCGGGTGTCAATGGTGGTAAGAAACATAAAAGATCTTCTGACCAGCTGTTGGCCCAAACATCCTGGAAGAAGAAACACAAGAGGAATGCGGCACAGTTCCTCTTCCCAGAAGGGAAACGGAGTAACTAGTGCAAGAACAACATGTGGTTCCTCTGTACCAGTCAGAGGAACTAATGCCAGAGAGAAGGATGTTCACTGTGGAGGACACCAAGCTGTCAGTTTTTCCAGACCATGCAGACTGTAAGAATCTGTGCTGCTGCCCACTTCCCCAAACCTAGTACCCTCAACAAGGCTTGGGTGAGGAGGAGGAATAAGAGGAGGAAACTGATAGCCTTCAGTTCCATTCTCCGAGTCAATGAGGACTATTCATTGTACTCTGTATTTGTGGCCCAAATGGCTAATATGCTGAACCTACCATTCACTGAAATTGACATGGACATAGAGGAGGTAGAATTCATGATGATGCACAAGCCTTGGATCCCACACCTACTGGTGTGGTCACCACAACCCCCAGAGATATACTCATCCCAACTGGGAGGAAGAGTGTTTGCACCATCATCTGCCAGAGCACCACTGTTGTTTCCACATGTTTTTCACCCCATATGTCCCATCTCAATGCACAGGGGCACAGACAAAAACAGGAGACCTTTCTGGCCAATCAAAAAAGGGTCATACCAGGCCCATTCACAACATTTCAACAGACACTGCCTGGCACAGAACTGAACATATGACACCACCACACCACATGTCTGCAGCCTGCATCACACTGTGGCTAGATTTCACCTTACTGTCTAAAGCCACATATTTCTGCCACACATGACTCCCTCCCCTGATACCACCAGTGGACTGCTTTGTCACATCAGGAGCCACCCACCCTCCCTCCTCAAAGCAGGAGGCATCCAAGATGAGCATACAGTACTGACTCTGCTGCCTAATATGTGTTGACCCAGACTCCAAATTGGAACCAGGTCTCAGTACTTTAGCAAGTACTGCATACCTTTAGACTAAGCAGTTGGCAAAAATCCCTCTTTAAACTTCCCACTTATAGCCTAGACTTGTTTTAGGTAATGGTGCTTAGAATCACATCCACTAGTAGTGGGGAAACTTCACTATTGCGTTGTGTTTTCTCACACAACAGTAAACCACCATGTCAGAATTCAAACACGCTCCATAGTAGAATCACTATATACTCAGCAGAGGGTCTAAACACACTACAACATGAACACAATGAACTGTGACACTAGCATGTCAATATGACTCCTAGATCATCAGCATAGGCTCCTACTCACTAGTGTACTAGCACAGGGAAGTTTTGCACCAGGACTCACACATGACTCCTCGATCAATAGTAGAGAGTCCTACACACTAATGCACCAGCACAGTGAAAAGCCACACTGGGATTCAAACATGACTCCCAGATCATCAGCAGAAGGATCTTCACAAAAGTGTGCCAGCACAGTGAAGTTCCACACCTGGATTAATATATAACCTCTAGATCATCAGCAGACGGTCTTACACACAAGAGCATGGCCACAGTGAATCACCATGCCAAAATTCAAATTTAGACCCCATGGATCCTTAGCAGAGGGTCTTACACTCTAGTGCTCCTGCACAGTGAACTGCCACACCAGAATATAAACATGACTCCTAGATCATCAGCAAAGGGTCCAACATACTAGTGTACTAGCACACAGATGTTGCATACCAGGATTCATATACGACTCCTAGATCATCAGCAGAGGGTCTACACACTCGTGCACCAGCAAAGGGAGTGCAACTCCAGGATTCAACTAAGATATTTAGATACTATCAGCAGAGGGTCCTACAGACTAGTGCAACAGCACAGTGAAGTGCCACACCTAGATTTAAACGGTTCTATGTGATAACAGTGATAACAAAACCGCAGTTGCTGTTAGGGCGAGTGTATATCACCGAAAATAAAAATGGTGATGTACACTTTCAGCGAGGCAACTCACTTTTAGCCCCCCACACCCCCTTCACTACTAATACCAAACTCCTGGGGAGGGGGCGCATGTCGGGAAGGGGGTGAATTGCCCTCCAAAAACCTTAACACCCGCTCCAAAAAAAGCACAAAATATTGTGCTCCTCCCCAGCCCCGAACCCTGCACACTCTCCACTGTAGCCAGCTACCATCACCACTATGCCACTCAGTCAGCTCAGTGGCTTCCCACCTCACCACCCCTCACATACCTTCCCTCCTCTTCCAGTATGCCTGTCGCTCTTCCCTTCACAATGTCCTTCCCTGTCACTACACATTCAGGGTCACTGACACTACAGGTGCTGAGATTGAATCGCTCAAATCTGAGTCTCTCAATCTCAGTCGCCGTTTTCACTGGATACCAATTCAAACATAACTCTCAGACCTTCGGAAGAGGGTCCTACACACCAGTGCACCAGCACAGAGAAGTGTCACACCAGGATTTTAGCTTGACTCCTTGATAAAGAAGCAGAAGATCAAATTCACTAGTGTACTAGCACAGTGAACTACCTCACCAAGATTCAAACAGAACTCCCAGATCTTCAGCAGAGGGTCTTACACACTAGTGCACAAGCACAGGGAGTACAACACCAGGATTCAAACATAACTCTTAGATTAACAGCAGAAGGTCAAACTCATCAATGCACTAGCACAGTGAAGCATCACACCAGCATTCAAGCATGACTCTTAGATCATTAGCAGAGGGTCTTACACATTAGTCACCAACACAGTGAAGTGCCACACTAAGACTCAGACAATACTCCTAGATCATCAGAAAAGTTTCTTCCACATTAGTTCACAAGCACAGGTAGTGCCCCACCAGCATTAAAACCAGACACCTAGCTCATCAGTATAGGATATTACACACTAGTGCCCCAGCACAATGAAGAGTCGCACCAGGATTCAACTGTAACTCATAGATCATCAGCATAGGGTATTACACAAAAGTGCCCCAGTGCATTGAAGTGCCAGACCAGGATTCAAGCGTAACCCCTAGATCATCAGCATAAGGTATTACACACTAGTGCCCCAGCACAATGAAGTGCCACACCAGGATTCAGGCGTAACTCCTAGACCATCAGCAGAGGGTCCTACATCAGATCAAATCAGCCCTAGAAAAGCCATGCCAGGATTCCATCATGACTCCTAGATCATCCGCAGAGGGTCCAATACACTCTTGCACCAACAAATTGGAGTGCCATACCAGGATTCAAAAATAACTCCCAGATCATCGGAAGAGGGTCTTTCCACTAGTGCACCAGCATAGTGAAGTGCCTCACCAGCATTCATAGATAACTCCTAGAAGATCATCAAAAGAGGTTAAATCACAGTAGTGCACCAGCACAGTCACGTGCCACACCAGGATTCCAACACAACTCCTAGATCATCAGTAGAGGGTCTAATACACTCTTGCACCAACTCAGTGGAGTGCAACACCAGAGATCAAACATAACTCCTAGAGTATCAGCAGCTGGGCAAACATGCTGGTGCACCAGTATAGTGATGTCCCACACCAGAATGTAAACATAAGGCTCCAAGATCATCAGCTGATGGTCTAAAATTGTAGTGACTAACATGGGGAGATCCTACCCCATAAGTTAAAGTGACTAACATGGGAGGATCCTACCCCATAAGTAAAAGTGACTAACATGGGAAGATCCTACCCCTTAAGTTAAAGTGACTAACATGAGGAGCTCTTACCCCAGATCTTTACCTTTGTATGTTAGTTGCAGAGGATACCCTTGGTTCCACAGTGAAGCATAGACACATAATTTAACAGGCATTAAAAGACCTGCTGGCCATCTAGTCAGCCCAGACCATACCTTAGCCCACCAGTGTAACACTGGCCAGGTCTAGGTAGAGTTTCCTGTTGGCAGCTCTACAGTACCTTGCTCTCTGATTGATACCCTTCCCCATCCTCATCCTCACTGTCATGTTCACCAAGCCCGGATGTCTAGCTCATGCTCTCTTGAACCCTGTAACCATTTCAATGTAAACCACTTCTTTGGGCAAATTGTGCCATTTTTTTTTCACCATTCACACCAAGAAGAAATGTTTCCTCATGTCACTCCTGATTTCCCCTCCCTCTTACTAGCTTATAGTTATGCTTTCTTGTCACAGACCTCTTGCATTGCCTGAACAGTTGCTGAATATACACAGCATTTATTCCATTTATGTATTTGAATGTCTCTATTCTGACCTCCACGGAGTACATACTCAGGTCAGCTTCCTCGTACTCCTCCCTTGTTGCCCATGAATCATTTTGTTTACCTTCCTCTAGACAGACGTTATGCAATCCTTGTCTTTTATAGGTGAGGGTTCTAGAATTGCATGCAGTACTCTAGATGCAGCCTCAGTAATGATTTGTGGAGGGGAAAGACCACCTAATTTTTCTACCGGAGAAGGCCCTACCTATGAACCCAGTATCCCATTAGTTTTCCTATATGCCTTGTTGCACTGGACAGTGGTTTTGAGACTGTCACTTATCACAACCCCCAAGTCCCTTTCTTCTAAGGTCTGATCTACCCTCACAGTACGTGATCGTCAGGAGGGGTTGCAAGTACAACTTGCCCACCCTGAAAATGTGGGCCAAAAAAATGTCCAAGATATGAATAAAAGTAAAAAAAAAAATTTAGTCTGGGAGCATGTCCAGTATGCGCCTTTTTGGACTTAGAAAAAACTTGACAGCCCTTGCAAAGATTTTTCTAAGTCCAAACAAAAAATATATATAGTCACACATATTTCCCAAGTCCTGTACGACCAAATTAACAACAAAAAATAAACCTCTCAAAAATACTTTTAGTCCAACACGAGCAAACTGCTTATAGCACCAAAACAGTCAAAGGGCCCTGGAGTGATGGCACTTCTTGAGTAGGGCTTAAAGTCTCTGAGTGAAGCAAGTTAAAGGAGAAGTCCACCCAGAATGTGCAAAAACATATGTTATGTAGAGTGTTTTGATATGTATGTTAAGCCCTAGTGTGTCCTTTCCTCTGTCTGCTATTAGGAGTTTTTCCTAAATTAGCCTGCTAGCTGTATGGTAGTTTTACGACCCTTGAGGATCTGCATCACAAATAGGTTTATTGGCTTTCTTTCTCCTCCGATGCACCTTGGCTCATGGGACAGTGATGTAGCTATGCCCCTAGATTTAGCAGGGTCTGTCACAGCTCAGCCACAAAGATAATACTTCTTTCAGAGAAGTCACACTGCTAGATTCTGGGTGAGTGTAATCATTATTTTTTGACATTAGTACCTTGTCCTGCTATGTTACAACCTATAAGGTGATGTTCAATTTTTGCTACTTAGTACTGGTGCAAAAACTGAAAGTGACTGAGAGGAATAGAGTAAACAGTGACATGATTCAAACACACACACATACACACACACACACATACACACAGAGCAGAGCATAGCAGGACAAGGTACTAATATCCAAAAATAATAATGATTATACTCACTCTGGAAGAAGTATTTTCTCTGTGGCTGAGCTGTGACAGACCCTGTAACAAGACACTGGCTTCCTGCAGGGGCAATTAGACATCACACCAAAGGGTACTCTGGGAAGACTAGGGGCCATAAAAGAAACCAGAATGGCAACCTCCAAGGGCAATAAAACAGTTAGGGAAAGTTAGAAAAAACATCTCTCACAGCCAGAGGAAAAGAAAATGCTGGGAACTGGTTAGAACACAAAAAAAATGACTACTACATATCTTTTTCTGATTTTAATATGGAGTTTTCCTTTAAGACTCAGCTTGTGTTTCATGCAGGCCCAAGCAAGTTAGGACTCAACAGAAGGCGGGGGGGAGGTTTCGCAGCAGCAGCTCAGAATCTGCCCCCAGCACTACTGAAGTCCCAGATCCAGCCACAGAAGAGCACTCAATAGAATGGAGCTGAGCTTGGGTGTTCCTGAAAGAGCTAGCCGAAACAGACAAATGAGTGAAGCCACACCCCCAGCCCTTGCAAAGGACCAATCAGGACACGGCCCTGAGAGACTTTTTCCTGTTTCATCCTACTTAACTGCACATACCCCAAGCGTCCCCCTGTTCTTCAGCCCCCTTTGCAAAGGATCAATGCGCTAAGGACATTGGAGTCTACCCACCAGAGTCAGCTCAATGAGGCAGCCAGCAATCGGGCACTCTGATCCTCAGAAGGGAGGTGGGAGACCAGCAGAGGAGCAAACTAGGTGACTGGGCAAAGAAGGAGGAGGTAGGGAGGTAAGTTTCCTGTTATACTCTTACCATAGCTCAGATACCACAAGGGAATGAGGAGTATTAGCATGGGTGTAGAGTTTAGGTTTTCCCGGGGAGGGGTGGCTCTCAAGCTCAAAACTATTGGCCTAAATAGTGAACCTATTTTTAGACTACCCTATCCGGTAGGGGTGGAGGCTCACCTCACCCGGGGACTGAGCCTGGAAACCCGCACAAGCACTATATCTATGAGTGTTAGGGTTAAGCCAGAAATTCGGTATAGGTGAAACACCCTGTCAAGGGTAGGGGTAAACAGGAGTCTATAGTATGCTAAAAGTGTGGGATTAGATGCGATGCCCTATCTAGAAAAGGGCTTAAAGTCAGCAAAAGTGTGGGGGTAAGTGAAACATCATATCTATGGTAAGGTGGAAAAGGGTTTAGAAAAAGCAATAGTTTGGGAAAAGGTGAAGTACCCTAGCTAGAGTAAGGGTAAGAAAAGTGTGTGGGGGGGTTAAGTTATCTCCTATGTAAGGTAAGGGAATGAAAGGAAGTCAAGGGCTAAAATTACAGAGACAATAGAAAGTACAGGATGATGGGAGTGGCTGTGGGGGTGCAGTCATCAGGGAAACCATCTGGAGGCTACATTGTGGCCCCATCTGCATGCACCTCTCTGGGCTGAGGGAGGAGGTTGCCAGACTCAAGGCTGAGTTGGCTCGGGTTCGGAGAACCTGTTCCCCTGCCCAGGGACCACCTAGTCCACCACCACTACCTTAAAGGATGCCAAGAAGGAGGAGCGGCTGGACAACAGCGGGTTGGGAAGGGTAAGGGTGGTGGAGCATAGGCACATCCCCCATCTGGTACCACTACAAAACAGTGCCACACTGACTGGGCAGAAATGTCCCACAGAGGCACCCAAAGTAGTGACCAGGGTGGATGTGGGGGTCCTCCACAGTGAAGACCCCAAGGGGGAGTGGCAGAGGGCCCCAGAGGGACGAGGAGGAGGAAGCGAATCCTGGTGAGGGGACTCCATAGTGAGGGGATACAGTTGGTGACAGGTAGGGAGGCGCAGAGGGAGGTTAGGTGCCTTCCTGGTTCTAATAGCTCAAAGGGATGAAAAGATCCAAGGGATTGCTGGGGCAGTAGGAAGGGAGGGAGGGAGGAAAGCTGGATGTCATTGTCCATCTAGGGACTAATGATCTGGCTAGGAATTAATCAGCAATAGTTCAGGAGGAATTCAAGGAATGAGGGAGGGTTCTTTGGCAATTAGCATGAACTGTGACCTTCTCAGAGGTGCTACCTGTCTACGACAGGGGAGTTGATAGGATTCTTCGCACTGGGAACTCTATTGCATGGTTGAAGGACTGGTGCAGAGAGGAGGGATTCGGATTCATTGGGGACTGGGGCCCCACCTGGAGGGATAAAGTCCTAAGGGGGCAGAATGAAGCAGGGAGACAAGCTCCCCCCCTGCAAACACAGGCTTACAAGGTCAGTAGTGAGAATCTGGAAGGAGAAAAATCAAAAAAGGAACCAATTAACATAAGAATCCAGGGGGTAGAGGGAAAGCGAGAGAGAAAGAAGAATAGTGGAGGAAATAAGGGAGGGCAAATGGGAAAAGGGGGAGGGGTGGCAGTATAATCTGGACAGCCATGTGTCCCAATGCTCAAAGTCTGGGCAATAAGATTACAGACCCAGAGGCCACCATGGCAGAAGCGGAGCTGGACATAGTCACAATTACAGAGTCTTTGTGCAATGAAAACCAGGATTGGGATGTAGCCATACCAGGTTATACGCTATTCAAAAGGGACAGGGTAGGTAAAAAGATGGGAGGTGTGGCTCTTTATGTGAGGAAAAACATAAAAGTTATAGAAATACAGGGGGAGCAGGGAGGAGCAGAGGTGCTGTGGGTCACCCTGGAGATGAAAGGGGTCCACTATTCACATAGGAGTGATCTACAGACCTCCAGCACGGGGAGGGGGGTGGACAAAGATGTGTTGGAAACAATCCAAAGGATGGCAACCAAGGGGGAGGTATTGCTGGTTGGGAACTTTAATCTACCAGACGTGGATTGGAGCCTTCCAGTTGTGGCAACAGTTAGAAATAGGGACATCCTGAACTTCCTGCTGGGGGTCATTTCTCATGCAACTAGTTAAGGAACCCCTTTGGGGGGGCAATACTGAACCTGGTACTGACAAACGGGGACAGTGTTGCTGATGTCACAGTGGGTAGCCACCTGGAGACCATTGATCATCGTACGGTATAGTTCAATATAAGAACTGACCAGTATCAAACCACACTAAAATGAGGGTCCTGAACTTTAGGATGGCTGATTTTAAGAAAATGGGAGAATGCCCCAGGGACATCCTAGGAGGAATAGGGAAACTGGGTGGAGTTGAGGAACAGTGGACAAAATTAAAGGAGAGCATTGAGAAGGCAACAAACCTCTGGGTCAGGAGGGTTAACAAAGGCAAGAGGAAAAAGAGACTGCTATTGTTCTCTAAAGAAGTAGCAGAGAAAGTAAGGACAAAAAAGCTAGCATTTAGAAGGTACAAGATGACACAGAAGGAGGAGGAGGATAGGGAGAGAGTTATCAGGAGAAACAAAGGGAGGCAGGGAAGGCAGTTAGGAGCACAAAGGTGCAAATGGAAGAGAATAATGTCTCGGCAGACAAGATGGACCAAGAGGGCCTTATTCACTGACAACTTCTATGTTTCTGTTTTTCTATTGCCAAGTCAGTAAAAAGGGGAATAAAACATTCTTCAGGTATTTAAGCGAAAACAGGAAGAAAAAAGGAGGGATGATAAGGCTAAAAGGGGAAGGAGGGGTTTATGTGGAAGAAAACCAAAAAACCTCAGACATATTGAACAAATACTTTTGTTCAGTATTTTCGGAGGAAGGGGTAGGTGATGGACCACAAATAAGAGACAATGGCATTAAGGGAAAGGAGATGGACACTAGCCCTTTTACAGAGGAGAAAGTTCTCAATGAACAGCATAACTAAAAGTGGACAAGGCAATGGGGCCTAATGAGGTATACTCTAGGATACTGAGGGAGCTCAGTGAGGTGCTGGCTGCACCTCTGACAGCCCTGTTCAACCTATTACTAGATATGGGGGAAGGTCCAGGGGACTGCACGAGAGTAGAAGTGGTCCCACTTCATCAAAGTGGTAATAGGGAGAAGCCAGAAAATTACAGACCTGTCAGCCTGACTTTGGTGGTGGGTAAAGTAATGGAATAATTACTGAAGGAAAGGATTGAGGAATTCCTTCTGACCAGTGGATTACAGGATCTGAGGCAGCATGGTTTCACAGGGGGAAGATCTTTCCAGACAAACCTGATCGAGTTCTTTGACTAGGTGACTAGAGAAGTGGACCAGGGTGGAGTGGTAGATGTGGCCTACCTGGATTTCAGTAGGGCCTTCGACACTGTTCCACACAGAAGACTGGTGGGCAAGCTGGGCAGCCTAGAAGTAGGTCCAAAAGTGGTAAAATGGGTAAGAAGTTGGCTAAGCAACAGGAGTCAAAGGGTGGTGGTAAATGGTGTTCACTCTGAAGACGGCAAGGTGACCAATGGGGTGCCACAGGGGTCAGTACTAAGCCCAGTCCTCTTCAATGTCTTTAGTAGCAACATGGCAGAAGGGCTGGAAGGGAAAGTTTGCCTGTTCATGGATGACAGGATGACACAAAAATCTGCAACACAGTGGACACACCAGGGAGCAGGGGGGGATGAGGGATGAGCTGAAAAAGCTGGAAGACTTGTCAAGGGTTTGGCAACTGGGTTTCAATGCAAAACAAGAATGCAAAATCATAGACTTGGGGCACAGAAACCCTGGGGCAACGTACCAATTTGGTGGGGAGGCATTAGCAACCAGAGAATGGGAAGGAGACCTGAGGGTAATCATTTCTGATGACCTGAAGGTAGCAAAGCAGTGTGATAAGGCAGTGCGGAAAGCTAGCAGGATGCTCAAGTGCACAGGGAGGGATATCACTAGCAGAAAGAGGGAGGTAGTGTTACCCCTGTATGGATCAAAGTTGAGGCCTCACCTCAAGCACAGTCTCCAGTTCTGGAGGCCCATCTTTGGAAGGACATAGATAGGGTGGAGGCGGTACAGAAGAGGGCAACCGAAATGGTACAAGTCTGGCATCAAATGCCCTATGAGGAAAGACTCAAGGAATTAAATATATACTCTCTAGAGAAAAGGAGGGAAAGGGGGACATTTATTTTTATATTTTATTTAGTTTTTGTTGACCGGGTAAGTGCACTAGACAAATTCCGCCTATTTTCAGGCACGACCCAGGGAAGGGGGATACAGATGAATACCAACTGATCCTGAGCCAGATTAAGCTGTTGTTGGTATTTTTAGTGAATGGGGCAATTTGGCCAGGGCACCGGGGAAATTCTCCTACTGTTTCGGTAGGGGGCGCTGCTGGCTGTGAGAATGGCCAGTTCAGGTGAATCTCCGATGAGGATGGACACCGTAGAGGTAGGGGAGAAGGTCTCCTCCCCTACCTTGGATTTACAAGAGGTTTTGCTAGAATCTGATATTTTAACGCCTATGAATGAGGAAGAGTCTGAATTGCAAGAGATTTTCATTTCAGCTGAGGATCTGAGCCAACAGGTCGGTTGCTGGCTCAGAAAACACTACTAAGAGTGATAACGTTTTTCCCAATTTGGAAAAGGAACGCATTTTGTCGGAGAAAATTCAGAAAGAGAATGAGAGACATTTGGCCACTCAATGCCGTCTCACAGAACAACTGGAATTACTTCAAACTGCTCCTCTGCCTGTCACAGTGCCGGGCCATTCTGTCAGCAAGGTGCATAACGCATTAGCATCAAAGGGCTGCGGCCCGACAGAGGAGTCAGAAACTCTTCTTGGAAGTTCTGATGTTGTGCTAAATATTGTCAAAGTGATGGCTGGCAGCTCAAATGCTACAGTTAGCGTGTGCCAAAAGCAGTCTCATGTAAAAAAATTAGACTGTAACAACCGAACCAGAAGAAAAAAGTGAGGCTGAAGTGTTGGCTCCGATAAAAGAGCTATCAGAGCTGCAGGCCCCTTCTCAACCTGTGGGAGACATTCATTTTAATCCTATATGCATCCCTGCTAAACCCCTGGGGAATCAAAAATTGTCTAGAGAAGTGGGTTTTGTCTTTCAACCCTCCGGCTCTGTCTCTAACAAAACTCCTACAGGACAGAAAGACCAACTGGTTGTTTTTCAAGGGGATGATGATCACCAAGGAAATGCAACTATTTTCTTCTTTTTCCTCTAAAGGACAGATTACTAAAAGTGGAACCTGGGAGGAGGTTAAAGGCAAAAGGGCAGCAATAACCTTAGCCAATAGGAATATTCCTACTGAGTCTGGTAAACCACAAGCAAATATAGCAATATAGGGGAAGGATGTGTCTCCAATGCCTACTAAACAGGTCCCAATGAGGGTAAACTCTCCCTGTTCTCCCTGTGATCCCTGGTTCCCCCAAAAGGTATTGAAGGAGGCAGGTTGGAAATGAACGCCTACAGGGATTTGGGTCCCTGATCCTGAGTGGGACTCATCGCTAAACTTTTCACAAGCTACGCCAGAATGGCAGCCTGCAATTTCTCCAGCGGATGGAAATGGATTATTAGATAATAAACTGATACCTGGATCCCAGGATTTAAGTGACTTTGGGCTAGGGAAAAAAGGACGATGAAACTACTAAAAACTCCTGGTCTCACAAGATCTACAGATGGGGAAACCTGACACTAGACTCAAAAGAAGTACCTCTAGGTCCAAATAATGCATCTCCTGACCTTCAAGATTCTACGAAATTACATAAACCGCTCTTATCATATCTTTTTACAAGAACAAAAAAAGAAGCTGCACCACGCAGAGACACAGTTAGAATCTGATATAAGGGAGGCCTAGAGGAGTGGCCGGACAGTCTCTATGTGGGCAAATGTTTGCTTAAAGACTCATTGCACCTCTTTCCAAGGGATGTGTATGCATTTATTAATATATCTGGAGAGAAGAATTACAATGTGAGCTTCTGGTCTGCCTATGCGTTAGACCTTTTCTGGGAAAGATACAACCTGGTTAAATTCTCTCCCACATGGACCACCCCCTTCATGGTAATCCCTCTATTTAAACCATTAATTAAATATGTTACTGTCATGTTTAGAAATGAGGGGTCCATGTGGATGATATAACCTATTGGTTAACCCAATGGTGTGACGTACTTAGTGACCCTGAAGCAATACTAGATTCAGAGATGTTTTGGACTGGAGGGTGGAAGTACAAAGTGACGCTTAAGCAAAATGACTCAAGGATTTTTCATGTGCCTAATTCTTTTATGTTGGGTAGAGACAGAGGGGTTTGGTTTTTATTCAGGACAGCATCAGGCATGTTGTAGATGTGGGGCTTGAACACATCTGTCTAGCACATGTGACAAACCCCGGTGTGACAATTGTGGGGAAATAGGCCATATTACATTGCAATGTAGAAATCATACCAGGTGTGATTTATGGGAGGATCATGGACATGTATTCTCTGAATGTCCCTGGACAGCTAAAAACAAAACCACATGTAAGAGCCCTGAATTACTTATCCAGCAGGCCCAAGACTCGGCTACTGTTAACAATCAAGAGCCCACTGCCCCTCTGGTTCCTGTTCCCTTGAACCCTGCCCCCCAACCCCCCCCCATCATCATTCTTGATTCTGAATCTACAGTTCAAGTTCGGATTCCCAAAACGGAGGCTGAGACTAGTGTTACCTTGGATCCATTGTCCTTAGATCCTGTCTGCTATAAAGATAAAGAGATGCAGAAAGGGAACTCCCCCCCCATCTAGAAGACGATTTGCTAGGAATCTTAAACCCCGGCCCCATGAAGTGAAGTTTGAATCTGACAATTCACACACAGCTTTATTTTCTCGGTGGGGGTGATTCTGATATGGAACAAGATGAGTCTACTTCACAGCAACCCACTTCGGACCATGCATCCCAAAATCAAAGAAATAGTGGGGTACAAAGGGAAAAAGAAAAAAAAAAAAAAAGAGGACAAATAATTTTTGATTAATTCATCTTTGTCCTGGCTTCTGTAAAATTGTGTTCATTGAACGTGCACAGCATTTTAAACGCTGCGAGATGTCAGATGGTATTTAATTATATTTGTACAGGAGGAGTGGACATTTGTTTTATACAGGAAACCTGGATGCATACTGTTGATCAAGTTCGTGCCTTTAAATCTGAATGGTGTTGGGGCCCCTCCTACTAGTCATTTGGTACCGAATGTGTAGATGGCATAGGGATATTGTTTAATTCATATAACTTTACTCCAATTAAATTGATTGATTTAATCCCAGGGAGGGTTCTGTTACCAGATGGGCTATATTACTGTATATGGTCACCAGACCAAAGCCGACAGAGTTAAACTTTTGAACTCGTTGCAACCCTTTTTAGTTACCTCTCTCAAAATAATTTTTGGTGGAGATTTCAATTGCAATGTGTTTAAAGGGGTTAAAGACCTAGTTACTAAGAAAAACAAATACAGTGACTCCTCTGCCTTGGCTAGGATGACAGATACAGCGGACCTAAAAAACTGTAGTGACAATTTGACTAAAGGACCTAAATTCACTTATCAAAGGGGAAAATATACTTCTACACTTGATCACATTCTTATTTCTTAAAAACTTGCCTAACTTCCAATTTGTTATCACACCTGTGGAGTTCCCGGATCACTCTGCCCTTATATTAGAGTTTACTGATCAGATAAGGAGCAATAAAGGCACCACCTGATGGAGAGTAAACACTGCAGCCTTAGCTGACCCCTGATACACAGAGGTTTGTTGGCTCTGATCAAAGCTCAGGAATCTGTGAGGGTTTTATACACTGATTTGGGAGAATGGTGGGATAATTCAAAAAAAGACTTCAAAACTTGGCTAATAAAGTGTGGGAAATAAAGAGAAAATGAAAAAAGTCTTAGATATTTATCTCTTAGACATCAATTCCAGAAATTACGCTCTCTGGTTATGACTTCCAGGTTTGATTACTCCCTTCAAATAAAAAAATAAAGGAGGAGATGACGCTCTTACAATATGATAGGGCACACACGATCAAGGCAATTTTACAATCTGGAACCCAAAGGTCCCCAGTAGGAGACCCTTATGTAGCATGTAAAGACCTAAAAAAACTCAATGAATACTGAGACATTAGTGGACTCCACTGGACATACAACCATCATAACAGATGGTATCCACAGAGTAGTAAAATCTTTTATGATGGCCCAAGCTCCTGTAAAATCCCATTCAAAAGTAGAAATACAAACGTATCTATAGACTTTAAATATTCCTAGAGTATCAATAGATACTACAATCATGGAGAAAGTAATCTGTAAATCAAAGATTGTTGTGGCCATAAAATCATTTAAGAATGGAACATCTCCAGGGTCTGATGGACTTCCTGGAGAATTTTACAAACTCTTGATTGATATATTAGCTGAATGTCTTATGTGTGTTTTTCACTATTTCCTGGCCCAGAATAAAATAAGACCATTGTCTGTAGAAGGCCTGTTAGTATTTTTATATAAATCAGGGGACAAAATGAATATTCAAAACTGGAGACCCAAATCGATTTTAAATACTGATTATAAAATATTAGCTTGCATTTTAAACAATAGAATTAAGGAATATGCTAATTCAGTTATTTTCCAGCATCAATATTGTGGGCTCCCAGGAAAAAAACATTCAGTTTGCCTTAATGATCATAACAGATCTTATAGAACGTCTTTTAATGAATGATACATTGGGTCACATAATTTCAATGGACCAGGCAAAAGCATTTGATAAGGTATCTCATCCCTATATATTAGCAACCGTATAATTTTATGGAATACCTCCAGTGATCAGGCAATATATTAAATTACTGTATGATAAGGCTATGGTGTACCCTATTATTAAAAGGGAAATTACAGAGGGTTTCCACATCTCCATGGGTGTCAGGGAAAACTGAAGTAAGGTGCCTGCCTGGTGCCATGGCTTGGAGGGACAGGAAGCGCATCCTCAGGATCACGAGAACAGCTGCACGGGAGTCTCAGCTGGATGTCATTGTCCACCTAGGGACAAATGACTTGGCTCATCATGAGATTAGAGCAGTGCAGGAGGATTTTGTACAGTTGGGGAGGGGCCTAAGACAAGTAGCACACACATTATTCTTCTCAGAAGTGCTGCCTGTCAATGGCGTGGGTGAGGCGAGGGTACTTTGCACCATGCAGTTTAATGAATAGTTGAAAAAAAAATGATGCGGAGCACAGGGGTTTGGCTTGACTGGGGTTCCACCTGGATGGACACCAGCCTATACTGGCAGGATGGTCTGCATCTGTCCAGGAAGGGAACAAGTCTTTTGAGCAATTGGTTTAAATGCTTCATTGGCAAGATTTTAAACTAGTCAAGGGGGGAGGCACTGATAAGCGGCAGGAGAATCCCAGCCTCTCCCTACAAAACAGGGTACTAAATGAGAAAAAGACCAAGGTAGAAAGGTCAGTGGGAGATGCTGCAACAGAAGGTAAAGCCATCAAAAAATGGAAAGCAATGAGTACCAATGCCCATAGTCTGGGTAACAAGCTTCCTGAATTAGTGGCCTTGATGGAGGAGGAACATCTGGACATCGTGGCAGTCACAGAAACATGGTACACACAAAACCATGACTGGGATGTAAACATACCAGGATACACCATCTACAGGAGGGACAGGGAGGGTAAAAGAGGAGGAGGAGTAGCTCTTTACATAAGGGAAGGAATCAAAGCAACAGAACAAAATAGTGAACAAGGAGGAGAAGAAGCACTGTGGGTCAATTTGGAGACAGGCATTGGCACCACAATCCGCACAGGGGTTGTATACAGACCCCCTTCTCAGGGGGAGGAAATGGACAAGGAAATGATAGAAAGTATACTTAGAATGGCAGAATAAGGGGAGATACTGCTGATGGATGATCTGAATATGCCAGATGTTAACTGGAGTGCAGTTGCAGCAGCCACTTTGAAGAGTGGGGTTATTCTAGATGCCCTACAGGGGGCATGCCTTAGACAACTAGTATTGGAACCCACTCGAGAGGGAGCAATCTTAGACCTGGTTCTCTCAAATGGAGATGGAGAGAGGATCACAGATGTAGAAGTAGGTAGCCATCTGGGAACTAGTGACCATCAAACAGTATGGTTCACAATAAACACAGCAATAGAGTCAAGCCATACAAAGGCAAAAGTATTGGACTTTGGGAGGGCTGACTTTGTCAAAATGGGTTAAGGAATGCACTAGAAAATGGGCAGAAAGGAGGGGTGGAAGAACAATGGGAAATAATAAAAACTGCCATCACAGAGGTAACGAGCCTTTGTGTGAAGCAAATAAACAAAACAAAACGATGTAAGAAACCACTATGGTTCTCAAAGGAAGTGGCAGTAAAGGTTCAAGAGAAAAAGAAAGCATTCAGGAAGTATAAGGAATCACAGAAGAGCAGGACAGAGAATTGTATCAGTTAAAGCAAAGGCTGGGAAGGAAGTCAGAACAGCAAAGGCCCAAACCGAGGAAAAGATAGCCAACTCAGTTAAGAAGGGATAAAACCTTTTAGGTACATCAGGAGGCGAAGGAAGACCAAGGGAGGGATAGTGAGGCTTAATAAAGGGAGGGTGGGCAGAGGGTGACTGTGAAAGGCAGAGATACTAAACAAATATTTTTGCTCAGTATTTACAAATGAAGAGGGGGAGGTACCTAAAACAAACAATAGAAACACTCTGGATGTAGAAGTTGATACCAGCCCATTTACAGAAGAAAGGGTTCTGAAAGAACTCTTAAAACTGAAGGTGGACAAAGCAATGGGGCCTGATGGGATTCATCCCAGAATTCTAAAAGAACTAAGGGTAGAACTAGTGACACCACTGACTACCCACTTTGACAAATCATGGGAGGATGGGGTGGTACCTGAGGACTGGAGGAGGGCAGATGTGATTCCCCTTCACAAAAGTGGGAGCAGGGCAGAAGCAGGAAACTACAGACCTGTTAGTTTAACCTCAGTGATAGGAAAAATGATGGAATCACTTCTGAAGGAAAGAACTGTTGAGTATCTAGAGGCCAGAGGGGCACAGGACCCAAGGCAGCATGAATTCACAGTGGGAAGGTCATGCCAGATGAATCTGATAGATTTCTTTGACTGGGTGACCAAAGTAGTAGATCAGGGACGGGCTATGGACATGGCCTACCTAGACTTTAGCAAGGCATTTGACACAGTCCCACACACAAGATTAATATACAAGTTAGCCAGCCTGGGAGTGGGTCCTAAGATGACAGCCTGGGTAAAGAATTGGCTGGAGAATAGGACACAGAGAGTAATAGTAAATGGAGTCCACTCTGAAGAATGGGGGGTTACTAGTGGGTACCGCAGGGTTCAGTATTAGGACCGGTCCTCTTCAATGTCATTACAAGCGACATTGCAGAGGGACTGGAAGGAAAAGTATGTGTCTTTGCAGATGACACAAAGATCTGCAACAGAGTTGATGCACAAGGTGGGGTGGAAAGGATGAGAAGGGACTTGGCAAGGTTAGAGGAATGGTCAAATGTATGGCAGCTTAGATTCAATGCTAAGAAGTGCAAGGCAATGCTCCTGGGAAACAAAAACCCAGGGGAAGAGTACACAATGGGGGGTGAGATACTAACAACAACAAAAATGGAAAGGGACCTGGGGGTAGTCATATCAGATGACCTAAAGGTGGGCAAGCAATGTGAGAGGGCAGCAAGGAGGGCTGGGGGAATACTGGGATGCATAGGGAGAGGCATCATCAGTAGAAAACAGGAAGTTATTATCCCTCTGTACAGACAGCTGATGAGACCCCATCTGGAGTACTGCTTGTAGTTCTGGAGACTCAATCTATGCAAAGACATAGACAGGATGGAAGCTGTCCAGAGGAGGGTAACTAAAATGGTGCAGGGTCTGCACTGGAAGACATATGAAGAGAGACTTAAGGAGCTTAATATATATAGCCTCGAGGAAAGGAGGGAGTGGGGGGACATGATAGAAACTTTCAAGTACCTCAAGGGAATCAACAAAGTCTAAGAGGGTAGCATCTTTCAAAAAAAGAGGTGTGCAAGAACAAGAGGCACAATTTGAAGGCGGGGTGGCTCAGAGGTAATTTAAGTATTTTTTCTAGAGAGGGTTGTGGATGCATGGAACAGCCTTCTGGAGGAGGTTGTGGAGTCAAAAACAGCGGTGGAATTCAAGCATGCATGGGACAGTCATAAGGCAATTCTAGGGGGTGGGGGTAGGAAGAAGTAGGCTGCTGGTTAACTAGGATCTGCAGCTTATCCATTAGGTAGGGAAATGGGCAGGCCATCCTTATCTGCTGTCAAATTCTATGTTTCTATGTCAGGCGGGGGGCTCTTTAAGTCCCCTTCTTTATTTATTTATTCACTTTAGACCCCTTATTACAGAAAGTGACTCAAAATCCAACATAGGAAGGGTTAAAAGGGGCAGGTAGTGAGAATAGCCTCTTTATACAAGCATACGTGGATGACATTTGTCTGTTTTCTTTTTCAAACCACTTGCAATTACCTTCCTTCCTTCTTAAGGTTAATGGAGGAGTATGCATATGTTTCCAATGCAAAACTGAATTTCAGGAAATGCCAAGGTCTGTACACTGGATCTGGATACCCTCATCTGGCTCAAACAGAAGCTATTAACATCTCCTCAAACCCCCTTAGAATCTTAGGGATACTATTTGAACCTAGAATTTGCCACAGGTTAACTGGGAAAAAGGAATTTCCAACAGAGAAAATAAAATTCACAGATGGCGGCACTGGGAAATGTCGAAGCTCAAAAGGATTAAAATAATAAAACAATTTATTATCCCTGTATTACAACTTGTGGCCATGATTCCTCCCATCCTATTAGAAACCAAGATATACAGTTTATTCTTTCAAATATTGTGGGGGAACAAATTAAATCCAATCAAACAATGTTTCACATATCTATCTAAAGAAACGGGGGCTTGCGGATGATAGACCCTATCACTTTTTTCCATACTCTCTTTCTGATCCAAACAGTAAAATATGGTTTATTACCTTCTGATGAAATACATCAGAAATGGGTTGCTTTAGTTTTATATAAGTATTATGAGGAATGGAGAGTAGTTTCTCCCAATTTTAGCAATCATCTTTCAGTCCCTGATTATTTTAAACCTACAGTACAAAAATTATGTAAATGGGGTTTGGAAAAACAACAGTTACAACAGGGAAGGATAGCTGATCTATACAAAACTATTTTGGGTAAAATTTACCCCAAGGAACCTTGTTTTAAGAATTGTCCTGCAATTAATAATGCACAAGTGTTAAACCAATTATCAAATAGAAGAATCCCTCCTTTAATGTGGGAAACCTTATGGTTAGCATTATATGGGAAATTAAATATTAGAGGTAATGCAAAACATAAGGCAGTGGAAGAAAGGAATTGCCCCTATTTAACATACATTAATACATTAGAATCAATGGAGCACTTTTTCATGGATTGCTCCTACTCAAAACCATTATGGAAATTTCAGGCATTGAAATGGGAAATGCAATGGCTAACTCAGTTAACTTATGACATTTTGGTTCTAGGGATGAGTCCCCAAGGTGTGGCAATGTATGACATAGAGAATTTGAATCTATTTAAATGTTGCCTGACATATTATTTATGGCAAGCACGATGTCAGTGGGTGTTGTATCAAAAAAGGATGCCATACAATACGATGGGACAGTTAGTAGAACAGGCAATGGGTAAAACGTATTCACAGGATGTGATGGTGCACTCCTCATCAAACGTTTATAGGTGGTGGAAGGGTTTTCAGATATTTATAAAGTTTTAATAGAAGGGATGTTCCCTAAACTGACAAACCTGGCAAACCTGTCTAAATTTCTTTTACAATAAGGTGAAGTAGCCTTTTCAGGGTAATGGCCTTTTGAGCCCAAAGTTGTATATTGAAATATATGTGTTTATGTTTATTTTTCTTGCTTTTTATCCCTCCAATTAAAGTACCTTTCTTTGATTTTATCTATGGATTTTGGTTTTTATGTTCTTTTGTATATTTTCTGTCATATCAGTGTTGACATGTTGTTTATACTGTGTACTTTATACCATGTGATTTTCAATAAAAACTCCCCTACTCTTTTAGAGAAGTGCCATGGGATCTTTAACATCCACCTGAACTACCACCAGAACAGGCAGATGGGACCTTGGTTTAATGTCTCACCCGAAAGATGGCACCTCAGGCGTGCAGCACCCCCCTCATGCTGCACTACAGTGTTAGTATTGGGATCTAACCCAAGTGCCTGGTGTGGGGATAGAACCCACAGCCAAAAGAAACATTCAGATACCTCACAGGTATTAATAAGGTAGATGAAGATAGCACTTTTCATAGAAAAAGATGCTCGAGGACAAGGAGGTCATGCTATGAAGCTGGAGTGGGGGAAGACTCAAAGGAGATGTGAGGAAATACTTCTTCACAGAAAGGGTGGTTGACACCTAGAACAGTCTCCCAGCAGAGATGGTGAGTGATAAAACAGTAACAGGATTCAAGCATGCATGGGATAGACACAAGGGGACCTTAGAAATAAAGCAATGGGGTGAAAGCCCGGAGATCAAGTAGGGCCTGCGGTGGCACAGTAGGTAGGGAAAACAGGGCAGGCTAGGTGGACCAAGAGGTCCTTCTCTGCTGACAACTTCTATGCTTCTATGGTTCTATGACTTATGTCATGTTTTCACAGGGCACAAAGGGTTCTACTTATCCTGCTTCCTGTAGGGCCGAAGGGCCATGCACTGAGCAAGATAGGAGTCAGCTCCTCTTTGGATCCTGCGCATCCTGTTTAGGAAGCAAGTTGGGAGTCAGCACTTAATTTGCGCAGGGCCTGAACAACTCTGCGCAAAACAAGTTACAATTCTACCTTTTAAAAAAGTAGGAAAATTGCACAAAAAAAACCCAACAACATTAATGCATTGTTATGGTTCTATGGCCACAAAGAGAGGAAAATGCACCATTAGCGGTTTTGAACCCTAACACCTAATCCCTTCCCCAGCTACAAGCCTTGTGACCCAAGGTCAAGCTACAAGTCCAGTATGCCTCACAGGTCTGCTGCTTCAAACTGCAGTTCTGGGCTATGCCCGTGGTATGCTATTTCAAGCTGCAGTTCTGGGCCATGCCCCGCTGGTATGCTATTTCAAGCTGCAGCTCTTGGGCCCTGTGTAAAGAAAGCTATGATTGTATCTCATAGGCATAGCCAGGGGAGTTCCTGAGTGCCTACAACCACCCTCCCTTGTTGCTTCCATTATGTTTTAAACAAAGTTTTTCATACTTTGTGCACTGGGACAAAATTATTTATTTATTGAAACCTCGGATAACACCTTTGAGCTAAAAGCTCATTTACAACGGTTCCACGTCTTAAGGCAATAGACAAGGTATGTAGACATTACAAAACAGATAGGGGTATATACAGCAGGCAAGTACATTATGGTACATACAGATACAGACTCAAGCAAGTACAGTTAAAATACATCAGGTAGGAGAGGTCAACTTTATAGCAACAGTACTAAGAGCATATCTAAGGTAGACAAGTGATTTATAGAGGTAGCTGAGCTTTAGAGTGTGCAGGTAGAGTTATGGAGGGTCAGAAGTGGTGGTGACCACTTGTCAGATATGGTCCTGACCCCTCACTCATGCTGGGTTGGAATTTTCCAGCTTCCCAATTGGCTATATTGGTTCCAAGACCCATATGTTAATACCCCAGATTGGAGCAACTTTTGGCAATGGGATTTGGCATTTAGGTTAATCTCATGCCAAATTTATTTTATTTGATTTGCATACTGGACAGAAGTATATTATATAGAAAAAAGCAACAGTGCTATACATGAAAAGAAAAAATGTTTCCTTTGCCAATTTCTTTTCTGAGTAGCTACTGTACCACTCCAGTACAAAACATTCCCAGCAGACAAGAACCACTAGAACATATCCGATCAGGAAAAAAGAGGCAGTCTGAATAAGTGAGCCAACACACTTGTTGGCTCAGTCGTTCTGACTTACTCTTATTTCCCGATCGAATATGTTGCAGTGGTTCCTATGCTGAGAATGTTTTGTACAGGAATCCCCAAGCCTGACAAAGGTAAAAGGCTGTCCCCACATATAGGGGTGGGAACTGAGTGACAGAAGAGCTGCTTGGAGAAAAGAAATTACCGAAGGTAAGAAACTTCTTTCTCCACTCTCCAGTGCAAAGGTGCTTCTGTCACTTGTAGTTTGATGGATGTACGTAACAGTATCAAAATTCATATAAGGGAGGGATAGAATACAGAAGAGGTTTATGGGTCAGACAAGAGCCAAATAATCACCCAGACCACATGGACCGGAGTCCCAGGTCACCATAACAGATTAAGCATACCCCCTCTGAAAACCAAACCAGGCCAAGGGGAGACCACTCATGGAGATAACAAAAGAAACAAGAAGAATGAACTATGAAAAACAAATTTCCCATGGAAAAATCCACAAGGATTTTGTATATGCCAGCCACAGACACAACAAACAAGACAAACATGGTAGCATCAATCAAAAAATATGCAAAGGAGGCTCATAGCAGTTATTCCACTTCATAAGGGGTTGACCCTTCCTCCCCTGGCAACTTCCATCCCATTTCCCTCCTCTCCTCCCTCTCAAAGCTGCAAAAGAAACTTGTCTATTCTAGACTCCTCGACTACCTCTCCTCCTCCAGTTTCCTTTCATCCTTCTATTTTGGTTTCCAGAAGCACCACTCCATCGGCTCCTCCCTGCTGCATGTCATTGATTTCATCTTCTCCAGGATGGATCAGGGGCACATTACGGCTATCATTTTCATTGATCTGGTCAAAGCCTTTGCTTCGACGTCCCAGCCACTCCTTCTGGATAAGCTGAGTTCTACTGTCTTTTCAGCTCCTGCTGTTGATTGGTTCACTTCCTACCTCATGGGCCATCAATGATCAGTACAGGAAAGAAGGAGGCATCCTGTTACCTTCACTATCCATCCAAGCTGGTGTCCCACAAGGTGCCATCCTGGGTTTTATTACAAATGCAGTGTAGATGAGAATGAAACCATATGGATAAATGATTTATTTCTATGCCTAGAAGACCTAAAATGATGATAAATCATTTATCATCATTCTTTGTGGGTCATCACCATTTATCATTGCTTTAGGTTGGCCTCAAAGATGCTCTTAACTAAAGGGAGATGGCTTAAAGAACACCTAATGACATCATAATGACTGCTGCTGCACTTAACACATAGCAGTGAAATCAAACAGAAACCGCTAAATCTTTATTAAAAGAACTACTATGAAAGCTTTGCAATTTAAACTACATTGTATAAATTAAACACACAGTGGTCTCACTCAGAATATAGTGTTTATCATCACTTGTGAGGGGCAGGACCATCATAATTCACTTGATGCTTAGCCACTTGTGCATTATGATTCTACCCTCTCATTCATGAAGATAAATGGCATATCCTGAATCAGGTCACTGTGTATTCCGTATAAATGCCATGTACAGATACGCATAATAAATGCTAGATTAGTAGAATCCTGATACAATTCAGAAATTAGACTATTAGTTATCTATGCCATCCTGAAACTTCAAATCTTAAAAATGGAATTAGATTATTTTATTAACCATAAATCAAGGTCCCTCATCATCCCCTCCGTTGAAGAGACAGACAGACATGACAGACAGATATCGATCTCAGGGTGTCTCACCTGCTTTTAATGGCGTCCAGCTGTTTCTGCAGAGAAGCTTTGTGCATTTCCACCACATCCTTAAGTGGGACGGTGACGTGTTCCCTATGTTCCCCTTCCGTGCACTCCCGGCACATGGCGGTTTCGCAGGACTCGCAGTAAAATTCCATCATCTGAGGACCACAAATCATTACAAAAAACATCAATTTTGGAGGGTAGAGTGGCTAGGTACAGAACAGAAGTATCTAACATTGTAGAGTTTCTTCCTCTGACATAGGACTTTTGATTGATCAATGTGTTCCCTTTCAGTTTGAATGAATAAAAAATTTCATTAGTATGTTTTTATCGGTTGGCAACCCTACTCCAGCAGTGTGTGGACTCATTACTCCTTTTCAGCCCAGTGTGTGAGTGTCCAGCAGACAGTGCAAAGGACCTTGTTGTGGTTCTGCAGCTCACAATCTTTCTGATAGTACTAACATGTTCCCTTTTAGTGTGAATAAAAACTTAACTATTACCTTCTGAAGCCTCCAAAAACATGGAGGATATGAGATACTGGACATTAAATGAAGAATTTTGCAATGTTAATTCATTTTAATTGTTTGGTCTGGTTGTATTTTTTATGATGCTAACTGTTTTAACTGTTATTATGTACGACGCCTTGACATTCGAAAGGCGCCCTATAAATAAAATTATTATTATAATATTAATGTGTTAGGGGTATAAAATTTGTCTGAATGTTATTTTGAGGGTCAGAATTAGAACCAAAAATCTGAACAATAGTAAATGTTTTGAAAACCATGGCCAGGATTCAAAAAGGGAGCGTAAAGTGGGCGCACAAGTTTGTTCTGCACACTCCAGCTGCGCTGGTGGGCAACAGAGCTATTGACAGTTGGATAGCCAGGTGGACTATCCAATTGTGAATAGGGGGCTGCTGGGGGTAATGCTAGCCCAGGAAAAGCAGTGGAATACCTAGTAGCACTGCCCCCACAGCCAGCCAGGAAAATGGCCCCACAGCCAATAGCGCACAGGTTCTAAAGTGCTCTTCACTAACAGAGCCATGCAAATTAACTCATTGGGCATGCAAAGTGCTAGTGGCCATTAGCATGCCCATTATGGGATGGGATCATTTGCATGCCATTAGTGAGGCAGTTCGCAGCCCCCACCAGTCCAAGCAGTCTTATTCCCCTATAATGTAGTGGTACCCACCCCCACCTCGATCGCAGACCCGATGGTCCAAAAAATAGATTTCCATAGTGTAGCAGTCCCACCCCAGTCCCCAATCTCAGTTATCCCACCTGGTAATAAATATAATCATGTTCCATGGTGTAGGGTCCCACCCCAAATCCCCAATTGCCCGATCACCCACCTGTTATGAAAAGAAAAGCTTTTCCTTAGAGTAGTGGTCCCTCCTTACACCTGATCTCCCATTTACCCACCAGGTAATAAAAAACAAAAGGTATGTCCATAGTGTAGTGGTCCTTCCCTGCCCGATTGCCCAATTTCCCACCCGGTAATAAAAAAATAAAAGGTATTTCCATATTGTAGTGGTCCTTCCCCATCCCCAATTGCCCAATCACCCATCCGTTAATAAAAATAAATTTTTTCCATAGAGTAGGGTCCCACCCCAGTCCTCAATTGCCAGATCACCTTACCGTTAGCAATATATGTTTTTTTTCCATAGTGTAGGGTCCCACCCCAGTCTCTGATTGCCTGATCACCCACCTGTTATCAATATATGTTTTTTTCCTGACACGTTCAACCAATGAGCTTATAGTGTATACTGAAAGCTGTCATTGACAGTTCAGTCGGCGGGCAGCCGTGGAGGTGTGAGGAGGGCTGTGCTGCTTGATGACCGGTGGCCGTACTGGGGCAGGGGGAGCGGGGTGGTAGGTCATTACCAGAGTGAGTGGGGGTTGGTGGTACCACTACACTATGGAAAAAATTGTTTTTGCTAACTGGTGGGTGACTGGGTGATCGGGGACTGGGTGGGACCCTACACTATGGAAAAAAACATATATTGCTAATGGATGGATGATCGGGGACTAGGGTGGGATGCTACACTATGGAAAACATTTATTTTATTAACTGGTGGGTGATCAGGTGATCGGGGATGGGGAGGGACCACTACACGATGGATACTCATTATTTTTCTTAATGGGTGAGAGGTCAGAGGATTGGGGAGCGGGGGTGGGGGCATGGTACCTCCGCCAGTCACTAGGGTGAGTGGATTACCACCAGTTTTTTTCCAGTGGTAATTTGCTCCATGCGAGGACCTTCGCAAAGGCTCTTGCGTGGAGCAAATCTTTTGTGAATGGGATTGTGTGGATATGCAGGACCCCACCCCCTCTTTTGAATTGCAGCCCCCCTCACTACTTTGCCCAGCGGCAAACTAGGCTTTGTGAATACCAACTAGTCACAAAGCCCAGTTTGCCCCGAACAAACCAAGTTTGCACCTGGGCAAAGCTTTGTGAATCCTGCCCCATGTTTTTTAGCATGTCAGGCAAAATCTATTTTGATGTACTTTTAATATATGTCAACATACCATACTTTTAAACTGTGTCAGTATTCTTTTAAGGAATACACTTTATTTCAAATGTCAGTTTCAATGTAACTAATCATTAATTACATGCAATAGTGTAATTACCCTGTAGTTACATGTTTGTTGCATGCAACTCAATTGTAGTTGCAATGCAAATGCCTTTTTAAACCTGTATCGATGTTACTTTAATGTAATGATACATGAACAATCTGTCAATAGAACTTGTGTATCTATGGCGATCTGACTCCAAGTTTTCATAAAAACAACCATGTTTGGTGGCCAGTATAGTCTAGAGATTAAGAGCACAGAGCTTTGCACATCGAGATTTGGGCTGGAATCCCACAACCCCTACGTGTGTACTGTGTGACCCTGAGCAAGTCACTTAATCTCCTTGTGCTCCCAGGATGCACCTGGAAACAAGCTTAAACTCAGTGTGCTGTTCCTGGCCAATAATTCTTCAGCCCTAACGATTCAAAAGTTAACCCTTTTCAAATAAATTATCATTAAAAAAGGTTAACTTTGGAACTGTTAGGGTAAGAAGCTAAATGTTTTTAAAAACATATGAATGTAAAATGTGACCGCAGCACATGGCCTGCCAGACCCTCTGATCTGCCCAGCCTTACCTAACACTCCTGCAGTGACCCTAATATAACCATTATAGAGTGTGAGAGTGTCACATGATGCCCCCGTCCAATCACAGTGTTTCTTTGTGTGTGAGATACTCTTCTTTCCATAAGGGTATCTCACACACGGTACCAGAGTAATGGACTTCTCATAGTGCCGCTTGTGCTGCACAGTCAGGAGCTGTTGTGTTGCAAAAGGTAATTAAAAAATCTAGCACACACTCTACAGTAAGTTTATAGGGGCACTAGGAGGGCCTCCCATGGATATAAGAGTGTTGCCTCTTGCATCCTTATGGCACTGGAAGTGCTCACATTCCGGTCACAGTTCTTTTGTACTAAGAATGCGTGAGGTGACACTTTTATATCCATAAAAGGCTCTCCTAGAGTCCCTATAAACTTTTACAATTATGGGACTGACCATAAGGAATAAAACAAAAACATTCACTTGCAGGTATTTGCATTGGTGTTTAGCATTTATGCAGCCCTTCCCCCCCCAAGTTGTATCCATGTCCCTTTAGCATCCATATCCCAACAGAGTACCTCTCTGCAACTCTTCTTGCATTGGAGCAACATTTCACCCTCATGCTTCTTAAGTGTCTGTCTTAAGAACCCTAACACCCTGGGTGTCCTCAAGGGTACGAGCCTGCAAGGTAACTGTGCAACCCATGCTCGTAACACAGTCATTTAGTGGAATTAGTTCACCAAATTTTTAACATAGGCATTTTGTCAGTTCTGGTCATGAACACTGTCACTATGATTTTCTTACTGTGTACCAAACATTGATTTCCCACAGCAATCACGCTTTTCTGCCCTGGAAGTGTGAAAACACATTTCAGCCAGGAAGTGCAAAATGACAGCTGTACTGTTCAAAAGGAGGTGTGGGAAAATGCAAATGTTGAAAATCTGGGGTGAAAATATGACAAATTTGCGAAGTTACAAGTACGCATGAAAACTGCACAAGGCATGCTCGTAAAACTCAAACAGTTCTTCAGCCCTAACGATTCAAAAGTTAACCCTTTCCTCAAATCTGGTGATCCATCTGATCTTAATAACTACTGCTCTATCTCTCTCCTGCCTGCTCTTTCCAAACTGCTAGAAAAAATTGTCCATGCCCAGCTCAGAGATTACCTAGAGTGTGCTTCACTCCTTAATCCCCTCCAGTCTGGCTTCAGACCATTACACAGCACAACTTCTGCCCTGGCTATGGTCACAAATGATTGGCTGACTGCTTTGGATAATAAAAAATCTCTCTGTGCACTTTTCTTAGACTTGAGTATAGTCTTCGATACGGTTGACCATTCCTTACTCCTGTCCCTGCTGAATAATCTAGGTGTTGACGACGGTGTTCTCAACTGGTTTTCCTCATATGTCACCAGCAGGCTGCAACAGGTTTCTGCCCAGGGTGTTCTCTCTCCCTTAAAATCAATGCAAAGAGGCGTCCCCCAAGGCACTATCCTTGGTACCCTTCTCTTCGCAGTATACGTTAACAACATCAATCAAAAGATCAGAAACTCTAGTGTCCACTTATTTGCTGACAATACCATTATTTATATTGCCAAACCCTCACTAAACAAAGCCTGCCTGTAGCTACTGTACAAAAAGACTTCAGTTTACTACAATATGACCTGCTCAATCTAAAACTACTCCTAAATGCTAAAAAAACTAATGTTTTTCTCACCCAAAGATAATCTAAGTGACTATAAAACCCTTCCACCCGCCTTACAAATTACCACCATCTTGGGAGAAACCACTGAGGTTGTTGACAAATTCAAATATCTTGGTTTCGGGCTGGACCACCAACTCTCCTTCTCGCCTCATATTGATGAACTCACTAAAAAGCTCAAACAAAGATCTGAAATCTTTTTTAGGATTTGTTGCCTTCTCTCCCTTGAAGCCAAACTTAGGCTAGTCTCCTCCATGTTCTTGCCCCTCATTGACTACGCCGACTTGCTATACAGCCATGGGACCAAAACTGCCCTTGCCAAATTAGACATGCTGTATCATAGGGCAATCAGATTCCTTACCAACGCACCCTCAAATACACACCACTGACTCCTCTATGCCCAAATAGGATGGGGATCCCTAACTGCTCATAGATGCCAGAATGCTTCCCTCTGGGCTTACAGGGCTCTAACTTCAAAATTGCCTCCATACATCTGTAGTCTCTTTATGATGTTGCCTTGGTCATACTCCCTTCGGCGCTATGACTGCTTCCATTTGGACACTCCGAGAATCTGATCCCGGTTTGGTACTGCCTCCCTTAGCTATGCCATTCCCTCTGTCTGGAATTCTATCCAAGATTCCTTGAAACTGGCTCAATTATGTGGTCCAAATTCCTTCAAAGCAAGGTTAACCTCTGCACTGTCTCAAAAATGTCAGTGTTACACCACCTAGACACCCCTCACATAGCCTCCCCCAACTTCTTCTCAACTCGAGCACTTCACTCTATGCTGTTTACTCAATACTATTATCATAAATGAAAACCAATTATATCTTCCACCTATACCTCTCTCCATATTCCCGATTCATCCCTCTCTTACACCCTTGCTTCCAGTCCCCCTTATCCCTATCCTCACTTACCCCTATATCTTTTCTCTCTGTGCCCCCTCTTTTTCTCATTATTCTCTCCCCCCCCTCCCTCTCCCTCCCCTCTGTCCTACTTCTCTGCTCTATCCCTCTCTCTGCTTTTTCTCTGCTATCCCTAGGCTTGCATTACATTGTCAACCTTTTATTATTTTTTGGTCTCTGTTATGTAACTGTATATCGATGCTGTTTTGTTGCTTTCCACTTTTACCATATGTATGTTAAATTGTCCTCCAGGACCATTTTGTAAATGAGCTTGCCTCAATGGTGCATTTCCTGGTTAAATAAAAATTGAAATTGAAATTGAAAACAGTCATGTTTTGGAATTTTGCAATAAATGTTCAACATAGGCAATTTAGGATGTCTGCTTATGAACAGTGTCACTGTGGTTTTCTTACTCTGTACCGAACATGATTTCCCACAGTGGCCACGCTATTGTGCAAAAACACATTTTGGCCAGGATGTGAAAAATAACAGCTGTACTGGTCATAAGAAGATGTGGGAAAATGGCAATGTTGAAAATTTGGAGCAGAAATATTAGAAATTCACAGAGTTATGAGTGTGCGTAGAAACTGCGTAACGTACGCTTGAAACACAGCCATTTTAGGAACTTTTGCCACCAAATTTTCAACATAGGCATTTTAGAACCTCTGCTCAGGAGCAGTGTCACTGTGATTTTCTTACTCTGTAGCAAACAATGATTTCCAACAGCGACCACACTATTTTGCGCTGGAAGCACGAAAACACATTTTGGGCAGTTTGTGAAAAATGACAGCTGCAATGTTCATAAGGAGGTATAGAAATATGCCTATGTTGAAAATCTGGAGTGAAAATATTACAGATTCATGAACTTACAAGCGTGCACAGAAACTGCACAACGCAGGCTCCTGAAACAGTGATTTTTTGGAATTTTTTTCACCAAATTTGCAACATATGCTTTTTGAGAGTCCACCTCATGAACATCAACACTGTCATTTCGTTAATCTGTCCCAAAAGGTGATTCCACGCAGTGATCGCGAAATCACCTTTCAGGACTGAATAATGCCATGACAATGACTGAATTCATGAGAAGGGGTCACAATAACCCCATGTTGAAAATTTGGTGCCAAAATTCCCCAAAATGGCCAAGATATGCACCAAAGTTGAAAAAAAAAACCAATGTATGCCATTATACAGCTTACCGGCATTTCTTCAGTTCGTGGTCGGCTTTGAAGTGTGCAGACGTGTTCCTGGTCCACCAAAGATTGTCGCACTGGGCTCTGGAGGTAAGTATGAGGTGAGGGTGTGGGGAGGTGGGTGTGCAGAGGGTGGGCACAGGGGTAGGGGCCAAGGACTCACGAGGGACTGATTTCTTGTTTTTCGGGATAAAAAAAAAAAGAAATCAGAGGCTTTTGGTATGCTGGGGTGGGCTTCCAGTGTGCCACCTAGGTGAGGGGGTTGTGTGGGGAGGTGGGAGCACAGAGGGTGGGCGCACTTTGGTGGGTGGGGGCAAGGGACAAAAAAACAGATGCTGCTGGCACATTGGGGTGGGCTCCCAGCGTGCCACCTATGTGTTTCCTGGGGGGGCACTGGAGCCGGCGGGGACTGGGCACCTCCTCCGGCCATACACTGTGTGTGTGTGTGTGTGTGTGTGTGTGTGTGTGTGTGTGTGTGTGTGGGTTCCCAGCGTGCCAACTGTTTTTTTTTGGGTGGGACGCATGAGCCAAGGTGGATTGAGCACCCCCCTTGGCACACAAGATGGGGGCCAGGGAGAAAAGGAAGGGGGAGGACATTAGCAGAGGGAGGAAGTGGGAGGGCTTTGAAGCTGAGTTGTGCATGACAGCAGTTCGGCTGATGTGTATGCTGATTGCATACATGCTACCACCGCTGATTGCAGCAGACCTTTTTTTAGAAGTGAAGACCAACACAGCCAAACAGCTGTCATACACAGCTCGGCATGTATTGGTCCGGTAGGGTCGCGCCTGCTACACTGAGCACTGCATTGGGGAGGAGGGTCACACACCTCCAAAAGGCACACTGTTGCAAAATGTTCCTTGCGCATTTGCACAAGCGAATGTAGAAACAGCACAGAGTCAGACGGATGTAGAGATGTTTGGCTGATACAGTTTTTAATGTGTATCAATATATTAAAATAATGTCGATACTGTAGAAAACTGATAATTCTTTAGCTAGTGTCAAGAGTGCAGTTGATATTAGTGGTATTCGGCCAAGGAGCACCACAGCCTTTTTTTTCTTGATTTATATAAAGAAAATATAAAATTCAAAACATATACATTTCTAATCTCTTATTTAAATTTTTTTACAATAACTGCACTTTCCCATCATTCAGAAGAGACAGGGCAGGCAGGAAGGGAGGAGGAGTGGCACTGTATGTGAAAAATGACATGAGGGTCACAGAGATGCAGGAGGAACAAAATAGGGGAGAGATACTGTGGGTTAAACTGGAAAGGAAAATGGGGCCAGCCATCCGCACGGGTGTGGTCTATAGACCACCAGCCCAGGAGGAAGAAACAGATGGGGAGCTGATGCTAGCCATCCAAAGGATGGCAGACAAGGGTGAGGTGGTACTGGTTGGAGACTTCAATATTCCAGACATGGACTGGAGCATCCCAGCAGCAGCAGCATCAACTAGGAGAAGATTTATCCTGGCTCCTTCAGGTGCCTTCCTCAAACAACTAGTCATGGAACCAACTCAGCAGAAGGCAATACTGGACCTTGTTCTCACAAACAGGGACAGTGTGATGGGAAGTAACAGTGGGGAGCACCTGGGGAACAGTGACCACCAGTCATTGTGGTTTGAAATCACAGAAAGAGCAGAACCAAACCACACAAAAACACGTATCCTGGATTTTAGGGGGGCAGACTTTGGGAAAATGGGGAGATACTTGAAAGAGGTATTAAGGGGAATGGGGCAGAAATCAGGGGTTGAGGAACAGTGGGCAGTATTTAAAATGGGGATTACAAGAGCAACAGAATTATGCATTAAGCAGGTTAGCAAGAGGAAAAGGAAGAGGAGACCATTATTTTTCCAAAGAGGTAGCAAAGAAAGTGAAAGCCAAAAAGATTGCATTCAGGCAATACAAAAAGACAGAGGTAGAAGGGGATAGGGAGAAGTACCAGGAGAAGCAAAGGGAGGCAGGGAGGTCAGTAAGGGAAGCCAAAGCTCAGACAGAACACATTTCAAAATCAGTGAGTAGAGGGGACAAAACTTTTTACAGGTACATAAGTGAAAAAAAGAAAGGCAAAGGGAGGGATAGTGAGGCGAAGGGGAGGGGGGCTGCGTGGAGGATGACAACAGTAAAGCTGACATATTGAACAGGTATTTCTGCTCAGTCTTTACTGAGGAAGAGGAGGTAATGGGTCTGAAGGAGTACAAGGGTGAGAATGGTGCAGAAATGGACACAAGTCCCTTTACGAAAAGGGTCCTGAAGGAACTGGAAGTAATAAGAGTTGATAAAGCAATGGGGCCAGATGGGTGCACCCAGGGTCCTTAAAAGAACTAAAAGAGGTGGTGGCTGAACCTCTGGCTATCCTGTTTAGCCGATCACTGGAAACAGGGGAGGTACCCAAAGACTGAAGGACAGCAGATGTAGTCCCCTTATACAAAAGTGGGAACAAAGAGGAAGCAGGGAACTACAGACCAGTCAGCCTCACCTAGGTAGTGGGGAAGATCATGGAAGCATTACTGAAGGAGAGATTGGTGGAACATCTGGTTGTCAATGGACTACAGGACCCAGGGCAACATGGTTTCACCAGGGGGAGGTCATGTCAGACCAACTTCGTTGAATTTTTTGACTGGGTGACTAGGGAGGTGGATCGGGGAGGACAGTGGACATGGCCTATCTGGACTTCAGCAAGACCTTTGACACTGTGCCACATAGAAGACTATTACACAGACTGGGGAATATGGGTGTGGGCAGGACAGTAGTGTGGTGGGTAGGTAACTGGCTGGGTGGCAGGACACAGAGGGTGGTGGTAAATGGCTGTCACTCCACAGAGGGAAGATTGACCAATGGGGTACCACAGGGATCAGTGCTGGGACTGGTCCTATTCAACATCTTCATCAGTAACATTGTGCAGGACCTAGAAGGCAGAATTTCACTGTTCGCTGATGACACAAAGCTCTGTAACAGAGTAGACACACCAGAGGGTGTAGACAGAATGAGAAGGGACCTGCAGAAACCTGAAGAATGGTCAGGGGTTTGGCAGGTGAAATTCAATGCAAAGAAGTGCAAGATAATGCATATGGGGCACAAAAACCCTGGCACAATATATCAGTTGGGGGGTGAGGATATAGCATGCACCAAGCAGGAAAGGAATCTTGGGATTATCATCTCTGATGACCTCAAGGTAGGGAAACAGTGTGACAAGGCAGCAGGTAAAGCAAATAGGATGCTGGGATGCATAGGCAGGGCATCACCAGCAGGAAAAGGGAGGTCATAATTCCACTATACAGGACACTAGTGAGGCCCCACCTGGAGTACAATGTACAGTTCTGGAGACCTTACCTATGTAAGGACATAGGGTAGAGAGGGTTCAGAGGAGGGCAACAAAGATGGTGCATGGATTGCATCACAAGTCCTATGAGGACAGGTTGAAGGAACTGAACATGTACTCCCTGGAGGAGAGGAGGGAGAGAGGGGATATGATAGAGACATACAAGTATCTTACAGGGAGGAACAGGGTGCAGGAATACACTATTTTTAAGCGAAAAATATGTTTCAGGACTAGAGGGCATGAGATGAAGTTGGAGGGAGGACGATTCAGAGGAAATATGAGGAAGGATTTCTTCACAGAATGGGTGGTGGACAAGTGGAACACCCTGCCAGAGGAAGTGGTGGGGCTGAAACAATCACAGGATTTAAGAATGCATGGGATAGACATAAAGGAATTCTGGAGGTCAGGGGTAAGAGGCTACAGACTTCTAGGAAAACATAAACTGAACTTACAAGCTCAAACGGGCAGACTGGGTGAGCCATAGGCCCTTATCTGATGATACTGTCTATGTATCTACATATCTATGTATCATTTAAGGACAAAAGTGTGGGACTGTGATGCTTCAGACAATAACAGCAGCTCTCTGCTCAGGAGCGCCACCAATTTGTTTTGTGGTTGTTATTGTCATTACACATTGCCATCAGGGAAGCCCAAGGCATTCAGGCTCTCTAATAGCATTCTGTGGTCTACCGTGTCAAAGGACTTGGAGAGATTTCTGAAGATAAGACAGAATAACAAACCCTTGTCCATATCTAACACCAGATCATTCTATATTTAAGAGACTGATGTAATGGTGCTGTGCTGAAACCAGAGTACCATTTACAATGGACGTTTGTCATTTCCAGACAGGCAGAATTGATTTTAGACAAATTTCTCCGGATCTATAGATTTAACACAGACACACAAGTATACTGAGATAAAATAATATTGAATGTCCATCTAATGCATGTATTTAGTTAGTTTTTGATAACCATAAGAAAATAGACAATGTTAGCAGAAAAAGATCTTCAGTCTATCCAATCTGCCCTGTTTCACAGCAACACAGCAAATATAAAGAATGCAGACAAGCGCAAGTGAGAGGGCATGCAGTGATACAGCTAAAAACAGGAGACTAGTTAAATAGAGAATAATGGATATGTAACTGTGTGTTATGGATTTTTTTTTTACACACCCGAGGTGCGTGATGATCCATAAACCTCAACAGGTTTATGAGGTCATCACACTCTGAGGGTGTGTAAAAGAAATGCATAAGAACACAGTTGCATATCCATTATTTTTTATAATTACTGGTGCACGGAGTTAGTGCTCAAGACAGTTTTCCAAGATGGTCAATGTGTGAGTCCCGCTGACCCTTGGTCAGTCTGTGTCCTGCTGACAGTCACACACACACACACACACACCCACACACCCCCACACCCACACACACACACCCACACACACACTGTGTCTTTCTTCTGCTGACAGTCACACACACACACCCACACACACACACCCACACACACACTGTGTCTTTCTTCTGCTGACAGTCACACACACACACACTGTGTCTTTCTTCTGCTGACAGTCACACACAAAAAACACACACACACACACACACACGCACGCACGCATGCACACGCTTTCATACGGACTTCATTTTTTAAACAATCCGGTACGGCCCATCCTGGATCGCATTAGGTGTCTCCCGATCCGGATGGGCAGCAGGATCAACCAGATATTTTTTTTTATATTTAAAAGGCAGGGTTAACCAGATAATGAATAAAAAAAGTAAATCTAATAAATACTGGGAGGGTGATGAACAATAGCGGCTCATCGGTAAGTGGGAAGTGGAGTCGCTATGTTTGTTATACTGTTCAGCCTGCCCACACACAGAGTTTGAGCCAATGAAGTGGCGCTGTACAACTGAGTGACAACTGAGGACAGTGCTGGTGAAAGAAAGTTTTCAAATGTCATAACAAATTTTTTGGGTTATTACAGTGTTTGGGAGAGCATTGCAAATGGTGTGATAAAAGAGGTTACCAGTAATTATAAAACAGTTACATACATTTGATCTTAATAGGGATTCTATATGGCTTCCCTAAAGTCTAGTTACGTTGTCAGAACTGCTCGACTCACCTGATTGCACTGCCTTTTACCGTGTCAGTTCCACATTGTATGCATGCTAGGGGCCCTCCTGCTTTCAGATATTACTTGTGGGGTTACTTGTCAGCAACATACCTAGGGCTGTTGTACAAAGTGGCAATTTATATTGCTTTCTCTTCTGTCTGCACCCCTATCTTGTGTACCTACTGGTATCTCCCCTTGATCTACCAATTGTGCTTTACCTATGTTTCTCCAACTACTGGACTCTCCCCCACCCTGTTATATTTGCTCCTTTTTGTTCTTTAAGCTATCTGAGCCACTCTCGAGCCCCTCTCCTCTCTCCGCTGCTACTCAGTATTTTCCAAATCCCTTCTATTCACCATGAACATGCCCCACTTTCTACTACCTCTCCTTCCTCTCTTGTTCTCCATTGCTTCTCTCCCTCCCTCCCTCCCACTGTCTTTCCTAGTCTTCCCTCTTCTACTCTCCTCCTTCTCTGTCCCCCTCTCTAACTCCCACACCCTACCTTCCTTCCTCTTGCCTTCATACTCTCTTTCTCCCACTCCCCTTGGCCCCCCAGCAGCTCCATGCTCTCCTCCCCCACCCCTTCTCCACCCTACCACTACTTTCCCACTCAACTGCCATGTAAACACTCTCCTATTCCCTCTAAGCTCCTTATTTTCCTTCTGTTATTACTTGCAGGTGATATACGGCCTAATCCTGGCCCTAGTCACCCCTCCACCACCTGCCTCCCCAAAGATCTAAGTGTGGTACATGTAAATGTCTGCAGACCCTTCCCCAAAATTGACCTATTGCAACACCTAATGCTCAATCTACAGCCAGATGTGTTAATAATATCTGACTCCTGGCTCTCCCATAGGATCCCTGGCTCTGATGTCACCATCCCTGGATATTCCATTACCCGGCAGGATCAAGCCTGGAGGAGAGTAGAGGGTTGCCATCTACATAAACTCTGCAATTCAGTCCATCCCAGTCCCCTCTGTCTCCTCCCCATCTGCCTATGAACTACTGCTAATCAAACTCTCTCTCTCCTTTTCTCTCCCTATCTTTGTGGCTGGCATCTATTGCTGCCCCAGCCCACCTTCTCCCTCTATCACTGACCTTCTCTCCACCATCTCCTCACATACCTCATCTGGTGAACTTATCCTTCTTGGGGATTTCAATAAAAAATGGCTTTCCCCCTCCCTATCCAAATTTTGCAATAATGTCAAGTCCCTAAATCTCACCCAACTAATCTCTGATCCTATCCACCTAAACCAGAAATCCATTAATCATATCCTATTGGACTGGGCCCTGACCGCCCACCCTCACTGCATTACTGTACCAGGCACCCTACTGAATGCCCTCAGTGACCATCACATGGTCTACTGCATTTGCAAAATCCACAGACCAGAAGACCTGCCAAAACTCCTCCTTCTACTCTAATCCTTCCAATCCTTGGACCTGACCTCCCTCCCTCCTGGATGACCTAGCAATATCGGACTGGTCACCTATCTCCATTGCTGGTTCCATGGACTCAGTCCTATAGTACTTCAAGACCAGGTTCCTGTCCATTTGGGATCACCATGATCCCATCAGGAAAACTAGGGTAGGGTACATTATTGCCATCTCCCCTGGGTCTCTGCCGAACTACTGGTCTTTCTGCATGCTAGGGACCTGACTTGGAAGGCTCACAAGGCCTCAGGGTCCCCTTCTGACCTGCACAAAAACAGGGCCTTATGGAATGCATGCACTAGAGCAACTAAACATGCTAAGGCAAAATACTTCTCTGCAACCTTCCGGAACAACATTAACCACCCTTCAAAATTTTGGAAGGAGATCCATGCCCTCTTCTCACCCCCAACCCAGGCCACTCTCCCAGTTCTCAAGGTGAAAGACAACACCATCTCTGACTCCTCTTCTGTCACTTCTGAATTCAATAACTTCTTCACTAACTGCGTCTCCTCCCTCCTCTCCACCCTTCCTCACTCCTTCTCCTCCCCCCACTCTTTCTGCCCCTCTAAAGTCCTCTCCCACCCTTCCTTTCTCTGTTTCCCCTATCTCCCCATCTGACGCCCTTAAGGGCCTTCTGACTCTTAACCCCCTCAAGGACAAGAGCTCAGATGGACTGGACTCTAAACTCCTGCATCTCTCTGCCCTTGCCATCAGTTTTCTGCTCTCCTCCCTTCTAAACCTCTCCTTCTCCCTAGCTTCTGTCCCAGATGACTGAAATCATGCTACAGTAATACCCTTTCCTAAAGGTGGTAACCCCTCTATCCCAGGCAACTGTCGCGCTGTCTCTCTACTACCCACCCTTGCCAAATGATAAGAATGCCTAGCCCTTTCTCAACTCTCCCCATTCCTGGACTCATCTTCTTTCTTCACACCGTTCCAGTCTGGCTTCTGCAAATCTCATTTCACCTCCACCTCCCTCCTCAGGCTTACTGACTCCATTCTCTCTCTGGGATGGACCAGGGCCAAATCACTTCCACTATTTTTGTTGACCTGGCCAAAGCCTTCAACATCATCACCCACCCCGTTCTCCTTGCTAAGCTCACCACTGCAGGACTCTCCTCCCACGCCACTGACTGTTTCCACCTTTACCTTCTGGGCAGAACTCATTCGGTAAAAAACTGGCTGCTCCATCCCCCCCCATCAGCACTGGCATCCCCCAAGGCTCTGTGATTTGCCCCATCCTTTTCTCCATTTTTCTAAATAATCTCTCTACTCTCCACAATCAGCGTCCATCCACATGTATGCTGATGATACAGTATTGTTTGCCTCTGGCTCCTCCCCTTCTGATCTGATAGCCAGACTCCAGTGGGACTTTGACAATGTCCAGTGTTGGTTCCACTCAAATCATTTGGCCCTAAATGCAAAGAAGATGGTCTCCATGACCTTTGGAACCAGGCAAAAGCTCTCCAGACTTACTACCGTTCCATCCTTTTACACCCTTGATGGGTCCCCCCTTGAAGATGTCCCTTCCTTCAAGTACCTGGGGGTATGGCTTGATTGGCACCTGTTGAGACAATCCACGAAATGTTGCACCCAAAACTAGTGCTTTGTATTGTAACCATGGGCGCATCCCCTTGCTGGCTCACAGAGCAATATTAAAGAGAATGATTCTCCCTGTCTTTGACTACAGATTGAAGATGTCCCTTCCTTCAAGTACCTGGGGGTATGGCTTGATTGGCACCTGTTGAGACAATCCACGAAATGTTGCACCCAAAACTAGTGCTTTGTATTGTAACCATGGGCGCATCCCCTTGCTGGCTCACAGAGCAATATTAAAGAGAATGATTCTCCCTGTCTTTGACTACAGATTGAAGATGTCCCTTCCTTCAAGTACCTGGGGGTATGGCTTGATCGGCACCTGTTGAGACAATCCACAAAATGTTGCACCCAAAACTAGTGCTTTGTATTGTAACCACGGGTGCATCCCCTTGCTGGCTCACAGAGCAATATTAAAGAGAATGATTCTCCCTGTCTTTGACTACAGAGACACAGTATACAGTGCTGCTCCTAAGTCTACACTAGCCAGACTGGACATGCTCGTCCACTTATTCTGACATTTTGCTCTTGACTGCATCCTCTGCACTCACCACTGCTCCCTACTCTGCCCTCTCTCTCCCCTCCCTTGAGGCCAGACATCTTATTCACTGCTCCTCCTCCTTCCTGGCCAAACACTAGCTTGGTGCTCTTCCATCCTACCTCTCCTCTCTCCTCTCATCCCTTCCCCCCCTCTTCCTACTCCCTACAAAACTCTAACTTTTGCTTCCACACTCTCCCACCTACTTCAACTACAGCTGGTCAGGCAACTTTTTCCATCTCCCAGAACTGTGGAACTCCCTCCCCCTAACCACCCCTCTGAAACTTCTCTTCACTTCCTCTCCCATCATCTCCATGAGATTTACTCGCCTACCTGCAACTGCCTCTGATTCTTTCCTTCCTGCTGTTCCTCCCCTCTCCCTATTCCCCTCTTTTTCCCTTCTCTCCCCCTGTCCTCCCCCCCACACCATTGCCTTACCTCTCTACCCCTCTCCCACCAATTGTTATACCTCACCTATATATCCTTTCTGCATTTGCTATAATATGCCTAGCTGCTTTGGCCCCTTGCTGGGCGACTGTTACCAGTTCAGTAGGTTCCTCTACAAACTGTCATCGACAACTTGTAAATGCAGTTGTATATGTAAAATTTTAAATGCAAATTTGTTTATATTGCTATAATCTGCTTGTTTATTGTGCTTTCCTTTCTTCTTCTCTCTGTATAGTTTACCGCTTGCCATTTTTTTTGTTACATTTCTTTTTCCCATGTCCCCTACCCCCCACCCCCAGGACTCATCTGGAAATGAGCTGCTATTCAGCTCAGTATGTCTTCCTGGTAAAAGTTTTGTAATAAATAAATAAATAAAGTACCACCACATTTCCAAACTTCAGATTCATTAGCTGAGAAGTTACTACCATTGTGTCAGGGGGAGGGGGACGATTTCGATAGGCAACTTTCTTTCATTAGTCCCTATGACCATAATATTAATATCATGATAGGAGAGGGCCAGTGTGTGTTGTGTGTGAACTTGGCCCTATGTGTTTGAACTAGTCCCTTCCCAAGGAAGGTGGATGGACTTCCTTCACCTGGTGGCAGTGGGTGAAGTTCTCTGCAAAAAAGCAGATGGAATGAGGGTTTAATCCTTATGTGTTTCCAATCTGAACAACTGTTACTGCTGATTGACTGGCTATCACAGTGCATGTCTAAAGATGCTGAATCATTTTTAATAAGACTACTGGGTTTATTCCAGTTATCACAACTGACTTTGAGAGGACTCTGGCACCCTGGGGAACAGCAATTATATTTCAGTGTTTTACTCAGTTGGTTTAATTGAGTTGAATGCATGGGTATACGTGTAGTTAGTTTTGTCTAGTTTGAGTAAGCTAGGTGAGAGGGAAGAGTGTTTTTATTGGGTTGATATAAAACTGTCGGGGTGGTTTGGGGGAGATGGGTGAGCATACGTATTAGTCAATTTTTCATTATTTTTTGAGGAGATGTGGGCTGGTATTTTGCCTGTCTCCAATGTGCTGTGGACAAAAGCCCTGATGTACACCTACTGTATTGCTCAGATCCATCCCTTTGTGACCCCATGTATTCCAGTGGTGGTCTTTGAATCCTGGAGGGTTTGGGGATCCTAAGGTGGTGGGTTGATGACAGAGGGAGGGAGATCCAAAGTGTTAGGCCGAGTAGTAGCCCTAGGATGAAGAGCAACTTGGAGAGAGGTCCACCCTCCTTAGTTCCAATCCCAAGGGAGTCCCAAGGTAACTGGGGACAGGTAGCCAGGGAACTAGCTGACCATATTGTACTCTTCCCATTTGGGTAATTCCTTGTAATATTAGATCCCTGTGGAATTAAACTACAGTGATGCTGGATGTCATTGCTGATTACTAGGTGGAGCTTGTATGCATCACTGAGACCTGGCCTGGAGATGGTTTTGGGCCAGTCCTGCAGGTGGCTATCTTGGCTGTGCTCTCAGTGGTGCACTGGCAGAAGTAGCATCGCAGGGGTGGCAGGGTAGCCATCTGTTTTGTATCTGGTCTGAGGCTCAAGGGCTGTCAGTTGAGTTTGACAAGGTCATTTGAATGTGTGGCCATGAAAGGTTGATCGGGGGGTTGCAGGATTTTCCTGGGGTACCATCCTCCAAGGCAGGAACAGGAGTTCCTCCAGGAATTTGTGAATTTCATTGTCTCCCTGATATTGGACTCTTGTAGCTTGCAAGTGCTGTGGAATTTCAATGCATGGGTGACTCAGTAATGAAACCTTACAATTTGCTCAGTAGTTTCTCCAGCCAACATCCTTGCTGGACCTCACAGTTGCCACTTCTACTCACAAATTAGGCCACACTTTGGACTTCGTCTTCTTGATGGATCTCGACACCTCAGATGTCAGCGTGGATCCTGGTAGGAGGTTGAATCACCATGCCACGAAGTTTCTGGCTGGGGCCCGCTAGTTTCATTCCTTCCCTATGGTGATGGTCTGGTATCACCCTAAATATTATCTTGAGGCAGAGAAGTTCTTGGCAATACTGGACATCTCTGGTATGGAAACAACGTGCAGGGGTAATGCAGAGGCAACTGTAGATGGTTATAATTGGGGCATCTTGGAAGTTCTGGACAGCATAGCACCAGGCCATGCCTGCCCACAGACCTCCCAATGCAGTTAGCCACAGTATCTTGATAAGCTGCATCAGCTGAAGGCAACAGGGTGGAGTTAGAGTGTTCTTGAAAGAGATCTGGCTCAATTGGCTCTGAGGACCCACCACTAGGGATATCAAAGGGCAATCACTCAGAATAAGTCAGAGTTCATCAGGGTTGATTGCCTCAAGTAAGAATCAGCCAGCCCTGCTCTTCTGCACTGTAGACAAATTAATACATCTGCCATGTCTGCAGTCTGGGGGGAGAATTTTCAGCAGTTAAATGCAAGGAGTTTAGTCATTGCTTCTTGGACAGTGTCATATTTTCTAGCAGGGATCTCTGCAAATGTTCTGTCATAGGCCAGCAGGGCTGACCCATTCATGTCCAGGCCTCCCCCAGGGTCCTGGAGCATGTTGCCATGTTGGGTGAGGATGTTCTGTGTATAATAACTGGGCTGCATCTAACGTTTTGTTCTTTTGACCCAGGTCCTACCTGATTGCTGGCTTAGGAGAGACTGGGTCCATTTATGACTAGAACTGTCTGGTGCTCCCTTGAGGAGGGATGCTCACTATCTGTTCTGTGAAGGGCAGTTGAGAGACCCTTCTTAATGAAGCCATCACTGAACCTTGACATCCTGGCAAATTACATATCTGTTTTTTAACCTTCCTTATATGGATAATGTGACTGAAAAGGTAGTCATGAACTTATTACACAGTTCAAGGCTCATCTCAAGAACTATAACATCTATGAGCTATTCCAGTATGGTTTCAGGCCTTGGCATAGTACTAAGACTACTCAGGGTGTTCACACAGTCACAAAGAAATGAGCACGGCTTGCATATTTAGTAGACTTTCATCCAGTATGTAAAAAGAGGGTGCATCTTGCCAGGACTCAGTCAGATAACAGCACACAGTCACTAAAGGAGAGCTGACCATTTTTCCATGGTTTGGATGTGTGCTGTTAACTACTCAGGGTGTGTAATGATATCCTCCTGGCAAGAGATACAGGGGAATGCCCTGTGGTTGTTCACCTTTATCTCTCATTGGCATTTGGCACAGAGGATCATGGGGTTTTGATGGGTCACCTGTGGTAATATGAAGGACTCTCTGGGACAACATACAACTGATTTGAATCCATTTCATCTGGCAAGTCACAGCAAGTTGCATTAGGTACCTTTCCTAGTGGCCTGAATCGATAGGTTGTGGAGTGCCAAATGGGTCGATTCTGTCCCCCATGTTATTTGCTGTGTACATGGGTAACCCGTGAAGTGGACGCATGAGGAAGGGCGCCATTCATTATGGCAACACCTTCCCCGTGCAATCCACTCATGGTGACGGAAAGGTAGGGTGACCGAATGAGGGGGTGGGCGAACTAGGCGACAGGATGTCACTATACATATGCGTGCGGGGGTGGGTGGGAGCGAGCACAGTGAGCGTTGGCTGGGAGGGGTGGAGAAGCTGTAGGGAGTGGAGCTGCAGTTGCCGGTCGAGCTGCGTCATGGCATCAGGGATTGTCTAGTGGCTGGGGTGGCTGAAGTACCGGGTTTGGGTCCTGGCGCTGGTGCGATTTTTATTGAGCCCAGCCCGAACCTTTTTATTTTTGCTGCTTTCACCCCCCCCCCGACGCACCCCCTGAAGTTGAGAATCCTTAAGTAGGGGGTGCGGCAGTCAACCCCACAGAAAGCAGTAAAAATATGTACTGGTGCTGTTGTGCTGTGCATTAGGGTTGTCAGAGTGCCAAAAATGTGTTTGGCACTCTGACTGAGCGATAATGGTGATCGCCTTTAGGTGTTCGCCGTTATCACATAGACCCGGGTACATGTCATCATTAGGAGAGGTCATTAGATGGTATGAGTTGGAGTTTCACTGCTATGCAGATGATACCCAACTGTGCTTGTCATTTACACTGACAGGCATGATGCAATTACTGTGCAAGGCCAATGACTTCATGAAATTCCTGACTGGATGGTGCCAACTGGATGAGCTCAAATCTGGGCAAGATGGAGGTGTTGCTGGTGGAGTCAGGCTCCCATGAGTGGGCAACGGCCAGTCAAATGCTTAGATGTCCATCTTTGAATGGCATGCCACTGTGGGTGGACTGTGCACATCACTAGAACATCATGCGATGGCATGGTCAGCAGAGGGTTTTTCCAGTTAAGGAATATTTCCTGGATCAAGCCCTAATGCACGATGACCAGGTGACACAAGTACATGCCTTTGTGACATTAAGGATTGAGTACTGCAATGCTCTGTATCTAGTAGAGGTGGGCGAAGTGCCTACAATTCGCTATGCGTAGCATTTTGCATAGAACCCAAATTTCACATATTATTCCGCAATGCGAAGAGAATAACTTCGCATCTTGAAGTAACGCGATGTTCCAATTGCTCTCTATGGACTTTGAGTTGCTTCGCCTTTTTTTTTTTTGCTCTTTAAGGTGAATTTTGCAGTGATTCATGGGATGTAAGGTCACATGGGCTCTACATTGTCTTGCACAGCCTCAGTTCAGCGTAGTGTGTGTAGTGGAAAGCTGGAGACAGTTTGCTGTCAGAGCTCTGAGACTCAAACCATCAAAGAAACTTTAAAAATGCATTTTTGCCACAATATTTTGTGTCACAAGTTAGTACATCAGTTGTAGTAAACCCCTGTGTGTTTAAATCATCGACCATTTATTGATTTTGTGTGAATATTGAATGTTAATTTAGTACAGTCAGTCTCTCTCTACTGACAGACACTATAGAAGTGTGCTTCAGGGGAGGGGCGGTTCTGTGGTGTAGATTGTAGAAGGGAAGATTCACAGTGAGAAATGCAGTTTGTATGTGCTGTATGTCATAAGGCAATTCTAGGGGGTGGGGGTAGGAAGAAGTAGGCTGCTGGTTAACTAGGATCTGCAGCTTATCCAGTAGGCAGAGAAATGGGCAGACTGGGTGGGCCAAGTGGTCCTTATCTGCCGTCAAATTCTGTTTCTATGTTTCTATAGCTGTGGATGGAGCCTACAGTCATTTAGCTATCTATATCTGGAAAATGGAGTAACGTGGAACATGTGTTTTAGACTTTTCAATGTATCCTTCCATGCCAACTAAAATAAAATACTCTCTTCTTTCTGTTAAGAATGTTGGAGACATAACTCCAAGCTGCTTATCACATGCCATTAGGAAACTGAAACAGCTTGTTAAATATTTGTTAAATATTGGTTGCGTATTAAACTGGAGATTTGTTTACCACCTTCAGAATGCAATAACTTGCACACTTAAATACTTAGCATTTAAACAGTTTCTTGCTACTAGTTTCATTTGGGAATGTATTGTCTTTCGAGAAAGATTCATACCTCATAAATGTCACCCTTTCCCAGCAAATCTATAATTTACACTGTTTTTTTAACCTCTGAAAACACTATCTGGTAAGCACTGTCTCAGACATATGCCAGGTCTTCAGTGAACTACCCAGACTAAACATGTAGCAATCAGCAGGCATTTTCTGCTACGCTTTTTGGAGGAAAAATATATTGAGCTACAGCAAATACACAGACACTGTACACACCATCCTCATGTCCACAACATTCAAAATAAATACTGCATTCTAATATGTTATGAAACAATAAAGAAATTGTTTGTTTATGTCAGTGAACACTGAAGTTCAGTTTAGAGTAGATTTCCTTTAAATATTTCTTATCTTATATTTTGTATCCTGGATAGCGCAGGGGAGATGCTACATCTCATTGTCATAGGGATCTTCATTTACACATTTTTGCATTGTATTTACTCAGACTGACCCAGATTAGATGCAATATCTTGTTTTCAGTGGGGTCATGATTTTACCATTTTGATAATGCTTTTTTTCAGGGTAGCCTAGTCCAGGGCCCAATATTCAAAGGAGATGCACGATGCATCCCGACAGAAAAGGTAGATGTGCCACACAACTCCAACAATGCACTGCAGCATGATATTCAAATGTGTGAGATGTGCTGGCTGTAAGGGAATGGGTCAGGGTGCACACAAATAGTCCGCCATACAAGTCTAGTGTGCATTCCCAAGCATATGCTGCACTGTGACATACTCAGTGGGAATGCACTCCTCGCAGTCCACAGCAGTACAGCCCACAGTTAGGCCATGAACAGCTGGCCTAACCTGGCCAGTCACCCACAGATGGGCTGCAGAAGTGCACCCAGGTGCACAGCAGCCAGGCAGCCCTGGTGGACTAGAGGTACCCCCTCCCATCCCTGGTCGATCCAACTCCATCTCTGAAGAGCTCCATAGTGTAGGGACCCCCCTGGACCCAGTCGCACCAGAGGAAACCATTGTCCATATCCATAGCATAGACGACCCCCACCCACTGCCTCAGTATGTAGACACCCTCGCTCCCCCTATACCTGACCTGTTGCGGAGACTGGCACAGCCCTCCACACCCTACCACAGCCAGTTGTTGAATGCACTTGACCCTGGCCAGGGACCTGCACTCCAAAATGACCCAATTGGCTGTACCATGCATTGGAGCACTATGCAAGCTGCAGACCCACCAGTGTATGCAGCCACGTGTATGTCCCTGGCAAACCGTAAGAGGGAATTAACATACATCCAATGCATGCCTTGTCGATGCTGTATCTTCCTGCTGTCATACACCGCTGCAGGCCCACACTCTCCCTCGTTCCCCTGTGTAACATGCCACCCTCTGGACTGCTGAGGTATCCTGGGTGCCATAAGGTGTGGTATCCTGCAATGCCATTTGCAGTGTATGCTCCAGGTTGTGGACAGTTCATCCGTGGTTCCCTGATAGTAGAAACAAATGGGAAGTCGGCTATAACATGGCTGTTCCGGGACCTGTGTGAGTGAGTACAGCATCAGCTGTCACACACACCGAGCAGTGCAACGGCACCAGAACAATGAATCCCCATGCGAGCACCTGAGGTGTCTGGCCACTGGGCATTATCGCCTGCACACAGCTCGTGCCTATGTATGACACATTCCTGCTTACCACTGCCAGTGCTTCACCACCCGAAAATAAGATGCCATTTCTTCTGTGAACTATCCAGGCTAAATATATAGCAATCAGCAGGCATATTCTAGGAAAATACATTGTAAAAATGTGTAAAAGGAAGACCACATTGAAACTGCCTCTCAGCAGATCTGCATTGTGCAAATTCATTAGAAATAATGGGTAAAAGCATCCCAAAAGCTCTCTGCAGCCATATCGGCACTGACTAGAATTTGTTCCAACTGTTCTTGGATAATGTTTTAGTATTTTTGTGTTCAGGTACACACAGCAATACTTCTTTTAAGTTGTTATCAGTTTTTGCTGTTTGCTGTGCTGCTGTGCATGTTTTCAGACTGTTTAAAAGACTGTGTTGGAGTTTACTGAACTGTTAAAGTTTCTGTGCATTACTTTTAATCTGTGTGTGTGCTGTCAAATCAGACGCATTTTATTGCATCACCGTAATATCAGTACTCCTAATTTCTTAGCTCATCTGCAGTATTTTTTCTTGCTTCTATCTAGCTACTGCTGTACATCCGCTCCCCCCCAAAAAAACAAAGGTATTGTTGTTCCCCTGTAGGGTTTCTGAAGACGGGTTAGGGTCTTCAATCAATCAATCAAATCTTTATTTATTCAGGCGAATATCATTGAGCAAGGCTCATTTACAAGATGGACCTGATAAGGTCAAGGTTCAATAGTTGATACACAACAGATACATCATACACTTTATAAGACAGTTATACATACAGAGGAAGATAACGTTTATAACACAATGATGTACAGTGAATTCACATGATAAAAACTCGGTTACAGGAAAGTTAAGCTAATATTTACAGTATATACAGTACATACATATCCCAATGGGGGCCATGACAGACACACAACATAATGAATACTAGGATGGTGAAGGTATTATTGGGTGCCATAAGATGGGGGTGCCTGTCTGGAAGGAATATGCCATATATGGTTTGGAAGTGAGATTTGTGATATGGCAATTCTAGCTCTAGCGGTAACAACTGCATTTCTCTGTGAAGAAGACTGTACAATGCTGTTTAAAGGATGCAAATGGAATGATAATGGACAGTTTTAGGGATTTTTGTAGGGTGTTCCATGCTATAGATAGAGAATAGCTGATTGCTGCCCTCCCTAGCCTGGTGTTGAATTTGGGCAATTTGAGCAGGATGATGTTGTTGCTTCTTAGGGCATAGGAGCTAGGAGTGGTCAGGGTGAAGCAGTCCAGGATATAGTTCGGACTTTTTTTGATAAAGCTCTGTAAATCCATAGTGCTGCATTTCTGCTCCTTCTGATATAAAGGGAAACCCATCCAACTGCATCATAAAGAGAGCAATGATGGGTATTATATGGTAGATCTGTAATGAACCTTATTGCTCTATGATATAAGGTATCCAGCTTGTGAAGGTAGGAGATGGGGCAGTGACTATAAAGGAAGTCTGCATAGTCAACAACTGATAGAAAAATGGCCTGGACTAACCTCATCTTTGAGTCTCTGTTAAGGAAGGGTTTTAATCTATAGAGAAGGCCAAGCCTTTGCCGAAGCTTTTTTAACAGTTCTTCTAAATGATGAGTGAAGTCGAGTCTGCTGTCAATCCACACACCTAGGTATCTGAAGTTTTCAACATACTCCAGATTTTCTCCAAGTATAGTGCATAGCTGGGGGAGAGTGATTGAAGAGGATGTGCTGGTGGAGTTTTGATTTGTGAACATCATTGCTTCAGTTTTCTTTGCATTTAACAGAAGCTTTTTCTTGAGTAGCTGATGTTGTAACAAGGAGAATTCTGTTTATAGGATTTCATGACCAACTGCAGGCGAAGGGTTGCTGACATACAGAACAGTGTCATCAGCAAAGGGTGTACTGAGAATGGTAAGGGTTGAATCAATGTTATTTATATAAATGACAAAAAGGATAGGACCCAGAATAGAACCTTGGGGGACTCCTCTTGACAGTGGTTTTAATGGGGATAGGTCACCTTCAGCTTTTACCTGCTGTGACCTACCGGTGAGGTAGCATCTGAACCACTTAAGGGAGGGTGGATCTAGGCCAAGGGAGTGCAGGGATGAGAGTAGCAGCTCACGGTCCACAGTATCGAATGCTTTGCTCAGGTCCAGGAATACTGCACAGACATTATTCTTTTTATCCAATTCAGTTTGCCAATCATTTGTGACCTTGGCTAATGCAGCGATAGTGCTATGCTTGGCCCTGAATCCAGATTGAGCTGGATTTAAGAGGTTAGCAATGTCAAGTTATTCCCTTAGCTGATTACTCACTAATTTCTCCAGCATCTTGGATAGCACTGGTAGAATGGAAATGGGCCTGTAATTATTAAGATCCATAGGGTCCCCTGATTTTAGAAGGGGGACCACTTGGGCTGTCTTCCACAGTGTTGGAATAGAGCCAGAGTTTAGGGAAAGGTTAAAGAGGTGTGTTAGGGGACTGCAATACATGGCACGAAGTCTTTAGAAAGAAGGGGTCCAGAGGTCTGCTCCTGCACTTTTTGGTATCCAGATGCCATAATAGATCCTCAACTTGTTTCAACAGTATAGGTTTGAAGCTAAAAGGAAAGTCAACTCTTTGATCACCAGTGTAATGGGAGCTTAATTGTTTCCTCAGCAGGTTAGCTGGAGAGGTGTCAAAGGCAAGGCCAGCCGTTATGAAGTGGTTATTGAATGCATCCAGAATTTCCATTTTGCCAGTGATAAGGTCATAACTGTTGTGTAATTGAGTTGGAAGGGGGGTGTTAGCATCCTGCCCCACCATACCCTTGATGGTGCCCCAGAACCTAGCAGGATTATGGTAGGAGGATTCGAGCTCTGCCAGGTAGAAGGCAGCCTTTGCATCCCTAACTTTCTTGGTGCACCTATTCCTGGCTTTCCTAAAAATCATCCAGTCATTTGCATTCTTAGTTTTTCTTGCCATTTTCCAGAGTTTGTCTCTCTCCAGCAGTGCAGCTTTGAGGTCAGCTGAAAACCAAAGACAGGATTTGTTTTTTATACGGATACTAGAGATTGGGGCATGGGTGTTAAGGGCATTTATTATAATGCTATTTAGCACCTGCTGAGCTTTTTCTACAGAATGTGCAAGATAAAACTCTTGCCAGTGTGGAGAGTAAGCTAGATCATGCAAATATCCTTCAATATTGATGTTTTTCTTGGATCTCCTCATGAGGAATTTTGCAGGATTTGTTGTTATGCTGGTGGATCTTACCCTGCAATGGGGCAGTGATCACTTATACCAGAGAAGCACTCCAAGCGTGTGTGAATAGATGTGGTTTACTCACTAGCATGATATCAAGTAGTGTGCTGTTATTACTATTCCTTGCATTAATTCTTGTTGGTTCATTAATTAGCTGTGTGAACCCATATGTGTCACAGAACGATACCAGAGGTGTAGCTGCCTGGGTGAGCCAGCTGAAATTCAGGTCACCTAGAATAATGACTTCTTCAGTGCTGGGCTTGACCAGGTTCCCCAGGTGGGATAAGAGCTTGTGTTCAGCAGAGGGGGGTCTGTAGCATCCAATTAATTGAAAAGCTGCTGTACTGGGGAGAGAGACTTTTAGGGATAGGCATTCAAACTCCTTGGGCATAGATGTTGCAGCAATACAGGATACAGCTATACCAGATTTTGCATATATGGCTACTCCACCTCCCCTTGTTTGGCGATCAGCTCTGAATAGCTGATAGTTAGGTAGGTTAACATCCCTGCCTGCTGTGGTGGGTTCGAGCCATGTCTCAGATACCACAAGAAAGTCTGGCAAGGTATGGGCAACCCAGGCTTGTATCAATGTAAGTTTTTTCAACAGACTTCATACATTAATATGCAGGAAACTGAGGCCTTTAATTGAGGTTAGGTCTGATGGAGAGGTGATACAGTCAAGAGGTCCAGGGTTGATTTCCACATTACCAATACAGAGCAATAGAAAGAGCAGGAGTTTCATGAGGGCTGCCAGTGATAGGGAGAGTGTGCTGTCTTTGATCCTCCTTCTTTTTTTCTGTTGCCAATCTTTTTTGGGGTGCTCCCTGTGGGTTTAAGGAAAGTGTCGGGACACCAAGTAGCAGTTTGGCACTTAGGCTTAGGGGGATCTGTATATCCAGCAGTGGAGCCTTGATTGAAATACATGTGCGGTGGTATGTGTCTCTTTATGGTGATTATACCACTGTAGTCGATGCAGCAATGGTAGAGCATTTGTGAGGGTTTGAGTGTCAACCAAAGGGGATGGTTCAGAGAGACTGGGCGGATGGATCACCCTAATTTGTATGACAGGGACATCTTCTTTGTGGAACCCTATGGCTGATAGTGAAAGGAGTATCAGAAGTAAACTCCCCATTCTGAAAGAGATATTGGTAGTTGGCTGTCGGGGAGTAGTGAAGTTGCTGATTGGTTGGATCAGCAAGCCGGTGTGACTGTCTGTTGGTTTAGAAAAATGCTGAGGGGGAAGAGATTTGGTGGAAGATGCCTATAAAGTAACACACAAGAGGGGAAGGCGGGTGGGCAAATATTTTGTACCTTTCCAGTGTTCCTACGCTGTTCCTCCGACCTCGTGGTTTCCCTAGTTCGGCTAAGGTACCGCCGGCCAGCCACACTGGTGGAAGCGAAGCCCCGCGCTCAGCTGGGTGCTGTGGGGTGGGAATTGCGGGCTGGAGAGTGACAGAGGAGGGTGCAGCAGTTAATAAAGGCAGAAACAAGTGTTCCTGAGCGTCATTGACTAAATCTGCCCAACAAAAGGACTGTGAGGAGGGAGTTCTGTGGCGCCTCAGCATCTGGCCCACCTTGCAAATGCAAAAAAAGGAGCTGTAATTACAATAAAGAGCAATAAAATGGCAGTTTCCCCTTGCAATTACAATAGTAGAAATCAGCACCTTTTAGGTAATTTACAGTTAAGGGAAGGAGAGTGGCCTCAAGTCTGGCCCTGCTGCTAACAGGATCCAGAGATACAGCAGAATTCAAACAAAAACAAGAGATTCCCTCTACAGATGCATCACAAATTGAAGACAGCTCTTTTGGGGATTTTGCAGTAGTACAGAGGAAAAAAAGAAAAGAAAATCAAGTCCCAGACAGATTTCGGCAAGGCAGGCTGAGTCAGTGAAAGTCAATGAGGCAGGAGAGCCAATCGGCTGCTGTGCCTGGAGGAGCGCTGGCTTACCGATTGGCTGCGCCTTTCCCCAGTGCTCCCTCGCTGTGCCTGTGTGGCTACATCTGTTTAGTGCCCAGTTTCTACCCGGAAGTCACTGTTGTTTTTTGGTTTCCCTTCCACCAAAAACAGAATAAATATACTGTTGCTGTTAACTGTCTGTGTTCAGTCTGTTGAAATGTTTGTCACTGTACCACTATTGTGCGTTTTCCCATAGTACCATGATTGAATACTGTTTCTCACTGCATGTTATAGCATTTAACCAAAAGAAAAAGACAGAATAAAGAAATGTACCTACTGCAGTATTTTTGGCATTGTGCTGTCTTGTGAATTATCTTGAATTTGTTAGCAACCCACAAAATTAGAAAAAAATAACTGTTTGCAAGAAATGTGTTTCTTTTCTTGGTGACTCTGTGTAATCTAAATAAATGCTCACAAAGACATGGTCAGGCAAAGATGTTTCTGACCATGACGTATGAGCCACATAGGTCAGTGGGATATAAGTTTTGACTCTGTAGGCAGGACATTCCGTCACATCACATGGAATAAATAAAAAAAAGAAACAATCCTTAAAGGGAAAAAGTACTGTGTCAGATAGGGTTAGGCCAGGCAAGGTCCCTGAATCTGTGTGGGTAGCAGCAGTGCCTGCAGCATCACCGTTAGCATAGATGGTGCGTGAAATAAATTCCACATATGTCTGAAATAAAATCTGCCAGCCAATCGTGAAGTAACAGCAAGTAACCATGTAGGACAAAATTGTGAAATAACGCCAGAGGTTTGCCACAGGCATGAGGAGGGTGACTTTGAATGTTCAAGTAGTGTTCAGGGTACCAGTGTAGGGCATATCTCAGAGCGAACGTTGCACTCATTGTCATGTCACAATCACGAGTCATGAGACAAGTCACGTTCTTCACCTTCACGATCACAAATCACACAACTAACTTTTTTTTTTGTCCAACATACCAAGCAGGACAATCACATCTATGTTTGTACCCAGTCACAATGATGTGGTGCTAAATAATACAGGCAAAGCAGACCATTCTGGTGCAGTGTAAAACAGTGTACCACTGAGATTACTGATGCAGTCATGGAAAAAGAATTTCCAAGTGGGTACAACTCAGCACTGAGGATTGCGAGGGCTGCTTTCCTTTTTTTTTTTGTTTCCTTTGTTTTCAGCCAGTGTAAAGTATTTAACAGTGGTGACATACAGGCCAGATGATGGATATAACAAAAGACAGGAACAGCTCCCTGGGGTGCTGATTCTGAATGTGGTACTGGAATGAACTAGTTCACTATCTTGCCTAATTAACTTCATGCCTGCATCAGGTGACCTGCAGACTGTCAGACATGTGGTCTGTGTGCAGGTGTTCACAAACTTCGCCTTTCTCAAAATGTTACCCAAAGTCAATAACGCGAAGTCCATTAAGGGTGAATTTCGACATTTAAATGGAAACTTTGCGATGCTATTCGCAGATATGAAGTTGGGGGCTTTGCATTAACTTCACGTTCATAGTGAAATTTCGCTGCATCTCTAGTATCTAGGGCTGTCTGAAAAGCTAATGTGCCCCCTGCAGCTGGTGCAGAATACTACAGCCAAGCTGATTGCTGGACTTAAATCCTCTGATCTCATCATGCCTGTGTTGCGCAGACTGCACTGGCTGCCAGTTCGGTAGTGCACCACCTTCAAGATGGCCTTGTCAATGTACAAAGCCCTACATGGACTGGGTACTAACTACATCAAAGATCTCTTGGTCTTTTATGCTACAGGACATGCCCTACATTCCACCAATCTGCTAGCCATTCCAAGAGCCAGACTGAAGCAATCAGAGGACAGGGCTTTCTATGTGGCAGTGCCGGTAAACCGAAATGCCCACCTTGTTGGCCTGCAGAATATTCCTTTGGTGGAGGCATTTAAAAAGGGGCTAAAAGTCCATCTATTTGAGTAGGAATTCAATACTATCTTGAGCTAGATAGCTCTTGTGGTCTGTTTCAGTTTGTGGTTTTATTCTTTTAAGATACCATTCTCGAATTTACATTGTGATGGTTTTACTTATTGTGACATGTATTTAGTGCTGTAGGTGTACTGTGATTCACCTTTTGCCTAAGGGATAAAGGGCTTTAGAAATAAATTTGCCTCACCCTTCCATCACAGTGAAACCTTTGAGACCATAACTTTTACACACATTTCAGCTTACATTTCTTTTACTTCACTTTGTTTTTTTCTTTATAACTATGTGAGCTTTTTTATGCAGGCTACCATAAAAGAGTGAAACTGTAACAAAAGCATCAAAACCATGGCAGAATTCCTCTGCCGTACTGATAGGATGAAACACCCAAGAGAAGGCACCCACAGCAGTAGAAAAGGAGGAAGCGGGGGTCCTCTGAAGGGGGAGGCCCTAAGGATGGAGGAAGAGGCCCCCAACCAAGAAGGAAGCAGCTGCTGATTTGGGGACACTGTTGTTAGGGGAAAGACTTGGGCTCAGGGGCTGAAAGGAAGGGGGAGGGAGGTGAAGTGCCTGAAGGGTGCTTCAGCTTGAAGAGATGGACAGCTTATCCAGAGGATAGCCAGGGCAGCAGGAGAGGGGAGGGAGCGAGACGTCATTGTGCACCTGGGCACAAATGACCTAGCAAGGGACAGGACTGGGGTAGTGCAGGGAAATTTCAAGGAACTGGGGAGGGGCTTCAAGCAGGTGGCATGCATGGTGGCATTTGCCAACGTGTTATCTGTACATGGCTGGGGACAGGAAAGGGCACTGTGCACCATTTTTACTATGCCACAGCAACATCCCCCACAGCAACTTCCCCAACAGCACTGCGAGCATGCAGACATCCCCAACACTGATGCATCTCGAAACTGACCGGCAACATGACAACAGCAATGTGGGGAAGGGCTGTGCCCCCACACCCCCCTACTTTAGATTACTAACTCCACATCACACAGACAGTGGAGTTAGGTCCCTACCCCCCATTGCTGCACAGTCCATCGCCATGGAACCCCTATCGCCGCAATGTCCATTGCCGTCGGGGTTTCGCTGTGCAAGTTTCGCCGTGGGGTGTCACTGTTCCATCAGCATATGCTCTGCATCAGGGTATTTAACAACTGGTTGAAGGCATGGTGCATGGAGAAGGGGATTCAGCTACTTTGTGGTCTGGGGACCAACCTGGGAGAATATTGGCCTGAATCGAGGAGACAGCCTACATCCTTCCAGGAGGGGGACCCCAGTCCTTTGTGGTAGGATTAAATGCTACTTGGATGAGCATTTAAACTAGCTGAGGGGAGGATGATAAACCAAGGGAGGCAATAATCCCCCCACCCAATTATGATGGAGCAGCAGGGAGGGACGAGGGAAATAAACTCCACTAAGGCAGGAGAGCAACAAGACCAGGGTGGGAACAAGTCAGAGGACAAGTGGGAGCATAAATCAGGAAAGCAAGAATAAAGAAGTGAAGGAGACAGGTAACAGATAAGGTGAAAAGGGAACAGGTGGGTTGGGAGAGCCTCAGAGAACAGCACAGGCAGGAAGGGGTGGCAAGCAGGGAAGGAGTCAGTGAGGGAGTGAGGTAGGGAGAACCATTACAACAATGCAAGGAACCTGGGACACAGCATTCCAGAACTGCAAGCCATCATGGTGGAGGCGAGCCTAGATCTGGTGGCCCTAACAGAGCCGTAGTGCACGGACAGACACAACTGGGACCTGGCCATACCAGGCTACTCTCTGTTCAGGAGAGACAGGGCAAGGAGGAGAGATTGTACTGTATGAGTGGGAGGGAATCAAGGCCACAGAGGTACAGAAACACCCTGAAGAAAAAGAAAGGCTGGAAGTGCTGTGGGTCATCCTAGAGACAGACTCTAGGACTCTTATCTGTACAGGAAGATATGCAGACCTCCAGCACGGGGAGCGGCGTTGGATAAGGCACTAAAGGAAGCCATCATCAGGATAGCAAGTAAGGGGAAAGTGCTGGTAGTTGGTGATGTCAATCTGCCAGATGTGAAGTGGGGCCTTCCAGCTGAAGCTTTGGCAGGGGACAGGGTCATCTTTGACTCCCTGCAAGGGTCTTTTCTCAGGCAGCTAGTGAAAAACCCAATAATGACAGGGCAGTACTGGACCTGGGGCTTACCAACAGGGACGGCATTGCAGACATCACAGTGAGCAGTCCCCTAGGTACCAGCAATCACCATACAGTGTGGTTTAACATTAAGACTGGAATAGAAGGTAACCATAGAAACACAGAAGTTGTTGGCAGATAAGTGCCACTGAGCCCACCTAGTCTGCCCTAAATCCCTTACCTATTGTGCCACTAGAGACCCTACTTAGACTCTGGCTTTCCCCCACCCAACCACACAAGGATGAGGATCCTGGAGTTTGAGGTGAATTTTAAAGAAATGGAAGACTGCTTCAGAAACTGACCCTTACAGGTGGATTGCCAGGGAGGGGGTAAAGGCACAGTGGGGAAAAATAAGGGAGGGCATAATTAAGGCAACCAGCCTCTGCATGAAGGAAAAAAAGACCATTATGGTTCTCTAGGGAAGTAACCAAAGCAGTGAAGAAAAAAAGAGTGGCATTCAGGAGGTATGAGGAAACTCAGAGGAAGGGGGAGGCCACTCCTTTGGGTCACCTAGGTGTACCCTGCCAGCAGTCATTTCCTGCTGCCATCCACCACCCCACATTGCAGCCCCCACCCCCCCGGTAACCTAACTGTTCCCTTTGTTGGACAGGTCCCCCCCTTGGGGGGAGAAAGTGCCGGTGGGGGTGGTCAGTGCAACTACTTGGCCCAGGTGCTGCTGGGGTCATTCTGGGCTGTCTGGGGCTTTGTGGCAGAGGGGGACCAGCAACCATCATCCAGCCAGTGAGGGATCCTTTTCCTGGTTTTCTCTGGGAGTGTGATGAGCCAGGATGTCAAGGCATAAGCTGACGTCCATTGCGCTCCCTCCATAGTATGGCCAGACATGCTGCCATGCCTCCAGCCTCCAGCAGAGGTCGGCAAACACTGAGCCGTGTACCACCCTCCCTCCCGGGAGAAGGTGAGCCATCATGGGATGTTCAAGTCATCTTCCCCTGGAAAGTCCTCCGACACCTGGGTCTGTTCCCGAACCTAGGCCATCAGTGTCGCAGGCAGAAATCCAACCGCTGCTCCAGCGGACCATCTGAAAACATTTTTATTTTAAGAACAAAAAAGAGTTATTAATAAGCATTTGTCAATGCCGAATGTTTGCTTGCTGGTATTAGCAGTTGAAGTGCAGGAGTTAGAGAGATACAGTATAGGAATGGTACTGAAGTATTGAACTGATGCCAACTCTACCCTCACCCTGCAGAGATGGACAGGCATTGGGGTGTGCCTCTGGGCCATTGTCCATGATGGTCATGACATTTCACCTCACCCTACCCCTCAGATACTTTCAAGTGTCGAGGTGTGCTTAGGAGTATTTGGGCTTTGCATTCACCTCATCCTATAAGGAAATACGCTGAAATGGGTGCAGTATAGGAGAATGGGGTGAACTCTGGCAGCAAAGGGTCCCAGGCACACCTCGATGCCTATCACTGGCTGCACAGTGGGGGTGGAGTGGAATGGCATGAGCATTGCTGTCGACAATCCCAAGTCACACCCCTGATGCCTGTCAGTCCCTACAGGGTAGGGCATTATGGTCAAAAACCCTAACGCCCTGGGCGTTTCTTGGTATTTTTGCTCCAAGTTTTCCACATGAGCTTTTTGTGACCCCATTGCATGGACAGTGACACTATCAGTTCTTTAGGCGAAAGCTGATTTTGCACAGCGACTGTGCCATTTGGCGCCTCAGGTGCAAAGACAGATTTCAAACAGGATGTGAAAAGTGACAGGTGTACCGTTCATGAGGAGGTGTAAAAACATGGCATTGTTGAAAATCTGGAGTGAAAATATACAAAAACTGGTGAAGTCACTAGCGTGTGTAGAAACAGTGCAACGCACACCTGTAATGTAATTAGTTTGGGGATTTTTTACAGCAGATTTTCAACATAGGCATTTTGGGACCTCTGCTCATGAACAGTGTCACTGTGATTTTCTTAATCTGTCCTGAACACTAATTTCCCACAGCAAATATAGAATAGTGGATGGTCGCCCATCCACAACAAGGCTGTGCTTTACTCGAGGGAGTTGATGACATCATCGAGACCACAAGAGCGAAGCTCAAGAGGTCTCTCTGATGTCATCAACGCCCGAGAGGGAAACTGCCATGGTTGTGGATGGGCCGCCACAGAAACACAGAAACATGGACTTTGACGGCAGATAAGGACTGCTTGGCCCATCTAGTCTGCCCATTTCCCTACCTACAGGATAGGCTGCAGATCCTAGTTAACCAACAGCCTATTTCTTCCTACCCCCCACAAGAATTGCCTTATGTCTGTCCCACGCATTCTTGAATTCTCCCACAGTTTTAGACCTCACAACCTCCTCAGGAAGGCTGTTCCATGCATCCACTACCCTCTCTGTGAAATAATACTTCCTCACATTGCCCCTGACACTTCCCATCTTTAAATTGTGTCCCTTGTTCTTGCCATCTCTTTTTCTGAAAGATGCTACCCCTTGGACTTTGTTGATTCCACTGAGGTACTTCAAAGTTTCTATCATGTCCCCTCTCCCTTCTTTCCTCAAGGGTATACATATTAAGCTCCTTTAGTCTCTCCTCATCGGCTTCTCTTGCAGACCCTGCACCATTTTAGTTGCCCTCCTCTGGACTGCTTCTATCCTGTCTATGTCCTTGCGGAGATGGGGTCTCCAGAACTGGACACAGTACTCCAGATGGGGTCTCACCAACTGTCTGTACAGAGGGATAACAACTTCCTGTTTTCTGCTGCTGATGCCTCTTCCTATGCATCCCAGCATACACCCAGTCCTCCCTACTGCCTTCTCACATTGCTTGCTAACCTTAAGGTCATCTGATATGATTACCCCCAGGTCCCTTTCCTTTTTAGTTGTTATTACTACCTCCTCCCCATTGTTTTTTTTTTTTTTAAACTTTATGTTTATTGTTTCAATATAAACACAGAGTTATACATTTCCAGCAGAGACATTTCAAATGATAATAAAGAACGCACTGAGGACGCCACTCCCCATATAGTACAGTATATGATCTTAATCTACTGCATAAAGATAAGTCTGTGGGGGTTACCTAATAAACACGTTCCTTTATATCTTGTAGTCCTTTTATGCTGTATTAGAAAGCCCAAGAGCTGCATGGAAAGCACCAAATCATTTTATGTTATATTCTACTCACGTATATTCTCTCCTCTAAAAAGAGGGGATACTAAAGTCCATGCTTTAACACTTTAATGTGCATCTTATGATGCAAAATGCTAGGGAAACAATGCTACATCTCCTGTACCCTTACACTGTATCGCCCAGCTCATAATGCTATAAAGAACTTCATAACGAGTTTAACCTGGTCATTATTATAGTAAATAGGAATACAAAAATTGTTATACTTCTACGTTACATTATACTCATATTTCCGGCCTTCTTCCAAAATGGTACTGAAATACAGTTTAATATGTCCACTGTAGTTCTGTCAGAGATTTAGTAATCTCAGTTCATTTTAAGAATCATCGTCGTCAGAAAAAGGCTCCTCCTGATCCCTTGATCTCTTCCTTCTTGGTGTCTGCTTCTCAGCCCATCGGCTAGCCTCCTTCGGATCTGAAAAGATGAAGATTTTACCGTGATGCGTAATCCTCAGACAAGCCGGGAAAATTACACTATGCCGAATGCCTGCCTCTCGTAGAAGCGCTCTAGGACCATCGAACAGTTTGCGTCTTTGTCTGGTGGCGTAAATGATATCTGGATAGATTCGTATTGTCTCTCCTTCACACAGCAGCACTTTATTCTGTCTAGCTAAAGCCAAAAAATAATCCCGTGTTGCCACTCCATCTGACACTGCTAAGATTGCTTGTGGGGTTTCCGAATTGTCTGGGGATCTCCGCCTGGTGATGCAGTATGCTTTTTGTATATTTTTAACACGCTCCCTGGCTTCATCCCCGAGCTGTTGAATTAGCCAGTCTTGCAGAAATAACACCAAGTGGCCTCCTTCACATCCTTCTGGAATACCCAGTATTCGGATATTTGAGGCCCTAATTTGATTTTTCAAAGTCTCAAGCCTCATTCGTAGATGTCCATTTTCTTTCAGCACTGTAGTAGTAACCCCCATCGCAGCATCAGAGCGCTATTGCTGGAGGATTCAGGCTGCTACTAGATCCAAGGAAGTTTCTAAATTAGACACGCTGTTAGCAATACCGCCCATTTTATCTGCCAAACTCAAACTGAGGCTATTGACGATTTATTTTAAGCCCGAGGGATTGCAGAGTTTCTTCTTCTGTAGTTTCAGAACTGGGCCTGCAAAGTAGAGCCAGACAGCATGGCAGAGGTAGCTTGGAGCATTTTTGGTTTTTGGTTCATTAGGGTCATTGCGATCTTTTCGAGGGTTTCCCATATTTCAGGAGATAGCTTCCGATTTCTGTAGCTATTCGTAGATCTGTAAAATTTTGACCAGAATTCTTAGTTTATATGCTTCATAGCCAAGTGAGTTGGAGGAGCATTATTAGTAAGCAGCCATTTTGCTCGGGCTCAACAGCGCCCCCTCTCCCCCCCATTGTGTATTCTTCCCCTGGGTTCTTGTTTCCCAGGTGCATTATTTTGCACTTCTTTGCATTGAATCCTAGCTGCCATACTTCTGACCATTCCTCCAACCTTGCCAAGTCCCTTCTCATCCTTTCCACACCTCCTTGTGTATCAACCCTGTTGCAGATCTTTGTGTCATCTGCAAAGAAGCATACTTTTCCTTCCAGTCCCTTTGCAATGTCACTTATAAAGACATTAAAAAGGACTGTACCCAGTACTGAACCCTGCGGTACCCCACTAGTAACCGCCTTTCTTCAGAGTGGACTCCATTTACAATTACCTTCTGTGTCCTGTTGTCCAGCCAATGTTTTACCCAGGCTACCACCCAGGGACCCACCCCAGGCTGGCTAACTCGTATATTAATCTTTTGTGTGGGACTGTGTCAAATGCCTTGCTAAAGTCTAGGTAGGCCGTGTCCACAGCCCCTCCCTGGTCTACTAAACCATCCACCATCCCCTGCTTTATATAGTACATGGTTAGGGCTTATTGTTGAGGAACATTTTTTTGTTTCTGTTGCCGGCTTGTTTTACCGTCTTGTTTCACACTCTGGCTTCTCCCTGCTCCCACTCACTTCAAATTTGTCCCGCTCTTGCTGCCACTCGCTCCTGCTTCTCCCTGCTCCCGCTGGCACTTGTTTCGCTTGTCGCTACTTCTGCTCCCTCTGGTATCAGCATTAGTACTTTTAAAATAAAAAAAAAATTCATTTTTATGTTTGCTTGCACGCATGCTCAAGGAACGTCTTGGGAGAATGGGACACTTTGGAGGTGTGCCTTTCCTGAGCAATCCCCTGCTCCCTTGATCAGGCGTGGCGGTTCTGCACCAATCCGCACCGATGCTGTGTATGACAGCGGTGGTCTTCTCTTCAAAGAAAACCACCGCTGTGTGCTTGCACCACGTCACGCCCCCCCAAAATCTTTGCTGCCACGCAGGGAGCCCACCCCAGCATGGCAAACGTCCCACATCGTCTTCTGATGGGGGTGCCCAATCCCCCATCGGCTCCACGGCCCCTCCAGCCATCCTTCTGCCACGCTGGGAGCCCACCCCAGTGTGGCAAATGTCCCACATCATCAAAGTACAAAAAAAAAAAAACCTGTAAATTAAAAACGGTCCCACGCAGTCTCCCCTGCCTCCTCCCACAACCCGCACCCACCCACTGCGCACCTGCCTCCCCACACCCCCCACCCCATACTTACCTCCGAGCTCAGCGCAACAATCATCGCTGGACCGGGAACATGTCTGCACTCTTCAAAGCCGACAGCGAGCTGAGGAAATGCCAGTAAGCTGTATAATGGGCTAGATGGTTTTTTTTCAACTTTGTTGCATATCTCAGGCATTTTTGGGAATTTTTGCACCAAATTTTCAACATGGAGTTTTTGGGACCCCTTCTCAAGAATTCTGTCACTGTCATGGCGTTATTCGGGCCCAAAGGGTGATTTCGCAGTCACTGCGTGAAATCACCTTTCAGGCCTGATTAATGAAACGAATAGTGCCAGCGCTCATAAGGTGGGCTCAAAAGCCTATTTTGAAAATTTCCAGAAAATTCCTAAAATGACGGTCTTATGAGCGCAGTTATGGTAGTTCCTACGCAGGGCTCGTGTAGTTTGTGAATTTTCAATATTTTCACTCCAGATTTTTCAACATTGCCATTTTACCACACCTCTTATGAGCAGTATAGCTGTCATTTTTCACATCTCACCCAAAACATGTTTCCCTATGTAGCACAATGGCGCAGTTGGTGTGCAAAATCAATGTATGGGACACATTAAGAAAATCACAGTGACACTGTTCATGAGCAGAGGTCTTAAAATGGCTATGTTGAAAATTTGGTGAAAAAATTCCTAAAAATGACTGTTTTACGAGCATGCATTGTGCAGTTCCTACGCACGCTCATAAGTTTGTGAATTTTCAATATTTTCACTCCAGATTTTCAACATTGCCATTTTATGACACCTCCTCATGAGCAGTACAGCTGTCATTTTTCACATCTTGCCCAAAACATGTTTCCGCCCATGTAGCGCACAATGGCGCAGTTGGTGTGCAAACTCAGTGTAGGGGACACATTAAGAAAATCACAGTGATACTGTTCATGAGCAGAGATATTAAAATGGCTATGTTGAAAATTTGGTGAAAAATTTCCTAAAAATGACTGTTTTACGAGCGTGTGTTTGCGCAGTTCCTACGCACGCCGTAGTTCACGAATTTTCAATATTTTCACTTTCAGATTTTTTCAACATTGCCATTTTGCCACACCCCTCCCATGAGCAGTACAGCTGTCATTTTTCACATCCTGCCCAAAACGTGTTTCAACCTATGTAGCGCACAATGGCGCAGTCGGTGTGCGAAATCAATGTATGGGACACATTAAGAAAATCACAGTGACACTGTTCATTAGCAGAGGTCTTAAAATGGCTATGTTGAAAATTTGGTGAAAACATTCCTAAAAATGACTGTTTTACGAGCATGCATTGCGCAGTTCCTACGCATGCTCGTAGGTTTGCGAATTTTCAATATTTCCACTCCAGATTTTCAACATTGCCATTTTACCACACCTTCTTGTGAGTAGTACAGCTGTCATTTTTCACATCTCACCCAAAATGTGTTTCAGCCCATGTAGCGCACAATGGCGCAGTCGGTGTGCGAAATCAATGTATGGGACACATTAAGAAAATCACAGTGACACTGTTCATGAGCAGAGGTCTTAAAATGGCTATGTTGAAAATTTGGTGAAAAAATTCCTAAAAATGACTGTTTTACGAGCATGCGTTGCGCAGTTCCTACGCACGCTGGTACGTTTGCGAATTTTCAATATTTTCATTCCAGATTTTCAGCATTGCCATTTTACCACACCTCCTTATGAGCAGTACAGCTGTAATTTTTCACATCCTGCCCAAAACATGTTTCTGCCCATGTAGCGCACAATGGCGCAGTCGGTGTGCGAAATCAATGTATGGGACACATTAAGAAAATCACAGTGACACTGTTCATTAGCAGAGGTCTTAAAATGGCTGTGTTGAAAATTTGGTGAAAAAATTCCTAAAAATGACTGTTTTACGAGTGTGCGTTGCGCAGTTCCTATGCACGCTCGTAAGTTTGTGAATTTTTAATATTTTCACTCCAGAATTTCAACATTGCCATTTTGCCACACCTCCTTATGAGCAGTGTAGCTGTCATTTTTCACATCCTGCCCAAAACGTGTTTCCGCCCATGTAGCGTACAATGGCGCAGTAGGTGTGCGAACTCAATGTATGGGACACATTAAGAAAATCACAGTGACACTGTTCATGAGCAGAGGTCTTAAAATGGCTATATTGAGAATTTCGTGAAAAAATTCCTAAAAATGACTGTTTTACGAGCATGCGTTGTGCAGTTCCTACGCACGCTCGTAAGTTCGCGAATTTTCAATATTTGCACTCCAATGAGTTCCAAATACCTAAACAGCACATAGAAGCAAGCAACATTTGGCATTGACAAATGCTTGTACTTCTTTGTCACTGATTTTTTTAAGCCATGTCCAAGTGCCAAATACCACTGCAAATACCTGCAAGCGAACGTTCAGCATTGACAAAAGCTTGTTGTGACACGGAGCAATACTAGCTCCTCGTATCAAAATGGGCAGACTCCTCTACTCGGCGCTCACCAAACTGCCGCCGCCATGTTTCCAGTATTTATTTACATTGAGCTTGGTATTATGAGCCAATCAGAAGGCAGTTCAAAGCTAAAAGTTGTACTATCGTTCTGACACCACGTTGATGGTACAACAACTTTTTTGACCTTTGAACTGCCCTACAACAAGATTTAGAAAGCCACTAGTTTTCATCAACAATAAGCCCTAACCATATACTATATGTGCTATTCTGTGCCAGGATTGTGAAAACACTCGAAAATAAAACAAAAAAATGACTGCTGTACTGTTCATAAGGAGGTGTGGAAAAATGTCAATATTAAAAATCTGGACTGAAAATATTACAAATTTGTGAACTTATGAGGGTGTGTGGAAACTGTGCAATGCATGCTCATAACAGAGTCATTTTATAGACTTTTGTCATCAAATTTTAAACATAGCCATGTTAACACCTCAGCTCATGAACAGTGTCACTGTGATTTTCTTAATCTTTCCCAAAAATTAATTTCGCACACCAACCATGCCATTGTACGCTACGGTCGGGATATTCAAAGGGATGTGCATGCACAGCAGAGGGTTGCACCATGTGCAACCACTAATGCACCCAGCATGATATTGAAAAGGGCAAGCTGAGCTGCTAATCCCGATCTTGGCTGAGGTACAACCTAATGTATGCGGCACAATGGCAGGGGGTGTGCCCATGCATATGTGGCACATCCCGATATTCAACCCAGGATGTACAGCGCATATGCCGGTGCACCCCTGCATTGTGCCACACAGGGAGGGGCGCAAAGATGTTCCTGAAAAACAGGGAACAAGTCAGGGACACCCACAGGTGGGCTGCCGTATTGCACGGCGCAACACAGCAGCTGCCTGCCATGGGTGGCCACCCGACCTCCCAGACACCATATCAGAGCACACAGCCCCCTGGTGATCCAGTGGCCCCCTCTCACCCAATCATGGGCAGAAGTAAAGACAGATCCCTGGTGGTCCAGTGGACCCCCTCACCCGATTGCGGCAGAATGAGAGAAGATCCCTGGTGGTCAGTGGTTCCCTCGATCGCGGCAGTAGTATTGGTGGCTCGTTTCAGGGTGGTTCCAGTCTCATCACTCCCATCGCAAGCACAGAATACTCTGGTGGTCCAGTGGTACCCTTCCAACCCACTCCACTGCAGTACTCTCACTACCCAGACCCCCCAGTCAGTGAGCGGAGCAGTACTGCTTGCAAGCCAATTAAAGGTCGTCGATTGATAGCCGCATAGTTTGCCGGAGCCCACCGCGTGGCCACAGATGCAGCAGTCCAAACTGTTGTCACAGTCCCAATTGTGTTCATTCACAGTTCGGGACTATGTAGTGTTGTGTTTGACTGCATCACTCATTGGCCCACGAGTGGACCAATAGACATACAGTCAAACTGTACACTGTCTGTCGGCGGTGGCTGGGCGGCTTATGGGCGGGTGCTACTGCTCGCTGCTGACTGGGGTGCAGGGTGGTGGGCACCACAGTGGGCAGGTGGGGAGGGGCACCACTGGACCACCAGGGTATTTCCATATGTTTGTGCCCGCGATCAGGCGATGGGGTTCCCACTGACCACCATGGAATCAGTTTATACTGCTGCCCGTGATCAGGCGGGGAGGTAAACTGGACCACCAGGGATTTTATTTTACTTATCCCTGTGATTAGACGGGGGGGGGGTCCACTGGACTACCAAGGATTTTTGTTTTACTTCTGCCCACAATCAGGTGAGGGGGTCCACTGGACCACCAGGGATGTGTCTCATACTTCTGCCTGCAATCGGGCGAGGGGGGTCCACTGGACTACAAGGGATCTGTCTTATACTTCTGCCTGTGATCTGGCAAGGGGGTCCACTGGACCACCAGGGATATATTGTTCATGTATGCCCACGATCAGGTGGACAGGCAGGGGAACTGCAGGGCGTCGGTCCCTGACGGCTGCAGCCTTGCACGGCACCAGGCACAACTCGCTCGGTCATAATGAAATGCAAATGGCCCCATTTGTACCTTGCATGCATAATGGCCTCATTTGAATGTGCAGTTCTGAATATCGCTTTGATGTGCCTAGCGCAAGTGCACCTGTGCTGACGCAATTCCCCTTCCCCATTCTGCTACTTGCGCCTGGCGCAGAGCCACTATGCCGTGCGCAATGCTTGCACCCTCAGTGCCATATTCAGTGGTGCTGAGCCATGGTGTAGCACTGTTGAATATCGTCTGGTCCTTGCCCTGGTGCTGACTAGTTGCACTGTGCCCAGGCTTGCGCCACAGCTAGGCACAGTCTGAATATCCCGGCCCACATCTCTGAAAACACATATCGGGTGAAACATGAAAAATGACAGTTGCACTATTCATAAGGAGGTGTGGTAAAATAGCAATGCTGAAAATTTGAGTGAAAATATTAAAAATGCTTGAAGTTACGAATGTGTGTAGGGAACTGCGCAACGCACGCTCGTAAAACAGTCATTTGGGGGAATTTGTTCACTAAATTTTCAACATAGGGTTTTTGGGGCCTACCTCATGAACAGCGTTACTGTAATATTCTTACTCTGTCCTGAACATTGATTTCGCACACTGACCGTGCCACTGTACGCTACATGTCCAGAGGAGGGCAACTAAAATGGTGCAGGGTCTGCACCGGAAGACATATGAAGAGAGACGAAAGGAGCTTAATATGTATAGTATGTATAGCCTTGAGGAAAGGAGGGAGAGGGGGGACATGACAGAAACGTTCAAGTACCTCAAGGGAATCAACAAAGTCCAAGAGGGTAGCATCTTTCAAAAAAAGAGGTGTGCAAGAACAAGAGGGCACAATTTGAAGTTGGGGGGGGGCTGCTCAGAGGTAATTTAAGGAAGTATTTTTTCACAGAGAGGGTTGTGGATGCATGGAACGGCCTTCTGGAGGAGGTTGTGGAGTCAAAATCAGTGGTGGAATTCAAGCATGCATGGGACAGTCATAAGGCCATTCTAGGGGTTGGGGGTAGGAAGAAGTAGGCTGCTGGTTAACTAGGATCTGCAGCTTATCCAGTAGGTAGGGAAATGATCAGACTGGGTGGGCCAAGCGGTCCTTATCTGCCGTCAAATTCTATGTTTCTATGTGTGAAAACACATATCAGGTGAAATGTGAAAAATGACAGTTGTACTGTTCATATGGAGGTGTGGTAAAATGGCAATGCTGAAAATCTGGAGTGAAAATATTAAAAATGCTTGAAGTTACGAGCGTGCATAGGAACTGCACAATGTACGCTAGTAAAACAGTTATTTTGGAGAATTTTTCGCCAACTTTTCAACATAGCCATTTTAACACCTCTGCTCATGAACAGTGTCACTATGATTTTCTTAATGTGTGCTGAACACTGATTTCGCACACCGACTGCACCATTGTACGTTACATGCACGGAAACACATTTCGGGCAAGATGTGAAAAATGACTGCTGTACTGTTCATAAGGAAAGGTGGTAAAATGACAATGTTGAAAATCTGGAGTGAAAATATTGAAAATTCACAAACTTACGAGCGTGCATAGGAACAGTGCAACGCATGCTCGTAAAACAGTCATTTTTGGGAATTTTTTCACCAAATTTTCAACATAGGGTTTTTGGGTGCATACCTCATGAACTGTGACACTGTCGTTTCATAAATCAGTCCCGAAAGGTGGTTCTGTGCAGTAACTGCAAAATCACCTTTCGGGGCCGATTAACAAAATGACAGTGACAGAATTCATGAGGTGGGGTCCCAAAAAACCCATGTTGAAAATTTGGTGAAAAAACTCCCAAACATGCCTAAGATATGCATCAAAGTTGAAAAAACCCTATCTATCCCATTATACAGCTTACCGGCATTTCCTCAGTTCACGGTTGGCTTTGAAGAGTGCAGATGTGTTCCTGGTCTACCAAAGATTGTCGCGCCAGACTCTGGAGGTAAGTATGGGGTGAGGGGGGTGGGGAGGGGGTATGCAAAGGATGGGTGCGGTTGGGGGAGGAATCTACGGGGGACCGTTTTCTACTTTACAGGTTTATTTAAAAAACAAAAACATCATGGGAAGGTTTTCTTATTTATAGGGACATTTGTTTGGGCATGCTGGGGTGGGCTCCCAGCACGCCAACTGACTGTTTGGGGGGTGCTGTAGCTGATGGAGGATTGGGCACCCCCGTCGGCACCTATCGGGGCAGGGGGAGACAAGAGCCGAGGGGATTGGGCACCCGGCAAAAAACAGTTTGGGTGAACATCATGCTGACGGGAGGGCCCCCTCACGTGGGCAAATGATGAATGGGGAATACCGACAAGGGATTGAGCATCCCTGTCAGCACATATGAGGTGCGGGAGGGGAGGGGCTACATTTTTTTTAAACTGTTTGTTTCTACCAGGAAGGCACACTGCAGGGGGCAGTTGCGCTTTGTAATTGGCCGCTGCAGTCAGGGAGCGTACCGAACAGCTGATTGAGTGCTGACGGGGGAATCCCTGATTGCAGCGGTTCAATTACTTTGATCTAGTGGCCTTCTAGGTTAATTGTCATCACTGACAGCATGCTGCTCTATTGGTGCAGCAGAGACCATCCCAAAAATGGACTGCTGCTGTTGGCCGCAACACTGCTGCGCCTCCACAATCCCCTTGTGAAGAAAGCTGACGCAATGTGTTTCTTGCACATGCATACAAGCAAACACAAAAATGGAACCGATATATCACTTTTCCAGTGTAGCCACTAAACGGAAGTACTTCAAAGGAATCACAATTTGCAACAGCGGGAAGAGTCACTGAAAACTGCCCTACTTTAACAATGGTTTAACGTCGAGTCTATTTAAGCACTTAGTAACAGTTACAAAAATATGGTTCTGTCACCATGGTGCAGCAGTCCTTCCAGCGGTTGGTCTGGTGGTAGCACTAGATTTCAGCCACAGCTCGAGGAGGCTTACCATGCAAATGCATTCCATGTTGTTGTGCCGCAGTAGTGATGTACCTAGTGCAGCAGAACAGCAAAATGACATTGCTATTGCAGTACATTATTTTAGGGATGGATTTCTATCAACAACAATGTTCCACCATACTCTATAATATCATAATCACAAGTGATGAATTGTTATGCGGACTCCAAAACCCCAAGGATCTATTACTATCTCCTCACTAATCTATGAGCTCTTTATTCTAGGCTTCAGCATTTGCCCCTACAGCCAGATTAATGCAACCTGGGGCCCTAGGCCCAGGAGAAATCTGAGGCCCCCCCTCACCGCACCAGTGCCCCTTCACTGTAACCACACTCTTTGGTCACTGCATATCAGTTATTGAAATTTTTAAACATATTTTTGTACTGCCCATAAAAAGTGACATAATAACTAAAAAACCTAACTAAAATGCATAAAAATTAATTCAACTAATAATATCAGTATGGGAAAAAAAAAACCATTGGTCCTAGTTTTGATTATTTAGAGAAAATAATTTTCTAATTTGCCTGGTACAAATATTGATTTGGGTATGAAATGTCTTGATTTGCACTTCTGACCCCCTCTCCCCCAACAGACGCATGTGCACTTGCAGTGTGGGAGTTAACACTCGCCTCTGAGGCTGGGAGAGCAGAAGGTTGTGGGTTCTATCCCCACACCAGGCACATGGGTTAAATCCCAATACTGACACTGTAGTGCAGCATAAGAGGGGTGCTGCACCCCAGAGGCGCCATCTTTCAGATGAGACAATAAACTGAGGTCCCATCTGTCTGCTCTGGTGGTAGTTCAGGTGGGTGTTAAAGATCCAATGGCACTTCTCGAAAGGAGTCGGGGAATTTCCCCCACTGCTCTGGCCAAATCTTCCCCTCATTCAATAAAAATACCACCTACAGCTTCATCTGGTTCAAGGACAGCTGGCATTCATCTGTATACCCCTCCCCCGGGTTGTGCCTAAAAATAGGCAAAATTTGTCTAGTACACTTACCCAGTCAACAAAAACCAAATAAAATAAAAAATAAATAAACCATTTTGCCCTGTCAGGTAGTATGAACCAGCATTTAGTATTTTTATCAGGTAGGGCCCATCACTGAAAACGCATAGGTCCTGAGTGGCATAGGAGTTAAATTGGTGGTTTACTAAATGAGTCATGACGAATTAGAGAGATTATGTTGCGTAGTGAGTGACTGTTGGAAGAAATAATTTCAGGGATCAAACATTTATGTTATTGATAATAAGGCAGGATCAAATAATGGCAAGATTTATTGATGGGACTCTGGAACGATGCCCAGTGGTTCACCCTAAAAACAGAACTACATCAGCACCAGAACTTCAAAATGAGTGGGAGGAGGGGAACAAAAAAAAAAAAAAAAGAGTATAATTCTTAACATTACAATTACAATGCATTGTAGATTTCATGATTTTAGGAATGAGATTAAAGAGTTGCTTCCTGACACAGTTGAGACAACTTTGAAAAAATGTAACATTCAGGCATAGATGTAGCTTATATTTTGTATTTTATTTCTAAGGGTATTTGTAAGAATACAGTATATCTGCCCTTTTTAGCTCTAAGTCCACAAGTAAACAGCACTCTTTCAAACAGCAGAACTGCCCAAATTTAAACAAAATATCTTTTTAATTCTGAAACTTAGTGGCATACAATCTTACAGACTGAGTGCAAGAGGCCCCTAGTGCCTCGGCTGATTGCATTCAAAGGGGGCGTCCCCTTTGAAGGCAATCAGCCGAGGCACTAGGGCTTTCTTGCACTCAGACTGTAAGATTATATGCCATTGGGTTTCAGAATTAAAAAGATATTTTGTTTAAATTTGGGCAGTTCTGCTTTTTGGAAGAGTGCTGTTTACTTGTGGACTTTCACTAATTGTTTGGGGCTGCCAGCCCATCTAACAGCGCACCACACCCTCTCAGTAGCGCAGGTCGTCACTTTCCTTTTTAGCTCTGGCTGCCTGTTTACACCTGACATCGTAATTGTCACATTAAAATAAGTTACTGTGAAGATATTTGTGTTATTATAAACAGGGGATTGTGATGCAATATGTAGAGAGCAGTCAGAGTAAATACTGTATAATTCCCTAGTCTGACAGTTTCTATATTCTGTAACTATTCTCAAAGTTTTGCTCTGAAAATATTGTATTCATCATATATTTATTGAACATTATTTGCCCCATTGTATTTATGTGCTAGTACTGTATGTGTTTTACCTGCCTTTTATTTGTATATGTTCCTGATACATGTCCTCAGGACCTCTTTGTGGGTGAGCCTGCTCAGTGGAGTTATTCCTGCAATAAACAGGAAACGTGAACTAGTCTACTGGACAGGGATCCTGTTTTCATGCAACTGTTTTAGTCATAAAGAAAACTGAGAATTAAGTACTTAAAGGGACACTGTCAACCTTTTTTGCATCATGTTATTTCTAGGTAAAACCCAATATTTTATGATTGCTTACCTTCTCTAAAATCCATTGATGTTGCTGCTGATTGTTTAATCTGCCTCTCTGCCTATTAGAACCGAAATGCATGGGAGTGTATAGTTATACACAGCCTTGTTTTGCTCCAAATTGTTTACCTAAGCTTACTGCATACTTCCTGAACATTAGAAACACCCTCAAACAGTGCAGCCACTAGGGTTACCACCTGTCCCTATTTTCGCAGGACAGTCCTGATTTGGGCAGCTGTGTCCTGCAAAAAAAACATGAAAATTACTACATGTCCTGACTTTGTAGTAGTAAAAATATTTTCTAATTTTCCACTAAATGTTGCAGAAAACTATCATATCTTAACTAAAATACCTTAAAATGATAAGAAACAATAGAAGCAACTAAGAAACTACAATACTTAGTCTTAATTCTGATTATACAGAGAAAACACGTCTGTTGTATTGGTCGAGGTTACATACTGTCCAGCGAAAAATCTTGTTTCAGTAAGAAATGTCCCACTTTGGGCTTCTTAAAAGGTGGTAACCCTAGCAGCCACTCCTGATACAATAGTCTCATCTACGCCCACCGCACAGTGAGTAGCTAGATCGTGCTGGGGTGTTCATGAGTGCAGGAAAGATGGAGCTGTAGTTAGTCAAGAAATGTAAACAAACATGTTTTGGTGAGGTAACACCAGTATTGTATACACTCAGTTTTTTACTTTTTAAAAGAAAAAAAGGAGTCTGAATCAAACAACCAGCTACATCAACAGTCTCTATAGAATAAGAACAATAATAAAATGTGTTTTTTAAACTAGGGGCAATTTGAGGCCAAATGGGGTTGACAGTGTCCCTTTAACTATATACTGTATAAGGTAATAAAGAAAACGGGATGGAGCTGAATATAAATCTTACTATTTTTTAAAGTTTTCCTAACACTCTCAGGGGCTCTTTAAATATAAAGCATGCATATTGAATTGCACGGTTAATCTAATATTTAAGAGGAACATTTGATAAGTGGAGATTCTAAGTGGGAGGGACAGACAAAGCAAAGGAAATGGACATGTTCACGCCTTACAGGTCAGCTTGGCCATGGGCCCCTGAAGCAATCAGCTACACTTGACACCTAATCATTTAGGTGAGAATCATGTCACAGTTCAGGGCAGGATTCACAAAGCTTAGAAAAGTCCTGCAGCTGCGGGAAAACCTCGATGCAAGAGGGTTGCCTCTTGCGAAGCCGCAGGTTACATGCAGCTGCGAGTATTCACAAAGGTGGAGCCGGATTACGACCAGCTCCATAAATTATGGCAGCATTCGGGTGTTGTTGCCAGGGACACCACCACAGTTGTGGGAGACTGCTATGGACAGTGGGACATGCTGTAACACCCTCCGCAACTGCTGTGGCTGTGAATCGGGTGCTCTGCAGCTATTTTGGAGCGCCACTGGGGGTTGCGGAGTGGGACTTAGTCCCAAAACGAGTTGTGAATCCTGCCCTCAGTCTCTGCCTTGCTCAGGTTACCTAGCAGTTTAGTCATTTACAAACAGTGCATCTCAGGTAGAAGAAAATGATATATATATATATATATATAGTAAATATATGTTGGAGATTGCCCTAGGCCCTCTGGCAGGCAGGGCCCCAAGGCACATGCCTATGTTGCCTGTGCTTTAATCCGGCCCTGCATTTTCCTCTTCCTTTTTACCTTCTTGGGCCTTGTTGGCTAGTGGTGGGGTTCTGTCCTTGTTCTAAAAAAATTAACTTCTTGTTTATTTGATGCATAATTGCAGTTTCTTCAGATACCCCTTGCACTGTACTGTTACTACATCTGTTTCTAGCTCGGCTCCGAGATCTATCGTGATGTTTGCTACAGGACTATTCAATGATGCCTCTGCTTTCATCATCCTTCCTCTCCCTCTCACATTTATTCCATTTTCTCTCCTCCACCTCCTTTTCGAGTTTGCAAATGTTATTTTCAAATTAGCATCACAAGTCAGAAGTTCAATGCTCTGTCTATACTATTGCAGTTCTTTTTTGTAGTTCATTAGAGTTTAGGTGTGGTAGCAATGTAATTTCACTTACCCTGCTTGACCACAATTTTAACTAGTTCTTTAGAACGCATTTCTAAATCACCTTCTCACCTGGCTTTCAGATCCTCATTCAAATTCCCAGATGACAGTACATTGTACTCTAAAACCACTCAGCAGTCTGTCTCTTTCTAAATAAACCTCAAGTTATTTGGTTGAATCAGATATTAACTTCTTGGGTTGACAGCTTTTCTAGTGAAGGTGGATAACGATTCTCAATACACTGCATCCAGCAGGGCTAAATGGCAGGCTGAATTTTAAACCCTTTTTGTGAACAATAGTTATTGAAATGTTTCACCAGGAAGGCACACTGAGCGACAAGTCGCTCATCTCCCAGTGCAACCTGGGGGAAGGGGGTACAATAGGAATGAGACATTAAACATTCAAGATATAAGTTCAACATTAACATACAGTTGTAAGGCAGATGTTACAGTGTTACAACAGTGTTGCGCATGACAGGTAGAAAGAGAGGACAATAGTAAGTGTTAATAAGTAAACAGGTGCTGTGCAAAAGAGTGATTTGTGATATCTGTATATGTGAAGTTAATGCATTATTAATAAAAAACAGTTTCAGGCCACTTCAGATTTGTGTGTTAGTAACAGCGCAGCATCAACGTGTTTTGATTTATTATCAGCAATAAAGTGTTTATTTATGTTATATAACAAACTTACTCTGGGCAAGAAACACAAGGCAACTAACCTGTTACCACTATGGTGCCTAAAAGAATGGATTTTTTTTATTTCATGCTAGGTTAACTAACCCTCTGCACCTATGGTGCCTCAAGAACTGATTTTTTTTTTAAATGGTCACACTGGGCAAACGGTACAAGGTAAACTGACAAATACAGGCCCTTTTGTCATAAATAGGTTTTGTCTTCTTTTCTTTATCTTTCTCTGCCACCCCACTTCCTCCCCTACCGCCTTCTGCAAAACTCATTTTTTCCCCAAATAAGACTTTTTTTTTTTAAATAATGCTTCCTTCTTGTAGACTTAGTCTGTGGTGGTTTCCCTTGCCAAGAACAAGCACTCCGTCTCTGCAGATGGGATTATGCCATAGAGCCCCTGTTTATGGGCACATTTATTCTCTAAGCTAAAAGCAAATCAAAATTTCACAGAACCACAGGTTTAGTCAGCCCCCACAGTCCGACTGTATGATGTTGTGTGAAGTACACAGTGCACACTGATCAACAGCCTGTTCCTGAATAAGCACGGCAACATGCTCGCCTACCTATAGCCCCCTTAGTCACAAGCTCAACTCACTGCCGCGGCCAGTCATTTTGTAGGTCTGCAAGTATTTCCCTCTGGTATTGGCCAAGTCATTCTGCCTGTCATCATTGCTGGTTGCTGCACCTCCTGCCCCTCCATCGGTCCAGCCCACCTTCACTCACTGACTGCATCTTTCTGCTCGACTGACATGCATGCGCATGCCAAGGAAGAAAAAGAAAGGAAAGTGGGAAAACAATAGCTGGAAAAAAAAACACCTGCTGTTTGTGCCACTGCTTTCCTTTACAGTTCTCTGATGGCAGTCCCCATAAACAAATACAAGCCAAAAATAGCATGTATTTGGGTTTCATCTCAGCAGCCCAAATAAAGGCATATTCAGCTGTATTAGTGCTGATCAGTATTCATCTTGCACAGCCCTAATGCTGGATGTTGTTGAGCGCTAGTTGAGACGGGTTGTGAGGTCAGAGGTAGAGGAGTACAGGACCGTGTCATCTGCATACATATGAATGGACACAGAGAAGCAGGCAAAGGGAAGGTTGTTTACAAAAATGGAGACTAGGATAGGACCATTGACAGATCCTTTGGGGAACACCAGAGCAGACAGAGAAAGGATGGGAGATGGCGTCACCAATACAGACAGTCTGGGTCCTACCCTCAGGGTATGAGCAAAACCACTCAGACAAAAGGAAGAGAGCGCAGATGCTTTTATGTAAGACTAGTTATTTTCCTTTCACAATTTTTGTTATTTTATTTGATAATTTCATCAGAATCTTCTATTTTTATCATGTAAAATAAATTAGATGAGTGAGCTTATATATAAAATGTTTGTAAGCTTGTCAGGATTCACTGAAGTTGTCTTCTCAGCCACTGCCTAGTAATTTGGCCTGTACTAGTCAGACTGGTCTGACTAATGCCAACAAATACCTTTTATACTATTTTGGTTATTGAATTTATTATTGTGACACTGAGCTAGCGGTCCTCAGGTTACCACTACAGACAGAGTATGTTGCAATTTTTACATTCTAATATCTTGATACAATTTTTCTTTCAATGACAATTGTACTTATTTGTGATCTTTGAGGCTCAGTCTGGGTGCAAACATATTAGGCTATTAACCCTTATATGGGTTTGTGCGGTTATCAACTCATGATCATTACAATTATTTTACTATAAATAGCGGTAGTAATGAATTATAATAACTTTTTTTTTTTTTATTTAGTTGTTTAACCAGGAGTAGCACACTAAGCTGAAAGCTTTTTAACAGGCGTGACCTGGGAACACAGGGAAGTTAAGTGACTTGCTCAGGGTCACACAGTATGCAAGTGGAAACTGTGGGATTCAAACGCCGGTCTGGTCTGCTGAATGTCACCAGATTTGCAGCTCAGAGCCTTAAGCCACTGCGCTACTGCCTCCCTTAGACTTAGAACTTAGACTTTAGATGTCAGCACTCTGTGAAGAATCTGAGTTTACACACGCTATGTATTTGCACGTTGTTGCCTCTTGGCAGTAGCAATTATAATTGCACTTTGGACCTGTTCCCTGCAGGGGGTTTGCTTGTCTACACTATTTATTCACTGTGCACCTTAGCCAGTATTGCCCCTGATGAAACCTCTTTTGGTGAGGTGATATGTAGGGGTACTGGCCTTCTCGGGCTTTGTAATAATAAACATATTTATTCACCACTCTGGTGTTTGTGCCATTTACTTGTTGTTTTCTTGTTTGTATGATACCAGTAGTGGTCAGGCCTTCAAAGGGATCAGTGTGCACACCTTCTATCTGTTTGTGTCCGAACAGGTACTTCTGCTGTGTGTTCGTAGTGTGTGTGTGGGGGGGGGGAAGGACCACCAGGGAGCAGCAGGAAAAAAGAGAGGGGGTCGACACAAGTCCATTTTCAGAGAGAAGAGTACTAAAGGGACCTGCAGCTCTGAAGGTGGACAAGGCTATGAGACCAGGTGGGATACACCCAAGGGTACAAAAGGAACTCAGGGAGGTGCTAGCTGCCCCACTGTTGGCTTCTTAACAGTTCACTGAAAACAGGCATGGTTCTGTAGCACTGCAGGAGAGCACAGGTGGTCCCACTACATAAGAGCAGCAGCATCAGGGAGGAGGCTAGCACCTACAGGCTGGCCAGTCTCACTTCAGTGGCGCGGAACGTAATGGAAACCTGGCTAAAGGAAAGGCCGGTAGAGTATCTTGAATTCAATAGTCGGCATGACCACAGACAGCATAGAGTGATGGAGGGAGGCCATGCCAGATTAATCTGATTGATTTTTTTTACTGGGTAACCAGGAACACAGAACAAGGAAGGCAGTGGACCTGGCCATCTGGATTTAAAAACATAGAATTTGATGGCAGATAAGGGCTACTTGGACCGCCCAGCCTGCCCGTAGCAAGACTTTAGCAAGGCCTTCGACATGGTGCCACAGAGGAGACGGATTAGGAAATTGAGCAGCCTTGGGGTGGGATCTAAAGTGGTGAACTGGGTTAGAAACTGCTTAGCAGATAGGTGTCAGAGGATGATGGTTAATGGCTCTCAATCTAATGGTTGAAGAAGACCAGTGGAGTGCCAAAGGGCTCAGTATTGGAACCGGTCCTCTTCAATGTTTTCCTAAGTGACATTACAGAAGAACTGGAAGGGAGGGTATGCCTTTTTGCAGATGACACCAAAATCTGTCATAGGGTGGACACTCAGGAGTGGATGGAGAGAATGGGTCAGGATCTTGGGAAAATCAAAGAGTGGTCAAGAGCATGGCAGCTGGGGTTCAATGCCAAAAGTGCAAAATTATGGTATACCCTCCTCGGAGTGACTCCGACACCACAACAGACAGTACAGCAACAACATCGACAAGTCGCTGTACTGTCCCCATGGGACCCAGCACTGCTTTCAGGGGGTGTTACACCCCCTTCTCAACACATCTCCCACTCGGAGTTAGTTAATTAATTGGGAGGTTTGGAGGGCAAGCCCTGAAGAAAACAATTGCAGCCGTGAACGCCCTGTGCCGATTGCAATTGCAGTCTACAGAAAGAGAAGTTGTGATGCCGCTTCTACAATGAAATTGTCAAACCGCATCAGAGAACCCAAAATCATGCACCTAGGGATAGGAACTCAGGAGTTGAGTACAGGATGGGGGGGTTACTGAAGTCACTAAGCAGGATTACCTCAAAGTGGGAGTATGACAAAGCAGTGGTTAGGGCTAGTGGGATGCTGTGATGCAAAGGAATGGGTATCTTCCCTAGGAGCAGTGTTTTTCCTGTATCACTAGCTGGTGATACCCCACCTAGATTATTGTGTCCCATTCCAGAGGTCGCACTTCAGAAAGGACCTAGGGTGGAGGCAGTCCAGAGGAGAGTAATAGGCATCAAAAATGGTGCAGGGGGTGCACAAAAATCCCTATAAGAAGAAACTGATGGATCTCAAGATGTATACCCTGGAAAAGTGGAGAGTGAGAAGGGGCATGGTAGAGACCTACAAGTACCTGGAGGCCGCATCTCCATAAGGACATAAACAGGGTGGAGGCAGTTCAAAGAAGAGCAACAAAGATGGTGCAGGGGCTGCACGAAAAGTCACATGAGGAGAGACTGAGAGACCTCAATATGTATACCTTGGAGGAGAGAAGAGACAGGGGGATATGACAGAAACCTACAAATATTTAAAAGGCATGAATAGGGTACCAGAGGGTAGCATCTTTCAGAAAAGGAGATGTACAGGAACGAGGGGGCAGGACATGAGGTTGGAAGTGGGTAGACTTTGGGGTAGCGTGAGGAACTATTTTCCAACAGAAAGGGTGGTGGATGCATAGAATAGACTCACAGAGGAGGTGGTGGGTATAAACACCATGGGGGGGGGTGGGATTCAAGCATGCATGGTACAGGCATAGGGGAACCCTAACAATAGAACAAGAAGGTAAAGTCGAAGATCAAGTAGGGTCTGAGACTTTTACAGTAGGCAGAGAAAATGGGCAGACTAGCTGGGCCTAGCGGTCCTTATCTGCTGTCAATTTCTATGTTTCTATGTTACTTCACAGGAGTGGAACAGGGTGTTGGACAGAAGTCTCTTTCAAATGAGGAGCACCAGGACCAGTGGGTATGTGATGAAGCTGTGGGGGAGTTTATAAGGGATGTGAGGAGGTACTGCTTCACTGAAAGGGTGGCAGACTCCTGGAACAGACTGCCAGCAGAAATGGTGCGGGGAAGAATGGTATGGATCTTCAAGCATGTGTGGGGTACACATAGAGGAATATTAGTAAATAGACGAGGAGGAGGAGGAAGGGTCGTTGGAGACCAGCTAGGGTCTGCAGGGGCCATCTGGGCAGACTGGTGGCCAAGCACTCTTTTTCTACCAACAAATTCTGATTCTGTGTTTCTACTTCACTGAAAGGGTGGCAGACTCCTGGAACAGACTGCCAGCAGAATGGTGTGGGCAAGAACAGTGTGAATCTTCAAGCATGTGTGGGACACACGTAGAGGAATATTAGTAAATAGACAAGGAGGAGGAAGGGTAGTCGGAGACCAGTTAGGGTCTGCAGGGACCATCTGGACAGACTGGGTAGGCCAAGCAGTCCTTTTCTACCAACAAATTCTGATTCTGTGTTTCTGAAACATTTGAAAATAGCAAACAAATGTTTTGTCATATTTCACATGACAGTCACCATGCTATCCGCTATCCTAGCGAGGAAAATATTAACTATAAACGCCCTTAGTAAGCGTATTTCTCAACTTTGTACATGGAATATTAGCCCAACACTTGTATCTCATTTAAATTTTTAGTGAACATGTATTTTCTTCTGGCCCCATTGCTGTGTGTGTTACCAATCCTACTAGTGCAGCATTCTCTCGCTTTCTGTGCCGACAGTTGCACCCGCTATCTGTGCAGACAGTTGCATAGCTCTCTGCATGCCACTCTTTTCAAAACTAAAAGCAGATCATTTAAATTTTTGGTAAGACTGTACACAAGTGCAAGAGTGCAACATATTTGGCAGTAACCGACTATTACTTGCAGTTCTTAATAGAGACGCATGCTCTGCTTGCTGTTTCTCTTATGGTGCCATACCAGATTTAATTCCCTTACTTGATCTGTCCATTTCGTGTGTGTGTGTGTGTGCGTCTGTGCATGTGTCACTGTTACCTCTGTTCAATATAGCCACCATGCTGCTGATTCTGCGTTATGAACTCTATCCTCTTTTAAAATTATTCTTTCCATTAGTCTCCTTTGTCAAACTTCATAAACTCCTGATAAGCTTTGGGGGGGGGGATGACTATCAGTACACAATATCCTCGCTACAGCTGTAACAGTACCTGCTTGCTCCTGATTCCTTCTTCAAGTCCCTGCACTCCTGATATGCTGTCCTACTGCCATTGGTCACGGGTAAATTAAAATAAAATTAAAAACACACACGCAGTTCTACATTACTTTCGCACTCTCTCTCTCTCTCCTGTGCCATCATAGGCATCACCGATACACTGGGGGCACCAGAGTGGTACTGGCAACAAAATGAAACCAGTACTAATGATGCCTGTAAAGGACAAACTTTGTCAGGCAAATAAACAATTATGTCATTTTATGGCCGGTGGAAGGACTATTTTATCATAAATTGTAATAAGCAAGTCTGTTTTTTTCCACATGCAAACATGATTTTTGTAACTGTAAATAAAAAAAGACGTGATGCCCATTTTATGAGCACAATAAGACACTCCAGGGTGTGCACTGAATAGATATTACCGCACTTCCAGGGGCTGAAGGCACTTGGCCTGCAGTCTCATGCCTGACTACACCCCTGGGTGTGCGGTAATACCTGTTCAATGCACACCCCATCTTGTATTATTGCTTACATAGTAGTACAAGGAAAGATATCACTGTGACATAATGCACCAAGAAAAGATATTGCTCTCTTTTCATGCTCAGAGGAACCTCATATTATAATAACTGGTGACCCCTATAATGACTGGATATGAACTCCTGATAAAAAGCCACAATAACCCACTGATTTCCGTAATAACTTGCAGGTTATTGCAGCATTTTCCTTCTCACACTCTCACTTCAATGAAATGCAGATGAAAGCACAGTGTCTCGAGATCAGTTTTTCACTCTGTCCCCGCAACAAAGTAATACTTTCCCACACTAACAGTTCTGCCTTCAGCTAAACAGTCTTTCTCAATCAGAGAAGCAGACCCATTAAACACATTTGTTAATAAAAGAAAAACTGAAAGCAAATGCCACTTACTACGGTGGCTGCTTAGGGACCCGCTTGCTTGCACAAATACGACTTACAGTTTTCGTCTGGATTTGAAACCTTGCACTAGTTATAAAAAATAATTCATGTACAAGATTTGTCTTTTGAAGATATTTTACACACCCTCGGCATGTGATAATCTCATAAACCCCTTGTGCTTTGCTCTCAGGGTTTATGGATTATCACACACCTCAGGTGTGTGAAAAATCCTCATAACACACACCTCCACAGGCATTATTCTCTGTATAATAACTGGTGAGCAATTTTTACAATGGACTCATCCAGTTGATGTTTGCCATAATAACCGGCCAGCTATTATGGTAAACATGCGCAGCCTCAAACTCACGCACTGAATATAAAAGTATGAGCGCAAGCCCTCTTCGAACAGCCGCACAGCTGCCATCAATGAACATTCACGCTGGGGCTCTTAGAAGTTTTGCACTCACTGTAACTCTTTTAAGGCTGGAAAATGAACTGCTACATCTAGAAACATATTTACCGTCTTAAAAATATCCTGTAGTGCCCTAAACTCTGCACCTTTTTTCCCTCAGCTTCCTCTCCACTATTCATTACATGAAACTACAATCTCTATGGTGAGACCACATGACAGCATCCATGCCTGAAGAAAACTGGAAGACCAGAAAAAAAGAAGTATAGTTATGTAAAAACTTACTGTAACAATAGATCTTTGAGAAAAGCTCTTGCAGTAGATCACACCAGTAGGACAATGCCGCCAGGCACCTAGGATCACACAGAAAACTTCTAGCTACAGGTAGTAGTCTACAGTGGGGGACTGCCTCCCACTGAAATCAGTCATCTGACATCAGTCTAGGCTATATAGGGGGGCAGTGTCCCCCACACCACCTCAGTTCTCCCACTGGAGACTGTGCAGTCAGTTGATGGAGATCCCAGGAGGTTATCCCCGAGAGACAAAGAAAACGCAGAAGCAGATGCAACAGAAAAAGAGAAGCAGGTGGAAGGAGGAAGGGAAACAGGGCCTGCTGCAAGAGCTTCTCTCGAAGATCTACTGTTATGGTAAGTTCTTACGTAACTATACTATCTTACTTCGAGAAAGGCTCTTGCAGCAGACTACACTGGTATGACTGAGTCCCAAGCAGTACTGGCTACTGCCAGGATAACACCACTGGGAGGAAGACAGATCAGCAGTCAGTGGCTCAGGAGAGAAGGCCCTGGATAACTGCTAGGCAAAAATTGGCCCTACGCTTAGAGGCGATTTCCAGACTGCAATGCTTGGTGAAAGTATGGACAGAACTCCAGGTGGCAGCTGCACAGATGACCACAGCAGACATACTGTGGAAGCAAGCCGTAGAGGTAGCCATGCCTCTGGTGGAATGGCCCTTGACTATTCCCAGAAGGGGCTTGTTGCGCTTGTGGTAGCAATGAACAATGCAATTGGCTAACCACTTAGAAAAGCACCGTTTAGAAACAAGAGCACCCTCTCTCGGGGGTGAATAAAATAAACAACTGATCAGTCTTTCTAATGAACTTAGTGCAGTCTGTATCTTAACGCAATGTCCTGTGTACATCCAAAGTATGGAGCAATGCCTCCCCTGATTAGAATACTCAGGAAAATAAACAAGTTGGTGGATGGATTGATTCAAAGTAAACTCTGACACCACCTTTGGAAGAAACTTAGGATTAGTATGTGAAAAACAAAATAAAGCTCTTTACACATCAGAGCCTGGAGCTTGGAAATCCTTCGAGCAGAAGTAACAGCAATTAGAAGGAGCACTTTCCATGACAGGAAGTGCAGCTAGCTTGCAACTCACGGCCAGTTCAAAGGAAAGTAAATTGAGATTCTCCAAAATAAAATTGAGGTCCCATGGAGGGACCGGTCCTGAATGGGAGTTTTCAAGTGCAAAATGCTCCACAGAAAAGTGTGGAACACTTCAAGTTGCATGACAGCCTTGCCCTCCATAGGTGCATGGTACGCAGAGATGGAAGAAAGGTGTAACTTAAGCAAAGAGTACCCCAAGCCTGAATCTGAAAGGGAAAGAAGGTACTCCAGGACTTGATTTACAGGGCAGGTGAAAGTGACCTCCTCCTCAGCCCAGAGAGGTGTGTACAGATAGAGCAGCACCGCAGTCTCCAGAAGATCTCTCTGAAAACTGCCACCCCACAATCACTGCACTGCACCACTCCCGTCATTTCCAGTTCCTACTCTCCCTGTGTCATCTGGAAATATTTTTGTACCATTACCCTTGATAGGGTGTTACTAGTTTTCCCCTTTTTTGTTTTTGTAGCTCATTTGTACCCTTAACCTAGTTAGGGTGTTACCTCCTAACTCACTCAACAAGTTGTTTCCACTTACATAAACTGTTTTTCTGCTGCCTTGATCCCCCTTATCTTCCTCTGCTTTCTCCTATTCAGGCAGCAGCCTCTTCACCTTCACCTAACTCATTGATACCTGACCATGGATGAGGTGCAATTAATTTTTCCCTATTCCCTCCTTAAATCCCTTTACACTCCTACTCTGGATAGGGTGTTGTCCCTGTTCCCAGTTATGGACAGCCATTTCTTTTCCACCCTTCCCTACTGTGAGTGTTACAATGGTAGTTACCAGGTACCTTACCCTAGTTGACTGACAGAGTCCCCTGCTTCCTTCTGCTGATACCTGACAATGCCTAAGATACTAGCACCTGCTCCACTCATTCACTGTTCCACTCACTCACTGAGACACGAGCATGCAGGGACATGCTGACGTGGTTTCCTTTTATAACAAACCACAATCAACCACACCTATGTTGTCTCCAAAACACACAAGCCTTTTTCTCCCTCCTGTGGCAAATGCTAGCAGACTCTGCTTAAAGCAGAACCTGCAGGAGAATGGGTCTTACATAACAAGTCACACCCAACCTGCAATCAGAAATTTGACTCAGTCCTGCCTCTAGTTATCAGCTAGCTGTGGCCACAAGCCACATAATTATCACCCCTTCCCCAAACTACAGGGTTGGACAAAGTTTTTATAATATGGCCCCTGAATGTAGGCTACTATGGCTGGTCTCAAATTTACCCTTCACTCAATTCCGTCTTTCGGATGAGACGTTAAACCGAGGTCCCATCTGCCTGGATTGGTGGTAGTTCAGGTGGATGTTAAAGATCCCATGGCATTTATCGAAAAGAGTAGGGGAATTTCCCCGGTGTCCTGGCCAAATTTCCCTCATTCACTAAAAATACCACCAACAGCTTAATCTGGTTCAAGGTCAGTTGGCATTCATCTGTATCCCCTTCCCCCGGGTCGTGCCTGAAAATAGGCAGGATTTGTCTAGTGCACTTACCCGGTCAACAAAAGCTAAATAAAAAATAATAAATAATAATTATAAATACACCAATTCAAACACTTTTCACCACAACTTACACCACCTATGTTGTCTCCAAAAACACACACGCCTTTTTTTCCTCTTCTACTTAAGGCAGAACCTGCAGGAGAATCTCGCCAGAGCTGTGCGATGTATACCATCCAGCCACTGGTCAGCAGGAGGTAGCATCTGAGGTTATGTGGGGGAACTGGATGCTCTAAGGAGGTACACTGCCAGGCTGGAGTGGCAGTTAAAGACAGATGAAGTTAGGGACATGGGCACCAGACAGGGAGGTCGTTGGCAGGGGCAGACAGGGTACTGAGTAGGGGGGCAGAGGCTGTGTTCTTCGGTGGCAGTGATAGGGTAGGGATCTAGGTGAAGAAAGGAAGTAGCAGCATGTTCACAAGAAAGCACCACTGCTAGTGGGGACCAGCAACAAGTACCAACCTCAGGCTGGGCAGGTTGATGGAGGTCTACATGTGATTGGGGCTGGTGTGGGCAGTCCAGGCAGATTCAGTACAAGAGTGGGGTGTGCACATTTATGGAACACATACAAACAGAAGTGAGGCACCAGGTTGTGCATTGGAGAAAGAGTAATGTGCTCCAGGATGGCCCAGTATCCAGTTCCCTTGGTGGTACAGCTGGAAGCACAGATGGAACAGTATTCCAGATGGCCTGGGTTCAAGTCCCAGCTGAGGCACTTCTTTCTCTTGACTGTTTGTATGTGTTCCATAAATGTGCACACTGCACTCTTGTAATTGAAAATGTAATTATCTATTCAGTACCAGGTCATGCATTGGAGAGAGAGTATTGTGCTCAGGGATGGCCCAGTTTCCAGTTGTCTTGATGGTGCAGCTAGTAGCACAAACAGAATGGTATTCTTGGTGGCCTGGGTTCAGGTCCAAGCTGAGGCACTTACTTCTTTCTCTCTTCTGTTTGTATGTTGTCCAGGCAGATACCTTACCAGCCAAAGTGAAGTATGGAAAAGGCTGTGGAGAAGGCAGGAAGGTAGTAGTCATTGGGAAATACATAGTTAGAGAGAAATGGACATTACTGGACCAGGATGTTAGCTTGGGTGAAGTGGTTTGCTTTGAAATGAGGATGAACGAACTCCAGTATATCTGACTTTTTTTATTTTATTCATCCAAACTTCTTTTCACACCTTTTTCGTGGCCCAGCCACTTCTTCAGGCCCTCATATTAGTGAGTGACCCAAGACCAAAGCCTTTTCTGACACATTAAGAGGAGGGCAACCTGAACCTACATGAAACAGAGTAAAGTGGTTTGCCTGCCTGGAGTTCAAGTCAAATAAGAGTTATCAAGGGCTAAGCAATACAGCTGGAGAGAGTTGCAGGTTCAAAAGTTCATTTGCACATCAAAAAAGAGAAGTCAAAGACCGTTTTCAAATTAAATAACGTGATTTTATTTTATGAACTGCTCACAAAAAACTTGAGCTGTTGTCAGTCACCCAATAGGTGTTACCCCAATCCTGGGGATTACAACAGATAAGAAGCTGAAGTATGGCAGGCGGTGTGTGGTTGCTGCAGTGAAGTCATCCAGAATGCTATAGTACATCAAAAGGGGGGAAGTGACCAGCAGAGCAGGGAAGTAATCCTGCCACTATACAAGGCCCTGGTCAAGCCCAACCCTGAGCACCGCATGTAGAGCAGGGAAGTAATCCTGCCACTATACAAGGCCCTGGTCAGGACCTACCTGGAGCACTGCATGCAGAGCAGGGAAGTAATCCTGTCACTACGCAAGGCCCTGGTCAGGTCCCACCTGGAGCACCGCATGCAGGGCAGGGAAGTAATCCTGTCACTATGCAAGGCCCTGGTCAGGACCCACCTGGAGCACTTCATGCAGAGCAGGGAAGTAATCCTGTCACTATGCAAGGCCCTGGTCAGGACCCACCTGGAGCACCGCATGCAGGGCAGGGAAGTAATCCTGTCACTATACAAGGCCCTGGTCAGGACCCACCTGGAGCACCGCATGCAGGGCAGGGAAGTAATCCTGTCACTATACAAGGCCCTGGTCAGGACCCACCTGGAGCACCGCATGCAGGGCAGGAAGTAATCCTGTCATCATATACAGGCCCTGGTCAGGACCCACCTGGAGCACCGCATGCAGGGCAGGGAAGTAATCCTGTCACTATACAAGGCCCTGGACAGGACCCACCTGGAGCACCGCATGCAGGGCAGGGAAGTAATCCTGTCACTATACAAGGCCCTGGTCAGGACCCACCTGCAGCACCGCATGCAGAGCAGGGAAGTAATCCTGTCACTATACAAGGCCCTGGTCAGGACCCACCTGCAGCACCGCATGCAGGGCAGGGAAGTAATCCTGTCACTATACAAGGCCCTGGTCAGGACCCACCTGCAGCACCGCATGCAGAGCAGGGAAGTAATCCTGTCACTATACAAGGCCCTGGTCAGGACCCACCTGGAGCACCGCATGTAGAGCAGGGAAGTAATCCTGTCACTATGCAAGGCCCTGGTCAGGACCCACCTGGAGCACCGCATGCAGAGCAGGAAAGTTAGCCTGTCACTATGCAAGGCCCTGGTCAGGACCCACCTGGAGCACCGCATGCAGAGCAGGGAAGTAATCCTGTCACTATACAAGGCCCTGGCCAGGTCCCACCTGGAGCACCGCATGCAGGGCAGGGAAGTAATCCTGCCACTATACAAGGCCCTGGCCAGGTCCCACCTGGAGCACCGCATGCAGGGCAGGGAAGTAATCCTGCCACTATACAAGGCCCTGGCCAGGTCCCACCTGGAGCACCGCATGCAGGGCAGGGAAGTAATCCTGCCACTATACAAGGCCCTGGCCAGGTCCCACCTGGAGCACCGCATGCAGGGCAGGGAAGTAATCCTGCCACTATACAAGGCCCTGGCCAGGTCCCACCTGGAGCACCGCATGCAGGGCAGGGAAGTAATCCTGCCACTATACAAGGCCCTGGCCAGGTCCCACCTGGAGCACCGCATGCAGGGCAGGGAAGTAATCCTGCCACTATACAAGGCCCTGGCCAGGTCCCACCTGGAGCACCGCATGCAGGGCAGGGAGTAATCCTGCCACTATAGAGCCCTGGCCAGGTCCCACCTGGAGCACCGCATGCAGGGCAGGGAAGTAATCCTGCCACTATACAAGGCCCTGGCCAGGTCTCACCTGGAGCACCGCATGCAGGGCAGGGAAGTAATCCTGCCACTATACAAGGCCCTGGTCAGGACCCACCTGGAACACCGCATGCAGAGCAGGGAAGTAATCCTGTCACTATACAGGGCCCTGGTCAGGTCCCACCTGGAGCACCGCATGCAGAGCAGGGAAGTAATCCTGTCACTATACAGGGCCCTGGCCACGTCCCACCTGGAACACTGCATGCAGGGCAGGGAAGTAATCCTGTCACTATACAAGGCCCTGGTCAGGACCCACCTGGAGCACCGCATGCAGTACTGGACTCCTTAGTGCAAAAAGTACACCGAGGCAGTTGGATTCAATGCAGGGTCATGGAAATGATCAGGGGCATGGAAGACAAAAGCTGTAAGGAGAGACCCTTAACATGGTCATGGTGGAACAAAGGAGACTGAGTGGGGCCATGGTTTCTGTCTTTGGCATATCTGAGGGTACCAAAAAATTAGATCACAAGGACTATTTTTGATCTGATAAGCACCAGCGGATGCAGGGGCAAGCTCTGAAGCTCATAGGTAGTAAAGTCATGGGTAACATTAGGAGGCACCGTTTCTCCCAGAGGGTGGTTAACCTGTGTCCCAGCCTACCTGTGGAGACAGTGGGCATGATAACACAGGCTTTCAAGATAAGCCTGGACAAATTTCTGCTTATCATGGGAATTGTTACCTAGGCAATTCTGCCTATTTTCAATATCATCCGGGTGGGGGACTGATAGAAACCAGCTCACACTGAACCAGATTAAGCTCTTGGTGGCATTTTTTTTGTGAATGGGGGAAATTTGACCAGGACACCAAGGAAATTGCCCTACTCTTCGAGAAGTGCCATGGGATCCTTAGCGTCCATGTAAACAACCACCTGAACAGGCAGACGGGACCTCAGTTTAACGTCTCATCTAAAACACAGCACCTCAGGAATGCAGCACTCCCCTCATGCTGAACTACAGTATCAGTATTGGGATTTAACTCAGTCTCCTGGGGTGGGGATGGAACCCATAGCCTTCCGATCTTCTGGCCTCTGAGGAGAATGTGCAACCTGCTGAGCCCCTGACACTGGTAGGTACCCTGCATAGTAGAGTGGATACGAAATCCCTATGAATTAGTGTGTTTGCACAGAATACTTTTAATCCTTGCTTATGAAACCAGAGGGAGGGATATGCTGGCCCTAGTTTCCCTTCCCAACCTCCGTTGCTATGTACTCTACATTAACTGCTCGTAACCCTTGGTTACATCTCCACTCCTGCCTAGATATAGACACGGCTTCCTGCTCTATTGATGCTCAGCATCAGTAGTAAATACAGAAGCATAGCAAGGTGATGCAGTTGAAGACCATGGTCCCCCTAGTTTGCTTAGTTCCTTCCTCATGTATCTACAAGCCATTTGCTAGCGCTTCTGTGGCTTGTGCTTTCATTAGTCCTTTCTCTACATCCCTTATAATCTTAATGGCTGTCACTGTTTTGGCCTTCACCGCCTCTCCTTGGAGGCTGTTCTAGTTGTCCACCACTATTTCAGTGAAGAAATACTTCCTCTCATCCCTTCTGAAACTGCACCCTCCAGGACAGTTTATATTTGTGCCCCCCCCCCCCAAGCAGTGGTATGGCTGCAGCTCTTGAATAGGCTTCCATGATCTACCTTGTTCACCCTTTTCATGTACTAAAAGTTGCAGTCATATCCCCTCTTTTCTTCCTCTCCAGTGAGAGAGTGCACCTGGTAACTTCTTTATTTACACATTTTGCATTGTTCCATATTGCGCAAGTACAAGTTGTATTCATTGTCTTCTACAATGCCTGTACTTGATGACATGTTTTGACTGTACTTCGGTCTCATGCACATGCTTCACTCTGTATCACCAAACTGTTGTTACACTGGTTATCAAACGGTGTTGTATTCTTTGTAACTAACCACAGGTTGCCCATGAAAGAGGGACTCCATGAGGCCCAGTGGGCTTACCTGGTCAACAAAATTCAATAAATAAATAAATATTGTTTATTGTGCTCCCGTTCCCCTTCCCCCAGAATGGAAACAGGCTGTTCTTAGCTCATTATGCATTTCCTGGGGAAAACCTTTACACAAATACAATTTTCTTGCGTGGAATAAGCAGAAGATCAACCCTTATTATAAAGAGCAGCACAACACGCACCTTTCCTTCATGATTCGGGCAGGACAGGGGCTTCCCAGAGACTGCGCTGACAGACCCTATCATAGTGGAGTCCTCTCGGGTACACTCCGGGTTCCGCTGTAGCACCTCCATCAGATTGGTGATGAAGAAGTTGTTCTGGAGAGCAGCGACTCCTTTCTCTGGCAGGATGGAGGTCTGACGGCACACAGGGCAGGAGAGAGTTAAGCTCTGGGGCGGGATGTAGTTTTGAAGACACCTATGGGAGAACAACAGAGGGGAGGAAGAGGAAGGGTAAATCACAGGTCAGTCAGAGGGTTCCTAGCAACAGCCAAGGTGAAACATAATCACAACACGAAGGGTCAGAAACAAACCTCTCCACTTTTTCCCACCAAGTCCAGATCAGGAGAGTGCCAGCCAGAAGAAATGTGATGTGTTTACCATTTGTATGGGCCACACCCACTGTGATCACATAAATATTTCATTACAGAAAGCTCAAACTAACCCTTCTCTGTAGCATGCCTTTATATGCTTCAGTTACACAACACTTACATTTGTATTACTGACAATTCACTGTGGGCAGAACACATTCTGGAAATAAGACTTTCTAGAATCTGACCAGATATGATTAGTCACAACCAAACAGAATCTCCTTTGACAAACAGTTCTGATGCAATTATATGCAAATTAGGGATCAACTGACAATCTATCATACAATTTATATTCAAATATGTGCAGATTACTATGGTCAAAAATAGGGGTAAAACAGGAACTGTTTAGAACTTTATAACTCAGAAAGTTTGGCCTGTCTCCCTTGTTTATTTCCACGGGATGGCACATCTGCGATACAATGTCTCATTTACAGTGGGATCCTGCCTCTACCCAAATTTACACCTGGAAGATAAATTGGCTTCCTCAGAGACTGTCAGTGAGTTGACAGTTGTGGGATTTGAAGCCAGGTTCTCGCCGGTTAAAAGTGCAGTGCTCTAACCCAGTGAATCACACTGCTTCAAGAAACTGCATGACCTGTCTGGGAAAGAAGGTTTGCATCTCATCACTTAATTCAGTTCTACATCTGTATTCTTTCTTTTAAATAAATTGATTACTAGAATGTTTTAACTTCCCAAATCAGGACACATTAAATTTTCCCCTTGGTTTAACTAATACACAGCATAACCAAGACTTGCCATGGTTAAAACAAGGATAGTCAGCTACCCTACCCTTGTATTTATCCCCAAATTAACCACAGTGCATGTTTTGTTTTCCTTTTCCTATTTTTTTAACCATTTCCTGGATTTTTCCTATTTCTTCCTTTCCTGCACCATGTCTCTGGAATGATCCAGCTGCACACCTCCCCTGACCCTGAGGGCAGGCAAGTGACTGCCTTCGCAGCCAACGCCTCTCTGTAATTGGCCTGCAGGTGGTGGGCAAATATTGTGTGGCCCACACTCTCCCTTCTTGAGGACTAAGCAGCACAGACCTGCAATGTCAGTACCCCTAAAGTTTACCTGTAACACAATAATGCATTGTATCATGGGAAATAGATGCAAATCACCATGAAAACATTTAGATCAGTTCGGAGGAGAGTAAGGAGCCAAAAGGCCTCTCACACAATCTGCAAAGCCTGAAAATAGAAGACACAGACATGTGGTGAGTTTTTACAGACTGTAGATGAATTTAAATATGTTGGATTAACCCTAGGACAGTTTCTTGATTTAGGAGGGTCACATTTCTGCATGATTAAATCTTTTCATCAGAGATTGGGGATGTTACTTAGAACACAAAAGTCACTGACTTTTAATTCTATGAGATTACTGACAAACAGGCTTTTATTTTCTTTAATTGACTATGGCCTGATTTGCTATTTTGCTGTAGGTGAACACTTTTATCCAGGGTAAGGATTCTTTATAACTCTGTTTGCCGATTTGTTACTGGGCTACAGAACAGGGCGCATCATTGTAAACTGTATCAGACCATGAATATTCTACCTAAACTACTAACAGGCTATCTTTTTGCAAAGAATTGTTCTCAGCATGTGTCTGAATAGTACATGCTTTGATCCTACTTAATGCCTCACAGTTAACCACCCTATTTTTGCCCAAGACACTGCTGTACTTCTAAACAATCTTTGCTATAAAATGTCTTTACAGCTGCCACTTAGCCCAGTTTCAGTTATTTGCATGTACTAATGTCACTTTTGTTATCTCTGCATAGCTATATGTATTATCTTGAGTACTGTCTGACTTGATCTGTATTCTAACCTACCTGTAATATATACTATGTACCTGTACTATACATTATGTATTGTATAATCTCATCTCATTTTATGTATGTATTCTCACGGGTCGTGCCTGAAAATAGTCAACTTTGGCTAGCGCACTTAACCTGATTAACAAAAGCTAAATAAATAAATAAATATCTGATCTTTTCCCATTTGCATCTCCAAACAGGGCTACCTGACTGTTGACTGTTCAAATGTGTTTATTTACCTTTTAAACACAGTAGTGTTGGACAAAGATCCTTATCTTTTAAAGCATCTCATTTGTATACTCATTTTCCTCAGTATGTTACCTCTAGTACTCTTTCCTCTGTGTTCAGATTTAGATTGTTTAATTGTTTTAAATCTTTGATTGTGATTGTGTTTACATTGTTTATAGTGTACGGGAGAGGGCTATTACAAATGAAAACCCATGGCATCCCAGTGCTGTTGTACCGTCGATATGATGTCAACATGCTGTTGTACCATCTTGAGTACGTCACATCGATGGCACAACAGCATCGAACATCTTTGCACATGCATGGATCGTAATGCTCTGGACTTTGGGAAATGGTGGCAGTGGTGAGTGCTGACCCCGAAAGTGAACCATACCAAGCAAAGTTCGCAAAGTAAGGGTATATTTCTGATTTCCTGTTCCCCATAGCACAGCAGGCATGTGTAGGTTTATTAAAAAATGAATTGACTCTGTGAAAGCGGGGGGACCAGGGATGGAGTGGGGCTTGTTCTTGGATTGGGGGGGGGGGGTGAGGGCAATGACTGAAATCATGGCACAAGGCTGAAGAAGTGATCCATTGTTGATTTACTGTTGCTCATACACTATAAAAGACAATGAATGGACAACAGTGAATAACGCACTGTGTTCACTTCTTGAGGTTGTATGACAACTGAGAACCTCTCGTGCTTTGCTCTCAAGGTTTATATGGTCATCATGACAAGCTTTTGAAGTGAAAACAGTGTTGTTGTTCACTGTTGCCCTCCATTATCCTCTATGTTTATGCATTATTGTTTTTTATAATGTGGGTGTCCTGAGGGAGAAGTTTAATTGGTCAGGAGGCCCCACCTGACCATTGGTTAAACACCTGTACCGACACAGTTAGGGTGAAGCAACCCTATGTAGTAACCCTGAGCCTGCCAGATCCTGTTTTCTGGCCAGAATGTGAACAGCAAGTGACAGCCATTTAAAACCACACGTATAAAATCACAACACAGTAAGGCCAAGGATGAGAAAAACACGCCACAAAGTACAGTATGGGATGTAAAAGCACTGGAGGATTGGTTGAGTACAAAGAAAATGACTATTAATTACAACGAGATCTCCCCAGATAACTACTGTTTACCACATTTTCATATGAGCTACTATTCAGAAGTTTATTTCTCAGAGAATGACAGAGCTACTGCATAACCCATAATATTTACATACCCATAATGCAGTGCTTGCAACTCATGGAAGTAATGTGTTCTCATACATGGTAAAAAGCAAGTAAAACAGATGCTCTCACAAGTTTTATTGATTACTTTTGGAAAGGAGCTATGTTACTTTGCAGTCCTGTGTCTGAACACTAAAAAGAAGTATTATGTTCTGGTCACATGTGAAAACGAGCATTTTTGTGCTCATTATGCTTACCAGAGAAATCAAGAAATGAAATGAAATGTACTTCATCCTTCTCTGGACTTATCAGTGGGCCTGCTCTGTAGCTTAGCCCAGGCAACCAGCCCTATCATGGTCTAACATGTTTGGATCATGGTTAACCCCAAAATAAGAAAACTATCTAAAAGAGAAAGAATCTCGGCACAAAAGCACTTAGGCGAGGGTTATCCAGGCACCACATTGGCAACAAAGCCAGATTTCAAAGAAATACAAAATTACACATTCACTTTCACTTATAACGCAAAACATCATGGGAAGTTTATGTAAATCACCATGAAAGAACTAAGGCTGGTGGTATTTTAAGCAAGGGTGTATAGTGCTACATGGCTCCTACATAATCTGTAAAGGCTGAGAACAGAAGACACGTACATGTGTTTTGTTCTTCTCGAAACTCATTAATGTAACTCATTTGTATATCAACCCATGGAAAAGAGGAATCAGCCCTATGAGAGTCTTATGGGTTTGGGTCATCATGGTGAGTTCAAAATAAGTAAGCAACCAGAAAGACAAAAGAACGTCCGCACAAAAGCACATAAGTGAGCCTATAGCAGCAAGGGCATTGGCAATAAAGCTAGGTTTCAAAGAAATATAAACAAAAAAAAAATCACACATATCCCAATAATGCAAAGAAACATGGGAAGCTTATGTAAATCATCCTGAAAAATTTAAACTGGTTCTGATTTAAGCAGAAATGTGCAGCGTCAAATTGGCTTTTACATAATGTACAAGGGAAGAGAGCAGAAGATGTGCCTGTGCCTTCTGTTCTCAGCCTTTGCAGTTGTAAAAGGCCAGTCTCAATTCTTTCATGGTGATTTTCACATTCTTCCCATGCTGCTTTATATTATTCGAATACGTGTAATTTTGTATTTCTCCGAAACCTGGCTTTATTGCCAATGCCCTTCTCAGGTAACCCTTGCCTCAGTGTTTTTGTGCTGAGGTCCTTTCTCCTATAGGTAGTGTTTCAGTTTTTGGTTCATGATGACTCAAATCTGTAAGGCCATCATGGAGCTGGTTCCTCCTTCCCCTGGGCTGAGATACAGATGAAGTACGCTGATGAGTCCTGAGAACAGCAAAACACATGTCTTTATCTTTACAGATTGTGTGACAGAGTTGGCACCAAAAACTTCTGCTTAAACTAGAACACAGTCTACATTTTTTTCATAGTGATTTGCATACACTTCCCATGATGCTTTGCACTGTTGGGGTATATGTTATTTTGCAATTTTTTGAAACCTGATGTCATTGCCAAAGTCCTTTCTGGGTAACCCACTTTTTGGCCATCCTGGTCACCACCCTGCTCCTTCATCAGGCATCTCTGGTGCTCCTAACTCCAGCCACTATTCCCCTGCTGTCGCACCAGCAGGGATCCACATGGGGAGGGGTATGAGTGTCCCAGAGTGCTGCCATTCACGGTGACCAGGGCACATTACTTTTTCCTCATTTCTCTGTTTTCCTTTCCCAGGCTGGCAGATATGCCATGGTGCGGACATGTGATGTTAAGACACCGCATGCACGCAGGCCTGCCTCCAACTGATTAGAAGGCTGTTGCTGCAGGGCAACCCAGTCTTCGCTAGGTGGAGACTGAGCAGCAACTTATGATGAGTCCCTTCCCCGAAGGAGAAGAGCCATCAGTGGATGCTCAATCTTCTTTTCCCCGGATGGCCCCCAAGCGACCCTGGTCCATTTCGAAACCCAGGTAACTGGCATGGCAGCAGATAAGGCACACAGTGCCTCAGCCTTCTGTGGCACTGGACTGGCTTGTACTGAGGTTCTTTATCTTTTAGATTATCTCCAAACTGACCTCCAGGGCTTTAACGCAAATCTCCATCTCCTAGGTGGTAGGGCAGTTTGCCCCTACTACACCTCTGGGCCAGCAACTTGTGTTTTCATAGAAACACAGAAGTTGATGGCAGACAAGGACCACAAGGCCCATCCAGTCTGCTCATTTCTTTTTGTACCTTATGAATGTGCCATCAGCCTTCGCCTTGTCAATCGCCTATCTATTCATACTCATCTGTATTGCTCCCTTATGCCTATCCCATGCCTGTTTGAAGCCCTGCACTGTATTCATATCCACCACTTCCTGAGGTAGACCCTTTCATGCATCCACCACCCTTTCTGTGGAAAAGAACTTCCTCACATTATCCCTTAATAGGCATCCCTCTAATCTCATGCTGTGTCCTCTTGTCCTGCTATTTTTCTTATATTGAAACATATTAGACTCTTTCACCTTGTTAATGTCCTTAAGGTGTTTGAATGTTTCAATCATATCACTTCTCTCCCTCCTTTGCTCTAGAGTATACATATTGACCTCCGTTAATCTGTCCTTGTATGTTTTCTGTTGCAGTCCCTGCACCATTTTGGTTGCCCTTCTCTGGAGTACCTCAATTTGGTTAATGTCCTTGTGAAGGTGTGGCCTCCAGTACTGCATGCAGTACTCCAGATGGGGCCTAACCAGTGTCTTGTAAAGAGGGATTATTACCGCCCTCTTACGACTTGTAATACCCCTACTAATATACCCCAACATCCTCCTAGCCTTACCTACTGCTTTAGTGGTTTGCTTGGATAATTTCAGATCATCAGTGATGATGATGCCAAAGTCTCTTTCTTCCCTTGTGACTATCAACAACTCCCCTCCCAGCCTATAGGTGGCTTCAGGGTTTCTCTTCCATATGTGCATGATCTTGCACTTCTTTGCATTAAACCCCAGTTGCCACTCTTCCGAACATTTTGCTAGTTTATCCAGATTTCTTCTCATTCTGCCCACCCCATCTGGATCATTTACTGTGTTGCAGATCTTGGTGTCATCTGCTAACAGAAAAACCTTACCCTCCAGTCCATCTGCAATGTCACAGATGAAGATATTGCAGAGGACTGGCCCCAGAACTGATCCCTGAGGTACCCCACTTGTGACTTGCATCTCTTCTGACTGTATACCATTTACCACTACTCTCTGTTTTATGTCCGTCAACCAGTTTGCCATCCAGTTGACCAACGTCTGACTCATCCTGAGCCTACCCAACTTACTAATCTGCATATAGAGATAGTAAATGGGGAATAACATTATCTGCCATTTCTGTGAAGTCCACAGAAACCCTCAGTGCTGGCACATAAACAGAGTTTTCTTTCTTCTTATCTTGCTTCAAAAGAGACTGAAAAGTAACTTTCTTTTAACACAAACTCAGTGTATAGGAGACATTATAGGGGAGCATTCACAGGAACATGGGAAATGTTAAGGGAAAAATACCAAGCAAGGGTTGATAATATTTATCTTGTGTCTTTCAGGCAGCTGTAGACTTCTATATCATGAGAAAATGTTAAAATGGACAGGCTACCAGTAAAATGAAAAGGCGTGGCCTGTGATGCATGCCAAACTCCAGTCTGCAGGACTGCAAGAAAGGCGTGATTGGTGCTTTCAGAGCCTCATACAGCTGCTGCCAGCTAGGACACCAGAAGGTTCATGAGAGGTGAGTGATGCCTTTTACTCCTCACCCTCTCCCTGTTCTAGTTCACTTTGTCTGCTCCAGTTTTGGGCCTTCTCCCTTGGCAGTCCGTAGGTCATGGACTTTTCTCACAGACTCCAGCTTTACCAGTTGGCTGGCTTGAAGGGTGTGGCCTTCCTTCTCTTGTCTGAGGCCTTATTCCCAGTGGGCCTCCACGCTGTGGGCCAGGAAGCCAAGGGTATCATAGGGCGTCACACTGTGGGCGTCAGCTGTGGAGTCAGCTGTCATTTCAGTATGCACACCAGTCCTGAGTAAGTACTCTTTTGTGTCCCAGTGTTAATTAGTGCCACCAAGACTTAGCTCTTGTTTTCACTAACTGCCTTGACCTAAGCTATGCTATTTTAACTGGGTTATACTAACTTGTGCTGCTTCATCTGTTGCCACTCTCTAGGTTGTTGCTGCTGTCTTTATTTACCAGAGTTATTCTGTTTGAACTTTTCTGCTGTTTTGTTCTGTATCTGGGTAGCCCCTCAATTTGTTTCATTTAGCAGCAGATTTATAGCAAGCCAGTTGTCTAGCCTATTTGGGTAACCATAAGATTGTGCTAACAACCTACCTGGGTTAGCAAATTGCTGCCATTCCATATCTGGGTAGTCCCTATGTTTTGTTTACTGACATTAGTTCTACAACGAACCAGTTTGGATATAGTTGCTTGCTACCAGGACAGTCCCTAAAGTTGTGGTAATTACCAAGCAGGGTTAGCAAATGGCTAGAGATACCAACCCTGGCCTTGTCTTCCCTACCTGTTAACCTGTTCTCCCCAAAGGTTGGAGCATCTTCCACCTCAATACTCGGAGACTGTTATCTAAACTTGATCTGCTGTGAATGTGGCTTGCCCAGCACATGCCCGTTCTCTGCTTCTCTGAAACCAGTGTTCCTCTAGAATCTCTGACAGTATCTTATCTATGTCTGCCTACAACCTCTTCAGGCAGGACAGTGATAGACATGGAGGTGGAGTGGCCCTCTATGTCCGACATGGTCTTACTTGCTCTATCTCTGTCATTAACACAGTTCCGTCTTCTAATGAACTCCTAGCTAAGCTCACCTTTCCTTCCTTTCTACCCATCTTTGTTGGTGTTATTTATGACTCCCTCAAAATTTCTACCTCTGCGCTAGTGATACTTTTTCTTCACTGACCTCTCATTTCTCAATGGGCTAATTTATTCTCCATGGGGAATTCAATTCCAGTTGGCATTCCCCTGCTACTAGGTCTACTGTTCAAAAGATTGTAAAACCGATTCTCTCACAGCTCATTATGAAGTCCACTCCACTCAGTCTGCACTTCTCTAACCATTTCTCTGCTGGACTGGGTCCTCTCCTCTCACCTTCACTGCATAGTCGCTACCAGCATTCTACATGATTCCTGTAGTTCCCTTTGGAACCTCTCAAATATGTATGGTCCAGGTGTCTAAAGTCCTTAAATTGCTGTCCTCTTCTACATATTTGCAGCTGTTGACTGGCCTCTTATCCCCACCACTACCGACACTGACGTGAACCTCTCCTTTTCCACTCTTAATTATTGGAAGCCTTGGACAAGCATGCCCCTCTAAGAAAATCCCATGTCAAAGGTTCTCACCACCCCTAGATCACAGTGGACCTCATTGCTCTCTGTCAATCCCATGACAATGCCTGGTCTCTCTTCAAACTGTCCCAGTCCCCATCTGACTTCTTCACTTACAAGAGACTTAGGAATTCCTGTACCAAGGCTATCAGGGCAACTAAATCCAATTGCTTTCACTCTAACCTCCAGAATAACCTTAGATCCCCAGCTAAATTCTGGAAGATCATTCACTCCCTTTTCAACCCCTCCTCCTTACTTATGCTGCTCGGGAATGGTTTGCCTGTCTCTTCCCTCTCTCTGTTTGCCTTTCACTTCAACTCTTCCTTCACCACTTGCACTTTCCCATCTCTATCGCAACTGTCTACTCCTCCCCTTTACCCCAGTCCCCCCACTTCACCCCCTGATTCCTCCTCCAATCTGCTTCCACTTCTCTCCTGTTACTCTGCTGAATACCATTAATGCTCTTTGCTCCCTCAGTCTATCTAAATGGACTAGCTCTGATGGGATTGACCCTAAATTGCTCCATCTCTTTGCCCCATTACTGTGTTACCCATCACCCTCTTACTCAGTCTCTTTTTCTCTCCCTCACACTGTCCCACAGTCCTGTAAATTTAGCAGGGTACTTCCCCTACACAAAGGTAGTGACCCTAGCTCCCCTGGCAACTATAATCCCATCTCACTCCTTCCTGCTCTTGCAAAGCTCCAAGAAAAACTTGTCTACTCCCAACTCTCTGACTTCCTCACCTCCGTTAATTTCATCTCGCCCTTCCAGTCTGTCTTTTGTAAGCATTACTCCACTGTTTCTTCCCTACTGCATAGCACTGACCCCATCCTTACAGGGATAGATCAGGGTCACATCACTGCTGCTGTTTTCATCAACCTTGCCAAGGCCTTTGACTCAGTAGCTCACCCCCTCCTTCTGGAGAAGCTGACATCCTCTGGTCTATCTGTCCCAGCAGATAACTGGTTTCACTCCTACCTCTCTGGCCATCTCCAATCGGTATTAGTTGGCAATGCCTTTTCCCTTCCCCTCCCTATCCAGTCTGGGGTCCCCCAAGGCTCCATGCAGAGTCCCAGTCTTTTCTCCATCTTACTAACATACTAACATACTAAAATGCCAGCAGAATAGGCCTAACGGTCTTTTGAGTCTGCTCGATTGGTCAGCCCCCACCCTGGGTGCTGACCTTGCTGCCCCCCTCGCCTTCTCTGGCTTCTCCCTTCCCAGTTCCGGATATTCTTGCTGCATTGGATTTTGCTTCCAGAACCCTTCCCCTGTACCTGTCCCAGCCCCTCTTGAACCCCTCCACCGTCTCTGCCTCCACCAGCCCCCTAGGCAGTGCATTCCATGGCTCCACCACCCTCTCAGTGAAGTAGCACCTTCTCCTTTCTCCCCTGAATCTTCCCCCCTCCAGCTTTCACCCATACCCTCTAGTGGCCTCCTCCTTCCTTCGAAGCACCCTGACTGTTCCTCCCCTATTTATCCTCTTCATCTACTTAAAGACCTCTATCATGTCCCCCCTGTCCCTTCTCTCTTCCAATGTGTACATATTTAGCTCTTTGAGCCTCTCCTCATAGGTCCTGTCCCCCAAGCCCCAAATCATTTTGGTTGCCCTCCCTCTGGACCCTCTCCCAGGAGTTTAATGTCCCTCTTTAAGTGTGGCCTCCAAGGCACACTTGAGTACTCAAGGTGTGGCCTCACCAAGCAGTTATACAGAGGAGCATCACTTGCTTCCTTCTGGAGGTGATCCCCTAGCGATGCATCCCAGCATCCTGTTGGCCTTAGCTGCTGCCCTCCTACAAGTCTCCGAGTTGTTCATTTTGACATCCACCACCACCCCAAGTCCCTCTCAGCCATGGAGACTTTAGCATTCCCAGGGTGTACACTTGGCCCAGGTTTCTGGCCCCCAGGTGGAGTACCTTGCATTTCCCTGCATTGAACCTCAGCTTCCACTTTCTAGACCATCTTTCCAGAGCCTCCAGGTCCCCCTGTAGGCCACCCTCCCTCCTCCCATCCACCACCCCCCCCAGTTTTGAGTCATCTGCAAAGAGACTCATCTCACTCCTGATTCCTGTCCTTATGTCAGAGACGTAGGCGTTGAACATCTTCCTCAATGATCTCCCGCCTATCCGTGTTGACTCATGTTCATGTGAATGACACTATGCTCTATGCCTCTAGTGCCTCAGTCCCTGCCCTCGTAACATTGCTAAAGCATGACTTTGACCATGTTCACTGCTGGTTCCAATCAAACCATCAAACCAACTCCATCTTAACACAAAGAAAACCATATTGATGACCTTTTGCATCAGCCATATACTTGCCAGGCTCTGTTCCCCTCTTGTTTTCATCACCTTGATTGGCACTCCACTTGAGATCATCCCCTACTTCAAATATCTCAGAGTACTATGGCTGGATAGCAGACTTGACTTCTCCACCCACATCACTGCCATCCACAGCAAGATCTGCCCCAAACCTTGTGCCTTGCATCACAACAAAGATTGCCTGTCATTCCAAGCACACCATGAACTTATCACCAAAATGGTCCTCCTGGTATTGGACTGTGGGTGTGGTTTATGGCAGTGCCACATCCTCATCCCTTGCTAGGCTGGACACCTTATGCAATGCCTTCTGCCATTTTCCTTCCAAAGATCCCGCTCACGCTCATCATTGCTCCCTATACATCTCCCTCTCTATTATTCCTCTTTCCTTCTGTCGCCTCATGCACCGTGGTTCCCTCATTTCAAAATTCTGGTTTGACTCTGTACTGGCCTATCTCTCCTCTCTCCTATTTCTTCTCCCTTCTATACTCTTTACTCTCGTGACTCCTGTACCTTTTCTATTTCTCAATCCACCTCTTCTGTTGGACAGTCTGCTTTCTCCTCTCATTTTCCCTCCATCTGGAACAATCTCCTTTCTACTTTTTGCCTTCCCCCCTCCCATTTCTCTCTCAAGCGTTATCTTAAACCTCTTGCTGCTCCCTCCTTCTCCTGCCTTGGCCGTAGCTTGCATGTACTCTCTAGGTCCCTAGCCTACTGCACCTGCTCCAGTGCCATAAGATTTTCGATCCCAACCTGTAAACTGCCACCGTTATATCTGTGCACTTTCCCATTTTTTATATTCTTTTAGTTTTTTTAATATCTTGTTTATTGTACAGTATGCCGAGAGATCTGATATCTACCTGTTGACCATTTGTGTCTGCTGCACTTTATCACCATGTTTACGCATTTACAAATTTTTGTTTATCTTGTATAGTTATCTCCATAAACCTCCCCAACCCCCGGGTCACAACTGGAAATTATCCTTGGCTCAGCATGCCCGTTCTGGTTACCAATTTTGAAGTAAATTAATTATAACAAAGGGGTTACAATAAATATAAGTGGAACATAAATAAAGTTAGACCTGACAATTCAACCATACTGTCTATGGCAAAAAATAAGCCTAGTTAGTCACTACTAATTAGTTTAAGGATGGGACAATGCCAAATTTGTAGTCAGTGAGTGTGCCAAAATTTGGCACTTTTGCCTTGGATTCGGCACAGTCAAGCGTATAGGCCACATTGGACCACTTTGGCATTCAGCCAAATAATTAGAGAAATAACACTCAAGCCCCTCCCAGGTGGCCAGGCTGAGTCCCATGGCCACCTCTTTCTTCGCCCCAGTCGCTTTCTAAGTTCTTCCTCCAACCCCATTTTTTTTATGTGTCTGACTCCTGGCCCTGAGGGAGGAACAGAGGAGGATGGAGGAGGTTGGAGTTGACTGGAGTGGGCAAGGAATGGAGGATGCATGCCTCTGTCCCCTATTTTGATCCTGTTAGACCATGCCAAGGACAAAAAATATCTTTTGCCATAGCGTTGAAGCTGAACCAATGTGAGGGTGTTCAAAATCGAAGTCAAACAAACATTGATAATTTTGACATTTACTCACCTTTCTAATTTCTCCTTTTAAGATACAGTAATTCCTGAAAACCAATAATTGAAATGTCCCCTCTAACTTTGTTTTCTATTTTCAATGTTGTTTTTTTTTCCATATAGGCTTTTATCCCTGCCCCTGCTTCCCACTGTTCTGAGTTTTCATCCTTGCTGTCTCCTTCCTCCTGGCATGAGCCGTGACCCTCAGCCTCATATGTACAGTGTACACCTGCAGAAGAAGCAAGCTCCCTGGGTCACTCTAAGGGGCCGTTATATGCCGAAACCCATCACCCACCCTCCCTGCATCCTCGCTTGCCTCCCAACGTGGTGCGTGGTGTCCGCTGCCGAACTCTGGTCATCTGTATGGAAGAGCTAAGGGCCACCAATGGGTCATTGAAGTAGTCTGTTTTCTGCATGTAGTTAATCAAACCCTTTTATTTTCAGCCCACATGCTGAAGCAGCACTCTGTTTTTTTGTTCCATTAAACTATATACACTCTAGCACTATGGAGTGGAAAGCCTCCAGTGGTAGAAACCTCAGGGAACCCGAGGCCTGGTGACCCCACTGTTTCCTCCCAGGCATACTAATTCTGCTATTAGCTGTGATCCTCCTGACCCACCCCAGTGAATCTCTACACACAGTATGGATAATTATAAATCCCTTGGGTGATTTTAGCTAATCAGCACTCAGAATCACCATGTCTTTCAATCTGTGTATAGTGTACTCTGGTGCAGGAGCAGTAGAAGGGAATGGCCACTTCACCCAGGACAGCAATTTAAAATAAAAAAAAAAACACTCAACTTATAAATCACTTGAGCTAAACTCGTGTGATTTATAGTGTATGGTAGAGCGTTGTTGTGTATGGAGATCCATACACTTGAAAAAGTCATTCTACAGCAGTAGTGACGTAGCTTCTGAAGCAGAATGGCTTTTTGTTTTACTTTAGTAGCTACGTCACAATGCAAGTGCACCTTTTGTAAAAATAACACCTGGCAGAGTATAAACAGAGATTTTAATTTCCCCGTACATATAGGCCATGGGGAGGAAGAGGTAACACCGCGTCATCATCTTGCGATGTTTGCCAGCATGATCTCCCAGGGGACTGCACTGTGGTTGTCAATATGCTGGCTGCAGCCCCCGAGAAAATTATTTTTACAAGCGTTCAGGTATTTATATTATTCTATAAATACTGGGACTCAGGGAGGAAATGGGATCTCGAGCCACAATCTATGCAACACTGGCTCCAGCTGCCTTCCCAGTAGATCTCCTTCAAAATCTGCTGTTAAATAGGATGGAAGCAGTGATCAACAAGTCGAACCTCCGCAAGGAGTGGTGTCGGGTACCAAACCAAGAGGCTCAGAGTCAGGCAAACACCTTTCTCCTCCACTGTTTCATCCCACTGAACCCTGCTCCCCTAGGTAGCACTCTGCATGGCAGTGCTGATAATGGGTGATGATAATGACGAGTGCAAGACAGCCTGGGAAAATGAAAATGGTCAGCAATGAGGAAACAAAAATGGGAGTGACCTGCACTGCTGCAGTGCGGGGACTGACACACTGGGGGAGATTACAGATTAGTCACTGTGAAATGTTTCTCTCACTGGGGACAGTAATCATAGTGAAACAAGTAACAGGTGCCGTCACCTGTGGGACAATAGAACAGCAGCACTAACTACTAATGGCTCGGAAGTATTTTTACTTCCCAACACCACAGAACTAGTGGATGTGGTCCCTGACTCATTCCTGCCCTAGTGCCCTCAACTAGGCTGTGCAGTTGCAGCACTGTATTGTTTGGAGAGGGAGACTCAGCCTGCAAAAAATGTGAACTATATAAATATATATATTGCCTTGGGGGATCAGAGGCAGCCCCTGCCAGCCCTCTCTCAACACCTCCCACACCGACAACTGTTGTCCTGCTTCTTTTTGTTGTTGCATACTCCAATTTCTGCAACGTTTTAGCCGGAGATGGGTTTAAGAAAATATATTTGCTCTCTTTGTTCTTCTACTCCTACTGTTACAACAGGCCGCTTCCTCCACCACGCCTTGAACAACACTGTATATATTTTGGGGGGATACACTCAGTCTGAAAATAAAAGTTTTTTAATTTTTTAAATATATTGCCTCAGGGGGAGGCAGACTCTGCCAGCAGCCCCCCTTTCCTACCCCCTCCAACAGCTCTGCTGCTGGCTGATGTCCTGTGCTTTTGTTGCTGTCTGTCCTCAAGTTCAGTAGTTAAGAGATGGATTTAAACATAAAATACAGTATTTCTTTGCTCTGTTGCAGGGCTTGATCCTGTCCTAATCTGCCTGCCTACCTACCCTACAAAGCTGCCTAAAATGTATTTTATTCATATTTCTCTCTCTCTCTCCCACATGACAAAAATGCTGCAGTTCTGCTCAGCTCACACAAGTGCCTGCAACATGCTGTGCTTGCCTCTGACCCTGCTGCACAGACATGAGGGGTTTATAAACCCACATAACATCATCCTGTCTGCTCCAATCACAGCAGACCTAACAACAGCAGGGTCAGAGTGGGCATAGAGACAGGATGCCTAATGTAAGCAATAAGACACGACAGGGTATGGGTAGTAGTGTGATCACTGTGCACCTAGGGGCATAATGAGGCACGAGGCCACATGCTGAGTGCCTTATTGCCCCTGGAAGTGCGGTGAACAAACTACTACCCATACCCTGAAGTGTCTTATTGCACTATCATATGGCATTTTGTAAAAAATAAATTTAAAGACACAAAAAAATTAGTTTTAAACATAAAATTGGTTTATTTTGGGTCAAATATCATTATGCTATAGAAAATAGTCCCAAAACCTTTTTTTGGGAGGGGGTAAAACAACAAGACATTGATTGCTTACTTTAGACATATTGTCAATTTGGCATTCTTTGTTTTCAGTTTAGCATTCAGTTCAGCTTTCAGTTCTTATTTCTACAACAGAGAAATGTTTTCTGTCTAAACTGGCGCTTTCATTTTCAGACAGCTCATCAGTCCGAAGTGTCATTATGATGTCTCCACTGACACGGCCACTGGAATCCTGTTTAACAGTCTCAGCTTTACAGTTTCCACAACTGCAGACCAGCAGTAGGGGATTTTGATTTATTTATTTATTTTTATTTAGTTTTTGTTGACCGGGTAAGTGCACTAGACAAATCCTGCCTATTTTCAGGCACGACCAAGGGGAGGGGGATACAGATGAATACCAATTGACCTTGAACCAGATTAAGCTGTTGGTGGTATTTTTAGTGAATGAGGGAAATTTAGCCAGGACACCAGGCAAATTTCCCTATTCTTTTCAATAAGTGCCATGGGATCTTTTAACATCCACCTAAACTACCACCAATCCAGGCAGATGGGACCTTGGTTTAACATCTCATCCGAAAGACGGCACCTCAGAAGTGCAGCACCCATCTCATGCTGCACTACAGTGTCAGTACTGGGATATTAACCCAAGTGCCAGATGTGGGAACTGACTCCGTAGTCCTCTGATCTTCCAGCCTCAGAGGCGAGTGTGCTTTCTACTGAGCAACTGACACTGAGTATAGTGAGGCTGAATAGAATGGACGGTGGGCAGAGATGGACAGTGAAAAAGCAGGATACCGAATGAATACTTCTGCTCAGTAATCATAGAAGAGGAGGAGGGGGAGGTACCTAATCCATTTAACAGAAACACTCTGGATAGGGGGTCGATCCCAGTCCTTTCACAGAAGAAAGGGTTCTGAAAGAACTCCTAAAACTGAAGGTGGACAAAGCAATGGGGATGGATGGTATTCACCCAAGAATTCTAAAAGAATTAAGGGGAGAACTAGGGACACCACTGACTACCCAGAGGACTGGAGGAGGGTAGATGTGATTCCCCTTCACAAAAGTAGAAGCAAGACAAAGGCAGGAAACTACAGACCTGTCAGTTTGACCTCTGTGGTAGGGAAAATTACGGCATCACTTCTGAAGGAAAGAATTGTTGAGTACCTAGAGGCCAGTGGGGTACAGTACCCAAGGCTGACAGAGATTTTCCTTTTAAGAATTAAATTCACTGGCATAAGGTTTAATGATTGGTTTCTGAGGGTTACACAGGCCTGAACGTTGCGATCCCTGTCAGTTACCATAGCTGTTTTAAACTTGCAGCTTCTAATCACATGACCACTGGACACCTCCTTGTCTTGACTCTGTGGAGAAGCTGGACATCCTCTTGTTTCTTTTTTACAGGTATGTCATAAGATTTAACAATGAAATTAGTCATAAACTATTTATAAGTTTCCTGTTTAGCACCCACGCTGCACACGATGTTGCAGCAGCCAAGGTTGCAGTCTTGATCACAGTACCTGCCACAAAGAAGTGAGCCATCTCAGAGAGCAGGACAGTCATAGCAGTGCTCGATCATCTCATTGCTCCAGGACTCATGTGATTATGTCCCTGCAGACTGCCTGTATGAGATGGGAGTAAGTCAAGAGAGACTTGGTAAATTTCAAAAATGTGAGAGAGGCACGTCGGACATCACAGCTTCACATTTTAAATTCACTAAGTGGTGGAAAACAATGGTGGTGTCTGCAATCTATTTTGGAATGTCTTACACAGTGACCCCGTGCCTCTGTAAACTGGCACATTGACTGGTACTAGTTCATGCCCCTTAGTAGTAGTCTCATCCACCAAGGGGCACTAGCCAATCAGATTTAGAGTTTGTTTGCCATATGATAATGAACTGCCACTAGTGCAGTCACATGACTCCCCTGATGTCCATCACCCTTGAGAGGAGGAGGACTGGAAGTGAAAGAGAGCTACAGTGGTCGTAGGGAGCCCAGCGTGCACACTCGGTCTAGGAAAATGGACCTCTCCTTCAGGTACATCTTGCATCTAGTCCTCACTGCTGCCTGCTGCTGTCAGTCTCATGACATGACTGTCTGACACTTGCTCCACTCACCAGTTGCTGGTATGTTCCACCCCTCAACCCCACAGCAATACTAGTGTTGCTCCTGCAGCATGCCCCTCTTTCTCTCTCTCTATTACTCACTAGTAGCCTGTTACTGTGTGTACGGCCTCATTGATTGTGCTGGGCTATCTTCGGGGCAGGGACCTTTGGGGTTTTAGCAATGAAACCCAATTCAAAGCTTTAATTCTGATCACTGCCAAGCTTAAATAGCCTGAATGTTTGGCCTGACACAGTTCCCGTACCTAGTGGATACACTGCTTTATAAGCTGCTCTTTTACAGGTATGACTTGGGATCATAAGATCACATAAAAACCTAGACAGGCAAATAAAGCTATTTACAAAAAAAAATTAAAACCAGAATACGCTATTACAAACTATTAAGTGCTAAATCCTGGGACCATTACTATTCAGTCTCTTTCTAAACAGTCTACGCCGTCACTGGCCTGCACAAATCCTGCTCTACACAGATGATGCCGCTATTCTCCCTTTCCATTAGGACCCCTTACTCCTTGGGTGCCAGCTCCAGCTCAGTTGTGCCTCAGTAGACAGATGGTTCAGTCATCACAAGTTGGTGCTAAACTATAAAAAGCTAAGCTTATGTTCTTCAGCAGCTCCCACAGTAAGCACAGGCATCATACATTGACTATCACCAGCTGCCTTGGAACTGCCCTCGAACAGGTACAATTCTTTAAATATCTTGAAATCACTATTGACAGCAACTTATCATTTGGGAGCTCATATAGACAATGTTGCCAAAGCTGTCAATATTTGTACTGGTCTACTGTACAGACACAGGCGGTCCCTTGCTCCAGAAGCCTTGAGGATAGCTGTACAGAGCTCTGTTATCTCCATAATAGATCATGGATTAATCATCTATGGCTCTGCCACTGATACTGCCTTCCAGTGCATCTCCACTGCTCTTAACAAGGCATGCCGCCTCATCACAGGAGTTCACCATCTCACTCACATGTGTGACCTCTATGCCCAAACCAGCTGGTTGCAGCTTAAAAACCGCAGCAAATCCCAAAGGTGCCTGATGGCTAAGAAAATAACCCTTGGCCTCTTACCTCCTGGAGTACAAGATCTTCTATGACCCCTTCCCCCCCATAATCCTTGCCGTACTCGAGGCTCCGAATCTCAGATCCTACAGGTCCCTCACTGCTGAACCTCCCTGAGACAAAGATCATTCACCACCGGGCCCCTCTCTGGTTAAATGCTTTCAGCAGTGACATCTCCTCTGAACCTAAGCTAGGCCTGTTCAAAACCAAACTTCAACTGCGTCTATCTGCACCAAGCTCATGTGATTGCCATCCATAAACCCTCATTCCAATAACCTTGACCGAATAGTCTGTCCCTTAATCTTAAAAACGTAGCACTTTTGCTGTTTACCCCTCCCCGTCTCCCTCTACCCCCTCTCCTCCCCTTCCTCCCCACCATTCCTCTTGTCCACCTTCCCACCTCCCCATCCATCCCCTCCCCTACCTTTCCTCTGGTCCTCCCTTCCACCCTCCCCTCTCTCTTCTCAGTCCACCCCCCCACTCTGTGCCGTGTGAGTCTAGGCAAAGCCTTTGGCTACTATCAGACGGACTGTATGCACTTTCCTGTGCTTGCACTGCGAGTTATATGCATTAGCATTTTGCATCTCTGTTTATTTCACTTTGTTCAATATACTTTGTTTTCCCTTTTTTTATATTCAATTGTACCATACTTTACTTGTCCTGTTTATACCCTGTATTTTCTAATGATGTGGAACCTTTGTAAAAGAGCTCCTTGCTCAAAGGTAATTGCAATCCAAGATTCAAAATAAATAAAAATAAAATACAATATAATACATTTCAAAAATTACAATCACATTTACTCTGGTCTTTCAGGTATGTTTTTAACTGTCAAAGGAAAGCCAACACTGAGGAACTCTGGGAGTGCTATGGTAAAAATACACAAAGTACCAAAACTGTGCACTTACCCCCTCCACCGAATGCACCGCTTGTAGAACTTCAAAGACTACTCATAAGCCTCTGTCTCAGGTCTTATGCAAGGTAATTTGCTGGTTAAAATACAACCTCAAATAGTATAACAGTAGTGAGCAGTGACCAAAGGGCGCTCCCAAACCAGGAGTGGCCTTTGTTCCCTGATTACTGCTACTACATGATATGAGCTTTTATTTTAACCAAGAAGGACTTCACATGTGATCTGAGGCTGAAGCTCATGCATTATCCTTGCAGTTCTACAAGCGGTGTATTCAGCGGAGGGGGTAAGTGCTCGATTTTCCTTGGGACAAGGTGTGCTTTTAAGGTAGCAGCAAAATCTTTTTGTTCATTAGACAACTTGTAAGTACGAGGGAGTAACTTGCTAGCAATGTGACGTGCGCACGTGAGTACAGTTATTGGGCAGCTACAGTTAATGGCAGGTGAGCTGGTGGAATGGCATGAGAAGAATGCAGATTAAAAAAGCTGTTGTGTAGGGTCATGACGTCAGACAACCATACACAACAACCTGCAGCTCAGTGGCACACTGAATGTGTGTTTGCTTAGCAGGCAAACAATCAGTGGTTCAAATCCTGGCAAGGTCAAGAACATTTGCACACATGTTCACGTCCCAGTACGTGAGTGGAATAGCACAGGAGTGGAACAGGTGTGAGACTGACATCTTAGGTGTTTGCAGAAAACCGCAGGCGGAAGTAGGGGACTGTGCCAATCAACTAAGGAGGGTTCCTGTTCTCTCCAGCTATAACACTCACTGCAGGGAGGGATGGAGGGCAAAAGGTAAGCCATAACTTTGAACAGGTACATCACCTTATCTAGGGTAAGGGTATTAAGGGATTAAGAGGGAAAATGAGAAAACTAATAACCCCCTGTCTAGGTTAGGATTATAAAGGGTTTAGGGAGGAACTAGAGAAAATTAATGGTACCCTCTCTAGGGTAGGGGTACAAAGGAGAAAGCTGGTAGGGCTCTTTTAAAAGCGTACAGGAAAAGCTAGTGGTCTACCTATGGTATAGGAAAAAAGGATAAACCAAACAAATAAAGGGAAACCAAGAAACACCCTATCTGGGGTAAGGGCATAACTTATTTTTCAGGATATAGAAGAAGGACATTTTGAAATGTTGGGAGTGGGGCAGCACAGTGTCTGTGTGGTGGTAGTCTTCAGGGAGACCTTCTGGAGATTGAGGTACTGCCCCATATGTGTGCACCTCTCTGGGCTGAAGACAGAGGTCTTTAGACTCTGGGCCAACTTGACTAGGATTTGGGGGACCTCTTCACCCACACAGGGGTCACCAACTCCACCACCATTACCTCACAGGATGTTAAGAAGGAGGGCCAACTAGTCTGTGGTAGCCTCTGGGAGGGTGGTGGAGTGGGGAAGGGGACACATTCCTCAGCCAGTGCCACTACACAACTCTGTCACAGCTCTGGTGGGACAGGACAGCCAGGATGAGGCATCCGTTTTAGAGGCAAGAGAGGATGTGGGGGTCCTTCAGAGCAGAGGCCCAAAGATGGGAAGTAGAGAACCCCAGCAAAAAGAAAGAAACTCCTAGTGGGTGACTCAATCATTGGGGGGTAGTTTTGGGAACACTATGGCAGTGAAGGAAGGAAGGAGGTGAGGTGCCTACCTGGCACCTTGGCACATAGGCATGGGGAGCGGATCCTTAGAATCACTAGGACAGCAGGGCAGGAGGGGGAGCTGAAAGTCATTGTCCGTCTGGGAACAAATGACCTGGCAGAGGATGCAGCAGGCATGGTGCAGGATAGGTTTAGAGAGTTGGTGAGGGGACTAAAGCAGGTAGCACGAGTGGTGGCCTTCACCAAGGTGCTACCTGTGCACAGCTGGAGGGAGGAGAGGGAACACTGCACCACAGTATTTAACAACTTGTTGAAGTATGGTTGCAGGGAGAAGGAGTTTGGCTACATTAGGGCTGGGGTCCTATCTAGAGGACAAAGGCCTGTACAAGTGGGATGGCCTCCATCCATCCCAGAAGGGAACAGCAATCATGGGTGGAAGGTTTAAATGCTGCTTCAATGGACATTTAATCTAGCTAAGGGGGAGGCAGAAGAAATGAAAGAGACATTGAATGCCCCCCCCCGGGAAAATGGAGCAGTAGTGAAGATAAGCCCAGGGGAATAAATTCCCCGGGGGCAATGGTGAGTACAGCCAAGGTGGAGGAAGGAATGGGAGAGTCAACTGGTGGATCTAAGGCTGAGAAAAATACAAGGGAGGGTGGGCAGAAGGGGGATAAAAATAGGAGGGACAGTATTAAATAAAAGAGACAGATGAAGGAGGGACTGGGGAAGGGAGGGCAAAGCGGGGGCAGGGAGGGACAAAAGGAGTGGAGAGCCATGCGTGCCAACACATGGAGCCTAGGAAACAAAATTCCTGCTCTTGAGGTTACCATTGCGGAGGCGGACCTCGATCTGGTGGCCATAACAGAATAATGGTGCCAACAACTGCAGCTAGGAGATGGCCATACTGGGTTTCAGCATGTGTCAAAAGGGTATGGCAGGGAGGAAAGGGGTGGGAGAGATTGTTTGATATGTAAGCGATGGTATAAAGGCCACAGATCCCTGCAAGCAGCATTTCTCAGGCAGCTGGTTACAAATCCCACGAAAGACAGGGCACTGCTGGATCTGGTACTGATGAATAGGGACAGTACTACAGATGTCACAGTGGCTAGCCCCCTGGGTACAAGCGAACATTGTAAAATGTGGTTTGGTATATGGATTGGACACAAGATAAACCACACTAGGACAAGAGTCCTGGAGTACAAGAGAGCAGATTTGAAAAAAATTGGGAGACAACCTTATGAAATATCTTGAAGGTGGAGACGGGGGGTGGCTGGAGGCACAATGGAAAAGAATAAAGGAGGGAATAATTAAGGTAACGGCAAGTTATGTTTAAAGATAGAAAGTAAGGATAAGAGGAGAAAGAGGTCATGGTTCTGAAAGGAGATTGCTAAGTCAGTAAGGGAGAAAAAAAACAGCTTTGAGGAAGTACAAGGAAACACAGAAACATAGAATCTGATGGCAGATAAGGACCATTTAGCCCACCTAGTCTGCACATTTTTCTCTGTCTATTGTATTACCGCATACTCTACTTGATCTTCAGCTCACCCTCCCCTTGCCTTACCACTAATTTATTTATTTATTTCAATCTAGGATTACAATACCTTTGAGCTGAGGCTCTTTTAGAAAGGTTCCACGTCAGTGTGTGTAACAGTCATCATTTTTAGTTACAAACATATAGTCATTGACTTACAGACATGTAATAACCAGTACAAAGACTAGAGCTATGAGCAAGACAAGGGAAGGATGGTGGGGAGTGAGGGTAGGAGATCGAGAGGGAAGGAGGTGCAGGGGGTAAGGGAGGGAATGAGGTGGTTGGGGGGGCCGGAGTAAAGATGGGGGGAAAGTGGGCGAGGGCGGGAGACAGTGCAGCCAGGGGGCCTTGTCGAGGGAATATGACAGGTAAGGATTTAATAATTTGTTTAATCCTTACAGTCATTTTAAGTTCTGAGTTGATATTAGAAGTGAATTTTGAGCCTTGACTGTGTAAATCCTTCTTTTGCTCTCTGCCCTGCAACCTGTCTCCTCCCCACCCCCAAACCGTCTGCTGTGCTCTCTGACCCTGCCCACTTCTATTATTCTCTTTGTTCTGATGTAACAAGCCTACTTCTCCAGCCTTTAAAAATCCAGTTTTTCTACTTTATTTCAGGGATCCAGCATGCCTTGACCAGGCCACGGACCCCTCAATTTCTGGAACCTAAACAGTTTTTCAGAAATCCTCTGTACTGCAAGGTACTAGCCCTGACTTTTGGATTTGGTACCAGTGGAAGCTGATTTCCAAGTGACTGGCCCACACTGTCTCCTGCTGAACACATCTCTAACTACTGTATCTCCCTCTGTGTCTCTAGTTGAACTTATGTGCCAGGGTTTAATAATTTGTTTAATGCTTACAGTCATTTTAAGTTCTGAGTTGATATTAGAAGTGAATTTTGAGCTCTTTTTTTTGACTTTTCCAGTAGCAGATTATATCCTTTCACCACTAGCAGGCTATATCTCTATCTCTATCTGGTACATAAGCCATGTGGGTTCTCTCTGCCTTTCTCTCACCTCTCCTCCTCCTCCTTGCCCTGCTCCTCTTCTCTCTCCCTGGTCCCAGCCACCCCACCCCCACCCCTCCCCATCACCCTCTACTCTGGTTTGCACTGCTACTCCAAGGAACCTCCACTTCCACTCGAGACTTGTGCTTGGGGCACCGTTTGGATATTCCTGGTTACTTAACCCGACCACTACTGTCAACAAGTGTGGCCACCTCTCTACACTGTAGCACCTTGCAGTCCATATGGGATACCGTCTGGAACGTTGCAACCTCTACTCCCGGAAACAACGATCAAAATTATCTTTCAAAGAGCTGTGACTCTGCTCCTTAAAACTCCTCCTCCTCATCTCAGGCAGCGTCCATCCCAATCCTGGCCCTAGAAGCTCAGGCCACACACAAACTCCAGGTGCCCTTATCCTTGCAACCATTAATATCTGCAGCCTACTACCAAAGATGGATGCACTCCAAGCCTTCATATGCCAGCACAACCCTGACATCCTTGCAGTGCTGGAAACTTGACTGACACCTAAAGTTCCTGACTCAGCAGTAACAATACAGGGCTACATTGTCCACAGGCTGGACCGGATATCCAAAAAAGGCGGTGGTTGCACAATCTATATCAAAGACTTCCTGTCTTGGCACCCTGCAGCAACTCCATCACTTTCTGCCTCAGCCCAGATTCTGCCAATAAAAATCATCCTAGGTCCCAACCATAAAGCCCTGACTATTGTCTACGTATACATCCCGCCCAGGGACCCTAAACATGGCTTGAACGGCGTCCTAAACTTTATCAACTCTCATCCTCCTGAAGCTGAACTTATTCTACTAGGGGATTTCAACATAAACTGGTTAGCATCGAGCGCCAGTGCCTATAAAGACTCCATCTCAGCTGCTAACCTCACGCAAATGGTAAACCTCCTTACTAGGATTAACTACAAGACTGGCACCAGTACCTCTTGATTGGGTCCTCACCACTCACCCCACAAGGATTTCTCACGACCGCTCTCCCAGACTCTCTCAGTGACCACTCCCCAGTCATGTGTGCATGGTCTAACAAATTCCTTAAGCCCCTCCCAAAATTATCGCTAGCAGAGTCCTTCCTCGTGGAAAACTTCCACATCTCAAACAATACCTGCTTCTACAAGACTGGCTACCCATCTATGAAGCAACAGATGTTAACTGGCTCTTGATCACTTCATCTCAATTTTCAACAAAACTATAGACCTCTTTGCCCCTGCTAAAAGGCGCAAAACAAAATCTCTCCTAACCCATGGGTCACCACGGCTCTTCTCTCACAGCTGAAACTAAGGGATCACCTCTGGGCAGTTGCCAGGGCCACTGGCAAACAACTGGACATCAAAATTACAAACAAGCATGAAATGCCTGCACAAAAGCCATACGGCTAATGAAATCCACCTATTACAAAGACGCTCTCACCAATACATGGGGAAATGGTCATGCTTTCTGGGACAATATCAAGGATGTCACAGGGAAGCAGCCAAAAATCTCTCCAGCCATGTTAATGGTTGATGGATCCTCAACCCGTGACCCCAAGGTGATCGCAAATATCTTTAACACGGCTTTTTCAGATGTAACCCCTAGATGGCGCTATCCCAGGGGCTACTACCCCTGCCTGATTTGCCACTAACAGGTTGAGGGGCCTGGATCCAATGGCGGGTGCCTCCACCCAGAGGTCAGGGTTTGCAATAGTTAAACTAACTTGGTCACAGCCCTCTGGGACACTGCAACCCCCCTTTCTTCCCACTAGTGGCCCACACAATATATCAGAATTACCTTCACAGTATACACTTACCCCCAGGTCTGGTTCCGCACTGGGACCTCCTGTGAAATGAGATACAGTGCAACAATCACAGTACAGTACTTTAACATAGACAAATACCTCAGGCAGTATAACTTTGCTGAAACAAGCAGCTCTGATTTATTTAGGGGATATAACAAGGACAGGGGAAATCAGGTTAATTAGCTTATCACTCTAATAATCTACCTTATGGCTCTGTGTACAGGCCTATCCCTATCAGTTACTGTCCCTGGGTACCCAAGCCCTAGTGGCTAGTCCAAACCGTGGCAGCTGGTAGGGGCCCTTTCACACAGAGAAAAGGAGAATTAAACAGTCAGCAGTACAGTAATTCCATTTGGATTTAATGTGGCAATTCAACAGGAGCAACCCTGAATTAGTACTCACGACCTCCAAATAAGATAGGGTCCTTCAATGTCAGCAGGGCTCACTTGAGGTACACAAACCTCTTCACACATCCATATAAAAGAAAGTACTATACCAGGCAGGCTGCATCTGTATCCCGATCGCAATTACTGCACAACCCGGGAGAACACACAGCAGATTCAGTTCCTGACAGACCGAGTGCAATTTTCAGCAATTCTTCCAGTCTTCTACAGGGTGAGCCTGGTTTCTACTCTTCAGAGATCCTTTGATTCTTTTCACAGGACGGATTCAGTCCTAACAAGCTGTTACACAAGCTGCAGACGGAACTCTGGGCCTTACACACGTTTTTGACTAAAACTGCACTGAAAAGCACAGGGCTCCTTCCTTCTTCACTGCCAAAGCTCAACTGAACTCCAACTGACTAAACGGGCACTTCCTTTGAGTTCCTCCCAGTTCTTGACTGGATTGGCTGTCACTCACAATAGACTGCTGCTGTTGGTCCAAAAAGGCACTGAAGTCTAAACTACATCTCCCAGAGTCACTGCCCATACAATCCTCTTGTGGCTGGCTCAGATTATGAGTCCAAGTTCTGATTCATCCAAGGCATCATTTTAGAGCTAGCTTACCCACACTGATTGGTCCAGTTCAGCAGTTCAAAACTAGAATGGGGAACTAGCAGACACAGTTCTGACTGCAAAGAAAGCAGGTTAGACAAACTGTAATTTCATTATTACTCTAAATAATTTCTGGCAAACAGTTACATCTTTCAGATAGGTTCCTCTTGCACTCCTAGTGACTGCAAAATGAAGTGAATTGGCAGCAGCTCGAGTGGTACTCAGAGAAGCACACAGTCCCCCATACAACTAATTATGTCTGCAAGCAGACAGCCTTAAAGAGACAGTACCAGAGGCTCTAAAACACTCACTGATAAATGGCTTAAATGCTAAACACCATTCAGGCTTGGAGCATTCAAGCAAGCTCCTGGAAGTCTTTGGGAACCCCATTTGCAGGGGTTACACCCTTCCTGGTTTGGGAAAGCTTGACGCCCGCACACAAGCAAGTACCCCATAAGTCTTAACTGCAACTCATATACATTTGCATTAGGCTCAGCATACGTAATCATCTAGTCAATATATACGCTTACCAAGAACACATTTCTGAAACATTGCAGCACGTCACTCTCTTACACAGTATTACATATACATTGTACCATAACTCAAGTTATTACCTTGTACATGAAACCTGAAGAGGGGCCTTTCCCTATCAGTTACCTTGGGGCTGATGGGCAAGGGCACCATACTTCTGGTGGGCAACACAAGTAACTTGAGTTAGCACTGATGCTCAGTTTGGGCAATGAGCTCGGGACACATACACCTTTATGGACAACATTGAGAGGCAAGTCCACAGGCCTCCCAAGTGAATCATAACTGAGGTGCACCACAGGCTTTTCAGCTCGACCAGTCTTCTAGGGGGAACTGTTATAGTCTCTGCACTCTGAGCCCTCATTTTCAGCATTGTCCTCACTTGTCAGGGAGTCTCCATGGGGGTAGAGAGGCTAGAACTTGGGGCACTTTCAGCTCCAGGAGTTACAGTTTCTGAGTCCACAACATTTGGCTCGCATGGAGAGCTTTGGACACTGGCAGTGGACTGTCAGGGCACTCAAATACTCTTCTTGTTCGGTGTATCACCAGTCTGCCCTAATCTATCATTTTCCTCCCTGAAAGCTCAAACAGTTCAACCATGCACAATGATTCCATTTCATCTGATCTGATGCTTTGCACTTCACTTTCTGGGAGCATTGGCTCCAGGGATGAAGTTGGGGCTTAGACAGTCCAGAAGGCCCAGCTTTGTCTCCAGTATTGACTAGGGGATTGCCCCAAACACTTGACTCAGTTCGTAAGAAGGATAGTATTCAAAGTCACTCTCACTTTCTTCCGATATGGACTGACAGTCATGCTCAACTGGACTTGTGGAGGAACACTTAACTTTGCTTCTGTAGGTGCAGACTTTCTTGATCTTTTCTTAGCAGCAGCTCTAGTCACTGGTCCAGAGGGGCATCTTCTAGGGCTCAGACTCAATTAAGATTTGTCCAATGGGCAGTAAATGATTTCTATGCATTGTTTTACATCTTTGAATTATTCTCAGGCCTTACTTTGTACACTGGCAGATCATCTAGTTTGCCCACTACAATGTGAGGGAGATGGTGCCATCTGTCAGCAATCTTGTGCTTGCCATGCAGTCCCAGATTTCTTAGCAATACTCCATCTCCCTCCTGGAGTTCCTGTGCTTTCACCTTTTATCATACCTTTCTTTGTTGGCCAGATTTCTTTGGCAGCCATGGTTTGAGCCAGTTGGCACTTATGAGTTAGCTGGGCTTTAACTTTTGCACATACTGTAAATAGTTGTCAGCTTGAACCCCATCAGGAGAGACCCAAAACACACATCTACTGGTAGTCGAGCTTCTTCCAAAATCAGGCTGTAGGGGAGAATCCAGTGGCATCACTTTGGTGCAGTTATACATGTACCAGGGTGCTAATTTGTTGGCTCCATCTAGGCTTGTCCTTTGGGTGCAGGGTGCCCAGCATATCTAGCAAAGTGCGTGAAACGCTCAGGCTGTGGGTCCCCCTGGGGTGGTAAGGAGTGGTTCTGGACTTTCAGACTCCCCACAGAGAAAGCATCTCTTTGATCAGATAATCTCAAAGTCTCTCCTTGATCAGAATGGATTCTTTGGAGCCCCATAGTGAACAAAAAAAGTTTTTACAAGTACTTTGGCTACAGTGGATGCTTTCTCGTCTTTGTGGGAAAGCTTGGGCATATCTCGTGAAATGGTCAGTGACCACCAGCACATTACTGATATTTCTTTGATCTGACTCCAAACTTAGAAAATCAATACAGACCAGCTCCATGGGTGCACTGGTGGTTATGTTAACAAGGGGGCAGCCTCTGGGGCAAAAGCTTTCTCTGTAAGCAGCGACTACAAGTTCACTGTGTTGCTCCACATCAGCCCCCATCTTAGGCCAATAGAATCTGGATCTCACCAAGTCAAGTGTTCTGTCTATACCAAGGTGCCCCATGTGGTTGTGCAAGGACCTCAATACTGAGTCTCAGCAGTGGGCAGCACTAGTTGTTGCTTGTCTACTTGTCCCCTCTGTCTACTGTTTCTCTGTATAACAGTTTATTGATCAGTTTCAACTTAGGACCTTCTTTGTATAACAGTGCAGTTCTCAAATCAGTGGAGCGAATTTGGACACATCTTTTCCTGCATAGAGGGCTTCTAAAGCTGCTTTGATCATGGGATCGCTGGATTGAGCCCGCCTTAATACTGTCATTGTCCAGCTGAGGCAGTGCACCAGTGTCATTGCAGAAAAGGGCAAGCAGCAGGCGTACCCTCAGGAGGCCCTGGGTTAATCCACTATGCAGTCCACGGCGTCTGCGGGACATTTGTTCCTCCCTGTCAAACTTTCCGCAGAGTGCCCTAATGTCGGGTTCTGCCATTTGGACCCAATCGTTCTGGGAACAGGGCTCCGGGGAGAGAGCACTGCTATCTATGTGGTTCAGACCTGTCTCGGTATTCGAGAGCATAGTCATATGTAGATAATGCAGAAAGCCACCTATGGCCAGTGGCATCCAACTTAGCTGAGGTCTGCACATAGGTCAAAGGATTGTCGTTTTACTAGTATTTAGCCCCATAAGTACTCATGGAATTGGTCAATACAGCCCACTTCAAAGCTTAGGAACTCTAACTTATGTACAGGATAGTTCTTTTCGGATGGGGTCAGGTTCACTGGGCAAAGGCCACTGGTCTCACGCCATTCTCGTGCTTCTGGTGCCAACACAGCCCCAACCCTGCAAGCCAGCATCAGTGTGCAGGACGTGTTTCGGATCGCATAGGCCAGCACTGGAGCATGGGTAAGTTGATATATGATCTCATGAAAAGCAGTCTGACAATCAGGAGTCCAGCGGGCCCAAATACTTCACTCGGATGAAAATACACTCTTTCAGTCTTGAGGATGCTGACTTTGGGTATTTTTGTGGGTTGGGGATACCCTTGAGTAAGGTTGCAAAGGGCGGATCACTCTGAATAGTCCTTGATGAAGTTACATAATAACCACAGAATCTTCAGGAATCTTTTGCAGTTCTTTAGATTTTTGGCTGGGCCAGGTGGTCAAGGCCTCAACTTTACTTGGTCGGTCTCTATTCCTCGTGGATACTATGTCCTACATACTTTACTGATGTTTAAAAATTGACACTTATCAATGGACAGTTTAATGCCAAAGTCCTCCAGTCGGTCCAATACCTTAAATAATCTGCTCTCATGTTCCTCCAGTGAGCTGCCAAACACAATAACATCATCTAGGTATACCAGGCACTTAGTAAGTTCATGTCCCCATCTGCACGCCCATCAATCGCTGAAAAGTGGCTGGGGCACCTTGAAACTCTTGAGGCATCCTCATGAATTCATAGAAGCCAAGCCGGACAGATAGCGGCTGTCTTTTCACGGTTCCTGGGGCCATCGGGATCTGATAGTACCCACGCGTGGAGATCCAGCACAGAGAACCACTTGCCCTGCTTAGGCAGTCCAAAGCATCCTGAATGCGGCATTGTGTACTGATCAGGATAGTCCATGTTTACAAAGTATAATCCACACACATCCTTACTGTTCCATTCTTTCCTCAATACCAATGGGGGAAGCATAAGGCTTCTCGATTCTTGTATTACACCAGCAGCTAACATCTCTTGCAGATGCTGGCCTCACATCATCTATGTCAGCAGGTGCCAGGCTTTAGACCTTCATCTAATGGTCTTTCGTCATGCAGCGGATATTGTGTTCAGCTCCTTGCACGATCCTACATCCCATTCCTTTAAAGAAAACACCTGGTCTCTCTGGGCAAAGCTTCTCACTGATCTTCACTTCCATTCAGCTGGCAGGGAGTCACGAAATCAAACAAGTCTACGCTACTCTGTCATTCTTCCTTGAACTCTTGCTGCTGGTAGCACTGCAGTGTCTGCACAATGCACATTAGCCAGGATGCAACCTCTGTTTACTCGAATGTCTCTTTCAGACATTATGAACTTGGACCATTACCTTCTGGCATAAGCATGGGCTCTAGCGGGCAAAATACTAGGCTTGACCAGTTCCTCTGGCAATTTTCCATAGCATGGTGCATCCAACATTAATATTTTATTCTAACATCCTTTCTGATACGGACCTCCCTGTAAGGTACACTGGGCATTTGGCCAGGATCAGAGACTCAGGATCCTTCTTCCATACAATTCCGACTGGTTCCTCTGGTCTGTTTTTCAGCATCTCTCTGTGCCTCATAGGCCTTCTAATTAAAGCCGAACTCTTAAAGCTCTACTAGTCTTTGACCCTGTTTTTCATAACACAACTGTGCCAGCCTTCCCAACATATGAGCATTTGTTCCAATCAACAAAGGACACCATCATACAGTCCAGGGGGGACACACTAAGGCTAGGGTCTCTACTTGTTCGCCACCCAGCCACGGAGGTGGGGAAAGACAGCAAATCGGATATACCCGGAATAGGGTAGGCCTCTCACTTAACCCCATACATGCAGTCCTTCTAATGGTTGTAAGGCACGCCTGACAAATGCTTCTGATACCAATCTTGGAACATAATTGTCACTTGGGAGCCACTGTCAACTATAGCTCTTGTAGACATCCGTCTCACCTTTACAGTGGTCTCCATGGGAGGGACCCACTATTCTGGACCAGTCTGGAGAGGCGGTAGTGGGGCCTGGGCAACTGACCTTGCCACAAGGGCGTGAATTAGCATTTTGGTGCCCTCACTGGATCATCCATTGCACCTCTTAACCACTGATTTCTTCTCGAGCTCTCCTTGTAGCTTATATGCAACTTTGTCAGTACCTTTTGGGACTGGCATTCCCTTTCATGTGCCCATCTTTCCCACAATTATAGCAAAACATACTTTCGGAGTTTGAGCTGGCCGAGGCGCCTACACTGCGAGCATGGGGTATTACTAACTGGAAACCTTGGTGCCATCCTGTCTGGCGGCGTGATAAGCATTTGAACATCTCACTGTTCTCCACTCCATGGTCAAGGAATCGAGTTCGAACTGTTATCAGCAGGAGATACATGGGTGGGTACCCCCACCCCATAGCAGATGCAGTCGGATATAGGTAGGGGTCTGCACTTGCAGGCTGGCCTTCATAAAGGACTGTTTTGAATTCTCGGATCTCTCAACAGCTCCGCCCATTGTGACATATCTTTTCCTTGTCAGAGCACTCATTGACTGCCAAACTCTGCCCCTGAACTTCACTTGATGGGTCACCTCAGTCACTCAGGTCGTAGCCGCCAGCAATGGTGCAGGTCCTCACAAGAGGTCGCCTTTTCTCAACTCCTCGAATTTCTCTCATTAATCTCATCATAGGAGGTGGGGATTCCAGTCGATCTGCCAGGTGTAACTGAAGCAAACAGTTCTGAGAAGGGGCAGACTTAGGATCCTGTCCAGCCTGGTTGGTCCAGTTCAATCGCTGGCAAACTACCTTTCTGAGGCATTCTTGCAACAATTTTTCCAGCCGAGATACATACACAGACAACAACTCCCTTGGTACTGTTGTGCATCTCTTACTCTCCACCATAGGTCCTCATCAGAATCTGGGCTCCCATACACACATTCTCCAAGGCCTCAAGATAGGCCTGTGCAGTGTTCAGGGTTACTGGCCCGCTTAGCACGGATGGTGCCAGGGCAGGACCCGGAGGCTCTCACTAACCCTCTTCGCTTTTCACCTTCCGACTGCCATTCTAGCACTTGGGGGCAACATATTCATCAGGTCTCCCAGTCATCCTCCCTTGGGGGTGGGGAGGGTGCCAGAGAAGATCCTCAACCTCCGTAAGAGTCGTGACTAATGGCAGTGCAGAAATGAGGTCTGCATTGGTTCAGCCACCATTACGGGCACTGGAGCAGGAGAGGGTGTTGGGAGGAACACCCCAGGTGGCAAGAATAGTTTCTTCAAGTCCTCCACAGTTTCCCTCCCAGCAACCATTCAGCAAATTTCTCCTCAAAAGTTTCAGATAGTGGTGGGGGCTGATTCCCCAGGTCTTTACTGTCCTTAGTTATCACTCTCCAAGCAGTGAGCGCCTCTGGGTAATGGTCTGTGGCACTTTGGACTATCTATGGGATCCTTAAACTCTACTAGGGCCAGGAAAGTGTGGGTGAGCAGATTAGCATGCCGACCCACCACACAGGGTTTGTAAACCTCCACCTTGGAAAGTACTCCCTGCACAGTGTCCGTGTGATACCCAGAGGGATGTCCAGGATAAGCACTGGCATTCAGGGGTCGATCTCTCCTCCCAGTACACCACTCCACCGGCCGATTGCACAGCCACTTCTGGCCGGGTGTCCCATTTTTTCTTAACAGTGGCTCAGAATATGGCCACCAGAGGACACACAATCCCAGCGTGAGCCTCAAGATGTAACCCCTAGATGGCGCTATCCCAGGGGCCACTACCCCTGCCTGATTTGCCACTAACAGGTTGGAGGGGCCTGGATCCAATGACATGGTGCGCCCACCCAGAGGTCAGGGTTTGCAATAGTTAAACTAACTTGGTCACAGCCCTCTGGGACACTGCAACCCCTTTCTTCCCAACTATGTGGCCCACACAATATATCAGAATTACCTTCACAGTATACACTTCCCCCAGGTCTGGTTCCGCACTGGGACCTCCTGTGAAATGAGATACAGTGCAACAATCACAGTACAGTACTTTAACATAGACAAATACCTCAGGCAGTATAACTTTTGCTGAAACAAGCAGCTCTGATTTATTTGGGATATAACAAGGACAGGGGAAATCAGGTTAATTAGCTTATCACTCTAATAATCACCTATGGCTCTGTGCACAGGCCTATCCTATCAGTTACTGTCCCTGAGTCCCAAGCCCTAGTGGCTAGTCCAAACCGTGGCAGCTGGTAGGGCCCTTTCACACAGAAAAGGAGAATTAAACAGTCAGCAGTACAGTAATTCCATTTGGATTTAATGTGGCAATTCAACAGGGAGCAACCCTGAATTAGTAATTTCACACCTCCAAATAAGATAGGGTCTCAATGTCAGCAGGGCTCACTTGGAGGTACACAAACCTCTTCACACATCCATATAAAAGAAAGTACTATACCAGGCAGGCTGCATCTGTATCGATCGCAATTACTGCTGTGCCGGGAGAACACACAGCAGATTCAGTTCCTGACAGACCGAGTGCAATTTTCAGCAATTCTTCCAGTCTTCTACAGGGTGAGCCTGGTTTCTACTCTCAGAGATCCTTTGATTCTTTTCACAGGAACGATTCAGTCCTAACAAGCTGTTACACAAGCTGCAGACCGAACTCTGGGCCTTATACACGTTTTTGACTAAAACTGCATGACCGAAAAGCACAGGGCTCCTTCCTTCTTCACTGCCAAAGCTCAACTGAACTCCAACTGATCGAAACCGGCACTTCCTTTGAGTTCCTCCCAGTTCTTGACTGGATTGGCTGTCCTCACAATAGACTGCTGCTGTTGGTCCAAAAGGCACTGAAGTCTAAACTACATCTCCAGAGTCACTGCCCCTACAATCCTCTTGTGGCTGGCTCAGTTATGAGTCCAAGTTCTGATTCATCCAAGGCATCATTTTAGAGCTAGCTTACCCCCACACTGATTGGTCCAGTTCAGCAGTTCAAAACTAGAATGGGGAACTAGAGACACAGTTCTGACTGCAAAGAAAGCAGGTTAGACAAACTGTAATTTCATTATTACTCTAAATAATTTCTGGCAAACAGTTACATCTTTCAGATAGGTTCCTTTGCACTCCTAGTGACTGCAAAAATGAAGTGAATTGGCAGCAGCTCGAGTGGTACTCAGAGAAGCACACAGTCCCCCATACAAACTAATTATGTCTGCAAGCAGACAGCTCTTAAAGAGACAGTACCAGAGGCTCTAAAAACACTCACTGATAAATGGCTTAAATGCCAAACACCATTCAGGCTTGGAGCATTCAAGCAAGCTCCTGGAAGTCTTTTGGGAACCCCCATTTGCAGGGGGGTTACACAGACCTTAGTGCTGTTCTACCTCATGACTTTTTTGAAAACAGGGCTTTCTCCCCAAATACCTCAGCCCCTCAGTCTAACCATCCCCTCTTCTACTTCAGGGAGGTAAGGCTGAATGAAGCTCACTGCTATATTACTGCAGCTATCTCTAAATCTAGATCTAGTAGCGACACCCTGGACCTTAAGCTTCTGTTGCTCACCCTGGGAAGTAATTCATCCATTAACAAAAATCCTAAACCTCTCTCTCAGCTGTGGAAAATTCCAGGACCTATGGAAAACAGCCACCGTGACACCGGTCCATAAAAGTGGGGATAAGACGAATCACTCAAATTATTGCCCTATCTCCATACTGCCCCCACTCTCTAAGGTACTCGAGCACATAGTGGCTGATCAACTTACCGACCACTTGGATAAATACAATATACCTTGTCCACAACAACATGGCTTCCAGAAAGGTCACAGCACCACCACAGCCCTTCTTGAGTTCACTGGAGCTTTGCAAAATCCATTGACAACAGCCTTCTCACAAGAGCCGCTTTCCTCGACCTCTCCAAGGCCCTTGATACAGTACACCATGGACTACTAATTCACCAACTACTGAATGCGGGCTATCACCTGACTCTTCTCTCTGGTTTAAAAGCTCCATGAAAACGGTCGAAGAGTAAAAATTGCTAACGCTTCTTTCTGACACCCTGCTCTGTCGGCTGGTGTCCCACAGGGATCCCTACTGGGCCCCTCCTTTTTAGCCTTTCTTAAACTCCTCCCTTACCACTGCTCTGAGCAGATCATACTATATGCCGATGATGCTGTTGTATTCTTCACTCACAAAAGATCCGCAACTCTTCAACACAACCTTCAACTTGGTTTCAGTTCTGTAGAGACATGGTTTCTTAATCATAAACTGGTCCTCAATGACAAGAAAAACAAATCTATGCTCTTCTGCAGCTCTCATAACCCACAAGCTACACCTTGGCTATCTCCACCACCCAGGGAACACTCTAGATCAGGGTGGGGTCCTTCAAATACTTAGGGAAACAGCTTGACCCTAATCTCTCCTATGGACTTCATGTAGATAATGTAGCTAGAGCTACTAATATACGGCTTGGTCTCCTCTACAAACACAGACCACACCTCACACCAGAAGCTTTGAAGGTTGCAGTCCTGAGCTCTGTGATCTCTGTAATAGACTATGATCTCATCATTTATGGCTCGGCCACAACCACAACCTTTAGACGCCTCTCAACTGCCTTAAATAAGGCATGTTGGCTCATCACTAGTGCTCACCGTCTCACCCACACATATGACCTGTACACTCAGACCGGCTGGCTCCAACTATCAAACCGCATAAAGCTTCTCACCTGCTCCATGGCAAAAAAAATCTACCTTGGCCTTGCACCTTCTGGGGTCTCAACTCTGTTACAACAACGAATTAACAAATGGTGCCTTAGGAGATCCACACTACAGCTACTGAAAGTCCCCCACTGTCACACTTCACAGGGACAATGCTCTTTGGCTTATCGAGTGCCACTCTGGTTCAATGGCCACAGCTCCACTATCTCGTCTGCCCCAACAATTGGTATGTTTAGGACTATCTCACTACCAACAGCTCCTTTGACTGCCCAACTTAACCTTGTTTCTCCACTTCCCTTCCTGCTCAAGTGGTCCCCCCTTCCTCACTGGATTCTACCCTCACATCTTGGTATACCCAGTGCTGCACTTTTCACCCTCTTCCCACCCTTCCTACATTCCTCCCCCCCCTCCCCTCTTCCCTCTCCCTATGACTCTGGCACTTCTTATCTGTTGTCTATTTTCTCTGACAAATGCCGCTAGCTGCCTTGTTACAATGCTACCCTTGAATTGTATTAATCTGTACTCTGTTTGCAATGTCCACATTGTTGTAATATCTGTCTTGATGTTCCCCATAATTTGTATTTCTCTGACATGGAACCTTTGTAAAAGAGCCAAGGCTCAAAGGTATTTGTAATCCTAGACTTAATAAATTTAATTAAAGGTGCTAGGGGTGCAAAGACTGATTGTAAGTGCTGGGTGCTGGGGCATGTGCAGCTGGAACGGTGGAAATGTTAAGATGGGCAATCACAGAATACAAGCAGTGAGAGGCGCAGCTTGGACTTGAAGAGGCCGAGTGTTGGAGTGGTCGCTATGTCGCTGCCAAGAGAGTTGAGCCAGTTGGATGCCCGATAGGCAAATGATCTTTGTCCTTGGGTGGTGCAACATCATGGGATATGAGTAGATGGAATTGATCTCTTGTAGTGATATTCCTATGTCTAGGCTTAAGGAGGGCACAGACACCAGGTGGGGCAAGCCCTATTATAAGTTTCTTGGCCGTGATGCAGGTTTGTTATTTTATGCGTTTGTCCAGTTGAAGCCATCCAGATTGGGAATAAAGTTCACGTGTGTGGGTACGGCGATGTGAGCCAGTGATGAGACGACAGGCCTTATTCAGGGAGGTCGCGATATGTTTGAGAGCAGTGGTAGTTGCAAACCCATATATGATAAGACCATCGTCTATGATGCTGACGATGGAGCTTTGGACGGCCACTGACAGTGCTTCTGGGGTTAGGTGTTTCCTGTGCCAGAACAATATGCTTAACCTCACATTGGCAGACTTTGCAACATTGCTGATATGGACAGTGTATGAGAGGTGGGGATCAAAGGTGATTCCGAGGTACTTGAATGATTGTGTTTGCTCTAGGATGGCTCCTTGTTCGGTTGCAATGGAGAGGTGGAGTTGTTTGTTTTTGTTGTGGGGGCTGCAGAAGACCATAGAGTTGTTTTTTTTCTGATTGAGAAGCAGTTTATGATTTAGGAACCAGGATTCGATGGAGGAGAAGGCCAGCTGAAGTTTATTTTGTAATTGGATTGGATCAGGGTCCGAGGTGAGGATCACAGCATCATTGGCATAGAAAATTATTTGTTCTGGGCAGCTGTCCAGTAGTGAGTTTAAGAATAGGCTGAAGAGGAGGGGTCCCAGAATGGAGCCCTGGGGGACTCCCGAGTGGACTGGTCTAGGGTCAGAGAGTGTATCAGCAATTCTTACTGTTTGGGACCGTTCTTCAAGGTAGCTCTTAAACCAGCCAATGGAGTCAGTTGACAGCCCAGTGTTCTGAAGCTGGACAAGCAGGAGGCGGTGATTGGTGGTGTCGAAGGCTTTAGTTAAGTCAATGTAGATTGAGCCTAGTAGTTCACCAGAGTCAAGTGCATTGTGGATTGTGCCGGTGAATTCAAGTAGGGCTGTGGAAGTGCTGTGACTTTTGCGGAACCCGTGTTGTTGCTTGCACAGGATGTTGTACATATCCAGGTATTCTGTGAGCTGGTCCGAGACAATGCGTTCTAGTGCCTTGGAGAGTGGGGGTAGGAGGGAGATAGGTCTGTAGTTATCATGGGCAGTTTTGTCACCACTTTTATGGATTGGGGTGACAGTGGCAGATTTCATCTGTCCGGGAACTGGCTAAGGCTGAGGGAGAGGTTGAAAGTTCTGGTCAGAGGACTAAGCACTTCATCAAGTGTGAGAGACAGGATTTTGAGATCGAGGGAGTCATTACTGAATCTTGATTTACCAAGGGCTTTGGTAACATATTTGCGTACTTGTTGAGCCTTCACCGCTTTGAAGTAGAAGCGGGGGGAGCTGGTGGGAGTAGTGTTCATTGCGGACAGAGGGACTTCACCATCTTTGAAGTAGTCCTGGGGTAGGACAGCGCTGAGCTCGGTAAAGGCTTTGTTAAAGGTATCCGCAATGGTTTTTGGGTTGAGGGTTGTGGTTCCGTTGATGTTGAGTATTGATGGGGGGGTTTTGGATGGATACACGGTGAGTTCCTTTATGTTCTTCCAGAATTCCCGACCATTGCCCCAGGAGTTTGTGAGGTCATGCTTATAGTAGGTGGACTTCATTTGCCGGATAGTTTTGGTGCAGTCATTGCGAGCACGTTTGTAGTTTTGGATGTTGTTTTGCCTTCCAGAGTTTCTGGCCAGCTCCCATAGGTGGTCTCTTGTTTTTAGCATCCAGAGGAGGTCACCTGTGAGCCAAGGGTTACTGAGTGATTTGACTTTGCATTTCTTAATTGGAGCATACGTGTCACAGGCCACAGTGAAGATGTTTATGAAGTGTTCAAGGGCAGTGTTTACATTGGTTGCATTGAAGATAGGGGACCAGTCTTGATGGAGGAGGTATGGTATGAGTCAAGGAAGGTGACCACTGGGTAGAACCCTGCTGGTGTTAGTTTTTGGTGCTTGTTTGATGAATTTATTTGGCCAGGTGCAGCTAGCAGGGGAGTGGTCGCTGAGAGAGTCAGGGAGGACATTAGTGTTAGATATCTGCGATGGGTGACTGGTAAGGATCAAGTCCAAGAGTATGCTCGTGATGGTCCTGTAATGTTTCCTGGTTGGTGAGTCAACCATTTGTCTGAGGTTCACCGCAGCAATGGTATCCCTGTGTGCACCAGCATCGGCCGCAGGCCAGTTGATGTTGAAGTCGCCTAGGAGGATGGATTCGGTGTCCGGTGGGAGTGACTTTACAAAGTCAAGAACAGCTGTTAGACCAGTTCCCTGTTCTTTGGGAGGGATGTAGATGGTGGCAACAGTGAGGGTTTTGTTTTGGGCTCTGAGGAGGATTCTCACTGGCAGTATCTGAGCAGTTGTGGGTTGGAGTGAGGTAATGATGTGGTGCCCCTGTATGGAGTCTTTTAGGTAGAGAGCGCAGCCCCCGCCTCTTTTGGAAAGGTGATCCAGCCTAAAGACGTTGTAGCCAGGAAGGCTGATTGCATGGTCCGCTACTGATGGCGTGAGTCAGGTTTTGACAACTGCCAGGATGTCAGGGCAGTGTTGGCTGGCGAAGGCCTGTAGGGTATCCAAGGAAGGATGCTGCAGATGTTGATTGATATGAATGAGAGGGCACCCGAAGGCTTGCTCAGATTAGTGGCTTTAGAGAAGGACGGGCCAGGGTTTGGGTGCACGTTGTCTGATAGCATAAGAAGGAGGAGGAGGACTAGCCTCATGTAGGACAGTTTCACGGCTGTGGGATGGACCCTGGGCAAGGGGCAGTGACCAGTGTGCAGCGTGCCTAAGTGGAGGAAGGATGTAGGAATGTGGAAGCTGGGGGAGGGAGGAGGGAAAGCAGGCTTTTGGGGCATGCAGTAGGGGAGGAAGACAGGCAAGAAGAAATAGAATTGGGGTAGAGAACAGTGGAGGTGCATGATTAAGGTAGGATTTGGGGTAGGCGGAGGGAGGGGGTTAAGACAGGCTGGTGGGGCTAGGAGAAGGGGGCAGAAGAGCAGTAGCTGGATCAGTGGGAAGTGAGGATACAGTCAGGAAGGCCAGACAGCCAGGGAGTGGGAGGTGGCGACTAAAAGATGGGGGGGGAGTCCCAAAGCAGGTACCCAATGGAGCACGCAGTGGGGGGTGGAGCTACCAGGGGGGCGGAGGAAGGTCTATAGTTAAGGTCGGGGGGCGGTGTAAAATCTCGGCCGTTTGCCACAGAAATGAATGGGCGCAGCAGCCCCAAGCAGAGCAAAGTTTTAGCTGGCTCAAGAGCCGATCCCCGAGCAGGAGGCAAGAGAGCGTCCAATCAGGGTGCAGTACAGATACTGTGGGGCCAATGGCATGGCTGTCAGCAGTCCCGTGGTTCAGGGAAGTCTTACCCAGTTCGAGAGGATTTCGAGGGCGGGAAGAAAGGTATATAGCAAGTAAAACAACTGTGTCTTTCAGAGGGTAGACTTTTTTTTTTAAAATGAAAGAACAAGAATCCCTCTAGTGGCAGGTCTGTATATAAAAAAAAAAAAAATTCTATTAGACACTTGAAATGTGCTTAGTTCTATCTAAAATCTATTTGTAAAAAGTGCCAGGCGGCAAAAGCAGGGGAAAAGTCCTGGCCAATCAGAGCGGGTTTGCTGGACGCCTCCCTATGTCTGCCGATTGGCTGCGCTGTCACTTGACCTTCCCAGGGAGCCACAGGCAGGCGCCCTGGTCTCGGTCAGTGGCTGGCTGGGTGCCGGCCAACCGTGGGGGAGCTGAAGCAGCCCTGTTCAAGGGTAGGCAGCTTCCAAGGAGCTGCAGGCGAGCATCCTGGTCTCGGTCGGTGGCTGACTGGGTGCCGGCTGACCGTGGGGGAGCTGAAGCAGCCCCTTTCAAGGGCAGGCAGCTTCCAAGGAGCTGCAGGTGGGCATCCTGGTCTTGGTCGGTGGCTGGCTGGGTGCTGGCCAACTGTGGTGGAGCTGAAGCAGCCCCGTTCAAGGGCTGGCAGCTTCCAAGGAGCTGCAGACGGGCATCCTGGTCTCGGACGGGGGCTGGCTGGGTGCCGGCCGACCGTGGGCAGGAATAAGGTTCCCTTATTCCTATCCAATGCATTCTTGAACTCTGGTACACTTTTTGCCGCCACTGGCAGGCTATTCCAGGCACCCACCACATTTTTTGTGAAGAAGTACTTCCTCACGTCTCCCTGGAGTCTACCCCTTCAGTTTCATAGCATAACCCCTTGTTCTTGAGTATTTTGTTTTCTGAAAAATGCTTCCCTCTTGAACCTTATTTATACCCGTGAGGTATTTGAAAGTCTCTGTCATATCCTTCCTCTCCCTCCTTTCCTACAGTCTGTACAAATTGGGTTCCTTCAGTCTCTCCTCATAGGGCTTATTATGCAGAACCTGCACTGTTTTAGTTGCCCTCCTTTGGACCGCCTCCACTCTGCCTCTGTCCTTCAGGAGGGAAGGAGACCCAAATATAGGCAGACAGGGAGGGAGGTATATTTAGAGCAACAAAGGGAAGCAGGAAGGAGGGTAAGAACAGAAAATGCTTTAAACGTGGACAGGATCACCCAGGTGGTCAAAAATAGGGATACAACCTTCTTTAGGTATGTGGGTGAAAAGACGAAGGCAAGGGGTGCTATAGTAAGGATCAAGAGACCAGGAGAGGGAACTGTGCAGAGGAAGACAATGGAAAAGCTAACATTTTAAATAAATACTTCTGCTCGATCTTTACAGTGAGGGGTGGGATGTGCCGACATGCATTAACAGGCAATGGGGGGAGGTGTGTGAACACAAGTCTATTTACGGAAGAGAGAGTCCACCTAGGGTTGTAAGCCCTACAGGAAGACAAGGCGATGGGGCCAAATTGGATACAACCAAGGATACTAAAAGGACTGAGCATGGTGCTAGCCACCCATCTGGCAACACTATCTAGCACCTCTTTGGATATGGGGGTAGTTCTAGTGGACTGGAGGAGGGCCAATGTGGTCCCTCTGCACAAAAGTGGCAGCGACCGGAGGCTAGCAATTACAGACCAGTCAGTCTCACATCAGTGGTGGGGAAATTAGTGGTGCACCCACTGAAAGAGAGACTGATGGAGTACCTGGAGACAAATGGGCTGCAGAATCACCGGCAGCATGACTTTACAGGGTGGACATGTCAAACAAATCTCACAGATTTCTTTGACTTGGTAACCAGGGAGGTGGATCGGGGAAGGCAGTGGGTGTAGCCCATCTGGACTTCAATGGTAACTGTTTCAATGCCAAAAAGAGCAAAGTCATGCTCGTGAGGTGGGGAAACCTGGGGGCTGTGTATAAGACTGGGGGGAGGAGGGGTACATACAGTACAGTTACCAAGCGAGAAAAGAACCTTTGGGTAATCATATCTTATGGTCTCAAGGTGACAGGGCAGTGTGATAAGGCAGTAGGCAAGGCTAGTTGGATGATGGGGTGCACAGGAAGGGGGGTTTCTAGCAGGAGAAGGGAGGTAGTCTTGCCTCTGTATTGCTCACTTGTTAGACCCCACCTGGAGTACTGTGGCAAGTTCTGGATGCTGCACCTCTGCAAGGACATCAAGAGAGTGGAAGTGGTCCAAAGGAGGGCTACCAAAATGGTGCAGGGGTTACATAGGAAACCGTATGAAGAGAGAGACTATGGGAGCTCAACATGTACTCCCTGGAGAGGAATGAGAGGGGACATGACAGAAAACTACAAGTACCTCATGGGGGTGAACAAGCTTGGTGCAGGAGGGGAATCTCTTTCACAGGAACATGCTATGAAGCTGGGGGGGGAGTTTAAGAGGAATGTGGGGATTTGGGGACTTCTTCACGGAAAGGGTGGTGGATGTCTGGCACAGCCTGCCAGAGTTAGTGGCGGGGCAAAGACAGTGAGGAGCTTTAACCACACATGGGATATGCACATGGGTATAATAAGTGGAGGTAAGGGAGGAGGGAGGGACATCTGTGACCAAATAGGGTCCAGGGTTTAGTAATAGCCAGGGAAAATAGGGCAGACTAGATGGGCCTACCTACCGACCCGTTTCTGCCAGCATATTCCATGTTTCCATGTAGCCCATGCATAATAGCTTTTCTGACCACTGACCCTGTACACAATCACTTTTCGGCCACACATAATGATTTTTCGCTCATACAAGGCCCAGACAGCATACACATCAGGCTGCTAAAGGAGTTGGCAAAAGTCCTGGCAGAACCACTAGCAGACTTATTCAACACCTCTCTGGGGGCTGGTTGTATGATGGCGCATGTGGTGCCCCTCCATAAGAGTGGGCCTAAGGACGAACCAGATGACTATAGACCAGTCAGCCTTACCTCCATTGTGGAGAATTTAATAAAGAGACTATCCTCATGGAAAGGTTAGTAACCCTTCTGGTAGACAGTAGTCTCCAGGATGACAAGCAGCACAGGTTCGTCTTGGGAAGATCCTGCCAGGTCAATCTAGTTGGCTTCTATCACTGAGTGACTAGGGCACTCAACAGGGGCCATGTGGGGGACATCCTGTATCTGGATTTCAGCAAGGCCTTTGATTCGGTGCCACATGGGAGGTTGTTTAGCAAACTGTCACACCCGCGTGAAGGGGAGAAGCTTGTGAGGTGGGTTAAGAACTGACTGCAGGACAGGCAACCAAAAGTGATAATAGGGGGTGAGACCTTGAAGCCCAGAGCTGTAATCAGCAGGGTACCACAGGGTTCAGTACAGGGGCCAGTGTTGTTTAGCATCTTCATTGCCGACATCTCAGTTGGGATTAGGAATAAGATCAGCCTTTTTGGGGATGACACAAAGATCGGGCTGATGGTGAATGATGAACAGGGGTGGCAAAGATTACAAGAAGATCTGGCAAAGCTTGAATGCTGGTCGGAGGCAAGGCAGTTGGGTTTCAACACAAAGAAGGGCAAGGTCATGCACTTGGGGGCCAAGAACCCTAGATATTGTTACCAGCTTTGGGGGGGGGGGTGCAGCTATCCACTGCTGAGGAGGAGGAGAAGGATCATGGGGTGCTGAGAACATGTCAAATGAATCACTCAGCACAGTGTAGAAGGGCAGCGGTTAAAGCTAATAAGACGTGGCCAGCCCGGTTGCGTTGAGGGTTGAGGCACTGGATGCCACACCTCGTGCTGCACCGGCGACCCATGTTTGGGAACGGGCTCGGCGCCAGGGGTCGGCAGGGGAGGGTTGAGGACTGAGCGCCCGTGTGGTGCTCTCCTTCCAGGACTAAGGGGATGGGTTGGCCCAGCGAGCCAGGGACTCCTGGTGGAGACCAGGGGGCATTGCAGCAAGCCAGGCAGCACGTATCAGCATGGCCGATGCAGGCAGGGTTGCCGTGCGCCAAAAGCATCGGGTGTGCCCACGCAAGGGGGGGGGACTGCAGAACATGGAAAACCCGGTCCTACGGGGGGTGGCCGATGGCAACAACCCCATGCCCACTGCTGGGACCGTCCTGGCCGACTCAGGGTTCCTCCACCAGGGCCAACGCCCCAGCTGGAGTCTATGTGCGCGCCCAACGGAGGGGGCGTGCCCCACCCGGAGGGGTCAAGCCCGGGGTGGCAGCTGCGAGGTGGGGTGGAGGAGAGAGGAAGGTTTGGTCAGGGGGACTTCAGGCAGGGCAGGACCCAGTTGGATGCACAAGAGAGGCTCCCTAGGACTGTGACCAGGAGAAAAAAAAAAATTGAAAACAAAAAAAAAGCTAATAAGATGCTGGGGTGTATGGCCAGAGGGATCATCTCCAGGAGCTAAGAGGTCATCCTGCCACTTTACAGGTCACTGGTGAGACCTCACCTGTAGTACTGCGTGCAGTATTGGTGCCCCTATTTAAAGAGGGATGTCAGACTGTTGGAGGGGGTCCAGCGCAGTGCAACCAGGTTGATCCTAGGGATGGAGGACAAACCATATGAGAAGGTGTTGAGGGAGCTCAACATGTACTTCCTGGAGGATAGGCGAGAAAGAGATATGATTGAAACCTTCCAAGTATATGATGGGCATAAACAAGGTTGGCACAGATGGAATTTTTAAAATTAAAAAGGTGGCAGGATACTAGGGACACAGTCTGAAACTAGAGGAGCGTAGGTTCAGGAGGGAAATGAGGGGGCACTATTTCACGGAAAGGGTGATGATAGGGTGGAGCGATGTTGCGGGGGGTATCATCTAAGTTGGTGGGAAGTTTAAGAGGGGGTGGGACAAAGTCGGGGAGGTCAGAACAGAAATTAGGGGGGTGAGCAGTCAGCAGACAAAGGCACTAAACCAGATGTAATGACGGGGGGGGGGGCAGATGCAGTAGAATGACCTGCTAGCTGCACACTCGAGCAGACTAGATAGACGGTATGGCCTATATCTGCTGACATTATCGTATGTTCATATATATGTATGTACCAAGCAGGATTTTTGAACAGAATTTCTATACACAATCATTATAAACATTTACTGTTAGGCTATTGTTTTCTATACACGATCACTATCAATCATATGGTATTAGGATTTTTTGTTTGCAGAACATATTACTAATTGGTTGACTTGGCCACTGTGACCAGCACTGCTGTGCTTCCCCTGTATCCAGCTACTATCCAACCAATCAAAGGTGCACATATTGTGATCTTCACGGATCCAGAGACTAAGTGTCCAATGTGGATGGCACTTTTATTGACTGAGGGCTGGATATTCAAAAGGGTTGCACAATGCGCAATAGGGTTGTGCCAGCGCAAGTCAGAAAATGCGCCATTCTGCGATATTCAGCAGGAGGCAGTTGAGCCACTGAAAACATGCTGAACAACAGCGCAATGATAATGAAGGCATGCGCAACCAAAGGGGGAGGAACCATGCGTAAAGGGTGCAGTGCGAATTTCAAAGACTTGCGCAATGCGCAACAGTGGAACAGGCGGAGTTGCGCCATAGTGGAAATGAGCCGAAACAAAAAGGAGCAAGGAAGAGGCGCAAGAACGCTACAGGGAAGCCACATGAGGCACGGGGAGAGACAGGCACAGGAAAGCAGCACAAAGAGGGCAGGCTAGGGAAACCACACCACAGAAGAGGGGCAAGGGAAGGTGTGTGTGGCCACACAAAGCAGAGGCCAGTAGGTGTACCCGGTGCAGGGGAGGTAGCAGTCAGGACAGCGAGGGTAACAAAGCAACAGCTGCTGGGGGGCCCAAGCCAGGGACATGCCAGTGCCACTTTCACATGGATGCCGTGAATGAGGGTGAGAGGCATGCGGCGGGGGACATGGCCGTGGAAGGGCCCGTCGGCGGCATGCCCCCAGCAGGCAGTACCGAGCCCACACCAGCTTTGAGCTGTATACAGATATCGAGATTGTGGGCCGGTACCACCTGAACAGGGCAATACTGAGGCGGCTCTGTGAGCTGTGCAGTGATGTGATGCAGGCACCCACACGACGGAGTCATGCTCTGTCAGTGGAGACAAAGGTAACAGCCTGCATGTGCTTACTCGCCACGGGTACCTTCCAGAGACCAACAGGGAACACCACAGGTATAACACAGTCGGCCACATCACGCATCCTCACCCAATTCCTCAGCGCACTGCTGCCACATGCTGCGGAGTACATTCATTTCCCCAGCATTTTGGCAGAACGCACAGCAAACATACAGGAGTTCCACAGGGTAGCACTTATGCCTGGCGTGCTAGGGGCGATAGACTGCACCCATGTGGCCATACGCACACCACCTGGCTACAAGGGTGCCACCTACATGAATCGTAAGGGATATGCCAGTGTCAACTGCCAGGTGGTGTGCGATGCCAGTGGGCGCATCATCAATGTCTGTGCCATGCACCCTGGAGGAGCACATGATTCCTTCATCTGGCACTAGTCAGCACTGTGCCACCGATTCGAGAGTGGGGACATCCCCACAGGTCATCTAGTGGGTGAGTATGTATGTAGAACTGACATATCGTGGGCAAGAGGGGGTATGGCCAGAGGTGCCATGGGTGTGGCCCACAGGGCTTGGGGCAGTCTGAAGCTGAACAAGACACTAACCTCCACGATCTTCACACAGGTGACAGTGGATACCTACTCCATCCCTGGCTGCTCACACCCTACCGGCGGCCCACGACCCCATCCCAGCAACGCTTCAATGAGGCACATGCCATCACACGCAACGTCATTGAGCAGGTGTTTGGGATGCTGAAGGCGTGTTTCCATTGCCTGGACAGCTCTGGCGGTGCCCTACAGTATAGCCCCTCAAAGGCCTGTGGGATATTCCTGGCCTGTTGCATCCTGCACAACATGGCCAAAGGCTGTGGGATAGCCGTACAGGTCGAAGAGGGGGACAGCGATGGGGACGACAGTGACGCCGGTGATGATGGGGATGGGCAGCCCCCCCTTGGCCGACGGGACCCCCTACTGATCCGGTTGGCACAGCTGCACTGGGACACCACCACAGAGGAGCACTACAGCCAACACAGGTAAGTCATGGTGCCATGTGCAACCACCAGTGGCTAGGGCACAACCCACATACACACATGGAAACACACCAGGGGTGCATGCTGGCAAGGGATGTGGCAGGGTACAGAAGCACACACATACAACCAAGGAGGGGTGAACAGTAACATGCCACATGGACAGACACACACACACATGCACACACAATAGGCACAAAGTGCACAGGGGTCAGGTGCAAAACCAAGTCGGAACGCAAACACTAGCAACACACATGTCCACAGGCCACCACGTCCACTGACTGTCCATGCACGTGTTTCAGACGCTGGGCACCATCACACTTTGGTGTACAGCGCAATGCAGGCATCATCATGCACAAGAACCTGTGGACAGCAGCCCGGGAGGGTGTGCAGGTGGACCGTGTGTCTGCATGCAGGGCCGGGCACCCACCCATGCACTGCCCACCAAAACACACAATGCACACAGGGCAGCACCAGACAGTGCCCACGCTGGGAGACAGGTCAGTCTTGCAGCACAGTGCCATGTCCACCTCAGATGCGTGAGTGGCCCTGCCGAGACCCAGCAGCACTGGCAGGCTGATCATGGGCCTCATGGGGTGGCACCGATGGTCCACCAGGGGTTCCACTGAGCGAACGCCACCGTGCCCACACACGGGTCTGCAGCACACCGAACATTCCTGCACCAGGAGTGCTTGGGATGCCCACAGCTGAACCCGGCATCGACAGGGTGGGTGTCGCATGATGCCGGGAATGGGGAGTGGACAGCAAACTGTGCGGTGTGAGCGACGCATGTGCACCTGACTGTGTGCCCATTGTGGCCATGACAGCAATGAACACCTGTGCTTGTCTGTCAATGGCAGTGGTCACATCCTCCCACAAATGGTGAATCAGTGACAGGATCCTATCGGTGTCCCTGCTACGTCACTCCTCGGCCCGCTCCAGAGCCACACATAGTGCCTCCACGGATGTTGCAAGCCGCATCAGCTGCTGTACCGATGCCTGCAGTAGGCAGGTGTGCTCATCAAAGAGGTCGTCTGCCACCTCGGCATCCCGTCCCTCAGGGTATGCAAGGGTCTGATGTTCAGCACCCCTTGAGGATGGGCACTGCTCACCAAGACCAGCTATGGGCAAGTCCACAGGCGGTGCATGGATGCCACCGCTGAACCCTGAACCCCCAGTCCCGGTGGGCGACTGCTGCTGCCACCCATCCACCTGCTGTGCCCAAGGGATCAGTCATTCCTCCGCTGTGGCTGCAACAGTCCCACTGTCCTGACCAGCCACCGGTGCTGCCCCACTGTTGCTGGCAGGCACAGCCTGGGACCGTGCTGACATGCTGGCCCAGACGTTGGCACCAGCCAGGTCCATGGGCATGAGCTGACTTGCTGTGTGTCCATTCCGTGGCACACACACACATGTCACTGCCCATGATGGTCATGTCTTCATCATTGGTGCAGGTCTCTGCTCCAGCAACAGCCATGGTGTGCTGGCATCCTTGGATGCCAGAACACTGAGACACAGGAAGGGCTTCCCCCACACCTGTCTCAACGACATCAGTGTGGACAGCCAGGCAGACCCACTGTTGCAATGCTCGACGTATACCTGTGGAGGTGGATGGTCCCTCCTCCAACTCCAGATGACTGTCCACAGTGGACAGGCCCTCCACCGCTGACCCATGCAGACGCGCAGGATCTGTAACAGAAAGTAAAGTCACGTTACTGCGTGTGACCTACCCTGCCCCCTCCATAGACAGACCATGAATTACCATGCAGTGATGGGCTACCACCCATCTGGAAGCCACCTCCTGGAACTTCCTCTATGCACTGCACTGTGCTGCATGCTTGCAGCAAGCCTGTCCTCTGCCAATGTGAGCTGCACTACCTCTGGCTGGCCCCCGCCTGTTGCAGCACGCGCCACCCTAATGGCAGCCACCTTCTCCTTCACCCTCCTCCTGTCAGTACCCATCTTCTACTTACACTCCTGCACAGAGCGCTGGTGGCTGCCATGCAGGTTGACGGCACGTGCCACCTCCTCCCATGCAGCAGCACGGGCCTGAGGGGAGCCCTGCCGTCCACTGAACTGTGGCTCCTTATCAAGGTAGGCCTCAAAGAGTGCCTCCGTCTCGGCCTTTGTGAAATTGGGCCCCCTCTTCCGCCCACCATCATAGTCCTCCTCACCTAGACCTCGCTTGCTCATTATTCAGCCTGTAAGGATGACAGTGGTTACCTGTGACTGTGCAGTACAAAGCATGTCCCTGATACCACAGTCTAGACCCCCACACAGCATGCAACTCACCAATAAACAGCAGTAACCGAATATGGCCACTGCAGAACATTGTCGCACCTATTTAGCACAATCCATGCAAATTAGGTAAGGAGCAACTTTAATTAGATACAAATCACGCTGCTGCGTCATTGAATGGCTGATCGGATGATTAGCATATGATGGCTGAATATCGCGCCATCGCGCTTTGCGCAATTGTGTTGAATGTGCTGAGCCAATGGTGCAGTTCTGTGGCATGCGTAGTACACCTCACTGTGCATGCCCAGGTAGCTTACGCAGGCGTCTGCCGTGCTGATGACGTGCTGTGCACGGTAGCCAATGCAGGGCATGGCCACCATTGTGCCAGTTGCACTATAGCGAGGGTCACTACATGGCGCTGTGGCACAACTGTGCGATAGTTCACTGTGGCGCTGGTACACAAGCAACCAATCGTGCTAGATGCATAGTTGCCCGATGGAGCTGTGCATGGCCTTGCGCCAGAGACCCATGACCCTGTGCCTGACCTTTGCCCCCTTGGCGCCATGCGTCCGGCATAGCTGCACCTCTATCACGCTGTTCGGTATCAGTGCGATAGGGAATGGTGGCGCTGTACCGCGCAGCATTTCCACGTGGGGTACCACGCTGCAGAGCGCCATATTGCCTACTATAGCGGATGAGATGGCACGTAGGAGAGACCCACAATGGAGTGCCATTGAGTTGGCCAAAATTGTGGCCATTGTAGAGCCACACTGTGGCCCACTGTTTGGTAATGAGGCACTGGACAGGGCCAGGACCCAGGTCTGGCAAGAGGTGGACACTGACCTGGAGGAGGCCACTGGAGCCAGAGCTACTTGTCCATCTGCGGTCGCGTGCCAGGAGGTGCATGCTGCCTCATCCAGGTGGGTGATACGTCTACACACTTGTGTTGTCCATATGGGTAACACTGTCTTATGTGTCCAGCACATAGGGGAGGGATAGTCTAGAGTTGGCTGTAGCGGTGTTTACAGGGTATTGGGTGGGTGGATGGGCACACACATTGGGGCAGGGGGACTTTGCTCTGGGATTGTACTGATGTTTTTCTCTCCTTGTTTGCCCCACAGGTGTGGACGAGCGGCAGTGGATGGGGCGGCAGTGGAGGAGGAGCTGGCCTTTGCAGGAGAGTGAGGGACCAGCACCCCCGACATCACCGGCCTGATGAGGTGAGTGCCATGATACCATGATTACTATTGCATGCTGTGCAACAGGGTGGGAAGCAGGACATGGCCACCATCCATGGACACCACTGCCATGCACGCGACTTGTGACAGTCAGCATTGTCCAGTGGCACTGCATGTCTGGAAGTGCATCAATGGTGGTCCATGCATGCACCAGGCACATGGCTGTGGCACTGCCTGCACACCGCATAGCCATGTTACTGTACGGCCTTGGTGGTGCTGTGCAGGACATGGGCGGTGGGTGTGTGTAGTGGTCCACATGGCTGTTGCTGCCTGGTTGGGCATGTCTTGTGGACACGGTCACTGTGGGCAGGCGTACACCATCACAGGAGCGTGGCACATGGCTGTATGCCATGCATAATGAGTGGGCTGCAGGGGGATGGACAGTCACACCTATTGACTCTGATTCCTCATCCTAGGTGAACGGCTGCTCCTGCGGATACAGCAGGCTGTGCAAGAGCTGCTGCAGGTGGCACGGGAGTCCCTGCAGATCTTGAGGGACATGCACCAGCATGGGGTCAGGAGGAGGAGGAGGGCCAGACATCAGCGCCAAGTGGAGGAGGACCAGGCCAGCCATTGATGTCCCCATGCGCCGACTAACGCCTTCCCTCCTTTGACCAACCCTCACACCCCATCTTCCCTCACCCATATGTTCACCCCTGCCCCTTACCCACCCCCACCTTGTTTCTGTCTCTCCCCTCCGTATGTACATCATTCTGTATATAGTTTTGTTTTATATGTTGCGATATAAATATTTTGATATGAACACTGTGGTGGTCTTTGATTTGCAGTTAGCTATAGGTGCTCAGCTGCTGTGGTGTGCATGGCATCTGGGGTGGGCAGTCATGGGTATGTGTGTATGTGTGTGGAGAAGTGTCTATGGTGTGGGAGTAGCTATCAGTCGGTGTCTGTGGTGTGTGTGTTGTTCCCTGTGCATTGGATTACTGTGTGCAGTGGTCCATGGTGCATGCTCTGCGTCCATGGTGCCCCTGTCAACCTGTCCTTGGCCTGTGCACCTGACATCCTTGCATGTCTGTGGCCTGCAAGGTCTGCTGCCATGTCAGTGGTGGCTGTCCATGCAGGTCATCCACTGTAACCATCATAATGCTGGGTTGCCTCCTGTCACTTGTGTGGTGCATGTTTGCCTCGGGTGACACTGTGGCCTCCGCAGTTGTTGTCCCACCTTCATGCTGTGGCTTGTGTGTGTTGCAGGGGCTGTGCACCACTGTCTGTGACTTGTGCTCCAGGCATATGATGGTGGCGTACAGGTCCACAGTGCCTGCACAGGGTGGGTGTCACTCCTGTGCCATGGAGGACTGCAGGCTGTGTGTGCTCAGTTTTCATGGGCCCACGCTGGGGGCTTGGTTGCCACACTACTGCATCCCTTTGTTATTGTCCCCTTGGGTATGGGTGTGTGTTTGCCCCTGCGCTGTGTTGCATCCGGTGTGATGCATGCTTCCACGCACCACTGTGGGTGTCTGTGCTGGCTGCTGTGGCTAGTGGTGGTCAGAATATGTCACTTGTCTGCATGCAGGGTGCTGTATCAATGGTGGTGGTGTCAGGGGCACCCTTTCCCATATTAAGGTACCTCTTGTGCAGCCTTGTGGGGCGGTCTCTCAGCTGCCCTCAGGGATTGTGCATGTTGGCACTGTGTCTGCCGTTGTTGCATTGCCATGTGCTGCCACCCACTGCTGGGTGTTCATGGTGGGTCTGGATTGTATGGTTCTGTGGTACACGAGGTTGCAGTGTGACAGTGGGGGTGGTGGTATGCACTGGGTTTCCTGCAGTGGTGGTCACTGCTCATTGGGGGTGTCTGGGGGTCACGTTGCAGGGTGTGCTGTGCACTGGGGGGGGCTGGTGTGGCATGGGGTGGTCAGCCCTCCTTGTGTGGCAGTCTCAGCTTGCCGGTGGATGTGCTGGGGCAACATGGCCCAGCTGTGCGTTGTTTGGTTGTCTCCATGGGCCGGTGTATATTCCAGCCCTCCCCCAGTTGTGCTGTGCTTAGGGTGTGGGGCACATTGTCAGTTCTGCTGTGTGTTCCTGTGCCCATCTGTGGCATGGGTGGTGGGCCCCTACCTCCCTGGTTGTGCAGTTACATTGCTCTACTGCTGAAGGCTCCTGCTTGCGCTATGGCGCCTCTGGGCTGCTCAGCTGGACATCCTTGTTGCGCCATAGCACGCCATTATCTCTCAGCTTCCCTCCTATCTCGCTGCCTTATGCAGGTTGTGCAATCTTCAGACATTAGCTGTTGCTAATTTGGCTTGCTCCTTTTTTAATTATCACATCTATTGCGCATGGGCGCAATGGACTTGTGCTTGCTCCTGCTATTACGCACTTTTTGGGTGCAGTTTGACTATCCAGCCCCGAGAGTATAGGAATACTCACCAAATAGTGGCACTGTTCAGCCGACACTGAGCAGAGCTCACTATCAGAGCTTTTCTACTTTTTATGAGCCGGCTTATCCCAAATGAAGTCCCTCCCTCCTTTCAAATGTTCCACTTGTCTCAATACTGTGGGAATTCACTACATTGGAGTCTACAACTGATACCACTCTAGGGCCTAGGGAGGTAGGCAGGAGACAGCTGCTTGTCTCAAAACCCATTTCAGATCCCAAGGGTGCTTATTTTATTTATTTATTTTTTTCAGTTGTTTAACCAGGAGTAGCACACTAAGCTGAAAGCTTTTTTACAGGTGTGGCCTAGGAGCAAAGGGAAGTTAAGTGACTTGCTCAGGGTCCCACAGTATGCAGGTGGAAGCTGTGGGATTCAAACCCAAGTCTGGTCTGCTGGATGTCACCAGATTTGCAGCTCAGATCCTTAAACCACTGCACTATACTGCCTTACTAGACCCACTCCCTCATACCCCTTCCCATTCCACACAGGGAGGTTGTGGTACGTTTAGAGAAAGAAACTGAATATCTCCTCAGCGCTGCTTCCCATCCACCACAGAAACACTCAAAGACTGACCAACTACCTGACGCATAGTCATTTCATCACTGTGCAATTTTCTGTCTGCACAGTGCGCCCACATCACCGGGCCACACAAGCTACACTTGCTAGATGCTGGAGCTAGTGGACAGCAGCAGAGAATAGAAGAAGAATTTATATATTTTTTTAGTATCTTCTGTTTTTGCTCCCTGCACCCTGGAACTCACAGGCGACACCTACTCACTGCGTCTCTCTACCGACTGCCTGAAGTCCTGCCTCCTCAGAGATAGCCGTCCTCCACCATCCACGGCTCGCAAACCCCCCTGAGGTAGGACCGCCTCCACTCTGGCACTCTTTCTATAATCAAGTGTACTGCAGTGGTGGTGGAGGGACAGAGGGTGGAAGCAAAGGCCTGGATCAGTCACGTGGCGACGCAGCACTGAGGGGAGCCATCTCCCATCCAGGAGCAGGTTTTTTTGGTAAGGTTTCCCCCAGGAGCACGGACATGCAATGCAATAATGCCAGCATGGCAGAACTGTAGGCATCCACCACACTCCTCCCCTTAACTGCTCCGCACCTTGTTGTGCACCCAATCTCCACTAGGTGTTACCACTGTACCAGAAGCCCCCTGAATCACTCCCCAGGGAGAGGAGAGCAGTCCATAGGACGCTTGATCCTCTCCCTCCTCTGCCGATCCCTGGTGCTCAAGCTCATTTCTGAACCTGGGTCGCCAGCATGGCACAAGGTGTGGCGTCCAGTGCCTCAACCGTCAGCGCCACTGGGCCACTGAATTTGCATTTTTATATAGCGTTTTAATACACATTGCATCCCAAAGCACTTTACAAGCAATGACAGACTGGTAGTGAAATGAATATAAATAAGTAGTGGCAGCCAATTTACACATCAACACCCAAACACAGCCATGGACAATTGCATGAACCATTTTATGGGAAGGGAAATGTTGTCTAGAACACCAAACACAGCCACAATTGTGGAGGTCCCACCACAGCACAACTTCCACAACATACTGCGCTGGTTCCAGGCAAATCAGCTCAAAGGTAAACACTAAGAAGACTGTGTCCATGACCTTCAATACCAGCCAGAAACTGGCAAGGCTCTTGCCTTCCTCTGCCTTCTCCACTTTGGATGGTACCCTTATTGACACCGTCTCTGCCTTCAAATACCTTGGGGACTTGCTTGATGGCAAGCTTGATTTTTCTACCCATATTGATGCCATCCATACCGAACTTTGCCCCAAGCTAGGTACCTTGTACCACAACAAGGACTGCTTCTCCCTCCAGGTCTGCTGGGAGTTGGTTACTAACATGATCCTCCCGGGGTTTGACTATACGGAAGTGGTCTATGGTACCAGTCCCACCTATTCTCTAGCCAGATTGGACACCCCCTGCAATATCGAGCTGTCACTTTGCCACCAACTTGCCACCCCACATTCACCATTGCCTGCTTTATTCATCCCTTTCCATCCTCCCTCTCTCTCTCTACCTCATCATCGCCTCCTTTATTGCCAAATACTGGTTTGGCACCCTCCATCTTACCTTTCCTCACTCCTCTTCCCTGCCCGCTCCTCCTCTCACTCTACACACCACAGACGACCAGAACCTTCACCATTCCTCACCCTCACACGTGCTGGGCAAGCTCCTTTCACTTACTGTCTCCCCTCTCTCTCTGGAACCAGCTCCCCTCTGTTGTCTATCCCCATCCTTCTGTAACCCCTAGATGGCACTATCCCAGGGGCTACTACCCCTGCCTGATTTGCCACTAACAGGTTGAGGGGCCTGGATCCAATGGCGGGTGCCTCCACCCAGAGGTCAGGGTTTGCAATAGTTAAACTTACTTGGTCACAGCCCTCTGGGACACTGCAACCCCCCTTTCTTCCCACTAGTGGCCCACACAATATATCAGAATTACCTTCACAGTATACACTTACTCCCAGGACTAGTTCCGGCACTGGGACCTCCTGTGAAATAAGATACAGTGCAACAATCACAGTACAATACTTTAACATAGACAAATACCTCAGGCAGTATAACTTTGCTGAGACAAGCAGCTCTGATTTATTTAGGGGGATATAACAAGGACAGGGGGAAATCAGGTTAATTAGCTTATCACTTTACTATCTACCTATGGCTCTGTGCACAGGCCTATCCCTACCAGTTACTGTCCCTGGGTACCCAAGCCCTAGTGGCTAGTCAAACCGTGGCAGCTGGTAGGGGCCCTTTCACACAGTGAAAAGAAAAATTAGTTTAAACAGTCAGCAGTACAGTGATTCCATTTTGGATTTAATGTGGCAATTCAACAGGAGGCGACCCTGAATTGGTACTCACGCCCTCCAAACAAGATAGGGTCCTTCCAACGTCAGAAGGGGCTGCTCTTGAGCTCCACCGAGACTCTTCACACATTTATATGGTAAAAAGAAATTTATACCAGGCAGGCTGCTTCTCTATCCCGATCTCGCAATTACTGCACAATACCGGAGATACACAGCAGATTCAGTTCCTGACAGACCGAGTGCAATTCAACAATTTCTCCAGTCTTCTACAGGGTGAGCCTGGTTTCTACTCTTCAGATATCCTTTGATTCTCTTCACAGGGCCAGATTCAGTCCTAACAAGCAGTTACACAAGCTGCAGACCGGAACTCTGGACCTTACACATGTTTTTGGCTAAAACTGTGCACTGAAGGAGCACAGGGTTCCTTTCCCCTTCACTGCCAGAGCTAAGCTGAAACTCCAACAGACAAAACCGGGCACTTCCTTTGAGTTCCTCCCAGTTCTTGACTGGATTGGCTGTCCTCACAATAGACTGCTGCTGTTGGTCCAAAAGTGCCGAAGTCTAAACTACATCTCCCAAGTCACTGCCCATACAATCCTCTTGTGGCTGGCTCTCAGATTATGAGTCAAGTTCTGATTAAGTCAAGGCACCATTTAATAGCTAGCCCACACTGATTGGTCCAGTTCAGCAGTTCAAAACCAGAATGGGGAACTAGGCAGACACAGTTCTGACTGCAAAAGAAACAGGTTAGACAAACTGTAATTTCATTATTACTGTAAATGATTTCTGGCAAACAGTTACATCTTTCAGATAGGTTCCTTTGCACTCCTAGTGACTGCAAAATGGGTGAATTGTAGCAGCTCAAAGTGGTACTCAAACAGAGAAGCACAGTCCCCCATACAAACTAATTATGTCTGCAAGCAGACAGCTCTTAAAGAGACAGTACCAAAGGCTCTAAAAACACTCACTGATAAATGGCTTAAACGTCAAACACCATTCAGGCTTGGAGCATTCAAGCAAGCTCCTGGAAGTCTTTTGGGAACCCCCATTTGCAGGGGGGTTACACTTCCTTGCCTTCAGACGCTTGCTAAGATCTACTCCCCCCCCCCAGGTCCTGTCACCCCTTCTCGTAAATTCCTTCTACTCTGCCCCTTTGCAGCTTCCCCTGCTCCCCTGTCTACATCATATTATTCCCCTGCCTCTGTCTGCTGTTCTTTTGGCTCCCTGCCTGCACTTTCAATATGCTGCTACTACATTCAGCAGCTGTATAGAACACACTGTTCACTGCTTCTCATTGTGTTACTACCAAACATGTCTCTGCACATTGCTATGACTTGTCACTCCATTCTTGGTTTTACTCTCTGAGAAGCTTATTGTTTTGTAAGCTGCACTTTGAACACTCAGCTGCTCTTACTGTATGTAACTCCACTTTCCCTTCCCTCTGGGTCGCACCTGGAAATGAGCCTCATCTCAGTGTTCCTTTCCCGGTTATCAAATTTTAAATAATTATATAACATCAGGGAAATATCCTACTCTTGTAAAAAGTGCCTTGGGTTCTTTTACTTTTACCTGGACACCCACCCGGACAACACCACAGATGGGCAGAAGGAACTTGGTTTTAACGTGTTACCCAAAGGATGGGACGCCTTGACAGTATAGCACCCCCTAGTACTGCACTCAGGTGCAAGTATAAACCCAATCCCAGAGGGGGACTAGAACCCAAGACCTTTTGGCCCAGAGGCAGATGTGCTACCAACTGAGCAACGCTACCACCTAAGCAGGTGTGTCTCTGGTGGAAAACATTCCATTTTGTTGGCAGTCCCTGCCCTCTCCATCACACTGGTTTTCTTAAAAAGTCCAACAACTACATGTCATGCCACCACAGTATAAACTTGGCATGCTGTCTGCACGGCTCAGCCAAATGCACGGCACAGCAGCTTCACTACGAATTCACTCTACTCGGCACAAATGCATCCTTTCCAGCCCCTGTGCAGAGATGCTCTTCTCACATTCCTGCGTTCTGGATATCTGCAAAAATGTACAGCAGCAAAGGGCTGAAACAGAGTCAGAGTCAGTCAGACCAAGTAAAAGCATTGGTTTCTGTTCCTAGAATAACTCCACAGTTAACAGACTGTCTAGAACTTTATCAGTTAAGGGACCCTAGGGTGAACATGAGAGCAGGCAGAGTTGTCTCAGAATAGTTAGAGGATATCTAGTCAAGGGTGACAATGAGCGATACATTAAAGTAACATTAATTATCAACATATTTGGCCAGCTAAGTGGTGCCGAGGGTTGAGGTGCTGGATGCCACACCGACCATTGCGCCGGCAAACCGGGTTCAGGAATTAGTTCAGGCCGCTGGGTGTCAGCTACAGGAAAGAGGTTCCAGCATCTAACGTACTAACATATTAATTGCCAGCAGATTAGGCCTTAAGGTCTATTGAGTCTGCTCGTGCCTCAGATCCCTATTTGTGTACCGAGGCCTTCCCCCCTTCTCTTTCTGAAACCCCTATCTTCCATCCCAGCCATCCTGGGCCAGGCCATCCCGTTTCTTCTCCTTTCTGTATCTGTCCCACCCCCTCCTGAAACCCTCCACTGTAGAAGTCTGAACCAGCTCGCCAGGCAGTGCGTTCCAAGGTTCCACCACCCTCTCAGTGAAAAACTTCCTCCTCTTTACCCCCCCATCCTTCCACCTTCCAATTTCAAACCATGCCCTCTGGTGATACCGCCCTCCTTTAGTCTAAAGATCTCCTCCTTGTTTACCCTATTTATTCCCTTGAGGTACTTGAAGACCTTGATCATGTCCCTCATCTCTCCTCCCCTCCAATGATAACAGGCCAAGCTCCTCAAGTCTCTCCTGGTACATCAAATCCCCTAGACCTTGTATCATCTTGGCTGCCCTCTTCTGAACCCTCTCCAGGAGCAGTATGTCCCTCTTCAAGTGCTGTCTCCAGTACTGCACATAGTACTCAAGGTGTGGTCTAATCAGTCCATTGCACAGTGGCAGAATCACTTCCCTGCACCTTGAGGTGATCCCCTTTGCGATGCATCCCAACATCCTGTTTGCTTTGACAGCAGCCCTCTGCGCTGCTCAGAATTATTCATACCTGCATCCACCAGGACCCCTAGGTCTTTTTCCCCTGCTGAGGCCTCCAGCACCTCCCCTCCCAAGATGTACTCATGTTTGGGGTTCCCCCCACCCATGATGTAGCACCTTGCACTTGGAGGAATTTAAATTTAATTTTCAGGTGCGAGCCCACCTAACCAGGGTCTCCAGGTCCCCTTGCAGAGCCAACCACCCCTCCTCCCCCTCAACTACTGCTGCCAACTTGGAGTCATCAGCGAAGAGATTCATTTCACACCCTATTCCCTCCCTGATATCAGATATGTATGGATTAAATAGGATCGGTCCCAGGACCAAGCCTTGTGGTACCCCGCTACTGACCCCTCTAGGGTTCAAGAGCTCCCCAGCGACCACTACTGTCTGAGTGTGTCCAGCCAGCCAGTTTCCTATCCATCTGACCATCAATGGGCCCACACCTATCCCCATCAGTTTCTCCACCAGGCCATTGTGGTGGACCGAGTCAAACGCCTTGCTGAAGTCTAAGAATAGCACATCCACAGGCTTTCCTCTGTCCAGTTCCGATGTTACCCATTTGTAGAACTCCACAAGGTTAGTTTGACTTGATCTACCTGGCACAAACCCATGATGCCGACTATCCAGACCTCCCACCTCCTCCAAGAACACCCCCAATCGTTCCTTCAGTATATTCTCCATTATTTTACCCACCAATGATGTTAAACTGACAGGTCTATAGTTACCTGGCACTTCCCTAGACCCACCTTTATGGATTGGCACCACATGTACCTCTCTCTAGTCCCTAGGTACCCTCCCTGTTTCAAGCGACCTGTTGAACAGCTCCACCTGGGTGCAGCCAGTACATCTGCCAATTCCCATAGTACTCTCGGATGAATGCCATCCGGCCCTGGAGATTTTTCCTTCTTTAGGGCCTTAAGGGCTTTCCACACCCATTCAGTGGGGATAGCATTATCCTTCCCCCCCACCTTACTGGCTGATTTATCCTGATGTGACACCCTTGGGGTACCTCTCCCTCCCTCCCTCCTGTTCCATTCATGTTGCTCCCCCATTCCCATGCACTACCCCTTCTATCTCCATCCAGTCCTGCTTTGTAAATATCTCATTCCCCCTCCCTAGTGAACACTGAGGCAAAGTACTTGTTTAATACCTCCGCCTGGTCCCTTGCCTCCTCCAACCATACTCCTTCTATTCTCAATCTGCTGAGCTGGCCCTTGGTTTTTCTCCACTCCCCAATGTACCTGAAGAACCCTTTTTCCCCTCCCCATATCCCCTGTGCCAGCTGTTGCTCTTTACTGGACTTTGCCTCCCTCACCCTTTCCCCTCTCGTTGTTTTATATTTTTTATAGGCAGCCTTCTTTTCGTTGACCACCTCCTGAACCTTACTGGACCACCAGGATGGCTTACGTGACCTTGCTCCCTTATGCTTCACCTTAGCACAGGTCCTAACTACCTCATGAAGTCCCCGTTTAATGACCTCCCATCTCCCTTCAACATCTGTCTTTGATGTAATCCCCTTCAAATGATCCTTGAGAATGTTTCCCATGCCCATAAAGTCTGACCCCCTAAAATCCATGGCCACTGTCCTAGAGCTCCCCCCCCCATGTTTATTTGAAACCAGACAGTGTCGTGGTCACTCCCAGCCAGGGGATCCTCTACAACCAGGTCCCATCAGATCCCCATCTGCCAGAACCATGTCCAGGACATGCCCATCCCTCATAGGCTCCAACACGTGCTGAGTGAAGAACACATCCTGAAAGCTGTCCAGCAGCCTCTGCTCCTTGGCCACCTTAGAGGGCATGGTTCCCCAATTTGTACCTGGCATATTAAGGTCCCCCATCAATACCACTCCCTCCCCTTTTGGTCCGCACTGGGCAATAATGTTGTCCAGCAACCCTTCCTCCAGAACATCTCCCAACCCATTTAGCCTATATACTACTCCCAGCTTGACCTTTCCTCCTGCAGGGGTTTGCAAGGTGACCCACAAGGCCTCCACACTTCCCTCTGCCTCTTTTACCCTAGCAATACCTATGCCATCTCTAATGAACAGCCACTCCTCCCCCTCTGCCCTCCTTTCTATCCTTCCTAAGCATAGAGAACCCCCTCACATTTAGGTCCCAATCTCAGTTTGTGTTGGCCCACATTTCCATGACCGCTGCCACATCCACCCCCACCCAGCCCGAACAGCATGGCCTGGAACTCTGGCAACTTGTTTCCCAAGCTCCTGGCATTAACTAACACCACCCCCAACCCTTGTCCCTGTTCCTCTTGCCATACCCACCCAGGTACCATGTGCTTCCATCCTCCTTCTGCCCCTCCTGTATCATCCTCCCCAGTCTGTTGCCCCCCTCCCCTTGGGGCTGAGGCTAATCCTTCATCAAGCGGTGAGAACTTCTGTTCAGCCCCTCCTTCCCTCCCCTCACAAGTTTAAACCCTACCTATCTTGAATATAATCCGCCATCCCTGTTTAAGGATTTCCTAAAGCCTATCCTGACATACAGTCCCTTGTCCTCCCAAACTCCCCCAGTCCCTAACACCCCGACCCTTTTCTACCCCCCACTTCCTGAACCAGTCATTAACCTCCACAATCTTCATTTTGTTCGCCACAGGGGCCTTTGGTACTGGCAATATTTCTGAAAAGGAAATATTGCATCTGATGATGACTTTCCTCTCCCAGGGAGGGAGGCCGTGTTGCACCGCTTAGGTTCTGTCACTGCGTGGAGGTGTGGTAGCAGGGCCGTTGATACAGCCTGGAGGGGATGGAGACTGGAGGGAGGTGAATAATACATGTGTGACCCCATGAACATGTATGAATGCATCCTTGAATGCCACCTGGCCCGGGGACATTAAATGGGAAATTGGGGCAGGAGCATGATACTTTGCCCACTACCTTACTTACCCATGCTGCTGCTCAGGACTGCTGCATCTGGGTGAGATGTCTGAGGATGGGGAGGATGGCCCCCTTATCCTGGTCCTGCCACGGGGGGGGGTAATCCATGGGGCATAGGGAATCCATGGGGGCCCTGCCACAGTGGGGTAATCTATTGGGGAGCCCTGCCACAGGGGGAATCCATGGGGGCCCTGCAAAGGGGGCGAATCCATAGGGGCCCTGCAGGAGGCGAGGGAATCCATCCACAGGCCCTGCCAAGGAGGTAATCCATGGGGCTATGCTATGGGGGCACAGGGAATCCATGGGGCTCTGCCACAGGGGGTAATCTATTGGAGGCCTGCCACAGGGGGAATCCATGGGGACCCTGTAATGGGGGGAATCCATCAATGGAGGCCCTGGGGAATCCATCAATGGGGGCCCTGCCAAGGGGGGGGCTCCATGAGGGCCCTGCCATGGGGGGGTAATCCATTGGGGCCCTGCCATGGGGGGGGTACTCCATGGGGGCCCTGCCACAGAGGGTAATCCATGGGGGCCCTGCCACTGCCAGTGGGATCCATGGAGGCCCTGCCATGGAGGGGTAATCCATGGGGGACCTGCCATGGGGGAAGGGAGAATCCATGGGGGATTTGGATGTAAATCCTGAGAGAGGCAAGTGCTGACTGGGTATGGGTTGAGGCTGAGCAGGGCTGGCCCTGGGGGAAGCTTTATAAAAGTCAATATATCAACATATTTACATAAACACAAGACTATACAACTAGTTATATATCTGAGAAGAATGAAAAAAGTGAAGAGTGAGATGTGATACACCAGAAAAATACCTTACATTACACATTGTGCTTTCACATCATATTCATTTAGTTTTTCTCTACCAGGTAGGTCACTAGGCAATCAAATGCTTTTTTTCAGGCACAACCCAGAAGCTTACAACACAGTTGACAGTACAAGAAATAACAGTGATATCAGATGCCTACATTATGGAACGACAGAAAGATACAAATACAGTCAACATAACAGAAATGTAAAAAGAGGACATTTCAAATCATAATATACAGTCTTTTTTTTCTGTAACAGCTGCATATAAATTGAGTACACGGAAGTATTAACATATGCATTTTATGCAGTATCTTTTAAAAACTACTGGACTATGTAAATGATTTCTATACATAGCGCACCAGGCTAGGGAATGTAAGTACATAAAAGAAAAGTAAAGTTACAGAAAATAACGGGTTTGTTGGGTAACAGAGTCACATGATGGGTACCCTGGAGTCGCACAGACTACAGAGGTGGTCAGATAATGTTCTTTTGAAGGGACACATTCAGGTCACTGGACTCTTAAACATTATCAACGAGTGTGTTCCAGGAAGCCAGGGCAGCAGTGGCAACGGCATACTCACCCAAGATTGATTGGCTCTTGGTACTAACAATACTGCAAAGTCTTATTTTATCTTATCTGCAAAGTTTCGGCAAAGTGGCAAAATTCACCTTAGGGAAGTTACTTTGCCAAACTCACACTTCACCCAAACTTCATATTTCACCACTTTGCAATGAGTTTCCCTAGTGGAGAACCACTTCATGTATTTTATTTATTTATTAGAGATAGAAACAAAAGGTCTCTCCGAGTGACTGGCGGTGCCTGCAGTAGCAGAGTGCAAGCAAAGGAAAAGAACTCCGCACTCACCACACTTCAAACAGTCTTGTGCAGTTCATTCCCTTTGCTTATTTACTAATTAATTTGGAACGCAGCTTTGAGCATTAGTGCTCATTTACAAAGCTTCCAAATCAAATAAGACAACAGTACAATAAGTGGACAGAACAGCACATTAAGCAAAAATCACACAACAAATTTACATTTACAGCAGCATTGTACATAGAGAGGACATAATTGTTATTTTGAATTGAACAAAAGTGGGAAGTTTAAACAATGAGTCAGGCAATTCGTTTAGCCAATCAGCAAAACACGTTGACCCTGTTTAGTTCTACAGCAGGGTAGCTCGAGTGTATTCCTAATCATACTCCTGGTGTTGAACTGGTTAAGAATAAAGCGGAAGCATTTTTTAGGGTACATGGGGCAAGCCCTATTGACCCATTTTCTCAGGTGAAGTCATTGCAAAGTTGCAGCTTTGCCAGCAAACTTGCATTACTTCCCTTAAAGAGCTAGTAGAACAAAAAACAGCAGACAGGAAAATGTTTTCAAATTTTAAGTGGTAGTCAGCTGTAACTTTTTACTTCTGAATTCTTTTTCTGTATGCTCATTAGAAAGTTTTTTATGTGACAGTATTATGCTGGATGTATAGAACAGTATTCTGCCTGGCAGCTGACATGTCTCATTCTAGTCTCCCCCACTACATCATCAGCACTGTGACCTCACTGACAGTGACATCACAGGTGATTCACCTGGCAGCTGCTGAGTGGCTCTTCCTGAGTAGCTGTGATGTCACAGTCAGTGAGGTCACAATGCTGAGGATGTCGTGAGGGGAATAGAAATAGACATGTCAGTTGCCAGGCAGAGTGCTGTACTGATCACACTAACATTGGGTAAAAACAATCTCCGAAAAAGAGAAAAGAAAAAGCTCCTCAGATATAAACGATAACAGTAGACTGCTTTGGAAAAACTAATGTTCATTTATTCAGTACACTAGCTCTTAAAAATAAAAGTGCCACTTCACCTGCTGAAAACTTTGCAATATCGGCAAACGTTGTGAATTAATTTGCAAAGCGAAATTTGCCAACATCGCACATCTCCGCTTGGCAACTGGAAGAGATTCATATCCAGGAAGCATAACCGATAGCTCCGGGTCAGTCTGACTAATGGGTTGTTTAGAGAAGTCAGATAAAGGTTCTTTGAATATTTATAAATGAAAGTAGTTTATTTATAGTCTCTCCGCAGTGCAGGGATTCCCCCTCTTTACCAGGAGGGCTGGGTTCTCCTTCAGTCTATCCATAATCACTAGATCCAGCACCTACTAGAAAGGTCACCAATGCACCTCAGATACCCACAGCCTTTCCCCTCACACACTGGCCTCCACATACCTCTTCTGGCAGGGTCTGCTGGCCAGAAATGTTCTCAATTGGAATGAGGATGGAGGCAGGGGACCCAGAGGTCTGAGTACGGTAACTTGGTTAGGACAGTGCAGCATTATCATCTGCTTGTATTAGTGAGCTGGGCTACAACCAGGAAGGAGGGGCACTGCAGTCTGTGTTATTGAAAATGTCAATCAGACTGGCCGATCAAGCTGCCCGGCATCGCCAGTGAAGCAGGTTGCATCCCTTCCCCCCAACCCGCTGGTCGCACATTCTGCTTGTTAATTCAGCCAGATAGCTGCAATAACTTTATGAGGACTGAGCATTGCAAGTCACTGAGAGGGACAACTGAGGTAACCTGGTTTTGGATTACTACTGTCCCTCTTCAAATCATATAGTGGCCATTTGAATGGGGGCCTCTGGTGAGGGCTATGTTTGGGAAAGGGGTCAGACTAGGGAGGGAGTCTCTGTAAAAAGACTGTATTAGTCCCATGCACCATGCCAGGAGCTGAGCATTTTTATTGAGTGTGTGTGTACAGACTTTTTTTGTTTCTTGTTTTTTGTGGTTTTTCATACTCTTTTTTTCCTTTTTTTTTTGTGCCTCCAAATATTTTTTCCTTTGAATAACCACACATAGGGAAACTACTTAGTACTGGGTGCAAATATCGAGTACCCTACTATTTGTGGAATTTGGGAATGCGCAATGGGGGCTTGCACAACCCTACAAAGCAGGGCAGGTTCCTCTTCACACAGATCATTCACAATAGCAATGAACCCAAACCCACCATGGATTTCAGTCAAAGGTTAGATTAGCTCTGCCTACCACTCCTTGTTTATCCCGCCTGTCGCTGACACCAGGGCATCTTCCAGTGGACCCACTTGGCCTTGCCTCCACAGCCCACCTGAACCCCCACCCCAATCAAGGAATTGGGTAAATTGGTTCCCCCCTCTCCTGCCGACCCTCACAAGAGGAGGTAGGAGACCATGGAATGTCAAGTCGGGGTCGGGGCCGGCACTGGGTGTGTGGTCTCGGCCACGGGGCGTCCACCTTCACCTCTTTGGTGCTAGGGATCCTCCTTGTTTGTTTGTCCCCCCCGATGCAGAATGTGCAGTGCCGTCCAGTGTATGACATGCATGATCCTGCCCACATCCGAAGGTTGGCCACCTGACGTATGTTCTCTTACGTGGTCTCCGACTGCAGTGCACCCAGTCTCCACTGGGCACCACTAGCATTGCAGGACATGGGCGCCCCTCCCTCCCAGGAGCAGAGAGCAGTCCGTCAGATGCTCAGTCCTCTCCTCTCCGACAGACCCCCAGCTCCCTGGGCCTGTTCCTAAACCCAGATCGCTAGCGTGGTGCAAGGTAAGGCAGATGCCTCAGCCCTCAGCGCCACCAGACCGCCTGGACTATAGTCTTAAGTGCAGTTTTTTTTATTTATTTATTTACCCAGGATAACCACCACAGATATATCTAATTTCCAGTGGTGTTCCTCCTTTCACCTAGCTTTAGAGTTGGGAGGACTAGAACGATGAAACGTCATGCAATTTGCTAAGGCTCACACAGTGATTTCTGCACTCCAGCCCTTTGAACACATTATAAAAGACTTATGTGATTTCTGCCAATCAGCACACAGAACCACTGTGCCTCTTATCCTCCGTACAATGGTCTCTTGTGCAGAAGTGTTAGAAGTGGAGCGCTCACCACTTCACAACCAGGGCGTGAACTGCAAAAGAACAGAAAGAAAATGCTTAACACTTACTACAAATCAGTCTAGTTAACTCAAGTGCTTTATAATAAGTTAATAGGTCCCCAGAGGGGTGTCTCTTATGGTATAAGAGAGTCTTCTTGTGAGGTCTGGGCAGAGAGAAACACTCAGCTTTGCTTTACTGTTCTTTCACACAGTCCTCAATCTCGGAGTCTCATACCACAAACTGTAGTGAGAATGAAATAATGTGCCCTGCTGGGAACTGAACCCAGGCCCCTGCAGTACCATCCCACTGCTCTACCCACTCAGCTACATGCTCACATTGATGGACCTGGGGTTCCCAGAGACACTTTCTTTCTCTGGCATTGCATATCCTGTAGCTAGGAACAATCAAGATGACAATTAGATGTTTTTTGGTGCAGTATTAACTACTGCTAAGCAATTTATATCACAAACTGTAGTGAGAAACAAATATTAGACACTTTTACATGCCAGTGTCTGTAATGGAATGACCATTAGAGAACCAGTGTAACGTTACCTCTGTTTGTGTGTAAAGCAGATCTCTTGTGCTACCACAATGAACTTTCGGCCAAAATTGTTCTCTGCTTACCATGGTTCACCCGTCATGTAATCAGGAGGTTCTGTTACCTCCTGAGGAAATCAGTTTAGGATCACATTTCTGTGGGGATGCCAGAATAACAAAAGACAGAACGGAGAGGCAGATTTGCCAAAATAGGAGCCGCGTGTAAATTGGAGCGCAGAACAAAATGGACTGCAACTGTCCAACAAGGTAACATTACCACGCATGTTGTGACCTACTGGGAATTGAACCCATGCCCCCAAAATACCATCCCAGTGCTCTAACCACTGAGGTAAAGGCTCACATGGTTGGACCTGGAGTTCCCAGACACACTTCCTTTCTGTGGTATTACATATCATGTAACTAGGAATAATCATGATGACAATTAGGCGTTTTTTTGGTGCAGTATTAGCCACTGTTAAGCAATTTGAATCACAAACTGTAGTGAGAAAGAAATTATGTGACCTACTGGGAACTGAACCCAGGCCACAGGAATACTGTCCCAATTATCAGTGCTGTAACCACTGAGCTACAGGCTCTTAGAGGCTCTGTTGACTTATAATACTGCCACCTTTATTTCTACCACAGTTCAAAGTAGAACCCCCATTGGGAAGGGGAAGTGGGTTAGTCCCTACAGTTTACACAAACTCTTTCATTCCATAGACTACTTTGTGAAGACATGAAAGAGAAGACTCCACCCCACCCAAAAAGGTGAAAATATTAATCTGAAACATGGCATTCATTCTGGACAGAAAATGTACAGTATGTAAGTGTGGCAAAACAAGAGACACTTGAGGCTGTACGTGACAGAGAAATAAATGGAAAAAGCAACACGCGTGCGCTCTCTCTCTCGGTAATCCTCTACACACAGCTGGGTGACACTGTTTCCACGGCAACATCGCTGTTTGATAGTAACATAACGCCATCAATCTTGCTGCTCCAAGGCAACAGCAGGCTTCGGCGAGCTATTTAAGGAAGCATTTAAATCAAATACTGGCATCTCTCCTTCTTTGTCTTAATCCCCACCCCCACCTCCACCCACTCTTGATTCTGGTGATCTTTGAAAACAGAGACAAGTCCTGCCAGCAGGACTGACACCTGGGAAATATAACTGAAGATACTATTGCCTGAAAGGTGTTTATTAGTGTTGCTTTTCCTGCAGCGAGAAGCCACCTGCAGTGCGCATTTTAAATCACAAAATCCAATTCTGCTCAAGAACTCAAATCGGGCAGCATGGGATATGTCAGCACAATGTAAAGGCATATTTATGGGGGGTACCAGTGACACTGGGCTCTGAGTCAGTCTCTGCCTATCCACAGGTCAGGTTATCACTGCGAGGTATGGGATGCTGCTGTATCTGGGCTCTCAAGAAGTGGTTGTCCATATAAATATATATATAGCTATATAAATATATGCAATAGTTGTAGACGCTGAAGGCTCCTGATAAATCCATCTATCAGAGCAACTATGCTAATAAATTGGTGACCACAGGTTTTTTACTATAGTACTGTTGTCATCGCCTGGCCACCCCCCTCCCACCACCACCCCATCTGCCAGCATTACTTTCTTACTTTCAGTTCCGGTACACAGCTTCCCCCATACAGTTGCCTGTGAACTCCCTAACAAGCAGGCAAAACCAATCTTAAAAACAAACCCAGTACCTTCTTTTTATTTTATTTTATTTTATTTTATTTATCAAATCTAGGATTACAAATACCTTTGAGCCATGGCTCTTTTACAAAGGTTCCATGTCAGAGAAATACAAATTATGGGGAACATCAAGACAGGCAACAATGTGGACATTGCAAATAGAGTACAGATTAATACAGTTCAAGGGTAGCATTGTAACAAGGCAGCGCGGCATTTGTCAGAGAAAATAGACAACAGATAAGAAGTGCCAGAGTCATATAGGGAGGGAAGAGGGTGGGGGAAGGAATGTAGGAAGGGTGGCAAGAGGGTGAAAAGTGCAGCACTGGCATACCAAGATGTGAGGGTAGAATCCAGTGAGGAGGGGGGACAACTAGAGCAGAAAGGGAAGTGGAGAAACCTTCTATGGTGCTTATGCATGGGTGATGTGAAGAACAACATTGCAGTATCAAGTGGCTTCTGCCCCAGCGCCCTTTGGTAAATATACCTCCGAGTTCTTCACAGGAACCTATTCCTCATGAGCTATATTACATAGGAGAAAATATATTTAGAAAAACACAAGTGCAGGAGATTGCTGAAATGTAGCAGATATCTGAATCTAGCATGGGTGCTACCTAGAGCATTACATTATGAATCCCATGCTGATTGTGTGTTCCAGTCCAGGTGTTCTCTGTGCTACTGAATGCAGGTGCTTTCAGAAAGCAGTCTGCAGTTTCCTCTACAAAAATGTACATTTTCTTTATTTTTTAAAATAAATATTATGGCGGATACACCTTGCTGTAACTGTGTTTTGCTCTGTACTCAGGACCTCCTTGAAAACGAGCTCTGCTCAAAGGAGATACTCCTGGTAAAACAAATAAATACATATATAAATAGAGCTATTTGTCTGGAAACTGCCAGTGTGTGTCTTCTTAGAGCAACTGGTATACACTACAGTTAGGCATTTTACATTTAGGGGTAGATTGTTTTACAGCTGAACATGTTCAGGCATTTCTGTTTAAGAGATTGCTCTAGTTTCTTTTATTACCTGTTATAGATTCATGTCATTTTTATGTTGGCGCTCGTGCGCAGCCAACATCTTGCGGCAGTGGGGATTTGGAGGCGCGGTCGCTGTTCGGCGAATGTAGGGCACGCATCAGTAGGTGTGTCCTGCATTGCCCAATCAGCCTGCATGCCGGTGCCACATGGGGCGAGCACATCTAAGAAAAGGTCTGCTGCAATCTGAGCAAAGCTTGTCAGATACAGCGGTCCTTTTCTTGCCTGCTACCACCATTATGTCGCATGATCGGCGTGGTGGCCGTCTATGTCTACCCGACTTGAAGTGCCAATTCCCCTGTCGGTTAACCCCCAACTGTCTTTGTGTGCCAATAGGGAGCCCTCCCCAACAACATAAACCCCAATTGTTGAATGCAGAGAAATTGCCCAATCCACCGCCAGCTCATGCCCCCCACTTTCTTTCTGTGTGCGGCGGGGGTGCACAGTCCCCGTCGGCATTACTTCCCGTGTTGTGTGGCTGGCGAGGGTGCCCAATCCCGTCGGCTACTGAACCCCCACAAAACAGTTAGGTGGCACACTGGGGCCCATCCCAACATGCCAAATGCCCTGCAAAAGGAAAACTGTCCCACAATGTTTTTCTGTTTTTTTCCTGTACAACAGCGGTCCTCGTAGTCTCAATGCCTCCCCCACCGCACCCACCACTGCACCCTGCCTCCCCACACCCCTCTTCCTCCTTGCCTCCGAAGTCCGGCGCGATGATCTTCTGTGGACCGGGAACACGTCTGCACTCTTCAAAGCCGACCGCGAACTGAGGAAATGCCGGTAAGCTGCATAATGGAATGAATTGGGGTTTTTAAACTTTAATCCATATCTCGGGCATTTTAGGGAATTTTGGCCCCAAATTTTCAATATGGGGTTTTTTGGACCCCTTCTCGTGAATTCTTGCATTGTCGTGGCATTATTCGGTCCGAAGGTGATTTCGCAGTCATTCTTGTGGAATCACCTTCGGGCCGATAACAAATGACAGTGCCACTGTTCATCGGAGGGCTCTCAAAAACCTATGTTGCAAGTTTGGTGGGAAAAATCTAAAAATGACTGTTTTACTGGCGTGCGTAACAACTGCGCAGCGTCGCTAGTAAGTTAGCTTATTCACACTATGCCAGATTCTCAACATTGGCATTTTACCACCTTCTTGTGAACCGTACAGCTGGCATTTTCATCCTGCCCGAAATGTGTTTTGCATCGGCGCCAAGTCGTAGCATGATCGCTGTCTTGAGAGCTGTTTGATGAGGTGCATAGCAACTGTGCAATGCTCGTAACTAAATGCCTGTGCTGAAGATTTGGTGACAACGCTCCATAAAATGACTGTGTTACTGAGCTTAAGTGCTAGTAGCTAATGCGACGTCAGACGTCGCGAAACTTCTAATATTCTCACTCCAGATTTTCTACAGTGCCATTGTTCTGCACCTCCTAATGAAGAGTACAGCTGTCGTTTTCACATCCTGACCAAAATCTGTTTTTGCAGTTCTGGCGCAGAATAGCGTGGTCACTGTGGAAAGTCCATGTTCAAGATGCATGATGAAAATGACAGTGACACTGTTCATTAGCAGATGCCCTAAAATGCCTATGTTGAAAATTTGGGAACAAAAATCAATGAAATGAGTGTTTTATGAGTGTGCATTGCACAGTTTGCACACATGCTCATGACTTTCTGAATTTGTAATACTTTCACTCCAGCTGTTCATCATTGGCATTTTTCTATACCTCCTTATGAACACTCCAGCTGCCTGAAATGTGTTTTTGCACCTCCGGCACAGAATTGCACGGCCGCTATGCAAAATCAGTTTTTGGGACAGTTTAAGGAAATGACGGTGACACTATTCATGAGCAGAGGTCCTAAAATACCTATTTTGAACATTTGGTGCTGAAACTCCATACAATGACTGTGTTGCAAGGGTGCATTGTGCAGTTTCCAACGCCCCTTTGTAACTTCGTCAATCTGCAATATTTTCATGCCACATTTTCACCACAGCTGTACGGTTCACAAGAAGGTGTGGTAGCAGGTCATATTAGTACACAGTGAGCTCAGGAGGCTCACTGATGCTCATGAAATGGCTGCTGCCAGCAACAGAATATGGAAGTTGCTGGTAGTGGTTCTAAATAATTTAGAAAAGTTGTTACTGTCTGAAAGCACTAATTGAGAGTTTCTGTAGTGTCTGAGGAAAGCTGTGTCTTTTCCATTGTTTTCCTTTAAATAAATAAATATATACTATTTATTAGCAAAGACAAATAGCTGGCAGTTTTATATATATATATATATTTTATGTATATGTGTATATATATATATTATATATATGTGTGTATATATATATATATATATATATATACACACACACACACACAGTAGAAACCACTTAATTGGGACACGATTAATGGGAACTTCCACTTTATTGGGACATCCCACCGGGAACTGACTGAGTGGCCAATCATTTCAATGGAGGTCCCCATCTGTTTAATTGGGACAGTGAGGCCAGATTATTGGGACGATTCCTTTCTAGTCTCCTATACTCTCAAACACTGCCTGCTGTTAATGGGCTACTGAATATGTTAGAGTAGTAGTAATAGTAGTAGTTGTAACATTTTATTTATACAGTGATAACACCATTAGGGCTATGTATGCTCTTTTCACAAGGTGCACCTGTTTGTGAGTTACAGTGTAAATATACACAAAATATACAGAATATAAACATACCTAATAAAAATCACTTCACAAGGAACAGTGTAAGACACATATAGACAAACATCATTTTAACAGTGTGAGTTGATAGTCGACGTCCAATAATTTATCCGTTACATGCACAGCGATATTTTAATTCCTGCTGCATTGCTGTTTTAAATGTGTTTGGTAATATATCTAAGTTTCTGAGATGTTGAGGGAACTGATTCCAGAAAAGAGCAGCTTTGTATTGAAATGTCAAGGTAATAAATGTGTTGCTTATCTTTGGTAATACTAGTTCTCCGGCCCCATTCTTCCTCAGGTTCACCCCATGTTACGGTTTTTGCAACTTCCCAATTAAACCATTCCATATATTATTTTTAAGAATTCCCCATATATGGTTCGCCCAGATGTATTTCCTTCTAATATCTAACGGGCTCCATCCAAGAGAGCTATACATTGTACAATGGTGGGTATTAAACACATTTTAATTTGTATCTTGCCAGTCTGTTATAGACTATGTCTAACTTCATTAACTGCTGTTTATACGCGTGACAAAATATATGACCTCCATAATCCATAACCAGCAAAATTAACTGGTTCACTATAATTAGATGCACTTCCTTGGTTGTACATGGGGATAACTGCCTTGCTAATCCTAGTCAAACATTATTTTTTTTTACTAGTCCTTTGATGTGGTATTCAAAAGTTGAGTGCTGGTCAAAAAAGACCCCAAGTATTTATAGACCGTGGTTTGAGCTAGAATTTTTCCTTCACTAGTTTTTATCTCAAGTTTAGGATTCAGTTTATTTTTTGGTTTGTATTGGAGAAAAAAACATTGTTTGAGTTTCTTTTTTATTGTTTATAACCAAGCCTAATGAGGTAAAGTATTCCTGCACAGCTAGAAAATCAATCTGAAGTTTGTGCTGTACTTCCTCTGGGTGACTTCCCTCTGCAATCAAAGCTGTATCATCTATGTATAGTCGAATGAAGAATTTTTTATATGGGTGGGCAAACTGTTTTTAAGTGTAATAAATTATAGGGGTCCCAGTATTGATCCCTGGGGTATCCCTCATGTGATACGCAGTGGTTTTGAACTAACTCCATTTACAGTGACTACCTGAGTTCTGTCAGCTAGCTAGGAACAAAACCACTGACATGGTTCGTTGGCCACTCCTGTATTTTTGAGAGTGTCTAGTAAGATCCTGTGATCTACTAGATCAAAATCTTTTGACAGGTCCACATACACCGAGCCCACAGACCTGGCAAGCCCCAGTGGGGTGGCAACCAAACCTAGGAAGAGTATGTGTGAAGGGCCCTCAGATCATTTCCTGTTTCCAATACCCTTGTCTTTTTGTTGCTTATCTGATCAACCCTCCCCCAACCCACACACACATACTTACTCTGAGCTGACTGTTCTCCGTGTTCTCTCGCTGATTTTGAGTCCATTGTGCTTCATGTTTTCCCACATTCTTTCCCCCTCAGTCTTGTAAGTTGCAGTCTGATTACAGTCGCAAAAGGAAAAAACACAGCATTTTTCTTTGTCTTCTTCTCCAATCAGACTCAGCCTTCTCAACTGATATTTGTAAGTGGGAATCTTTTTTTTTTTTTTATTCTTTTTATCTCCTCCTACACCCCAACCCCCACCACTCCTTCGGGCCTCCTAGCGCTCCATTCCCCCTCGGCAGTCCTCTTCTGGAGCACCTCCTCACAGATAGCAGCCAATCCCGAGTTGTCCTGGTGTATCCCATCGCCAGGTTGGTCCCCCTTCTCCAAGAGGGAAGGCACCGGGTGGCAGGGAAGCCCAGCACACTATTTTTACTTATGGTCCGGGATGCCGCTGTGGCAGAGGATGCTCCTGGAGGCTCCGGGGAACAAGAAGAGCAGGGGCCATTTCTGGCTTTCTCTATTTTTAGTCCCTCCTGCTTCCACTACTTGTGTTACGGTCTCCACTGGGGGCCACTACAGAGTGGAGTCTCCCCCCACCCCTCCCCAGGACAGGAGAGCAGTTCTCAGAGGCTCAATCCTCTTCTTCCCCCTGCCAGCCCACAGCGCCCAAGTCCGTTCCCGAACCCAGGTCGCCGGCATGGGCCGAGGTAAGGCACCAGTGCCTCAGCCATCTGCGCCACTGGGCCGGCAAGTGGGAATCTTTTGATGCTGGTGCTGACTGCTGACTGACCGACTCTCAGAAGAGAAGCAGCTGTTTTTTTTTCTTACTTCTTAAATACAGCATATTTTTATGAGAGAGGAGAAAGAAGATAAAAGACTGGGACCCAGACAATGTCAGAGAAAGTCCATGAAGGAGCCAGTAGGAGCACCCTTGCAGCCTGACATAGGACGCTAAACTCCAGTGCAGGCTTTGTGGTTTTGCTTTCAGTTATTGAATTAAAGTCATGTAGTACTGTACATTTATTTGGGATCCTACTGGGATTATTAGGCATTATTTACATCACTATTTATGTCACTAGCTTCAGGGGAAAAGTGCAACGGGCAGTCAGGCAAAATAATTTTAAATGTCTTCTGTTAAATGGGACAGTCGCTTAATAGGGACGAATTGCCTGCCACCAGGGCATCCCAATTAAGTGGATTCTACTGTATTATTATTTCATATTTCATACTGCCCCCATACAGAAAATGTATGTTACATCATGGGGTGGGATATTCATGTCTCACAAGGTGGTATTGCCCTACATTGTACAGAGGGATTCCTACCTCTCAGTTGTCCCAAAATAAGAGGGGCATCACTCATTTTTACAGCTGTGGGTCTCCTCCGAACCATGGAGAGACTGTTGAAAAGTGGGATTCATATATTTTTACTGCCCCACAAAAGGAAGACAGCTCCCTTTTTATCACCTGGTGTCCACTCACAGGGAGAGGATGCTATACTGTATACCTCATCATACCACCACTCTTTAAATGCTGTTTGATTTATTGTGGAAGGACACCAGACACTACAGCTGCTCCAAAACACCAACTAGCAAACTAAGCATGTCTCAGAACTAAATGTTCTCTCCTAAGTGTTGCTGATATAGAATCAATTTGGGATGTCTTATGCATGTTGATACCACTGCTGAGACCACTCTTACAGCTTGTCTTACGGGCAGTCTTAGGATATGAGAACCTCTTCTCTACTGGACCATACTGCCTCTGTACTCGAGCACAGTGCCTCACCACTATACCACACTGCTTCTCTACTTGATTGTACTGCCTCTGTAATAGATCACACTGCCACTCTACTAGCTCACATTGCCTCTCTACTAGATCACACAGCCTCTCTACCAGAGCACACTGCCTCTCTACTAGATCACATTGCCTCTTTACTAGATCACAGTCTCCCTACTAGATCACACTGTCTCCCTATTAGACCACAGTGCCTCTCTATTATACCACACTGCCTCTCTACTAGATCACATTGCCTCTCTATGGTTCTATGTGATATCGGCGCCGCCGAAGGGCGACCATGAAGAAGCGGCGTCAGGGCGGCGGAAACAATTTCGCCACCCTGACAAGCCTGGCTGGAAAAATATGCACGGGGACTAAAGATACTTGCTTTCTGTGGGGGGTTGTCCCAAGCAGGGGCTTTGCCCCGCATCCCCTAAAGGATTCTCAGCTCGGGAGTGCATGTCGGAGGGTGCAAAAGCAAAAATAAGATTTTTGGGCCAGGTGCAGAAAAGCACAGTAGCACCTGGACCCAGACCGACAGAGACCCAGCACCTGAGCGGAGGCCAACCCTGATGCCATGGCGCGGCTCGGCAGGTTGACGCATTGCCACCCCCTACATCCTCTGCCCCTCCCAGGCCACACTCACCATGCTCACCCCCCCACGCATGTACACATAGCGACATCCTGTCGCTAGGGTTGCCCACCCCACCACATCCGGTCGCCCTCCCTGCCCCTCACCTTTTGGGCTTTCACCCATATCCGTTTACCATTTTGGATGGCGCCGTGATTCAGGCGCCCACCTCACGTGTTACCCTCTCTATTAGACCACACTGCCTCTCCAGTAGATCACACTTCTCTCTCTACTAGATCACACTGCCTCTCTACTAGACCACAGTGCCTCACTTTTAGACCGCACCGCCTCTCTATTTTATCACACTGCCTCACTACTAAACTACGCTGCCTCACTAGTAGACCACACTGTCTCTCTCTCTACTAGTCCATGCTGCTTCTCTATTAGACCACACTGCCTCTCTACTAGATCACACTGTCTCTCTACTTGACTTCACTACCTCTTTACTAGATCACACAGCCTCTCTGCAAGATCGCACTGGTTCTCTACTAGGTCACATTGCCCCTCTCCTTGGCCACACTGCCTTCAATGTGATTGAAGATTTATAGTTTTTAATCACCTGTACTAAACTTCACAAACCCTATCCCTTCCAAAAATCCATCATACAGCTTTCTCTCCCAGTCTTACCTATGGGTGGGTATTTATCTAATGGTGTCCCTAATGGGTCTAAGGGAGCTTGCTTCAGTTCCAGAGCCATAAGGGACAGCCTTGTCTTCTGGGCTGGCTGCAGCCCACATATTAGAAGCCCTTCCTCAAAGATCAAAGCACTTCCCCAAAATCCAGGTCACTCACCTACCTCATACAATTACTTCAAGTTTCTGCCGGGTCTCTTATCCCAAGCACCACCTCTTCACTGCCTTGTACTATCTGTGTCCTTGGTGGCTTCTGCACTGGGGGTAAGAGTGGAAGGTGTGTGAGGCAGTGGGTATAACATGCACTCAGCCAAACATGCTATGTGCAGTCTAGCCAGTGCTGGTTATGAGAGGGCCACTGCAGATTTAGCATACCAGTTTCCTTTACGCAAAGGTATATCTTCCATGTCATTACCCTTTGAGTGAAACAATTCCACCTAATTTGTCCTTTTATTTCATACTAGTTTCCAACTTTGTCAGCTATGATGTTTCATAGTTTAACCCCTTTGCCACAGTAACCAGCTCCTATGGGTCAAAACAGGTACATAGGTTTGGTTAGACCGTTAGAGTGATTAAGATTGTACGAGCCATCAGGTTTACCTCTTTGTTATCCTAACAGCAATAATTCAAAATGCCTTTTCCCTTCTGGTAGCTACTGTATGTACTGAGCCTGGTCTCGAAACTGTACGCTGTCTGCACTCATCACCTCCTCTGGTAATCAGTTTCACAACTTGATCATTTTCTGGGTACAAAATGTTTCCATGCCTCCTCAGGTTGCTTGTCCTAGATGGCCATGTCATTCTTATTAGGCAGGGTCCTTGGACAGACTAGGTGGACAACAGGTCTTTTTTTTTCACCTAAATGTCTCTGTTTCTATCCCACGTGACTGTTTCCACACTTCCCCTGATTGTGCTGTGCTGAATTCTTAGCAGCAGTCTGCTCTGTTTCTGTATACCTGCTCATGGTTTTGAGTACCGGAATCATATTGACCCCCAGACTCGTTTCTCTAGGGAGAACAATCCCACGTGTTCCAGCCCTTCTTCATACAGGATGTTCTCTAGCCCCTCCCCAATCATTTTTGTAGCTCCATGTTGTACTTTTCCAGTTCCTTTATATCCTTTCTGTAATTTGGAGCCCAGAACTGCATACAACATGCCAAATGGGGTCTAACCAGCACCATGCATGGTGGCATTATAGAAACATAAATTTTGTTGATGGACAAGGGCTGCAAGGCCTATCCAGTCTGCCCTAAACCTACCTACCTACCCTGTGCGGTGGTAAGGGCCCTCTGTGGCGCCAGTTTCCCCCACTCTCTTTGAGTGATTCTTTTAATGATACCCATGTGGATGTGCACACCACCTTCCTGGAAAATGAGTTCCACCTATCCACCACCCTTTCCAAGAAGAAAGGCTTCCTCACTTCCCTCCTGAAACTTTGCCCCACTTCCTTCATTCTGTTCCCTCTTGTAATCACATTTGTGCTCAGTCTTAAAAGCTCACCGCACTCTGTTTTCACCCTGGAGGTACTTAGACGTCTCCTTCTTGTCCCCTCTGGCTCTCCTGTTCTCTAAGGGGTACATGCTGAGGGCCTTCAGTCTTCCATTGTAGGGCATCCACTGCTTCCTCTGCATCATTTTGGTTGCCCTCCTCTGCACAGCCTCCAACCTGTCACGTCCTTTCTTCTATTTTTAACTCTCTCAATGGAACCTAACATTCAGCATGGCTAAGGCCCTTCATTTTATTCTGAAGTGTTATAAGATCACCTCAAAGTCTTCATTTTCCAGGGAGAACAAGCCTAATGTATTTAACCTTTGCTAACAATTTACATTCCCAAGATTATGCACCATCTTGGTTGTCCTATGCTGCACTCTCCAGGACACGTACATTCTTCCTGTTTCAAGGTGACCCATGCAGTGCACAGTACTGCAGAGAGGTCTGACCAATGCTTTACATAGTAATATACTGCAACTGTCATCGGTCCAAAGCAACTGATATGTGAAGCAACATCCTACTTGAATCTGAATTCTTTAACCCCCACACCACCACCTTTTCCTCATTATGGCACTAAACAGCCCTGTTCTTCATTGTTCCAATACATTCTTTTGCACAGAGTTATACCCCAAAACATAGGGGAAGTAATGAAACTTAGAAACGTAGATACATAGAATATGACAGCAGATATGGGCTGCCTGACCAACCCAGTCTGCCCATATTATCATTTTTTTTTCACCTTCATTTTTAGCTGTAGACTTCACTTGATCTATGGCACCATCTCTTCCCCTCTCTGCCTTACCCCTACAATTCCCTAGTGCCTGTCCTAGTTATTTTTGAACCCCACCACTGTTTTGGCCCCCACTACCTCCACTTGAAGGCTGTTTCAGGAATCCACCACCCTTCCGGTGAAGAAATACTTCCTCACATTCCTCTCGATTATACCCCCTCCAGCTTCATAGCATGCCCCCTTGTTCTAGAGGACCTTTCTCACTGAAGAATACACCCCTCCTGTACTTTATTAACCCCTGTTAGGTATTTAAAGGTCTCTATCATATCCCCTCTCTCCCTCCTGTCCTCCAGGGTGTACATGTTTAGCTCCTTCAGCCTTTCCTCATATGGCTTTGATGCAGACCCTGCACCATTTTGGTAGCCCTTCTCTGGGTCGCCTCCACTCTGCCTATGTCCGTCCTGAGATGCTGAATTATGAACTGAAATGTTTACAGTAGTTCAGAAATCAAAAGGACCACCACATTCATCTCACATCAGCTTACACAGCACAGCTACTCTAGGTCAAAACTAATCACTGACCTCTCTGCTCAAAATTATGGTGGCCATGGGTTAAATGGCATTTTAATGCCAATATGTTTTCAAACACACAGGGCAACAACAAGTTGCATTCTTCAACCACACGGGGGCAGCAATGAACAGCAACACTCTTCACATTTTTGGACAGCCCATAAATAGTACTGACTGTTGTTCATAAGTACCTAGCTGTCATGGTACTACCCCTGCCATATGGACTCAAATAAGATTAAGCAGCCAGGGTCATTAAACTTCTGCTGCAGAGTTTGTTGTCCAAGGTTGAAAATAAATTGTGTGGTGTCTATGGGTTAAAGTGGGCAAGATGACAAGTGTAGTATTAACCCCTGGAAAACAGCACTAGGCAACCGTGACTCCACTGGGACAGCCCATTTAATACCCACACAGTGCAACACCAGATAAAACAAATGTAATACTGACTCAATATAATACAAAAGTCACAGCATACTGCAAACCTCAAACTGGATTTTACTGGGGCATCGATTAAAGGATCTAGGGGAGGGATGGGTTAAATTAAGCAAGGCACGTAATAAACAGCATTATACAATGGTGTGTGAAAATCCTGTAACCTCATTGGTCAAAACATGTCACAAGACCATTGGTAAATCCTGCATTACCAACGGCTGAGGTAATGCATTTATAAATCAACATAATTAAACACATTTTACACATGGGTCCACTGTATAATCGCAATAAGGCACTCCAAGGTGTGGGTTATTGGAGGTTTACCCACTTCTTGCGTGGTTAAGTCACTCGGCTGCGCCTCGTGACACACCACACAAGGCGTGGGTAAACCTCCAATAACCCACACCCTGTTTTGCCTTATAGCTTAAGTAAACAATAATTACTTGCTCTCTGCAATGACAGTAGCCTTATTACCAAAGCTTGCCCCACCCTTCACCTTCCCACACTTTCCCCACACTGTCTTTACCTCCATGCCTTGCTCACCCATGTCTGACTGGTATCAATGATAAACCTCTAGTACCATAGGGAGCTCCCTGTACAGTTACTGGGTACACAGCCATTGAATTGGTGAGGCCCATTGACTGTCACATCAAATGTGTTATTGCAAGTACAGGAATATAAATAGCAAATCACAGAGGCCCAAAACTATAATCCCAAATTAAATTAGAGCAATGTCTGATTCCAAATAAAGTTCTTAAACACTAATGTAGTTAACTACCTTTAATTTGCGTGTTGTAGGACCAGGGCCTGATTGGTCACTCACGGGTCCTCAAAGTGCAGGCCTCCAAGATAACCCACCCTCTGGCTGCACTCACTGTCAGCTTTTCTCAAATTCAGCTCACCTTAGCTCTGTTTGGTTCACCTTGTAATGACTCTGGTGGATCAGCAGGACTCAGCATTTACTCAGTTGGGCGGTCACTCGGCCCTAAGTACCACATCTGCTGAGAAGAACCTTCCCCACACTAGTGTTTTGTGAGGCAACCCCCAGCACAGTGGACCAGCTGCCAGGCTGTAGCGGCTATGGTACCACCTTCCAAGACTGGTTGAGACAGCTCTGCAGGTTGTGAACTGTCAGGTCAGTTTTGTCAAAAACATTTCTCAGACAGCTCTGAAGTGTACAGCGTTAGAATGGTTTGCATACCCTCACAAAGTGTCTGTCTCTAGTTGCTGGAATTACTCTTTCAATGCCTCTCTGCATTTGGAAATCTTCTTCTCTGCTGTGAAAGCACAAGTTTGCCCTCCAGTGTGTATCTGTGCACACTTGAGTAGATGATAGGCCTGCTTCTCAGCCCTCTTACATGCAGACTGACTGCTACTGCTACAGTCCATCTCCTTCCACTCAAGATTCCAGCACTATGATTGGGCAGTGCCTCAGTCAATCTTTTAAGGATTACTGTCTGGCCATTTCTTGATGTCCATTGGCTGTAGATCTCATAGGTAAATTAATGAAGTCAGCCAGCATCCCATGAGCCCTCCTGGCTCTGGTGCGGCTCCGGTGAACTGACTGGATGCTTGGATTGCCCTCTAATCCCATTTTCGTAATGACAGTGGTCAGAGGCAAAAAAGATTGCTTCCAACTCTTGTTTAGAGGGGCACAGACCCGAAAGTTCTCATTTTGCAAAGGGTTTCTGTCCTGAAAAAACATTTTGGGTCTACAAATATGTCTTTGGCACCAGCTACTGATGTCTGGTGAGGCTGATGTGATCATTAGGCAATGTCCTATTTTTGTGACCATGCAGATGAGTTCCTTGTTGGTGGTAGCGGTGCAGCAGTAGAGCCAGGAGTCATAAATGGAGCTAACCGCACCAAAGAAAACTGGTTCTCTTCTTCACTCACACCTTCAGCTCCAGCTCCAAGATTACTGGGGCTGGAGGGGAGCAACAATGTGGTGGGGACAGGAGACTTGGTTAAAGCCAATGAGGTAAATGCCACCATTTGGGGGAGGTTACTAGGGGTGTGTGAGCAACGAATAGTGTTTCCCCAAATACCACAAATAATGCACTATTCATTATTCACGTATGAGTAACAAATAGTGGCACTACTCGTGCCTATTCCTATTCGAGAAATACTATTTAAAAAACAAAAATATAAAAAAAAGAATGAATCAGCCCACCACCCTCCTCCCTATTCCAAATCCTTAAATTCTAGCCCCCCTCTCCCCCCACCTTCTTTAGAAACCCAATCTCACCCTCTTCCCCGCTAACACCCACAATTTTACAAATATGAAGTTAAAACTCCTGCGATGAACAACTGGTGCAACCCACCCACCTCCACAGCTGATCACTAACTAAGTGCTTGTTTGCACTAAAAGAATAAGTAGTTTCCCCACAACCCACTGCAGCACCCTCCGACCATCCTTCTTTCCCAGTACCCAAACTTTGCTCAGCTTGGGCTCTATGCACGATGCCAACGTGACATGGAAACTGGGCACGAAGGCACTGGTACACATGAATGCTGCATAGCAGTGGCTGAGTGGCATTCACAGTCGGGCTCACAGAAGTTACACACACACTCCTCTGGCCACGCAGACAGCAACACACCAGGGGTGGGTGGGAGGTGCCAGCGGCATGCCATCACTAAGTGGCATGCATCAATGTGGGACGGACTGGCCACCAGGGTGTGGATGGTTGTGCAGGATACAGCAGCAGGGACCCTGCTGTAGCACACTATGCATCTCCACAGACATCACCCGCCGTGTGCGGAGGAACCCAGAAATTACCCTCCTTGCTGACCCAGCCTGTGGGCAGCCAGGAAGGGCTGGGGCAGTTGATGGAGTGAGTGCCCATGCCAGATATCCCCATGACCCATTGTGGCGGGTCTGCACCCCCGCAGGGCACCAGTCCAGCCAGCCCAATCTGCCAAACATAACCCACTCTCCCCCTTGACTCATGGCTGCCCATGGCCCTGTAGTGATACAGCACCCACCACCACCACCACCACCACCACAGGACACACTGTATCATGCAGCGGGCCCCCACACACACACAAATGGAGATGCCCAGCCCTACTGACCTGGTACCCCAGCAAGATCCCTGGTGGCCAGTCATCCCCCCACCCACCCACAGCACCAACAGCACCCCCCCCCCACACCCAATACCTGTCTGGAGGTACCACGACTCGGGACGGCCAGCAGCACCAGTAGCGGCTCTAGCCACAAATGGTTACCAGGGCCCAACTGGGGCACAACAGATGGCAGCCAGGGCACTGATATATTGTTACTATGGGGGAAGTTCTGCACCATATGGGGCACCAACTGGGGCACAGCATTTTTTTACCAGGGCACATGCACTGGCAGGCTCTGGTGCACATCCCTCTTCACACCTCCATGGCTGCCGGCCACCCCACTGATGCTGGGAGTGTGCTATTTTGGCAACACACTTCCAGTATCAGTCAGACCTCCGGTGGCTTAGGAGGTGTGAGGAGATATGTGCTGCTGGCCATCCTGAGCCATGGCCCCACCAGACCAGTATGGGGTGTGTGGGTGTTGACGGTGCTATGGGCAGGTGAGGGTACCACTGACCACCAGGGATCATGCTGGGGTACAGGGAATGAGGTCAAGGGGTGGCCCACCTGGGCAGAGATGTGTGGGGGGCACAATTCCATGCCTACCGAGACAGGTCCCCTAGGGGGGTGCATCGGTGTCTGTGGGCATGGGTGCCACTGAGTGGCGGGTGCAGGGGGACTGCAGCTGGCGTGCGGTTGGGGCACTGCTGCCTGGGGGGGGTCCTGGCATCTAGGAGGGGAGGCTGGGTTGCTGCAGGTCGAGGTCTTCCAGCCACAGGGACCAGTTCTGTGCTGCGGGGGCCACTGGACCACGGGGCATAGCCACGCAGGTCCAGGTACCTGCAAGCAATATTCATGCACCTGGACCTGCACCTCACTGCGCAAGTGATCCACTACAGGTCCCGGGATGGGCATCTGATTGAATGCCCACCTGAGACCGCAACTCTGCCCCCAGCTGCCCTGTAGAGTCCTGCACGCCATGGTGGCTGAGCCACAGACAGGTGGCTGCCAGTTGTGAATACCGGCATGTGTGCACCTGTCTGTGGGGGCAGAGCTACATGGGCAGGGTATGTGCCTTTGGCATATACTTTCCACCCGATCGTTCATAGGGCCCATTGTGTAGTGAAACCAGCTGATCACATGATCAGTCGAATTTGCTATCCAGAATGAGTAAGCATAGGAGCACTTTCCTTCTGCGGAAGGCAGCCAGCTGTGGATGAGGGTGGACTTGTGCTGGTCAACACCTTGTCATCCGGTGATGGCAAATTGAGCAAATAATTCAAAATGGGTCTGACTGGACTTTGCTTCACATCATTATGTACTGATTTTATTTATATTTTTTTACAGGACATGCACACTGCGCTTGTGCAGGTTTTTTCAAGCCACATGACCTGCAGCAGCCAATCAGTGACACTGGCGAATGAGGACTCATTGCACTGCACATGCCTCAGTGCCATTTTCATCTCTCTCTCTCTCTCTCTCTCTCCCCGAGAGAGGATTATGGCTCCCGAGAGCTCTTCATTTCTTTGCCAAAAAAGTGACTTGTGATCATAAAAAGTTATAAATCAGCACAGAACTGCCCATTGTCATTTTAGTTAGCTAGTTAACATCAATAAACTGTATTATCTCCTGGATTGGATCCTTTCTAACAGAGAGGAGAGGATTCACCCATCGGGGACCTTCCTGAATGCCATCACAGACCACACTCCAACCTTCTATGTGTGGAAAGTGAAGCTGCCCAGAGTCACTACCAAGGTTATCTCCCTCTAAGCCTATCCAAAGTCGATGAATGCTTATTTATATTTTATTCTTTGGTAACCAGGTCAGGCTCACTAGACACAGGTGCCTGTTTTCAGGTACAACCCGAGAGCACTGGGGTGGTTAAGTGACTTGCTCAGAGTCACACAGTATGCAAGTGGAGGTTGTGGGAATCAAACCCAGGTCTACTGGTTGTACCAAGCTCATTCACAGCTTGTTAATATAACCTCTAAGGTATACTGCCAGCGCATTTCTCAGTGACCTTGCCCTTTCTGACTGGTCTGTTGTGTTATCAGCTGCTGTTGTGTCGCTGCCTTCAGTAATTTCCTCACCAATTTCTCTTCTTTGCAGGACAAATATGCTCCACTTTTCAAAAGGGGAGTGCAGGGTGTGGTCACTAAGCGGCTCCCTTGAGACATGTTATTTTTTATGAAATCCAGGGATAAATGCTGGGCTAGATTTAAGTCCACCCACACCATGGCTGACATGCTTGAGCACAGGCAACTCAGAAATGTCTGCAAAGAGGCCATGCAAATGGCAAAACATGAATTCTGTAGGTGCCATCTCCTAGCCTCAGCTAGGGATCCCCATAGTTTGTGGCAGAGCATCAGAAATGTGGCTGGCGGTTCAGACTCACACTGCATGTTCAAACGTCTCCTGGATGGGGTCAACTGTAACAATCCATTAATGAGAGCCAGTGTGTTTAGCAGGCAGTTCTCTGACCCGTCTTCCCTCAGCTCTCCATTGTCTAGTTCCCCTACTCAGGACTCAACTGCATCTCCTTCCCATTCCACTCCACTGCAACCCCCAAACTGCCAGACTTTTGGGTGGTCTGTCTCCCCCTATACCCAAGCTAGCTTTGACATCATTCAAATAAATGCCCCTCCTTGCCCTACCCATAGCTCATATTTTTAATCTCTCCCTACTCTCTGGGGATATCCCAGATGTATAGAAGGTTGCCAGGGTAGTTCCAATGGAAATCTACAATGCAGCAGTGACAACTTTACTGCATTTTGACCTTACTGCAAGGGGTTTATGTCAAGCAACGAGGGGATTATGTCGACCACAATTGCAGGTGGCATAAACCCCTCCAGGAAAACTTTGTTTCTTTTGTTGGGGGGGGGCTTTGCCCCTGAAACTCATGAAGGGGTTGGGCTCTGCCTCACACACACCCCCCATAATAAATATAATCAACTCCAAGTCTGAGTGGATTTGGGGAGGGGGTGTAAGACCCCGAGAAAGCATTGCTGGAGTCCTGTGGGTACATTACAGTGGCAACAGCGATTGCTGCTGTAATGTACTTCGATTGCAAAATGTCACTGTGAAGACAGCATATGGTTTCAGTGTTGAAGCAAGGTGACCCAAAACCTATGGAGAATTACCACCCCCACAGTGATCCTATTCATAATCAGTAAATTCCTTGAGAAGGTTGTGGCCTTTGAACTAACAAAACATCTCTATTCTTATGACCTGCTGGCCCCAGAGCAGCACGGCTTCTGGAAAGGACACAGCACCTCCACTGCCCTTGCCACAATTACTTCAGCAATAAGGGATGCTACGAACTGCAGCAAGCTTTTAGCAGCAATCTTACTTGACCTCTTGAAAGCTTTTGACATGGTACACCTTAAGTATCCATGTCACACAGGCTTAGCATCTTAGGTTTGTTTGCTCATGCTGTTGCTTGGTTTTCCAATTACCTGCAAGGCAGATAACAATTGTAAATTGAACAGGACACAGAGTGAGTTCACAGCTGTCAAGCTTGGTGTATCCCAGGGCTCCATCCTAGCGACTATTTTATTTATTGAAAACTTCAGAAATTATCTTTGAGCAAAAGTGCTCATTTACAAAGTGTCCACGTCAAATACATAGTCACAAAACAGTTACAAGTACAAATAGCAGCTCCAGAGGAAAATCAGCTGAGTCAGGCTCAAAGCATTTAAGGCAGAACAATTACATACAGATTTGAAAAAAACTCCACGCAGATAATTGTATAAAAAGTCACAAGTTATATACAGAGAGAAAAACCAAATAACAGCGACAATTGCATTGGACTGCAAAGGCAGATCGCAAAGACCATAGATTCACAGGTATGTACAAGCTAGGTAGACTTTCGTCTGTATGCTTGCCAGTTCCATTTAGTTTACTACTTTCTGTTGGTTTTTCCAGTAATAATCAAGCCTTTTTTTTTAAAAGTGTCCATGTTTTTTATTTTATTTTAGTCTTTGGTAACCAGGTAAAGCCCTCTAGGCACAAGAGCCGGTTTTGCAGGGGCGACCTGGGAGCACTGGGTGGTTAAGTGACTTGCTCAGAGTCACACAGTATGCAGGTGGAGGTTGTGAGAATCAAACCTAGGTCTGGTCTGCTGGATGTACCAAGCTCTTTCACAGCTTGTTACTCTAACCTCTAGGCTATACTGCCATCCCATATTATTGCATGTTATTGCTCATCACTATCTCCACTGGGAGGCTGTTCCACAAGGGGACCACCCTCTGGGTAACCCAGTGTTTCCTTCTCAGGAGATTCCATTTACTCCTTGTTAGTTGTAGTGGATGCCCTTGTGGTTCATATCTACAATTCTGTAGGGCCATTCCAAGTTCTTCCCATAATAACCTATCATGCATGGCCCTGAATAACATGCACATGTCTCCCCGTGTTCGTGTATATTGTAGGATGTAGAGACTGAGTCTATCTAGTCTCTCTCTCTCTTCATATGTAAATGTACTTAGTCCTTTCACTGATCTGGTAGCCCTCCACTGAATATTCTCTATTTTGCATGCATTCCCTTTTTTGTAAGGTGCCCATAACTGCACACAATATTCCAGATTTGGTCTCACCAGAGCTCCATAAAGTGGCATTATGACTGTACTGTCCCTACTTCCTATGTGTCTAAGTATGCAGTTTAATGTTTGGTTAGCCTTTTTTACTATTTTGCCACAATGTGAGCTGAATTGTAAATCTACACTGATTATGACTCCCAAATCCCTTTCTTCAGATGTTGCAGTGAGTCTATGATTTTCCATATTATATCTGATCTTCATGTTGCAGTTCCTCATATGCATCACCATGCATTTCCCCATGTTAAGTTTTAATTTGTTTTTTATTGTCTAGCTGTGGATGTTCTCAATGGCTTCTTGCAATATTTCACCATCCTCTTCATTGTTTATGATAGCCCCCAGTCTACAATCATCCACAAACTTAGTTAACCGTATGTTATGATTGGCATTCTTTAATGATGTTATATATATATATTAAAGAGACAGGGTCCCAGTACTGAGCCCTGGGAGATACCACTTGTAACCTGGGCCCAGTCAGGCAGCACTCCATTTACAGACACCCTCTGTCATCTCCTTCCCAACCAAGCCTCTATCCAGTTTATTATATTTAAGTTCAGTTTTGTATCCCTCAATACATTCACCAGCTCCACATGTGGCAGTTTGTCAAACGCCTTTGAGAAGTCTAGAAAGACTACATCGACTGCGTTTCCTTCATCTAGTGCCTTGCTTACATTTTCATAAAACACGAGCAAATTAGTTTGACAGGACCTGGCTTTCTTGAATCCGTGCTGTGCTGGATCTTCTAGATTTGACACCTCTAGATGTGATAGTATCAGCTCTTTAAGCATGCCCTCCAAGATTTTACCCATTGCAAATGTTAGACTGACTGGTCTGAAGTTTTCTGATTTGATTTTAGATCCCTTTTTAAAAATGGGCACTACTGTAGCTTCTCTCCATCCCTGTACCACCTCACTCCTGTCTATTGAAGCCTGAAAGATATGTGTGAGCGGCGGAGCCAGATGTTCTGAAAGCTGTCAAAGGAATCTGGGATGTATTTCATCCGGCCCTGATGAATTTGTTAATATTGATTTTTTTAGCCTGTCTAATACATCATTTGGGTTTATTTTGTTCTGACCAGGTACTGATTTTTCGCTTCCCTTTTTGCTGTTTGTAGTGTTCTTATTAAAAACTGAGCAAAAATACTGGTTCTGGATATCTGCTGTTTCTTTGTTGTCCATAGTATTCCCCTGTTTCTTTGTAAAGGGACCTATTTTATTTGTACCTTTTTTTTTTTGTTATTGATATAAGAATAAAAAGTTTTATAGTTGTCTTTTACTTTTCCAGCTAATTCAATCTCAGATGTCGTAAACTGATTAAACTTTGAGAGGTTTAGCTGTATATCAGGCGGTTCATTTAACCAGTTAGCAGCACTGACAGCAAATGACCACTTGCCCAGCTGAATACACCAGAAAGGAGGTTAAGTGCATTCCTGGCCATGTTCCTGGTGTCGTCATGGTCGAAGACAGTGCAGAAGCAATTCATAAAAGCTGGTGGTGTTAGGCCCAACAGCGCCTTTTTAGCTAGCAAACAGGTCTGAAGCTTTATTCTGCTGGGTAAAGGTAGCTAGTTAGTGAGTGCATAAATGGTGCAACTATGAGTATGGTTATCTTCACCAAGTACAGCGCTGCATACCTTATTACAGATCAGCTCTACTCTGTTTATTATCATTGTATATAAGTGACCACCCTCAGGTACCTGCCTTACGTCGCTGTACCCTTTATGAAGATGACCTAGTGTTACGTACTAGTTCAGATAATATCAGGATGATTTCCACCGCATCCAATCCTGGCTCACAGCGAATAGGTTGGTCCTCAATGTTAAGAAAATGCAAACTATACTGTTTGAGTCCAGAGGTAAAGTTAGTTCCTGTGCAGAACCTGTTGGTAGTCATTAGTGCTGACAGGTCCCCTATTACCATGGCACACTCCTTTAAATATCTTGGTGTGACTCTCAACCCTCTGCTAGACTTCTCTTTGCACATCTCTAATGTTTGTGGGGCAGTAGACTACAAACTAGTCCTGACCTACTGGGCTAAGCATATCCTTACCCCTAAGGCTCATCTTACCCTTGTCAGGGTGTGCTTCTCACTAGCGTTAACTACAGGCTCATCTCCTATACAAATGTTGCAAAGTTCACGTAATGGGATATAGCTCACAATAACATCTTCAGGTCTGCCTTCTCTGCAGCCTGTCTCATGCATGGCTGCGAGCTCTACAGTAAACTGGGTTGGCATTCATCAGTTAATAGTTGGTCATTTGCCCTGGGCTGTTTTATTGACAAGGTTTCAGAACTGCTACCCCTGTCATCACTGAGAGTCAGTTAAAAGTGCTTAATTTGAGCTACGGGGTATTACAGCTGGTTCATTTCAGAATTCTCAACCTTTGCTACCCCACTGACTGACCTGAATAAGAAAACTGCCCTGAATAAAGTCTGTTGGTCACCTGAATGTCAGGCCATCAAAAATGTGCTGTGTGAGGGCCAGTCATACACAGCCCAGATTTCAATTGTCCCTTCATACTGTACACAGACACCTTTGAGGTGGGGCTCGAAGCAGTGTTACCACAAGACTTTAAGGACGGGCTTCATCTCATCCTATATCTCTCACAAAACTATTTTCCCTGGGAGCAGTTCTATGCCACGCTGGAAAAATAGTGTCTGGTAATAAAGTGTGTGGTGGTTGTCTTGTGCTAATATCTGTTGGAATGGAAGTTCACCTTCATCACTGACTACACTCCCTCAAGTGGTTACATGCTCTGTGGGATACCAATGCTCATGTCACCAGATGGTATTTGGTACTACAGCCTTTGTCATTTGATGTGTGCCACTGGGCAGGTACCCAGCATGGCAATGCAGATATTTTCTCTCAGGAGGGTGGGTCTCTGATGGCCCATAATGAGCGAACCACAGGCATGATCTGAGGGGTAGGGTATGTCACACAGTGTATGTCTGTCACACTCCTTTCACCCATAAATGGCTTCACAACCATGTTACAGACAAAGGTTTTGACAGGGGCTGTGGTGGGATTTGTACCAAACCCATTTTGTTTTAAAGTTGGCCCTTTATGGCTTCCCTTCACTGGATGTTCAATCTGCTAGCTATCTCTCAGGGGGAGTGTTAACAAGCAAAAACTGATCCCAATAAAGGGAGAAGTGTAAACAAGCTGGGGGGGGGGTTCTGTTTTGGTGAGTTGCAAGTGGAGACAGCAAGAGACTGAACTTCAAGAAATTTCTGTTACGCTGAATACAAGCTATTTGTTTCTTTTTTCCGATTAATGAAAGTGGCGCAAGGCAAGCCAAAATTTATTTATAAAGTCCCCAGTCCAAAAAAGGCTCTGAGTGTTGTATAGAGTTTAACATAAACTCAAACAGAAATATTATAATATGCTTTGAAATAAGTAGACAAAGAAATAGTCAATAATCAGTGAATGCCTGTTGGAATAGATAAGACTTCAATGGGGTTTTAAAGGCCTCCGCCATGTTGGCCATATGGATATACATAGGAAGTGAGTTCCATAGCAGTGGAGTAGCCACTCCAAATGCTCTGTTCCCTGAGCTCTTTTAAGTAGTCGGGACCCAAACCACATAGGGCTTTGTACTTTAACAAGCAGATCTTGATGTTGATGCGCCACTACATAGGCAGCCACTGCAACACATGCAGAACCGCATGATATGTTCACTCCGTGAGGAGCACATAATCATCCAGGCTGCAGCTTTCTGAACCAGCTGTAGGCATTGCATTAAACCTCAGATAACCCTAGGTACAGAGCATTATAATAGTCTAACACTGAGGTGACAACAGCATGAATGATCGTTGCTGGGTCTTCCTGTTCAAGATACAGCTTGATCCTGGTAATATTCCAAAGATAATAAAAGCCAGATCGGACCACAGATGATACGTCATTATAGCATCAACCTGAAGTCCAGAATGACTCCCAGCTTCTTTACTGCATTGGTTGCCATGAAAAGTCATCCGACTAATGATGGGAGAGTTATACCGTCCTCGGCAGCTATGCCACAGTGACCTGGCTCGATCACCATGACCTCTGTCTTAGCCAAGCTGAGACATAACCAATTCGAGGCCATCCATTTGTTGATTTTAGCCAAACACTAACTCAGCACTGAGGGCAAAACATCATCGGGGAACAAGAGAGGTACAACTGACTGTCATCCTCATAGCAGAGAAACCCAACTCTGTACCATCTAATGCTCTCCCCATACTATCTAATAATCTCCCTCAGTAGCAGCATGTAGAAAGAAAACAAAATGGGGGCAAGGTTCAAGCCTTATGTAATTCCACAAGACAACACATAGCCCCCCCCCCGAGGTAAAATTCCCCAGGGTGACCTGCTATATTTTCCTGGTTATGTAACACTACAACCAGTGCAGAACTGCATCAGTGAGGCCCATGTAGTCCCTCAGGCAACCAAGAAGCACCCCATGGTCCACTGTGTCAAATGATGACAACAGGTCCAAGAGCACTAAAATAGAGCATTTCACTCGATCCCTTGCAAGGAGGAGGTCATGAGTTATCCTAACGAGAACAGTTTCAGTGCTATGCCGGGCCAAAAACCCAACTGAAGAGGCTTGTAGATGGAAAAAGACTCTAGGTGGTCTGTCAGCTGCTCCGCCACCACCTTCTCAATAACCTTCCCCGAAAGAGGAAGATTAGAGACAGGCCTGTAGTTCACTAGAGCATCAGGATCCAAGGATAGTTTTTTGAGGGGGGGTCTAACCACAGCCCTTTCTAAGGCCGATGGGAAGATACCCTCCCTCAGGGACCCAGTAATGATCTCCATGAACACTGGGCCCAGGAACTCACCACAACAAGAATTAGCCATATAGGTCCAGGTCCAGCATACAGTCAGTATGGGCAACCAGGAGACTGCCCAGAGTACCTCAACCTTGGAAATAGATCGAAACTCATCCCAGACAGGCAGATCTAAATCACAAAAGGCACAACCACTGTTGGACTGGGCTAGACCATCCCAGGAGACGCTCAATCTAATGGTAGACACCTTACCTGTACAAAAATTGTCCAAACTCCTCACACTTTTCTGAAGAAAATGCTCTGACAGACTGCAGACAGGAGGGTTTAGCATCCTGTCCACAGTGCGGAAGAGCTGAGCTGGGTGATGACATCATTTACTAGTGTCAGCCGAGAAGGAAGAATGGGACTCAGTAGGTATGCAGTGAGACTAGTAATACACATTTACAGGCAAGCAATCATGCTTTTTAGTGGGACCAAGGACCAGCAACTGACAGTTATAAAAGAAACAAGACTCAGAATGGAGTGCATGACTGCTGGCAGGTGGGCATGTGGGTAGACTGGCTGGCTGTGAATGGGGACGGAGCATTTAACAAACAAGCTGGATTGTAAATATTTAAATGGAAGCCTGCAAGCCTCTAAACATTTAGACTGTGCGGACTGACGCACTGCACTTCAGGAGGATTTCTTTAACCACTAGACCAGCAGAAATATGTTGACTTATGCTGTTTTGTTTGAGTGATAAAAAGACAAATTTCTGATACTTATGTGGAACAAAATAAACAAAATCATGGCTTTGTGTGTGTGTATTGCTAAAAATAATTCCTGTGTTAAATCATGATTTTGACTATTTTGTTGAAAGAATTATAAAATGTCCACAATAAAAGGAACTATACAGCACTGCAAAGAGTGCCATGTAGCTCTGCCGCTCACTCCAATGACATCATTACATCGGAGGTCTGCCAGCCATTTTGAAAGCTGGCCAGGTGGGTTTTTCAAACGGGAAGGCTGTTTACATTTTCTTAAATGCTACAAAACTGCATTTATTTCAAATTTATAAATGCAGTTTTAGCATCAGTGTGAACGGCAACCTTTCCTTTACCTCTCAGTGAAGCCTGATTTTGGAATTGAGCATTAGAAAAAAAGCTGTTTAGTTGTCCTTTAAACAGCAGCAGTTGATCAACTGTAAGGGAGGAGAATCCCATTTCCATGTAAATAAACCAGATTATGAAGACTAAAAGGAAAAGAACAACAGATATTCTAAAAATATAAGCTGAATTGTGTCCAAATATTATGCGTTTCACTGTTTTCCCCACAAGCGACAAACTTTTATCTTCATGATGATTGTCATATAAATTGTTATCCAGGAAAACACACTAAGTCAAGGTTTGCTTCCAGCTATGTCCTGGGACCACAGAGGGAAGTTAAGTGACTTGCTCGTGGTCACACTGTATGCAAGTGGCACCTGTAGGATTCAAACCCAAATCTACAGGTCTGCAGCTCAGCACTCTTAACCATTAGGTTATACTGCCTCCCATGATGCCTTACATTAGGGGTTTGTATGTAATATTGTGGAATAACACATTATGATAGGAAGATCCTGCTACTCTTGAGGACTGACCTTTTCTTAAATCTGTTGCAACAGTTCTGCTATTTCTTAGCCTAACCTATCCTTTATAATTTCTAGTCCATAAGGTTGGCCACCTATGGGCACCCCCTCCCCTTTCTTAACTATGCTATTGTGTCCTCATTAATTTTCTTTTTCCCTCTCAGGTTCTCATACAGGGAGGTTATTGTGGTGACCTCCAAGAGTATGTAAAACAAGTTGTGTGTATTGTTGGATTTAGTATGTAATGGCATTATGTCATAAAATACCTTAATGTATATACCTTATGTGTATGAAACCTGTAAATGTTGAACATACCATGGCACTAGGAGTTTTTGATAATGGTAAAAAGTACTAGGTGACTATTATAAAAATTAAGTTAGGTGTGCTATTTAAAATGCATGTAAATTGCTGTAAACTGAACAAGTCTGAAATTTCATGGTGATTTGCATATATCCCATGATGCTTTGCATTATGAAAGTATGTGTGATGTTGTGTTACTTTGAAACTTGGTTTATTATCAATGCCTTTTGGGGTAACCCATGTTTCAGTGCTTCTGCATTGAGGTTCTTTATCTTTAGCTTGCCTTTTTTTTTTTGAGCCCCACCACTGAAGCAAACAAGGCCCGCATAGGGGTGGAGGCTGACTCTCAACTGCTGAGTTAGATCAGTAGATCAGTGGGTCAGTAGATGCTGACTAAGTGTAGAAGAAGGACATACATAGTCTGTTGCTGCAAACTGATGTACTGAAGAAGAGATATGCCATTGCTTAAGGTTATTCACTGTGTTTCAAATAAACATCACACAGAGATTGTGTGTTGAACCTGAAGTTCTGTGTCTGGTCCATCTGTTATCCCACAACCCCTCCACAGACTTGGTGTTAGCAGTGAGATGACTTGCTGGAAGTGTCTGGACTGGCCGAAGAGGGATGTTTTCTGGTCCATATCACCCAGTTATCTCAGGTGGACTGACGTACCTGGAGTTGCCAGAGAAGAATGTCCGCGGAGTTCTGACCAGAACCATGGATGGGACCTGGTAGCTTGGAGGAAGGCCAAGCCTGAAGACGATAAAAGAGATGCAAGAGGACGTGGAAGAATCGAGGGAACTGCCTCCTCTTGAAGACACTCCACCTGAGGATGTAGGGGAGTTGTTGAAATGTCTCTGCATAAAACAGGTGCAGCTGGAAACAGAGACATTGAGCAGAGAAGTCAAGATGCCAAATGGGCAGACACCATGAGGGTCTTGCATGCCATTAATGCAGGGAAAACAGAAAGCGCCAGTAGCCCAAAAGACTTTAAACTGTCTACACTTTCGTGCAGTGATGACATTGAGGCCTACCTCACAACATCTGAGAGGATCGCTCGAACATGCACATGGCCAAGGGAACAGTGGGTTGTTCGACTGGCACCGCACCTGACAGGCAGTGCCCAGTTGGTTTATAGCCACACAGATTCCCGAGAGGCAGAGAACTATGACCGTGTGAAGCAGGAGATCCTCAGGTGCTATGACATAAACACTGAAACCTATCACCAGAGGTTTAGGTATCTTAAAATGCAGTCACTGGATAACCCTCTAGAGACTTATGCCCATCTCAAGGAGGTCTGCTACAAATGGTTGCAGCCAGATAACAAGAGCAAGGACCAACATCTAGAGGTAGTAATTATTGAACAGTTTATTAAAGTTTTACCCCAGGATGTACAGCTTTGGGTTCAGGAGCATAAGTCTGATTCTGCTGATAAAACCATCACATTGACAGAAGACTTTCTGGCAGCCCGACCATCCACACTCAGAGGGTTCAAAGAGAAATGAACAACTACAACCACCAGCAATCTGGGACCCTGAGACGGAGCTTCTGAAGATGGATGGATGGAAGCTCCATCCCTTCCTGGGACAGGTAGGTGGTAAGTAGTCTGAAATAACTGCTTCCCTCTTAAGGTGTAGATATGTGACAGGAATATCCTGCCACTCTTGAGGACTGATCTTTTCTTAAATCTGTTGCAACAGTTCTTCTATTTCTTAGCCTAATTTATCCTTTACAATTTCTAGTTCATAAGGCTGGCCACCTATGGGCACCCCTTCCCCTTTCTGGACTATGCTATAGTGTCTCTTTAATTTTCCTTTTCCCTCTCAGGTCCTCGTACAGGAAGGTTATTGTGGTGACCTCCAAGCATATGTAAAACAGGTTGTATTTATCGTTGTTGGATTTAGTATGTAATAGCACTATGTCATAAAATACCTTGATGTATATACCTTATGTTTATGAAACCTGTAAATGTTGAAAATACCATGGCACTAGGTGGTTTTGATAATGGTAAAAAGTACAAAGTGACTATTATAAAAATTAAGTTAGTTGTGCTTTTTAAAAATCATGTAAATTGCTGTAAACTGAACAAGCCTGACATTTCATGGTGATTTGCATATAATCAATGATGCTTTGCATTATGGAAGTATGTGTGATGTTGTATTTCTTTGAAACTTGGCTTATTGTCAATGCTCTTTGGGGTAACCCTAGCTTCAGTGCTTCTGTATTGAGGTTCTTTGTCTTTAGTTTGCTTTTTGGTTTTATTTGAGCCTCCACCACCCAAGCAAACAAGGCCCATATGGGGTGGAGGCTGAATCTCAATTGCTGAGTTAGATCAGTAGATCAGTGGGTCAGTAGGTGCTGACTAAGTGTAGAGGAAGGACCTGCATAATCTGTTTCTGCAAACTGATGTATTGAAGAAGAGCTATGCCATTGCTTAAGATTATTCCATGTGTTTTAAATAAACATCACACATAGATGTGTGCTGAATCTGAAGTTCTGTGTCTGGTCCATCTGTTATCCCACAACCCCTCCACACACATTTACCATATCTCCAATTCATCAGCTGGTAGTAAGACCCATAACTGATGATTGGTGAGATAAATAGGCCTCTGTTTACATAGGGAAATATAAGACTTTTTACAAAAATATACAAACAGCTAATTCTTGTGCTTAAATTAATTTACCGTTTCTTTAAGAAATATCTTGCAGTACATAAGAATGTTAAGGGGATATGAAGAGTTGGAAGAGACATAGATATGGAAAATAGTTACAAGGGTAATTACCCTGTTGCATGTAATTAATGATTAGTTACTGTGAAACCAACACTTAAAATAACAGTGTGACCACAATAAGACCTGATAGTTGATGCAGGGATTATTTTTCCATCTGAAATGTGTATGAAAGAAAAGTGAACTGATTAAAAAAAATAGTGTACATAGATATAGTGCAAAATTAAGAGGCAGTGTGGATCTATGGCTAAAGTACAGATGAGGGAACCAAGAGACAGGAGGCCCAGGATCAAATCCCACAAGTATCTGCTGAGTTGTGGCAAAAAAGATCATTACTATTAAAAAATACATTATGCAAGAAAAGTAATGTTAGTTAGATATGCAAGGAGTTTGACTATAATCACAGCAGAGCAGTGCATGTGTGCTAATAGTATTTCAAAACAGTCAGAAACTGTTTAAAATATATTTAAACACCAACTCATATTTTCCATTTAGTGATATTCACTGTCCTGACATGTTTTGACTTTCTTATTGTAAGAACTATTATGAATTATTTTAAACTACCTACAGTGCCTCTGATGTTCTCATCCTTTACAGTCTATATTTGTCTGTGTATTTAGGACATTCTACAATGCCTGCACGGGTTAGATAACACCGTGGAACAATGTAAACTTGACATCATAGGATGCCCTGGAAACTTAGAAACAGACAGTGTGAACGCTAAAGAGCACACGCTGCAGTAGTGAAAAAGATAATAAAATATGTAATTAATGGCAAAAATCAGCCACTGCATATCAAAAGATTGCACATTGGTGAAAGAGACCTGGAATTATTTGAATATTTACAATTGTTCCCATTCATATTTAAAAAAAACTTAAAAAAAAAAAGTAACTCCATCAGTAATAATCCAGCCACAGCACCCCCGTTGATTAAATGGGAATGTAAGTGTATCTCCACACAATATGCCAGGACCAGGAGCTCCGGAACTGCAACGCAGTAGTGAAGAAAAAAAAAAGAAAATTTTAGAAGCTGCCCAGTGTATTTCGAGGAAGCTGGCAGCTGGACAAAAAAGGCAGACTGACCTACGCAGGTTTAGCAGCAAGGGATGTTAGAGAAACCTAGAAACCTAGGCAATGATGACAGAAAAAGACCGCTGATCCGTCCAGACTGCCCATGCCACCCTATCATACCCAATACCTTTTGTCAATACAGGGTCAGTGTCTGCACTGCCCCTCCCCTTGCTCCTTGTCTTACTACTACTCTCCACCCTCCCCCCCAAGTAACTACTAAGCCTACTAACTGCTAAGTGATGAGACACTTAGGTAGGTGTGAATATAAGGCCTCGGCTCCTACTTCCTGCCATCCTTCCTGCAATACATAGAAACATAGACTTTGACAGCAGATAAGGACCGCTTGGCCCATCTAGTCTGCCCATTTCCCTACCTACAGGATAGCCCGCAGATCCTAGTTAACCAACAGCCTATATCTTCCTGCCCCCCACAAGAATTGCCTTATGTCTGTCCCATGCATTCTTGAATTCTCCCACAGTTTTAGACCCCACAACTTCCTCAGGAAGGCTGTTCCATGCATCCACTACCCTCTCTGTGAAATAATACTTCCTCACATTGCCCCTGAACCGCCCTCCTTCTATCTTTAAATTGTGTCCCCTTGTTCTTGCAAGTCTCTTTTCTGAAAGATGCTACCCTCTTGGACTTTGTTGATTCCCTTGAGGTACTTGAAAGTTTCTATCATGTCCCCCTCTCCTTCTTTCCTCAAGGGTATACATATTAAGCTCCTTAGTCTCCTCATACGGCTTCTCTTGCAGACCCTGCACCATTTTAGTTGCCCTCCTCTGGACTGCCTCTATCCTGTCTATGTCCTTGCAGAGATGGGGTCTCCAGAACTGGACACAGTATTCCAGATGGGGTCTCACCAACTGTCTGTACAGAGGGATAACAGCTTCCTGTTTTCTGCTACTGATGCCTCTCCCTATACATCCCAGTATACCCCCGGCCTTCCCTACTGCCTTCTCACATTGCTTGCTAACCTTGAGGTCATCTGATATGATTACCCCCAGGTCCCTTTCCTGTTTTGCTGTTGTTACTACCTCCCACCCATTGTGTATTCTTCCTCTGGGTTCTTGTTTCCCAGGTGCATTATTTTGCACTTTTTGCATTGAATCCTAGCTGCCATCGTCTGACCATTCCTCCAACCTTGCCAAGTCCTTTCATCCTTTCCATGCCTCCTTGTGTATCAACCCTGTTGCAGATCTTTGTCATCTGCAAAAGGCATACTTTTCCTTCCAGTCCTCTGCAATGTCACTGATGAAGACATTTAAAGGACTGGACCAATATTGAACCCATGGTACCCACTGGTAACCGCCCTTTCTTCAGAGTGGACTCCATTTACAATTACCTTCTGTGTCCTGTTGTCCAGCCAATGTTTTACCCAGGCTACCACCTGGGACCCACTCCCAGGCTGGTTAATTTGACTAATAATCTTTTGTGTGGACTGTATCAAATGCCTTGCTAAAGTCTAGGTAGGCCAAGTCCACAGCCCCTCCCTGGTCTACTACTTGGTCACCCAGTCAAAGAAATCTATTAGATTCGCCCTGACATGACCTTCCGCTGTGAACCCATGCTGCCTTGGATCCTGTGCTTCACTGACCTCTAGGTACTCAATTATTCTTTCCTTCAGAAGTGACTCCATCACTTTCCCTACCACAGAGGTCAGACTGACAGGTTCAGAAGCCTGCCTGTCTTGTCCCACTTTTGTGAAGGGAATCACATCCGCCTTTCCTCCAGTCCTCGGGTACCACACCATCCTCCCATGATTTATTAAAAGAGTAGCCAGTGGTTTCACTAGTTCCTTCCTTAATTCTTTTAGAATTCTGGGGTGAATTCCATCAGGACCCATTGCTTTGTCCACCTTCAGTTTTAGGAGTTCTTGCAGAACCCTGTCTTCTGTGAAAGGACTGGGATCGACCCCCCTATCAAGACTGCTTCTGTTAATTGGATTAGGCACTTCCCCCTCCTCTTTTGTGAATACTGAGCAGAAATATTCATTTAGTATTCCTGCTTTTTCACTGTCCCCCTCTGCCCACCCACCATTCATTCTATTCAGCCTCACTATCCCTCCCTTTGTCTTTCTACGCTCGCTGATGTACCTATAAAAGGTTTTATCCCCCTTCTTAACTGAGTTGGCTATCTTTCCTCAGTTTGGGCCTTTGCTATTCTGACTTCCCTCCTGCTTCTTTCTGCCTTAACTGGTACAGCTCTCTGTCCTGCTCCTTCTGTGTTTCCTTATACTTCCAGAATGCTATCTTTTCTTCCTGACTTCCAGACCACCTCTCTTGAGAACCATAGTGGCTTTTTCTTTCGTTTGATTTGTTTATTTGCTTTACACAAAGGCTTGTTGCCTCTGTGATGGCAGTTTTGATAATTCCCATTGTTGCTCCACACCTCCTTCTAGCCTGTTTGCTAGTGCTTTCTAGGCACTCTCCCATCTTGCCAAAGTCAGCCCTCCCAAAGTCCAGTACCCTCACTTTGTATGGCTTGACTTGTAGCTGAGTTTAATGAACCACACTGTTTGATGGTCACTTGTCCCCAGATGGCAACCCACTTGATCTGAGATCCTCTCGCTGCCCCATTTGAGAGAACGAGGTCTAAGATTGCTTCCTCACAGTGGGTTCGAAACTAGCTGTCTAATGCCTGCCACCTGTAGGCGTCCAAGAATGGCCCTGCTCTTGGATGTGGCTGCAGCAAATGTGCTCCAGTTAACATCTGGCATATTCAGGTCTCCCAATAACAGTATCTCCTCTCTCTGCCATTCTAAGAATGCCTTCCATCATATCCTTGTCCATTCCTTCCCCTGACATGGGGTTCTGTACAACCCCTGTGCGGATTGTGGTGCCCTTTCCAGTCTCCGGTGACCCACAGTGCCTCCTCTCCTCCCTGTTTACTCTTTTGTTCAGTTGCTTTTATCCGTTCCTTTACATAGAGAGCTACTCCTCCCCTCTTCTCCCTGCCTGTCTCTCCCGCATAGTTTATGTACCCTGGTATGTTAACATCCCAGTCATAGTTCTCTGTGTACCATGTTTCTGTGACTGCTACAATATCCAGGCATCCTCTTCCATTAAGACCACCAGCTCAGGGCTTGTTGCCCAGACTACGGGCATTGGTACTCATTACCCTCCATTTCCTGAAGGCCTTACCCCTTGCCCCATCCCTGTCCTTCTTGCCTTTGTCACTTTCTCCATTTACCCCAGCCCTTCTCCCTATTGACACCTCCATGTTGGTGTTTGCCACACTTACTACCGTGATTGTTTGGGGGCTGGTTTTCCTGCTCATTTCAGTGCCTCCCTCTTGGCTAGTTTAAAAGCTGCCAATGAAGCATTTAAACCTATCACCTAGGATCCTGGTTCCCTCCCGGACAGATGCAGCCCATCATGCCAGTATAGGCTTGCATCCTCCAGGTGGACCCCCAGTCCCAATGAAGCCAAATCCTGAGCTCCACACCAGTTTTCAACCACTGATTGAATCCCATAGTGCGGAACACCCAGCTCTCTATGCCATAGATGGGTAGCACCTCCGAAAAGGTTACCGTGCATGCTACTTGACTAAGGCCCCTCCCCAATTCCACAAACTCTTCTCACTCTCTAATCCCTTTCTTAGCCAGGTCATTTGTCCCTAGGTGGACAATGACATCCAGCTCCCTCCCCTGTGCAGCTGCTCCGCAATCCTGAGGATTCGCTCCCTGTCCCTCCAAGCCATGGCGCCAGGCAGGCACCTTACCTCCCTCTCCCCTTCCTTGCCCAGTTCTACCTTCCTAACAATGGAGTCCCCCACCAGGAGTTGTTTCCTTCCCCTGCAGGGTCCCCTGCCACCCTCCTGTGGGTCTCCTTTGTGGAGGTTCCCAGCATCCTCCTTGGTCTCCACTGTAGGTACCTCCATAGAGGAACCACACTTTGCCAGAATTCTCACTTAGCTCAGAGGCCCCAGGTCAGACAGTTCTCAACCAGCCCCCAAACTACAGGACATGGCACAGCTCAGTATAATATACTGTGTACCAGCCTAGATTCAAACCACTGGTCCTTTCTCTGCTAAATGAACACACATTCAGTATTCCACTGTGTTTGCTAAGTCAACACATATTCAGTGCACCACTGAGCTGAGCTGTTGAAAGACTAGTATCTCCACACAATATGCCAGAGGAGCCTAGGAAGTAGGAGGATGGATACCTTTTTAGATACAATTACATTTTATCTGGTTGATACCATGTGCCCACTCGGCTGCACACTGCCTGCTACCTCGATGTAGGAAAAGTAAACCTTATTGCGCAAGCAAGAAGCCATGGCAAACAAAATACAACATAAAATATACATCACAATTCTTTCAGAACATATAGATCAAAGTCAAAACATTGCAAGGTTCCTAAGGAGTCGCTAAAAGGTTTGATACCTTTTATTGGACCAACAAGAGTCTTGTACAAAGACGGAAATCTACATAAGCTTTCGGGGCCTCACAGGTCCCTTCTTCAGGTGAAACCTGAGGAGTTCCATCTTGGTTCAAGACTCTTGTTAGTCCAATAAAAGGTGTCAAACCTTCCAGCATCTCCTGTTTTCAAAGGACCAATACAGCTAGAATCTCTTTTTGCCAAAAGTTTCCTAAGGGTAACCCAAGATGGATTTGAGGGTGGCTTTAGGCCCTGCGGCATCACCAGACAAAGTGGTTGTTTTGCCTTCCAATCCATCTAAGTTTCATGTATAATTCTGTGGGTCTATCCACTGCACTTGACAAATACTTGTTTATGGATGAAATGTTTTTGTGTTTATTTGGTGCCCCCTGGCAAGGCGGATGCCTAGTTTGCCTATTCTTTTGGGCCAGCCCTGGATGGATTGACAGATATGCCAGCTTAGGACCACAAAAGGGAAGCATCACAGCTAATAAATAGATAACATTTTAACAGAAGGCACCCCAAGCCTTATCCCTAGAACTCTACTCTTATCAACTCACATTTATTTTCTAGTTGAGTTAATGCATTAGTCCCCCCAGATGACTCATCACCCCAATGTATTAATATACTAATATCTTTATAATGATGGCACTTAGAAATTAGTCATTGATCATGGTCTTATGTTTTATTACTCTGCAGGAGAAGGGTCATTAGCTAGGGTTAGGACATTATTAAATCAGAGAGCAAGATTTGCCTCTCAGTTGCCTGACCATACACATCACTGTGATTTATACAAACAAACTAAATGGCTTCCCATTGAACAGAGGTACTTATTTCAAATTGAAATTCTTGCAAAACAGGTGACTTTAGACCTAGTTCCAACCTCTTTCTATGGTATGTTTAAAGAATGTACCAATGCAGTGCCTACAGGTCATGTTTAAATGTTCATTTTACAGTACCCAGAATGAAGACCATGACAGGTCAGAAAACAATGTTCTATAAATTGTCAGCTTACTTCAAATCCCTCTCCACATCTATAACTTGGGCTGGGAATTCATTAAATAGTTTTAAACATGTTCTTAGGGATTTGTTATTGTTTAGCAGTTAGTGTAAATGCATTTCTGCTTAGTATTACAATTATTTAAATTTCTTTGATGTATCCTAATATTGTATGTATTGTTGTTTATTGTGATTTTTATGTTGTCTTGCGCGTGCGCAAGAAACATGTTGCGGTAACTTTAGAATAGCAGGTTTTGGAGGTGCATTCCTGTTGTGGCCAGTGAGTGGCGCCACTGCTTTTTGGGGCTGGGCTCCATGGCACAAATTAGATTGCACGTTGTCTACGACAGCAGTGCAAAAGCGTGCCACCAACTTAAAATGTTTTAGCCGCTGCAGTGAGGGAGCTCCACCTCATTGCAGCGTGTGCCTTTCCTGGTGTAACATTTCAATCAGACATGGCGGCGGCTGTGCCATCTACCTCGCACAGTCCCCAGAAAAGCCGACATCGGGGGTGTCCAATCCCCCTGTCGGCATCATCACGCCCCCCTCCTGAGTTCATTTGCCTATGGGGATCCCAATCCTCATCGGCATCATGTCCCATGCCAGTTGTTTGCCGAGGGGGGGGCCCAATCCCACTTGGCATCATCCCCACAACACCTTCTATTTGCCAACAGGGTTCCCAATCCCCATCAGCTCCAGTCCCCCCAACCCAAAACATGCAGGTGGCATGCTGGGAGCCCACCTCAGTGTGCCAAAAGTACCTGAAAAAACCTTCCCGTGATGTTTATTTATTTTTTTTAACCCTGTAAAATTGAAAATGCTCCCTTGCTGTCTGTGGCCCCCTTCCCCAACCCACGCCCACCCACTGTGTACCCCACCTCCCCACTCCCCTCACTCCTCATACCACGGAGCCGTGCAGCGCGCTCGTGGACCGGAACACATCTGCACTCTTCAAACCAACCACAAACTGACTAACTTTGGTGCATATCTCAGGCATTTTGGGAATTTTGTTACCAAATGTTCAACATGGGGTTATTGGGACCCTTCCTCATGAATTCAGTCACTGTCATGGTGTTATTCGGTCCCAAAAGGTGATTTTGCAGTCACTGCGCTAAATCACCTTTTGGGATCAATTAATGAAATGACAGTGCCACTGTTCATGAGGTGGGCTCTCAAAAAGCCTATTTTGCAAATTTGGTGAAAAAAATCAAAAGAATGACTGTTTTACAAGCGTGCATTGTGCAGTTTCCCCTCATGCTCATAACTTTGCAAATCTGTAATATTTTTATTCCAGATTTTCAACATTGGCATTTTTCTACACCTCCTTATCAACAGTACAGCTGTCATTTTTCACATCCTGTCCAAAATGTGTTTTCACACTTCCAGCACAGAATAGCGTGTTTGCTGTGGGAAATTAGTGTCCAGGACAGATTAAGAAAATCACAGTTACACTGTTCATGAGCAGAGGTCCTAAAATGCCTATACTGAAAATTTGGTGATGAAAGTCCATTATATGACTGTGCTATGAGCGTGCGATGTGCAGTTACCATGCACCCTCGTAACTTCGCAAATTTATAATATTTTCAGCATTGCCATTTTTTCACACATCCTTATGAACAGTACAGCTGTCATTTTTCACATCCTGGCTGAACTGTGTTTTCTCACTTCCCATGTAGAATAGCGCAGTCGCTGTGGGAAATCAGTGTTTGGGAAAGATTAAGAATATCACAGTGATTCTGTTCACGAGCAGAGGTCCTAAAATGCCTATGTTCAAAATTAGGTGACAAATGTCTATAAAATGAATGTGTTACAAGCGTGCATTGTGCAGTTTCCATGCACGCTCGTAACTTTGATAATTTTTAATATTTTTACTCCAGATTTTCACCATTGCCATTTGTTCACTCCTTATGAACAGTACAGCTTTCATTTTCCACATCCTACCTGAGCTGTGTTTTCGTACATCCGGAGTGCAGTGGCGCATTCGCTGTAGGAAAACAATGTTGAGAACAGAGTAAGAAAATCACAGTAACACTGTTCATGAGCAGAGGTCCCAAAATGCCTATGTTGAAAATTTGGTGAAAAAATTCAATAAAATGACTATGTTGCGTGCATTGCGCAGTGTCCATGCACAGTCATAACTTTGAGAATTTGTAATATTTTCACTTCAGATTTTCAACATTGTCATTTTTGCACACCTTCTTATGAACAGTATAGCTGTCATTTGTCACATCCTGCCTGAAATGTAGTTTCACACATGTGGTGCACAATCGCGCGGTTGCTGTGGGAAATCAACGTTTGGGGCAGATTCAGATAATCATAGCGCCACTGTTCATGAGCAGAGGTCCCAAAATGACTATATTAAAAATTTGGTGAAATAATTCCACTAAATGAGTGTTACAATTGTGCAATGTGCAGTTTTCACACACGCTCGTAACTTCGAGAATGTTTAATATTTTCACTCCAGATTTTCAACAATGCCATCTCTTCACACCTCCTTTTCAATGGTGCAGCTGACATTTTAAGGTGGTGCAGAATGGCACGGTCACTGTGGGAAATCAATGTTCGAGACAGATTAATAAAATCACAGGGACACTGTTCGTGAGCAAAGGTCCCAAATGCTTTCATGAGGTGGGGTCACAAAAAGGCCATGTTTTAAAATTTGGAGTGCAAATACCAACACACTCCCAGGGTGTTATGGTTTATAACCATTACATCCTACCCTGTACAGAATAACAGGCATCAGGGGTGTGCCTTTGGATTGTCTGCTGTACTGCTCACATCATTGGTCCTCCACCCCTACCCTGCAGCCACTGACAGGCATCAAGGTGTGCCTTGGACTCTTCAACCCCAAAGTTCAACCCATTCTCCTATGCTGCACCCATCTCAATGTACATACTTATGAAATGGGGTGAGCATAAGGCCAGATGACCCCAAGGCACAACATGACACTTGTCAGACTCTGCAGGGTAGGGTGAGGTGAAATAGCATGAGCGTTATGGCCAGTGACCCAAATGCACACCCCAATGCCTGTCACTCTCTGCAGGGTGGAGTGGGGTTGACGTTGATGCTATACTTCACTGCTATTCCTATTATGCATCTCTCAACTACTGCACTACCAATGCCAACACCAGCAAGACAACATTCGGCATTGACAAATTCTTGTTTTGTACTATTTCAAAATTTATTGTATTATTTATTTGTTCTTGTCACCCATAAAAAATGGGCCCTTGGCCCAAGGACTTTCCCAGAGTATAAATAAACAAAATAAAACAAATTGAAAACATCAAAGTCAAAAACATTCATAAGCAAGTCTAGCAAGTCCAGTGCAACCTTGTGCAGATTACATACTGTATTTATCCTTGGGATTAAGGCAGAAATGGCTAGCAAACATTCTAAATAGCAGATTCCCTGATAGAATGGGGGTCATTCCTGGCCAGATTCAGACTTAGTCACTTTTGCAAAGGATCCAGTGGTCCAAATTTGGACTTAGTTACTTTTGCAAATGTTGTGTGTACCAGATGGTGACTGGCAGTGAGCAGTGGATAAGTGCTAGTCACCATCACGGTGCCGCCTCAAGCGGGAATGTTACCATAGGGATTAAGGGTGGGCGGCCAGTAGTCTGTCAGGGATGTGTGTAAATTGCAGTGGCACAGGGATTGGGTGGGGGCATTAGCATTCCAGGGTTGTGCATATATAAATATATATATATATATATATATGTCATTAGCACAATAATCTAGTGGGGGGAGCCATTAGGCTACTAGATTCATATGTACATTGCAATGGCACAGGGATCAGGTTGGGGGGACCTCATACTACCAGGGATGTGGGTAAATTTCAATGCCATAGGGATCAGGCAAGGGGACCACTGGACTACCAGCAATATGTGTATATGTCAACAGCACAGGGATCAAGCAGAGGTTTGGAGTGCACCAATGCAAGCATGGTTAGTACCACTTTGTGGATGCATTAAGTATCATGGCACTAATGGCTTGTTAATGTCTTCAGAAAGCTTTGAGTATGCCAGACCATCTGTATGCAGGGTGCATTCCAGGGATTTGCATTGGCACCTGGCATGCTTTAGCATTGATGCACATCCAGATTAGTGCCTCACTAACAGTGTCTTAAAATTATGGCACTTTAAGTGATTCCTCTACTTCCTGGGTGCAAATCACAGTTAGCAAGGCATTAACATTGTTAGCGTGGCATTCATTCATTCTAATATCCTTGCCCATGTCCTTCCTCTTGGCAAATTACACCTTTCTGAAGTTTCCAGTCATGGTGGCTTCCCTGTCAACAGGGAGAAAGTTACCAAGCTGTGGTCACTGCCTCACAGCAGTGCTTGGACATTCACATTGCAGAATACCACAACCCACTGCAGAGAACATGATCAAGGATGGCCCCACACCTAGTGCCCTGTTGGACATGCAGCTCTGGAAAGTAGTGATTGAAGGTGGACAAAAAGTTAGCCAGCCCTACTGCAAGCCTTCAAAAATTGCCAGTCTATGCCCAGGAGACCCAGAAGGTCCCCCAGGATCATCACTGCATCAGATTTGACAGCCTTTCCAATTTCTCCCAACAGCTGGATATTATGCTCCACTGAGCTATTTGGAAACATGTAGTATACCACCAAGGTGACTCTTCTGCCCCTATTTTCCCCAAGCTCAACCCTAAGAGACCGTGAAACTGTTTGACCCCCCCAACCCAATGTCCTCCTTGTGCTCCACAATTAGTCCCTCCCTTACAAACAGAGCCAACCCACCCCCTTTCCTTTCAGGCTTACTACTTCAGAATAGTCTTTATCACTCTATCCTTGTATCCCAGTCAATTTCTGCTCTCCACCAGCTTTCCATGAGTGCCATTAAGCCCTGGTATTTGAAGTGCAAAAGGCCCTCAAACTTGTTAATTTTGCTGGGTACACTGTTCATACCGGGCACGCACATTTCCTTTTTAATTTCCAGCCATCCAAAATTACAGATCTTTTTTTATTTCAGAATGAAAACAAATATAGATGACAGTACATTCATGTCTTCCCCTCATGTTGACCAGCGCCAACTGTTCCATGCTCTTGGGCTTCTTCTGCCTTGTAAAAGCACAAGAAGCACAAAGTTGTTGCTGGTACAGGCACACAGAGAACCATGACTGGGATGTTAACATACCAGGGTACATAACCTACAGGAGTGACAGGCAGGGGAGAAGAGGGGGAGGAGTAGCTCTCTATGTAAAGGAAGGGATAAAAGCAACTAAACAAAAGAGTAAACAGGGAGGAGAGGAGGCACTGTGGGTCACCTTGGAGACTGGAAAGGGCACCACAATCCGCACAGGGGTTGTGTACAGACCCCCATGTCAGGGGGAGGGAATGGACAAGGATATGATAGAAAGCATTCTTAGGATGGCAGAGAAAGGGGAGATACTGTTGATGGGAGACCTGAATATACCAGATGTTAACTGGAGCACATTTGCTGCAGCCACATCCAAGAGCAGGGCCATTCTCGATGCCCTACATGGGGCATGCCTCAGACAGCTAGTTTCAGAACCCACTCATGAGGGAGCAATCTTAGACCTCATACTCTCAAATGGGGGCAGTGAGAGGATCTCAGATCTAGAAGTGGGTTGCCATCTGGGAACAAGTGACCATCAAACAGTGTGGTTCATGTTAAACTCAGCTACAGAGTCAAGCCATACAAAAGTGAGGGTACCGGACTTCAGGAGGGTTGGCTTTGGCAAGATGGGAGAGTGCCTCAGAAAAGCACTAGCAAACAGGCTAGAAGGAGGGGGGGGGCAACAATGGGGAATCATCAAAACTGCCATCACAGAGGCAACAAGCTTTTGTGTGAAGCAAATAAACAAATCAAAATGAAAGGAAAAAGCCACTATGGTTCTCAAAAGAGGTGGCTGGGAAAGTCAGTGAGAAAAAGATAGCATTCTGGAAGTATAAGGAAACACAGAAGAAGCAGGACAGAGAGCTGTACCAGTTAAGGCAGAAGGAAGCACATAGGGAAGTCAGAATAGCAAAGGCCCAAACTGAGGAAAAGATAGCCAACTTGGTTAAGAAGGGGGATAAAACCTTTTATAGGTACATCAGAGAGTGTAGAAAGACAAAGGGAGGGATAGTGAGGCTGAATAGAATGAACGGTGGGTGGGCAGAGGGGGACAGTGAAAAAGCAGGGATACTGAATGAATATTTCTGCTCAGTATTCACAAAAGAGGAGGGGCAAGTGCCTAATCCAATTAACAGAAGCAGTCTTGATAGGGGGGTTGATCCCAGTCCTTTCACAGAAGAAGGGGTTCTGCAAGAAGTCCTAAAACTGAAGGTGGACAAAGCAATGGGGCGTGATGGAATTCACCCCAAAATTCTAAAAGAATTAAGGGGGGAACTAGTGAAACCACTGGCTACTCTTTTTAATAAATCATGGGAGGATGGTGTGGTACCCAAGGACTGGAGGAAGGCAGATGTGATTCCCCTTCACAAAAGTGGGACCAAGACAGAGGCAGGAAACTACAGACCTGTCAGTTTGACCTCTGTGGTAGAGAAAGTGATGGAATCACTCTGAAGGAAAGAATTGTTGAGTACCTAGAGACCAGTGGGGCACAGGACCCAAGGCAGCATGGGTTCACAGCGGGAAGGTCATGTCAGACGAATCTAATAGATTTCTTTGACTGGGTGACCAAAGTAGTAGACCAGGGAGAGGCTGTGGACATGGCCTACCTAGACTTTAAGAAGGCATTTGACACAGTCCCACACAAAAGATTAATAGTCAAATTAACCAGCCTGGGAGTGGGTCCCAGGGTGGTAGCCTGGGTAAAACATTGGCTGGACAACAGGACACAGAAGATAATTGTAAATTGAGTCCACTCTGAAGAAAGAGGGGTTACTAGTGGGGTACTGCATGGTTCAGTACTGGGTCCAGTCCTTTTTAATGTCTTTATAAGTGACATTGCAGAGAAACTGGAAGGAAAAGTATGCCTCTTTGCAGATGACACAAATATCTGCAACAGGGTTGATACACAAGGAGGCGTGGAAAGGATGAGAAGGGACTTGGCAAGGTTGAAGGAATGGTCAGAACTATGGCAGCTAGGATTCAATGCAAAGAAGTGCAAAATAATGCACCTGGGAAACAAGAATACAGGGGAAGATTACACAATGGTGGGGGGAGGTAGTAACAACAACAAAAAAGGAAAGAGACCTGGAGGTAATCATATCAGATGACCTTAAGGTTAGCAAGCAATGTGAGAAGGCAGTTGGGAGGGCTGGGGGTATACTGGGATGCATAGGGAGAGGCATCAGTAGCAGAAAACAAGAAGTTGTTATCCCTCTGTACAAACAGTTGGTGAGACCCCATCTGGAGTACTGCGTCCAGTTCTGGAGACCCCATCTCCGCAAGGACATAGACAGGATAGAGGCAGTCCAGAGGAGGGCAACTAAAATGGTGCAGGGTCTGCAAGAGAAGCCATATGAGGAGAGACTAAAGGAGCTTAATATGTATACCCTTGAGGAAAGAAAGGAGAGGGGGGACATGATAGAAACTTTTAAGTACCTCAGTAGAATAAACAAAGTCCAAGAGGGTAGCATCTTTCAGAAAAAGAGACGTGCAAGAACAAGGGGATACAATTTAAAGATGGGGGAGGGGCAGTTCAGGGGCAATGTGAGGAAGTATTTTTTCACAGAGAAGGTAGTGGATGCATGGAACAGCCTTCCTGAGGAGGTTGTGGGGTCTAAAACTGTGGGAGAATTCAAGAATGCATGGGACAGACATAAGGCAATTCTTGTGGGGGGTAGGAAGAAGTAGGCTGTTGGTTAACTAGGATCTGCAGCCTATCCTGTAGGTAGGGAAATGGGCAGACTAAATGGGCCAAGCGGTCCTTATCTGCCATCAAAGTCTATGTTTTTATGTTGGTTAACGTATGGGGAGAGGTCTGTATACTGTCATCTACAGAGTTTTTTATCCAGAAATGAAACAGACCTGCAATTTTGGATGGTTGGAAATTAAAAAGGAGATATAAGTGCTCAGTTCTTTGGTTTTGCACATTGTGGTTACTACCTGGAACCACTCAAGTGAGCAGACAGCTGCCACTCTGGTGATTGTTATTAATTGTTCATAATGGGCTGATTATAAGTGAGAATAGTTACCTTTCTATACTTTCTCGACTCCCCCCTTCCACAGGAGAATCCCCTCGATGTTCTTCCCTGCTCTACTGTCCTTCCCTTGGTGCTCCCCTGCATCGGTCTTCTGCATTTGGTGACCCCCTGCTCCAGCCTCTCACCCTTATCATCTAGTTTAAAGCTCTCCAGTTGGCCAGAAAAATAACTTCCTCCATCTTGCACTGAACCCTGCATAATGGTCTGCTATTGCTCTTCACTAGCCCCCAGAACTGGGAGGATCTTGGAAAAGATTATCCTGGATGCAGCTTCCATGAGCAATGTGCCCAGTTTCATGAATGACCTCCTTGAGTCCTGGGGGCCTGTGCTCCTCATGTTACTCATGACAATAATGATGATGACAGTCTGCTTCTCCCCCCGGATGCATTGCTTGGCCCTATATACTGCAGCACTTATTCAACCCACACTCCAGGCAGGCAAACCACCGAGCCCAAGCTACCATCCTAGTTCTGCAATGCCTCTCCACCTCTCCCACTGGAATCCTCAAAGACTGCTAACTTCTTCCCTTGCCCCAGCCTTTTCTTTCCTCCACATCAGCAAGCTGGGTGTGCTGCTGTCTGGACTGCCCCACCAGCCCCAGTCACCTGTTGACTCCACCCAGCCAAGTTAGCCAGTGGGAGACACCTAATGCTAGCATCCACTGACAATGGCGCCCAGTTGTAGCCATGAATACTGCCTCCCACTGCTGATGGGTTCCCATCCCTACCAACAGACAGCACAGTCCCTGTCACCTTCCTCACTACCCTACCTGTTTCTACCAGTTCTCACCCCAGTCTATTACTTTTGTTTCTTGCTTCTTCTTCCCCATCCTCCTCAGCTGCTTGCTCCCCTTCTTGCATCCCTCTGATGCTTTCAACTGCCAATCTAGCTATGGTAGTATACCTCCTGAGTGCATCAACTACCTCAAGGTGACTACAGATACATTCCCCTGCTCTCTTTTGCCAGAATGGTGTATATCGCACAGTCCTGCTAGGACGCCAAATGTACTTCTCTCTCTCAGTATCCTGGACCTTAGCCTTCTCGCTTCACCCCCACTGCCAAGTCTCCCTCCCAGCTGCCAGTCCAACTCTCCATGTCCTCCCAGTACAATCAGTTGCCATTTCAGACAGGCAAAACACCTTTCCAGCACAGCAACCAGCTTACAGTAAGTGACCTAGCCAACGATGATGGAGGATGCTTGATTGCTGGGCTCTCCCTTGTATAGCCACCATCCATCATTAATGTAAGGCATCCTGTGAAGAAGAATTTGTTTTGTGTTTCAACCTGACTGATCCAAAGTATGGGCAGAGTGGAGCCAAAAGAAGTAGACACAGCTCTTATTTGCCAGCCCATGAGGAACTGTTCCACCTTGCCAGCAACTGGAGAGTCAGGCCTGCGCTAGAGCAATGGATGAAAAATGGGCTGCAAGATCTGATGCCAACAGCAGTGGTTCTACAGAAAGATGGCTCCCTTCTTGCATCAATCAATGGACTACTAGTGGAGATGCGAAAAGGCTTCGCTAACACAACAGCACAGATCGTACATTTACAAGGTGCCTTGGATCACTTAACAGAGACTTCCACTGCCCACAAGTCCTGCCTGAGAGAGGTAGAGGAAAGAACTAGCACCCTTGAAGAGCAGTCAGTCGACTGGCAAAGAGAATGCATGCAGTTAAAAGAAACAGTCAAACAGCTCGTAGCCAAGCTCGATGACCAAGAGAACCATGCTGGGTGGAATAATGTTCAAATCATAGGGCTCTCTGAGGAAATGGAGAGAGGACCCCAACGCCTTTGTCTGTCAATGGCTCATTCAATAGTTGGACTTGGGTAACTCTCAGCACACCTTTGAGATAGAGACATCACTAAGCAGCACTGCAGGAAACTTAAACAGGGTGAATGTTCTTGCCATTTTCTTTTTCTTGTAAAATTATTGAGATTCCAGTGACAGGAGGCAGTTATCCATGCAAACCACTTCAAGGGATCCATAGCGAGTGAAGGAGGGAGAATTCACATTTTCCCCAACTACAGCCAGCAGCTACAGCGAGAGTGACAAAAAAGTGGTAAATGGCTGTCACTCCACAGAGGGAAGAGTGACCAGTGGGGTACCACAGGGATCAGTGCTGGGACCGGTACTATTCAATATCTTCATCAGTGACATTGCGCAGGACCTAGAAGGCAGAATTTCACTGTTCGCTGATGACACAAAGCTCTGTAACAGAGTAGACACACCAGAGGGTGTAGACAGAATGAGAAGGACCTGCAGAAACTTGAAGAATGGTCAGGGGTTTGCAGTTGAAATTCAATGCAAGGAAGTGCAAGATAATGCATATGGGGCACAAAACCCTGGCACAATATATCAGTTGGGGGGTGAGGATATAGCATGCACCAAGCAGGAAAGGGATCTTGGGGTTATCATCTCTGATGACCTCAAGGTAAGGGAACAGTGTGACAAGGCAGCAGGTAAGCAAATAGGATGCTGGGATGCATGAGGCTGGGCATCACCAGCAGAAAAGAGGAGGTCATAATTCCACTATACAAGACACTAGTGAGGCTCCACCTGGAGTACAGTGTACAGTTCTGGAGACCTCACCTACGTAAGGACATAGGCAGGGTAGAGAAGGTTCAGAGGAGGGCAAAAGATGGTGCATGGATTGCATCACAAGTCCTATGAGGACAGGTTGAAGGCACTGAACATGTACTCCCTGGAGGAGAGGAGGAGAGGGGATATGATAGAGACATACAAGTATCTTACAGGGAGGAACAGGGTGCAGGAATGCACTATTTTTAAGCGAAAAGATGTTCCAGGACTAGAGGGCATGGGATGAAGTTGGAGGAGGATGATTCAGAGGAAGCGTGAGGAAGAATTTCTTCACAGAGCGGGTGGTGGGCAAGTGGAACACCCTGCCAGAGAAAGTGGTGGGGGCCGAAACAATCACGGGATTTAAGAATGCATGGGATAGACATAAAGGAATTCTGGAGGTCAGGGGTAAGGGGCAACAGACTTCTTGGAAAACATAAACTGAACTTAGAAACTTAAATGGGTAGATTGGGTGGGCCATAGGCCCTTATCTGCCGACACTGTCTATGTATCTGTGTATGTATCTATGTTCTGTTTGCTCCCAGTCCTGCCTAGGTGGCCCATGCCCCACCAATCTGCCAATACCCAACGAGAAGACTTAAGAGGCTCTTGGACCCCACTGACTGGTCCCGCATTGTGGCTCAGTCCTCTCTCTACCCATGCAGGTAGCCTTCTCCACTGTCTGTTAACAAAAAATGTTGACTGATTTTTGGAGGTACTGTGGGAATGGAATATACCAACTAACTGTATGTACTTGTTTTATTTTGGGTGACAGCACTGAGTTGGATTCGGGGAGAGGGGGAGAGAGGTGAGGAGCACTGTATGGTTGCAAGCCTGACAGTCCAGGGCTGGGCTCAAGATGACAGCAGAAGGGACAACTTCAGTGTCTTCCCTTTGCTTTTTGGTGTTTTTCATGGTTCACCCATAATCAGGGTCTTTGCTGTGGTCTTGGCCCCAGTTGGTTTCCCTGGACCCAGCCTGGGGAATCATTGAGAAGCTCCTCCTCCTTGTAAGAATACATTCTATATTACCTGATGTAGCTACTGAGTGGAAGGGCTACAGGTGAGATGGGCAGGTGGATCAAAGAGGTGATTGAATGCTACGCTACATACCTGAATATGGACACTCTTCATAACCTTGTCCCATTTTTCAATACCATGCAGAGTTTGTTGAGTTGCTAAAAATGTTTGAAATATGTTGCTTTGAATGTTGAATATTTCAAATAACAACTGACCCAGACACTATGCCTTCCCTGGGGCTCTACTGTGGTTGTCCCTTCCCTGGCCAGAGTTTCCAGCAGGGGGTTCTCACTACAACTGGCTAATTTCAGAGCCTTGATATTAAAAGAACGCAGTAGGGATTGGCTGGGGTGGGGCAGTACAGAGTCTGGGATGAATGCACCAAAGTAGTGTGTGAGCATCCTTCTCGCATCCTGTTATGTTTTTTCTAAGTTAATAGCTTCAGACAGCTATGCTGAGTGAGTGAATTTTTTAAACTGTCCTCATCTCAGTGTTTAAATGGTTCTGTGCCACCTAACTGAATATGGACGCTTCTCATTACTTTGTTCCATTCTACTGCCATTCAGAGTTGAAGTTGCTAAAAATGTTAGGTATGCACAGTGCCTTCCATGGGGTTCTGCCTCAGTCACCACCTCCCTGGTCCGGTCAGAGTTAGCGGCAAGGGTTTCCCACTGCAGCTGGCTTGTTTTAGAATCTTGGCATTAAAATAATGCAGTAGGGATTGGCCGTTGGGGGGGGGGGGTGGAGTTGTGATGTGGAGTCTGGGATGAATGTACAAGAGTAGCGGGTAATCATCCTTCAGGCATTCTGTTAGGTCTCTCTCAGTTAACTGCTTCAGGCAACCATGCTGGGTAATAAAGACTTTCTCACCATCCTCATCTTAGGATTTAAATGGCATTTAAATGGTCCTGTGCAGAGACTGACTGGGAATCCAACATGGAAAAGTGATCACAGCACTGTAGATCCGCCTGGCTGAGCAGTGGTTACTCTTAGCTGCCAACATTTGTGAAGGAGGGCCAAGACTTTGTTCATAACTATGCACGAGAGGGAAGAAGCAACCTCTGTGTGGCTCGGGAAGCCTGTGGGGGATTGGAGAATGGGGGTTATGTGTTCTGCTACATCTTGAGAGGCATTCTTGGTAAGTGTGGGATATGTGCTGAGTCTGCCTTTAATGCCCAGCTCCCTGCAGTATGACTGTGGTGGGGGGAATTGAGAAGGAACTGATAACTGGGTCGCGTGGGGCAGCATGGTGGCTGCACCTCAAGTGGATGTAATAGTACTACAGAAGATATGTGCAAATAAGTAGCCACATTCTGAGCGGAAATTACTGGTATAGCTGTTAAAATCCAGATCAGTTTTGTCCATCTAAGTAGATTCTTCTTCCTATCCCCCCTAATCCCACCCCCAACCCCCTTCCTCCTCTCGCAATCCCCCCAGCTCCTTTCCCACTCTGTTATTGCATGCCTACCATTAAGATTTACTGTAGTTGGTCCCAGTGATTTTTACCTCACATTAAGTATGTAAGGGTGATCCCATGTCATTGGCATGTTAAGATTTTAAATCTCCGGTGAGCTTAGCATACAGCACAACGGGTTTTTGATCAGCGTATATTTTGTTTTCCGTACATTCCCCTATACTTCCCCCACTTCTTTACTTTGTTTACCATGGGTATTTATTTTAGTAATCACATTCCTGTCTTGGATTGCCCATAGCATCCTTTCTATCTATACAGAGAGCCATGCTCTTCCTACCTAGAGGTGAGCGCAGTTCTTCTATGGCTCCCTTCCAATATACAGGCATTAGACCAGTAATTTGGGCCCAGAATGTTGTTACTTATTTGCACACATCTTCTGTAGTATTACAACTATGGATAGCTCAGGATCGTTGCAACTATGTTAGTGCCTGTCCACCAGTATTTTCTAATTTTGTATAGTTGAATATATTACTGCATGTCTAAATTGCTACAATGAAAAATGCAAACTGAATAATTGCAACAAATACATCATAATTTTTTTTAAATGTTATTTTTGGAATGTCAGTGTAGCAATTTATTTGTATTTATTGTGTGTGTATTTTGAAGAATATTAATGATTTTAATGAATAAATGGTGACGTGAAATTCCAGCTGCCACACCCCCTGATTTAAGAGTTAGAGACTCGAAGCACCGGGGCTTAATGGCTAGCAGCTTGGTTTGCACTACGACCTCTGTTTAATTCACATTTGCAATACAAGCAAACTGCATTGCCAGAAAAACTGTGAGTTTCCTTCTTGAGTGCGGTATCCTTTTTCTTTTGTTCAACGCCAGGCTGACTGTTTATAGCACACCAGCCCTGCACCATATTTTCACAATCGGACCCTTTGGAGTTTTTAAAGCACAGCTCCCTACAGCCACAGCATGACTGTGGCGGGGGGGGGGGGAACTGAGCAGGAATTGGTGACTGGGTTGTGTGGGGCAGCATGGCGGCTACACCTCAAGTGGGTGTGGTGGGGGGGCTGTTCCTTCCCCTCAATTCCAGGGTCTGGTTGCCAGTCCCAAGTGGCTTAGATCAAGGGTTTTATTAATTCTTTATTGGAGGCTGTTTTAAACAAATGTCTTATGACACTTTTGGTTTCTCTTTTCCTTAAATGATTTTGTGTGAGTAGCCTTCACAGTGATTCCTCTTCTTCCTCCCCTGTCCTCCCTCCAGTGAACCTATGTCCACTTGTTTAGGCGACCTCCTACCTAATGGGAGTAGTACGTGAGGCTGAGCGCTAGTACTCTTAATGTTGCACACTCGAGCAGGCAGGAGTGGAACTGTGCATGATGTGCAGAGCGGTCAGAGTATCACACCCTCAGCGGATCAAGAACCGTGAGTTGTTTTATACATGGCATACTTCTCCATGGGTTGGGATTAGGGTTGTTATGATATGAAATTTTGATGGTGTGATAACCGCAGTTATCGTGATACCGTGATATAATGTATTCCAATGAGAAAACCTAAAATATTTAAAAATAATGCAATTTTAACCAAATTTTACACATAAAAGCAATTAAAATACTAGTAGATGACACATTATGAATTTAATGAGAGAAAATAAAGATAATGAGTCAATGTAATGAATATGTGCAAGAGAAATATATTTTTTATTGACTAAGTCAGATTCCTTCTGACCTGATGATGAGCATGGAGCTTCAAGCACTACAAGTAGATTTATATTAAAAAAAAATTAATTTCATTGCAGTTTGAAATGTGAGTGACATACCGTTATAAGTAAAGTGTTTTATTGTACTCTTAGCTTATAGCACAAAATATGACCAATACCAAAATACTATACAAAAACAGCACAGTAAGTAAGAGTAGTAAGTTGTTTGATTTACATTTTGTTATGTAAATTGTCAATAACTTAAAGATGAGAGTTGACGAATATGAAAGGAATGTCCAGTCACTCCACTCCTGGTGGTGGTGCAGACTAGAGTTGCAGATGCAGACAGAGTTGCACTTCACTGAAGTAGGGTGCTACTAGCTTTAGAAGCAGGCATAGCAAGAGCACTGCTTAGAATCAGAACAGTTCTGATTGGAAAATCAAGGCTCACTGTCTGGCTATGACTAGGCTGAGTGTCCCTCCTCCATTCTCACCTCACAGCCTGGGGCTCCCTCTGAGACCCAGTCCCCCCAGTCCACTCAGGTTAAGTTAGTAAAAGTAATAGTAAGCAGTGCAAATAAATTTGGAGAGATTTGTGTTCTTCATATTTCCTTTCTCAATGTAGTACCCTACCACCACAAGCACAACACAACTCCCACCTGCACTCACCACTCACTGTGTCCAAGACTGCGAGCCCAAGCCAACAGCCAGAGCCAACCAGCAGAGCTAAGCCAACTGTGAGAGATGGTGGCATTTAAAGGAATTCACCTATATATCCTAAATGCCATGGTGGCTACCTGGCTGCTGTTTTCCCTTTTTAATATACTAGGTATTTAGCTACAGTAGCCTCCAGCTGAGGCAGTGAGCCACTGTGAGTTGCTTGCTTGACTTTCTTAGGTTGAGTCAGTCATGCTATACTGTGACTCAAGTAGAGTCGTGTGACTGTGACATGAGTCAAGTCAGACAGTAAAGGAATCAGTTTATATATCCTCAATGCCATGGCAGTGGCAGGCACTCACTGGCTGCCTTTTTTAATGTAGGTAATATGTATTTAACTACAGTAGCCTCCAGCTGGGGCAGTGAGCCAGTATGAGTTGCTTGCTTGACTTTCTTAGGTTGAGTCAGTCATGCTATACTGTGACTCAAGTAGAGTCGTGTGACTGTGACATGAGTCAAGTCTGACAGTAAAGGAATCAGCTGATATATCCTCAATGCCGTGGCAGTGGCAGGCACTCACTGGCTGCCTTTTTCCTTTTTTAAATGTGGGTAATAATGTATTTAACTACAGTAGCCTCCAGCTGAGGCAGTGAGCCAATGTTAGCTGCGTGCTTGACTTGCTTTGATTGAGTGAGTCGTGCTATTGTGAGTCGAGTCATGTGACTGTGACATGAATGCAGTCTGGCATTAAAGGAATCTGCTTATATATCCTCAATGCCGTGCCAGTGGCAGGCACTTTGCTATTTTTGTTGTTGTTGTTTTTTTAAGCTACTAGCTACAGTATTTAAATAATTAAGAAATTTATGAACCTAAATTACTTTTTCCATTGGGTTTTGTTTTAGGTAGCCTTCCCCCCAAGTGACTCAAGCCATCTTGTCCCCATTTTAAACTCTGGACTCGGAAGTCAAGTCTCGTGTTATGATGAGTGACTCAGGAGGACTGGAGTCCTGCACAGCATTAAAGGAATTAGCCAATATATCCTCAGCGCCATGGTTGGTGGCTGCTGAGTCAAGTGCCTATAATCGTCAAGCTTGCAGCTAGGCTAAGGGTAATTATTCAATTAAAGTAATTTCTCTTATTGGTTTTGTGTTAGGTAGCCCTCAGCCAAGAGCTCAGCTGAGCCAGCCAACCAAAGTTTTGTGACACAGATGACATGAGTCAGTCAGAGAGGACTCATCAGGAGTCAGGAGTAGGACTCACTCTGTCCTAGGGACCACTCTAGTGGGGGCATCAGATGAGCAGATGGAGAGACATGAAGTGGTCCACAGTGGAACTGGACTGGAGGGACTCTGGGTGCATCAAGCAGACAGATGAGGCAAAACAGCAACTTCACTAAATGTGCTAGCTCTGCTGAATAGCCAATGCCAAGTATGAAATATTACAAATCACATTAGGAGGATAAGGAGGACAAGGAGGGAAGACTCAGACTCGGAGTCAGGAAGCAACAGCAGCAGATGTCAGAGAGAATTTGGATTAGCGAGCAGAGTGCACTTCGGATATGGCATGTGTTGGTGGGCGTCAAATTCGTTATCCACACCGCAGGTGTGCTGGGCAGCCATGACTTTGTGCTGCAGATTCAGATAGAGGGAGGGGCAGGGAACAACTGGGAATGAAAACTGAAGGAACACACAGACTACTACTGCCAATTCTTATCACTGAAACTGAAAAACACGGAGTGTAAGTGTAATGCAAAACTGCAATTTGCAAATGCAAATGGCACTGGCATCAAGGCAATTTTTGTGTTATTTAACAATAAAAAATGAACCTGAAAAAGTTCTCAGTGTGTATCTCATTCTCTGTCTGACTAACCTTGACAGTTTTGTGCCTCTGACAGACTGACAGGACTGTCTACTCTCTATAGTTCATTTACAATGAATGAACATGAACAAGAATGACCACTCGAGACAGAGCACCAGCAGTAGAACAATTAACAGCAGTGTGAATGAATGATCACTGCGGTCTCATCTGTCACTCACTGGCTCCACCAATAAGGTGGCTGAGCAGTCTGCAGCCTGAGTCTGCACACACAGTAACAACCAACCACAGACAATTTGTTAAAACTGTTACCCATCAAGATAAGAAAACTTAACATGGTGATCATTACATGACATGACAGACAACATGTTACATAGTGTTACTGTTAACAAAATAACATAACAGATTTTGATGCTTGGCCTGGGTACTGTTGCTGATCCCTCTCTCATCCCCATTCCATGCCCATGGCTCAAGCCCAATCAACAAACAGATTTAGGATGGCTGGTCGACACCTGTATGTACCCTCCACCCCCTGCTACTTAAATAACCAACTCCGAGTCTGAGCGATTTAGGGGAGAGGGTGCAATACCCCCAAATGCAGTGGTGGGGTCCTGCACTGACACCAGAGTGATCTAGTGCTGTTGTAGCTATAGTTCTGGGCGCTGTGGCATTGTCGCGGAGGGGGATGTAACCCTCAACAAACATGTTTTATTGTTGTTCAACTTTTCTGGAGGGATATCACTCATTTTGAAACCAGTACATCATTTTCTGCTTTTGTTCCAAAAGAACAGCAGAGGAGAGGACAATAATGATGCGCATTGTGCATTTACAGTTTGGCTTTTTGTGCAAGCACTGTGCTGAACTTCGTGTGTACTGCGCAGTCAGTGTGCACTGTGTGAGTGGATACAGTCGCGCACTCACAGCACACTGACTTCTGTGAGCTGTTACGCACGGTCTTTTTTCACCATTTATTATTAAGGAAGCAGTTAGTACTTACTTATCACTGGTGGCTTAGTACTCACTTGGCCTCTGTGTGCCTAGTGTGGCACTCTGTGTGACACACACAAATTATATGATGACTAAAAAAAACTTAGCCCTGAAACTAAACACTGAAAATTAAAAAATGGAAGGAAGAAGTCAAAAGACTGACTTAAATTTTATTGAAGGTCTCTCAACCAACATCATCAGTCCACCTTGGATTGGACACATGAGGACACCTAAACCTAACCTTACTAATCTGTACAGCACTGCAGTAGACAGCGGACATCACATTAACAAAACTGTTTTTGCACGAAAAAGAAGCTTCCTCAAACTCTTGCATCAGGGAGAATTGGTGTGTAAGGGACAGTTGTCCCTGAAAATGCAAAAAAAGGTCTCAGTACCGCGGTATACTGTGAATCACGGTTATCGCAGTATCAGAAATTGTCCATAGTATCAGTACCGTGACTTCTAACACCACAGTATACCGTGACACCGTCATACCGTGACAACCCTAGTTGGGATATATGAGACTTACACTGGGGGACACAGCCATGAGAGAGGACCTATGGACTCCTATGGGGGAGGAGGCAAGCTCCTTAGGGCATGCCAAAGCGTGCTGCAGCCAGGTGAGTTCTGAGGGAGGTATTACAAGTAGATCACTCATTTAACTGATAATGCATGGGCTGTTATATGAGGAGTGAGAGCTTATTATAGATGATCAGTTGCAGATAATGGATGTCTAAAAAGTGCCATTTTGGGGGAGTTACAATATGTTTAATACTCAGTTGTTTGGGATGGATGATGGTTGTACTACCTAGAACACAGAAACTTTACATGTGCCAAGTATGCAGGGTTATTACAGTCCTAATTTGGGGAGGTGCTGTGAATTGGGAGGACACTGCAGAGTATTAGGTTTTCTTTGTTTTATGTGCAGGAGAAGGCTTTCTCCTGTGGGCTCTTACTAGCAGAGAAAAGGAGGTCCATACATAGCAACGAAGATTACAGTTGTACTACAAGGCGTTCAGCTAATAAAGGTACATGCAGGCTGCTGGGTATACACGTACTATCACCCGAATGACACAAACATACAAGCACATGAAAATTGCCAGCAGATAAAGGCCCGAAGGTTTATCAAGTCTGCTCGATTTTGCAGCTATCCCCCCTACTCAGCAGCCCCCCCTCCTTTAACTCTTCCCCTTACTCTGTCCCAGCCTCTTTTGAAGCAGCTCACTGTTCTGCAGGATACCACCTCCACCGGCAACATGTTACACTCGGCCACTACCCTTTCCATAAAAAAGTGTCTTCTTATCTCCCTCTTGAACCTACCCCCCTCCAATCTCATAACATGGCCTCAAGTATCCCTCCCTTCCCTCCCTCACTTTGAAAAGCCCCCCCTTCCCCATCCTGTTTATGCCTGTCATGTACGTGAAGGTTTCAATCATATCTCCCCTGTCCCTCTTCTCCTCTAGTGAGTACATGTTTAATTCCCTCAGTCTGATCTCATGTGGTAAATCCTCCAGACCCTGGATCATCTTTGTTGCCCTGCATTGCACCCCTTCCAGCATCTTAATGTCTTTCTTCAGATACAGTCATCAGTACTGCACCCAGTATTCCAAGTGCGGTCTTACCAGTGCTCTATAAAATGGTAGAATAACCACCTACGTCCTTGAGGATATAGCCCTGGCAATACAACCCAGCATCTTATTGGCCTTTGTGGCTGCTTTCCTATGTTGTGCTGAGTTGTTCATTGAACCCGTTATGATTACCCCCAGATCCTTTTCCTCCTCATTCATGACAATCTGTACCCCACCCAGCTGGTAGCTCCTTTTGGAGTTCTTTGCTCCAAAATGCATCACCTTGCACTTATTGGCATTAAATCCCAGTTGCCAGGTGTCTGACCAGCTCTCCAGCTTTGTCAGTTCCTCCTACAGCCCCTTCCATCCCTCTTGGTCATCCACCACTGCTCCCATCTTGGTGTCATCAGCAAACAGACTGATTCTATCACCTGTAAAGTATGATGGCTGCTAGCATACAGATTATGTCACTGAATGTGAGCAGTCTGAAAATCTATGTAAAATGACAGAGTTCTGGAACCTAATAAGCAGAGAAACAAAAAACTGTTCTTCTTCAAGAAACACATATGTCTGAGGGAGAATTATCTCATTAAAGAAAAACTGGGGAGGAGAATGGGATGCTGTGACTTTCAACTCGAAAGACAGAGGCACTGCAATCTGGATTTGACTTGGGGCTTCCGGGAAAGCGCTGAGATCACAACATGAACTGGAGGGGGAGATACACAGTAGTGCAAGTAGAAAATGGGCAAGGACAAAATATGGTAAGTGGATCAGTCTACGCCCCTAACATTAACTCTGTGGATTTTTTTCCAAAAACTGTCATTAGAAAACTCATCATGGCAAGGGGAGTTGATATTTGGCAGGGACATGAATTGTGTGTGGGACAGGAAAATGGACAGGTCCTCACATATTCCCTGGTTCATGACAAAAGCTCATAAACCCTAAAAACCCTGGTCACTGGTCACGGGCTGGTGGATGTATGGCAGCACTTCAAACCCACAAGGAGGGAGTACACATTTTACTGCCACACCCATGCCTCCTATGCCAGAATTGACATGTTTCTGGTGAACACAAGGTGGCTGATACGAGGGGATAGGGTGAGACATGAACCCATCCTATTATCAGATTATTTCCCAGTGGTGATGCAGTGAGGGAGTGTCCCAGACCTTCCCCCATCAGGGACCTGGTGAACAGACCCCATTATTACTTAAGAATGACAAGTACAAAGTATTCATGGGGCAAAGGATCCAGGAATACCTGCAGTTCAACTGCAAGGGCGACACATCAAGTGCGGTGAGGTGGGACGCCTTAGAGGCATACCTAAGGGGGAAAACTATCTCATTCACCAGCCATAGAAAGAAACAATCACAGGAGCAGGTTAAGGCTCCCACTATCAAAGGGCAAGCCTGTGAACAAGCACACATGTTGAATCCCACCCCACAGCTTTACCTGGCCCTAGAAAAGGTCAGAGTGCAGCTAAACACTTTGATTACTACCCAGCTTGAATGCCAGATTCTGTTGGCTAGAGCCAGACAATATTTTGATAGAGATAGACGTAGTAAATGGCTGACTTGGCAGTTAAAGTCCAAAGCAAAAGCCATACACATAAACTGCCTCCAAACCGTGAACGGCACTGACACTTCTGACCCTGGAGTTATAGATGACACATTTAGGGAACACCATGAGGTCTTATACAACTTGGAAGAAAGTTCCTCCGACCAACAGTATACCAGCGTTGCATGGGCTTCCCCAATCCAATGCCTCCCAGAGGGGGTGCAGGAATCCATAGATGTGCCTCTCACATGGGAAGAGATGCAGACAGCAATGTGAGGTTTGCAGAGACGTAAGGCATTGGGCACAGATAAGATCCTAATTGATTTTTATAAAGTCTTCTTGTCAGATCTGAAGGAGATGTTTGGAACATGCTGACTTGAGAGCTCTGAGCTGGGAATGCTGCCCCCATCCATGCTGCCAGCAACAATAGTAGTCCTGCCCAAACCAGAAAAGGACCTCAGACAATACTCCTCCTGTCATTCCATATCCCTGCTAACAGCTGACTGCAAGCTAATGACCAAGGCTTTGGCCAGCAGGCTGGAGAAGACCCTACCTCTGGTCAGCCATGCAGATTAAGCAGATTTCGTGAAGGGAAGGGAAGGCAAGAGAAGACTATTGTAATCCCCCCAAGCATTTTTGGGGCTTACCTTTGGCCAATAGCTCCCAATTGCTCTCCTCCAGGTGCCTCTTGAAAGCCTGCTATTTTTTTTCTTCTGGTCCCTCATTCTCCCATGTAAAATCCAGACCTGTGGTGCTCCAGAATTTAAACCGTGATCTCCCACTCAATGGAATGCACTCTGGTGCAGTGGGGATCCTGCAGGCATGAGCAGTGCCTTTGATCTTGTGACCGCCTGACTTGCGTTCGAAGCAAGGAGTGTCTGATGGTCCCGGTGTCCCCACCAGCTAAGTGGTATCTGGTGACCATGGCAAGGGCCCTGAGAGCCCAGTTAGCTAAATAAATTAAAAGATCCACGAGGTGACTGTGGTCGGGACTCATGAATATTAATGAGCCAGAGCCACAATCACTATTAATATTAATGAGGGTCTGTTATGCCCTCAGGGCAGAAGGTTTCAGCAACTGCAGAAAGTAAAGAAAGTAGATGTTAAATAAATAAATAATGTAACTGCTGTACTGAGTGGGGTTTGAGGAAGCAAATGTGTAAGGGGCAACAAGTTTAAAGTAACTAAATGCTTTAACCTGGTTACACCAGTATAATAAAGACAACGAACCTCTGTGCTCAAACACTGAGGCAAGGGTTACCCCAAAGGGCATTTGGCTGGGAAGCCAAGTTTCAAGAAAATACAAAATCACACATGCCCCCACAATGCAAAACATCATGGGCTGCATATGCAAATCACCACAGAATGTTATGCTGGTCCAACTTTAAGCAGAATTGCATGGTGCCGAAAGGCCTCTCCCACAGTTTGCAAAGGATGCTAACAGATGACATAGACACGTGTTTCGTCCTAGCAGGACTCATCAGTATGCCTCGTCTGTTTGACACCCCAGTGGAACGAACCAGGTACCCTAAGATGGTTTGTCTGAGTTATATATGTGTGTACACCAGTATAATGTTGCCTGCCTGCTGCAAATGGTGACTCTAAATGTTTGGCAGCAGTGACAGGCAAACAGACCGAGGGAATCACAAAAGCTGGACAGTGACTTAAAGGACACACCAGTGACTATTGAACTGTGGGGCATTTGGGCAAATATTTTATCTATTCTGGCTGCACCAGGACTTTATTTGGGACTGAGCAAATTCTGCTTAAGGGACTGTGTCTTCAGCAGCCATTACAAGGCAGCCACAGCCAATGGGAAGCTAGGATTTTAAAGCCAGGACTTGTGGGACATTTGCCAAAGCTCATGTGAAACATCCAAGTGCTCTTGGGGAACTGCAGGGAACTAACTTCAGGTACCAAAACAGTAAACTGCCCGTGCATAGAGGAGGCTTCATGGATAATTCATTTTTCTGATGGACAAGACTTCCAGCCCCTCAGAGGCAAAGCAATCAATAGCTTCAGCCAATAGTGAGCCTCAGGAGAGCCCCATGAAAGACTGTGCTTTTCAGCAGATTTCAGATTCGAGTGGGAGCCCCTCACAGGGATAGGGGCTCAGGCCCCCAGTCATGCAACTGGGCTTGATGATCCAGTGTAAGCTCCTCCACCTAGGCATTTTTTTTACTTCTTTGCAGGAAAGTTAAAATAATTTGGTTTAATGCAAACCTGCTAGCCCAGGGGTTTGCCAGAATGTCCTCTAGGTGCTACCCTCCCTTCCACATTTGGGAAAAATGTGGACCTGCAACTGGATGCCAAGCCAATGGTGAGAGTGTTGAATCTGCCTCAGTGGTGAGAGAACTGAAGACTTCAGGAGCCTTTATAATGGAGATCCTACCGTGAGGCACCTGAGTGAGTACTCTTGTACCCCCCAGTGCAAGAAAGAAAGAAAAATTCTTAATGGGGCTGCCAATGCCCTAGAAACTGTTGCTGTTTAACACTACTCACTTGGTCTGCACCTTGCATCTGCTGCGTCTAAGCCTTGCCCAGTGTAGGTGGACCTGAATGCCTTAAGGGACCGGCGTGGTCCAGTTTAAATATAAATGTGCTGACATGTGTTTATCTGCTCGGAGCCTACAGGACTGGAAGGGAAGCACTCAGAACTGGGGCTCATCCTGACTTTGCCTGTGAGGTCCATTATTTGCTTAAATACTCGGTCAAGATGTCTGGTAGAGCTGTAAACTTCAGCCATGTGCCACATTGGGACTGAGACCTCTAGTCTGAATCAGAAATGACTGCTTAAATTGGAACGTGCTGCTTTGAATCTCCTTGCAAATTTCTAAGCTGTCTGGGAACCTAAAATTATCTTCCTCATAGTGAATTTTACCTATGAAGTGACCAGTGCTACTCTACCAGTTACGGATTCATTGTTTTTTTTCACTTATTACCAATGTATTATTCCTGTTGTCTGTCTTATCTGTATTGAACGATGTCTGACCTGGAATCTTCATAAATGAGCCTATGGCTAAAAGGTATTTAATCCCAAACTGAAATAAATAAATACTACAGTTACTCAAATAGAGAAATTATATTGTTAAAGCAAAGTATCTGAATATGGGTGTAAAGAAAACAGGGGCACCCCTAGAGCTGGGAACAAGTACTCACAGATTTAAGGGTGAAAGTACCAGGGAGGCCATGCTGGCCCCTGGTTGAAGAAGTTATGCCTTTTATAAATGTACTGGATGTGTTTAGAATATAAATGTGCTGAATGTACCAGTACTTCTAAATGTACTGGATGTTCAGAAATACTGATTGGACCCAAACCAATGCAACCGGCTGGTTACACCGGACCGTTGTTCAGCTCACAACATGCAGGGCCCCCCTGCATACTCCCAAGACTGTACATTGTTCGAGCTTCTAATGTTTAAAGTCAAGTTCAAGCTTTAAAACCTTTTCTAAGTTAGCCGGCCAATGTGCAGCTGCAATGTCCAACAGGCCTGCCACTTGTAAGAACTTTAAAGTACTGGGTACCCAGGATTACATGCTGGGATTGCGGGGTTCCAGTACACATTTGGGGAACTGGTGCCAGTGTGGGCTACATAATATTATGAGTCATCCAATTTCATGCAGTTTAGAGAGCCAGGGCTCTGGGCATAGTAAAGTTGGCATACTGTTGATTATCTTTTTGATTTGCATAACTGGCATCTACGCAGCTGGAGGGGTTTCACCAGCACAAACCAGTCTAAACTGATTCAATGTAAATATTGTATATACTGCCTGCAAAACCTCTACTCCTCCTTTCCCCCATTCCTAAGCCCTGACCCCTTTACATAAATTGTTGTCGATGTTTTGCAGCTAATGGTGCCATAAGCATATTATTAGGATCGAGTCAATGATTGGCACCAGGTATTATAATGTGGGGGTTGTTTATTGGGCTATGTGTTGGGGTGGCAAATGGTTGCAGTGGGTGGGTACAGCATCCCAGGGGGTTGTAACAAGGTAAAGCTAGTCCACTTAAAGCTAAACTCTGGGTGGAGGCACTGTGTCATTTGTAATATCTTGGAAAAGAATCAGTTTTAAAAGTAATCTTGGGAACCCAGGCCCCTCAACCTTGTACGGGCCCACAAGGCAAGGGTAGAAACTCTAGGTATGGCGACACCTAGGGGTTACACTATTACCAGGAGAACCCTGAATATGCTGTGGCAATGGATAAAGGCGGGAAAAAGACTGAAGATAAGCAGACAGGGATTGTTGCTCAAGATGCTGAAAAAGCATTCGACAGAACGGAGTGGAGGTATATACGTCACACACTGGAGAGGTTCGGGCTGGGACCATGCTTCAGACAGTGGGTCAAGCTCCTTTACACAGATACTTAGGCTCAGGAAATGCCAAATGGTCAGCTATCAGAACCATCTGCCCTCACAACAGAGGTGTCCCCTGTCACACTTCTGTTATGTCCTACTACTCAAAACACTAGCAGCAGCCCTTTGACCCAAATAAGATATAGAGGGCGAGGGGCTTGTCATCATAAAGTGGTCATGTTCACAGATGACCTGGCATTGTACCTTTGAGATCCAGACCAGGTTTTACCAAAGGTGGCTGGACTGCTGAAGGAATATGGTTAACTGGCAGAACATGAGATAAACTGTGGGAAAAGCAAGCTTATGCGGCTGGGTAAGGGGAATGGAACAAACCCTACTACTGATCTATGCTTGGTGGAAGTAGACTCTCTTAAATACTTGGGTATTGTAATCCCTAACAGAGTACAGGGCCTGTTTGAGGCCAACTTAACCCCCTTTAAAAAATATAAAACACCTGATAGAGGGATGGACTGTGCTCCCTTTGTCCACAGTAGGGACAGTCAACAGCATTAAAATGTGCACATTCCCCAAGCTCCTCTATCTCTTACAGGACCTTCCTCCACATCCCAGTCTGCTCTCTCTTTCCATCCCTGCTATAGCTTCCCCTCAGCTTCTCTTCCCAACATATCCTTTTCTCTGTCCTCAGTTCCCTCTGACTGGAAACACTCCACTGTCTTTCCTCTCCCCAAGGATGGGGGACCCCACTGCTCCTGGGAACTATCGTCTAATCTCCTTACATCCCATTCTAGCTAACCTCCAAGAATGCATTGTCTTAGCTCAGCTCACCCCTTACCACAACTCTACCTCATTTTTTTCACCGCTTTCCAGTCTGGCTTCCATAAGTCCCACTCCACCACAACCTCCCTCCTTTGGCTCACTGACTCCATACACACCAATATGGATCACAGCCACATTACCTCTGCAATATTTGTCGATCTGGTGAAAGCCTTCAACATAGTATCACATTCTCTCCTCTTCCTAAAACTCACTGCTGCCAGGTTATACTCCTTGGCCACAGAGTTGTTTCAGTCTTATCTGTCAGGCAGCCCTCAATCGGTCAAGGTTGCCTCCTCCATCTCCCCTCATCTCCCCATCACTACTGGCATCCCACATGGCTCAGTACCTGGTCCTATATTATTTTCTGTCTTCTTCAATGATCTCCCTTCAGCCTGCTCCACTTCCCAAATCCATATATATGTGGATGACACAGTCCTTACACATCTAGCACAACACCTACCAATGCTGAGGCCAGACTGCAACACGACTTCAACAAGGTCCAGGAATGGTTTCAGTCCAACCAGCTGTTCCTTAATGCCAAAAAGGTGGTCTCCATGTCCTCCGGCACAAGACAGAAACTAGCTAAATTTAACCCCTCCCCCAGCCTTCCACACCCTGGACTGCACCCCCATCAAAAATGTCACCACCTTTAAATACCTGGGGTCTGGTTAGATCAACACATGGACTTTTCAGCACACGTGGATGTAATTCTAAAGAACTTGCACCTCAAGCTTGGTGCTTTATATAGAAATAAGGATTGTATTCCTCAATTGGCCCAGCATGCCACTGTGCAGAAAATGATCCTCCCCACTTTTAACTATGCAGACATAGTTTGCAGTGCTGCCCCCCAAACTATCCTGGCCAGACTGGACACCCTCTTCAACTCTTTTTGTTGCTTTGAGCTTTCCTGCCCTCCTCGAATTCACCACTGTGACCTTTATAAAGCTTTGACCCTCCCGTTTCTGGAGTCCAGACATCTGTTTCATACAGCCACTTTCATGGCCAAATTCTGGACTGGTAACCCTCCTCCCATCTATCTTCCTCCATTTGCTCTTCCTCACAATGCACTTACTCCCTCTGGAACACTGAACTTCGAACCTTCGTAATTCCCCACCGTTCTAGCACCACTGGCCAATCAGCTTTCTCTTTCCGCTGTCCTAAACTCTGGAATGTTCGTCCCTCCCCCATCTGCAATGCCACCTCATACAATTCCCTTACCTCCTCCTCAAGATTTCACAATCCCTACCTGATCATGTCAAGCCTGTTGTCTCCTCCCCTTACTTCGACCCTTCCCCCCCCAACCTTAAGTCCCATGACTAGGCTTTCTCTGACCAGTCTTCCCAAGGATAGCCCTATTGGACTGCCCCAAACAGCTCACGCACTTATGCCCTACTTATACACTTGGCTGCTTACCCAGCTCACTCTGCCTGTATTCTTCTTCCATGTACTCAATACTGTGCAAATGTTTTATATTTGTAAGATGCAGACCGTCTAATTTTTGTCCGCACCCATTTCAGTGTACTGAAATGCTTACCACCAGATGAATCTGCTATGTATAACTGTCCATTATTTAATTTATCCCAAAGCTGTAATTTCCTAACATTTTTCTGGATGTACATGACTCAATGTACTTACGGCACTGCTTACTGTTAATTGTTCCACTATGTACACTATTCATTTCATTATGTACCAAATGTTTATCATGTGCTATTCTCTTATTATACTCCACTAGGTACGCTGCCCATTTCATTATGTACCAAATGTTTATCATGTGCTAGTCTCTATTATACTCCACTAGGTACGCTGCCCATTTCATTGTGTACCAAATGTTTATCATGTGCTAGTCTCTTATACTCCACTAGGTACGCTGCCCATTTCATTGTGTACCAAATGTTTATCATGTGCTAGTCTCTTATTATACTCCACTAGGTACGCTGCCCATTTCATTGTGTACCAAATGTTTATCATGTGCTGCTCTCTTATTATACTCCACTAGGTACGCTGCCCATTTCATTGTGTACCAAATGTTTATCATGTGCTGCTCTCTTATTATACTCCACTAGGTACGCTGCCCATTTCATTGTGTACCAAATGTTTATCATGTGCTATTCTCTTATTATACTCCACTAGGTACGCTGCTCATTTCATTGTGTACCAAATGTTTATCATGTGCTATTCTCTTACTATACTCCACTAGGTACGCTGCCCATTTCATTGTGTACCAAATGTTTATAATGTGCTATTCTCTTACTATACTCCACTAGGTACGCTGCCCATTTCATTGTGTACCAAATGTTTATCATGTGCTATTCTCTTATTATACTCCACTAGGTACGCTGCCCATTTCATTGTGTACCAAATGTTTATCATGTGCTATTCTCTTATTATACTCCACTAGGTACGCTGCCCATTTCATTGTGTACCAAATGTTTATCATGTGCTATTCTCTTATTATACTCCACTAGGTACACTGCCCATTTCATTGTGTACCAAATGTTTATCATGTGCTACTCTCTTATTATACTCCACTAGGTATGCTGCCCATTTCATTGTGTACCAAATGTTTATCATGTGCTACTCTCTTATTATACTCCACTAGGTACGTTGTCCATTTCATTGTGTACCAAATGTTTATCATGTGCTACTCTCTTATTATACTCCACTAGGTACGCTGTCCATTTTATTGTGTACCAAATGTTTATCATGTGCTACTCTCTTATTATACTCCACTAGGTACACTGTCCATTTCATTGTGTACCAAATGTTTATCATGTGCTACTCTCTTAATATACTCCACTAGGTACACTGTCCATTTCATTATGTACCAAATGTTTATCATGTGCTACTCTCTTAATATACTCCACTAGGTACACTGTCCATTTCATTATGTACCAAATGTTTATCATGTGCTACTCTCTTACTATACTCCACTAGGTACACTGCCCATTTCATTATGTACCAAATGTTTATCATGTGCTACTCTCTTATTATACTCCACTAGGTACACTGTCCATTTCATTATGTACCAAATGTTTATCATGTGCTATTCTCTTACTATATTCCCATTCCCCTTCCCCCAGGACACATCTGGAAACGAGCTTTACTGCTCAGTATGTTTTTCTGGTGAATCTCTTGAATGAATAAATCCCAAATACATTGTATACACAGCTTAGTGGGTGTTGTACTGCCTTCATATGGTGGAATAAACCAGGCGAGGATGGGAGCCATAAATATGCAAGGGTACCTTTAACAAGATGGCCTAACCCTTCCTAACCTCCAGCTGTACTACTTAGTTTCACAGTTGGCATACCTGGGGGGGGGGGATGAAACTCACAACCCTCCCACCTGAATAGAGATGGAAGAAGCAATGCTGGGTGGCTCCCTGAACCCTAAGCTCCTCTGGGCCTCACTGGAGAACATTAGAAACCCCTTTACTTGGATGACAGTTAAGGTTTGGCTGGCTGCCCGTAAACTCATTGCCCATACAGTAGGTCTTCCCTTATGGCGAGCCTACAGACAGCACTCAGGGGTGCAAGGGGATATGATGTCTTTCTACACCAGGGTCTTTGGGCCTGGGGGAAGGCAGACCTTACACAGGTGGCAATGCTCCAGCAGGGCAACACCCTAAAAACTTTTAAACAGCATAAGACGGAGTATGGCTTGGAACCAGGTACTTTTTTCATCTACCTTAAAGAGGGCAGGAAATTATTTCTAATAGGCAACTGTTTATAATGTTCCTATTTTCAGAAATGGTTTTGAAACCCCTAAATATTCTATATATAACTGTACGTGTTTAAAAAGTGTTGTGAAAAACTGTGTGTTGTGTTGTGTTGTTTTTATGGGCAGCATTCTGTTACAGTTCTCTTCATGGAACCAGTAATCTTGTGTTTTGACTATGTCACGGTTTGGGCACAGAACTCTAAACATGGTTCTGATAGGTGAACAGCTCATTCTTAGCATTCTGTAGACAAACCGTGACACAGTAAAAACTTCTAATTATTGGTTCCATAAAGAGAACTGTGCAGAATGTTGTCCATAATAAGAAAAGAATTGAAAACAGTTTTCATATCAGTGTTTATTCAGGTGCAGTTTAATATCTGGATCATGTGGAGGCATGAAATTCAAATGTATAAATAGGAACATTACAAACTTCTGAGAATTAACAGAAATTTCCTGTTCTCTTTAGGCTACCGGCATAACTGGAAAAAGTGGGTCTGGGCAAGGGTGGGTACCCTGAGCTCTCTCTGATTGAATCCCTTGTATGCAAGCCCCAGCCTGTGACCAAAGCTCTTTCAGCACACTATAGACTGCTACATGGGAGTCTCCCAGATCCACTGGAAAAGGTAAAGACTTGCTGGGCAAGTGGTTTGAATATAAGTATAATGAAGGAGAACTGGAGTAGAGCCTTTCACCATGCTCAATTTGAGGTAACACATTAAATGAAGTAAGACAGATTCAGTGTAATTTTATGTACAGGACATCCCACACCCCCAGAAGACTGTATAAAATGAAAGTGAAGGTGGACCCCAGTTGCCATAAGTGCAAAACTGAGGAAGGTGCATTTCTCCATTTGACCTTAACATGCCCAGTAGTCAGAAACTTCTGGTGGGCAATCTACCGAATCATGGAGAAAGTCTTGAATCTGACTCTACCCTTCTCGCCTCTCGAGCTGTTGCTGGGGAGGAAGTCCTCACCAAAACTCTCCTGGGAAAACTCCATCTGGGGCCTAGCATTAATCAACACTAAAAGAGATTGCACAGAATTGGATGGGTGCCACAGCCCCCCCATAGCACAATAGCCTCTTGAGCTACTTACAGATAGAAGTGCAATGCAGAGCGAATGGCCAGATGAGAGTGTTTGAGCAAATTTGGCAGCCTATGCTGAAGGCCCTGGAGGCAGGTCTTTCCCCAGATAGTAACAAGGCCAAGCTGCTCCATTGGTAACACTTGCCATGAACCAACAACCTGAGGGTTCGAGGTCCAGTACCGGGGTACTCCAGCACAGCCACTGTTTTTCATGAATTTGCTTGGGGAGTGGAGTTACTGCTCTGGCAAGGGGGTAAACTTGCCCCCCCCCCACCACTTCACTTCCACCATGCAGGGGACCCTAGGAGCTGGGATACTCTAAAGGCCTGGAAACATGGGAGAAGGTGAGTAGATATTACAATCTATAACAAGAAATCTGGACACTTGTACTCTACCATGAAACTGCTGTATGCCATTGACAATGTTATAGCCACTGCAATGTATCAATTCCTGAAAATGAATTATACTTGCGCCTGCTGATTATTTGTGGATTAACAATTGTGACCTTCCTGTTTTGCCATGTATGTATTTTGTGAAAATTTCAATAAACTCATTTTACAAAAAAACAAACAAACAAACAAAAAAACAGCTTACAGCAACTGCAGATGTACCCCCTTCCCCCCCCCATTTCCCTCTTCAGGTAGGATGGCATACCACCTATGACACTGGCAGTGCACTAACTGTGCTTCTAGCCTCCCTGGAAACCTATCCCAGCTCAATCCACTTACCTTACAATGGTAGCCAGAGATAAATCCCAGTAAACGACACAGTATCAAGATATTTCACAGGCAATGCCTATTCATTTCCATGGGACATCCTGTGATATATCTGTATATATCTAGGGATTTATTAGCTACCACTGTACCTCATCCTCCTGATCAGTAAGGATGAGAGATGTGGGCCACTGGCAGCTTCAGTTCAGCTTTGAGTTAGGGCTCATAAATGCAGTTCGGCTTCAAGGATTCAGTCGAACTGCTTAGCTCCCAATGCACTAATTGGCAGAAATAAATAGGAAGTCAGCAATTATGAATATTAATTCCTATAGCTTACTTGTGACAGGTGATGTTGGCATGCAACGGTCATGGATTACTGTTTGTGCTGTAACAGAGTTGGTAAAATCCACTGAAACTGCCATAGCCCAGGCTGAGCTACAGTACTGGGATGTCAACAGACATGTCCTGGCGGTTCAAGGAGCAGAACCACATGCCCTGCTCCAGAGACAGAATTATCTGGTTCAGAGTGACCATCCAGAACTTGTGCTTCCACATGAAGTGGTTCACACTGTGTAGATTCAGCATGGGGTGCCAGCTCCCTGTCCATTTCAGAACCAGGAACCTGGAGTCGGTATGGTGGGAGAATCTTGAAATCCAGAGGCAACCCTCTACGCACCACTTTTAGAACTTACTTGTCTGAGGTAATGGTGGATCATTGTGGCAAGAAGTAGCGTAACCAACCCTCACCTAGGAGCTGGTGCAGGGACTGTATAGGAAGGGGATGACACCCTACAACTCATCACTGTGCAGCCTTGAAGGAGGCTCCAGTTGCAGGAGTCACAGAGGCACCACCACCTCTCTCTCCCCCCCCCTCTTTTTTGCCCCTGGCCACCAAACTTGGGTTTCAGACACCAACACTGAAAATGCCCCTGCTGGCACTGCTGCTGAGGTTGGTGTGACTGAAAGGACCACGACAGAAAGACCTTTTCCTTAGGTTTTTGATCCTTTTAGTCCTTTTGGGACAAGCCATGGAATCAAGGGTGGCATTGGACTTCTCAATTTGCATGAGATGCCCTTCCACCACAGAGCCAAAGAGGGCAGTGCCCAAGAAGTGGACATTGGCCAGCATATGCTGAGTGGCTGCCGTGATGGTGGACAGCCTCAGCCTGGCTCTCAGACACATGGAGATGGCCATAGCCATGGCACAGGTGCAGGAGTTGCCCTCATCCAAAGTCATCTGGAGCAGGTGTTTAGCCAGCGATGACCCTTGTCTCTGATAACCTGGACAGGAAGCTGACTGTCAGCTGGATGGTGTGGGAGAAGGTCCCACCCTATTGCTGCAAAGAGGGAATGGCCAAAATTCACCAATATGTCAGCGTAGCTAACCTGATATAGTCCTGTGATGCAGCAGCTTACTCCTTTTTAACTGCGTGGTCAGATGCCTTGGACTCTGTTTGGAGGCTTGTCCATATCCCCATTGCCTCCAGATTTACAGAAGGCCATATCCAAGAAAACCAAGCCCTCCATGGAGGGATGGTCAGAAAACCCAGAAAGGATGCCTGTTGGGACTACATAATTGCTGACTATACAAGTAGAGGGTGCTAGGCAGGATGTTCGATGCTGCTAAAGCTCCACAGCTGGTTCCAATGTGGCCTCAACCAAGGAGAAAGGCAACTTCCAGGGAACTGTACATATCCAGTATGTCAGTAAACAGGTATTAGGCCCACTTCTGAACTCCTCTAAGGGAACCTTCACGGACTTTGACATAAGTCAGACCAGAGCCTTCATGGCCAGTGTTCAGCTCCTTGACTGATTCCTGGTCAAACATGTGACTCCTGATCAAGGCCATCAATGACTCACCTTTGGAGTCATCAGAGGATTCCTCAAAGACATTCATCAACCATTTGCCACAATGGACCACCCTGATATTCTCATCCTGGGTGATCTCCACCATAAGCCTTCCTGTCAAGATGGCAGTGGAGCTAGATTCCTTGGTCAGGGCCCCAAATAAGGGCTACAGTGGAGGTGACTTTACACAAAGAGGTGGAGAAGCAGACACTGTGAACTGCTGAAAAGCATGGGCTGGTGTGGAAATAACCAGCAAGGGACAATGGACCAAAGGCCGAGGAGCAGAGCCCTACCCTTCCCATCCCTACCCTTCCCAGCAACAGTCCAGTGTTGCCAGATGAGCTTCTCATTGTGTCAAAGCATCTTTCATCCATGCCTTTCCTCACCTGAGGATGTAAAGATTAAGGAACATCAACTGCAATGGCTCCCGGTCAAGCAGGATTGAGAGTGCAAGTGGCACCTCAACTTTGACCCCAACCTCAACCATAGACCTGACGGTTGACATTGATAGGTGCACTCCGGAGGGTTTGTGTAAACCATCTGCCTTGGTGGGTTAAGCATAGAGGCTTTAGAGGCATGACCAACAGTTTAGGCTGCTCCCGAGGCAACTCAGCTAAGGGTAGCGACTGGGCCACTTACTACTGGGTGAGGGCAGGGAGCACTGGCATCTGGAAGATTGACTCCTTGTCTATCTCCTCTGACAGCTTTTCATAAGCTCAAGAAAAATTTCAACTGCCAGCTCATCTGGAGTTAAGGTCGATGGGCCTGACGTGAGAGGGTTACTGTACAGCACTCAATCAGCCCCATGATTGAAAGGATCTCAACCAAGGTTGGGCAGTTGAGGGAGTTGAAGGAGTGGGAAGAGTGTGATTGTTCCTGATCCCATGACCTGCAATAATGTTTTCAGTGCTTCTTGCTGCAGTGAGAAGGGTCTCCCCAAAGTTCTGGCAAGCCAGATACAGTTCTCTGAACTTGTCAGAAAAGGACCCTCTGACACTGGCCCCAGCCAAGAACAGCACCGAGACTGATGAATAATTCACCACAGCCATCTCTTCTTCAATGACCACAAGCTAGGCAGCTGACCGAGCCACCGCCAAGGACTTCTTGTGGTCTTTTGACCCACCAAGGGCCAGTCAAGCCCTCTGGTCTTCGATGGATGAGGGCAGCATGGCCAGGCACAAACTGCACCCCTCAACATCATGAAGATCACCTAGGCAGAAAAGGCACATGTCATGCAAATCCATGGCTGACATTTTCTGCCTGCACTGGGTGCAGAACTTAAAACCCAGTTTCTTGCTCTCCATCATCAATCGTGATCATGAAATGGAGCTGGAAGTCAGTGCAGCAGATGTGAAGTTGAGTATTTTCTGAAAAGGTCAAAAAACACCTGAAAAGTGGATGAACATTGACATTCCTTCAACGTATTGGGGCTGTAAAGGAAGAGACCTGTACCTTTCAGTGTGATGTCAGGGGCAGAGCCAGATGATATACCATGTGGGTTGTGGGAGGATCTTAGATTGAAGTCTTCCAGTGACTCAGCTGTCTCCAGCAGAACTGTCTGAATGGGGATAGTGAACAGTATCTACATTGTTATACATTTTTTTTAACCAACTCACCAGTGTCCTGCATAGTAGTTTGTAATTACCATTACCCAACTCTCACTGCCCTGTTCAGTGGTACAGTGGCAGCCACTGACCTATCCTGATATTTCCTGAGATTTCTGTGATACCTCTAGATAAATTTTCTGTCTCCTGTGATATCACTATAGGGCTACCAGAGAGTTTTATTTTAGCAATATCACAAAATATCTAGAAATAACCAGATAATTTGATGGTTACATCTATAACATCAGTTCCCTTTCTCTGCTCACTAGTGCCCTGTATAACAGTAACATTACTTTCTTTACCATATTCACTAGTGCCCTGTATAGTGGTAATATCACTTCCTTTACTCATTATTTACAAGTGCCTTGTACAGTGGCAATATCACTCCCCTTTCCTTACTCACTAGTACTAGTGCCCTGCACAGTGACAATATCACTTTCTTACCCAGTTCACTAGTGTCTTAAACAGTGGTAACATCATTACCCTTGCCTACACACTAGTGCCCTGTATAATGATACTAGTACTATCACTTCCATAACTCAACACACTACACCCTGCATGTCAGTAAAATCACTTAACTTATATAACCCATTGGTGCACTGTACAGTGGCAACATTACTTCCCTTATCCAACTCATGTGTGCCCTGTACAGTGGAAATGTTACTTTTCTTACTCAACTCACTAGTGGCCTGTATAATGGTAATATCACTCATCTTACCCTACTAACTACGGCCCTGTGCAGTGTTAATATCTCTCCCCTTACCTTGCTCGCTACTACCCAGTACAGTAGTAATATCACTCCCCTTACCCTACTCACTAGTATTAGTGCACTGCATAGTGGTAATATCACTTTACTACCCAACTCACTAGTGTCTTATACAGTGGTAACATCACTTCCCTTGCTTACACACGTGTGCCCTGTATAATGCCACTACTACTATCACTTCCCTAACTCAACTTACTAGTGCCCTGCATGTCTGTAATATCACTTCCCTTATATTACCCACTGGTGCCCTGTACAGTGGCGACACCACTTCCCTATACTCAACTCATGTGTGTCCTTCACAGTGGCAATGTTACTTTCCTCACTCAACTCACTAGTGCTCTGTATAGTGGTAATATCAATCCCCTTACCCTACTCACTACTACCCTGTACAGTGGTAATATGACTCCCTTTACCCTACTCACTAGTGCACTGTACCTTGGTAATATCACTTCCCTTACCTTACTTACTACTACCCTATATAGTGGTAATATCACTCCCCTTACCCTACTCACTAGTACCCTGTACAGTGGTAATAACACTGTAACATCACTTCGCTTGCCTGCTCACTAGTGCCCAGTACAGTGGCAACATCCCTTCTCTCATCTACTCACTAGTGCCCTGTACAATTGTAACATCACTTCTCTTACATATTCACTAGTGTCCTGTAGAGTTGTAACATCACTTCTCCTATCTACTCACTAGTACCCTATACAGTTGCAATATCACTTCTCTTACCTACTCACTAGAGCCCTGTACAGTGGTAACACCACTTCTCTTATCTACTCACTAGTGCCCTGTACAGTTTGTTTGTTTATTGGTAAATATTGGGTAATACCTTTGAGTCAAAGACTCCTTTACAAAGGTTCCACATCATTACATAAAACAGAGACAACAGTGACCAAAGTAACAAGTAACATAATAATTACAGACAATGGTTACAGAATGGTTACAAAATGTTTACAGAGTAATACAATATAGCAGCTGAGAATACAGAGTAACAGGGTGCTGCTAAACAAAGGTGCAAAGTGCAAAAGGTTGCAGGTACAAGCATACATTTCAGGGCGATGGCGCTAGACATGCCTAGGTGGTTATTTTTTGGCCAAGGCCGGACAGAGAAGTCCATTGTCATGGTATAGGCATGCCCAGGGGTGGCTGGACTAGTGTTGGGTTCAAAGTCGTGCAGGGTGTGGTGGAAGAATGGGAGATTAGATTTAGGGGCAGTCACATACTGATCCCTGGGTGATTAGGTCTCTAAGTAATGTCACTTCTCTTACCTACTCCTTAATGCCCTGTACAGTTGTAACATCACTTATCTTACCTACTCATGAGTGCCCTGTACAGTTGTAATAATAACTGGTGATCCTTGTTATCAACCCGTTTTCAAGTACTGTAAAAAGTCGTATCAACCCACAGGTTGATACGAAAAAAGTCGTATCAAGACTTTTACAGCCTCGCCCCAAGAAGCCTGCAGCACTCGCATTCCAGAGTAAACAGATTCAAAAGAATAGGTAACTTACAGATCCAAATGAGAGCATAATAATTTTAAATGATCAGAGCAGGTTTGCACTTAAAACGCATCCCTTCCCCGATTCTGTAGCTTACCCTCCAGTTTAGATCTGTATTTGTGCAGCATTTATTTCAGATATTTTAAGAGCACTCTTAAAAATCACCGTGGAGACCTGTGGCCACCCGCTTCTGCTTCTTTACTGGTAGGCACACCACTACGCTAGCATGTTATGTGATGTCAGTTGGGGGCATTTACTAGTAAGTGAAGTAGGAGCATTTTGCTCTCGGGGTCTCTCGTGAGTGGAAATTGTAAGAAATTTTTTAGTACCAGTTATTATATAACAAAATATATGTAAATGGAGTTTTTAATTCGTCGCTGTGTGATATTATTAAAACCTCTTGAGCTTTGCCTCGAGGTTTATATATTATCACACAACTTGGGTGTGTAAAAAAACTCCATATCAACTCCCTACATATGCATTATTCTCTATATATCAATTCTCTTATCTACTCACTAGTGCCCTGTACAGTTATAATATCACTTCTCTTACCTACTCATGAGTGCCCTGTACAGTTGTAACATCACTTATCTTACCTACTCATGAGTGCCCTGTACAGTTGTAATATCACTTCTCTTATCTACTCATTAGTGCCCTGTATAGTTGTAATATTGGTATACCATGAGTACAGCATCCAAATATGGGTGCCATGTCAAAACGGTGACTCATATTGGACACTATACCCATGGGCTACCCTGCAAAGGAAGCAACTGCACACAATCGCTATAGTACTGGACGGCGATAGGAAGCAGGGAATTGTGAGGGGAAGGGGAGGGACAGAGAATGGCTTTTGGGGGACAGGTGTACCTGCTGCCGCTGAGCTAGCCATGTGATGGCGTGGGTGGTTAGCTGTGGTGCAGCAGGTATAGGGTTCGGGACCGGGAGCGTAAAACTTTTGCTGCTGCCTGTGGCTCCGGCACTTAATGTTTTGCACGATATGGTATTTTGCCCCTTCCCCAACATGCACCCCTGGAGTTGATTATCCTTATTCGGGGGTGTGGGGATCAAAGCCCCCCATCCCCTCCCCCCACAAAAATACTTTTTTCGATTCCTGATGTCAGGTCACCTGAAAGTCTACATCACGGATTTGCTTTTCGGCAATATACACACGCCATAATACGTGGAACCATAATATCACCTCTCTTACCTACTCTCTAGTGCCCTGTATAGTTATAATATCACTTCTCTTACCTACTCACTAGTACCCTGTACAGTTATAATATCACTTCTTTTACCTACTCACTAGTGCTGTATATAGTTGTAATATCATTTCTTTCACCTACTCATTAGTGCCCTGTACAGTGATAATATCAGTTCCACATTAAACTTCACCTGCAGCCTGTCTGTTCAACATGAAGGGCCCGAGCCTCAAAACTGATCAGGATATTCCCAAATTAGGGAACTTTCTGCACTAGGACCCAGGCACACATGCTAGAGTCCCAGTCCTGGGCTACCCTGATATGAGAGTACGGAGAGGTCCACACAGGGGTAGGGAGTGCCTGTGGATTGAGTGGGGCCTTACACCAGACATCCAGTTGGATGCACATGCTGATGCCAGACTGGACCCCCTGCTCAACGCAGACCAGAGAACTGTGGGATATGGCAGTCCTCTAAGGACTGCCAAATCCTCATACAGGGTGAAAAATATTTTAATTCATAAAACAGCACTGCATGCCCCCAACCCTCACTGCCCTCTGATAAGACTGGAAGCAGCAGGTGAGGGGGGACAATTAGGTCACATCAGTGTCCAGTGCTGGAAAGGCATATAAGCATGACAGTAAGGCCTCTTTAGCATGCTGTCATTGCTATCCACTGGGTTTTTGCCTTGCAGAAATCAGTCTGTGGGTTGCGAGCATTGCCATACCACCCTATGCCCACACAACTGAAAAACCTGTTAGACATCCAGATAGAGTGGAATCAGGTGAAAAGGGCCAGTGTAATTTGTATTGTGAGTGCCACACATTACTCTGTATGTGCAGAAAAGGCACTCTCTGGCTCTCGCTGGCCCTTCACAAATGCAGAGGGAGTTCAGACCCCTAAAAATACAATACGGGGGGAGAAAGTCACCCTGACTGAGGGACTATGGAGAATAGATAGTTCAGAGCCCAGTCTCCACAAATGCCAAAGAACCTATTGCTACAGCCACTTGACATTACCTACCTTAAGGCCCAATCCATTGAGTCCTTAGCTAGTGTGGACAGTCTCTGAAGACCATTTACTGCCACCTAGGCACATGAAAAGTCCCCCATGGTACCCTTGCTCTAACAAAGGATCCTCGCTACTGCCTCCCCAACTTGATCACACTCTACTGGCATACTTATGTGGGGAGTCAGATTGGAAGGCAGGCAGGGAATATGGCCCCAACCCATGGCACCTCTGATGCCCGGTATGTCTGGCTTCGAGTCCAGGGAGGGTGTGATGGTTAGGGGGAGGACAGCTGAAGTAACTCTTCTGTGTTCCACATTGTGGACTGCACAGCATTCAGAGCCACAACTGGACTCACCTAAACATGTTGCCAGAAGGGCTGATAAATGGTTACCATCTGTTTCTTAAATTAAAAATAAATATATTGCCTCCAAAGGGAATACTCTCTTGCTTGTGTGATGAAGGGAATCTAATGAATAACTGACACAGGCTTCTGGCTGGAAGCCTGGGGTCCAATTTTAAAAAGACTGTAGATAGCAGCAAAGGACTTGCCTCAGGGAGTTTGACACAAGTGGCAACTTGTGTCAAGCAATGCAGCAATTCCGATTTTACAAAAAACTCAGCCGTAACTCCCTGGCACAAGTCCCTTGTGCCAAATGTAGAACTTGGACCAGCTCCCCCTGGCCTACATTTGCACCATGGGAGGAGCCATTTAACGGGGCTTGTGCCAAACCTTTGGTGCAAGCTGCCATAAATTGAGCAAACTGTCACAACTGTACCAAAGGTACTAACATTTGGCACAAGTAGCGGCAACCTGTTTGGCGCAGCTGTGGCAAACTTTGCAAACTTAATGCAAGCCCTGCATCAGCCTTCTAAATTCAAGCCCCTGTTGTGTGGCCCAGCTCCACTCCTGGACTCCATGCCTCCCCAAGGAATGGCACAGCAGCAGATGATGCAGCAGGATAGTGCAGATACTGCCTATGAGCTGGCCTTGCTATGCAGCATTGGGGAGGGGGATGCAGTGTACAGGTCATCTACACCCAAATAATTTATATGCTGTCCCGCTCAATGGATCAGGTTCCAAAGCCCATTAGCTCTACCATGACTTTTTTAGTACTGGATTGTTAACGCTATTGTATTTAACTGTTATTTATATAGTTATCCTGCTGTCAAACCACAGAACAGCCCTGAAAACAGGCTTACACTCAGTGGTCTAAGCCATTCTACGAATAAATAGATTTCAGTTCATTTCATTAATTGGCTTGGCAGTGAACTAACAGTGCCACTATATTCAGTGGTGTATGCCAGGATGCCACGTAGCAGTGCTACAGTATATCACAAAATGCTGCAGTATGCTACAGAACACCATATAGTTTAATGCCAACTTATTTATTTAGTTTTTATTGACCAGGTAAGGGCAGTAGGCAAACAAATACTTATTTTCAGGCATGACCTGGGAGAGTATATACTAAGGTACAGAGTATAATATAGGGTAAACACAAGTAGTGTAACAAATTCAGATGGTAACATATCAGCAAAGATTAATGCATGGGTAGACAGGAGTAGGACTAAAATACATGATAGATGCTGGCCCGGAGGCTCTGAGGATTGAGCCGCTGGATAACATACCTCACGCTACACTGGTGACCTGGGTTCGGGAATGGGCTCAGGTTGTCAGGGGTCGGCCGGGTGGAGAAGGATTGAGCATCCATGGGACTGCTCTCCTCCTCCTCCTCCTCCGGGGAGGCAGGGGTGGGGTACCCACAAATGTGCTGGCTCCTGGTGGTGACTGGGGGGTAGTGCGAGTCACAGTGCAATGGAGGAGACAGTGTGGGCAGACATCTGATGTGCGGTGGGAGGACGCGTGCATTGCAGCGTCATTGGCATCCTTGCATACCCGTACTTGGGGGGGAACTATAGGGGACAAATGACTAAGCCTCCTGTGCTTATGAAGGTCCACCATGGCACTGCATCAGACGTTTCCAGGGGCTCCCTCTGGTCCCGACCCCTTGGTCTTCCGAGAGGGGATCCACAATGTGACCTTAGAGACGGAGAAGGTAAGAAGGTAGCGGCTCGGGCATAGCACTGGTGCAGGAGCCACTGCAAGACCAGAAGAGGAACCATAGGCCCACCCCAGCAGGAAGGTGAGGCAGATAAATAAACAAGCAAAAAAAATATATGACAGACAATGGGAAACAATGCAAATATAGTAATATACGCACGTGGTACATGGGGAGGCACACATTAACCTTTACATCAGTTAATCCCTTTTTTTACTGCAGTATTTTGTGACGTAATTTCCTGCAAGTTACTGCACTGCATCATAGCTGGCTCTATTGTATGAATCACAGCCTCAAAGAGAGCCACAGACTATATAGCTACAGCAATTTTTGCCACCTGACTGATTCAGAGATGCACATCTCATTGGAAAACCCATGGAACAGTTCTGCAGTGCAACAGTTGCGGGCACTTACCTCTCGCAGAAGGTGTGCAGGCAGGGCAGCACCTTGGGGTTGTGGTAACGGTCTAGGCAAATGCTGCAGACCAGGAACTGCTTGTCGATCTGCCTCACTACAGGGCTGCTGCTGCTGCTGCTGTTGGACTCCCTCTTGGCCATGGTGAGTTGTCAGCATGTGCACCGTCCTCCCGACGTGGTGTTAGCCTGTACAGAGGGGTGAAGAAAGAGTGAATAACATTTACAATCAACCTGAGAAACCTTCACAGTGTATCATGAGAATGCAAGAACCCTAAACTCCAGAACAGTCTGTGAAGCTAAGACGGAAGGGACAGGTGAGTTCAATGTTACAAAATGGGCACCACGTGTTCAGTGTTATAGAATGGGCTTCATGTGTTCAGTGTTATGGAATGGGCACCATGTGTTCAGTGTTATAGAATGGACTTCATGTGTTCAGTGTTATGGAATGGGCACCATGTGTTCAGTGTTATAGATTGGGCACCATGTATTCAGTGGTATAGAATGGGCTTTATGTGTTCAGTGTTATGGAATGGGCACCATGTGTTCAGTGTTATGGAATGGGCACCATGTGTTCAATGTTATAGAATGGGCACATGTGTTCAGTGTTATAGAATGGGCATCATGTGTTCAGTGTTATGGAATGGGCACCACATGTTCAGTGTTCTGGAATGGGCATCATGTGTTCAGTGTTCTGGAATGGGCATCATGTGTTCAGAGTTATGGAATGGGCACCACGTGATCAGTGTTATGGGATGGGCACCACATGTTCAGTGTTATGGAATGGGCACCATGTGTTCAGTGTAATGGAATGGGCACCACATGTTCAGTGTTATGGAATGGGCACCATGTGTTCAGTGTAATGGAATGGGCACCACATGTTCAGTGTTATGGAATGGGCACCATGTGTTCAGTGTAATGGAATGGGCACCATGTGTTCAGTGTTATGGAATGGGCACCATGTGTTCAGTGTTATAGAATGGGCACCATGTATTCAGTGCTATAGAATGGGCATCATGTGTTCAGTGTAATGGAATGGGCACCATGTGTTCAGTGTTATGGAATGGGCACCATGTGTTCAGTGTTATAGAATGGGCACCATGTATTCAGTGCTATAGAATGGGCATCATGTGTTCAGTGTCATGGAATAAGCACCATGTGTTCAGTGTTATAGAATGGGCACCATGTGTTCAGTGTCATGGAATAGGCACCATGTGTTCAGTGTTATAGAATGGGCATCATGTGTTCAGTGTTATAGAATGGGCATCATGTGTTCAGTGTTATGGAATAGGCACCATGTCTTCAGTGTTATAAATAGGCATCATGTGCTCAGTGTTATAGAATGGGTGCCATGTATTCAGTGGTATAGAATGGGTGCCATCTATTCAGTGGTATAGAATAGGTATCATGTGTTCAGTGTTATAGACTGGGCACCATGTATTCAGTGCTATAGAATGGGCATCATGTGTTCAGTGTCATGGAATAAGCACCATGTGTTCAGTGTTATAGAATGGGCACCATGTGTTCAGTGTCATGGAATAGGCACCATGTGTTCAGTGTTATAGAATGGGCATCATGTGTTCAGTGTTATGGAAGAGGCACCATGTGTTCAGTGTTATCGAACGGGTATTATGTGCTCAGTGTTATAGAATGGGCACCATGTATTCAGTGTTATAGAATGGGCGCCATGTATTCAGTGGTATAGAATGGGTATCATGCGTTCAGTGTTATAGATTGGACACCATGTATGCAGTCTTATAGAATGGACATCTTGTGTTCAGTGTCATGGAATAGGCACCATGTGTTCAGTGTTATAGAATGGGCATCATGTGCTCAGTGTTACAGAATGGGCACCATATACTCAGTGTTATATAATAGGCACCATGTGTTCAGTGTTATAGAATGGGTGCCATGTATTCAGTGGTATAGAATGGGTATCATGTATTCAGTGTTATAGAATAGGCACCATGTGTTCAGTGTTATAGAATGGGTGCCATGTATTCAGTGGTATAGAATGGGTATCATGTGTTCAGTGTTATAGAATGGGCATTATGTGCTTAGTGTTATAGAATGGGCACCATGTATTCAGTGTTATAGAATAGACACCATGTGTTCAGTGTTATAGAATAGGCACCATGTGTTCAGTGTTATAGAATGGGCACCATGTATTCAGTGTTATAGAATGGGCATCATGTGTTCAGTGTCATGGAATAGGCACCAGGTGTTCAGTGTTACATAATGCTGCTCACGCATTGAAACCATATTTCATTATGATTACTTAGGTGTATGATTTGCCATGAATACCAAATGGAGTTCATACATAATATATCTCAAACAAAAGTCACAAACCTGAGTTAATGGAGTAAAATGTTTGATGAGGAATCATGGTGGCTATTCAGTTAAGGGCTCTTTAACTGTAAAACATGCTAAAAGTACAAACACAATACTGTATGTGGCAGAAATACGGGGCCTTACAAATTACTCACCTCTTGAAATAATATTAAATAAATTATCTTGTTATCTATTGAAAATCCCAAATGGTAGTCCTGCCTATAGCCTGCCCATACTCTCAGATCTGAATTAGGACGCTATTCCATTTAACCATTTATTTTATCCAGAATAACAATATAGATAATAGATTTACAAATAATGCATGGAAACCACCCCCCTAAGCAATGTTTTGAGGAGCAAGTCTCTTATTCATTAGCAGGTTTTGTTTTTCCATTCATGACACGTTTGAAGTCCAAATTATATTCAAAGGGACTTCAGTTTATCTTGACTGAGACTCACGGAACGCCACGCACAACCTTGGTAGAGCATATTAGGCTTATGAGTAAAGACTCAGCAGCACAGCAGGACATGGCAAAGATCCATATTTCTAAAATCCATATTGCATATAACCATCTTTAAAAAGTTTTCCAGATGGAGCCTCATTTAACAAAAATCATGGATAAAGATAAAAGAAATCTCATTACATGGTTTAGATTAGAAGTTTCTGATTATAACCAATGTTTCTATAAACAGAGATGAGAAGGAGTTTATTCCCCGTTTTGTAAATGTGGTACTGGAGATTTAGATGATCTTGAGCACATTATTTTTGTATGCCCAAGATTTATTAAGGAAAGGAAATGTTGGTTGGAAAAATTTTTGTAGGGAAAATCCTGGCTCAAATCATGAAGCATTATATGTCCTGGTCTCATTTGTAAATAGATATGTAGAGAATCTGCTAACATTCTTGGACAAAATAAAAAAAACTGTTCTGACTGTTCTCAACACCCCATTTATTAATGACTGTTTAAAACTTTCATAATGTTTAAATCTGACTGTTTATCCTGGATCTAATATTGTTATTGCACAGTTTTTGCTCTTGGCTTGCTTATCATATGGGACGGCATTTGGTTTTGATTCTGCATACTATGAGGACAAATGTTTTTGGCTCTTCTTTTCATGGCTAATTAAGCGTTCTTTTCCACTTAGGACTCTGGAATTATAAACTCCAATACACGGGTTATGGAATGTAGGTAATCAGACCTGAACCCTACAGCATTTTACTTGCACTACAAACAAACGCTGTTTGGAATTATTTAAAGTATAATTCAATAGCTTCCATCTAATAAATGCATAACATTAATAACCTAATAGGGTACATTTATAGCTGATGTTTACAAACAGATCTGTAGGATAGTACAACTGACTTATCTTACCCACATGCAAAAGAAATCTGAATAAGAAATATTCTTTCCTATTTTAATACTTGTATTCTTTGTAATCTTCTCTTTAAAACCATACAGAAATATTGCCAATAATGGTTCTCAAACCTGTGGTTCACAATCTTCAGGAAAGGGTATCAAGGTGAATCGGAAATCCTTTTGCTATGTAAAAAATGTTAACGTCACTTTATATAAAATGTTGTTTTAAGGTTCATTTGTATAATGTATTCTGTAACTGTTTTTATATTGGAATGGCATTACACCAGTCGATAAAATTGAGCTGAACTGACGTGAAAGTGGGGAACATCACCATGTCACTATGGAGCAAGAGTACAGCTAGACACAAAGGGCTCGATTCTTGAATGTGTTAGAATGCTACAAGTCCCAGGTGCCCCAAACACACAGCGCATGGGGCTTGCGGCATTCTGACCAGCAATCAGGATTCCTGATCCCATGCGCCACATGCTGCAAGTTAGACCAGTGCTTGCTGCTGTAACTTGGCGGACCTTTTTACTAGCTTTGCACCAAATATTTGGTGCAAGCCATCGCAAAGGGGGTAAAGTGTTGCAAATGGCCTGACCTTAGTGAATCGGGAGCAAGGTGCGGCAATGTGTTCGGGGCAGTGCAGGGTGTCACAAACCCACTCAGCAGGTCAGGCCCTCTGCTCCCACAGTGCCAGCCTCCGAGCGCAGTCTTGTGAACAGGAAACAAAAACAGGGTAACCCTTCTGTCTGTTTTGTGGGTTTGAATCAAACTTTGGCATCAAGTCTTGGAGGGATTCAAACTGTGAACCTCTTGCTAGTGCACCCAATGTGCAGGCTCAGATAATTCTGCTCTTCGGGGGTGGCACATATCTTTTGCCTATGGGCACCTAACCAGGCATACAAAATGAACCCTTAAAAATGCTATTAAAGACCTCAGAATAAACTCTTACCTTTTCCCAGTTTGGTAAAACCAGTAAGCTTTGTACAGTGTCAGCTTTAACCATGTATGCTTCACTTATCAAGAAAAATAATTTCAACGGCACACCAAGTAGTCTTTAAAGTAAAGGTTTACTTAAAAATAGATAAAAAAAAATGTAAAATGTAAATACAGAACCATATATCACAAAAACATACAATCATTTAAAAGAACAAGGGTTAAAAAAAAAGTGCTAAATTCCTACCACCAGACAATTAGACATACATGTAATGTATCTCTTCTAATGGTGCTGATAGACAGATGTTGTTGTCAAGAGAGTCCAAACGTGTATATTTACAGGTCACTCACAACATAATTAAAAACACTGTCTTGAGCCTGCCTTCTCCATGATGTCACCCAGCTCCTCCTCTGTTTATTAAAAATTATACAATCAGGATGTCAATCCAGCAGGAGGTAAATTAATAAAGGTGACCACAGCAAAACTCATGTCCCAACATAACTTTCTTTAAATAACATCCCCTCTTTGATCCTAAGTAGCTCTTCTTCCCAGGACACATCAAAGAATCTTTTATGACTTCGCACTAAAGCGTCATAACCTGCTCCCTTCCTCTAACTGTTATAAAAGTTTATGATTTCCCATCCTAGCAGCTGGCAAGCTACAAATGAGCTAGATAAGCAGGAGATCCTTAATTTAGGCCTCTTCTAGCCTGTAATTATCTCCTGGTCTTCCAGATAACACCTTAAAGCTAAAACCCTGGGGGGGGGGTCATTCCACAGGCTGTTTCAGCATGTCTCATGAGAGACACTCAATAACACATTTTTATATTACAAAAATCATAGATTAATAAGAACCAGCTGCCTGCGTGTCACAATTACTCCCCACCTAGACTGAATCTGGGGACTCTATCCCCTGCATGGGATAAGCTTCCCAAATCAGGTCAGTCCTCATAGGCATGAGACAGCTCATTGGAGTTCTGATTTTTGGCTCCAGCCTTATGTAATATTGTCATATCATACCCTTGCAAAGTATGACTCCATCTTAGCAATCTACCATTCATCTTTCTCATTTGCGTCAGCCAAACCAGGGGGTTGTGGTCAGTCTGTACCACAAAATGCTGCCCATACAAGTATGGCTCTAATTTCTTTAGGGCCCACACTATGGCAAGGCACTCTTTTTCCACAGTGGAGTATGCCTACTGCCTGGGAAGTAACTTTTTACTCAGGTATGCTATTGCATGATCCCTCCCTTGGCTGGATATCTGACTCAGTACTGCCCCAACACCCACGTCTGAGGCGTCAGTCTGAACTAAAAAGGGTCTGCTATAATCAGGATTTGTCAAAACAGGAGCACTGCACAGTGCCTCCTTCAATCTGGTAGAGGCTTCTTCACAGGCTGGTTCCCAGGTAATTTTTTTTGGCATATTTTCTTTACCAGGTCAGATAGGGGAGCAGCCAGGCCACTGTAACTGGGTACAAATTTTCTATAGTACCCTGCTGTCCCGAGGAAACTCCTGACCTGCTTCTGCATTTCTGGTCTGGGCCATGCCAGGATTACCTCTATCTTTATTTGGTTAGGATGGAACTGTCCCCGGCCTACCATATGCCCAAGGTATGCCACTTCTCCCATTGCCACCTGGCACTTCCCTGCTTGGACAGTGAGCCCGGCCCTCTGTATCCTGCCCAGCACTTCCCTAAGGTGGGACAGGTGTTCCTCCCAGCTCGCACTAAAGATGACAATGTCATCCAGGTACACCACAGCGTACTCCTCAGCACCATTTAACACCTGGTTCACCAACCTTTGGAAAGTGGCCAGGGCATTCTTCATTCCGAAAGGCATTACTTTAAATTTAAATAAGCCTATCGGAGTGATGAAGGCCAACCTCTCCCTAGCTCTGTCCATTAACTCTACCTGCCAATACCCCCGGACAGGTCAATAGTCATAAGGTAGGTCACCCCTCCCAACTTGTCCAGGAGTTCGTCCATCTGAGGCATTGGGTGGGTGTCTGACTCTGTGACTGCATTCAGTCCATGATAGTCCACGCAGAAATGAGTAGAGCCATCTGGCTTAGGCACAAGGACTACGGGTGAGGCCCAGGGGCTGTGGGATCTCTGGATTACCCCTAAATCCAGAATCTCCTCCACTTCCCTCCTAATGTCCTTTTGGACAGCCTCTGACACTCGATATACTGTTTGCCATATGAGCGTCTGTGTCTCTGTCTCCACATCATGCGTCGTTAAGGGGGTTAGTCCAGACTTGGTGCTAAACAATGGGGAAAAGTCTGATGAAACCTCCCTTACTTCCTGGATCTGGTCTGGGGCAAGCTGGGGAGACAATTTTACTGCCTCCACAGAGGATTCCCACTTGCTTTCTTCCAGCAAGTCCAGAAGGGGGTCTCCTTCGTCCGTCCCCTCCCCAGGACTACACACTACAAACACCATGCCAGCCCTATTTGCATATGACTTCATCATGCTGACATGGTACATCCTTCCTGTCTGTCTTCAGTCAGGTAACTCTATAATATAGTTCACGTATTTACCTTCCTAACCACTTTGTACGGTCCTGCCCACTCAGCCTGCAGCTTATCTTTCTGGACCGGAATAAGGACCATCACTTCCTGACCCACCATGTATGAGCGAGCTCTGGCTCTGCGGTCGTACCACACTTTTTGTTTCTGTTGGGCAGTTGCCAGGTTGCTCTGGGCTGTCCCCCTATGCTCCTTCAGCCTTTCACTAAAACTTAAGGATGTAATCCACTATGGGAGTTCCTTGGGTCGCGTGCTTGTCTTCCCAGTTCTCCCAGATCAAGTCTAGGGGGCCCATGTACCCGGCGTCCATATAAGAGTTCGAAGGGGAAAAAATCCTGTCGACTCTTGGGGCACCTCCCTGTATGCAAACAACAGGTGGGGAAGGTATTTCTCCCAGTCCCTCCCATGCTGTTCAGCAAGCCCATTGGGTTGTGGGTGATACGGTGTCGTGCATCTCGGCACCACCCCAGTCTTCTCCCATAAACATTTCATCAGGTCTGACATGCTACCAGCATCAGAGGCTATGCAGAATAGAACTGCCACAGTGCCCACCCAGAAATTCTAAAGGTTAGTACATGTGGACAGTGAGAAGGTGTCTGGTGCAGGCAATCATATCGGGATTGCACATAGTAGAAATGGGAGCAAATCATGCTGCTGTCCGCCACGTCACCACTGCACCAGAGACCTAGTGAGAGAGAGAGAGCACACATTGCTCACTTTTGCCATGGGATTACACTCAAAATCAACCAAAAGTCCTTATAAGGAATGAAAATAAATCACTGAAAGGAGCCCTTTCAGAACCTGTTACTAGATATTTAATAGTCCTTTTCAGGACTTGCTACTAGCTATTTAATAGTCCCTTTTAGGACTTGCTACTAGATATTTAAAAGTCCTTTTCAGGACTTGCTACTTGATATTTAGCAGTCTTTTTCAGGACTTGCTACTTTATATTTAACAGTCCTCTTCAGGACTTGCTACTAGATATTTAATAGTCATTTTCAGAACTTGCTACTAGATATTTAATAGTCCTTTTCAGGACTTGCTACTAGCTATTTAATAGTATTTTTCAGGACTTGCTACTAGATATTTAATAGTCCTTTTCAGGACTTGTTACTAGCTATTTAGTAGTCCTTTTCAGGACTTGCTACTTGATATTTAATAGACATTTTCAGAACTTGCTACTAGATATTTAATAGTCCTTCTTATGTTGGCTTGCGCGCTTGTGCAAGCAACATCTTGCGGTAGTACGGGTTTGGGGGGCGCGGCCGCTGTTGGACGAATGCTGGGCACGCATCAGTAGGTGCGTCCCTCATTCCCCAATCAGCCTGCATGCCGGCACCACACCATGCTTGTATAATGGGGCAAGCACATCTAAGCAAAGGTCCGCTGCAATCCAAGCAAAGCTTGTCATACACAGCGGTCCTTTGCTTGCCGCCATTATGAGCATGGTCAGCGAGCAGCTCAGGCCTGCCGACATCGGGGTGCCCAATCCCCCTGTTAGTACCCACCCTCCCTATGTTAGTGTGCTGACGGGAGCTCACCCCTGTCGGCATACCCCCAAATGTTAACTGCCGAGGGGTGCCCAATCCCCTGGACTGGTGGCCCCCATCTTGTATGCCGACGGGAGCCCACCTCTGTCTGCATCACCCCCAATTGTTGAATGCCAAGGGGTTTCCCAACCCCTCAGCTCGTGCCCCCTGCATTCTTTTGTTTGCCGGCGGGGTGCCCAATCCCCATTGGCATGACTCCTCCCGTGTTACAGGTGCCAACGAGGTGCCCAATCCCCGCCGCAACTGACACCCCCAACAAAATAGTTAGGTGGCATGCTGGGAGCCCACCCCAGCATGCCAAATGTCCTGCAACAGGTAAATCTGTCTCGCAATGGTTTTCCTTTTTTTTCCCTGTAAACGAAACCGCCCCTCGCAGTCTCGATGCCCTCCCCCACCCGCCCACTGCGCACCCTGCCTCCCTCATCCCCCACCCATATTTACCTCCGAGTCCGTGCGACGATCTTCCATGGACCAGGAACACATCTGCACACTTCAAAGCCGACCACGAACTGAGGAAATGCCAGTAAGCTGTATAATGGAGTAAATTGGGTTTTTTCAACTTTGCTGCATATCTCAGGCATTTCTTGGAATTTTGGCACCAAATTTTCAACATGGGGTTTTTGGGGCCCCTCCTCAAGAATTTTATCACTGTCATGGCGTTAATCAGCCTCAAAAGGTGATTTCGCAGTCACTGCATGAAATCACCTTCCGGGACCTATTAATGAAATGACAGTGCCAGTGTTCATGAGGTGGCCTCTCAAAATGCCTATGTTCAAATTTTGGTGGGAAAAATCCAACAAATGCCAATTTTATGAGCGCGCGTTGCGCAGTTGCTACGCAGGCTCGTAACTTCACGCATTTCCAATATTTTAATGCCGGATTTTCAGCATTGGCATTTTTGTACACCTCCTTGTGAACAGTATAGCTGTAATTTCCCACATCCTGCCTGAAATGTGTTTCCGCACTTCCGACGCACAATGGCGCAGTCGCTGTGGGGAATCAGTGTTTGGGCCAGATTATGAAAATGACAGTGACACAGTTCATGAGCAGAGGTCCTAAAATGCCTATGTTGAAAATTTGGTGCTGATACTCCATAAAATGACTGTGTTACAAGCGTGCGTTGGCAGATTGCACACACGCTCGTACCGTTGTGCATTCATGATATTTTCACTCTGGATTTTCACCATTGCCATTTTTCCACACCTCTTGATGAACAGTGCAGCCATCATTTCACATACCCTGCTCAAAATGTGTTTTCGCACTTCCGGCGCAGAATAACGTGGACGCTGTGCGAAATCACTTCTTGGGACACTTTGAGGAAATGACAGTGACACTGTACATGAGCAGAGGTGCTAAAATGCCTATGTTGAAAATTTGGTACTGAACGCCCAAAAAAATGGCAGTGTTGCAAGCGTGCATTGCATGTTCCCCATGCACGCTTGTAACTGCACATTTCGTATACTTGTATGCCACATTTTCAACACTGGCATTTTTTACACCTCCTTATGAACTGTGCAGCTGTCATTTTTCACATCCTGCCCAGCATGTTTTCCCCAAGACTGCACTACCAAACACCCAAAGGGACACCCTAATGCCTGTCACTTCGCGGGTGGGGTGGGTTGGCATCAGTTCACTACTTGACTGCCATTCCTATGCTGCATCTCTCTAACTCCTGCACCCCCAATGGCAGCAAGCCAACATTCGGCATTGACAAATGCTTGTCAAGACTTGCTACTAGCTAGTTAATAGTCCTTTTCAGGACTTGCTAATAGGTATTTAAAAGTCCTTTTCAGGACTTGCTACTTGATATTTAATAGTCATTTTCAGGACTTGCTACTAGATATTTAATAGTCCTTTTCAGGACTTGATACTTGATATTTAATAGTCATTTTCAGGACTTGCTACTAGATATTTTATACTTCTTTTCAGGACTTGCTACTAGATATTTAATAGCCCTTTTCAGGACTTGCTACTAGATATTTAGTAGTCCTTTTCAGGACTTGCTACTAGATATTTAATACTTCTTTTCAGAACTTGCTACTAGATATTTAATAGCCATTTTCAGGACTTACTACTAGATATTTAGTAGTCCTTTTCAGGACTTGCTACTAGATATTTTATACTTCTTTTCAGGACTTGCTACTAGATATTTAATACTTCTTTTCAGGACTTGCTACTAGATATTTAATAGTCCTTTTCATGACTTCTACTAGATATTTATTAGTCCTTTTCAGGACTTCTACTAGATATTTATTAGTCCTTTTCAGGACTTGCTACTAGATATTTAATACTTCTTTTCAGGACTTGCTACTAGATATTTAATAGTCCTTTTCAGGATTTCCTATTAGATATTTAATAGTCCTTTTCAGAACATGCTACTATCATAACATGTTACTAGATATTTAATAGTCCTTTCAGGACTTGCTACTAGATATTTAATAGTCATTTTCAGGACTTGATACTAGATATTTAATAGTCCTTTTCAGGACTTGCTACTAGCTATTTAATAGTATTTTTCAGGACTTGCTACTAGATATTTAATAGTCCTTCTTATGTTGGCTTGCGCAAGCAACATCTTGCGGTAGTACGGGTTTGGGGGGCGCGGCTGCTGTTGGACGAATGCAGGGCACGCATCAGTAGGTGCGTCCCTCATTCCCCAATCAGCCTGCATGCCGGCACCACACCATGCTTGTATAATGGGGCAAGCACATCTATGCAAAGGTCCGCTGCAATCCAAGCAAAGCTTGTCATACACAGCGGTCCTTTGCTTGCCGCCATTATGAGCATGGTCAGCGAGCAGCTCAGGCCTGCCGACATCGGGGTGCCCAATCCCCCTGTTAGTACCCACCCTCCCTATGTTAGTGTGCCGATGGGGAGCTCACTCCCTGTTGGCATACCCCCCAAATGTTAAACTGCCGAGGGGGGTGCCCAATCCCCCTTGACTGGTGGCCCCCCCATCTTTGTATGCCGATGGGGGAGCCCACTCTCTGTCGGCATCACGCCCCCAATTGTTGAATGCCAAGGGGTTTCCCAATCCCCTCAGCTCGTGCCCCTGCTTTCTTTGTTTCATCAGGGCCTCTAATCCCCATCGGCATGACTCCCCGTGTTGTGTGCCAACCGAGGGTGCCCAACTCTCGTCACGGGCTACTGACACCCCCTCCCAACAAAACTGTTAGGTGGCATGCTGGGAGCCCACCCCAGCATGCCAAATGTCCTGCAACAGGTAAACTGTCTCGCAATGGTTTTCCTTTTTTTTTCCCCTGTAAACGAAAACCGCCCCCAGTCTCGATGCCCCTCCCCACCCGCCCACCGCGCACCCTGCCTCCCTCATCCCCCACCCCATATTTACTCCGAGTCCGTGCGACGATCTTCCATGGACCAGGAACACGTCTGCACACTTCAAAGCCGACCACGAACTGAGGAAATGCCGGTAAGCTGTATAATGGAGTAAATTGGGTTTTTTCAACTTTGCTGCATATCTCAGGCATTTCTTGGAATTTTGGCACCAAATTTTCAACATGGGGTTTTTGGGGCCCCTCCTCAAGAATTTTATCACTGTCATGGCGTTAATCAGCCTCAAAAGGTGATTTCGCAGTCACTGCATGAAATCACCTTTCGGGACCTATTAATGAATGACAGTGCCAGTGTTCATGAGGTGGCCTCTCAAAATGCCTATGTTCAAAATTTGGTGGGAAAAATCCAACAAATGCCAGTTTTATGAGCGCGCATTGTGCAGTTGCTACGCAGGCTCGTAACTTCGCTCATTTCCAATATTTTAATGCCGTATTTTCAGCATTGGCATTTTTGTACACCTCCTTGTGAACAGTACAGCTGTAATTTCCCACATCCTGCCTGAAATGTGTTTCCGCACTTCCGACGCACAATGGCGCAGTCGCTGTGGGAAATCAGTGTTTGGGCCAGATTATGAAAATGACAGTGACACAGTTCATGAGCAGAGGTCCTAAAATGCCTATGTTGAAAATTTGGTGCTGATACTCCATAAAATGACTGTGTTACAAGAGTGCATTGGCAGAGTGCGCACACGCTGCACTGCCAGTATTCGTGATATTTTCACTCTGGATTTTCACCATTGCCATTTTTCCACACCTCTTGATGAACAGTGCAGCCATCATTTCACATACCTGCTCAAAATGTGTTTTCGCACTCCGCGCAGAGGAATAACGTGACGCCAGCTAAATCACTTCTTGGGACGCTTTGAGGAAATGACAGTGACACTGTACATGAGCAGAGGTGCTAAAATGCCTATGTTGAAAATTTGGTACTGAACGCCCAAAAAAATGGCAGTGTTGCAAGGGTGCATTGCATGTTCCCCATGCACGCTTGTAACTCCGCACATTTCGTATATTTGTATGCCACATTTTCAACACTGGCATTTTTTACACCTCCTTATGAACTGTGCAGCTGTCATTTTTCACATCCTGCCCAGCATGTTTTCCCGCACTGCACTACCAAACACCCAAAGGGACACCCTAATGCCTGTCACTCTCTGCGGGTTGGGGGTGGGTTGGCATCAGTTCACTACTTGACTGCCATTCCTATGCTGCATCTCTCTAACTCCTGCACCCCCAATGGCAGCAAGCCAACATTCGGCATTGACAAATGCTTGTCAAGACTTGCTACTAGCTATTTAGTAGTCCTTTTCAGGACTTGCTACTAGATATTTAAAAGTCCTTTTCAGGACTTGCTACTTGATATTTAATAGTCATTTTCAGGACTTGCTACTAGATATTTAGTAGTCCTTTTCAGGACTTGCTACTAGATATTTAATACTTCTTTTCAGAACTTGCTACTAGATATTTAATAGCCATTTTCAGGACTTACTACTAGATATTTAGTAGTCCTTTTCAGGACTTGCTACTAGATATTTTATACTTCTTTTCAGGACTTGCTACTAGATATTTAATACTTCTTTTCAGGACTTGCTACTAGATATTTAATAGTCCTTTTCATGACTTCTACTAGATATTTATTAGTCCTTTTCAGGACTTCTACTAGATATTTATTAGTCCTTTTCAGGACTTGCTACTAGATATTTAATACTTCTTTTCAGGACTTGCTACTAGATATTTAATAGTCCTTTTCAGGATTTCCTATTAGATATTTAATAGTCCTTTTCAGAACATGCTACTATCATAACATGTTACTAGATATTTAATAGTCCTTTTCAGGACTTACATTACTACTAGGTATTTAATAGTCCTTTCAGGACTTCCTACTAGATATTTAATAGTCCTTTTCAGGACTTGATACTAAATATTTAATAGTCCTTTTCAGAACATGCTACTATCATAACATGCTACTAGATATTTAATAGTCCTTTTCAGGGTTAGCTACTAGATATTTAATAGTCCTTTTCAGGACTTGATACTTGATATTTAATAGTCCATTTCAGGACTTGCTACGAGATATTTAATAGTCCTTTTCAGGATTAGCTACTAGATATTTAATAGTCCTTTTCAGGACTTGATACTTGATATTTAATAGTCATTTTCAGGACTTGCTACTAGATATTTTATACTTCTTTTCAGGACTTGCTACTAGATATTTAATAGCCCTTTTCAGGACTTGCTGCAAGATATTTAATACTTCTTTTCAGGACTTGCTACTAGATATTTTATACTTCTTTTCAGGACTTGCTACTAAATATTTAATAGCCCTTTTCAGGACTTGCTACTAGATATTTAATACTTCTTTTCAGGACTTGCTACTAGATATTTAATAGTCCTTTTCAGGACTTGATACTTGATATTTAATACTTCTTTTCAGGACTTGCTACTAGACATTTAATAGCCCTTTTCAGGACTTGCTACTAGATATTTAATACTTCTTTTCAGGACTTGCTACTAGATATTTAATAGTCCTTTTCAGGAATTGATACTTGATATTTAATAGTCATTTTCAGGACTTGCTACTAGATATTTTATACTTCTTTTCAGGACTTGCTACTAGATATTTAATAGCCCTTTTCAGGACTTGCTACTAGATATTTAATAGCCCTTTTCAGGACTTGCTACTAGATATTTAATACTTCTTTTCAGGACTTGCTACTAGATATTTAATAGTCCTTTTCAGGACTTGATACTAGATTTTTATTAGTCCTTTTCAGGACTTACTACTAGATATTTAATACTTCTTTTCAGGACTTGCTACTACATATTTAATAGTCCTTTTCAGGACTTCCTACTAGATAATTAATAGTCCTTTTCAGGACTTGATACTTGATATTTAATAGTCCTTTTCAGGACTTGCTACTAGATATTTATTAGTCCTTTTCAGGATTAGCTACTAGATATTTAATAGTCCTTTGCAGGACTTGATACTTGATATTTAATAGTCCTTTTCAGGACTTGCTACTAGATATTTAATAGTCCTTTTCAGGACTTGATACTGACTATTTAATAGTCCTTTTCAGAACATGCTACTATCATAACATGCTACTAGATATTTAATCATTGTTTTCAGGACTTGCTACTAGATATTTAATTGTTCTTTTCAGGACTTCTAACTAGATACTTAATAGTCCTTTTCAGAACTTGCTACTAGATAGTTACTAGTCCTTTTCAGAACATGCTACTATCAGGATTAGCTACTAGATATTTAATAGTCCATTTCAAGACTTCCTACTAGATATTTAATAGTAACTTTTCAGGATAGCTACTAGATATTTAATAGCCCTTTTCAGGACTTGATACTTGATATTTAATAGTCCTTTTCAGGACTTGATACTAACTATTTAATAGTCCTTTTCAGAACACGCTACTATCATAACATGCTACTAGATATTTAATCATTGTTCTCAGGACTTGCAAGTAGATGTTTAATTGTTCTTTTCAGGACTTCCTACTATATATTTAATAGTCCTTTACAGGACTTGATACTAGATATTTAATAGTCCTTTTCAGAACATGCTACTATCATAACATGCTACTAGATATTTAATAGTCCTTTCCAGGACTTGCTACTAGATATTTAATAGCCATTTCCAGGACTTGCTACTAGATATTTAATAGTCCTTTTCAGGACTTCCCACTAGATATTTAATAGTACTTTTCAGGACTTGCTACTAAATATTTAATAGTCCTTTACAGAGCATGCTACTATCATAACATGGTACTAGATATTTAACAGTCCTGTTCAGGACTTGCTACTAGATAACCAGAAAGCACATTTTAGGCAGAGAAGAACAGTCAAACTGACTGGGACTGCTTCTTGTTTGGTGGTATGGAGGAGGATCAGAGGAGTCTCTCTCCAGGGCTAAATTCCTTCAAATTGTAGGGAACTGAATTTAAAGGACTTTTTAAATGGAAAAATGGTCATCCAAAAAACCTTTGCTCACCAGATGTTCATGTATGCTTGCCAAGCTTGCCACCGCACCACAAAGTGATGTGCCCCACCGTGGGCTGAATGCTTTAAGTCCCTGGAAGTGTACTTATACAAGCACAACCAACATACTGGGCTGTCTTATCACATTTATAAAATGGGTGACTAGGCAGATTTGAAAAGAGAGAGAGGGGAAGGAAGGAAGGAAAATTCTTTTACAATTAATTAGAAATAGTCCCTCTAAAGATGGGGGCCCCCACTAGAGGGTGATAAGCTGGTGATAAGGTGATGCTGTTAGTTTTTTTTTCCGGTTTTGCTGTCTCTCTACACACAAACCCTCCCCACATATGCACACACTTTTTCTTTCTGTTTTTTATTTTATTTTTTCCTTTTATTTTTCCTGCTCAGTTTGATGTTGTCAACCAAAGCCTGGCTGACATGGTGGACCATAGAAACACAGAAACATAATTTGTCATCTGAAAAAGACTGCTTGGCCCACCTAGTCTGCCTAGATGTTTCCTGCCTAGTGTGTTTCTGCAGACCTTAACTGGCCTCCAGTGACCCTCCTTCCTGCCTGCCTATCTCTTAATATTCCCCATGTCTATCCCATGCATGCTTGAAGCCCCCTACTTTTTTTTGCCCCCACCACTTCCAGTGGCAGTCTGTTCCAGGTATCCATCACTCTTTCAGTGAAGTTGTACTTCCTCACATGCCTCCCAAATTCTTCCCCCTCCAGCTTCATCATATGCCTTCTAGCTCTGGTGCTCTTCCTCATTTGAAAGAGATTCCCTCCTGCACCCAGTTTACCACTGTGATGTACTGTAAATCTCTTTCATGTCCCCTATCAGTTGCCTTTCTTCCAGGGTGTACATGTTGAGATCCCTCAGTCTCTCTTCATATGGCTTTTGATGCAACCCCTGCACCATTTTAGCTAACCTCCTTTGGATTGCTTCCACCCTGTCTATGTCTTTTCTAAGGTGAAGCCTCCAGAACTGGACACAATACTCCAGGTGGGGTCTCAAAACTGAGCAATACAGTGGCAACACCACCTCCCTACTCTTACTGGAGATACCTCTCCCTATGCATCACAGCATCCCACTGGCCCAACCTACCACTTTTTTTTTATTATTTAATACTTTTTGGTCCCCATCCAGCACCGGTACCTCTGCTCAGTCACAGCCCTCACCAGTCCTCACTGCCCACATGAGCTGCTACTCCCCATGATATCCCCTGGCTTTCCCCCCAGGGTGGGGCTGCGGCACTGGCCCTGAAACACTGCAGACTACGGGATAGGTCAGGGGGAGTCAGCCTGGGAGCAATTGTGGGCACAGTGAGGCAGGCGCCATCTGGGTGCTGGAGTGGTGATTCCCCCCCCGTAAGGAGGGATGGGAGCGTGCAATGATGCCTGCGTCCATCCTGCCCCTCAGGAACTTGCTGGCACTGGCTGCTGTGGCACCCCTAGCCTCTGCCAGGGGTCCCTCCAGTACCAGACATGCCCCACACCTTCCCCCTGGAGAAGGAGAGCAATCCATGGGATGCTCGATCCTTCTTCCCCGGCTGGCCCTCCGATGACCCAGGTCCATTTCCGAACCTGGGTCACCAGCATCACAAGCAGAATTCCAACCACTGTGCTAGCAGGCTGGCCCAATCTACTACTTTGTCACACTGCCCGGCCACTTTGAGGTAATCAGATACTATAACCTCAATGTCCCCTTTCTGCTTTTTGACTGTCAGAACCTCTGCCGACCCCATCCTATACTCAGCTCCTGGGTTCCTATGCTCTGTGTGCATGATCTTGCACTTTTTGACATTGAACCCCAACTGCCATGCTCTTGAAAACCCCTCCAGTTTCCCATGACCATTCCTCAAGTTTCTTAAGGTCCCTACACATTATCTCCACCAAATCCCAAGTGTCCAGCCTATTACAGATTTTGGTGTAATCTACAAAAAGGCATAGCTTCCCTTCCAGTTCTTCTGCAATGTCACTTATGAGGACTATTGAGAGGACTGATCCCAGTACTTAGCCCTGCAGCACCCCACTGGTCACCTTCCTCTCATTACAGTGAGTGCTGTTAACCACCAACCTCTGTCACCTATCCATTAAAATGTTCCTTACCCTATTTACCACTTTGGATCTCACCCCAGGCTACTCGATTTATTTATCAGTTTCCTGTGTGACACAGTGTTGAAGGCCTTGCTAAAGTCCAGCTAGGCCACATCCACTGACCTCCCCTGATCTATTTCCCTGGTCACCTTGTTGAAGAAATCAGATTTGTCTGGCATGACCTCCACCTCCTGATGAATCCTCAATGCCCTTTGTCTTGTAGCCCATTGGATTCAAGATACTATAGGCAGCACAGGGGAAGGATTAAAGTCCTGCCCTGTCTGGGGTGCACAAGCAGCGTCAGAGGCAGTGCTTCCCCCAGGGTGACTTTGAAGGCTAGAAAGCTACAATATGTCCTTCAGTCCTCTGGAACCATGTCTGTTTCCAGTGAGCTATTGAATAAGGCCATCAATGGGGCACCTAACTCCTCCTGAGTTCCTTAATACCCTTGGGTGTATCCTGTCTGATTCCTTAGCTTTGTTCACTTTCAGAGCTGTAAGACCCTTCGGGACTCTTTCTTCTGAAAATGAACTTGTGCCCACCCCCCCCCCTTTTTCCCTGCTGCTCCCTGGAGGTCCATTCCACCTCCCCTACTATGAACACTAAGCAAAAGTACCTGTGCAAACTGTCTTCCCTCTCTCTCTATCTCTGCCTCTTCTCCCCTCTGTTTCTGTCTCTACCTCTTTGTTTTTCAGTATCTCTCTCTCTCCCCCCCCCTTTCTGGTTTTCTCTCTGTGTCTATAGGTGCTTTTACACACAGGTTTTTAAAACGGAATCAGCGTTACCTGTGTGTGCCATTGCACTCTGTTGCATTCAGGTTCCTTTCTACACACTGCGAGTATTCCGGCAACATTTGTCTCAATTTGTTTGGCTCCCCCATAGTTTTGCTCTACAAATGCTGTTTTCTGCCTTTGTACCGGAATGGCTGTTTTACACAGCACGACAAAACGGTACATAACGGTGCAAACTGCAATAAGCAGAGATTGCGGTTTGGACAAACGTTCGCCTAGGAACTGAAACAAATGCAATTTACACACAAGGGATGTAACGGAATATTGTTTCCGTAACAGTTATTCTGTTACATAAACCTGTGTGTAAAAGTGCCTTTTGTCTCCCTGACTCTGTCTCTCTGTCTCTCTCTCTCTCTGTCTCTCTCCCCATTTCTCTCTCTTTGCCTTCCTCTCTGTTTCTCTCTTGCTCTTTCTGTCAGTCAATTCCATGGCACCTTATTGGCATGACAATGTACTGCCACATCTATAGCAGATTTATAACATCATAATGTACAAGAATTGCAGGTTACGTAGTGGATAATGGCTGGGGTTATGAAGTTTACCCTGTTGTAAACCCTTCGAGCGGTTGCCAGGCCGACCTTGTAAACCTCGAGAGCGAAGCTTGAGAGGTTTACCATCGGCATGGCAACTGCGAGAGGTGTTTTCAACATGGTAAACTTCAGACCCCCAGCCATTGTCTTTTATAGTGTGTGGGGTCGCAGCAGTAGTAGTTTCAGGACAGAACGGGAAAGGTACTTACTTGCTACTTGTGGGCTTTGGTTGAACTGTTTAAACTGATTGCAGTAGCACAACTAACATTGGGGGGCTAGAATTCAACGCACCTGACTGGATTCGATCCTGTAATCTCTCCGATCTGATGAAAGCAAGCAAGGTTTACAGCCTGACATCAGATTAGTGAGATTACAAGATTGTTAGACAGCGGCATGCCATACGTAATAAGGGTTCCCCATACATTACATCAACTCTAATTCATACAACATACATCAAACATGAGATAATTAAACAAATGGAATACTGTTTAGGGGATGGCATTGCCTCAAAATGTCTGATAGTGTGACATTTTGTGAGATATTCTGCAACCTAGAATAATACTTAGCTGAACCTTATCTTTCCATGAGTTAAGTGTATTATCTCTCACGGGGGATCTTTGCAAAATAGTGATCTCTGGTGTTAGTGGAGTTGGCACAGTGCAGTAGAAAATGCATCTCCCCTTCCCTCCCACCCTTTCCCTCTAAGTCTCCCTTTCTCTCCTCACTCCAGTGGCGGCTAAATCAGGAGGGACAGAGCGGCTATACCCCCAATTGTGAAATCAGGGTTGGCCATATTATATTTTGGCCACCCCCCCCCCCACCTTCTTTGACTTTTTTTTGTCTTTCTCGCCCTCTCTTTTTTTTTGTTTTTTACAGCGGCCTGGCTTAGCTGGTGTCACTTGGCTAGTACTGTACATTCAGTTAGGGATGGTATGTTACTTCATTTATTTCCCCTGTTCTCATTGCTATTTTTCCCACCAGCACAAAACCCCAGTTGGCTAGCATTTCATGGGAATGTCTTGCAATTTTGTACAATGTGACCCACAAGTTGCATGAGAACACAACTAAAAAGGTCTCCTCATCATGCGTGCATCCAACGGCTCCCGCTACTGTCATGTGGGTGTGAATGGTCCACCATAGTGCGGCTGTCACTGTGTTGAAGCAGGAATACAGGGCTGTTCAGCTACAATGCAGGACATAGTCCGGATGAGCTTCAAGCACTTTCCTAAAATTTCTATTCCTGCCTCCATCTGCAAGAAAAAAGATCATGATGGTGGTAGAGTGCCATATCTTTGCTGCAGATTTCCTTCTTCTTGCAAAGATATTTTTTCTGAATAAATATCTTGGGGAGTGGAGGGGATTATTCTGTGTAGCTCTGCATGGTTGTTGGTGTTGGAGCTAGAAGGGGGAGACAGGTCTTTAAACAGAGAAGAGAAGCTTATTCCATTCTGCATACCTGACCATCAGCGGCATGAATAGTCATTGCTAACTTGTCCAGGTACAATTTATCTACATCAAGTTAAATGTCTTTTCATGCCTGTGACATAGCATTTACAATTGTTTGCTTGTCCTGTTATAGTTGAGCAGCAGGTGGAAGATAATGCATCGCAGCCTCGCTACTGGGACTGCCAGATCGGAGGACAGGGCATGATGGGCTGACTTTTCTAGTGACAAATAAAATATGTTGTGGCAGTTTTAACATTCAGAGCAGGTGTTCATGTAAGAACCCAGTCAAGTAGGAGGAGGAGGCCCTCCTAGCTCCCCAGATACCCTGCATGAGTGAATATTGTTCTCTTCAGGCTCCGAGTCCTCTCATTTCTCCCTAAACTGATTTTACTTTTTATATAATGCAAGCGAGCTAGCATAAGTTGAAGGTGATCTGCCCTACCAGCCAGGGAAAGACAAATGTTTTTCATTTTCAGGAACCTTGACTTCCAGTTAACCCACATTAGCATGGAATGCCTGATGGAACGCCCAGACCTTCTCTATGATTCTGTCTAATCTTGGATCAGACGCAGTTCAGGGAGAGGTTATGGCAGTTCTGGGCAACACATTTGGGGGCGGGGAACCCTCTCTTTTATAGGTTCTGTCCAGTGAGAATGCTAGGTATGGCCTCTCAGTTTCTGGTGTATCCTCTGGGACCCTCTATATTCTTTATACAGTATCACCATACCTTCTGGCTCCAGCATCCTTTTGCAGTGGAGTCTGAATGCTTTTCCCTTGTCTCGCGGAAATATTTATTCTGTTCAATTCTGTAATTTTTGGGGGGGGAGTGGGGAGCTGTGAGGCGCTAGTTGTTGAGAAAGGGCCCACAGTAGAGAGGAGGACAACGGTACTGAGTGTCTTGGCTTCGTAGCAGCCTTTACCCCCTCTCCCAAACATATTTATTCTGTGCAGTTCTTTTTTTGGTGTTAATGATACAATGAGACTTGAATAACACTGATGATACCTCAAACGATAGTTAACAAACGCCCGGGGGTCTCAGTGTCACAACTGCCTCCTAGGGACCTGGGCAGTTTTGCTTTAGGATCTCTTTGGTACATTTCTGTGTTCTTCCTATTTTTTATTTTACACTTTGTGAACCCCCTGCCTCAGTGTGGTAGGTATATCGCCTTCCCGCTGGGTGTACCGACCATCATGTGGCTATGGGTGGAGGGGGTTTACCCCTTGTTATTGTTGCCCCTTTTTTCTTCTTGTGCCTTGTCCTCCCCTAGGGATGCCAGCATGATGGAACCAAGGTCTCCAATGTGAGTGTGTTTGGGCATGCTCTGTGATAAGTGGCGCAACATCCCTCACTCCCCATATCCTGAAAGCTCTGTCACCCATACATCTATAGGTGGCAGTAAAGCTAAAGGATGCAGCCACCTCCTTCCCCCGAGGAGGACAGCATCCTATGGGACATGCTAGCCTCCTCCCCCACACTGGCAACTGATGACCCAGGCTCATTCCTAAACCCAACTTGCTGGTGTCGCAAACAGTAACCCTACTGCTGCATTGACCGGGCCAGCTTTTCAGAGAATTGTTTCAATTAAATTTAACCCATGACCTGGCTTGTACTTTATAAAAAAAAAAAAAGGTATTCTGAAAAACCACTAAAATGCACAAAAACCCTACATCTCTTGGGGAAGGGGGAGGAGAAGTCCAAGTCGGCCACCAGACCCCTCAGTTGGCCACCCCAAATTAAAATCACTTGAACCACTCCAGCCCCTCTCTATCTTTAACTCTCACTCTCTCTCCCTCTCTCCCTCTCTGTCACTCACTCACTCACTCTCTTTCCCCTCTCTCTTTTTTCTCTCCCACTCTCTCTCTCTCTCTCTCCCCCCCACACTCTTTCTCTCCTCACTGTCACTGTCTCTCCTTCTCTTTATCTCCCACACTCTCTCCTCTTTGCAGTGGGAATACGATCATGTAAGATCCACCTCTCCTAAGTGCCCAGGTCTAGCGAATCGATTGGTAGCAGCTCTCTTGAAATAGTGTCAATAACCATTTCTCATCCTATTGAATGCAGCAACTTTTGGGATGGTAAGGGAACATTCAATGAACCTTGTTTACCCATTTTTTGTATTCCTACTGTCACAGTGCCTGGTTTATATGCATCTCTCCAAATCACACACCTAGGGCTTGATTTTCAAAGGGTGACACATGGGTTACATCAAACCCTGCGTCAGTCCATTTCTATCAAACTCCTTTGATGCAACTGCCCTGATTTTAGTGCACTGGGCACAGCTGTGATGATTTCATCAGTTTATGGCAGCTTGCACCAAATCGTCAGCTCAAGCCCTGTAAAATGCCCCCCAATAGTGCAAGTAAGACCAGGGAAATGCTGGTCTAACTTGCTACATTTGGTGCTTGGGACAGGAAATCCCGATCGCCGGCTGGGAGAATGCTGCACTCCCCGTGTCCAAACAACTGGTGAAGCAGGGGCTCGCAGCATTCCCGAGGGTCAAAAAATCACGCCCATGCTCTCAAGGCTTATTCCCAGCATAAGGCATCATGGTACACACAGTACACACATTCTTCTACAGTCTACAGTCTACACTATCTATAAGAGGGACAGAGAGGGTAAAAGAGAAGGAGTAGTAGTTCTTTACATAAGGGAAGGAATAAAAGCAACAGAACAATAGGGAAAACAGGGAGGAGAAGAAGCACTGTGGGTAAATTTGGAAACAGGCAATGGCACCACAATACGCACAGGGGTTGTATACAGACTCTTCTCAGGGGGAGGAAATGGACAGGAAATGATAGAAAGTATACTTAGAATGGCAGAAAAGGGAGATATTGCTGATGGGTGATCTGAATATGCCAGATGTTAACTGGAGGGCAGTTGCAGCTGCCACTCGAAGAGTGCAGTTATTCTAGATGCCCTACAGGGGGCATGCCTTAGACAACTAGTACTGGAGCCCACTCGAGAGGAGCAATATTAGACTTGATTCTCTCAAATGGAGATGGAGAGGATCACAGATGTAGAAGTGGGTAGCCATCTGGGAACTAGCGACCTTCGAACAGTATGGTTCACAATAAACATGGCAATAGAGTCAAGCCATACAAAGACAAAAGTACTGGACTTTAGGAGGGCTGACTTTGCCAAAATGGGTCAGTGCCTAAGGAATGCACTAGCAAATGGGCAGGAAGGAGGGGTGGAAGAACAATGGGGAATAATAAAAACTGCCATCACAGAGGTAACGAGCCTTTGTGTGAAGCAAATAAGCCAAACAAGACGATGTAAGAAATCACTATGGTTCTCAAAGGAAGTGGCAGTGAAGGTTCAAGAGAAAAAGAAAGCATTCAGGAAGTACAAGGAATCGCAGAAGGAGCAGGACAGAGAACTGTATTAGTTAAAGCAAAAGGAGGCTGGGAAGGCAGTCAGAACAGCAAAGGCCCAAACCGAGGAAAAGATAGCCAACTCAGTTAAGAAGGGGATAAAACCTTTATAGGTACATCAGGAGCAAAGGAAGACCAAGGGAGGGATAGTGAGGCTTAATAAAGGGGAGGAGGGTGGGCAGAGGGAGACTGTGAAAAGGCAGAGATACTAAACAAATATTTTTGCTCAGTATTTACAAATGAAGAGGGGGAGGTACATAAAACAAACAGTAGTAACACTCTGGATACAGAAGTTGATACCAACCCATTTACAGAAGAAAGGGTTCTGAAAGAACTCTTAAAACTGAAGGTGGACAAAGCAATGGGGCCTGATGGGATTCATCCGAGAATTCTAAAAGAGCTAAGGGTAGAACTAATGACACCACTGATTACCCTTTTTAACAAATCATGGGAGGATGGGGTGGTACCCGAGGACTGGAGGAGGGCAGATGTGATTCCCCTTCACAAAAGTGGGAGCAAGGCAGAAGCAGGAAACTACAGACCTGTTAGTTTAACCTCAGTGATAGGAAAATGATGGAATCACTTCTAAAGAAAGAATTGTCGAGTATCTAGAGGCCAGAGGGGCACAGGACCCAAGGCAGCATGGATTCACAGCGGGAAGGTCATGCCAGACAAATCTGATAGATTTCTTTGACTGGGTGACCAAAGTAGTAGATCAGGGAGGGGCTGTGGACATGGCCTACCTAGAATTTAGCAAGGCATTTGATACAGTCCCACACAAAAGATTAATATACAAGTTAGCCAGCCTGGGAGTGGGTCCCAAGATGACAGCCTGGGTAAAGAATTGGCTGGAGAATAGGACACAGAGAGTAATAGTAAATGGAGTCCACTCAGAAGAAAGAAGGGTTACTAGTGGGGTACCGCAGGGTTCAGTATTAGGACCGGTCCTCTTCAATGTCTTTATAAGCGACATTGCGGAAGGACTGGAAGGAAAAGTATGTGTCTTTGCAGATGACACTAAGATCTGCAACAGAGTTGATGCACAGGGTGGGTGGCAAGGATGAGAAGGACTTGGCAAAGTTAGAGGAATGGTCAAATGTATGGCAGATTAGATTCATGCTAAGAAGTGCAAGGTAATGCACCTGGGAAACAAAAACCTGGGGAAGAGTATACAATGGGGGTGAGATACTAACAACAACAAAAATGGAAAGAGACCTGGGGTAGTCACATCAGATGACCTAAAGGTGGGCAAGCAATGTGAGAGGGCAGCAAGGAGGGCTGGGGGGATACTGGGATGCATAGGGAGAGGCATCACCAGTAGAAAACAGGAAGTTATTATCCTCTGTACAGACAGCTGGTGAGACCCCATCTGGAGTACTGTGTGCAGTTCTGGAGACCCAATCTCCAAAGACATAGACAGGATGGAAGCTGTCCAGAGGAGGGCAACTAAATGATGCAGGGTCTGTACCGAAGACATATGAAGAGAGACTTAAGGAGCTTAATATGTATAGCCTCGAGGAAAGGAGGGAGAGGGGGGACATGATAGAAACTTTCAAGTACCTCAAGGGAATCAACAAAGTCCAAGAGGGTAGCATCTTTCAAAAAAAGAGGTGTGCAAGAACAAGAGGGCACAATTTGAAGATAGAGGGGGCGGCTCAGAGGTAATTTAAGGAAGTATTTTTTCACAGAGAGGGTTGTGGATGCATGGAACGGCCTTCCAGAGGAGGTTGTGGAGTCAAAATCAGTGGTGGAATTCAAGCATGCATGGGACAGTCATAAGGCAATTCTGGGGGGTGGGGGTAAGAAGAAGTAGGCTGCTGGTTAACTAGGATCTGCAGCTTATCCAGTAGGTAGGGGAATGGGCAGACTGGGTGGGCCAAGCAGTCCTTATCTGCCATCAAATTCTATGTTTCTATGTTTCTATTCTGCAATTCAGGCTGACATGGCTTCTCCAGATTAGACATTGCCTTTTAAACAGGCTCGTACATCAGATCCTGCACAGGCTGAGAATGACGAGGTACTGGCATGTGTTTTGTTCTTTAGGGACTGTTTAGTGCACTGCAGTCATTATGTTAACCAGGTACCATGTCAGAATCCCAAGACAATGTATGCACATGTAACCCCCTACAAATGGGGGTTCCTGAAAGTCTTCTTTGGGCTTGCCTAAATGCCCACTACCAGGCTGGTATTCTGCATCCTAGCAATTTAAAAGTGTTTGCATGTGAGTGCCCTGTTAGCCTCTGTGCCTGTCTCTTTAAGAGCTGCCTATCTTGTGGTGTAAAATTAATCTGGGTAGGGACTGAGTGTTTCTAGGCTCGAGCCCCACCCGGGATGCCAGATAATTGCTCTGTTCTGCCATCGCTGTTTGCACAGAGGGAGCTTTATTGGAATCTGCAACTGTTTGCTGATTGTCTGCTATAATAGCTGTAGTATTGTAGTTTGTCTAACCTGCCTTCTTTGCAGCATGGACTTTCTGTATTACACCACCATTTTGGTTTTGGACTGCCAGTCAGTACTAATCAGTACCTTTGGTGACTTTAAAATGGAGCCTGTCCCCAGGGGTCTTGTGGGGACAAATTTCTGTAGGAATTGTAGTTTTTGCACTTTGTCACCTAAATGGACCTGGAGGAGGAGCCCTTGCTTTGACAGACTGATGGATCAACCAACCAGAACCTTTTGGACCGAAGGGAAATTCCCAAGCTGCCTGCTGCAGTGTATGTCAGTCTGGAGTTAGAGTTTGAAGAGTAAACAGCTCGAGTGATTCAAGCAGCTGCTCCTGTGTAGTTTGAGCAGAATAGTGGAAAGACTGAGTTTAGGCCTGTCGGTCTGCTGTCCCTCAGAAGGGAGGGTGAATTTATCGGACTGCATCTGAATTCGAGTGTGTTAAAGCCACTGAAGAGTGACCGGATTTAAACCTGAAGAAGTCTGAAGATTTGCTGAACACAATCAGCCTGTCATGACATCCATTTACCACAGAATTCCCAGTTTTGCTCAGAAACACTAATATTGTGGCTGAACTGCTACCCACATTGTGGTGTGGTGAATGCTTTACTATAAATGTGCTGTTTCTTGTTATGGGTTGTGATTTGGTTCCCCACTGTGTAAATCTGCCACGCTTGCTGGAAGCTGCATCCAGCACTACCAGACTCAAATCCAAACTGTTCGATCCGGCCTGGGTTTTGCCACACTGGTACAGCCAGCTACTTCGGGCACAGAAACCATCCTCACAAGGGGATCAGCCCCTGCTCAACACCTCGAACAGGAATGACACCTCGGTGATTCATGTGGGCCCTGCTTCTCCTGGCAAACCAGTCATCAACCTGCAGTCTTCGTTTCGTCCATCCTGTGTCCTGTACTGAGTAGCGTGAGTAAACATCAGGGTAGCTCCCTGCAACAACAGCTCAATCAAAGTGCGTCATCTGATTTAATTGTTTTGCTTAATCATCACAAACTGAGCCTCCTGGCTCCGGATTACAAATTGTTTGTGGTCGTTCATGCTTTTTCTTTTCATCACAGGGCCCCAACTAGCTGCAACGCCGGCCTACCCCGGGCAATGTTCCAGGCTAGCCCATCTTACTTCCAACTGGGTACCCAGAGCGTGTGACTGTGCAGGAACTAAAAAGTGCATGCATCATTGCCTGACTAGATCAGTTATAGAATCAGTCAACCTGATTACACCCCTCCCTTGTTCAAGTCCACTGAATAAATCAGATCTAACTCTTTTTGCATCTAATTTGATTGTGGTTCCAGTTTGTACCAAAGTGCTGTACTGTTGTTATTTGCTGTGCCTAACCTTGTTTTACAGGGGGTCTCCAGGGTCGAACTGGTGGAACCAGCCCTGGTAGGAAGTGCAAACAGTGTGGGGATTTGTATGCTGAATAGGGGCTACTGTGAAAGTGTTTGTAGCATATTGTCTAGGCCCTTAGAAGGGAAAGAGGGGGGTTACAGTGTCCCGGAGGGCTGTACCCAGGTTAGCCTTGCTACTAACAAACCTGTCCTCCAGGTGGAGGCACCCGTTTCAGTACCCAGGCCCCTTAACCTGCTACTAGCCAAGCAGGCAGGGGTAGTAGCTCTTGGGATAGTGCCACCTAGAGGTTACACACATTAAAAACATTCAAAGTGAGCATACCAGAGAGGCAGTTCGCAGGAAAATAGTATGGGATCCATACAAGAATACTAGTAGAGATGCAATATCATCATACTGTGATTAACTGTGAAGGGTAACCTAGCATTTATTAAGCAATAAGGCATGACTGTGGGTTATGGAAATGATATGTTAATTACCCTCTGGGGTGTAATGTTGCACGAGGCACAGCTGAGTGCCACATGCCCTTAGTGGGTGATTAACTGACCATCAACATAACCCCTGGAAGTGCCTTATTGCTATTACAATAAAACATTTTCAAACAGTGTTAAACTATGGTCAGCATATGATTAGGCTCTACATGTATGTTAATAAAAGATTACCATAAGGCTGATAGAATGTTTCCAGCCAATCAGAAACTCTATTTCTCAGACCCTTATTATAATAGGGATTCCCTAGACAATCTACTATGCAGGGTACTCTGTGATTCCCATGGTAAGCAAAAACTTACCCAGGCTTATCCTGAAGGTCTGTACTGTGTCCACTGACTCTATGGTAGGTTGTTCATTGGGTCTCCACCCCCTGGGTGGAGAAGTGCTCCCGAATGTCAGGGCATGCCCCGCTTTTTGTTTTCAGGGAGGCTGTGCCACCAGCAAATTCCTGGTGCAGGCCCAAAAATAAAGTTTGTAGAACAAAAAACAATTGTTAGGGAGCACTCTGAGGACGAAGGATATCTGCCAAATGTTTCCTTTTTTTTTTCTTCATTCTGGCAAGCAGCTTGCATTATGGTAGATATTAAAGTAAAGAAACTAGGAGCAGGAATCCCCAGGGCATTGAGGCTAGCCACAGCCTCTTCATCATGTCCCTGCTTCCTGCTGGGAGACTCCAGATCAAACATATGCCTGTTCAATCTTGTTGATACCCTTGAATGTGAGGATTATACACAGATTATTGTGAATATTATTTTTTGATTATTTCGTTTTTGTTGACCGGGAAAGGAGAGCTAGGCAATTCTGCTTATTTTTGCCCTTGTCCCGGGGGAGAAGGGGAGATACAGATGGTAACCAACTGAACATGAACCAGACTGAGCTGTTGGAGATATTTTTATTGAATGGGAAAAATTTGACCAAGACGCCAGGGAAATGTATTTATTAGTTATTTATTTATTTCAAACGTTTCCCCAAAAAAGATATACTGAGCTGCTAACAGCTCGTTTCAAGGTGTGTCCTGGGGGTAGGGGATCTGCAAATACAATACATTAAGAAGCACAATCACAAACTAAAAACAATTCAGTATAACAAATATGTGTAATGGAGAAAACAAAATTAGATAATTTAAATGATGGAACTAACCTTACAGAACAATGAACAGGTAATGAAGGAAACATATTGTCAGGGCAAAACTAGTGGTGGGGTTGGAAAACAGTCAGGGACAATTGCAGGAGGGTGAAGAATAGTCATGAAGGACAGACTTTTAAAAGAAAGCAAAAATAGCGAGCAAATTGACAAGAGAAGGGAGGGCCAGAGTTTAAATTCCCTTCCCATATTCCCCTACTCTTTTTGAGAAGTGCCATGGGATCTTTAACGTCCACCCGAACAACCACCAGTACAGGCAGACAAGACCTTGGTTTAACATCTCATCTGAAAGATAGCACCTCAGGAATGCAGCACCCCCTGTCAGTATTGGGATTTTACCCCAAGTTCCTGATGTGGGTCTAGAACCAACAACCTTCTGATCTTCCAGCTTCAGTGGTGAGTGTGCAACCTGCTGAGCCACTGACTCTGATAAGTGTAAGCAATATATGTAACATGTGAATATGTAAGCAAAGAGACGTGACAGGGTGGGCAGGGAAAGGCTACACGCTCACACCAAGGGGCATAGTGAGGCCCCTCACTGCAGGCAAAGGGCTTCACATTCCTTGGCAGTGCTTGTGTTTCACAACACTTCCCACTCTAGAGTGTCTTATTGTGCTTAAAAAATGGAAACATGGATGAACTTTAAAACTACAAGAGACAGACTAATCAAAAAAGTTTTTTAAAAATAGCTTTTAATCTATAGTTAAAAAAATAGCTTTAAATATAAGTTCAGTTTGTAAAATAGCTCTTCCACTTCAGTCTCTGTGGTAGTTTTAGAGCATGACAGTAGGGGGCGATGGAGAAGATGGGTAGTGTGGTCTCAGCATGCATGCTAGTTCTGCGTTTGTAATTATGACTGTGGTATGTGTGCGGGCTTGGTGTGGCTGCCTGACAGCTACTGAGTGCAAGCCTGAGTACAGATGACAGTGCCTGGGCTTGAGCAGGTACAGTATAACAGGAAGGCTAATCTTTTTTTCTTTAAAAGAACAACAGAAAAACAGAAATTGCCCAACTCTTTTTTTAAAAGAAGAAGAACAACAAAAACCCAGAAATTACCCAAGTGAATAAGTGTTCAAGAGAGTTGGGGAGCGAGCAGTCAAAACTGGAACAGAAATTAATTCAGCAATGGAACGGTACAAGTGAGAGTGGAGTTAGTGTGGAAGGTTGCTAGACAGTCAGAGGTTGCGAGCAAGCAGGAACAGAGTGGGAATGTAGAAGAAACCTGGTGGCTACTTTAACAAGGCACTGGCAAATGCTAAATGTTTGTTTGCTTGTATTTGCTGTGTATAGCTAACACAGCAGTTAAAATGAACAAATTAATAGGTTATAATAGTGAAGTTGTCATGATTGGGAAATGAAGAAATTTTCAAAATACTATTTTTATTACCCCAGGATATCAGCATTGCAGTAGGATATCAGCATTGCAACATGTCATTTATCAAATGCCACCTGAAATGTGAGTTTGCAGAATGACTGCAAACACAGGTTTGGAGGGTGATCTGAAAATGACGCCTGCCGCATTCATGAGATGAGGTAAGAACAAACATTTGTCAATGCCGAATGTTTGCTTGCTGGCATTAGCAGTGGAAGTGCAGGAGTTAGGCAGATGCAGTATAGGAATGGCACTGAAGTATTGAACTGACTTCAACTCCACCCTCACTCTGCAGAGATGGACAGGCTTTGAGGTGTGCCTTTGGGTTGTCACCCATGACAGTCACGACATTTCACCTCACCCTGCCCTTCAGACACTGACAAGTGTCGAGGTGTGCCTTGGGGTGTTTGGGCTTTACATTCACCTCATTCTATAAGGAAATACGCCAACATGGGCACAGTATAGGAGAATGGGGTGAACTCTGGGGGCAAAGGGTCCAAGGTGCACCTCGATGCCTATCACTGGCTGGAGGGTGGGGGTTGGGGGTGAAATGGCATGAGCATTACTGTCAACAATCCCAAGTCACACCCCGACACCTGTCCCTACAGGGTAGGGTGTTATGGAAGAAACCCTAACACCCTGGGCGTTTCCTGGTATTTTTACTCCAAGTTTTCCACTTGAGCTTTTTGTGACCCCACCGCATGAACAGTGACAATATCAGTTTGTTAGGTGAAATGTGATTTTGCACAGCGACTGCGCATTTGGTGCCACAGGTTTGAAAACACATTTTGAACAGGATGTGAAAAGTGACAGGTGTACTGTTCATGAGAAGGTGTAAAAAAATGGCATTGTTGAAAATCTGGAGTGAAAATATAAAAAAATTGGTGAAGTCACGAGTGTGCGTAGAAACTGTGCAATGTGCACCCGTAAAGTAATTAGTTTGAGGATTTTTACAGCAGATTTTCAACATAGGGATTTCGGGACCTTCGCTCATGAACAGTGTCACTGTAATTTTCTTAATCTATCCCGAATACTAATTTCCTACAGCAACCACGCTATTCTACACTGGAAGTGCGAAAACACATTTCGGCCAGGGTGCAAAAAATGACAGCTTTACTGTTCATAAGGAGGTGTGGAAAAATGTCTATGTTGAAAATCTGGACTGAAAATATTACAAAATCGTGAACTTACGAGAGTGGATGGAAATTGAGCAATGCACGCACGTAACACAGTCATTTTATGAACTTTTGTCACCACATTTTCAACATAGCCATTTTAACATCTCTGCTCATGAACAGTGTCACTGTGATTTTCTTAATGTGTTCCAAGCATTGATTTCGCAAACTGACCGCGTCAACGTGCGCTACATGTGCGAAAACACATTTTGAACGAGATGTGAAAAATGACAGCTGTACTGTTCATAAGGAGATGTGGTAGAATGGCAATGTTGAAAATCTGGAGTGAAAATATTACAAATTCTCAAAGTTACCAGCATGGGTAGGAACTGCACAAGGCACGCTCGTAAAACAGTAATTTTTGGGAATTTTTATACCAAATTTTCAACATAGGGTTTTGGGGGCCTACCTCATGAATTGTAACACTGTCATTTCATAAATCAGTCCCGAAAGTGGTTCCGCGCAGTGACCACGAAATTACCTTCCGGGACCAAATAACAAAATGACAGTGATTGAGTTCATGAGGTAGGGTCCCAGGAACCCCATATTGAAACTTTGGTGAACAAATTCCCAAAAATGCCCAAGATATGCACCAAAGTTTAAAAAAAAACATTTATGCCATTATACAGCTTACCGTCATTTCTTCAGATCGCAGTCGGCTTTGAAGAGTGCAGACGTGTTCCTGATCCACCGAAGATCGTCGTGCCAGCCTCTGGAGGCAAGTATGGGGCGAGGTGGGGGCGTGGGGAGGTGGGGGCGTGGGGAGGTGGGGCACTCAGAGGGTGGCTGTGGAGAGGGGGGCAAGATAGTCAGTGAGGGACCATTTTTCTTACAGGTCATTTTTATTTTAAAGAAGATGCAGGACTTTTGCCACGCTGGGGTGGGCTCCCAGCTTGGCAGCTAGAAGGTTGTTTGGTGGAGGCCAGTAGAACCAACGGGGGATTGGGTACCCCCATCGGCCATACGGACTGTTGCCATGCTGGGGTGTGCTCCCAGCATGGCACCTGGAAGTCTGTTCAGGAGGCAGCGAGCCGACGGGGATTGGGCACCCCTGTCGGCCATACAGTGTGTGTGCGGGAGTATGAGCATGCTGGGTGGCCCAGCATGCTACTGGGTGTTTGTTGGGGATGGAGCTGTCTATGACAGCTGTTCCACGTAGTAAGTCGACGTAGGTAATTTCATACTGCCAATGGCAGTATGTAAATTGCCTACACATTACCACCGCAGATTGTAGCAGTGTTTTGCTTGGAACTGTACGCCACTGCATCTGAACTGCTGTCATAGACAGCTCGGATGTTTATTGGTGCGGTGAGGCCGTGCCTGAGACAAGGAGCAGGGCATTGGAAGCGAGGTGGCACACCTAGGAAACTTCGTATGGTGGCACTATGTTTCTTGCACATGCGTGCAAGCAAACATAAAAATGAATATGTTGAAAAATGTGGGCTCGTAAAGTGAAAGAAAAATTGCACATGATGCGTAAACATTGAAAAAATGTCAACGTTGGTTCATAATTTTGTTGTTTTTGAGATTTTGACCCCAAATTTAAGCATATTCTTGTAATGGTACCACCTTATGAACATGAAAGGTATCATTTATAAAATCCTTACTAAAACATCATTTTGCGACATGAGTATGAAAAGACAGTTTGGGCGGGTTTAAAAAATGACACCTTTCTTGTTCATGAGGTGGTATATAAAAATGGCTGTGCTTAAAATTGTGGGTCAAAAACTGGAAAAATGGCAAACTAATGTGCAAACATTGAAGAATTTCTACATAACTTTGTTGTGTTTTAACATTCTGACACCAAATTGTCAACATTGTGTTTTTATGACCCCATATTATTTGAACATGACAGGTATCTTTTATTTCATGTCCCAAACATAATTTTCCGCTACGAGCTTGAAAAGGCATTATGGGATAGATTTGTAAACTGACACCTATTGTGTTCATGAGGCAAGATAACAAAAGGTCAATGTTAAAAATTCAGGGACAGAATCTGCAAAAATAGAAAATTATGAATAAGCATTAAAAAATGCCAGCGTTTTTCATACCTTCACTTTTTTTGACATTTTGACCCCTATTTTCAACATACTGTAGTCTTTTTATGACCCTCACTGTAATAATTAAGGCAGGTGGAAGTTTTTTAAATCCCACCCAAAAGGGAATCTTGCAGAGTAACTGTGAAAACATGTTTCGAAAGAGATTTGAAAAATTACACATGCCTTTTCATGAGGTGGGTTAAAAAAAAAGGCTATGTTGAAAATCTGGGGAACAAATGTTAAAAAAAGACAAAGTATTGATTTAAAGTTCAAAATGCATTCAAACCCATCATCTGGACATACCTTGTTTTTGGTCAGTTAGCAATCAGGCACCAAACAAAGGGGAGATTTGTTTGGTCATGAGTGGATTACTTTGTGGGACCCTTCTTAGGTAATTGAGGAGTACAGGATATGGAGAGGGGGTCATGGTGGGGTCACGGGGGACTAGAAGACATTGACAGATGGTTTTCTTCTTTTCCCATGTTAGAAAAGAACAATGAGGGATTTTTTTACTGGTTCTGATACGGGATTAGGTACCAAAGTATGGGGGACTTGTTTGGCAGCAGTGGGGATGGGCACCCCAGTGTCACATACAGTGGAGGTGTTAGGGCACCAGGGGTTGTGCACCCCAGTGTCACATACAGTGGGGGTGTTAGGGCACCAGGGGATGGGCACCCCAGTGTCACATACAGTGGGGGTGTTAGGGCATCAGGGGATGGGCACCCCAGTGTCACATACAGTGGGGGTGTTAAGGCACCACGTGTTGGGCACCCAGTGTTAGATTTAAAGGATGGGTTGGGTGGAGGGTACTGAGATACAAGCAGCATGACTGAGCACACACTGTCAGTTTTAATGAACAGCTGGGTCAGGTGGGGGGATCATCTGCAAGGCTGAGTGCCCACCACCAATTTTCTGTACTGGCTGGGTCAGGTGTTGGGGGGATGATACTGGTGATGGGGTTGAGCACCCACTGCAAGTTTTCTGTACTGGTTGGGTCAAACAGGAGAGGGTTATTAGTGGCATTGTTGAGTACCTGCCACCATTTCTATATAGTGCCTGGATTGGGTGGGAGATACTGGCAGTGGGACTGAGCACCTACTGGCATTTTTTCTGAAGGGCTGGTGGATGTTGACATGGCAGCCACAGACAGGAAAAAACTATGGCCATTGTGCAACATTTCTGCCATTTCTTGAGAAACAAAGTACTAAACAGTAGCATATATGAAAACAGTTAACAGTATCGCATACAGTATGTGGAATGGTTTCAAGCAGGAATTAGGGGTTGCACAAGATAACCCACTTCCATCTTGTATTTATAGCCTTGGTACTGGACAAGAACTTTAAAGGCAAAAGGAGAAGAAATGCAGAAAGTGGGCAGAATTAAGGAGAAAATGTAATATTTTGAAGCTGTTGTAGGTGGTAGAGGGCCATGCCCCCCCAAATCCTCTGAGCTCAGATTGATACCAATATGTTCACAAGCTTTGCAAGTAAGCATAATCAACTTGACTCCTAGAAGAAGAGGCCAAGCCCAATCCTATAAGAAATAGGGTAAACTGGTGTATATATGCCTTGGCCTATTTATTTATGCTGTAAGGACCACAATGCTTTACTTTCAATATTCAAAACACAGGTAAGTAATGTAACGTGGCTCCTTAGTTAAACTGATCAAGGAGCATAGGAACATGTAACAACATCCATTTTACTTGCTGAGTACCACAGTATGTGAATACATTCATTCCATGAATTGCAAGCACTGCATATGGGTATGCAAATGCTATGGGTTGTGAAACATCTCTGTCTTTCCCTGAGAAACAAAGTACTAAACTGTAGTACATATAACTAATCGCCTCCATGAAGAACAAGCTGGTAACCTTACCAACCGAGAGGTGACATCAAGGGCATGAGAGTGAAGCCCGAGTGCCCTCATGATGTCACTACCCTCACAAAGTGTGAGGTTACTAGTGAGTTCTTCATGGATTTTTTTTAATTATATATAATATTCAAGCAGCCTGTTTCTGAAGCAGCCCATTTAGGAGCTGAAGCCACAGAGTGAAAGAATCCACAACGGTAAATTAATTGTGACTTTCTGCCTGGTTTTGTATGTGATGCAAGGTTCAGTGAGGTTGCTTTTTTTTTTAATAATGCTTGCTGTTTACAAGAAGCAATTTTCTTAATTCAGCTGTCCTAATCAGCTTGCGCTCCAGACTGTGCGTCTGGTTGGCTGGAGTGCGTTTCTGATTAGGGCAGATGTTTGGAGAAATAATTCACATTCTAAACTGTGAATTAGTAGTTTATCTGTAATCAAAAATACCACAGAAATAGGCTGATCATGTATTATATGAAAGTAGTAAACAGTAGCACATGCGTGGAATTAAAAAGCAAAGGAAAGTATTCAAGCAGGAATTATATGCTGCACAAATCAATCTATTTCCACCTTGCATTTTACAGCCTTGTGACTGGGCAAGGACTTCAAAGGGAAAAGGAGGAGAAAGGCAGAGAGTAGCCATAATTAGCGAGGAGATTCAGGATTCTGAAGCTGTGATAGTGGAGAAGGGGAATGCCACAACAAGCCCTTTCACTGCTCAGACTGATACCAATACAGTATGTTCATATGCTTTGTAAGCTAACATAATCAGCTTGACTCCTAGGAGAGAAAGAGAAGCTCATTCCTATAAGAAATAGGGTAAGCTTGTGTAAACAGTGGTAACTGCACAAAATTTGACAGGTAGCATGGTATAACTCGTAGTGTGGTGCAGCATTAGCCATTGATTAACTTGTCTTGTGCCACCACAAATACTGCGATGCACAATGCAGCGCAGCATTAGCCATTGATTAACCTGTATTGTGCCACCACAAATACTGAGATGCACAATACAGTTAACAATTGATTAACCTGTATTGTGCCACCACAAATACTGCAATGCACAATGCAGTGCAGCATTAGCCATTGATTAACCTGTACTGTGCCACCACAAATACAGTGATGCACAAAGCAGTTAACAATTGATTTACCTGTATTGTGCCACCACAAATACTGCGATGCACAATGCAGCACAGCATTAACCATTGATTAACCTGTATTGTGCCATCACAAATACTGTGATGCACAATGCAGTGCAGCATTAACCATTGATTAACCTGTATTGTGCCACCGCAAATACTGCGATGCACAATGCAGCGCAGCATTAACCATTGATTTACCTGTGTTGTGCCACCACAAATACTGCGATGCACAATGCAGTTAACAATTGATTTGCCCTGTGTTGTGCCACCACAAATATCATGCTATATGGTGCTACATGTGAACTTTTGTGTATTTACCACAGTATGAACAGTACCTTATTTATTCAGGTTGTAAAAGGTCCAAAATGCTTTACTTTCAATGTTCAAAACACAGGTAAATAAAGTAACACAGTTTCTCCGCTAAGCTGATTAATGAGTGTAAGAACATGTACGAATACCTGCTTTACTTGCTGTTTAGCACAATATGAGAATGCATTATGGTATGAAAATGATATGGGTTGTGCAACATCTCTGCCATTCCCTGATAAACAAAGTACTAAACAGTAGCATATGTGAAAGTAGTAAACAGCAGCACATATGTGGAGCAAAAAGCAAAAGTAAGGTTTCTAGCAGGAATTAGGAATTATACAAGAACACCCACTTCCACCTTACATTTTACAGCCTTGTGACTGGGCAAGGACTTCAAAAGGAAAAGGAGGAGAAAAGTGGAGAGTGGGTGGGATTAGGAAGGCAATTCAGTATTCTAAAGTTGTTAAAGGTGGAGGAGAGGTGTGCCCCCCAAAACCCTCCCACAGCTCAGACTAATACCAATAAATCTACATGCTTTGCAAGATGAACATCAAAATAATAATTCTACATAAAGTACATGGATATTTGTGGTAAAAGTGCAGGCTGACACCTTTTTATTCTTTACAAAAAAAGGCACTAAATGGCAGTTGCAAGCACTTTAACAACCCATTTTCTAACCATGTATAACAGCGCTGTCACAGCTTGAGATAGTGACCATTCAGAGATCTGGATAGTGCAAGATGGTGCCTCGGCACACTAGGGGCCCTTATTCACAAAATGATTTGTGCCATGGACACAGAATGGAAGCAATAACTTTGAGCATAGTCCCTAAGTAATAGCAAAATCAGTGCCAGGGATCGTATTGACCTTCCAAGTCACACTGGAATAAAAAATATGATATAACGTGAGATACATGCAATGATTAATATATGGGATATTTCATGAGTTATCTAATGTTTGAGACATGAGACCATTCCTCAAATGATGACTGGAAGTGAGGATTTGCTGAAATATATATATATATATATATATATACACACCCACACACACACACATACAGTATATATATATATATATATAGACATATATATAGATAGATACATAGATACACACATGTATTTATCCAACGTGTGTGAGGATATAATGTAGCAAATATCACATATATATTTGCTCCCTCCAGACCTCCAGTGAGGCTATCAAAATAGTCTCACTGCAGGACTCCAGGAGCAAAAATGTCCTCACAGTAGGTCAGGACTGATTGGAGCCAGCAACACAAGCAACACAATTTCACTTTCAGAATCCCGCAGCTGACTCGCATGCTAACTTCAGCCAACCACTTTCACTTTAAAATGGGCACTCATACTGAACACTTCCCAAAGCTCTCTTCATTGCAAATCTTTTTTTTTCTATTTTCCAAGCCATTTTGCTTCTGCAGCAGCAGTAATCCTTTTCTTTCCTTGATCTCACCTGCCACGTCAGAACTCTAACTCTGCATGGCTATTGCGACTACCAGGTTCTCTATTTCACACTGCTCGTGCACGCCAGAACCAGGTAGCTCGTTAAGCCACACCCACTACCTCCAGCTCCATCTTCCAACTTGCTCCCTCACTACCGTATGATGCTCTATGCCAGTGAAGCAAACGTGCACACACGTCCAGATACACTAACAGTGACTGGCATGAGAGGAATGAGAGGAACCATGAGGGAAACTGCTGACCACCCTAAAACACACAAACTTAAAAAAAAACAATAAAAGAAAGACAGGCATTGGATAAATCAAATATACCACAGGTGCTTTACCACTCATGATGTCACAGAGTCATCCTGCACTTGAGAAAATATCAGACATATTTTTGAGGTACCCGTGGCATAGCCTATATATATATATATATATATATATATATATATATCTACATCTGCATCTACATATTTTCTATTCATCCTTAAAGTGGCAATGTAAGTGGGTAGGAAAGAGATTTTTTTGTTACTGTTTGGTGTACTTTTGGACTTGTTAGCTCAGGAAATTAGCCTTTGGGCTGAGTAAATTAAGAAAGCGCTGATGAGTGTGGGTCGGAGCTGCCAGAAATGTGGTGCCTTGTAACAAGAACATTATAAAAGACTCCCTTGTCCAGCGTGTCCCATCATGTCCCAGCGTATGAGTGGAACAGTGCAGGAATGGAATATCCATCTTATGGTGTCTGCAGGCATCTGCAGATAGGCCGCAATCCACAGGAGACTCTGAAGAAGGAACACCTGACCAAGGTAGGAGATAACAGTACTGTGTATGGATATACTGGAATACACAGCTTAAGGTTAAGTAGGTACAAGTAGTGGGGTAACAAGTAGAGCATAGGAAGTAGTAGACATCAGAAAGGTAGCAACTGCTGGAAGGGTAACAAATATGTTTCAAAACAGGTAAAGGAAAAGGTAGGAAGTCAAAGGACATAGAAAGGAGGCAGGAAGGTACATAAAAGGTTCAACAAACAAAACAGACAACAGACAAAAAGGTTAAGAAAGGAAAGAGCATGGAGTGGTGCAGTGCTGTGGGCGTGTGATGCCAGTCTTTCAGGACATATTCCACAGACTGAAGTGCTGCTGTTTTGCACTCTCCATCTGGGTTGAGGGCAGAGGTTGCTGGACTGCAACGCAAACTGGTAGGTGTGCAGAGAACCTTCTGCCCAGCCCAGGGGCCACCAAGTCTGCCACTGCTCCACCCAAGGATGTCTTGGCAGAGGCAGAATGGTTTGGACCTTGGTGGGCTCCAGAAGGATGGGGGTGGTGGAAAGGGAACACACTCCTCAGCATGTACCTCTGCACAATTCTTTTGCCATACTGGCAGCATGGGGCAGTGGGAGCAAGCACCCACAACAGTTGGAGAGAAGGAACTGGGGGTCCTCAAAGGTGGAGACCTCAAGGAGGTAAAAAGAGGCTCCCTGTCAAGGAGAAAGCAGGTGCTGGTGGGGGACTCTATCACTAGCAGGATAGGCTTGGGAGAAGAGGGAGAGAAGAAGGAAGGGGGAGGTGCAGTGCCTCCTTGGTGCTTTGGCTTGAAGGGGTGGAGAGCAGATCCAGAAAATGGCTAGGGTAGCAGGAGATGGGAGGGAACTAGAAGTTATAGGAACAAATGATCTTGCAAGGGGTAGGGTAGGGGAAGTGCAGGATAATTTCAGAGAGCTGGGGAGAGGCCTAAAGCTGGTAGCAAGCATGGTGGCATTTGCCAGGGTGTTACCTGTGCACAGCTGTGGAGAGGAGAGGAAAGAGCATGCTGCAGCACAGCTGTTAACAAGTGATTGAAGGCATGGTGCATGCAAGAGGGGTTCAGCTACACTGGGGACTGGCGTCCTTCTAGGAGGAGAGCCATACTGCTTAGTAGAAGGTTTAAATACCACTTGGATGAGCATTTAAACTTGCCAAGGAAGGGGCTGTAATACCAAAGGAGGCAAAGCTTGCCTCCCCAGATGATGATGATGCAAAAAGGAGAGAGAGCCCGAGGGGAAGACGCTCACCCCAGTCAGGGGCACAGGAAGAAAAGGGTGCAGACAAGGTGGAGAGGGAGATAAAAATCAGGATAGCAAGAACAGAGTAGTAAAGGAGACAGGCAACAGAGAGGGTAACAAGTGAAGGGGGTCAGGGGGAGCTTCAGGAAACAGCACAGGCAGAATGAGGGGAGAGACCAGGGAGGCAGGTAGGAGGGAGTAAGGTATGGAGAGCCATGTGCAGCAATGCAAGGAGGCTAGCAAATAATATTCCAGACCTGGAGGCCATCGTGGATGAGCCTAGCCTGGATTTGGTGGCCATATCAGAGTCATGGTGCACTTACAGCCATGACCGGGATGTGGCCATACCAGGATACTCTCAGCTTAGAGAAGTGGTCATGGTGGTTAAGGAAAAAGGGTAGCATTCAGGAGGTATAAGGAAATGCAGAGGGAGGAAGACAGGGAGGAGTACCAGGTAAAATGGAAGGAAGCAGGTGAGGCTGTGAGGGGGAAAGTACACACACAGAGGAAAGAATAGCTAAAGGGGCAGCAAATGGGGATACGACTTTCTTCAGGTACATAAGTGAGAAGAGGACAACAAGGGAAGGGATAGTGAGGATAAGGAAGGTGGCAGAGGGTGACTGTGCAGAAGTGGACCAAGAAAAAGCATACATCTTGAACAGGTACTTCTGCTCAGACTTCACAGTGGAGGAAGGTGGGATGGACCACCAGTGATCAGCAGGAACAAAGGGGGAGGGGAGGCATTCTCAAGTTCATTTTCAGAGGAAAGAGTCCTGAAGGGACTTGCAGCTTTGAAAGTTGACAAGGCTATGGGACTAGAGGGGACACATTCAAGGGTACTGAAAGAATTCAGGAAGGAATCAGCTGCCCAGCTGATGGCCTGATTCAACAGCTCACTGGAATCAGGCATGGTTCTGGAGGACTGGAGGAGAGTAGACATGGTCCCTCGACCTATGGGTGGCAGCAAGGAAGAGGCTAGTAACTATAGGCTGGTGAGCCTCACCATAGTGGTGGGGAAATTAATGGAAATATTGTTACAGGAAAGCTTTTTTTTTTAATTCTGTGGTAATTGGCTAAGGCCCACTAGGCACAATGCCTCTTTTCACGGGTGACCCAGGAACACTGGGGAGGTTATGTGGATTGTTCAGGGTCACACAGTATGCAAGTGCAGGTTGTGGGAATTAAACCCAGTCCTGCTGGATGTATAAACTCATTCACAGCTCATTACTGTACTCTAATCTCTATTCTATGCTGCCTCAGATTGGTACAGTACCCTAAATCCAAAGGGTTGCAAGACCAAATGCAGCATAGATTCATCAGGAGGACGGTCATGACAGCAAATGTTATTGATTTCTTTGACTAGGTGACCAGAGAAATAAATCAAGGGAGGGCGGTGGATGTGGACCCTCTGGATATTAGCAAGGCATTCAATAATGTGCCTCACAGGAAACTGATTAAGAGATTGAGAAGCCTAGGGGTGGAATCCAAAGTGGTTAGTTGGGTCAGAAACTGGTTAACAAAAAGGTGACAAAGGGTGGTGGTTAACAGCACTCACTCTAATGATGGGACAGTGACCAGCAGGGTGCCACAGGGCTCAGTACTGGGGCTGGTCCTCTTCAATGTCTTCATAAGTGACGTTACAGATAAACTGGAAGGAAAGGTGTGCTTTTTTTGTGGGTGATCATCTGTAATAGGGTGGACAATAAGAAAGGAGTGGAAAGAATGTGTAGGGATCTTGGGAAACCCAATGAGTGGTCAAGACCGTGGCAGTTGGGGTTCAATGCCAAAAAGTGCAAAATCATGCACCTAGGGCAGATGAACCCCAGAACAGAGTATAGGATTGGGGGAGGTACTGTCAGTCACAAAGTAGGAAAGGGACCTTGGGGTTATTATATCTGATGACCAGGGATACTGGTTTACCATGATTGATAAAGGGCAAATTCCATTTTGCAGATGGAAAAACCGTTATTGTCACTGGTGCCTGTAAAGTCAAAATCAGTTTTTGCCGGTGTTCTCTCCTTGTACCCTTTTGGTATGTGTATAATATTCAGAATAAAAGAAGGCTAAGTGTGCATCAAATTAAATAAAGCAAAACGAAAATAGTATTGGAAAAAAAATTATGGAAGAATCCAATTTTTGAAGATGCACTGATCTGGTACAAAAATGGCAAATTCTGTAAAACGCTTTGTTTTTACCAGTATACGAAAGACCAAATACCAGAATTTTACCAGATTTTCTGGTAAAAAATGAAAGTCGGTGCCCTTGCTGATGTAGTGTAACAAAACTGTAGGTAGGGCCAAAGGGATGCTATGATGCATAGGGAGAGGTATCTCCAGCAGGAGGAGGAGGAAGGTGTTCACTGGTGAGACCCCCACCTGGAGTATTGCATCCAGTTCTAAAGGCCGCTCCTCAGGAAGCACATAGACGGGGAAGAGGCAGTCTTTGAGGAGGAGAACTAAAATGGTGCAGGAGGTTACACCAAAAGCCCTACAAGGAGAGATGGAGGGATCTCAACAAGTACATCCTTGAAGATAGAGAAGGAGAGGGGGAATGACAGAGACTTACAAGTACCTCACAGGAGTAAAAAAGGTGCAGGAGGAGAGTCTCTTTCAAATGAGGAAGAGCACTAGAACAAAAGGGCATATGATGAAGCTGGTGAGGAAGAGTTCTGGAGGGATGTGAGAAAGTACTACTTCACTGAAAGAGTGGTGGATGCCTGGAACAGAATGCCACTGGAAGTTGTGGAGGGGAAAACAGTAGTGGGCTTTAAGCATGTGTTGGGTAGACGTGAGGAAATATTAGGAAATGGGCAGAGAAAAGGGAGAATTGCCAGAGACCAGTTAGTACAGTATCTGCGGAGATGGACTAGGCAGAGACCATCTGAGCAGACTGGGTGGGCCAATTAATCTTTTTCTGTCGACTCATTCTATGTTTCTATGACACCTTGCTCATGGACTACTGAAATTCTCTCCTCTACAGTTTGTATTTGTAATTGTATTGAACTTATACTTGCATAGTTTAAATATTAAGTATGCAATATTTACCATATAGGTAAGTACATGTATGCATATGTCTTTCTTGTTTATTTCTAAGTGTTGTTGGCTTGGCAGATCCTTAATGGAATACTAATATGTCTAATAGGGTACTCTTTCTCCGTAGGATACCTTTCACTGTCTTCACCTCTGGAAGCCATTTCTGGTTTTGAAATGATCGTTTTAGTAATCTGTCACTTCTTGAATGAGATCGTATTCCACAAGTTGGTAGTGCATGTCTCCCTAACCCCTTCTGTTTGGGGTAGTATGTCACTAATTCATCAATAATATAGAGGATAATGTATGGGCATTGATGTTTAACCACACTATGCTAGCGTCAAGTGGTTACCTTGGCGACCTTGATTAACCTTGAGAGCGCAGCTCGAGAGGTTTTCCATGGTCGCCAAAGTAACCTTGAGACACTGGCACAGTGTGGTTAACCATCGATGCCCATACATTGTCTTTTATAGTGTATGGGCATTGTTTGGTGACAAATTAAGACCATTAAAATACAGCAGCTTAAGTAAGATTCAGCGTCTGACCTTACGCAGATGACGACATGCAAAGTAAAACAAAAATTTATTTAACATATAGAGATGGCCCTTGCAGCCAGGAAACAGCAGGTAACAGACTTTTTTAAAACAAGAAATAATGTTACCACTATTACATTCAAAAACAAGACGTAAAGTTCACTATTATTGCGGCAGAAAAAGATCATGTGACACAAGGCAACCAAACAAGCTAGCCGTAAACGTTTGCTGGGATGTGCTGTAACTTGCCGTGTGAATGTTTTGCCTCACAGAGCTTTGCTAGGGCTACCTGCAAGAAAAGGGGACAGAAAAAGGATGCCTTTGTGGTAAAGTATTTAGTGTGAAGTGATGGTACTGTTACCTGTTTTAAACAGAATTTGACAGCACTCGGTTGCACATGCTGCCTTGATAACGTCCACGACTGTCTGTTCCAATTTGTTATACCATCGATGTGACGCACCATCGATGGGTTAACAACACTGCTAGGTCACATCGATGGAATAACAATCATAGTAAAAGATGATTTTTACACAATAAATAGCATTCGACCATACATTATAATTGATATTTCTACTTTCATTAGTGCTGCTAATTGAATATCTTTTCCATACTCCTTACAGGTGGGTGTTTAGTGGAGACTGTCATTCATTTGGATGTATGATTTTTCTCTTTACTAACATTTATTGCACATCAGGGGGGTTTCGATCTTTGTTTCCATGATTTTAGGATTCTACAGAAACCTAATGGCAATTCAACCAGCTATTTATTAACAAGAGACCTCTGTTTGCAAAAGCTGATTAATGCACAGTTTGGTGTAAAGTCTCTTTAAATATCCAACTTTTTAATGAGTGTTGCTTGGGTGGTATCCCACCAGGTCATATACCATCACAGTTATCAAAAACAAACAAACAAACTAACAAACAAATACATAAATAAATAAAATTCTGGATGGTTTCAGATGGCCTCAGATAGCATAGACATGCGATGAAGGATCATACCTCCTAGGATCCACAGAATGCATCCAAGGTATCTGTGGATCTGATCAGGATCCAGTGGATCTGACCATTGGATCCAGGTGTCCAGCCATCAGATCTAACCATCCAAGGTTGTATCTGATGGATCCCACCTCAGATACCTGGATCTGACCTTGGATCCACAACCATGCGACTATGGATCCAAATTCTGACATTGGTCAGATTACAGTCAGATTCACAAACATCAGCACTATCTCATGGAGGGTAGTTGGATCAACAGAAACAGTATTCAAGCAGCACAATTTTAAAGGATTAGAGTGCTTTCTTTAGCAATTATCCACCGATGACGAGGCAGTGTAACATGCAGTGTCTGGTGGCACCTGTTTTACCAGTTTGGATTAACTCTCCTGTTTTATAGTAAGCATCTTTGCTTTTGTCTGGTTTTGCTTTATTTTGCACTCACAAGTATACCGTAAGTGTATTTTTCTTCTCATATCTGTACTGTCAGGGGCACCAGCCTTTTCTGACAGTGCATTCCCACTGTATCTGATTACCAATCCTATTAGTAACTGTTCAGCTCCAGTTCTACAAATCTCATTAAATCCGAACTGCATTTAACAGCTTGCAAAATCATAACATCGATTACCTTGGTGAAGAGTGGAAGACCCCATTATAACCTTGAGCAGAGCTGACGCAAAACCTATTGGCCATCTCAAATTTTACAGCAACACTTGGAGAGTTTGTTATGGCTATAATAGCCTGAGAGAGCTCTTCCAACCAATCAGAGCACTCCTTTCCCTTGGACATGAGACAGACACTCTTACACTGTAAAGGGTTCCACATCATTATAACGAGCACAAAAGGGTGATGACCAAAAACTGCACTGGCAAAACAGCACAACCACATACAGCGAGTGGTCTTTATGCTCCTAACCCCCTTCGCCCTCCCTTACTATAGGTACCAACTCTAGGGGGACGCAACTCAGGGAGGGGGGGAAGCCTTCGGTCGCTGACATGGCAAGCACTGTTTTGCTGTCGCTGTTTCTGCCATGCCTTTTTGAACTCACTGTCTTCACGGGATACCACTGTAATGTGTCTCATGTGCAGGTGCCCCGGAAATGGACAGGTTTGGAGGGTCTTTTACATTTTTAATGTATTATTGATTATTCTTGATCAATAATAAAGTAAAATGTTCTTGGAGACTGCTCTTATATTTGTAATAGTGGTCTTCCTTTCTTTCTTGAGGTATCAGACTTGATCACCTTTATTTTGTAGTTCTCATACCCTAACATACATGAGACACTCTTACAGCTGTAACAGTGGACTCCGAAGGAAAGTCACATATACAAAAGTGTCTCCTCACATGTTCTTAGGGTAAGAAAATGGTATACTGCGTAAAGGCCCCAGGCAAGATTGATTAAGCCCTTGGTAAAGCTCGAAGGGAGGGAGGGAGCAAAATGCCATCGGGCATTTTTTCTTGGGTTGCACCTTATTCTTGATAATGTAATCGAGTGTGTGTGCACTTGATATTTAATAAATCAGTTTGATTTTGCAAAACACTTTTGTTTGGGCTCCATACAAATATTGCACCTTATGGAGGGCTGCAGGGTTTTTCTGTGTGCGCGTTTGAATATTTGACCTTACGCAGCTGCAGTCAGTGGGTGATCTTTTTCTGTTTTTTACAAGATTGTTTAAACCAGGAGTTCTCAAACGGTGAGGGCAGCCTCCCTGGGGAGGCCTCAACCTGTTCTATGGCAGGCTCAAGCAAATTTTAAAAAAATAGTATAAATTTGGGGTTTTATGTATTTTCTATGAAAGGATGAGCCAAACTAAAAGAGGACAATAGTAGGTGAATTTATGTACTGTATGTATTTAAAACTCTGTGACAAGGGGAGGCACACTGAGCCAAGGCACACTTTATGTGTACCCAGGGATGGGTAGGGAGTGAATGTAGTCCAAAAAGGTAAAATCAAACAGTCAGGCAATACAAAATGAACAATACTGCAAACTAATATGAACAATAATATAAAAACGAGAGCTAAAAATTGATCAATGAGACTGGTGGAAGAACAACCCAAATACAAGTATTAAGCATAGAGGTACTAGGCACTAAGAGCAGGAGGGAGCAAAATGATCCCTGAGAAGTTGATTAAGAGCAGGGTAGGAGGGGGAGACACAGACGTGGGTAGGAAAGTTACTCCAGATAGTGGGGAAACAGAGAAAGCATTCTGACCGATAAAGGTACTCCACAAGGGTAACAATGGTTTCAAGAGTCAAAATAGCAGATCAAGTAGGGCTAGCCTGTGGAAGGGGGTTACGATAAGCTGAACAAAATGAGGGCCAACTTCTCAAAGAGGGGTTTACATTATTCTTGGTGTAGTGTGAAAAGTACATTATTTTTTAGTGGCGAGGCCTAGGACTATTTCAGTTTTTCTGGGAGGTTCAAGATATTTTCCATGGCTTGGGGGAGGCTCACTGTGATAAAGTCTGAGAACTAATGGTTTAAACAATTACTTTTGGAGGGCACTATAAAACTGGTATATCTTTTATATGGCATTAACAATTAATTCCTTGTGCATTGGTATTTTTGCTGAAACTGTAAAGCGAAGTATATTTTTTATGCAAATTCACCCCAAATCAAATCCAAATAAAGAATGAAATGGGAAGGGGGATACGTTGTCTTGTGCAGATTTTTGTGCATCAAATGTAATTGATGTCTGTTTTCTTTTGTATTGTCAGATTTGCTGTATGGAAAGGAAACATTTTTAATGAAGCATACTATTAAAAAAAAAAAGAAAGAAAACTGTATATCAATTGTTACAAACCCACTCAGCAGGTCAGGCCCTCTACTCCCAAAGTGCCAACATCTGAGCGCAGTCTTGTGAACAGTGTAACAGACAAGGTAACCCTCTTGTCTGTTTTTGTGAGTTTGGATCAACCTTTGGTCTCAAGTTCTGGAGAGATTCAAACTGTTAACCTCTTGCTAGCATACCCAATACACAGGCTCAGATATATCTGTCTTCGGGGGGCCAGATATCTTTGCCTACGGACACCTAACCAGGTATTCAGAGATGAACCCTTACAACTTTAATAAAGACCTTAGATTTAAAACACTTCTCTTTCCAGTTTGGCACTACCATACAAGCTTATGTCTGCTGTCTGCTATAACCATAAATATTTCTTAGCAAAACAAAGCAATTCGAAGACAGACCAGGTATGCTCTAAAATTAGAGTTTTTACTAAAATATATAATAATATGTCAAACATACAATACAGAACTCATATCACAAGACATATATATCTTTAAACAAAACAAGGTTTAAAACAATGCAATTCCTACAACAATATTTAGATTTTGTCTAGCTTTCTAAATTCATGTTTTCAGTGCTCAGGTGTTGTCTTGGTCAGTGTCAGATAAAAGTGTGTCTGTAGTGAAACAGAATAATCTTTAAAAGCTGGTTTTGCCCACCTCTTTTGCATGAGGTCATCTAGCTCCTCCCTATCAAAATATCTAAAAAATATATATTTCTATACAACCACAGGATGTAATTTCAAAGTATTAATTCTGCAACCTTAGCATAACTCAATTTCAAATGACACCTCTTTGATCTCATGCTGTACCCTCCCTCACACAGGCTTCACAGGGTCATTTACAACCTTACACCCCTCTGTAACATCCTAGCGTCCCCTTCTAACATCATAAACCTTGTTTATGATTTCTCTCTTAATAAAATTAACTTAAACAAGTCTGTAATTATCTCAAGAGAAACAGGATCCTTGATTAAAGTCTTCCATGTAACACACTGTCTCTAAAAACTGAGTGTGTGTGATACATTGTCAGCATTTCTCTTAACTTGCATCTGTCAGCTGAAAACTGGGGTTGGGGGTGGGTTGAGGTCACTCCTAGAGCATAGATTTTTCAGCAGAGATAGTCATTAATACACTGTATATAAAAAAATATTATACAGCACTCAGATCTGGCTGTCTACGTCACATCAATTATTAATAATTCTGTTGCCCTTGGAATGCAAGAGGAAACATACCTTATTCACCAGGACAGTTATACTCACTTGATGCCAACCTGTCCCCTTCTGCCCCAAGTTTCCCCAGTCCCATCCCCCACATTCTGTAGGACCTACCTCTACAGATTCCCCCATAGTAATCCCCTCCAGAACACAATCCAGATGCAGAGGGCCTAGTCGTAGTACGGGGCCTGCAGGGGATCGGAGGCACCATCCTGCTGCGGTCAGGGATTTCCCACCACACTTTTGTTACCCCATGGGATACCAAGTATGCAATGCTGCAATGTTGCAATGGTGCATGCACATGTCAGCAATGAATGCAGGCCTGCCCTAAGGCTGCATGTCCCACCTGTGCTGCCATATACACCTCTACTGAGCATCAGGAAAACAGTAGGACACAAAAGACAGCCCTCTCCCAGTGAGAAAAGCTGTCCTTGGGATGCTCAGGCCCCCCCCCCCATGGCTCCTAAGTGAACTGAGCCTCATTATGACCTTGGGTTGCCAGCGCTATTGGCCTGGCTAAGAGAAGACAGTCTTAAATCCATAAAAGACGGTGCAAGTATCCCTATAATCTTATTATAAACCATTAGACCATGTTTAATAATTGATAAGATATACAACAGTCTTAAACAATAGAGAAACTTCACTGTGTGATCGCTGTGGTAAATTCTGGCATATAAAACAAAATAAAAGTTACAGGAGGTCATGGCTCGCACTCAGCAGCAATAACAGCACTTCAGTGAGCTCCTCAAAATGTTAACATTTTAAATTGACAAATCACTTTTAAAACTGAAAATGTCCACCTAGCTCATCTGATTGCTGATCGGAGTGTGCCTCACTGGTTCCAATTTGCAGGTATAATCATGATCCCTAAGGTATATTGCAGGTATAATCCCAGTACCTATGGTATACTGTAGGTATAATCATGGTACGGAACGTATACTGCAGGTGTAATCATGGTACCTAAAGAATACTGCAGGTATAATCACAGTATCTAATGTGTACTGCAGGTATAATCATGGTCCCTAAGGTATACTGCAGGTATAATCACAGTACCTAAGGTATACTGCAGGTATAATCATGGTTCCTATGGTATACTGCAGGTATAATCACAGTACCTAAGGTATACTGCAGGTATAATCACAGTACCTAAGATATACTGCAGGTATAATCACAGTACCTAAAGTGTACTGCAGGTATAATCATAGTACCTAAGATATACTGCAGGTATAATCATGGTTCCTAAGGTATACTGCAGGTATAATCATGGCACCTAAGATATACTGCAGGTGTAAGCATGGTACCTGAGGTATATTGTAGGTATAATCATGGTACTTAAGGTATATTGTAGGTATAATTACAGTACCTACAGTTCACTGCAGGTATAATCACAGTACCAAAGGTATACTGCAGGTATAATCACAGTACCAAAGGTATACTGCAGGTATAATCATAGTACCAAAGGAATACTGCAGGTATAATCATGGTCCCTAAGGTATAATGCAGATATAATCATAGTACCAAAGGAATACTGCAGGTATATTCATGGTCCCTAAAGTATACTGTATGTCAGGTATAATCACAGTACCTAAGGTATACTGCAGGTATAATCATGGTCCATAAAGTATACTGCAGGCATAACAAAATCACAGTATGTAAGGTATACTGCAGGTATAATCCCAGTACCTAACGTATACTAAAGGTATAATCACAGTACCTAAGGTATACTGCACGTGTAATCATGGTCCCTAAAGAATACTGCAGGTATAACCAAATCATAGTACCTAAGGTATACTGCAGGGATAATCATGGTACCTAGGGTATACTGCAGATATAATCATGGTACCTAGGGTATGTGACGTAGACAGCCAGTTCTGAGTGCTGTATTATAAATTTTTTGTTTAATATAAAATGTATTAATGTCTCTGCTGATAATTCAAATGCTCTTGGAATGACCTCTCTCATCCCCCTCTCCCCAGATTTTAGCTGACAGATGCAGGCCAAGAGAACTGCTGACAGCATTGTATCACACACTCAGTCTTTTTAGAGACAATGTGTTACTGGAAGACTTTTATTAAGGATCCTGTTTCTCTGAGCTAATTACAGAGTTGTTAAGTTAATTTTGTTAAGAGAGAAATCATAAACTAGGTTTATGACATTAAAATAGGGGAAGCTGGGATGTTACATAGAGGTGTAAGGCTGTAAATGTCCCTATGAAACCTGTGTGAAGAGGGTACAACATGAGATCAAAAGAGGTGTCATTGAAACTTGAGTTATGCTAAGGTTGCATAATTAATACATCCTGTATAGCTGTATAGTATAGATAATAAAATTACATCCTGTGGTTGTATAAAAATATATTTTTGTTAGATATTTGACCAGAGGAGGGGCTGGATGACTTCATCCAAAAGGGGTTGGCCAATATTGCTTGAGAAGATTATTCTCTTTCACTATAGAGATGCATTTGTATCTGACACTGACTAAGGAAACATCTGAGCACTGAAAACAGGTATTTAGAAAGCTAGACAAGATCTAAATATAGTTGTAGGAATTGCACTATTTTAAACCTTGTTTTGTCTAAAGATATGTATGTCTTGTGATACAAGAGTTCTGTATTGTATGTTTGATGTATTATTATATATTTTAGTAAAAACTCTAATTTTAGAGCAAATCTGGTCTGTCTTTGAATTGCTTTCTTTTGCTGAGAAATATTTATGGTTCAGCAGACATAAACTTGTATGGTGGTACCAAACTGGAAACAGAAGCATTTTAAATCAGAGGTCTTTATTAAGTTTTAAGGGTTCATCTCTGAATACCTGGTTAGGTGCCTGTAGGCAAAGATATCTGGCCCCCCAAAGACAGATATATCTCAGCCTGTGCATTGGGTATGCTAGCAAAAGGTTACAGTTTGAATCCCTCCAGAACTGAGACCAAAGGTTGATGCGAACTCACAAAAACAGACAAGAGGGTTACCTTGTCTGTTACACTGTTCGCAAGACTGTGCTCAGAGGTTAGCACTTTGGAAGTAGAGGGCCTGACCTGCTGAGACAAATTGTGACAGGGTATACTGTAGGTATAATCATGGTCCCTAAGGTATAGTGCAGGTATAATCACGGTCCCTAAGGTATACTGCAGGTATAATCACAGTACCAAAGATATACTGCAGGTATAATCATGGTCCGTAAAGTATACTGCAGGTATAATCACAGTACCTAAGTTAAACTGTAGGTATGATCATGGTCTCTAAGGTATGCTGCAGGTATAATCATAGTACCTAAGGTATACTGCAGGTATAAACACTGTACCAAGGCCTAAGGTACACTCCAGGTATAGTCACAGTATCTAAGGAATACTGCAGGTATAATCATGGTCCCTAAGGTATACTGCACGTGTAATCACAGTAGCTAAGGTATACTGCAGGTATAATCACAGTACCAAAGGTATACCACATAATCATAGTACCTAAGGTATACTGCAGGTATAATCATGGTCCCTAAGGTATACTGCACGTGTAATCACAGTAGCTAAGGTATACTGCAGGTATAATCATGGTCCCTAAGGTATACTGCACGTGTACTCACAGTAGCTAAGGTATACTGCAGGTATAATCACAGTACCAGAGGTATACCACATAATCATAGTACCTAAGGTATACTGCAGGTATAATCACAATACCTGAGGTATACTGCAGGTATAATCATGGTACCTAATGTATACTGCAGGTATAATCCCAATACCTAAGGTATACTGCAGGTATAATTATGGTCCCTAAATTATACGGAGGTATAATCATGGTACCTAAGGTATACTGCAGGTATAATCCCAATACCTAAGGTATACTGCAGGTATAATTATGGTCCCTAAATTATATTGGAGGTATAATCATGGTACCTAAGGTATGCTGCATCACAGCGACATTGCAGAGGGATTGGAAGGAAAAGTATGTCCCTTTGCAGATGACACAAAGATCTGCAACAGAGTTAATGCACAAGGTGGGGTGGAAAGGATGAGAAGGGACTGGCAAGGTTAGAGGAATGGTCAAATGTATTGCAGCTTAGATTCAATGCTAAGAAGTGCAAGGTAATGCACCTGGGAAACAAAAACCCAGGGGAAGAGGACACAATGGGGGGTGAGATACTAACAACAACAAAAATGGAAAGGGACTTGGGGTACTCTATCAGATGACTTAAAGGTGGGCAAGCAATGGAGAGGACAGTAAGGAGAGCTGGGGGGATACTGGGATACATAGGGAGAGGCATCACCAGTAGAAAACAGGAAGTTGTTATCCCTCTGTACAGACAGCTGGTGAGACCCCATCTGGAGTACTGTGTACAGTTCTGGAGACCCAATCTCCGCGAGGACATAGACAAGATGGAAGCTGTCCAGAGGAGGGTAACTAAATGGTGCAGGGTCTGCACTGAAGACATGAGGAGAGACTAAAGGAGCTTAATATGTATAGCCCGAGAAAGGAGGAGAGGGGGACATGATAGAAACTTTCAAGTTCCTCAAGGGAATCAACAAAGTCCAAGAGGGTAGCATCTTTCAAAAAGAGGTGTGCAAGAACAAGGGGCACAATTTGAAGATAGGAGGGGGTGGCTCAGAGGTACTTAAGGGAAGTATTTTTCACAGAGGGTTGTGGATGCATGGAACGGCTTTCCGGAGGAGGTTGTGGAGTCAAAAACAGTGGTGGAATTCAAGCATGCATGGGACAGACATAAGGCAATTCTAGGGGGTGGGGGTAGGAAGAAGTAGGCTGCTGGTTAACTAGGATCTGCAGCTTATCCATCAGGTAGAGAAATGGGCAGACTGGGTGGGCCAAGCGGTCATTATCTGCCGTCAAATTCTGTGTTTCTATGTTTCTATAATTATGGTCCCTAAGGTATACTGCATGTATAATCATGGTCCCTAAGATATACTTTTTTTTTTCAAAATATTTTATTGAAAGGATGTTGAGCACAAAGCTCAGTGTGTACAGCTTACTGCACAAAGCTGAGTGTGAATACATCAGGTGGTACAGTTTCAGATATAATGAAAATACATATGTTTTTACAAGATGGTACTACCGAAAAGGTTACATTTTAGTATATCATGCACACCAATGTGGACCCCAATTTAGCTGAACCACAGATTACAAATGTTTCAACACAAGAGGTGAATTGCTGGTCATAAATCTGTCTCATAGTGAGTATGGGTACATGTAACTCAGTTATAACTATTGTTAATTGTAAGCTCTAGGTTCTAGCAGTCTAACATGCTATCAAGCCCCGTAATTATGTAGGCCAATCACCTGTGAAGGCCCTTACATCGGGAATATTCCGGTTTCAATGGCCAGTATAAGGGGCTGCCAGACTTGAAGAAATACCACATGGTCACCCATTGCCTACAATTCTTTCCAACGTCATACACATCTTCAGATTGTTAACCCATTGGGATATTGATGGAGGAGAGGGGGATAACCATGCATGGGCAACAGTTTTTCTGGCATTAATCAGAGATAGTGTCCACAAAGGATTCTGCAGCTTTTGATCATGGCAGTGCAGTTCTGCTACCAGCAGTAACTCAAGAGGGACTTTGATGGATTATAGCCAAGAACACTGCAAATTATTCGGTGCATAAAGTGCCAAAAAGGGCTTACCTTAGGACAGGTCAAGGCCATATTTAGAAAGTCTCCAACCTGGGTTGAACACTTAGGACACAAGTCCGAACTAGTAGGGTCCATTATATTTAACCTCTTGAGAGTGAGATAGGTGCAATACATAAAATTAAATTGGATCTGCCTTAACTTGTTTTCTGCGAGAGCAAGACTGTAGGTGTCGAATCGTAGATCGCCAGACTGTGGTATTAACAGGGATCTGGAGGACCTGACTCCACTTATCCCTTCCCTAAGGTATACTGCAGGTATAATCACGGTCTCTAAGGTATACTGCAGGTATAATCACGGTCTCTAAGGGTTACTGCAGGTATGATCATGGTCCCTAAGGTATACCGCAGGTATATTCACAGTACCTAAGGTATACTGCAGGTACAATCGTAGTACCTAAGGTATACTTCAGGTATAATCACTGTACTAAGGCCTAAGGTATGCTGCAGGTATAATCACAGTACCCAAGGTATACTATAGGTATAATCACAGTACCAAAGGTATACCACAGGTAAAATTATAGTACCTAAGGTATACCGCAGGTATAATGATGGTACCTAAGGTATACTGCAGGTATAATCATGGTATCTAAGGTATACTGCTGGTATAATCCCAGTACCTAAGGTATACTGCAGGTATAATCTTGATCCCTAAGGTATGCTGCAGGTATAATGATGATCCCCAAAGTATACTGCAGGTACAATCATAGTACCTAAGGTATACTGCAGGTATAATCACAGTACTGAAGGTATACCACAAGTAAAATTATAGTATCTAAGGTATACCACAGGTATAATGATGGTACCTAAGGTACACTGCAGGTACAATCATGGTATCTAAGGTATACTGCAGGTATAATCCTGGTAGCTAAGGTATCCTGCAGGTATAATCATGGTACCTATATTGCAGGTATAATCACAGTACCTAAGATATACTGCTTGTATAATCATGGTACCTAAGGTATACTGCAGGTATAATCATGGTACCTATACTGCAGGTGTAATCACAGTACCTAATGTATACTGTAGATATAATCATAGTACCTAACGTATACTGTAGGTATAATCACAGTGCTAAGGTATACTGTAGGTATAATCACAGTGCTGAGGTATACTGCAGGTATAATCACAGTACCTAAGGTATACTGCAGGTATAATCACAGTATAGTATATGGTTAGGGCTTATTGTGCATGAAATTCAGTGTCTGCTCCCATGTTGTTGTGCATGTTCCAAAAATTGTTGTGCACATTCTAAATGTTATTGTGCACATTGTTTAATGAATATTCATGAGCAGGTCCGCCCCTTGCTATGTTATTAGTGGAAACAGAAGTCTTAAAAAAAAAAAAGAACATGGCAGAGGCCCTTACCGAGACAGTCTGGATACAGACTGCCCTACTAGTCTCCATGTTTCCAGACCGTAACAGTTATTTTTTTTTTTAAATCAAGTCCTGCCTGAAACTTCGGAGCATCTGCCATCACATTAGAATGAGATCACAGCAGACAAGAATCGCAATTCGATAAAAAAAAAAAAAAACAGACCGCAGCAACACACGACAAACTCTGCTGCCAGGCAACAAGTGGGAGCGCTGAGCATAAGGTATGAAGTCAAACTTTGTGATAGAAAAATGTCCAGAAACATAACTATTTTTTTCGTTAACCTGGAAACCATATGCTATAAAATAGTAAAGTATGGGTGAGTATACACAACTCGCCTTGTTTCCATCTCGGGGTTGAAGATACCAGCATGGACCTCTCGAGCTTCATTATTGAGGTCCATATGCTGGTATCTCAAACCTTCGATGGAAACACAGGCTTGTTGTGTATAGTTGCCCATACTTTATTCATTATATCTAAGGTAAACTTCAGGTATAATCATGTCCCCAAGGTATACTGCAGGTATAATCATGTCCCCAAGGTATACTGCAGGTATAATCACAGTACCTATACTATAGGTATAATCATGGTACCCACTGTATACTGCAGGTATAATCCCAGTACTTGAGGTATACTGCAGGCATAATCATGATCCCCAAGGTATACAGCAGGTATAATCATGGTATCTATAGTGCAGGTATAATCACAGTACCTGAGGTATACTGCAGGTATAATCACAGTACCAAAGGTATACTGCAGGCATAATCATGGTACCTATACTGCAGGTATAATCACAGTACCTAATGTGTACTGCAGATATAGTCATAGTACATAGCATATACTGTAGGCGTAATCACAGTACTAAGGTATACCACAGGTATAATCACTGTACCTAAGGTATACTGCAGGTATAATCTCATTACTAAGATATACTGCATGTATAATCACAGTCTCTAAGGTATACTAAAGGTAAAATCATGGTCCCCAAGGTATACTGCAGGTATAATCATGGTACCTATACTACAGGTATAATCATGGTACCTAAGGTATACTGCAGGAATAATCATGGTGCCTAAGGTGTGCTGCAGGTACAATCACAGTACTTGAGGTATTGCGGCAAGTATAATCATAGTACCTAAGGTACACTGCAGGTATAATCAGATACCTAAGGCATACTGCAGGTATAATCACAGTACCTAAGGTATACTGCAAGTATAATTGTGTTCCCTAAAGGATACTGCAAGTATAATAGAAACATAGAAGTTGACGGCAGAAGGAGACCACTAGGTCCATCTAGTCTGCCCATTTGTTTTAGACCTATTTTGACACTCTAGATGCCCTACGGAGTCAGGGCTTACTTCTAATCATAGTAACTAAGGTATACTACAGGTATAATCACAGTACCAAAGGTATACTGCTGGTACAGTATAATTACAGTACCCAAGGTATACTGCAGGTATAATCACAGTACCTAAGGTATACTGCAAGTATAATCATGTTCCCTAAAGGATACTGCAGGTATAATTACAGTACCTAATGTATACAGCAGGTATAATCACAGTACCTAAGGTATACTGCAGGTATAATCATGGTCCCTATGCTGTATTGCAGGTATAATCATGGTACCTAATGCATACTGCAGGTATTCTCATGATACCTAAGGTATACTGCAGGTATAGTCACAGTGCTAAGGTATCGTATAATGCAGGTATACTGCAGTAGAAGTGAACTTTTTCATGACTACCACTATATCAATAATACACTCCAGGGTGGGTCATGTCATGGGATAAATATCATCATTTCTCAAGTGCAGGAGTCGCTTGGTCGGCTTCCTAATGCACCTAAGTCCTGATAATATCCCATGATATAACACACCCTGTTCTGTATTATTGCTTAAATATGTTTCATGTGTAAAACATGTATTTTTTTAAAGAGACAGATGCCCCCATTTGAAAAGTGGAATTTCTCCCCTCTTCAAGGGTATTTGGTTTAAAATATCCCAGAGCTAAACAAGCATTTGTCAATGCCGAATGTTGTCTTGCTAGTGTTCGCATTGGTAGTGCAGGAGTTAGAGAGATGCATAATAGGAATGGCAGTGAAGTATGGAACTGACTTCAACCCCACCCCGCCCTGCAGAGACTGACAAGCATTGAGGTGTGCCTTTGGGTCATCAGCCATAACGCTCATGCCATTTCACTTCACCCTACCCTGCAGACTCTGACAAGTGTTGCATTGTGCCTTGGGGTCGCCGGGCTCCGCCACCCCATTCCATAAGGAAATACGTTGAGATGGATGCAGTATAGGAGAATGGGGTGAACTTTGGGGCTGAAGAGTCCAAGGCACACCTTGATGTCTGTCACTGGCTGCGGGTTGGGGTGGAATTGCGTGAGCATTACAGCCTACAGTCCATAGGCACACCCCTGACACCTATCAGTCTCTACAGGGTGGGATGTTATGGTTAGAAACCCTAACACCCCAGGTGTTTGTTGGTATTTGCACTCCAAATTTTCAACATGGTCCATTTGTGACCCCACCTCATGAAAGCATTTGGGACCTCCACTCATGTACAGTGGGGGGGAGGAGTGGCCCTGTATGTTAATGAAAATATCAAAGCTACAGAAATTCAGAATACACATAAGGAGCCAGAAGAACTGTGGGTCACCCTGGAAACAGGAAATGGGACAGCCATAAGAACTGGGGTTGTCTACAGACCCCCAGACCAGAGGGAGGACATAGACACATTACTGTTAGAAGATATACAAAACATGACAGCTAAAGGGGAGGTTCTGATAATGGGAGACTTCAACATGCCAGATACAGATTGGTCAATACCAGCAGGAACATCTGCCAGAACTACTCATAGTGGATTCCCTGCAGGGGAAGGGCCTCAAACAACTGGTACAGCAACCCACAAGAGACAGGGCTATCCTAGATCTAGTACTGACTAACAAAGAAGGGATCACAGATCTCCAGGTAGAAGGTCACCTGGGGGCCAGTGACCATCACATGGTATGGTTCAATTTGGCTACTACATCTAAATCATCCCATTCCAAGGCAAAAATATGGGACTTCAGAGGAGCTGACTTTGATAAGATGGCCAACAGAGTTAAGCTAGCCCTCTGGCAAAAGAAACACAGGTGAGGAGGTACAGGCAAAGTGGGCAAGTATTAAGGATACAATACTTGAAGCAACATCCCATTGTGTTAGACAGAAAAGGAAGTGCAAAAGAAGAAGGAAACCACTTTGGTTCTCAAATACAGTAGCAGAAAAGGTCAGAGCCAAAAGGCTGGCCTTCAGGAAATATAAGGGAACACAGCAGGATGAAGATAGGGAGGCATACCAAACTGCCCTAAGGGAAGCAGGGCAGTAAGGCAGGCAAAGTCCCAAACTGAGGAAACACTAGTACTAACAGTAAAAGAAGGTGACAAGACTTTCTATAGATACATTAGTGAAAGGAGAAAGTCCAGAGGGGTATTGCTAAGCTTAATGGAGAAAAGGGAGCATGTGAGGAGGAGGACCCTGTAAAGGCATCTATCCTAAATAGATACTTTTGCTCAGTATTTACTGAAGAGAAGGTAGGGCAGGGCCCACAGCCTCAGCATCATGGACACAGGGGAGGGAGGTGAGCACTACCCTTCACAAAAGAAAGGGTCCTACAAGAGCTTGCTAAGCTCAGGTGGATAAGGCAATGGGACCTGATGGCATACATCCCAGGGTACTTAAGGAGCTAAAGGAGGAACTAGCAGAGCCATTAGCAGAATTGTTTAGTGAGTCTCTGAGCACAGGAGAGGTCCCAGAAGACTGGAGAAGGGCTCATGTGATCCCGCTCCACAAGAGTGGTAGCAGGGAGGAGGCGGGAACTACAGACCAGTCAGTCTTACCTCAGTAGTGGGCAAGATTATGGAGGCACCTTAAGGAAAGGATAGTGCAACACCTGGAATCCATAGGGCACAGGATCCAAGACAGCATGGGTTTACAAAGGAAGGTCCTGTCAAACTAATCTCATAGATTTCTTTGACTGGGTAACCAGAGTGGTGGACCAAGGGGAGCAGTTGATGTCGCCACCTGACTTCAGCAAAGCTTTGACACTGTTCCACATAGAAGATTGATAAATAAGCTAGGTAGGCTCGGGGTGGGGTCAGAAGTTGGTCAGCTGGGTGGCAAACTGGTTGACTGGCAGAAACAGAGAGTGGTGGTAAATGGTATACAGTCAGAAGAGATGCAAGTCAAGTGGGGTACCTCAGGGATCAGTCCTGGGGCCAGTCCTATTCAACATCTTCATTAGTGACCTCGTAGATGGACTAGAGGGTAAGGCTTGTCTGTTTGCAGATGACACCAAGATCTGCAACAGAGTAGATGATCCAGATGGGGTGGCAGAATGAGAAGAGATCTGGATAAACTAGCAAATGAGTCAGAAGAGTGGCAACTGGGATTTATGCAAATAAGTGCAAAATCATGCACATAGGGACGAGAAACCCTGAAGCCACTTATAGGCTGGGAGGAGGGGAGTTGCTAGCAGTCACAAAGGAAGAAAGAGACTTGGCATCATCATCACTGATGACCTAAAATCATCCAAGCAGACCTCTAAAGCAGTAGGTAAGGCTAGGGGTGTTAGGGTGTATTAGTAGGGGTATCACAAGTCGTAAGAGGGAGGTAATAACCCTCTGTACAAGACATTGGTTAGGCCCATCTGGAGTACTGCGTGCAGTATTGGAGGCCACACCTTCACAAGGACATTAACCAAATTGAGGCAGTCCAGTGAAGGGCAACCAAATGGTGCAGGGACTGCATCAGAAGACATATGAGGACAGATTAACGGAGCTCAATATGTATACCCTTGAGCAAAGGAGGGAGAGAGGTGATATGATCGAGACATTTAAACACCTTAAGGGCATAAACAAGGTGAAAGAGTCTAACATGTTTAAATATAAGAAAATAGCAGGACAAGAGGACACAGCATGAGATTAGAGGGAGGCCGATTAAGGGGAATGTGAGGAAATTCTTTTCACAGAAAGGGTGGTAGATGCATGGAATGGCTTACCACAAGAAGTGGTGGCTATGAATACAGTGCAGGGCTTCAAACAGGCATGGGATAGGCATAAGGGAGCAATACAAATGACTATGAATAGATAGGTCACTGACAGAGCAAAGGCCGATGGCACATTTATAAGGTAGAAAAAGAAACGGGCAGACTGGATGGGCCTTGCGGTCCTTATCTGCCATCAACTTCTATGTTTCTATGTTTCTATGTTTCTATGTGGCACTATGATTTTCTTAATCAGTCCCAAACGTTGATTTCCCACAGCGACTGCATCATTCTGTGCCAGATGTGTGAAAACACATTTCTGGCAGGATGTGAAAAATAACAGCTGTACCATTCATAAAGAGGTGTGAAGAAATGGCAATGTTGAAAATCTGGGGTAAAAATATTAAAAAGTCTCGAATTTACGAGCGTGCGTGGCAACTGCGCAATGTACACTCATAACACAGTCATTTTGTGGAATTCTTTCATCAAATTTTCAACATAGGCATTTTGGGACCTCCGCTCATGAACAGTGTCACTATGATTTTCTTAATCTGTCCCGAACTTTGATTTCTCACAGTGACCGTGCCATTGTGCGCCAGATGTGTGAAAACACATTTCAGGCAGGATGTGAAAAATGGCAGCTATACTGTTCATAAGGAGGTGCGCAAAAATGGCAATGTTGAAAATCTGGAGTGAAAATATTAAAAATTCTTGAAGTTATAAGCGTGCATGGAAACTGCACAATGCACACTCGTAACAGTCATTTAGTGGAATTTTACCACCAAATTTTCAAGATAGGCATTTGTGACCCCCACTCTTGAACAGTGACACTGGGATTTTCTTACTCTGTCCTGAACATTGATTTCCCACAGTGACCGCATCCCCTCGGCAAACAAATAAACCTTGGAGGACTTTATACCGACGGGGACTGGGCTCCCTCATTGGCAAATGAACTGGGGAGGGGGCATGCCAACATGGGAATTTTGCACCCCTGAAGTCGGCTTGCTGGGGATTGTGAGAGGCAGATGGCGATAGCTGCCACCATATTTCTTGAAAAATTACACCAGGCAAGGCATGCCCTGCAATGTCGGGACGCTCCCGCATTTCAGCAGTGAAATTGTTTCAAGTTGGTGGTACGCTTCTGAGCAGCTGTCATAGACAGTGTGCCATTTCATTCATGCTACAGAGGCCAGCCTGAAAAAGCAGTGGCGCCATTGGCCACAACACGACTGCACCTCCAAACCCTGCTACACCACCAAGCCTCCACAATATGTTTGCACTGAGCGCACAAGACAACATAAAAAAAAAGGAAAAAAGAAACAAAATGAAAACCACAATATTTTCCTTCCATAGGTGGCCTGGGCTAGTCTTGTGGTCACCCCTGACCCACAGTAGTGTTCTCCCATCCTCCACAACCATTCTCTCAATTGCAGGCTCCTGATATGATGTCAAGAGCCAACACTGTTATTTAGATCAACCTCCTCCCTAACCCAACCCCCTCTTTCCCAGAATGTTAGGTCCCTCATCCACAGGCTGGGAGGCATTACTGATAAAGCCAGGCTAGCCCCCCTGCAGTTTACCATCTCCATGTATACAGCTGTGTCAGCTGATTTATTCTGCACATGGTGACACGACCAAAGGAGAGGTCTAGGAGCATGTGGCCCAACTTAATGGGGGGGGGGGGGGACACCAGAGATGGACCTATGGTGTTGGTAGCATTTTGTTTCTACAAAAAGCCAGCACTGGGAATGGCTTCCCAGTGCCAGCATCAAAAGAAACCGCACATCGGGGATGGGCAGCCAGTGTCTGTAATAAGGGTGAGATAATGTGAAAAATGCCATTTTTGATTTGACTTTGAATGACACCCCGTCTTCAATTCAATTTCAACATGCAGACCAAAGACACTTCAGACTAAACGGATAGTTAAGGGGCCCCCCTCTACCACCCCTCACCCACTTCAGTCAGTGCCAATCTCTTCCACCATCCCCTGTTCCTCCAGTCAATTCATCTGACTAAGGATGAGCCACTGCCAAAGCTGTATTTGGTGAACGTGTCAGACTTAACCTTCATTGCAGCCCAATAAATGTTTAGACCACCTCGGATCACTTTGACCTTTAGCCAAATAACTTCAAAATGAAAACAGTAACACCGTAGCCCTTCCCTGGTGGCCCAGTTGTCCTACGGCCACCCCTTTCCCCATCCCAGTAACTTGCTCATCTTTAGTCAGCACCATTACAAAAAAATCATCAACAGCAGTAATGGGCTCCCACTTTTTAAACCATAAAAAAGGAGAACAAAACCAGAAAGTAAAAATGTGTTTGCAGATCTGACTGCAGGCACATTGTGTTCCTGATTTGATATGCAACCACAGTTTAGCTGTCGATGCAGAGTGCAACCACAGTTTCATGTATGTGATATGGGAAAACTATGAAAAAAGCTGTGATTTTCTTTTTTTTTTTTTTTTTGTTCCATGCATGAGTGGCTAGAGGTTGTTTATTTTGTGTTTGTTTTTTATTTCAAAAATACAGGTGGCGCCACCCTTGGACATGATCGAATGAACCTGAAAGTCTGAAGTTTTGAATCTTAGCCATTTTGCTGTAAGGCAACGGTAGCAGACTTGGCAATATTGGTAAACAAATCTCCTAACCACCAACTAGGACTCCTCACGTACAGATACAATGGCAGGTGATGACATTTCAGCATTGGTCATTGACAATGGTTCCGGTATGTGGAAAGCTGGCTTTGCTGGTGATGATGCCCCTCGAGCTGTATTCCCCTCCATTGTTGGTCGCCCAAGACATCAGGTTTGTGCTTGGATGGAGGTTTTGGGGCAACAAACTGGCAGATGAGGAATGGTTATGCTACTTTAGGCCAGCTTAGATGCTAGTCCTAAAGGGCAAAACAGTGCTACAGTCTTAAAACTAGGACAGGCTCAACATTAAGAATACTCCTGGAAGAACCCAGCAGATAAACCCTCCGCTTGCTTTGAAAGATGTATTTAAGGAGTAGTTGAATGTTCACTGGCAAGGCAGCAAGTTCCACAAGATGGGAACAACAGCCACAGGACAGGCAACACTCTAGTTAATGGATATCATCACCCTAGTCTCACTTCTCTCTCTCTCTCTCCCCCTCTCTCATGCACACCCTCCATCTCTCTCTCTCTCTCTCTATCTCTCTCTCTCTCTCTCCCTCCAGCTCACACTCTACCTTCCCCCTCTTCTCCCTGCCTGCCACAAAAGCACAGCACTAAATCACCCATATCCCTCCCCCTCTCATACACACCCTCCTCTCTTTCCTCCTAAACTATGCCAGTTTCTCCCATTTCTGTGTCCTCACCCCAAACTTACTCCGTTCCTTTTTCGCTCCTTGGTGCACTTACTGACTTACAAACCTCTCCAAGCTTATCTACATTAAATGGATCTCAGTCTCTTCATTAACTATTTCTCAACTCATTTTCTAGACAAAGCCTCTGGCTGCTTATAAAATGTTACCATATCTGCAAAGTCCTTACCAGCTACTTAACCTGAATGTTCATCTTAAAATACTGTAATGTTATTAATGTTTAGTTGTTTTTTTGTCATAATTTGTCCTGTTGTCCATGATGTGGAACCTTTGTAAAAGAGCCATGTTGGCTCAAAGGTGTAATCTGAAATCTAAATAAATAAATAAATAGTGTTGTTATAGGTGAGCAAACAGATGCATCTTAAAATGGATATTTTTAGGGTTTTTTGTCACCCCTTAACTTAGCAAGCATTTGTCAATGCCGAATGTTGTCTCGCTGGCATTGGCATTGGTAGTGCCAGAGGTAGAGACGCATAATAGGAATGGCAGTGAAATAGTGAAGTGACGTGAACCCCACCCCCACTCTGTAGAGAGTGACAGGCATTGGGGTGTGTGTTTGGGTCGTCAGCTATAGCGCCCATGCCATTGTACGTCACCCTACCCTGTAGACACTGACAAGTGTTGTGGTGTGCTTTGGGGTCTTTGGGCATTATATGTACCCCATTCCATAAGGAAATACACTGAGGTGGGTGCAGTATAGGAGAATGGGGTGAACTTTGTGGCCGAATAGTGCGAGGCACACCACGATGCCTGTCACTGGCTGCAGGGTGGGGGTGGGGGTAGAATGGCGTGAGCAATACAGCCGATGATCCCAAGTCACACCCCTGGTGCCTGTCAGTCTGTACAGGGTGGGATGCTACAGTTGGAAACCCTAACACCGTAGGCGTGTGTTGGTATTTCCACTCCAAATTTGCAATATGGGCTGTTTGTGAGCCCACCTCCTGAAAAGCGGCACAATCAGTTTGTTAGCTGAAAGGTGGTTTTGCAGAGCAGCTATGCCATTTGGTGACACAGGGACGAAAACACGTTTTGGGCAGGACGTAGAAAATGACAACGGTATTGTTCATGAAGAGGCATAGAAAATGGTAACGTTGAAAATCTGGAGTGAAAATATGAAAAGTTGGCGAAGTCATAAGCATATGTAGAAACTGTGCAACACACGTCCATAACCCAATTATTTTTGGGAGTTTGTTAGCCACATTTTCAACATAGGCATTTTGGGACCTCCCCTAATGAACAGTGGCAGTGTGATTTTGTTAATCTGTCCCAAAGGTTGATTTCCCACAGTGACCATGGCATTGTGCGCCACATGTGCAGAAACACATTTTGGGCAGGATGTGAAAAATGACAGCTGTACTGTTCATAAGGAGGTGTAAAAAACGCCAATGTTGAAAATCTGGCATGAACATATTGCAAATTTGTGAAGTTACAAGGGTGCGTGGAAACTGCGCACCGCATGCTTGTAACAGTCATTTTATGGACTTTCGGCACCAGATTTTCAACATAGGCATTTTAGGACCTCTGCTTATGAACAGTGTCACTGTCATTTCCTGCAAACTGTCCTGAAAACTGATTTCGAACAGCGACCGCGCTATTCTGCACCGGACATGTGAAAACACATTTCAGTCAGGATATGTAAAATGACAGCTGTACTGTTCATAACGAGGTGTGGAAAAATGCCAATTTTAAAAATCTAGAGTGAAAATATTACAAATTCACGAAGTTACGCGCATGTGTGGAAACTGCACAACACACGCTCGTAAAACAGTCATGCTTTGGCTTTTTCCTGCCAAATTTGCAACATAGGTTTTTTGAGAGCCCCTCTCATGAACAGTGGCACTGTTGTTTCATTAATCAGTCCCAAAATGTGATTCCGCACAGTGACCATGAAATCACCTTTTGGGACCGAATAACACCATGACAATGCCTGAATTCATGAGGAGGGGTCCCAATAACCCCATGTTGAAACTTTGGTGCCAAAATTCCCAAAAATGGCTGAGAAATGCAACAAAGTTGTAAAATCCCTGTTTATGCCATTATACAGCTTACCAGCATTTCTTCAGTTCGCGGTCAGCTTTGAAGAGTGCAGACGTGTTCCCGGTCTACTGAAGATCATCGTGCCGGACTCCGGAGGTAAGTATGAGGTGAGGGGGGGTGAGGGAAGGCAGGGTGCACAGAGGGTGGGTGTGGGTTGTGGGAGGAGGCAGGGAGACCGTGAGGGACTGTTTTCTTTTATACAGGTTTAAAAAAAAAAAAAAAATTGCTGGACGTTTGTTTTATTTTTTTTTTTGCAGGAGATTTGGCATGCTGGGATGGGCTCCCAGTGTGCCACCTAAGTGTTTTGGGGGGGATTCTGTAGCCGACGGGGATTGGGCACCCCTATTGGCACATACTGAGGGGAAGACACGAGCCAAGGATTGGGCACCCTCGCATGCAACAAAAGCGGGAGATTTATGCCGACGAGGAGGGCCTCTGGCCTGCACAATCAATGGGAAAGGGAATAAACGCCAATGGGGATTGTGGCCCTCGCCAGCAAAGAAAACTGTTGGGGGCACATGATGCCAAGGGGGATTGGGCACCCCCTCGGCATACATTTTAAACAGGAGGGAGTTCAGTATGCCAACGGGGAGTGGGCTCCCCTGTCAGCATTGTGACAGGCAGTGGCGGCAGTCACTGCCGTCATGTTGCCTTCACGTCAGGAGGCGTATTGTCACGCTGCATGAGAGCTTCGCTCTCATTGCAGTGGACCTTTTTTTTGTTCTGGTGGCCACATTAGGGATGCATGAGGTCATTGCCTGCTGCTAGCTGATTGGGGAATGAGGGACGACCTTTCTGATGCGTACTCCTGCATTCACCTAACAGTAATCGCAGACTTCCAAATCAGCTACTACCGCAATATATTGGCTGCGCATGCGCGAGCCAACATAAAAATAACTGAACCTAAATTGACCTAATTTAACAGGTCAAAAGCTCCTGTAACATAAGCTGTGCATGCAAATTTCAGTTCCCTACTGTTGCTCTACCAGTGGCCAAGCTACAAGCAGCCACAAATAGAGCTTTAGACTTAAAATTGTGATCCTGACTGCCCTCTTAGCCTCTCCAGTTTTCTCCTGGTACTCATTCCACTCACCATTTGCCTGCTTTTCTTTGTACTCTACAAAGGCCCTCTTCCTAGCTCTCACTGTCTCCATCACCCTTTCAAAGAACCAGACTGGTCTTGTATACTTGTTTCTCTTGACATCTGTTCTCGTGTATGTTTTTGTTGTCATGTAAACTGCTCCTTTTACAACCCCCCAACTTTCTTCCACTTTCCCAATTCTTTCTACCCCAGATAAACTGTCTAGTAGGGATGCACCTTCTGATGTGTACCCTGCATTCACCCAACAGTGATCGCGCCTCCAAATCTGCTACTACCGCAATAAGGCAATTCTAGGGGTTGGGGGTAGAAAGAAGTAGGCTGCTGGTTAACTAGGATCTGCAGCTTATCCATTAGGTAGGGAAATGGGCAGACTGGGTGGGCCAAGCGGTCCTTATCTGCCGTCAAAATTTATGTTTCTATGTTTAGTAAAATTTCCCTAATATGGTGGAAATCTGCCTTCTTGAAGTCTCACACATCAGCCTTAGATGAGGACTTACAGGTGCCCAGGGCCACCAGTAACCATAGAGTATTTTGGTCACTAGGCACCAGTGGTTTCCCGACCCACACTACACCTATTGTTTCCAGGTTGGTGACTACCACATCTAGAATGGCTGCTTGTCTAGTGGGATACCTGACCTGTTGCATCAACAGTCTTGCAACACTTCAAGCAGGCCTTGGCGTCTGGTGTTCCTGGCCACTGGGATGTCCCAGTCGATGTCTTGCAAGTTGAGATCTCCACTATTGCAACCTCCTCCTTTGCAGCCCCCTCCCTATTTCAGTTCCCAGTTCCTTATCCCTCTCTCTCTCTCTCTCTCTTCTCCATGCCCAGGTAGCCTGTAAACTACCCCTATGTGAGTCTTCCTACCTGACAACTCTGTGAGCTGAGCTCACATTATATTATTACCAGTATTACCATACTGAGAAAGTGGTGGTGGCACAGTTACTGTAAGAGCACCTGGAGAAGTTTTCCATCCGTGAGCTTTTCCAACAGGGGATTCACCTCAGCCAAGCACTGAGATGGTCCTAATGAGGGTTTTGAATGATCTGATTCTTGCAAGGGACTTGGAGAGAATTTTTTCCTGGTCCTCTTGGGTTTATCCTCTGCATTTGACACTGTTGGATATGTAGGATTTGTGGAAAGGATGAGGAGAATTGTTAGGTGACCAGGACCATGCTTAATTGGTTCCAGTCTTTCCTCAATGACTGAAAATAGTCGGCAGTTTGGGGAAACTTTTTATATTCTCCGGCAAGCATTGACTGTGGTGTCAAACAGAGTTCAGTCTTGTCGCCACTATTGTTCATGGTGTTCATGCTTCCTAAAAGAGGCGATCCAGAAGTATGGCTTGGGTTTTCATTGTTATATTGATTCTACCCAGCTATATCTTTTGTTCAAACCTGCACTGGGCTCCCCCTTAGCTGTTGTTCAGATCACACTATCCAAGATCAGTTTGTGAATGGCTCAGAGTGGGTTGAAGCTGAACCCTGGCAAAAGCTGCTACTGATGGGACCTGATCATCTGCGTTCTAACACTGTGGGGCGCTTGAGCCTTCCTAGTTCTGATGGTGAGAGGCTTTAGTCTAGGCAGGCACTATGCAACCTAGAGGTCGGTCTTGATCTGGAACTGTCACTTGTTTCACAGGTGTTAGCTGTGGTCAGGAGTGGCTTTTACCTCCTGAAAAAATACAGCTGAATTATGCCCCTACCTGGACCCCGACTATCTCTGAACACTAATGCATGCTTTTGATATTTCTCATGTTGAGTACTGTAAGATGTTCTACCTGGGACCTTCTGCAGGTCAGATCTGCCTGTAGTTATTTTAGATTGCAACAATCAGACTCACTACCTCAACTAGAAGGAGAAGCATATCACCTCTGTGTTGCATCCTGGCATTGGCTGCTTAAAAGGTAGTGGGTCGACTTTAAGATCCTGCTTTTGACTTATAAGGCCCTAAAGAGGCTCTGTCCCATTTACCCGAGAGCTTCTTGCAACCCACACAAATATCTATGAATTACAATTGCCAGGCACAGGACTTTCAATTGTTCAAAATTCGAGACTAAAATCAGTGGGGGACACAGCCTTTGCTGTTGTTGCCCTCTTTTTTGGAATAACCTTCTCAAAGATATTAGGTCCGCACCCCTCAGCCCCATGTTTAAATGCAAGTTAAAAACTTGGCCTTTCAGACATGCATTCATTGATGACTAAAATAGCTTGCCTTGCTGTACTGACTAAATTTTATGTATAATGTTTTATTTTTTTTTTGCATTAAAGTCTTTTATTAACAGACAAATGTATGACATTTCACATCCACATTCTAATATTCACAGGGTATCCTGACATATATACCGCTGAGTAAAAAACATGACATTAACACCATATGTGCCGGAACTGATAAAAGAAGGCATCCTGCCTATATTCCAAGCTCAGCCCAAACTTCCTGATCCAATATATCTTAATAAGTCATACTTCCAGTACCCTAACCCAATTCTTTACCTCCCGAAGCCCGGTCCAATACCCTCATTCCTCTAACCCCTCCCTAAGATTATATTCTCAACAGGGCTAATATCTGCCAAGAGGGGCACCCATTCCCTCACAGAGCCCTCCAATCTGTCCTTCACTAATAATGTGAGTCTCTCAAGTGCCAAGACGTGAAGAATCATAGTCCGCCATTGTGTCACTGTAGGTGTCACATGTGAGACCCAGGTATCCTGGACACAGTGCCGGGCCAAAATGAACAGTACCCTTACCCATCTGGGTAAGGGTTCCCACTCTCGCTCCTCATTAACCTCCACTCCAAAAAGACAGAAGAGGGGATCCAGTTGGAAAACTCTCCCAGCTAGCCTCCCCACCTCTCCAAAATCTCTGCAATATTCTGCACTCCCAGAAACAGTGGAAATACATTCCCCTTTCCTCTTCACACCATCCACATTGAGGTGAGATGGACGGATGATATTTATGTACTCCTGCAGGTGGGCGGTACAATCTGTGTAGAAATGTATAAAATGCCTCTTTATACTTATTGCAGACCAACAGGCCAATATGCAAGGGTAGCACCACAGCCCAATTCAAGTCAGTAATTGCCCCCCCTAAGTCTCGCTCCCAAAGATGTCTCACCTTCTGTGACTGGTCCGCCAAGCAGTTCCTGCATTCCTTAACTACCTTCCCCACAAACCCTTCGGATTCATAGCAACTGACATGACAAGAGATTCAATTTTAAGCATTTCTTGTCTACCCTCACCCCCTCTGTCCAGTCCAGAAAGATAGGTCCTAATCTGAAAATACCGAAACATATGACTCCCCTCCAATGCCAACCTCTGTCTCAGGGCAGGATATGGGAGGATACAGCCTCCTTGACACAAATGAGCTAGACTCCTAGCTCCTCCCTGTTCCCAGCCCTTCATCCCATGGTTGTCCCACCCCTGTAGGAACAATGGGTTCCTAGCAATGGGTACCAGCACTGAGTCCATCCCAGTCACTCCTCGTAGCATTTTAAATTTTTCCCAACTTTCTAACGTGAGCAGTGTCATGGGTTTTTTTCTCTCCTGGGCCCTAAACATCCGCAGGCCCCTCTTTTCCAAAAATGCAGAGAGCCTGGAAGGGTAGCCTCATTGCTCCAAGTCCACCCAACTGGCCTCCTTGGGAGTGTGGACCCAATCCCCTACATATTGTTGTTGAACAGCAAGAAAATAGTGTCCTAAATCCGTGAAACTGACCCCTTCCCCCGGTTCTAATTTGAGCTTCTGTAGACTAATCCTTGCCCGCTTCCCATTCCAAATAAACACAGCAAAGGCGCCCTCCAACTTTTTAAGATCCCTCTTTATTAGCCCTACATGCAGCATCTGCATGAAATACAACAGCCGGGGTAGAAGATTCATCTTAATCAGGTTAATTCTCCCTATCCACAAAATCGGCAAAGAGGCCCACCATTTTAAATCTGCCATGATGCTTTTAACCATGGGGATATAGTTAAATCATATAAAGTCCCCAGGGACTGCCCAACTTTAATCCCCAAATATGTGAAGTGCTTATTGACCCTCCTAAATCCCCACGTCTGATCCGCCACAGCACCCCCAGGCAATCTTATCAGCTCAGATTTATCCAGATTAAGTTTATAGCCCAAGAAATGAGCAAATCTCCCCACCATATCTAACAGCATTGGTGTGGACCTTTCCGGTTCTGTAATAAAGAGCAGCATATCGTCTGCATACAACGCAATCTTGTGCTTCACCCGATACCCCTCTTACCCCCTTAATCCCTTGATGTTGCCTAATAGCCGCAGCAAGCAGTTCCACCACCAAGGCAAAAAGCAGTGGGGATAGGGGGCAGCCCTGTCCACCCTAAAATAAAACCCTCTGACAGCGTACCATTTACTAACACTTTGGCCCTAGGGGAGCCATACTTTGCCCTAATCCACCCCACAAACAGGTCACCCAGACCAAACTGGGAGAGAATCTCAAAAAGGTAAACCCATTCAACCCTGTCAAAGGCTTTTTCAGCATCCATCGATGTTATACAGGTATCCTCCCTTCCCCTATTTGCTCTCCAGACCACGCTCAAGAGACGGCGCACATTATGGTAGGAGAGACAACCCCTAATGAACCCGATTTGGTCTGGATGAACTAACTCCAATAACACTGCCTCCAGCCTAGTCGCCAAGATCTTCACCAGAATTTTTAGACCACAATTCAAAAGCGAAATTGGCCTTTAGGATGCACATTCTGTCACCTCCTTCCCTTTAGGAACCATACAAATGACCGCATCCGAGAACGTGCCCGAAAGTTCCAGTTGTTCTCCCTCCTTCTGCTGGAAGGTATCACACAATGGTCCAGCCAACTGACTTCCTAAGGTCTTATAGTACTCGGCGGGTAAGCCATCTGGCCCACTAGCCTTACCCCTCTTTAGTCTTTGTATGGCTGCCACCACCTCAGCCTTCACAATGGGTCTATTCATTGCCTCAGTCTGGTCCCTCGTCAGGCGTGGCAAGCCCACCTGCCTCACAAATTCCTCCACCATGCCCCCGTCACACTGCCCCCAGCTGTGTAGAGGGTCTTAAAAAATCACTAAAACACTTCCGAATCTGTGATTCCTGCTTATGGAGACTACCTCTCCTGTCCTTAATGGCAGTAATATGAGTTGGGCACCAGCCTCCCTTCATAAGCCGCACCAACAGTGGGCCGGGTTTATTGCCCTACTCAAAGAGTTGTTTTAAACAAAAAGTCCAGGCCTTCCTTGCCTCTCCATGTAGAAGGACATTCAAAGCCTCCCTAGTGGCTGTTAGGGCCACGCTCGCTTCCCCCCTTCTCCACCTGCAACTCTTCTCTCCAGTGCCCTCAGCTGGGCTTCTAACATAACTCGTCTCTCCTGTTTCTGTTTCTTAACCCTGCTAACATATCTAATAATCATACCTCTCATATAGGCTTTCCCTGCATCCCACAGCATGGCCTCGGACACCTCCACTCCATTATTAGTTTGGATATATTCCTCCCATTGCTCCTTTAAATGTTCCCTACATTTTTTATTTCCCAGCAAATACATCAGGAACTTCCAGGGGGGTGGACCCTCTCTCTGTATTCCCATCTTAACAGTAAGAATCACCATTGCATGATCGGATATGTGAATAGGACTGTGTTTAATATATATTACTCTCTGATGCCATTCCCTCAACAAAAATGCATAGTCGATACGGAACCATGTACCATGTGGATGAGAATAAAAGGTATACTCCCTAGCTCCCGGATTCACTTCCCTCCATCCATCAATTAATTCTAACTCCTCCAGCCCCAATCTCCACTGGCAGACTGCTTCACTTTGTCTACCCTTCCCCAAGGAATGGTTCAGTACAGGGTCCATAGTACAATTCAAGTCCCCCCCCCCAGAATAAGACCCGAGAACTGCTCTTTTACCAACAATGATTGTAGCATACCATAAAAAGCTGGTTCAAATACCACCGGGGCATATATGCTGGCAAGTGTGACACTCTCCCCTCATAATTCACCAACAACGAAAACATATCACCCTCCTCCCACATCCCGCACCACCCTCTGAACTTGGAAGGGTAAGGTTTTATGAAGGACAGCGACCCCACGTTTGTGGGACTTAAATGACACTGAACAGCACTTTCCAATCCATCCCTTCCCCATTTAGCATGCTCCGACTCAATGAGATGAGTCTCCTGCAGGAGAGCCACTTATGCCCCCTGCCGCCTCAGAGCAGTTAACAAGCCAGTATGCTTTATTGGAGTCACTGTCCCCCTTACATTCCAGGTACAAGTGTTCAGCTCTTGTACTTTAGCCATCATGGCTATTTACAGTGTACCTTTGTCTCCCTTCCCGAAACAGTGGGAGAACTTTAACATACCATTGTTGTTCTTTATGCTGTAAAAGCCTTCTTTGATAAAATCTGAGCTTGGATTCTATTTGAATGTTAACAGATAGGTGTGCATAACAGTGCACAGCAAAATAAACTAACAAACATACATATGAACATGAACAATAAACTATATCAACGGACATATCTATGTATTCTACATTTTTCTTCTTCCCCTGTCTCCCACTCCCTACTCTCAATATTCGACCAACAGCTAACCTACCTAATGTATAATATTTTTAATGATTATTTGTATAATATATTTATCATGTCATACAAATATATATACAGTAGATAGATAGAGAGATGTTTACTTAAACAAGTTTTTCTTCCAAGAGCAGTGACTCTTCTAACCCTGGAAAATTACCACCCAACATCTCTACTCCCAATCCTTGCTAAGCTAAAAGAGCACTTGCCTCTGGCCCAGCTCTCTTCTTTTCTTGACTCTTCCTCCTTCTTTACTCCTTTTCAGTCAGGTTTCCGTAATGCCCACTCCACCACCACCTCTCCACTCCAGCTCACTGACTCCATTCTCTCTAGTATGGATCAGGGATGCATCAACTCTGCCATCTTTGTTGACCTGGCCAAGGCCTTCGACACAGTTGCCCACCTTATTCTCCTCTGCAAACTTAATGCAGCTGGTCTCTCTGATTCTGCCACCCACTGGTTCTGCTCCTACCTCATGGGTAGGTCCTAATCACTTGGGATTGGCAACTCCATCTCTTCCCTTCTCCCCATAAACACTAGTGTCCCTCAAGGTTTCATACTCGACCCAATACTTTTTTCGATTTTCCTTAACGACTTTCCAAATGCCTGCTCAACTACAAATATTCACATGTACGTGGATGATATTGTCTTGTTTGCCTCCAGTACTTCCCCTTTGGATCTGGAGACCAACTCCAACTGGATTAAAACAATATCCAGCACTTGTTACCCGACAACCGACTGTCACTGAATGCCAAAAAGATGGTCTCAATGACTTTTGGCACCAGGCAAAGATTCACCAGGCTTGCTGACACCCCCTCCTTCCACACCCTAGATGGTTCCTCACTTGAAGATGTCTCCTCCTTCAAATGCCTCACCCTCTGGCAAGACAAGAACCATGACTTTGCTGTGCATGTGAACGCCATCCACACAACGCTACTCCCCAAACGTGGTGCTCCGTATAGACATCGCATCTGCTTTCCCCTTCCTGCCCACCGAGAGATTGCCCAAAAGATGATCCTTCTTATTTCTGATTTTGGAGACCTAGTCTACAGTTCTGCCCCTAAATCCACCCTTACCAGACTGGATACTTTCTTTAACTCCTTCTTCCATTTTCAACTTGACTGTCCACCCCGTACACACTACTGTAACCTTTACACCGCTCTCTAATTCCCTTCTCTTAGTGCCAGATGCCTTGCTTATAGCACTTTCCTGATTGGCAAATTCTGGCTTCGCCCTTTGCCACCCTACCTCCTCTCTCTCCCACCTACTCCCCACTATGCTTTCTGCAACTCGGCCCATAGGACCTTTGCCCTCCCCTCCCAGTCTTCCACTTCTGGAAGATCTACTTTCTCTTATCACTTCCCTGTCAGCTGGAATTCCTCACCATTAGGCATTCACTCTGCCCTGTGTTCCAGTTCACTATCCCACTTCCTTTGTCATTACACATCCCCCTCTTGCAACTGCAGCTGATCCTCCCTACCCTATCCCTCTCTTCTGACTCGCTAATTCTTCCTCTACTTTCAGCCTCACCCTCTTTTCACTATCTGTTCTCCTCCTCTTCTATTTTCACTGCCCCTTCCCCATTTTCCCCATTCTTCTCTACACATTCCCATCGCTACGTGCCCTACTGTTCCAGTACTCATTTTGCCCTATTTTATCCCTTACTACCCACCTGCCCTCCCCTTTGCATGGTTCATGCATCTCAAAAGGAAGGGTTGGCCCATCAGTCTACCCAACTCCTTTCCATTTGTGCTTGAACTCTCCTGAGAATATGTTTAAGCTTGCACCTTAGCTTTTATATGGTTTCTGTAAATAGGTATGTTCATAATTGTATATATATATATATATATAACTATTAGGTGTTTATGTCTATTATTTAGTATTACCTAATCTTGACGTGATTGATGTACTGTATGTAAATCTGTAATGTTATGTTACTGATGTTACATCCTTTTTTGTACAGACCATTTTGTTCTTGTACAATTTTCCTTATGTTTTAATTACTACTATCCTGTACTTGTGTTATCTCAAATTTCCCTTTCCCCCAGGACACACCGGGAAACAAGCTATTACCATTCAGTGTGCCTTTCCTGGTGAACATTTTCAAATAAATAGATAAATGTCAGAGTTTGTATAAAGTTTCATTTTGTCTTATTTTGTTTGATATATGTTTAAGTTGCCTTTCGTGTGCAGTGCAAACGACATATTGTGGTAGCTTGATGTGGAGTAGCAGGTTCTGGAGGTGTGGTTGTGTTGTGGCCAATGGTGCCACTGCTTTTTTGGGCTGGTCTCTGTGGCACAAATGAAATAGCATGCTGTCTATGACAGCACTGCAAAAGCATGCCACCAACTTGAAACAATTTCGCCGTTGCAATGCGGGAGCGATCTGTTATTGCTGGGCGTGCCTTGCCTGGTGTAACATTTCAGTGAACATGCCAGCGGTTGGCGGCCATCCGCCTCTCACAATCCCCAGCAAGATGACTTTGGGGGTTCCCAGCTGCCATGCCCTCTCCCCAGTTTGTTTGCCAACGGGGGAGCCCAATCCTCATTGGCATATATTCTCTTTTGTTTTGTTTGTTTGCCAAGGGGGGGGTGCCCAATCCCCCTCAACATCATCCCCACCCAAACACAGACACGCTCTCCAACGGGGTGCCCAATCCCTGTCAGCTTCAGACTCCTGTTCGCAATTTGCCGAGGGGGGTGACCAATCCCACTCGGCATCATCCCCCCAAACACAGGCACGCTTGCCGACCGGAAGCCCAATCCCCATCGGCTTCAGTCCCCTGTTCGAATCTGCCGAGGGGGACCAACCCCTCGGCATCATGCCCCCAAACACAGATACACTGTCTTTGCTGACAGGTGGCCCAATCCCCATTGTCTTCAGACCCCCTCCCAAAAAAACACAGGTGGCACACTGGGAGCCCACCCCAGTGTGCACAAACAAACTTGTGGGGGGAAAACCTTCCCACAATGTCTGTTTTTTTTTTTACTCATAAAACAGAAAACGGTCCCTCGTGGTCATGATGGCCCCTCCTCCTCCAACCTGCACCCACCCTCTGCGCACCCCACCTCCCCGTACCCCCCTCGACCTATACTTACCCCCGGAGCCTGGCGCAACAATCTTCGGTGAAGTGGGAACACGTCTGCATTCTTCAAAGCCAACCATGAACTGAAGAAAATCACGGTAAGCTGTAAAATGGCATCAATGGGGGGGGGGTAGGTTCAACCTAGGTAGATATCTCGGCAATTTTTTCGACTTCTGGCTCCAAATTCTCAACATGGGGTTCTTGGGATCCCACCTCATGAATTAAGTTACTGTCATTTTGTTATTCAGTCCCAAGAGCTGATTTTGTGGTCACTGCATGGAATCACCTTTCAGGACTGATTAACGAAACAACAGTGCTACTGTTCAGGAGGTGGGCTCCCAAAAAGTCTATGTTGCAAATCTGGTGAAAAATGTTATAAAAATGACTGTGTTACAAGCGTGCATTGCGCAGTTTCCACACACGGTCATAAGTCTGAGAATTTTTTATATTTTCTTTCCAGACTTTCAACATTGCCATTTTTTTCACACCTCCTTATGAACAGTATAGATGTCATTCTTCATATCCTGCCTGAAATGTATTTTTGCACCTCTGCGCACAATGGCGTGATCGCTGTGGGAAACCAATGTTCAGAACAGATTAAGAAAATCACAGTGACAGTGTTCATGAGTAGAGATCTCAAAATGCCTATGTTGAAGATTTGGTGAAAAATTCCATGTCATGACTGTTACAAGCGTGCACTGCGCAGTTTCCATGCACACTCCTAACTTCAAGAATTTTTTATATTTTCACTTCAGATTTTCAAAATTGCCATTTCTTCACACCTCCTTTTGAATGGTACAGCTGTGATTTTTCACATCCTGCCCAAAATGTGTTTTTGCACATCTGGCGCAGTCGCTGTGGGAAATCAACATTCAGGACAGATTTACAAAATCACAGCGCCACTGTTAATGAGCAGAGGTCCCAAATGCTTTCATAAGGTGGGGTCACAAAAACCCTATGTTGAAAATTTGGAGTGCAAATACCAACAAACGCCCGGAACATTAGGGTTTGTAACCATAACGCCCAACCGTGTAGAGACTGACAGGTGTCAGGGGTGTGACTTTGGAGTGTCAGCTGTGATGCTCATGCCATTCTGCCCCCCCCCCACCCTGCAGCCGGTGACAGGCATCAAGGTGTACCTTGGACTCTTCAGCCCCAAAGTTCACCCCATTCTCCTATACTGCACCCATCTCAACATACTTCCTTATGGAATGGGGTAAATTTAAGGCCTGACGACTCCAAAGCACAGCACAACACCTGTTGGAGTCTGCAGCGTAGGGTGAGGGGAAATGGCATGAGCGTTGTGGCTGATGACCCAAAGGCACACCTCAATGCCTGTCAGTCTCTGCAGGGTGGGTTGGGGTTGACATCAGTTCCAAACTTCACTGCCATTCCTATTTTGCATGTCTCTAACTCCTGCACTACCAATGCCAAATGCCAGCAAGACAACATTTGGCATTGACAAATGCTTATTTCATATGTTGTTTGTACTGCGTCTTGGTTTTGAGTAAGGCTTGTTTAAGTAAATATCTATCTATAGCATGCAAGGCACTAAGGGACCATTTTCATTGCAATTGTGGCCAGTTGCAGGCTGCGCAATGTCTCTGTGCATTTGTATACATTCAGGCATTCTGCAGAGTTTCAGCCATTGCTCCCACTCATAACCAATCCCCCTTCCTAAACACATAACCCCTGATAGCCTAGTAGTCCTCTTCTGCCCCTATCCCTAATGAAATACAAAATTCACTGCGCTCAGTCCACTGGTCCCTCCTCAGTCCCTGGGGACATATATAAATCCTCCTGATAAGCTAGAGCCCCCGCCCTGATCCTTGAAGAAATATATAAATTATCCCTATCAGTCCAGTGGTGCCGCATCCTGTCCCAATCTCGATTATATAACTTTGTCGCCCCGTGGACCACCAACTAAGCATCAACTCCCTTCCAGCAGCTGACCCATAGAATAAACCCATTCTCATCGGCAGGTGGATCTATAGATGGTACTTGTGTGGGGGAGGTTGGTACCTTGGGTGCTCACTCCAGGCCTTATCAGTGGCCTGCACTATTATTACTGTGATTGAAGGAGTCTTAACATTTGTGACACAAAGTGAACAGCTGCGTACAAAGGGGTTGAGGAAGATTTGAACTCCTGTATATTTGAAGCACCAAAATCATAGAATCATAGACGCTTGACGTCAGAAAAGGACCATACTGACCCATCGAATCTGCCCCATTTTTCCCCCTACACCTCCCTCTCCCTGCCAGCCCCCGCTCCCCTGATACCCAGCCCCATATGCCTGTCCCACTGATTTAGCCCCCACCACTCCATCCGGCAGTCTGTTCCACGGCTTTGCCACCCTCTCTGTGAAGAAACACCCTCTCACATTGCCCCTATATCTTTTTCCTTGCAATCTAAAACTGTGCCCTCTAGTTCTGGCTCCTTCCTCTTTAGTAAACCCCCTTCCCCTACTTTATTGAGCCCCTTTACATATTTAAAAGTTCCAATCATGTCTCCCCTTTCCCTTTTTATTATAAACATGTCACTTGAGTCACCTCTTGTTGACAAGGTCAACATTTTATGGCCAAAGGGCCACTTCCTCAGGATCCATGGTGGTATGAAAACACAAAATACAAAATACAGTGGTTGGCAATTGCTATTCTGTTACCTGTGTGTCTACACTACTACCATGGGTGGAATAGTGAGCGGGCCATCAGGCACTGAGAGCACTGCAGTAGAAGAATTAACCAAGCAGAGATAAAGAAAACCCCGATGTGGCTGGGAAAAGCAATTTATTTACACAGGTAATGGAAGGACAATTGTCAACCACTCTGGTTTGAAAGCCGTTAAGCACTGTATGCTTTGAGACCACCATGGGCCCTGAGGAGGGGTCTCTTTGGCCATGAAATGTTAACCTTGTGGACAAGAGGTTACTCATGTAACGTATGCTCATTATAAAAATATTTTGGAGGATTTATAGATGGTCTCTGGCATGGACTCTCATTTGTTTATTTTATTTATTTATTTATACTGACAGGACCATGGGCCAAAAATGACCCATTTTCATGGGCGATCAGTGTACAAATAACAATTGAATACAATATAAAAATACAAACATCTAAAAATAAAAATACAATGACAAATAAGGTAAACACATATCAAATTCAATGCTATAAGTCTTAGCACCATCATTCAATAACATTTACACTTGCACTCAGTAAAAAGATACTCTTTCAACCTATGCCTAGAAGAGCAAAGGGAAAGGTTCACACAAACAAAGACAGACTGTATTGTATTAAACAAGCATTTGTCAATGCCGAACGTTCGCTTGCAGGTATCTGCAGTGTGTGGCACTTTTGGCACTAAACTGCAACCCCAGTGAAATGAGGCAGCAGGGTGCACTGTGGATTGTGTACTGGCATATGGCAGTATGCAGTGGCATGGTTATTTCCAGACATGGTGGCATACAGTGGGTGATCAGGGAAGTGAGATAGAAATTGTTTGGGTCTGGTGAGTTATGGGTAGATGTCAGCAGGTAGGCCCAACCACCAGTGGCAAGGTGAACTTCTGAGGCTGTGGAAAGAATTACACAAAGGCAGCACGCTTGTTAAGTAATGCAGCAAGATTGTGCTTGGACACAGATGCAAAGCATTGTTTTATAACAGGCAGTCAATATAAGAACACCAAACAACTCATGTATCTGCGCACACACACACACACACACACACACACACACTTACTTCCCGGATTTTCATATACACACTTTCTGTAATCCTGCATATCTCATCAACACTGTTCTAAGTAGCAGGGTTGGGGGGGATAACTCACTTTTTCTCCTTGTGGGGGGGGGGAGAAAAGAGGGCAAATATTTTGAATGTATTCTCACCAAAGCACTATATATTTCACTGTTTATATCTATGCTGTCATTACCATGAGACTTGGAAGAGGCAAGCAAGAACGGGAAAAAGTACTGTTTCTTGCCTATCTATACATCTCACTGTTCCAAGACAAGCGGTTCTTTTAATGAAAGCTTCGCATTTTGTGAGATGCCTTTTTATCTTTTGGATTTGCAATGTTAATAAAGAAACACCATTACCTTGTACATGTTCTCCATGACAAACTGACATCTGTATCTTTCCCTATCAATCACAAAGGGTTTGGTAGAACATGTGCGCAAGTCATATGCTGTGCTGGCCTGTGATGAGTCTGTCACCTTGGGCTCTCCCCTCTTGATTTTCCAGGAATCCATGGTGGGCGAGGCCCTGTGACAACTTTTCAGGCCCCACCCCACCTCAGTCCAACCCTGACTGTCAGTGCTCACCACAGGGGTTAAATTAGGCATGAGCCCACTGGAACTCCATTCCCAACTTCCACCACCACATCTCTTAAACATTTTAGGACCGTTCCAGCAAGGCAGCACTCAAGCAGTAGGACTGGATCTAAGCCCAAGTCTCCAATCCTCTAATGCTGAACCATCTAGCAGCAAATGCCATGAGATAGTAAAGTGAAACAAGACCCCCCAAAACTACCCACATCTGCTGCTGCCAGACTGACAAAAATAATATTGTACAAACACCATGGGGTCTGTGTAATGTCCCCACAACACACGGACAACCAGGATCAGAGAGAAGGTGATAGCCCAGGCTTCCTCTTCCCCAACCCCCCATCCGGCAAGTCCCAATTAAGAGCTTTGGAAGCATGTGTCAGGATAAGAAGCAACAGAGAAAATCTCTCCAGATACTTTAATTTACTGTCTCACTGTGATTACCCAGCCCCGCCCCCAAACTTACAAGGTGGCATTTAACCAGGCATGGTGCAATAAGAAGAGTCCTGCTGAAACACCTACACACCCTGCTTGGTATACCCATACCTGCCCCATGCAGCACCAGATAATGCTGCAGGGTGTCCTCTGTTTGGCCACAAGGCCCACAACCACTTGTATTTGCTCCTCACTGGGTTCTGCCCTGACTACAAAATCACAAATGAGTTCAGTTGCTTTGGTTTAACTGGGAGCTGGGCACCCAATTAACTAGTGAATACAAAAGTCCAAAACACAGCCTGTTTTCGTAATCTATAGGTTAGTATAGAGATCAGGAAAGCCCCCCCCCCCAGGTCCCACATCAGGTCACATATAATTTCTGAGCACCCCCTGCTTCCATGGGTTTAGTAGAGGTCAGGAGAGAGTGTGGCATAATAAGGAGTGAGGTAGTGTCTCATTTCACTGCTTACTTTACCATATCAGGTTAGAGACTATAGATAGTACCTACACTTATTCTCTACTTTAACTTTTGAAATAGACTTTTATCGACATGGGTACATAAGAGAAGAGATGCAAAGTAAAATCCATGCAGCACATTAAGGTCACCACATTATACCTTCAGGGACAAGTTCAACATGAGGATGAGGGAGGAGGGAATGGATGAAGCTGCTGTATACCTCAATACTTGCACCCACCCAGCTGCCCACGACACAGTCAACATGGCCATGAAACTGTACAGAAAGAAGGCAAGATGAGGTGCAATTCCAAAACCTCTGCAGACTGCAGTCCTTTTCGTTTCATTATTCCTTTTCCCATCCTCCTGACAGAATGGATCCTCCCTGAATGTTTGGTCTTTCTCGGCGCTCCTTATAAGCCATCTAAATTTTTTTCTTTTAATAAAGTGATCTCCTTTTAAATAATTATTCTGCTATGCTGAGAGAAATGCACATGCAGTTTCCTTTTGCTCAGTGCAGTAGACAGGTATTTGAAAATTCATAAATAAAAAAGTAAAACAATGAAAAATAAATTAAACACTTTTTTTTTCTCCCTAGCATTGGTGGTGGGAAACAGATGTAGAAAAGCATATAATTGCTTCTTTTTATATTGTGACCCTCCTCATGCACTGAAAAGTTTTAGTTTAGCATCTTAGACTTCATCTTGTTCAAAAGTCCAACCAAACATTAATGCAAAACATTTTTATTTATTTGTAACTTTCATTTGGTCCTCTCCTGCTCCAGGGTCTGGGTTTGGGATGGGCACTCCATTACTTGCACTGTCCTCTCCATTCCCTCCCTTGTCGAATCCCTCTTCTATTCTTCTCCTCGGCTTGGCTAGGCCATTCCCAATGCATCCCATCCCCACCCACCACACCTTACCTGGCTAGTGCTGGGAGGACTTCGGGGCTTAGTTCATAGTCAACGAGACCTCTGCTGTCCTGCATGGTCCGCACCGGCTGGCTGCTCCTCGTCATCTTTAGCGCTTGTTGAGTGCCTGACCGATGACCCACCGCTCATGGTCCACTGACTCCTTCTAGCCTGGCTGCCTGGGATGGCACACACTTTTCCCCCATGGCCCGGCCCCGACCCACTCCTTCTACAGTCACCCTCTGCTGCTTCTGGCCTGCTGAGTCTCCGGTCCAGTCCCAAGACCTTCCTCGCCTTCAGCTAGCTGACTGCTGTGTCTTGCCAGTTGCCGCTGTTGTTTTTCCCCACTGTCTCTTCTCTTCTCTTCTTCTCTTTGGTGCTGCTCTTCCTAACTGGCGGTCAGTAAAAAAGCTGGAAAAGTCACCCATTGCCTTGCCGCCCCATCGTCACCCACCCCAAACAGGATGCCCACTCTGATTTTCGGTGCATGCACACCAGGGATTCGGCGCCAAATTTAAAAAATGCCATTGGTTGCCACCAATAATTCATGAGATGAGGGTCAGACTCAGGATTGCTCATCACGAGGATGGATGGGAATTCGAGTGGGGGCAGGGCTGTGCCACCACAGTCATTTTCAGAGTGCTCTCCCAGCTCGTGTGCTCAGCCACAGAATAAAGAAAAAAAAAAAAGACAAAAAAAAAAATTACAAAACATATTGGTGGGGTTCTGCCCACATCACAAAATATTGCTGGGGCTCATGCCCCACGGACCCATACAACCCGGCGCCTATGCAATACAGTGCCCATCCACTTTCTACCATTTATGGGTTTTTGCACGGTTCTGTCAGACAGTCGTGGAACCAATGATGGAGCCTCAACCCCTCCCACCCCACCACCCAGCCTCTCCGAATCATGCCCCACTCCGCTCATTGGCGCCTTTACACGTTTTATAGTGCGGGTGCTGTGCAGTCAATCAAAAGGCAGCCTGAAGTACTCCAGCGATTACAGCTGTACTTGACCAAGAAAACAGATACTTCTCGAAATCTTTTTATTTTGCTGTAACTTTGCACAGCCGTTGTTAGCCTGAAGCATTTATAAAAATCGATTAGTTGTAACGTTTGATCTTCGACTCAAGTGAACCATTGAAGAAACCAACTAAGTCAAGAACTTTCCTGCCAGACTGTCTGAGCAACTAGTACTGCCCCATAGCATTTTTTCACCATGTCACCGACCTGCAGAATGCCAATCCGTCGGGAGAACTTGATATGCACCGTGCCACGGTCACTCGATCTTGACGGTAATAATAACTGAATACATTATAGCACTCCGCAGCTCCTCCAGTTGGGCTACAATGATGTGACACACTCATCCCACCAGTTTAGTCAGGGAAAGGGCAAGCGGCTGCACAGCAAACACTCTTAGTTCGCTGCTGCAGTGCTTCCATGGTCACAGCATTAAGTGCAGAGGAGCCCTCCGCTGGCGGTGCCAGCCACTGAATAAGGGCAACACTGGTTACCATGGGGACACCGGGATGCTCCGAGTCTGCCTGACTGTGCCAGGGCTGAGCTGCTGAAGTCTGCTGAGCTCAAGTCACGGCAAAGAAATTAAAGATTTTCAGGTAAAAAAAATGAAATATTTAACTTGGGAGATGGCAATTCAAATTCGGTACACGGTACGATCCAGACAGGATCCGGTACCAGTCTTTAAAATAGGGTATTGTACCGGCAAAAACTGTACAGTTGGAGGGTCTGCTTCTGTGATTAGGTTCCTTCCGATAAAATACAGTATTTTATCGGAAGGAACCTAATCATGGAAGCATTGGAATTCACTCGCTCGCAGCGGTGGTTTTCTTTAAACTGAAGACCACTGCTGTCATATACAGCTCCCGCATCCATTGGTGCAGGACGGCCGCGCCTGTTGAACGGAGCACTGCATTGCATGGGAAAGTCACACCTCCAAAAAGTCCTATTCTCCCAAGACGTTCCTTGCGCATGCGCGCAAGCGAACGTAAAAAGTAGGTAACATGTAAGATAAAGCCTTCTGTCCAAAAGTTGTACGCATTCTTGGAATGCAAAGGGAAAAATTATCTGATGACCATATATTAATACTAGAATTCTGTTTTTCAAATATTAAGGAAAAACAGTCTGGGACTCTGTTAAGTATCACCTTTTTTGACAAAATACCCAATTGAAGTTTATATCTTCCTACCAGAGGAAGCCAACCCACTTGCTCTAGAAGATTACAATGATGAACCTTTTTCGGAGATTTTACTACAAATCTAGCAACTGAATTAAGTAACACTTTCACCTTGGATAACAACCCCTCCCTTGGGGTATAATAAAACAAAACCCCAAAGTCGATTAACAGCAATAAAAAACTTTGGGCCAGCAAAAGTCTTGAGGACTCTGTGAGTAAAAGAGATAACCTGTATAGGGCCCCAAGCCGCTGCTGCGTCACCTTCACCATATGAAGTATATGAGGTTCATAGGAAAGGCCCTCATCAGTCAACAGACCCCAGTACTTAAATTGTTTAACTTGTTCAATCAATGTGCCAGAAACAGTATGTAATGACAATAAAGGATCCAAATTCAATATTTTTTTTGTATTTGCAAAAAACATAGATTTCGTTTTTTTCTCATTTAAAACCACCCCCTCTTCTCACCCCCTTGGCCATGGACCATCTGAATGACAGGAACTGACTGTGTGCATACTGTAGGGACAGTTGCTTCCCCAGTCCCAGTGGCCTGCTCATGTTGAATCCCCTCACCCTGACCAGTCAGATACTTGCTCCATCCCCTCTCTACTCTGATCCAACCATATCCCTACCATGGTGCAATCTCTACTACTTTCTGTTCTCCCCCCGGCCTCCTCCTCCTCCTCCTCCTCCTTTCCCTCTCATTTCCCCCTTTCTCCACTCCACCCCTGCTGTCCTGTGTCTCAGTGACATTCCTATTTCCCTCATCCCATCTCCTCTCCCTCCCTTGTGTACCTCCTCCCTGTTTCCTTCCCTTAGATTCCCCCCTTCCTCCCACTCCCTCTCTGCCCCTGGCTTTCCCCATGCTCTCCCATCCTCCCACCCCCTCTCTGCCCATAGTCATTCCTTTGCCCCCTCCCTCCACCTTCTCCTCTCCCTCTTCCTCTCCATTTTCTAATTTGCCCAACCCTTCCCCATCTCCCTCAATTTTCTCTTGTTATCCCACTCTCACATTTTTACTTTTGTTCACCCTCCCACCCTGGTAAATAACTCCCCCCTATAGGCTTCAGGGTCTCTGCCTTGTCACTTTTCACCCTGGAAACATGGGCCTCCCTGCTGTCTATTCTTATTAGCCCTTCAGACAATAGAACTGATGCTTTAACATGTTCTGCCAACCTAGGTAAGTGTTTTCAAAGCTTACCTAATTTTAGTTCTGACGCTCACCGTGTTTTCTGAAACATCCTATATTGCTAACTGCCTTATTTTCTTAACTGGGCCAAGTGACCTTATCCTGGTTATACTACTGTGTGATACCCTGACCTCAAAGGAACTGTCTATATCTTCAAAAATGCATAACTTTACCAGCTGAACGTGTTCCAGCATTTTCTGCTCAGTATTTTGTACTCCTCGTTTGATAATTTTACTGGTTGTAACATTGTTTTACTGTAAACTGAAAATGTGATGCTTGTGTATATGTAACCTCTGTATTTGGAATTTGTACATATGTGATTGCTATGATGTAGAACCTTTGTAAAACAGCCTTTGGCTCAAAGGTACTTTCCTAGATAATAAATAAATAAATAAATAAATAAAATCTTCTCTAGCCTTCCATACCCAGTCCTCCTCAGCTGTTTGCTGGTGCCTTCAACTGGCACCTTGTTAATATAATGTGCAGCTGCCAATAGAACGGTTGTGTTGGTTTGCTGTAATATTTATATGATACTGCTTTTGGTTATTAGGTAGCTCTACTTTCTGCTGTCTCTGTTTACAAACCCTACTAGTTCTATCATTAAATCACGGACATTATGTTGTACCCTACAGCTCTGCATCATATCTTATCATATTGTACCTGTACCCATATCTTACATTCCTATATGACCTCCAGTATTTACTGGGCAATGAAACCATTGTATTTGCATGTATGTTATCATTTTTACACTGTCCTCCCCAGGACCTCCTTGCAAATGAGTACTGCTCAACAGAACTTTCCTGGTAAAACAAACAAATAATAAAAAAACTTGAATAAAAAATATATCTTTTGAGGGCATCAACCTTCCAGCGGGTTCCCACTGCCCTATATAGGTAGGGTAGCATACACTGTACGGCCCTAGCAACACACAGTACAAGGTGTGCTTATGACCCAGAGTCCTGAATGCTTCCCTTCCCCCCATCCTCCTCAGAGCCCTCTCAGTCCTCCAGCCCACCTCTTAGTGCCCCCAGGTAGAGCCAGCTGCCGTTTCTTACTGTCAGCATGCCTCTGCAGAGGAAAGGCCAGCTCACAGTGGCCACAAATGTACCCCTGCTGCCCTCAGCAGGCAGGATGACAGATCTCACACAGTCTTGGCAAAGTTCCAAGTGTTTCCTAACCTGCCCAGTAACCTACACTGTAAGATACAGTTGCCAGCCTCCTGGTCCACCTGCAAATTGCTCAGCTCCCATTCAGTCAGTTTCAGTGGCCACAGGACTGCCTGGCACTGGAAACGTTCACTGCTGGCTCACATCATGACCAAACTGCTAGTGGTGTAAAACACTGCGGTCTAACAGTCGGTCATACAGTTAATCAATTTCATAGAGCTGTAAGGCAGTGTAGCTTAATGATCAGGAAAGCATGTGGAGTCAGGAGACCCTGGTTCTAAAGCCAGCTTTTCCTCAGTGGTAACTTACTACAATGGTTTATGTTACAGGGATCACATATGTTGCCGGGATCACAGCTGCGAAAACCGAGTGAAATGGAAGCAGCACTCCCCCCCTACCCCCAATGCCGCTGCCACCACCACCACCACCACTACCACACATGTACACTGTAAAGTCAATTTGCTGTGTTGGGAAAATCTCCTCTAATTGAAAATGTCAGATTCCAACAATGCATGATTGATTTACTTTTGCACTTCCTGCAGTAATCCTCCCGTGTGACATATGGTCCCTGCTGTAATGATTGCACGGAGTGTTATTATGAAATTCAGGTCCCAAATACAGCTATGACAATCAAATGTGAATTTTCAGTCTCTGATAGCTGTGACAGTAGTGTACCACAATGTATCAGTTCCTTAAAAGTAGTGACAGGAAGTGTTTGACCTGTGAATACACAGAAGGCTTCAAACTCTGTTGCTGTCAGCCGCACACCTTTTGCCAGCACTAAATCCATTACAGCGTGGAGAGACCTGTGCCCTGCCTGTCCCAGTGGATAAACAGAAAGCTTCAAGATTTATTGCTGTCAGCCGCACACCTTTCACCATCACTAAGTCCATTATAATGTGCGTGGGGGGGGGGGATCTGTGCTGTACCTGCCTCAGAAGATAAACAGAAGGCTTTGGGCTCCAGTGCTGTCTGTCTGTCTTTTTCCTTTCAGCAGAACAAAACATGTCACAGTGTGGAACACACAGTATATCACATTATTGGGAAATCTGCACTACACTGTACCTGCCCCACTCTGTACCTGGCTTGTGGATCAAAAGAGGACTTCTTTCACCAGTGTTGTAAGACCCTCACCTTTCACCAGACCACCAGTAAATACATCCTTGTGGGAAAACCCGTACTGTACTTTCTCCGCACTGTACATGGTCTGTGGATAACCAAAGGGCTTCTGTCTCCAGTTCCATCATTCCCTTATGTTTCACCAGAATTAAATACATCACATTGTGGGGAAGCCTGCACTGTCCCAGCCCACACTGTACCTAGCCAGGGAATATACAGAGAGTTTCAGTCTCCAGTACTGTCACTCCCTCACATTATACCATTACTACATACATCATACTGTGGGGAAACCTGCACTGTAGCTGCCCAAACTGTACCTGGCCAGCGAATATAAAAAGAGTTTCAGTGTCCAGTGCTGTCAATCCCTAACCTTTAACCAGCACCACATACATCACAGTGTGGGGAAGCCTCTACTGTACGTGTCCACACTGCACCTAGCCCTGTGGATGTGTAGAGGGCTTCAGTCTCCAGTGCTGTCAGTCCCTCGCCTTTCACCTGCACTAAATACATCACAGAGTGAGGGAGCCTGCCTGTGGATCAGCAAAGGGCTTGAGTCTACTCTGCTGTCAAATCCTCATTTTTACCTGCACTGAATATGATGTGAGGAAGCCTACACTGTGCCTGCATGCCCTCAGCACTTCTGTTCTGTGGAGAAAGAGAGAGCTGCTTCTACCAGTGCTGTCAGCACCTCATTTTTACCAGCACAAAATAACACTGGAAAATGGGTTGAAACAATCTTAAAACCTGATTAGCTGACAGCAGTCACCAGGTGTAAACTAGTCAGGCAACACAACCCGATTAAAAAAAGAGCCATCATGATTCCTGCATAGAGACAATTTTACATACAAAATGTGCTAAAATACTTTTTTTTTTACTTTGTTACTGCAACAGCCTATTTTCTAAGGGCAATAAGACCCTTCAGTTCAGGGTGTGGGGTGTTGGGGATGCCCACTCTTTCAGTGACTGTAAGAACTTCCACCTGACATGGCAGGCCTTACTATGGCCTAGACAGAAAGTATCACCTGCACCCCACGCCCTGACAAGGTCCTATCACTTACAGTGTGAAGAAGCCTGCACTGCACTGTACCTGCCCTCAGAGCGCAGTACCTGGCCTGTGGGCAAACAAAGGCCTTCTGTTTCCAATGTTGTCAAAGTCTCACCTTGCACCAGCACTGAACTTATCGCAGTACGAGGGAACCAGCACTGTCTCTGCCCACACTATACATGCACTAAATCCATCTTGGTGTGAGGAAGCCTGTACTGTACCACTTTCCCACACTATAATCTGGCCTGTACACACAGGTTTAGGTTTCCAATGTTTCACCTATCCAACACACACACACACACACACACACCTTGCATCGGTGCTAAATCGATCTCAAGAAAAGAAGAACTGAGTAAGTATAGTAAGGGCACATCAATGGAGCTTTGGTCTCTTTCTGTCATCAAATTCAATGTTTCCAACAGTGCAAGCTATAACAAGCTATAAGGAGCAAGTGCTATAAAATGAGTATTTTTTATTTATTTATTTATTGAAATGTTTCACCAGGAGGGCACACTGAACAACAAGCTGCTCATCTCAAGGTGCAACCTGGGGGAAGGGGGTTACATAGGGTTGTGAAGGATGATAAATTAAAATAGTATGTGGGTAGTACAAACAATACAACACTGTAAGAGTGTGCAACAGTTGGAACACAAGGTATTGAACAATTAACAGTAGTGGAACATTGGGTAAATTACAATACTTGTCCAAAATAATACAAAAGAACATATAAACATACAAATAGAATACTAGTAGGTTCTGGTGTATTACAAGGCAGTAATTCCATCAAGAGGTTTCTTGTGTCCCCAGAACCTCGAGATGGAATTTCTGCCTTGAAACACCAGAACCTATATGTTATTTTTTGTAATATATGGATGCGAGGAATTTCCAAGTTCTTACTTGTGCTGCTGCGGTCTGCAGAGTTCGTCAGACTCCGAGTGTTCTTCGCTCCTCATTTGCACACCCCCCAGCTCCCGATCCGTTCCCGCTTCTTTCAGAGAAAAAAACCCAAAAAAACACACGGTTCATACAGTAGTCGTGTCCTTTAATCCCAACGATAGTATTACGGGGACCAGAAGTATAGTATTATTGGGCTGTAGTATAGTATTACAAGGACCGGAAGTATACTATTACGGGACTAACTAATCTAATACAAGGATTTTTGTATATGCTTTTTGGGGGTATTATTTTAAGAATCTATATATTACAAAACAGTAGTAATGCAATAGAACCATTTATAGTGCATGAGTGTACAAGGAGCAGGCTCGAGGTAGTACACAAGTGTTGTTGGAGTAAAAAGGATGGGGTAGACATCTTTTGTTCCTGTCAAGCAACAAACAAAAGCTTACAAACACAGGCTCCCCTGTGCATCATGATACGACAAAGCGGCAACCTTTTTATCCAACCCTTACTTCTCGTAGTCTTTCCTAGAGTGCACTGTTCTTCTGTACTTTTAGAAGAAGAAGAATCCACATTTATATAGCACTTTTCATACACAGTATCCCAAAACGCTTTACAAGCAATGCTAGACTGGTAGTGAAGTGACTGAATGCGTGGTGGCAGCCATATCGCACATCAGCACCCACACACAGCCTGGATAATTGCATGAACCAGTTTATGGGAAGAGGAATGTTGGTCAGGACACCAGGAATGTTCCCTGCTCTTTGCCAAGAGTGCCCTGGGTTCTTTTACTTCCACCTGGACACCCACCAGGACAGGCAGAAGGGACCTCAGTTTAACATCTCATCCAAAGGACGGTACAACCCAGCAGTACAGCACCCCCCAATATTGCACTTGGATGCCAGTGATTTTTAGGTGCAAGTCCAATCCCGATGTGGGACAAGAACCCACGATCTTCTGGTCCAGAGGCGAATGTGCTACCAACTGAGCCACGCTGACACCCTGTTGTCACCCTGGTAGCTTGGCTTCAGAGCAGAAGCTCTCAGCATTATGCTGCACATTTTATTTTGTTTCTAAATAATCCCACAAGATATCTTCTGACACACATTTAACACCACCAATCGTGCTCATTTTCAAATTTTTCCCTGAAGCCCCCACAACAGGAGCTTACCTCATAAGGACTTCAAAAGTCCACTCTTTGGAATTTATTACTCTGTGTATTGCATAGGGGAAGGGATTGTAATTCCTTTGTGAGAGGAGCCAGACTTCCGATCTCTTCCACGTTCTGGTTCCGAATCTAGCAAGCACTGCCCCATGCTCTCACGTTTTGTGATGTATTCATTTAGAAAACATGGGGGGCACTCCCTTCCCTTCAGCTGAACCCATTCCTCGGTGCTACAGCTCCTCACTTTGGACCCCCAGTAGCCGGCGGTTGATGGTCGTGAGGGCCAGGTGGCTCCTGAAGCCCTCCCTTCCCTTCAGCTGAACCCATTCCTCGGCGCTACAGCTCGCTTTGGACCCCTCAAGCAGCCGCGGTTGACGGTCCTGAGGGCTAGCGTGCTCCTGAAGCCCTCCCTTCCCTTCAGCTGAACCCATTCCTCGGTGCTACAGGTACGGATAGCCGAGCCGCGAGCCACTGCAGCATTTACAGGGACAGAGTTGGACTTTGGCGCCTTTTTCCTTTAAATTGTAACTGTAGACAAGGTATTGCTAGCCACTGCCGTGTGTAAACCAAGTTAACTTATGGTGTTAAGACTTTAAAACAACTAAATGTACAAACCTGTGGCTAGTTGAAACGAACAACTCTGGTGCCTAATCTTGCCTTAGTTACTTGAAAATTGGCTCCTTTTGACCCTGCTTAGCTCTTTGTTGCAATACCCTGCAAAGTTTTACAATCTTTTTTCTGTCTCCCTTGCACTGCCTGAAAAACCCTGCAAAGATTTACAGTCTTTTTCTCTCTCCCTTGCACTGCCTGAACCTTCCCCTTTCTCTCACCTCCTCCCCCTGTGTGCCTAACAATAGACCCCTACTTACTCAAATTTGTCTCCTTTTCCCTCAGCTCCTCACTTTCGACCCCCTCCCCCAAAGCAGCCGGCGGTTGACGGTCGCGAGGGCCAGGCGGCTCCTGAAGCCCTTCCTTCCCTTCAGCTGAACCCATTCCTCGGCGACAGGTACGGATAGCCGAGCCGCGAGCCACTGCAGCATTTACAGGGACAGAGTTGGACTTTGGCACCTTTTTCCTTTAAATTGTAACTGTAGACAAGGTATTGCTAGCCACTGCCGTGTGTAAGCCAAGTTAACTTATGGTGTTACGACTTTAAAACAACTAAATGTACAAACCTGTGGCTAGTTGATACGAACAACTCTGGTGCCTAATCTTGCCTTAGTTACTTGAAAATTGGTGCCTTTTGACCCTGCTTAGCTCTTTTTTGCAATACCCTGCAAAGATTTACAATCTTTTTCTCTCTCCCTTGCACTGCCTGAACCTTCCCCTTTCTCTCACCTCCTCCCCTGTGTGCCTAACAATAGACCCCTACTTACTCAAATTTGTCTACTTTTCCCTCAGCTCCTCACTTTGGACCCCCCCCCCCCGAAGCAGCCGGCAGTTGACGGTCACGAGGGCCAAGCGGCTCCTGAAGCCCTCCCTTCCTTCAGTTGAACCCATTCCTCGGCACTACAGGTGCGGATAGCTGAGCCACGAGCCACTGCAGCATTTACAGGGACAGAGTTGAGACCCCGCCGGCGCTATGTGCCGGCTCCCCACCGCCCCCACCACCACCCTTGGTCGGCTCTCCTTTATATAGGGTTGCCCAGGCGCGTTTTAGCCAATCAGCTCACTTTCCCACCTGCAGGTTATAACTTTCTACCACTTGAGGCAGCACCACCATTTCCCCTATCTCTAGCACACACCTTTACTTCCGACCACTGAAACACTTGGAACCTACAAAGCTTAACTGTACATTAACTAACAGCCTGTAGTACAGTCTGGACAGCTCCTAGACATTTTTCTTTTGAGATCAGCTCGTCTAGTTCTAAGTGCTACTGTTCTTAGCAATCAACAGAACCTCCTATCTATAATTTCAGTTTGCATAGAGCAACAACCTGTTGTGCACTCAGATCAGCCCCTCAGCAGCTTGTGTGCTCGGATTGTCTAAACCTAACGCTCGCTGCAAACCCCAGTTGGAACAATCTGCTAACTGAATCTGAGGTGGATATCGGTCTCTCTCTTGCTATTCTAGCCTTATTATAACCAAATATAGTTCTCGCTGTCTAGTTTCCTCTCATTTAAAGTGATAGCTGCTCAACACAACCCACCTTACCACTGACCCTCCATCCGTTCCAGTGTGTTCCCAAAAGTCTTAGCTCCTCTCACGCCAGCTCAAAAACCCAATCTTGTCTGGCTAGATAAGTTCTGTGTCTCTCATTGCAAGAACTTCCCATATCCCCCTCTCAAATAACTCACTTGAGGTATCACAACATGGCCCTAAGCTCATTTTGTATGATACTACTAATCTTTTCTCTTCTTAACCTTATGTGGCTGCCTATTTTATATTACCCTCCAAGACCTTATCATCACCGCCCCCACCCAGATGACGATACTCTTGCCACACTGGGTTCGCCCTCAAACTGGCCGCGCAACACCTTCCCTCTTCTCGTCCCTCACAAACTCATCTACCACCTGTCCCATACCCTGCAAAAATCACCAGTGCCTAGTATAACTCTGCCCACCCTTTCATTCATCATCGTAGCTATGGTACCTCTTCCTCCTGGCCCTAATGCTAGCTGGTGATGTTGAACTAAACCCGGGGCCAGTGGGTACCCTCCTCATATAACACAACTTGAATAATACCAAAGGCCTTCGCATCGCACACATGAACATAAGGAGCCTCCTTCATAATATTGCTGAACTCGAGGCATGGTCTGTTCAACACCACCCTGATATCCTGTGCCTATCTGAAACTTGGCTAGAACCCTCCACCCCTGATGCTCTCTGCTCCCTACCCAACTGCAATATCATCAGACAAGATAGACCTTCTCCCAAACGTGGAGGAGGTGTTGCCATCTTCTATAAGCCACGCCTGTTGCTATCCCATAATGAAATGTCTACACTATCTCACTGTGAAGCACTTCATGCTACACTACAGCTAGGCTCAAAGAAACTACACATAGTCTGCACCTATAACCCTCCTGCTAGTGGCTACAAGGGTCTTGAAGAACTCCTCTCCTTAATAGACTGCACCGTCAGTCATAACGAAGTCCTTATTCTGGGTGACCTAAACCTGAAATGGTCTAGTACCACAAACCAGTCCTCCCACACCCTGGTACAAGGCCACAACCTTCACCAAATGATCACAGACCCAACTAGGGTCATGGCTCCCCCTAGGAACAGTACTCTGATCGACTGGGTCCTAACTAACCGTCCAGACAGCATAATAGGTGCAGGCACCCTTGTAGATGCTATTAGTGATCACTCCCCTATCTACTGTATCTGGCACTCTACCAGTAAACCATCTCCACCCCCAAAACTCATTACCTTCAGGAATCTGGCCAATATTAACCTAGAGCAGTTTACTTTTGATCTCTCACTGATTGACTGGTCCCCGATCTACGCTTCTACTAATGCCCAGGCTGCCCTTGACTACTTCTTGTGCCACTTTATCCCTCTCCAAGACATCCATGCTCCCCGTGTCACCCGCCGGATTCGTGAAACCCAGACAAAATGGCTAACAAAAGCCCTATTTACCCAAATAAGAGAAAGAGACAAGGTCTGGCGGTGTTTCAAGATCACTGGATCACAAACTGACCACAACCTATATCGCTCTCTAAGAAACTCTTGCAAGAAAAACATACGTATAGCCAAGAGTTCCTACTGTAAGAACCTGCTTATAAAAGCCTCAGGAGACTCTAGGAAATTTTAGTCCACCATAAAAACGCTCCCCAGTGCCAACCACAGGGCACATACCAGTGACATGCTGTTAAATGGCATTCACTGCAATAACCTGACAACCATAGTGAACTCCTTTAACCATCATTTCTCAGACCTCTCTAACTACCTCACCTCCCTCCCTCCTGTCCCCAACACCATACCCCCTAGCAATATCAGCCCAATACTCACTCACCCACCTTTTAGGTTCCGGAGCATAAAGAGAGGTGAAGTGTTAAAACTGCTACTCACTATTCCTGACAGCACCAGCACAGAGTCCGATGGACTCGAACCAAGGCTCCTAAAAGCTGCTGCCCCACTCATCGCTTCTCCCTTAACCAGAATTTTCAACATATCTTTACGCCATGGCATGGTACCAAATATATGGAAAACAGCCAAAGTCACGCCAATCCCAAAAAAGGGTAACCCCAAGGAAATAAATAACTACCGCCCCATTGCAATTCTCTCTGTACTTAGCAAACTCTTGGAAAAACTAGTGGCCACCCAATCCATAGAATATCTCCACAGATACAACCTTCTGTCTAGCTCACAGCATGGCTTCCGCAAAGGGCACAGCACCTCTACTGCCCTCCTCAAACTCACCAACGCATATATATGCTTCCATGGACTCGGGCCTCCTAACAGGTGCAGTCTTCATTGACCTAACTAAGGCATTTGACCTGGTCAACCACTCCATTCTTCTAACTAAACTACGCTCCCTGGGCTTTGCCTCCGACGCAGTGGCCTGGTTTGAAAGCTACCTGTCCGGCAGGAAACAAGCAGTAGTGTTTAATTCTGCCATATCAGACCTCTCTGCTATTAACATTGGATTGCCCCAGGGCTCAATTCTTGGGCCCTTACTCTTCTCTGTCTTTATCAATGACATCCCACTCCTTACAAACAATTGCTAATCACTGCTCTATGCTGACGATCTAGTTATTTACCACAGTGCCAGAACTGTTGCCGACTTAATCCACCCTCTTGCCATTGATTTTGCTAATATTCAGTCCTGGCTCACCAATAACCAACTCATTCTCAACTCCAGTAAAACTTACTCCATGCTCTTTGGCTCCTCTGCCAGACTTAAAGTGAATCAATATGCCCTAACTATCCCCTGCGTGGATGGATCTTCTCTGATTAGCACCAACTCCTTTAAATACCTTGGCGTTACTCTCGATCCATCCCTCGACTTTGACCTACACATTACAACCACTGCAAGTCAGTTAACGCCAAGATAGGTAGTGCTCACTGCATTAGATACGCCTACCCCATCTGCCAGACTTGCTGTGGCCCAAGGCTTTCTTCTCCCAGCCCTTGCTTATGGCTCAGTCACCTACCTCTTTGCCTCCAAATCATCCCTCCATAAGTGGGACACTACCTACAACAGCATTTGCCGCTATGCTTCCACATCTCCACGTTACAAACATCATTGCCAGCTCTATAGTGACCTAAAATGGCTGTGCCCCTCTGCCCACAGACTCCAGGCCTTCGGCTCATTAATTGACAATATTGTCAGATCTGGCCTCCCGCAATCCCTGTCATCCCTACTGGATGCTCAGCCTCTCTTATGGCCCTGCGCTGACTGACCAAGCTCTTTACATACCTAGGCACAGAACCAATATGGGGCACACGTTTTTCCAACGCTGTTCCAAATACTGAATTCCATACCCCAGGCTATTCGGACAAGCAGCCTCCCACACCACCTTTAAGTCACTACATAAAGAGCACTTACCCTTTATCAACCCCTGCACCTGCTTTAATCCACCTTAGCTCCACTCTTCTTCCCCTGTTGCTCTGTTTCAATCATCCCTGTTTCCCTCCTTCCCTCCCCCTCTCTGCTTTCTCTTTCGCATCTCTTTTATTACTTGATATTTTGTCTCTTTGAAAGCTTGCTATTGCTAACGCCTATGTTCCCACTTAACTGTATATTGTGATCCCTGTACTACTGTGCTGTAATTTCATCTTATTGTTGTAAACCTAGTTGTGTTTGTTGTCAAATTTTTTTTTCTCCCTGTACCTGAAGCTTTGACTTGACTCTGTAGTACTGCTATAATGTGCTGCATCATATGTACAAAATTGTGTATCTAAAATGTACTCTCCCGGGTCGTGCCTGAAAATAGGCATTTTGTGCCTAGTGCACTTACCCGGTTACCAAAAGCAAATAAATAAATAAATAGCAGTGGGGGACAATTTTTAAATCATGATTTTTATATTTTAGAGGGCTACAGGAGTCAAAATAAAGCCACGGTTTTCCTGAAGCCCCCCAGCAGGAGCTTACCTCATAAGGACTTCAAAAGTCCACTCTTCGGAATTTATTATATACTAACAATACATACTAAAATGCCAGCAGAATAGGCCTAACGGTCTTTTGTGTCTGCCCGTTTGGTCAGCCCCCATCCTGGGAGCTGACCTTGCTGCCCCCTTCTCCTTCTCTGGCTTCTCCCTTCCCAGTCCCAGATATTTTCACTGCATTGGATTTTACTTCCAGAGCCCTTCCCCTGTACCTATCCCAGCCCCTCTTGAACCCATCCACTGTCTCTGCCTCCACCAGCCCCCTGGGCAGTGCATTCCATGGCTCCACCACCCTCTCAGTGAAGTAGCACCTCCTCCTTTCTCCCCTGAATCTCCCCCTCCTCCAGCTTCCACCCATGCCCTCTAGTTGCCCCCCCTCCTTCCTTTGGAGCACCCTGACTGCTCCTCCCCTATTTACCCCTTCATGTAGCTGAAGACCTCTATCATGTCCCCCGGTCCCTTCTCTCTTCCAATGTGTACATATTTAGCTCTTCAAGCCTCTCCCCATAGGTCCTGTCCCCCAAGCCCCAAATCATTTTGGTTGCCCTCCTCTGGACCCTCTCCAGGAATTCAATGTCCCTCTTTAAATATGGCCTCCAAAACTGCACGCAGTACTCGAGGTGCAGCCTCACCAAGCAGTTATACAGTGGGAGTACCACTTCTCTCCTTCTGGAGGTGATCCCCCTAGCGATGCTTATCAGCATCCTGTTGGCCTTTGCCACTGCCCTCCTACAAGTCTCCAAGTTGTTCATCTTGACATCCACCACCACCCCCAGGTCCCTCTCAGCCATCGAAACTTGTAGCATTTCACCCCCCAGGGAGTATACTTGGCCCAGGTTTCTGGCCCCCAGGTGCAGTACCTTGCATTTCCCTTCATTGAGCCTCAGCTTCCACTTTCTAGACCACCTTTCCAGAGCCTTCAGGTCCCCCTGTAGGGCCACCCTACCATCCTCCCCATCCACCACCACCCCCAGTTTTGAGTCATCCACAAAGAGACTCTTCTCACTCCTGATACCCTTCCTTATGTCAGAGACTTAGGCGTTGAACAGGAGGGTCCCAAGGACCAATCCCTGAGGGACCCCACTAATGACCCTCCTTGGGGATGAGACTATCCTGCCAACCATCCAATCCTGTAGCCAATTTTCTATCCATCTGATCATCTGGTTCCCCACCCCCATTTCTCCCAGCTTATCCAACAGGTCCCCATGAGGAACAGAGTCAAACACCTTGCTGAAGTCAAGAAAGAAGACGTCCACTGGTCTACCCAGGTCCACGGCACTCATCACCCAGTCATAGAACTCCACAAGGTTTGTCTGACACAATTTCCCTGGGATGAATCCATGCTGTCTATCATCCAGGCACCCCAACTTTTCCAGGCTCCCCCCCAGTATCTCCTTGACAATGCCCTCCATCACCTTGCCCACCACTGATGTCAGACTGACTGGCCTGTAGTTCGCTGCCACCTCCCTTGATCTCCCCTTGTGGATAAGCACTATATGCGCCACCATCCAGTTCTGGGGCACCCACCCTGTCCTCAGAGAGATGCTGAAGAGCTCCGCCAGGGGTTTTGCCAAGACAACCGCCAGTTCCTTCAGCACTCTGGGATGTAATTTATCCAGCCCCAGTGCTTTCTCCATCTTAAGGGACCTGAAGGCTTCCCTCACTCTCTCTGCCGTGGTTTCCACCTCCGCTACCTCATCCCCTGCTTTGCCTTCTCCCCACCTGCCAGTGATGCCCCCTGCCTCCCCAGACCGCCGATCGGTAAGGGTCCCTCCCCTCCTCAGTTTCACTATCTCCTCCCATGTATGATGCGGCCCCCCCATTTTCCTTGGTGAAAATGGAGGTAAAGTACTCATTTAGTACCTCAGCCTGCTCCTCTGGGTCTTGTGCCCATCACTGCTCTGTTTTAATCCTGCTAATCTGCCCCTTCACCCTTCGTTTTTCCCCAATATATCTAAAGAACCCCTTGATCCCTCTCCTAATTTCCCTGGCCAGGTTCTGCTTCTTCCTTGCCTTAGCCACCCTCACCACCCTAGTGGCCCTTCTGGCCATCAGCTCGTACTCCCCTCGATCCCTTTCACTCCTTGAGCCCTTGAATTGCCTATAGGCCACCTTCTTTCCCCTCACCACCTCCTGAACTTCCCTGGTCTACCAGCAGGGTTTCCGGGCCCTACCACAGTTTCGTCTTACTCTTGGGCAGGTGCTGGTAGCATTCTGCACCCCCCTCCTGATTTCCCACCTACTGTCAGGGTCCGTGTCTGGCCCAATCCCATCCAAGTGCTCCTTAAGGATCCTTCCCATTTCCTTGAAATCCGCCCCCTTGAAGTCAGTTGCCTCCATCTTTGTGCAGCCTTATACCCCTCCTAGGTTCAGGCAGAACCAGACCGTGGCATGGTCGCTCTCTGCCAATGGGTCCCTTACCTCCAGGCCCCCAATCTGGTCACTGTCTGCCAGGACCACATCCAGTATCCGCACCTCCCTGGTCAGTTTCCCCCACCTGCTGAGTTAGGAACGTGTCCTGAAAGACATTCAACAACCTCTGTTCCCTGGCCACCGAAGATGTCATAGTCTCCCAGTCTGTTCCTGGCATGTTTAAGTCCCCCAACACCACCACCACCCTTCCCCTGCCCAATCTGCAGTGTCTCCCAACATCTGCCACCAGACTCTCCTCCAGCTCTTCCGCCAGCGCAGGGGGTCTGCACACCACTCCTATTTTTATTCTCTTGCCCCCCCCCATTATCAAGGTGACCCGAATTGCCTCCACAGTTCCCTCCGCCTCCTCCACTCCTCCTATGGCAATGCAGTTTTTGACTATTATTGCTACCCCTCCTCCCCTTCCCTCCCCCTTGTCCTTCCTGAACATGGTGTAACCCTCCAGGTTCAGGTCCCAGTCGTGTCTTCCGATGTCCCAGATCTCAGTGACCACTGCACATCCACCTCTCCCTCAGTTAGCATCGCCTGGAGCTCAGGCATTTTACTGCCCAAGCTCCTGGAATTTAGCAGGACTACCTTCCACCTTTTCCCTATACTTCCATTTCCCTTGCTCATGTTCCCGTGAGGATTCTGTCTTCCCCGGTCCGCACCTTACCAGTCGGCCTTTTTCTGCATTCCTCCAGCTCCTTGGGGGGGTGGAGATAGAGTCCCTCCTTATCAGATCCCCCTCAACAGCCTTTTCTTCCATCCCTCCCCCCCTTCACAAGTGTAAACCCCACCTTTCACTAACGAACCCCTCTATTTTCAACTTAAGGATTTTCTTCCCCTCCAAATTGAGATGGAGCCTATCTCTAGCATACAGCCCCTTATCCTCCCAGGTCTCCCCCCCCACCCTCATCAACCCATACTCTTTGGCCCCACACCACTCCCTGAGCCACTGGTTTATCTCCCTAATCTTCCTTTTGTGTTCCCCACTAGCCCTTGGCACCGGCAGGATTTCTGAGAAGGAAATCGTGCATCCTATGTCATGACAGATCCTGGCAAGCTCCCTGAACCTTGGCTGTATCTCTAGCTTGCTGTTACCCTCAATGTCATTGGTACCCGGGTGGACCAGTATGTCCAGGGAACCTCCACAATCCTTTGCCAGCTGATATACCTCATGCTTGGCCCTGTGCACCATTAGTCCAGGGAAGCATTTTGTTCTAACCGGACAGGCTTCCCCTTCCCAATCCCATTTGATACCCCTGATCATGGAATCACCCAACAGGAGCACTCTGACCACTCCTTTTCCTCCAATTCTTCCCCTTCCATGTTCCCTCATCCTTTCTACTGGCCCTTCCCCCCAGCCAGCTCCTTGCTCCTACCCCTATCTGGGTGCTACCTGCTGCCCCTCCTTACTTACCCCTGGTCTCCTCCTCCCTCCGATCCTATGCCTCTCCTCCTCCCGAGTATCCTTCTGCACCCCACTACCCCCATCACTGCTCGCGACTGGTCCTTCCCATCTGCTAAACTAGCCTGGCCTGCCCTCCTTCCTTCTCATCTCCATTCAGCCCCTCCATGCCTGTCGTGTTCCCTTGGCCTAAACCCTCAGCTCCCTTTACTGTATTCTCCTAGTACTTCACGTCCTTCTCCTTGCCCTTACCTCTCAACTGGTCCTTCTCCCTGCGCTTTCCTCCCTCTACCCCCTCCTCCTGCTCTGATCCCCAGCTCCCCCAGTTTTCCCGCATTCCAAGTCCCCCCCAGTTCCTCCTACTATCCAGCCCCTGGCTCCTGCCCCCACTCCCTTCCCATCTCTAACTGCCCCGTCATGGCTACATCACCCCCCTCATCCTCAAGCAGAAGAAGAGAACTGAAGTGGTTACTGAGCTTAAGGTCCAATCCACCTCCCCACCTTGCTACCTTCTGTCCAGCCCCAGCCATCTGCCTACTTCCCTGAGAATGTCCTCCATTTGGCCCCCCTCTGTGAGGGTCCCCAGATACCTGCTTGCTTCCTCGGTAGTGTCCTCTTTTTGGGCCCCCTCTGTCAGGGTCCCTATGCGACCCCAGAGTACTCTCCTGCACTCCTTTCCCTATGCCCCTGCCCTGAGTGGTTGGTGCAACCCCATGGGAGAGCACCTGCCCTATTCCTCAACCATACCTCCCCCCCAGCTGCCTCCTAATCCCCTAAACCTCCTCCCTAAGCTGTGCCAGCTGCTAGCACACTGGGCAACCACCGAACTTCCAAGCCCAGTCCAGTATCATGGCTGCCCCACACCCTGTGCACCCCACCACCCTCCCAAAGATGCCGGCTCTAATGATGTGTGGTCCCATCCACCTCCAAGTAGGTTTCCTTGGGTGAGCCACCAGGTTCCCCACTAGTCCAAGATACACCCCTCCCCACTAATCGGGTCCCCCACTAATCTTAGATACAGTCCCACAGTAAACAGGTACCCGTGTTACTAGGTGCAGTTCTACACAGTAAACTTATAAGGGAAGTGTACAACTCCCCTAAGCTCCTCTCTCCCAGCCTTTAAACCCAACCTCCAGTGGCTAGAACTACATGAGCTGCACCTGAAGCCTTGTCCTCCAATCACAGGGCAGATGTTCCCCTATAAATGAGCCGAGCTATGGGGAGGGAGGGTTGGGGGAGGGTGAGATGTGGGCCTCCACCTGACATTCACGAGAGTGTATCAGCCCTGGCAACACACTCCCAGCTACAAACAATAACAACTTACAAAAACGTATGACAAAGTTAGCTTTCCAGAATCTCATCACATCTTCAAACTTCAACTGCTACCTCTGTCCACAGCAAGAAGACTTAAAATGCCTCCATGAGGATTTTAAACAGAGATTAACTGAAATGCAAAAAACCTTGATTGGCTGGCTGCGTTACTAAAGAACCCTCCCCCACAAGAACAGTCTCCAGCTAGCAGAGAAAGATTCAAGAATTTAAGTCCCTCTAGTCCAGAAAGTTCTTAAGGAGTTAGGCCAAATTTAAAACACAACTTACAAACAATAACAACTTACAAAAACTTATGACAAAGTTAGCTTTCCAGAACCTCACCACATCTTCAGACTTCAACTACTACCTCTGCCCACAGCAGATGTGCATCCGATAGGGGAAGGGATCGTAATTCCTCAGTGAGAGGAGTCAGACTCCTAATCCCTTCCACTTTCTGGTCCCGAACCTAGCAGTCACTGCCCCATGCTCTCACGTTTTGTGATGTATTCATTTGGAGAGCATGGGAGGCACTTTATTGATAGCAGTGGGAGACAATTTTTATGTTGATTGTGCGCACGCACAAGAAATATGTTGCGGCAGCTTTCTCCACAAGCAGGTTGTGGAGGTGCGGCACTGTTGTGGCCAATGCCCCCACAGCCTGCAAAGGTTTGTCCCGCTTCCCCCAATGCCATGGCATGCTGCTGCTGACACTAGTTCAGCCAGCATGCCACAACCTTTTAAAAAAGTATCCGCTGCAATCAGGGGCCACCTCGTCATTGCAGTGTCAGCCATCTGCTGCAATGAGGGAGCGACCTGTCATTGCAGGGCGGGATGTAAAAACTCTGATATTGTTTGTGAACATGGTGGTGGCTTGCCGCCATGTTCACAAACAATATAACCCCCCCACCATGTTTAGTTGCCAACAGGGTCCCAATCCCCATTGGCTTCAGTGGCCCAACGTTGATTATGCTGACAGGGGAGCCCACTCCCTGTTGGCATTATGTCAAACCCCCCCATTATTGTGTGCCGACGGGTGCCCAATCCCCATCGGCTACTGTCCCCCAAAGAAGTTAGTCAGTGGCACGCTGGGAGTCCACCCCAGCGTGCCTAATGCCCCCTGTGAAGAAAAACCAACCCCGCAATGTTTTTTTTTTTTTTTTTAAACCTGTGAAATCAGAAAACTGTCCTCATGCGTCTCCTCCTCCCACCACCTGCACTCCACCCACTGCGCACCCTGCCTCCCTACACCTCCCTCACCCCATACTTACCTCCGGAGTCTGGTGCGACAATCTTTGGTGGACTGGGAACATGTCTGCACTCTTCAAAGCCGACCGCGAACTGAGGAAATGCCGGTAAGCTGTATAATGGAATAAATGTTGTTTTTTCAACTTTAATGCATATCTCAGTCATTTTTTGGAATTTTGGCACCACATTTTCAACATGGGGCTTTTGGGACCCCTCCTCATGAATTCTTGAACTGTCATACGGTTAATCGGCCCGGAAAGGTGATTTTGCGATCACTGTGTGGAATCACCTTTCGGTGCCAATTAACAAAACAACAGTGCCAGTGTTCATGAGGTGGGCTCTCAAAAAGTCTATGTTGCAAATTTGGTGGAAAAAATCCAAAAAATAACTGTTTTACTAACGTGTGTTGCTCAGTTGCTACGCATGCTCGTAAATTCGCAAATTTATAATATTTTCACTGCAGATTTTCAGCATTGCCATTTTTCCCACACCTACTTATGAACAGTGCATTTGTCATTTTTCCTATCCTGGCCGAAATGTGTTTTCGCACTTCTGGTGCAGAATAGAGCGGTCGCTGTGGGAAATCACGGTCCAGGACAGATTAAGAAAATGACAGTGGCACTGTTCATGAGCAGAGGTCCTAAAATGCCTATGTTGAAAATTTGGTGATGAAACTCCATAACATGACTGTGTTACAAGCGTGCATTGAACTGTTTCCATGCACCCTTGTAACTTCGCAGTTTTGTAATATTTTCACGCCACATTTTCAACAGTGGCATTTTTCTACACCTCCTTCTGAACAGTACAGCTGCCATTTTTCACATCCTGGCTAAAATATGTTTTTGCACTCCTGACGGAGAATAGCACGGTCACTGTGGGAAATCACTGTTTGGGACAGATTAAGATCGAATGACTGAGAGGGAGGAGTGAGCTCTTTCGGGACTGCTGCAGATTTGGTTGTGGGCAGAAAAAAGGCCCCAACGCAAGAGCGAGACAGGGGGACTGAGTGAGCTCAAAGGAGCTCTATCAGGACTGCTGCAGATTTCTTTGTGGGCAGAAAAAGGCGCCAATGCAGGCAGGAGCCCTGTACAAAAGGGCCGCTTGCAGCGCCAGGACAAACAGAATGAGCACGTGACAGAGGGAGACTGAGCGACCTCAATGGAGCTCTGTCAGGACAGCTGCAGATTTCTTTGTGGACAGACAAAGGTGCCAACACAGCCAGGAGCCCCGTACACAAGCGCATCCTGCAGCACCAAGAGAAACAGAATGATCGAGTGACAGAGTGGTAGTGAGCGAGCTCAACGGAACTCTATTGTGACTGCTGTGGATTTCTTTGTGGGCAGAAAATGTGGCAACGCAGGCAGGAGCCCAGTACAAAAGGCCAGCTTGCAGCGCCAGCCGAAACGGAATGAGTGAGTCAGAGAGCTCAATGGAGCTGTGTCAGGACTGCTTCAGATTTCTTTCTGGCCAGAACAAGCCACCAATGCAGGCAGGAGCCCAGTACAAAAGGGCAGCCTGCAGCAGCAGGAGACACAGAACGAGCGAGTGAGGGAGGGGGAGTGAGTGAGCTTAATGGAGCTCTGTTGGGACTGCTGCAGATTTGTTTGTGGGCAGAAAAAGCCAGCAATGCACGCAGGGGCCCAGTACAAATGGGCAGCCTGCAGTGGCGGGGAAACCAGAATGAGCAAGTGAGAGAGGGGGAGTGAGCGAACTCAACGGAGCTCTATTGTAACTGCTGCAAATTTCTTTTTGGGCAGAAGAAGGTGGCAACGCAGGCAGGAGCCCAATAGAAAAGGGCAGCCTGCAGCACCGGCAGAAACGGAATGAGCGAGTGAGAGAAGGGGAGTGAGCAAGCTCAACGGAGCTTTGTCGGGACTGCTGCAGATTTCTTTGTGGGCAGACAAAGGTGCCAACACAGGCAGGAGCCTAGTACAAAAGGGCACCCTGCAGCGCCAGGAGAAACAGAATGAGTGAGTGACACAGGGGGAGTGAGCGACCTCAATGGAGCTCTGTCGGGACAGCTGTGGATTTCTTTGTGGGCAGAAAAAGGTGCCAATGCAGGCAGGAGCCTAGTACAAAATGTGACCTGCAGCACCGGGAGAAACACAATGAGCGAGTGAGAGGGGGGAGTGAGCGAGCTCAATGTAGCTCTATTGTGACTGCTGTGGATTTCTTTGTTGGCAAAAAAAGGCACAATGCAGGCAGGAGTCCAGTACAAAAGGCCAGCCTGCAGCGCCAGAAGAAACAGAATGAGCGAGTGAGAGAGGGGGAGTGAGCCACCTCAACAGAGCTCTATCAGGACAGCTGCAGATTTCTTAGTGGGCAGAACATGGTGCCAACGCAGGCAGGAGCCCAGTACAAAAGAGTAGCCTGCAGCACCGGAAGAAACAGACTGAGCGAGTGACAGAGGGCCAGTGAGTGTGCTCAACAGACCAACGCAATCAACATTCGGCATTGACAAATGCTTGTTAAATCATGGTTTTTATATTTTAGAAGGCCACAGGAGTCAAAACAAAGCCACAGTTCAACTAACAAGGCCCCTTTTAGTTGAACCATGGCTTTGTTTTGACTACTGTGGCCTTCTAAAATATAAAAAGTATGATTTAAAAACTGGCCCCCATTGCTATCGACTGACTGCGCCTCCATGCTCTCCAAAGTAACACATCACAAAACGTGAGAGGTCAGGGTGGGTACCTTCTAAATTTGGGGACCAGGAAGGGGAAGAGATCGGGAGTCTGGCTTCTCCCACCAAAGAATTACAATCCTTTCCCCTAAGCAATACACTGTGTAATAAATTCCGAAGAGTGGGCTTTTGACAACATTTCGAGGTAAGCTGCTGCTGCTGCTGGGGGGGGCTATTTAAGAAAAGCACTAAATTGGGTGCTCTTTAAAAAAAATTACTCATTTGTGTGCAAAACCACAAATGCTTGTAGCTGATTATTATATATTCTCTGCAAACCGTTTTGAAATTGAAATCTGATTTAGAGAAATGAAAGTATAGTAAGGACTGTGCCTTTAATACTGCTGCAAACTGCGTATTGTGGTATTTGCTGCTCATCGCAGCCCCCTATAGAAGCCTTGGAACGAGGACACACATTAGGATGAGTAGTATGGCTGGTTTTCTGCCACTGCTGTGCCCTTGTACGTTTGTAACTCTGGTCTGGCACAATAAATATTTGACATAACACCAGCACCTCTTGCTGGGCACATATCCCAGATAAGTGTAACAACCGGAGGAGCCCGACACACACAAGGCACAAAGCCCAGAATTATTATTAACTTGTTATTCACCAGATATGCCTAATATGCCCACCTAGCAAATAATAACTCAGTACCTTGTACGCATCCACTCCTCTGTTTATGCTTGTACAGGACAGGCGCCCAGCTACCGACCCCAGCAGTAGATTCTCGAGTGGCATGCTTTCCTTTGTTCTTCCTGTTCTGGGAGTTTGTTCTGAAGCCAGCAGGCCACACTGAGGAGACCGCGCCAGCATTCAGCACCAGTAATGTGATAAGCAGCAATTTTGTGAAACCAGAGCTGTATGAGGTTAACTTACATCTGATTGCAATGGCTTCAGTTATTAAACTCCAACTGAGCAAATACAATTCATTTCTGATCAGCTGTGTTTAATGCAGACATGCAGCCCAGCTGCCTTGGGCTCCTCAGTGTTAAACAGTCTGTGCTAAATTAACATTAACAGGTGTGTTTTTGAAGGCAGGCCTCTGGCTTGGCTGCTCAAGGTGGCATGTTTCTGGAAGTCAAGTGTTTATGCCATATCCGGCCCAACCTGTTTATTGTTCACTGAAACAAAGAAACGAAGACTTTGATGGCAGATGAGGACCGCTTGGCCCACCTAGTCTGCCCATTTCCCTACCTACTGTATAAGCTGCAGATCCTATTTAACCAACAGCCTATTTCTTCCTACCCCCCACACAAATTGCCTTATGTCTGTCCTATGCATTCTTGAATTCTCCCACAGTTTTAGACCCCACAACCTCCTCAGGAAGGCTGTTCCATGCATCCACCACCCTCTCTGTGAAAAAATGCTTCCTCACATTGCCCCAGAACCGCCATCCCTCTAACTTTAAATTGTGTCCCCTTGTTCTTGCACATCTTTTTCTGAAAGATGCTACCCTCTTGGACTTTCTTGATTCTACTGAGGTACTTAAAAGTTTCTATCATTTCCCTCCTTTCCTCAGGGGTATACATATTAAGCTCCTTTAGTCTCTCCTTGTATGACTTCTCTTGCAGACCCTGCACCATTTTAGTTGCCCTCCTCTGGACTGTCTTCATCCTGTCTATGTCCTTGTGGAGATGGGGTCTCCAGAACTGGACACAGTACTCCAGATGGGGTCTCACCAACTGTCTGTACAGAGGGATAACAACTTCTTGTTTTCTACTGGTGATGTCTCACTCTATACAACCACTGCTAACTACTCTTGTTCCAGAATTACTGTATGGGACTCTGGGATTGCGTGACTTAGGGGTGTGTGAATTAAGCACTAAGGCATGACAGGGTGTGTGTTATTGTGGGAAAATGGCAAGCTTCATGACATGAGGCTTGAGGCAATGGCAAATGCCTTAGACATTCGAGAAGTGCCATTATTCCATAGTTATGCACACCCTGAAATGCCTTATTGCAATTATAAAATAGTTCCAAGCCGGCCTGGTGGCACTGAGGGTTGAGGCGCTAGACGCCACACTTCGCGCTACGCCGGCGGCCTGGGTTCGGGAACGGACTCGGGCAGCCGGGGGTCGGTGGGGGGAGGGAGGATCGAGCGTCCCAACGGATGCCTCCTCCTCAGGGGTGGGTGACCAAGAATGTTCTGCGTCTGCATCCTTCCATAGTTGGTGGAAGCACCGACAGTAGGAAGGGATGGAGCGGCTTTACTTTCGTCGAGCCAGGGAGGGATGTCGCGCGAGGGCTGGCATGCGTCAGCTGCGAGCCCTCGGGACATACGTCCCAAGCGCCGGCGCTCCCAGGGCGTGGCGTAAGGGGAGAAAACCGGAAAAACACCTCCGGCTGCCCTAGATGAAGTCCGCCCTAAGTCTACCCGGACCACCTACAAGGACAGACCCCAATGTGCCAGGGAGAGGAGGAAGGGCACTCTAGGGGCAGATCCCTAAGGTGGGTGTCGGGGGACATGAGCGGATGGAAGGAGGGGGCACCGGGGGTAGGGAAGGAGGATAAAGATGAAAATAAAAAAAAAAAAAATAAAATAAAATAGTTCCAAAGATTTTTATTTCAAAAATTGAGTAATGAGGTTCAGAAAGTTAATGATTTCTAACCTGTGTTGTTTTGCAGCAATAACACATGGTCATGTGATCACATCTGACCAATCAAAGGCCTTGGTTTCTCTTACCCATTTTATAATACCTGTGTTTGAATACTCAGTGGATAATCATACTTGTAACCCCAGATACATGCTTGATCATTATCTGTATCCAGTTCTAATGGCTCAATAATAAATAAAATCCTCTAGCAATCCTCAGGTAGCCTGGGTTAGTCCCTAGGCCACCCACCTTGGCAATTTCCAACCCTCCACCCTTTCCCTGTGGTCTCCAAATGTTTTTTTTTGTTTGTTTGCTTAGTAAATAGCCATCTCCCTTGAACTGTATTGGGAGCTGAAGACATCTTTAAACATGCCCCCCAACCCAACCCCCCACTGTTAGATATATGGATACATGAAAAATGACAAACTCAGTTACTCTTGCCACAGCACCCCTGATCCATAAAAGTATAGGAGTAGTGAGGTGTGATAGGGTGTGCCACTGGGAGGTAGGGTGGAGATAAGCAGTCTACGTCACTGCTGACACAAGGCAGGCTGACGATTGCTGTTCCATAACCACCTGCTCTGTGTCCCCTTTCCACCACGGCAGCGGGCATCATAAGAAAGCACTGCAAAGCTGGATGCAGCTGTTGTGCAGAGGAGCAACATCACTGCATAGTCCTGTGCAGCACCTTGACTATGCTGCATATCACATGTGGCATCTGAGGGAGCAGGTGAGGCGCCTCAGCATGTTTGAAACATGGTCAAACATGTTTCAAACTCATCTTTAAACATGTTTATTAGACATGGTCATCCCTGTTTTGGCATTGTTTTTGACTACGTTTGACCATGTTTTAAATATACATGGTATATTGCAACTCTGCCAAAACATTGTCAAATACGGGTAGACTGGTAAGCATGGTCTGGACATGGTAATGTCTTGACATGTTTTGGCCAAGATTTAGAAACACAGAAACATAGAATTTGCCGGTTGAAAAGGATGGCTTGGCCCACCCAGTCTGCCTAAATAATATGAATGAATTTGTTTTATTTGTTCAGTCATAGACCTTTACAAAAGAGAAACACACAATATACCAATCTTAAATACGGTTCCATACAGATAACAAGCATTTGTCAATGCTGAATGTTGTCTTGCTGGTATTGGCATTGGTAGTGCAAGAGTTAGAGAGACGCAAAATAGGAATGGCAGTGAAGTACAGAACCAACGTGAACCTCAGCCCACCCTGCAGAGAGTTAAATGCATTGGGGTGTGCCTTTGGGTCGTTGGCCATAATGCTAATGCCATTTCACTTCACCCTACCCTGCAGACTCTGACAAGTGTCGCATTGTGCCTTGGAGTCATCAGGTCTTACACTCACCCCACCTAATAAGGAAGTATGTTGAGATGGGTGCAGCAAAGGAGAATGGGGTGAACTTTGGAGCCAAAAATTCCAAGGCACACCTAGATGCCTGTCAGTGGCTGCAGGGTGTGGGTGCAATGGCGTGAGCATTACAGACGACAATCCAAAGGCACACCCTGTTGCCTGTTAGTCTGTACAGGGTGGGACGATATGGTTAGAAACCCTAATGTCCTCGGTGTTTATTGGTATTCGCACTCCAAATTTTCAACATGGCCTTTTTGTGACCCCACCTCATGAAAGCATGTGGGACCTATGCTTATGAACAGTGTCCCTGTGATTTTGTTAATGTGTCCTGAATATTGATTTCCCACAGTGACCGCACCATTCTGCACCACATAAAAATGTCAGCTGCACCATTCACAAGTAAGTGTGAAGAGATTGTGTGGTGGACGAGCTGTGGTGGTTCGTATCCCTATAGTTTAGGGCAATGCCAGATAAATCTGGAAGGAGAGGCTGGAGACGTACTCTAGAGCCAAGATGCAAGGTTTATTAGCCACAGTTGGCGCACACAGAAAAGACTTAGCATTCACTAACACTATACACATAAGAAAGAGTGAATAAGGTTACCAGGACCACAAACTGACCCCACTAATGTCCTACAAAAGTCCAGGTTATTCAAGTCTTAAAGATGTAGTGATCTGATGCACCAAGCTTGGGTTTCTAGTATTTTGGTCAGCCGACTGCTGAGGGCAAACCTAAGGAAGCGCTTCCTGCACAGGCCATAAAATGGGGCATCTCCCAATGAACCAAAAACCAAGTAAAACACTGTAGGCCTCCTGGCCCTGGGAAGAAGGTGACTCCTGGCATCACTGAGGCAATGTTGACAGGGCAGTGCCTGGTCGAGGATGGGTGTTGACGCCAGGTTGTAGGGGAACAGAACCTCCTCTGGAGATGTTGGCTGTGGTGACCTCAGGCAGGTGATCTCCAGTCGAGGAAAGTATGCTGGGTGCAATGATCCACTGGATGACCTCTCGGCAGGTCCCCGGAACCCTTACCACCTCACCCCTGCAGCTTCAGAATCCGACAATCTTCGGTGTGACCTCTTGATGCATCACTGGAATACGAGCCACCTATGGGCACTACAATCAAGAGTGTGGCGACCCCTGGCATGGCCTCTTGCGTGGGCCACTGGTACTTATGCCACCTCAGGGAATGGGGCACAGAGCCTGGCAATCCTCGGCAAGGCCTTGGTATAGGCCACCGGTACTGTTGCCACCTTAGGACAATGTCTATTTGGGAGAATGGGCAACATCACTCTGAGTTCGTCGGATGACTTAAGTCCCTCGAGCTAGAGCCAGGACAGCCCCTAATCTGACTCACTTTGGTGGGCCCTAGCTACCAGCTGGCGACCACTTATGACCCGCAACCTGAACCTGGGGTGTCGTGGTGAACACTTGGATTTGTTGGAGGTCGTTGGAAGTGGGTGCAGGTGATACTGGGCTTCACGGGGACCTTCCCTGGGTCAAAGAAGAGACACCAGAGGACTTCTGGATGAGGTGTGAGGTGTGTACAGGAGCCTTGCCATTTGGGATGGGGTGGCCCCAAATGTCTTCAGAGGGAGTAGCAGTTGGCAAGTGCAGTAATAAATTCCTCAGGACAGTGCAGTCACCCAGGACAATTGAGAAAATAAGGCAGTGCAGTCATTTAAACTCCTCAATTGAATATAGCAGCTCAGTCATAGCAAGCAGTTCAACAATTTAAAACAGTTTGATTGAATACAGCAGTTCAGACACAGCAAGCAGTGGGTCCAGGCAACCATACCTCTTAACCTTTTGAACAATAATTACACAGTGCAACAATACAAACAATCCTTCCCCTGGCTGGAGCAGGTCTAGCTAGGACTAAATATTAAAGGAAATGCTGGCCAACAGCCTACTCACCCCTGGAGTTCAATGATTTCTGTCCTTTGGGGAATGCATAACCAAGAAGGAGTGATAAGGCTTCTTCTCCTGGAGACTGCTGCATAGAAGGTTCACTGGGTCTGTTTTCCGGCCAAATTAACTGACTCGACACACTGGGGGACCCGACTAGATGGCAGATTTCTGCAAAAACTGACCGAGGCTGCTACTGGGGATCTTCTGGAGGGAGTTACACCAAAGGGACTCAGGGGATTTGCTTCAACCTCCTAACAGGGAAGCCAACATCCATTGCCTTGCTGTCCTTCGCCCTCCCTGGTCAAACTCTTTCTCGCCTCTCTCCAGTCTGTGAAGAGCCTCCTCTAGGCTGGGGCGGTCCTGGCTACCTGCCAGGGGATTGGCTCCTTCGTCCAGAGGTCAGCCTCCTAAAGTTGGATCAGTGGCTTAAAAATAAAAGTCTCCAGATTTGAATCTACCCTGGCCACAAGGATTGGCTGAGAGGGCTCAGCCTGGCTTCCTTCTCCACTGGGGACAGGAATGTAGCCCAACTGGTTTGGCTGGCTGGATGTTGGTCTTGAGCAGGAGGAAGGGGGAGAAAAGAGAAAAAAAAATGGTTTTCTTTTAAAACCCTGAATTTAGACTTCTAGGACTGTCTGCTGGAGTTGGGCCTGTTCTGTGTTTCAGAGGGTCACCAAAGCTTTTCAAGGGTTTCCCATTAAGCTGCCAGGGTCCCCACAACTGTCTGACCACTCATAACTCTGAGGATCCCCTATTTTCTGTGGTGCTCCCAATTTCCCCTGGGGCACTACAATGTCAATGTTGACAATCAGGAATGAAAATATTAAAACTGCTTGACGTTACGAGTGTGCAAGAAAACTAGGCAACACATGCTCGTAACAGTCTATATTTTGGAATTTGTTCACCAAATGTTTACCATAAGCATTTTGGGATCTCTGCTAATGAACAGTGGCAGTATGATTTTCTTAATTTGTCCCGAACATTGTTTCCCCCAGCAACCGTGCCATTCTGTGCCAGATGTGCAAAACCACTTTTTGGGCAAAATGTGAAAAATGACAGCTGTACTATTCATAAAAAGATGTGCATAAATGGTGATGTTGAAAACCTGGGCCAAGATATTCAAAACAGCTGAGCCATGCGCAATAGGGTTGCACCTGTGCAAGTCCGAAATGCGCCATTCTGCGATATTCAGCAGGAGGCAGTTGGGCCCCCCAAATCATGCTGAGCAACAACGCAATGCTAATGAAGACATGTGCAACGAAGAGGGAGGAACCATGCATAAACTGCACGCCCGATATTCAGCCGGGCCATGCAGAGTTATGCAGGCGCAACCCCCAACCTGCGCCTGCACAACTTTAAGCCAAAAAAAAGGATCAAGTCGAGAGTCACCCACAGGTGAGCTGCCGCATTGTGGGGCACAACACAGCAGCTGCCACCTGTGGGTGGCCCTCCACCTGTTCACGGTGACCCCATGCACCGATCACGGGCATAATGTAATTTCCCCCCCAGCAGCCCGATCGCGGACATAATGTAAATCATCCCCACCCCCGACTAGCCCGATCGCGGGCATACTGTACATCCCCACCCCGACTAGCCCAATCGCGGGCATACTGTACATATCCCACCCCCGACTAGCCCAGTCGCGGGCATACTGTACATATCCACCCCCGACTAGCCCGATCGCGGGCATAATATGAAAGGGTCTCCCACCTTGACTAGCCCAATCACGGGCATACATGAAAGGGTCCCCCACCCCTGACTAGCCCGATCGCGGGTGGCATTCTCACCCCATGTCCAGAATCCCTGGTGATCTAGTGGCCCCCACCCTCCATCGACGGAGTTCCACCACCCCCTCCTCCCCCATCAGCCGCAGGCGGCAGCACACCACCTGCCGCCCCGCTGCCCGCCGACTGACAGCTCGGTAGGGCTGCACGCCCATTAGCTTCAGAGCATGAGCCAATGGCGCAGCAGCTCATACTAAGTTCAGATATGTGAATGAATGAATTCATTCACATATCCGACTGCCTTGTACGGTATAGCTGCACACCCATTGGCTCATGCTCTGAACCAATGGGCGCAGCCCTACCGAGCTGTCAGTCATGGGCGCAGGCGGGTGGTGCTGCCACCACGCTGACGGGGGGAGCAGGGTGGTGGAGCCTGTGGGTGGAGGGGTGGGGCCACCAGATCACCAGTGATTCTGGACGGTGGGTGAGTATGCCACCCGCGATCGGCTAGTCGGGGTGGGGGACCCTTTCATATTATGCCCGCGATTGGGCTAGTCGGGGGTGGGGACCTTTCATTATGCCCGCGATCGGGCTAGTCGGGGTGGGGGACCTTTCATATATGCCCGCGATCGGGCTAGTCGGGGGTGGATATGTACAGTATGTCCGCGATCTGGCTAGTCGGGGTTGGATATGTACAGTTTGCCCGTGATCATGCGTTGTCGGGGCGTGGGGGGGATGATTTACGTGGCGCCCGTTCGACTAGGGCTAGGCGGAGGACGATTTACGCATGCGCCGCGATCGGGCTAGGGGGACATTAACTGTATGCCCGCGATCGGGCTAAGGGGGGGACATTAACTGTATGCCCACGATCGGGCTGCAGGGGGCGTCATTCCCCAATGGCTGCTGCCTGGCAGGGCGCCAGGCGCAAGTCGTCGGGGATCGGCGCACCCGCATGCTAATGGCATGCAAATGGGGCCGTAATTAGATGCAAATGGCACCCCATGCACCTTGCATAAATTTTGGCCCCATCTGCATGTCACCTTTTGAATATCGCAGGTTTGCGCATGGCGCAATGGAACTTGCGCCACCGCATCTGAATGCTCCACTCTGACCACTTGCGGTGGCGCAAGTTCCACTGCGCCATGCACAGTGGCTGTAGCCAGGGGGCGATATTCAAAGAAGTTGTTCAATAGTGCAACTCCGTTGAATATCGCTCTGGCCACACCCCTGTGCAACTTTTTTGAGTAGCGCAAGGGCTTGCGCCACAGAATGGAGCAGTTTGAATATCTGGCCCCTGGAGTGAAAATATTACACATTTTCGAACTTACGACGGTGCGTGGACACTGCGCAATGCATGCTTGTAACAATTGTGGGATTTTGTGACCAGCTGTTTAACATAGGCATTTTGGGACCTCTGCTCATGAACAGTGTTACTGTGATTTTCTTACTGTGTCCAGAACATTGTTTTCCTACAGCGACTGCATCACTGTGCGCCAGATATGCTAAAACACATTTCTGGCAGGATGTGGAAAATGAAGCTGTACTGTTCATAAGGAGGTGTAAACTTGGCAATGTTGAAAATCTGGAGTAAAAATATAAAAAATTCTCGAAGTTACAAGCATTTGTGCAAACTGCGCAACACACACTTGTAACATGGTCATTTTGTGGAATTTTTTCACCAGATTTTCAACATGGGCATTTTGGGATCTCTGCTCATGAACAAGTGTTACTGTGATTTTCTTACTGTGTCCCGAACATTGTTTTCCTACAGCGACTGTGTTACTGTGCGCCGGATATGCTAAAACACATTTTGGGCAGGGTGTGACAATTGAAGCTGTACTGTTCATAAGGAGGTGTGAAAAAATGGAAATGTTGAAAATCTGGTGAAAAAATATAAAAAAAATCTCGGAGTTAAAAGCATGCGTGGAAACTGCGAAACACACACTAATGACACAGTCATTTTGGGGAATTTTCCCACCAAATTTGCACAATAGGCTTTTTTGGAGCCCACCTGATGAACAGTGGCACTGTCATTTTGTTACTCAGTCCTGAAATGTGATTTCACACAGTGATTGCAAAATCACCTTTTGGAACCTAATAACGCCATGTCAGTGACTGAGTTCATGAGGAGGGGTCCCAATAACCCAATGTTGAAAATGTGGTGCCAAAATTCCCCAAAATGCCAGAGATATGCACCAAAGTTGAAAAAACCTATTTATGCCAGTATACAGCTTACTGGCATTTCCTCAGTTCTCAGTAGGCTTTGAAGAGTGCAGACGTGTTCCCGGTCCACTGAAGATCGTCGCGCTGGGCTCTGAAGGTAAGTATGGGGTGTGGCGAGGTGGGGTGCACAGAAGGTGGCTGCAGGTTGGAGTGACAGGGCCGCCAAATGCCAGCAAGGGACTGTTTCCTTTGTTTCAGGTAACAAAAAAAAAATTGCAGTGGACCATTTACTGTTTTTTTTTACAGGTTGTGGCCACACTGGGGTGGGCTCTCAGTGTGGCACATTGGTTGGGGGATCATGTCACCCACACTGGGGTGGGCTTCCAACTGGAGCAGCACCAGGAAAATGGTGGGGGGATTAACATGCCAACAAGGGGATTGGGCACCCCCATTGGAAAGGATATGTGCAGTTGGAGGCATGATGCCGAGGGGGATTGGGCACCCCTTCAGCACACCACAGCAGGAAAGGGAGCACATACGCTGACAGGGGGATTGGGCACCCCCGATGTTGGCTACACAGGGACTGTGAGGGCTGGTGGTGAGCCGCCACCCACCATGTTTATTGAAATGTTACACCGCACAAGGCATGCCCTGCAATGAGGTAGAGCTCCCTCATTGCAACAGCTTAAACATTTGAAGGTGGTGGCACACTTTTGCACTGCTGTCATACACAGCGTGCAATCTAATTCGTGCCATGGAGCCCAGTCTGAAAAAGCAGTGGCACCACTGGCCACAGCACGACGGCGCCGCCAAAACTTGCTATTCTAAAGTTACGGCAACATGTTTCTTGCACATGCGCAAGACAACATAAAAACCAAGTATAAATAAAAATGTTATCACCTTACTTCCATTAACAGATATAGTGATCATATTTCATCCGAATAAGTGCAATTGCTCTAAGGTACTGTGCAACTATATATGAGCATCTTCAGTGTAAACATAATATTGAGCAGCAACTGTCTATCAGTTGTATCAGTTTTAGTCCAAAGTGGATATAACCATCTGGTCCTAGGTATTTTATACCAGCCACATGAAGAGAACACATGGTGCAAATCTTCCGTTTCTTGAAAATTACAGACGCAAACTCTAGCCTTAATGTGATTAGTTTTCTCAAATCTGACTTTGAGAATATTGCTTTTTAAAAAGCTCCCACTTGTAGTTTGTAAACCATTTCCCGAGGGTATGATCTGTCAAAACCTCCAGATAATGTCTGAACATATGCACATTGTCATTTGGAACCAACCATGGGGCAATTTGTAAGCTTCTTACAGTATTTATATCTTTAGCCTCATTATAACTACTTATTTTCTTAAGACAGTATGGCTTCTATTTCCCACTAATTGTTATCTTATTTGAAACATAATGCATCAAATTCTGTAAACCATAATCATGACCTAACTTATTAATTCTAGTAAGCCATTGTGATTGCACATAGCCAATGTTGCACCATTTATTCTTTTCTAACAAACACTAATATGGTAGCCTGGAATTGTTCATCTAGTTATTTCAATCCAGTAATTCAAACATCCAGATACATTCAAGGATTCTAGACTACTAAAACCAAGCTCTGCTCTAATTAGGGAAATAGGACCAGCACCAAGGGTTATATGCAGCAGTCTATTGAGAGGAACGTTTAAACGCCTCCGGTTACCTGTACCCCAAACTTCACATTGATACAGTGCCATGGGAATACATTTAGCCTCTACAGCTTTTATCAACGGTACAACTGAGTTTCCACCATAACTACGATTACATTCGTTTAAGCCGCTTGCAGTGTGTTTTAATTCAGTTGCCTGTACTTTTATGTTTGTTCCATCACCCATCATTCATTAGAACCAGACCCAAATAAGTATACAAACTTACAGTTTTAAGTTTGTCACCCAGCAGCCACAGCCACAATTTTTTAGTGTTATTTGATCCAAATATTATTACCTGGCTCTTATTTTCATTAATGTTTAGATTGTATTCCTGGGAAAACTCCTGCAGGATCTTAAGCTTTTTTGAAGTCTTGACTGAGAAAGTGATATTATGACTAAGTCATCTGCGTAGCCCAGGACTAGGCACACAAAACAGTTTATAACTGGAGAATCTGAACTAGATTCTGAAAGTTCCAAAAAATGTCAATTAATATAAATACAAAACAAGGTAGGGGCAGGACGCAGCCCCGTCTAACGCCCTTATTAGTTATTATGTCAGAAGAGAGCTGGCCCACCTGCTCCCAGTCTACCCTGAGCCCACGTATTGCTATACAATTCCCTGATTATGTCAATTAGGGCAGGCTGAATACCTGTTTGGTACATGGTTAACCACAACTGAACACGTGATATGCTGTCGAATGCGCTGCTGAAATCTATAAAAGCAATACAGAGTTTTTGTTTTCTTAAAATAACATATTTCTCAAAAAGATGACAAGTTATGAAACAATTATCCATAGTGGAGTACCCAGCTCTAAAACCCGCCTGGAACTCCGAGAGTCCACCAAGTTGGTTTAGTTGTTCCTTTAGTCACTCCAATATAATTTTAGAAAAGATCTTGCTTTGTACATCCAGTAGCGAGATTGGACGGTACATAAAAGGGTCAGCTTTATCATCCTTTTTAAAGAGGGAAACTATAATGGCACCTTTCCATGAATTCGGAAAAACATTATTCATAATACAAATATATTAAAAAAACTTTGTTTAAAAATATTTAACCTAAAGCGTTACGAGTTCTTGACATTATGCCAGATAGAGCATTAACGTTAGATGATTTACTGGAAGATACTGCATACTGTCTGATAGTGATTTATGCACCACAAACAAAATGTAATAGGGTTTCTCTTTTTCAGATGATTCAACCACTTTATGTACTTCCAAAACAGTTATCTTTGGTGGAGGCTTTAACTGTCCATTACAGCTGCACAGCAGAGGAGCACAAACACTTAAATGATTTTGTGACTCCATCTGTTTACAAAAAAATTTATAAGGATGTAAGGTTAGTGGATGCAAATCACACACAATATCTTACTGGTGGGTATATGTATTATAGGGCAATTGTGGCCACCAGGATAGACCATTTCTTTGTTTCCCAAAACAGTTAATTCACAAACAACAAGATGGTACCCGGAGAAACTACGGATCATCTGTTATTGAGCTGCAATGTAGCAATTGCACCAGAACACAAACTGGGTACAAACAGTTGGAGATTGAATAACACCATTCTTTCTGCACTGAGTTTTCAAAACACCCTTTGGGAATTGTTATGGGCCTGTACTACAGTTCTCTATTTATACAGAAATATATCTCCTTCGTGGGGGGATGCTAAACAGGATATTGGTAAACTGGTAAACAATATTCCAAATCCATATGCCTGGATAATTATAAAAATGATTTAGAGCTGAGATATCAGTTACATAAATTAATTTCACTTCAGACACACAGGAGCATTTCACTCCACACTCAGATACAGAATGTTAAAAATAAAATGAAGGACATACAATATGATAGGGTGAAGATGCTATCTTTTGAGCAAAAATATGGGACTCAGGGTCAACATTTAGCAAGGGATATTTTTCAAAGTTGTTTGTCTAGAACTCAAAAAAGGAGAGTGTACTTCTTATGCAATTAAGCTGTGAACAACCAGACATCCAAACAAGGGATGCTAGGTATAGTTCAGGAATTTTTGAGAAACACAGTAGGATCACAGTTTCCCATAGATAATAAGACTGAACGCTTCCCAGACTCTTTAGGCCTCTCACAGGTATCAGCTGCTGATAATACCTTCTTGACCCAGCCCATTAGCACAGAAATTGCATCAACAATTTTAGCCCTAAAGAAATAGACTTCACCAGGAACTGATGGTTTGACTACAGAATGTTATCAGACATGTATTACACTATTAGTTCCAATTTTGACCTTAGTCTTTAATTATTTTCTGACACAGCTTGCTATTTCAGGCTCTATTACCGAAGTGATTCAGATATTTTTAATAAGAAAGGCAATCTGACAGAATTAAAAAATTGGAGACCAATATGTTTAATAATAATAATAATAATTTTATTTATAAAGTGCCTTACAATATATCAAGGCGCTGAACATATTAAAACCATAATTTCTAATACAAATCAATAATACATATAAATAAAATCATGCCATAATAACATCAGATATTAAAATCAAGTAATAAGTTATAATATAGAATCCAAGTGCAATAAAATTAACTTAATTATCCAGGAAGGCCATTTGCCATAAGTAAGTTTTCAGATCCTTCTTAAATACCTCCACGGAGGTGCACTCCCGTAACCAGCGTGGTAGAGAATTCCAAAGAGTGGGTGCAGCATGAGAAAATACTCTGCTGCTTGAAGATTTTAAGCTCACTCTTGGAATCTCTAACAACCCCTCACAATGTAGCTGACACCAATTGCAGGCAGTAAGGCACCAGAAGTTCTTTTTCAGATAGGTTGGACCCTGATCACGAAGGGCTTTGAAAGTCAATAAAATGACTTTAAAGGTGATCTGCCACTGTATAGAGAGTTATGCAGTTCGCACAGCACCAAAGTAATATGACAGGACCTACTTGTCCCAGTCAAAACCCGGGCTGCAGCGTTCTGCACCAGCTGTAGGCGGTGGATTTCAATGCTGGAAAGACCAAAGTATAGGGTGTTGCAGTAGTCCAAGCGCGAGGACACAAAGACGTGGACCAACGTTGGTAAAGAGTCAGACGGAACAAGGTGCCTAACCCTGGCAATATTCCTAAGATGGTAAAAGGAAGTCCTGACAACGGCCGACACTTGAGATTGTAGGGTCAGCCTGTCGTCTAGGACAATCCCAAGGCTACGCACCCATTCAGAAGTCGGAAGTGACACGCCACCAAGAAAAATTCCACAAGGCGGGCCATCATGCGACCTCTCTATCTGACCACCCGGGTCCACAACCAAAACCTCTGTCTTCTCTGAATTCAACTTTAACCAACTAGAATCCATCCAACCTTGGATTTCTTCCAGACAGTTGTTAAACACCACGAGAGATCCATCCTGGTCGGGTGCAAAAGACAGGTATAGCTGGGTATCATCTGCATAGCAGTGAAATCTCAGCCCATACCGTCTTATAATGTCTCCGAGGGGCAGCATGTACACTGCAAATAACATAGGTGACAGCATGGAACCCTGAGACACTCCACACAACAAAGAGGTTGGGCTGGAGGAAAAGAGCCCCGACACAACTCTTTGTGATCTCCCAGTGAGGAATGAGGTGAACCATTGTAAAACAGTTCCCGAAATTCCACATATTTGCCTGAGGTGTGCTATCAACACCAGGTGATCCACAGTGTCAAAAGCTGACAAGAGATCCAGGAGAACCAGAATGGAACTTCTCTTCTGATCCCTCGCCCTCTGAAGATCATTAAGCACTCGAACTAGCGCAGTCTCGGTGCTGTGACTTTTACGAAAACCAGATTGGAAGGATTCATAGATATTATGGATGGTTAAATGGTCCTCCAATTGGGCTACCACTACCTTCTGAATAACCTTCCCAATAAAGGGAAGGTTAGAGATAGGTCTGTAGTTTGAGAAACAGTCTGAGTCCAAGCTTGCTTTCTTCAAGAGAGGTGTCACCACTGCCTCTTTCAGGGAGCTAGGAAACTCATCTGACTCCAAGGAGCACAAGACCATTTGCACCAGGACTGGACCGATGATATTAGAACAACCCAAAATTAGGGAAGTCGGTCCAGGGTCCAAACTACAGCTTGTGGGATGCACACTATGGATGGTCCTCATAATATCCACGAACTCAGGTCAACAAAAGGAACGCCAAGAGAATTGAGGTACTGTGAACTCACACTGTTCTATGACATCACCTTTAGAGATTGCCAGACACAAGTCCGCCCTGATTTCGGCCACTTTAGTTGCAAAGTAACGAGCGAGCTCCTCGCACTCTAATTGCGAAAAGGCTTTTCGAACTTGCAGACAGGCTGGATTGCACAGTCTGTCTACAGTTCGAAACAGCTGAGCCGGTCAATTCTGAGCAACTGCAATCTCCCTGGACAGGAATTCTGCCTTCTTATGGGTGATTGCAGATTGATAGATAGAATAATATTCCATCAATCTAAGGCGGTCGGCTTCAAGGTCAGACTTGCGCCAACAATGCTCTAACCTTCACCCCTGTCTCTGCATCTCCCTCAGCGTCCCATCAAATCAAGGGGACCTGGGGTGAAGGGATAAGGGGCACTCACGAACAGGAGCAATAAGATCCAGGGTAGCCGCAACAGCCTCATTATAGGCCGACACCAGCGTCTCTGGATTACTGCTCGCCAACACGGGGGATGATAGGATAAGGACCGCCGCAAGGCCTTGTGAAGTAATATTCCATAATGGGTGATATCTGACCATCTCCACAGGGGAAGGCCTTCTGAGGGGGGTGCAAAAATTGAACCTCACGGTGTAGTCTTCAGACCAGGTGACTGGTTCCACCCCCACGTCAGATGCATCAATCCCTAGGAGGAAGACTAAGTCCAGAGAGTGTCCAGATTTATGCATAGCAGTGGAAACTACCTGTGTAAGGCCCAAAGAAGACATTATTTGGAGGAAGTGATTACCAAATTGTGAGAGTTCATCATCGACCCAGGCGTTGAAGTCACCCAGAACCATCAATCTGGGCGACTCAAACGACATGTTGACGAGGAAGCCTGCTACTTCCTGTAAGAAGCGTTTCCCATCTCCGGGTGGACGGTAGATGAGAACGATTTGAATGCCTACATCTGCTACAACTGTGCACTAGAAGGACTCAGCCTCACCTACTACTACATTCGTGAGGCCCAATTCAGTTTTGAAACAGACTGCAACCCCCCCCCCCCCCCCCTGCGGTCCAATCTGGGGCGGTGTATCACCGAGTACCCAGCCGGAGTCATGGCCTCCACTATGGGACCTGAATTTTCATCCAGCCAGGTCTCGGTGATGCAAGCCAAGTTAGTACAGATGCTAAGATTCTAGCAACACTTTTTTTGTAAATGATTAGCCACAGTTTTGCCATCCCTTATACATTTATTACAGATATGTTTCATTCCAGGCCAAAAAGTCAAGATAATCTGCTTCTCATAAGAGAAATTATTGAATATTGTAAGGAGGGAAAACATCATTTCATAATTACTCTCGAGCAGGAAAAGGCCTTTGATAAAGTTCCCAATAACTATATATTTCTTGTGTTACACAAATATGGATTTTCACAGATTTTTATCAGTTGGATTAAACTTCTCTAGTCTCATACGACTCTTATTCCTAATATAAATGGGTGGCTAGGATGTCTTATACAGTTGCTTAGAGGCATGAGGCAAGGTTGTCCTCTTAGCCTTATCTTATACATCTTAACATTAGGCCCAATGTTACAAGCTATTTGTACTACACGAAACGTTCATGACATCAGAACCCTGTGTCTTTGGGGGAGGTTAGAGTACCAGTAAATGTAGATGGTAACTGTTTATTCATTAAGGATGTGCATTCTGGGGGAGGCCACGGTAACACTTGTGAATGACATTGTTGAACTTACAGGTTCATAGATTAATATACAGAAGTCAAGTTTTATCTATTGGAATTCATGAGGTTATTCCTCCAGGACTTACAGGTATTATGGTGTCTTTAGACCTGTAAATAGCATGGTCTGACTAATTTACCTTTATTTAAAGGAGTAGTCCACCCAGAATTTGCAAAAACATATGTTACACAGAGTATTTTGATTTGTATGTAAAGTCCTAGTGTGTCATTCCCTCTGTCTGCTATTAGTTTTTCCTAAATTAGCCTGCTAGCTTTATAGTAGTTTTATGACCCCTGGGGATCCCCATCACAAATAGGTTTATTGCCTTTCTTGCTGCTACAATGTATCCTGTCTCATGTGACAGTAATGTTGCTGAGCCCATAGATTTAGCATATGCACTGCTTTAAAATCAGTTCACAACAGCAGAGCTGTGTAACTGTTCTTATCCAGTGCACACAAATGTCAACAGTTACAGTTTAGCAGATACCTGAGAGCTAACTAATTGGGGTTTCTGTAAGAAAACAGCTACTAAATAGCTCTAATTCACTATTTTTGTTTTCTATGTGTGTCAGGTCTAGCTAGTAGGAGTGTTTTAATTTTAAAACTTTTAATTTCATCAAACTATACACAACCATAAAAGCACAGAAATTGCCCAGATCATCAATGCTATAATTAGTAAAGACTTTAGCAATTTTCTTACAGAAAACCCATTTAGATTTCCAGTATTTGCTAAACTGTAAATGAAGGTACCATCATTCTATTAGGTAGAACTGGCAGTTAGTGCTGATTTTGCTCTGTGACAAGATTTTACATTTTATTTTATTTATTTTTTTACACAAATGAAGTGTATGGTATGAAGCTGCAGCCTAGGAACTGCAAAATACTTTGAAGTCGGTTATTTTCCTGTGTGGTATGGCATATAAGCAATAGGATGATGGTGACTATGTCAGCTACACATTTGATTCCATTTTACAATGGTTAACTGCACTACACATTTAGTGTACCACACTTTTTCAAATAATAAAACAAATATTCGCCAAACTAATTAAATAACTCACATGTATATAGGTTTATATGTATAAAGATACTTCACATTTGTAACAAAAAACTTGAAAATCATGTCATAGAGCAAAATCAGCAGTAACTGCCAGTTCTACCTAATAGAATGCTGATACCTACATTTACAGTTTAGCAAATACTTGAGAGCTACTGTAACTGAGTGGGTTTTCTGTAAGAAAACAGCTACAGTCTTTACTAATTATAGCACTGACAATCTAGGGCAATGTCTGTGCTTTTTATTGTTGTGTGTAGTTTGATGAAATTAAATTTTAAAATGAAAACACTAACTACTGCTAGCTAGACCTGACACACACACAGAAAAAACATAGTGAATTAGAGCTATTTAGTAGCTGTTTCCTTACAGAAACCCCAGTTAGCTAGCTCTCTCTCTCTAGTATCTGCTAAACTGTAACTGTTGACATTTGTGCTCACTGGATAAGAACAGTTACACAGCTCTGCTGTTGTGAACTGATTTTAAAGCAGTGCATATTCTAAATCTATGGCTCAGCTGCATCACTGTCACATGAGGCAGGATGCATTGTAGGAGCAAGAAAGGCAATAAACCTATTTGTGATGGAAAACCCAAGGGGTCGTAAAACTACCATAGAGCTAGTAGGCTAATTTAGGAAAAACTCCTAATAGCAGACAGCAGCAAGGACACACTAGGACTTTACATACAAATCAAAACACTCTGCATAACATATGTTTTTGCAAATTCTGGGCAGACTACTCCTTTAACTAGGAGAAGGCTTTGGATGTGGGGGCACTAAACGTTGCCAAGTGGAAACACTGGAAATTATCAAAAAAGGAAAGGATTCTTATAATAAAAACATTTTTAATACCCACGTTTCTTTATGACAGTGTAATTTTTCCTCTATCTTAGCAATTTGAAACCCAAATACTTAGTATATTATTTCAGATGGTATGTGGTAGTAGACTGAATCCCATTAAAAGAGATATTCTGTATCTTCCCCTTACTCAAATAGGGTTTGCTATGGTTCACCCAGTTATATTTTAGGTAAATGTTTGCATATAAATATTATTCCCTGGTTCTCTGATCAACCCTCTTTGTGGAAGGAATGGGTTACTATATGGGTGGAACCACTTCAACAAGAATGGCAATGATCAAAGCCCATTTTCTGGAAAAACATGTTTTTTTCCAACATTTTTGGAGCCTTTTATTAAATATATTAAGAAATGAAAACATTCATGGTACACCATTTGTACCCAGCATCGTAAAGCCTTCTGCAAATTCTTAGTTTTAAGTAATGTTGAGATAATGCCAGGAGTCTCCCTACCCACTACTTAAATAGATTGCTTTGAGCTATTTAACTGATAAAAGCATTCCAGCACAATACTGGGATATAGTCTAGTTATGTTGCCATGGTAAATTGAATGTGAAAGATAATAATAAGCATAAACATATCAGAGATATTTTGTCCACAACGTTGTTGTGTGGCTCGGTTTGAGACAATACAACATTTATACTTTGATTGTCCTTTCATACAAGTGTTCTGGACTCAGTTGGGAAGTTTCTGGTCTGACCCTTTCTGGGCAAGTATTTCTTATTCTTGTATAAGGAGATTTACAATCTATGCTCCCCAAATATGATCCCTCTGTGATATTACTGATTATTTCCTGTTTTAAAGTGTCAATATGGCAAGTCCATTGTAAATATGTCTTGTAACAACTGTATTTGGATCAAAAGGTGCTTTTGCATATAAATTAAACTGCCTTGGAATACACACGACTATTTATAGCCCAGTGGGGTAGGAAATAGAAACACTTTCCTTGGACAATTTTTTGAATTGTGTACATGCCTAATTGTGTTGTGATCATGGTTGTGTAATTTCTTGTATTAATATTATTTGATTTACACTAATAAACAATTCCCCTACTCTTGCGAAAAGTGCCATAGGCTCTTTTACTTCCACCTGGACACCCACCAGGACAGCACCAGAGATGAGTAGAAGGGACCTTGGTTTAATGTCTTATCCAAAGGACGGCACACCCTGACAGTACAACACCCTCCTAGTACTGCACTTGGGTGCCAGCATTTAGGTAAGAGCCCAATCCTGATGTGAGACTAGAACCCATGACCTTCTGGTCCAGAGGCAGATACGCTACCATCTTAGCCATACTGACACCTATAATTATATGATGAATTAATAATTATTCTTCCATAGGTGAGTTTAGAGAGGGGCAACTTAATAGCCTCTCTGCTGTTATCCTAGGACAGCGAGAGGAGGACACAGGCTCAAAGGAAAAAATAATGTGGATATTTCAGGATCTATGAAGTGCTGATAGGTAGATGGATGACCACCTCCTCAGTACCCTTTAATAGAGGTGCATGCCCACACTGGGGGTCCCTCCCAAGTGCAGGTCCCCTCCTGTGCCAGGATTCATGCCCACTGTAAGTAATTTAAAGTGAACTGTCAAATCCTGGCCAGAATGATGCACAGCACAATGTGTGCCTGACAGCGTTCCTTGCTTGCTCCACTGGAGCAGAGGCATAGGTAATGGGGTTAAGAGTTTTTGAGACTCGTTTTGAAGGCAACGTGGGATTTTGTAGACCAAATGTTAAATGGCAAGGAATGCCATGTCTTAGAGACCCTGAAGCTGAAGGCTACATAAATATAGGATACTCAATGGCCTGACTCAGAAAATGCCGTCTATCATCATGCGTGACAAGGCAGGACCACAACTCACAAGTGGCAGAACCACTAGTGAGTTATAACAGTTCTGCCCCCTCACAAGTGATGATAAATGTCATATTCTGAGTGAGGCCATAGTGTGTCCAATTTGTATAATGTATTTTAAATTGTAAAACTTTCAGATTAGTGATTTTAATGAAGAATAAATTGTTTTTGTTGGACTGCGCTGCTCTGTTTTGAATGCAGCAGAGGTCATTGTGATGTCATCAAGCATTGTTCAAGCTGCTCTGCCATTGGTTAAAAGCTCCTTTGTGACCAAACTCAAGTGATGATAAATTGTGGTGACCCACTTCTAGTGATGATAAACGATTTATCATCACTCCATTTCCTACCGCCAAGTAAATATTTCATTTATCTGTACATTTTTGTCTCACCTTATTGTATTACTTTAGAGTGAGAAACATAAATGTCTGTGGCAACCACCCTGCCTTGGAGTCATTCCAGCTGCAAACCCCTGGCAGGGGAGGAGGCTAGAGAAAGGATGCTGAAAGATGGCAGCAGACTGGGTGGATGGTGGGAGCACCCATGAGAGCCCCTTAATTGAGGATCAGACTGTCTATTGAATATAACCCAAGTGAAAGCAATAAAGGCCTGTGCCAAGTCACAGACTCATCAGCGTGCTGGTTTAGGAAGCTTGCAGCCAGCAGCTCTGAGAAGTAGATACAATAAATACAGAAACAGAGAAAACGTTGGCAGAAAAAAACCATCGGTCCATCCAGTCTGCCCTGTATTACCCTATCCTACCCCGTGACCTATTGTCTAGTTGGGGTTATTGCCCTTGATTTCCTCATTGCCTTCACCCTACTGCCCCCCCCCCAGTCCTTTACTCAGTCCCAGCTCTATTTGAAACAGTTAATAAAGTGCCAGTAAGAGAGTACTCATATAATCAAAAGATGAACTGCTAAATCAGTGGGCCTCTGTCTCCCGTAGGGATTTAGAAGAGGTTAAGGTGAAGAAATTCCTTATACCACTTGTTCCCAGGAAGAAGCAGTAGCATTTCACCACCTCCACAGAATACACACCACGCTGCTCTACAGGAGTGAGAGTTATACACAATGAGTCATTTAAAAGTAGCTTCTGTATTGTATTAGTGCCCCATCTCCCGTGTGCCTCTAGGTTCAACCAGAGACTTTAGAGGCCCCAGCCGGCCCCCTCCTATGGTGGAGGGCCCCACAGTACCCAATGACTGGGGGTCAGCTACACATTTGTTTTGAAGATGCTATACAAAATCGTGTTAGCTAGCAGGGAGTCTTAGTGTCCCAGTGGGATCTTGAAATCCACACTAGCATGCAGGGAGTCCAGTGGCCCCACTCTGAATCACAAAGTATAGAGGAGTGAGAACAGGGTGCAGGCAGCTTCCTTGCTATGTCTGCACACTTTAGGGCTACTCACAACATATTCAGTTAGTCAAAATGCAAATGAATGTTGCTAGACGTTAGTGGGAGCCCACTGTGTATGGACCACATTTGGCTGATTAGCGACACCCATGGAGGTCTGTGCACGGCATAGCACCAGTCACAAGGCACTGTGTTATGCACAAAGTTTTAGGGAACTGGTATAACATCTGAATTTGTCCTCCCACCTGCCCAGCCCTCACTTTTAGGCCTGTTTCTGAGACATCACATGTAATCTGTTGTCCTTCTGTGGTCATCCCCTAGTGGTCTAGTGCCACCTTCTGCTCCCCATCCCTGAAACACTCTATAGCCTCCAGTGGAATTCCCCTTGACTCTTTTCCCTGCACCACTACCTGACTTAGTCCCACGGACTCTTCCTTTTTTGCATCCATGAGATACGATACCCAACTGCATGACCCTTACCTTAAGTCCCACTTGTGGACCATCACATGAAATCTTCTTTTGTACCTTAATGGTCATCCTTTTGTGATCCAGTACCCCCTACATCTTCTCCATTCCTAAAGCACTCCGTACCATCCACTGGAATTCCCCCAGGCATATTCCCCTGCTTCGCCATTTTCACATGCATGATTCCACTTGCTCCTCCTCCTTTTGTATTCCTAGAGGTGTGACACCCACTTGCCTGGCCCTTACTTTTAGGCCCATTACTGGGCCACCATGTGAAATCTTCTTTTGACCTTGCATAGTCATCCCCTGGTGGTCCAGTGTCCTTCTTCTCCCACCTTTCTCCATCCCTGAAGCACTCGCTAGCATTCAGTGGTATTTCTCCTAGTTCTTCCCACTGCACCATTGTCTTGTGCACTTTGTCCCACAAAGAACTCTGTCCCACACCAGCTCCGATTTTGACAGCCCCAGAGTTGTGGCATCCTCACTGCCTGCCTTTAGCTGTTCTGAAGACAGAAGGTGTCACAAAACTCTACAACTGCCTTTTGTGGCTGTCACCATGCTTTGTGAGTGGCTCTGCAAGTCATGTGCATGGTGACAGCCAGCTTCTTTGAGGCACACTTGCAAATGGCACTGCAAATACACCCAGAAGTGTTGCTTGCAACCCTCATACATACCTTTCAACTGTCCCTGATTTTCAGGGACGTCCCTGATTGTACCTCAAACTTTTCCACCATCCCTCGTAAAATTTGTGTTTTTGTGACAGAATAGTGGTGATTACAAGCACAAAACAGTGTCAAACATTAAAATTACAGACCTGTTCTTCTTCAGAAAATGCATCTTAACACAAATCCCCTTATTCTATCAGCTTTCTAAGTGAACAGTACCAGTTTTAAAGATGTGTCCCTGATTTTGCATCTTTGTCCCTGATTATTTTAAACCTTGTCCCTGATTCATGAGGCAAGAGGTTGAGAGATATGCCCTCATATGAGCATAACTCCAGGGTAACAAACACACAACAGAAAATAGGCAGGTCATCAGTGTTTTGCCTTCACTGGGCCAGTGATGTGGAACAGTCTTCCTGTTACCCTTCAACTTGCAATTGCCTCTTGTCCCCTAAGGAAAAAAACAATCTGCCAGGTTCTTGCGGCTATGGTACCTCAGCCATGTCGCCTTTGATCCCTAAATTAACTTTGTACTGTTTTTCAAAACTGATTTATGTTGTTTAATGATATTTATGCATAATTGCAGTGAATTCTTGTTTAAAGATATTAAATCCTCATTTTTCATGATTTAATGTCTTTTTATATACACTAAAGTGTCTGTTAATGTATATTTGTTTAATATATTTGTAATGGAATGCAGTACATGTAACGTAATGTAACAATTTGCTATGTACCTTTATGTTTTTTGTTTTGTTGAAAACAAGAGGCCGGGTTCCTTCTTTATGTTTTTTTTCTTTGTTGAAGATGTACTTCTGCCTGCGGGAAACAGGCCAAGCTCTTATCAGTGTCTCAGACTAACTGGGGCCTGGCTATAAATTTATGATTTCAAGGATGTCCAGTTCAGACCTCTGACCTATGGCTAAGCACTAGAAGTAGCTTTGTTGTAGGGTTGCCATCTGTCAGGTATTTTACCTGGTGATCAGGTTTTCAGAGTCCCTATCAGGTAATCCGGTTTTGCTCAGTGCTGGTCAGGTTTTTTAACCATTTTGAGTGTTCACATAGTTTTGAAACAGATGTTGTCATATCATTCATTGTTTCAGCTGCATGTCCAGGTTACAGACAAGTTCTGTTGTCAATATAGCCCTTTGTTTGTGAAATCAGTCAACATAGGAAGTGTAAAATATGGCCATTAACACCATTAGCACTTACTTAACCTAATCTTTTCCACTGCAGCAAAGCTGCCCCCACCTTTTGTAACAGTAACATAGCCAGTTATCTTCTACTTTCATTTGCTGGTACACATTTTCTTCTCTAACAGAATTTAGGCATTTTTAAATGTTTTTAATTATTTTTTTTTTCTTAAGAAAAAAGTATGGTCACTTCTTTGGCTTTGAAATAGTACTGTGGACATGAAAAGGAAATGGAGCCAAAAAAATATTAAGTACACATTATAGGTAACAATTTCTTTATTATGTATTATTATATATCATGTATATTACTGTATACCATTTACAGTGTTTCTCTTGTCTCCCCCCAGATCATATCTGTAAATTAATTTCTTTTATCTCTGTTTTCCTGGTAAACCAACGTCAATAAATAAATAAATAACTAGGAAGAACCCAGGAAAGTAACTTTAACAGGTACAGTACAGTATCATAACATTTTTGTTAAACTGCTACTTTATGTTGCCTTTTATTGATGTAATAAATGGCTTTGGAGGAGGGGCAATGCATTGAGTCATGAAAGGAGTGGGGCTAGGGGCAGAGCTTAGGATCAGTTTTTTGCCTCATTCATAGGTGGCAACCCTACTTTGTTGTCCGAAGGCTGCTAGCTAATACAAACATCTCTTTAAAAGAAGCTCTTAGTAATTATCTCCCAGACTAGTACGAGCTGGTTCTCTTAATGGCTGCTCAAAACAAAAGATTTTGAGTCTGCGATATTAAGAATGACATACTGGATGATGTGTCATGGAGAGGGCAACTGGAGGGTTTCAGGTCCGGCCAGGCCTCACAGAGTCAGTCAAGTTTGAGACTGCAAACAAACTGCCGTCTAACAGTTCATGCCTGCCTTGATTCACACTGTCTGGTGGTACGCTAATCTGCGTTGTAGAGGGGGAGAGAGAGAGAGAGAGAGAGAGAGGGAGAGATTTTTTTTCTTCGTGAAACCTTCTATATGAAACATATTTATTTTCCTTTCTGTAGAATTACTGTTCCCTATAGTTTTGTAGTAAGATCCTGCAGAATTATCTTAAAATATTAAAAATGTTATTTTTATTCATAACATGGCCAGGGAAAGTGGAATGCTTCCATTCGTGAGGAGCCATCAGGTGACCATGGATTAATTCTCAATTAATCCACAGCTGCTGTTGCAGTACGCTCAGCAGCCGCTACTGACTAGTGCATTGGGACACAGAGTGCTCAGTTGAAACTGTGTGTGTGTCTCTCTCTGTGTTGATTGTACCCCTCCCCACCCACCAGCCCTGTAGATCTCCAAGCACCAAGCCCACAGTGACTCGGGAGAGGTTCTGTCACAGCTAGCTTACTGTCCAATGCTGTAAGCATTTAGCTGTGACTCGCACATTTTTCCGGCCAATGCTGTAGTAGCAGGGTGGCTGGTAACATTTTCTGCTCAAGTTTCAGCAGAGTCCAAGGCTACACAATTCAACATATTGTAGCTGTGTGTAGGCCTGCAAGAAATCTGCACCATATGTGAATTCTTACTCCAGCTATTGCTCCTTACATATATTTCTCCTCAAAATTGTTTAATAAGCTGCAGTGGTATTTTTTACACAGTGCATGCAGACATCTAGAGCATCAGCAGTTCCCGGCTGTCTAAGTTCTGGCCCACCGTGTAGATCAAAGTCATGGACAGGCACTGTAGCCACATGGACGGAAGCACTTCCCTCAACTCACCGTCGCAGTGGTAGTGATACGAGATGCCATCGTCTTCCTGCACCTGACCAACATCCTCCTCCCCCCTGGAGATGGGGAATGCTGATTCCAGTGCCAGCAGCAGCAGCAGCAGCAAACATGGCTCGGTGCCTCTTTTCCTCCTCAGCAGTCCGTGGGTGACTCGCCACCTCCTAGTCTCCTTGATGCTACAGCTTGTCTCACTCGAAGTGGCAGGGAACAGCCTGCAGGAGCAGTGCCAACTTGCAGGTACTGTAAAGACAAATAACCAGCAACACAGTAGGATAGCTAGCCATGCTCAGGTAGGAAGTATGTGGGCTTGAATGGGAAGGCGAGTTCTCCGATCCCACAATCGCTAGGTAACATGAAGCAAAGGGTGATGATTGCCACACGGGACGTCAGGAAAACAATGGTGCAAGTTTGGATTTTTCTTTTCTTTATAGCACATATTGTGGAGAGAAAGTTGCAGCCCTGGCCATGTTCTTTCATCGCTGCTGTGTGTTACCTCCCCTCCTATACTTGTGTCTGTGCAGGTCGTTCTCCCGTGCACAAGTTCGGCATAACATGGACAGGGACATGGGGTTGTGTTCTCCCATTGGTGACATGTTTACCCACACAGTCCCCATTTTCCCTGGCCATGTTACAAGTGGATTAACCCACTCTGGAGGCGTGGGTTACTGAGGTAATTAATCCATGGCTGGGTGCTTGTTGGCACTAATGCGACAACCCCCTTCCCCCCCAGAGCCGTGGATTCATTCCCCAGTAACCCATGCCTCCCTTTTGGATTAATCCTTACATATTTCATGTTTCTGTGACTGAATCCTTGGAGGAACAGCTAACCAATTTATAACTGATAATAACTGTATTTCTGTCGCTGAGGAGAAGGCTACAATTACCATATCCTAGTTTTATAGTAAAGTGTTCTCTCAGCTGTGACAGAGAGGGGTGGATCATGTTACCTTGAGCAAGGAGCACTGTACTGTGTGAGCAATTGGCTCTGGAGGGACACAAACCTGGAGACTCCCCAACAGAATGTCTACGCTGAGTGGTGTCAATTACTGAGGTATTGAGAAAGCAGGTAACAGTGATGCAGTCTGAACCTGGGAGGGACCAGTCTGTCACAGTTTTGTTTAAATGTAAGCAGCTGGCCTGAACTTGGATGCTGTTGAAAATGAATTTATTGATCTATAATGATCATCCTTTTCTTTTATGAATTAATTCATTATTACCATTGCTGTTTAGCACCAGTGCAATGTGACTAAGTGAACAAGCCTTGATCATCAGGGTCAGCTGGGGAAGGAGAATCGAGCATTCCAGTAGATGCTTTCCTCCTCTGGTGGGAAGGGAGCCTCATCCCACGGCACTACAGCCACCTGTAGATGTATAGGTCACAGAGCACTCGGGACACAGGGAGGAAGGGATGCCATGCTGTCGGGGACCTAGTCCCAAATGCCCGGCATCCCTGTGTGGCTAGGAAAACAACAGAAGGAAGGGGAAACTAAATTACAGTAAATCCCCTCCTTCGCCTGTAGCTCATTGAAAGCTGGTAAACCTGGCCTGAAGGCAGCATATATACCACACTAGAGTGGGGGCTGCAGACACAATAAATAAAAAAAAAAGAGGGCCCACTGGCAGGGACTGTGGAACAGCATACCCATGTGACCAATGCACAAGTAGGCGCTGACCTTGGCCTTGGTCTGGTTTTGGTGCCCTTTGCAGCCAAGGTAGAGTGGGTGGGAGGCAGAGGGAAGGAAATAGAAGGATAAAAAGAAAAGTAGAGGGAAACACAGTACCAACTCACTGCCCTGTCACTCTACCTGTAAATAACCCTTTAAAAACAGGGATTAAATCAAGTTTCCCATTAAAATACTGTGGCAACCATCCCATAAAGGGGGAAGTATATACCCTAAAAGTGGAGCACCTGGGGGGCGAGTTCCAGCAGTGCATGATATTTAAAATACATCTGCAGGTTATGTGCCACCATCATAACTTTCACAGTAGAGATATATTGGTCCTGGACACCTGCCTCCTTGTGATATCATAGCTAGTCCTAACTTAATTTGAGACACCTGGCTGAATTAGAATTATTTCATATTTTGCAAAGTGTTTCACACTGACTTTCTTGTCCTGTTCAAGTTTGAGGTCTAGCTGATTAACCAATGGAGACTACCTGGAGCCTCCCACTGCACTGCAGAACCCCTGCACATGCTGTATTGGTGACTTTCTGAGGAGGAGGTGCATACCAACATACTTGCAAGGCCTTGCAGACGTGGCCCAATGTAAAAACCTATGGTAACGCCAGGCACCCCACTCCACATCTGGTTCTAAGCAGCCCCTAATGTCTAGAAGTGAATTCAAAAAGCAGGGCGCACTGTTGGTAAATTGGAGCCAAGCCAGTAATTTTACAGATAACAGTAAGTGTAAAAGGAAGGCACTCCAGTTGGAAGATGGTGGCAACAAGAATTTGTTTTGAATAGTAAATAAAAATGGCACCATAAGGGTTGCCTGATACTTCTGCTGCCATGTTTTCCGGTCCCCATAAGGGTTGCCTGATACTTCTGCTGCCATGTTTTCCGGTCCCCATAAAGGTTGCCTGATACTTCTGCTGCCATGTTTTCCTGTCCCCATAAGGGCTGCCTGATACTTTTGCTGCCATGTTTTCCGGGCCCCATAAGGGTTGCCTGTTACATCTGCTGCCATGTTTTCCGGTCCCCATAAGGGTTGTCTGATATGTCTTCTGCCATGTTTTTAGGGCACCATAAGAACTGTCTGGTGCATCTGGTGCCACATTTTCAGGGTACTATAAGCCTTGTCTGATACCTCTACTGCCACATTTTCAGGGCCCCATAAGGGTTGTCTGGTGCATCTGTTGCCACGCCTTCTTTACTTTTCAAAATACTGTCAGCTCATTTTGCAGTGATCTTCCAAATAATTGCAATACTTTTCAATTGAAGCTGGTGTCTAGCACCACCTTCTCTCAATCTCCCCACCCTGCATGCTCCATGCAGTCCCAGTCTACAGTAAGTGGAGATACAGACACTCAGAGTCAGTAAAAAATGGGTTCACTGGAGCTGTCAAATGACCCAGCGTGCTAACCTACTGCTGACAGAGGTTTAGGAACAGACTCGATAAGCGGCCGGGGCATCAGCAGTGCTATCGCTAGTAGCCCATCCTGCGAGGGGCTGGCCCCAGGTTTCACCCCCATAGTGAGCGCTGTGGTGGGCTGTGGGAGCTTGGTGCTCTGCCTGTGCTGCATAGTGGATGTAAGAGGCCGACAGAAGAGGGAGGTGGGAAGATCAATGGGCAAGGGGAGAAAATGAGAAAACAAATGCCAGGTCATCTTGGCGGACACTGCCGGCACTCTTGGGCCCTGTGCTGTGTGGACTTATAAGGGTTCAACCCCATTGGGATAGCATTAGTCGGGGTTAAGAAAGTCACTGAAGTAATAGCCCAGGGAATGGGTGGACATCGCTAGGGGAGAAAAAATATATTTCTTCACCAGTCACACTGTTCGGGGCCATGGCTGGTAAAATACAATCAAATACACTGCATGTTTTATAAAACCCTGGATGTCTTTAGAGTACATAGTCATACAGTCCCAATATAACCTGCAGAACTGAGTGGGGCTTTCCTTGTTCCTACTTTGCTGTGGTGCATGGTAACCTCTGAACTGAATTATCACCTTCCTACATAAGCAGACTCTGGTACTCCCAAACCATTCTCAGTCAAGCCACATTTACAAGCTTTCACTCTGCTTATAACAGAATAGTACCCCAGCAAGATAAAAATGCAATACTACTTAGAGTACACAACAGATTCTCTCTTTTCTACAGTTGTCACCTCTCTTAACTAGAAACAGGTCTGTTTCCTTTAAATGTCCTTAACTAAGAAAGAAACAGGAACTTCCCTTGTGTTAGAAACATGTCCAGTATACTGTACTGTAACTCCAGACCACACAGTGTGTTGCATAGATAAGAACTGCATTTTTATTTTAATTTTTTTCCACCTAGAATGGCTCTATGAGATGCAGTCTCTCATTTTCATGGAGGTCTGGAAGACACAAAAGTAGTCCTCTTGCCTTTTTGAACATCTACCCCTGCTCTGCTGATAGACATTGACCTACTGTGTTACCCGAATTCCTAGCTTTTAAATAAAATAGATAAAGTAGTTCCATTCTCAGAATGTCCATAGGGATCAAACTGACTCTGCAGGGGACATGGATGGAGTGCAACAAGCAACACAAATGGTGCAGGATCGGAGGAAAAAAATAAGTAAAGCGAGTCAGAAGGGAGCTCTTTGTGTCGCTTCCGGTTCTGTAGAACACTGAATGGGTCAATGAAATACTCTCCATTTTATCTCACATTCTGAATGGAGGCACAGTTACTTGCGGACTTATGTTTTAGAGTTTCTACCAGTCGAGCTTTGCCTGAAGTCTACTTGCAGTTCACTCAGAGACTGAGACTGCAGATGCAGGAAGCTTACCGCCCAGCATCCTCAGGGCCCCCAAGCACTGCATTCATAGTTTCCAAGCTACCAATCTCGCAGCCTTCGGGTCCCCAATCCCTGAAACTGCTGCAGCTGCATGGATCAGGAAGGCAGAAGAGGAGTGGTGCACTCTCTTTTGGTGTTGCAGGAGCCTAGCTTATAATGCTAGTGACTGTGTAATACCGGACTGGATCAGGCATGCTGGTCATGTTGGGGGATGTTATTTTCCCCTGCCTGAATAAGCAGCACAGCCAGAATGTTAAGATGGCATGTCCAGATTCACTTGGCATGCATCCAGAAGCTGCTAGTGGGAGACTGTAAATAAACAAACAAACAAATATGGTGGTGACCAAATTTTCCAACTCCTGGCCCCCAGGGCTGCTGGGAGAAGAAGTCAGGAGTCAGTGGTATAGCCAGTCCTGGGTCAAGCGTCAAACAGTAACGGCAATGATGCCCAAAGTGGGATTCTGGGTGTGAGGTCATTGCAGTTTTCTGGGAATGCTCGGCCAATAAAACAGGATGATTTGCCAAACAGCCCACCTTATTGATTGTGCTAACCAATCAAGGGCTAGGTCTGTGACAGTACAAAAGGTAGGACAGAAGCAGCATTTGTGAGATTCTGCCTGTGGTCTGCCCGAAAGCAAAGCAGTGCAGGGAGTGCTGCCAGAGACACTTGAGGGTCTGGCAGAAGGATGCACATGTAGTTTTTGAGGAGAAGCAGCTCCATTCAGAAACTGATGCAGAGAAAGGCCAGAAGGGAGTTTGGAGCTGGGCATTCTGCACAAGATACTGTTCCCTATGTGGGATGTGTATCCAAACTCAGAACGGAGAATACCTTCAGGCCTATATCTGTAGAGTGTGTTCCAGTTCGAGTCATAATCAGAGAGAGAGAGGAGGCTGTCACAGCAAGTGACACCAGCCATTTTATCGAAGAAGACCCCATGTTGGACAGAAGAGGAGGGAAAAAAGTCCACACCTAGAGGTGAAGAGAAAGAGCCCCCCCATGGGTTGAAGACCAGCAAGGTTGGGGTCAAGCAACTACAGCTTGCCTAGGCTACAAGCCCCTTGCTCTGCAATGACTAGGTACTGTGACACCACACAAAATGACAGCAGCCACAATGCAATATCTGCACCCAGATGTCCTGGATCCACCAGCTGAGGTCTTCTGGAGTCTGAGACGTCTGCTAAACCATAAGTACCTGATCAGGGCCTTGCCTCTGAAACCTTTTTAATTAGCTAGTTAGTGCAGTAGATTGAGATAAGCCCTGGGCACACTATGCTTGCTTTGGGAGTGCCCAGACAGAAGACTGGAATTTAGACCACCAAGAATTGTTTGGGGATTATAAATAGAAATCACTTTATTTCTGAGCTCGACAATTATGCATGCGGACATATCTTGCTACTCCAGGTATGCCTGCATCAGTTCAACAGCTGTGGTACCCTGTAACTTTCACTGGGAGCTCCCTAGGGATCCTAGTGAAGGTAATGAATGGTGCACCAGTTAGATGGGACTATGTGTGACTGACAGGGCAAGGGGAGAGGATAGCTTGGGGATTACCAACTGAAATTTGTTTATTGATTTGCTTAACCCTTCCCATTTCTTCCACAGAGATTTGTTCATGCCTTCCCCGATAATTATTACCCTTCGTTTGCATTTTTCTCCTGCATTCTACTGTTTATTGTTTGATTTCTGTGGTACTGCATTGTGGGGTGGGATCAGGTGGGGCTGTTAAATATATTGTTTTCGGGGAGGTAACATTCTGGGGGTCAGCAGTAGTGGTGTACGCAACCAGGGAGGTTCTGGTTTTGATTCTGCCAAATCACCCCTGGTTTTGGTTCGGGTTTTTATTTTGGATTCATGGCCAAGATGCCTTCAATATAAATCTTGCTCTTCATGTTAAAGTATAATAAAGAGGAAAACAACTTAAATTATGTAGAAAATGGTTTAGTTGCATGACAGCTAGCAAACCCCTGCTGTTGGTAAGCTGACAGGAAATCATGAAAGGTATTTGAGACAGTGCTGTAGCACATCACTTGCATGTAAGTTCCTAGTTAGCCATCTGTGCACAAGATGGTTACTGACAGGACACAAGAAAGATATGTTGAATGATAGGACAAAGGCTGAAGCAATGCAGCCCCTAGCTCGTAGTTTAATTTAGCCTGTTGCCTGTGTGCAAACAGGAGGTTTTTTTTCCCTAACCCAATAAAAAAATTATACTGGACTTGGCTTAGGCTTGTGTCGTGTGTGATGTCTTTTTGAGGGATGGGGGCAGCTCTTGGCTGTTGAGTGAGTAGCCCCTGTCTGCAGTGTCACTAGCCATTTACCCGTCTGAGCAGTAATATTTTTCTTTTGTAGGCCAATAAAAATAAAGTGCATGACCATAGCTGGTACAGGCTCACGTCATGTGTGAAGCTTTTTTTTTTGCAGGGAAGTGGCAGCCCTTAGCAGTTGCATCGGCACTGTCTGCCCTGTCTGCAGTGTCACTAATCATTACTATACAAGGACTTCTTGTGTGTGTGTAATCCAATAAACAGATAATGTGCACAGCCAGAGCCAATGCAGGCTTGTGTCATGTGTGAAGCCTTTCTGGAGAGGGTGCAGTCCTTGGCAGTTGTGTATCAGCCCCAGTTTGTAGTCTCACTATTGTTAGCCAGTTGTTACCTTGTCTTGAGACATGCACTCATTTATTTATTTATTTTTATTTAGTTGTTTAACCAGGAGTAGCACACTAAGCTGAAAGCTTATTTACAGGAGCAACCTGGGAGCACAGGGAAGTTAAGTGACTTGCTCAGGGTCACAGAGTATGCAAGTGGAAGCTGTGGGATTCAAACCCAGGTCTAGTCTGCTGGATGTCACCAGATTTGCAGCTCAGAGCCTTAAACCACTGCACTATACTGCCTTCCCAATTACTACCACCTATTTCCCCAAGGTGACTGAAGAAGGTACTGGATGGGAGGGGTTAAACTGAGTACTACAGCAGAGGAGGGGGACCTATTTCACAGACATACTCCCTTCCTTTTTTATTCTTATACTAAACAATTCAAGTAACAGTTGCTGTTCACAAACTAAACCAGCTTCCTTCCAAGACAAAATCCCAGTAACTTTCTAGGGACTCAGTGGTGAGGGTTGGGCATTGCCCTTGCTTTGCAGAGTTAATACTTTTGCCAAAGTTTTGAGATGTCTTTACACAAGTCAGTAAAATTTATTTATTTAGTTTTTGTTGACCGGGTAAGTGCACTAGACAAATCCTGCCTATTTTCAGGCACGACCCAGGGAGGGGATACAGATGAATGCCAACTGACCTTGAACCAGATTAAGCTGTTGGTGGTATTTTTAGTGAATGAGGAGGACCTGGAGGCTCTGGAAAGATGGTCTAGAAAGTGGAAGCTGAGGTTCAATGCAGGGAAATGCAAGGTACTCCACCTGGGGCCAGAAACCCAGGCCAAGTGTACACCCTGGGGGAATACTACAAGTCTCAATGGCTGAGAGGGACCTGGGGTGGTGGTGGATGTCAAGATGAACAACTCTGAGACTTGTAGGAGGCAGCAGCCAAGGCCAACAGGATGCTGGGATGCATTGCTAGGGGGATCACCTCAGAAGGAGGAAGTGATACTCCTCTGTATAACTGTTTGGTGAGGCTGCACCTGGAGTACTGCGTGCAGTTTTGGAGGCCACACTTAAGAGGGACATTAACCTCCTGGAGAGGATCCAGAGGAGGGCAACAAAATGATTTGGGGCTTGGGGACAGGACCTATGAGGAGAGGCTCAAGAGCTAAATATGTACACATTGGAAGAGAAGGGACCGGGGGACATGATAGAGGTCTTCAGGTACATGAAGAGGGTAAATGGGGAGGAACAGTCAGGGTGCTTGAAGGAAGGAGGAAGGGCCACTAGGGGCATGGGTGGAAGCTGGAGGGGAAGATTCAGGGGAGAAAGGAGGGTGCTACTTCACTGAGAGGGTGGTGGAGCCATGGAATGCACTACCTAGGGGCTGGTGGAGGCAGAGACAGTGGAGGGTTCAAGAGGATGGGACAGGTACAGGGAAGGGTTCTGGAAGCAAAATCCAATGCAGCAAGAATATCCGGAACTGGGAAGGGAGAAGCCAGAGAAGGCGAGGGGGACAGCAAGGTCAGCACCCAGGGTGGGGGCTGACCAAACGAGCAGACACGAAAGACCGTTAGGCCTATTCTGCTGGCATTTTAGTATGTTAGTATGTTAGTAAATTTGGCCAGGACACCAGGAAATTCCCCTACTCTTTTCGAAAAGTGCCATGGGATCTTTAACATCCACCTGAACTACCACCAATCCAGGCAGATGGTTTAACATCTCATTGTTTAACGTCGATTTAACATCTCATCCAAGAGACGACACCTCAGAAGTGCAGCACCCCTCTCATGCTGCACTACAGTGTCAGTAATGGGATATTAACACAAGTGCCAGATGTGGGAACTGAACCCACAGACCTCTGATCTCCCGGCCTCAGAGGCGAGTGTGCTACCTACTGAGCCACTGAAAATATGTGCCATGCTACCAAAATAAAGCAAATCTAGCGTGATGAAGGGTGCACACTGTACCCCAACTCACTAAAAAGAAAGAGCCTGAGCTGCCTCTGGGACATTTGAAAAATTATGGAAATTTATCACATGGGCATTTCTGCCAATGTTGGAACCCCAGCAGGACACCTTCAAACATCCTTTCACTAATGAAATATTTCAAATAAAGGATTAGTAAACATGTGACTCAGATAAATACAAAATCAATTCTAGAAGAACCAGTCTCAATTCTTCCATGGTGCTTTGCATATACATCCCATGATGCTTTGTATTACTGGCATATGTGTGATTTTGTACTTCTTTGAAACCTGGCTTTATAGCCAGTACCCTTCCTGGGTAACCCTTGCCTTGGTATGTTTGTACTGATCCGATAATGTCCTCTGTATCCTTTAATACCCTGGTGACCGACTACATGTGGGGAAAATGGTGTGCCCACTGCCCACTCAAACAGAGGATCTGTAAACATGAAAGCTCTATCAGATGACATTATGAAAGATCTTCTTGGGCTGCCCATTTCAGTCAAGCAAGACACACACCAGCATCACAGAGATTCTGGCAGCTTGAACAGGTTTCAGAACCTCCAAGGGGGAGAGGACCGGGATATGAAATTCATGAAAAGAGAAATGTTATATCTATAGTATCTAGGACAGAGGTATGAGTGAAGTGTTGAATTGCAGCCTTTTTTGTTGATTTCTTAAATTATGATGCTTGCACATGGATTGTGAACCTACTGTAGGAATATTATCCTGTAAACAGTATGTTGTGTGTGTGTGTATATACGCATTTCCGCTCAGCTCACACCATTTTCTCTTAAGGAGCGAGTTAAAATGGATTCTTTAAGTTCTAATACACATCTATGTGACTAGATTGATGCACAGTGCAGGCCGGACATATTTCTTTTTTTGCAAGTTAAATTCACGCTAAATCCCATTTTCAAGTAATTTTTCTTTTTGGAAAAATTGGAATAATTTAACCATTTTCAAAATCTGCACAGAAGCACAAAATTGGCAGTTTCTGGAGTAGAAATTGGCATTTTTAATAAAAGAGTGAACTTTATGTTTATTTTTGGCACAATATGTTTTTCGCAAAAATAAGTGATTCTCAGAAAATGTCAGCATTTTCACAAAAACATATTTGGGGAAAATGCAAGTCAATTTCCCCCAGCTCTACTGACGTGCTTGAGATCTTTAACTCTGTATGGGCCATAGAAACATAAAACTAAAGAAAACTCACACAAAGTAAAGTAGGTATAACAGTTGTGAATAGGAAGTTGCCTGAGGTGGCATTGGTAGTAGCAGAACAAGCAACCCTCTGCTTTATTCTCACTCTCCTCTTACAAAAGAATATGAACACAAATTCCTTATAAAGGGGTCACCTTTTTGACAGTTTATTTATGCCAGATTGCCCAGCTGAGATGCATCATCTAGTCTACAGTGGGGTCTGGCTTCTACCCAGCTCTGCAGTTGAGTGGACGACTGAAACACTGGGAGATCACGTGACTTGCCCAAGGTCACACAGTGAGTATCTGGCTGTAGTGGATTTGAACCCGTGATCCTCAGGTTCCCAAGCCAGTGCCTACCCAATGCTTTCCCCACTAGACCACACTGCCTCCACTTTTGTGTTCCCTTTTGGTTTTCTCGCTTTTGTATTCATGTATAAATGTAGATATTTTGAAATTAGATGGACACTTTAAATAATAACTATATACTGTAAGTTGCAATATGGTGAACAGGCAGAACAGTTTAAGAATCATTTGGAAAGGGGTGACTCGGTGCCAGGGATTAGTAACATAGAAACAAAGCTGCAGAAAAAAGATCTAAGAACCATCTAGTCTGCCTGGAGTTCTCTATCTGCCCCAGAACCTATTGTCCATATAGGGTTTTATCCTTCCCCGATCCACCCCCCCCCTCCCTGTTACTATTGACCTGAGCAACCACTAAGTACTCGACTCTGTCCTAGCCATGCTTGAACCCATTTATGGTTTTGGGACCCACCACCTCTACTAGCAGACTGCTACATGGCTCCACAACCCTTTCCATAAAATGCAACTTCCTCACAGCCCTCTTAAACCTTGCCCCTATCAGTTTCCAGTCATGACCTCAGGTTATTGACTCTGTCCTCCTGCTAAATAGTTCCCCACAGCTAAACTTGTTTATTCCTTTGGGAACTTGAAGGTCTCTAGGATATCTCCCCCCACCCCCAGTCTCCAGTGAGTGCATGTTCAGTGCCTTGAGGCGATCTTCATAAGATCTGCCCTGCTGGCCCTGAATCATCTTGTTGACTCTGTGTCACACGGTCTCCACCCTGTAGCTGTCCTTCCTTAGGTGAGTACTCAGAAATGAAACTGTATTCCAGGTGTGGCCTCGCCAGTGACCTATGCAGTGGTACTGTAGTAGTACCTCCTTTTTCCTGCTGTCAGTACCTCTTCTGATACACCCCAGCATCTTATTAGCCTTACTATAGGCCTTGTTACACTGGCCTGAATATGTGAGGGAGTCACTAATTATGATTCCCAGGTCCCGTTCCTCTGTTGTAGTGCTCAGTTTAACTCCTGCCATCCTGGGATTTTTTCTCCTATGTGCATAATCTTTCATTTTTGGCACTGAATTTCAACTGCCAATTCTTGGACCACCTCTCTAGCCTTTGTAGAGTCCTCTGCATCTCCCTGATCTCTTTATCGCTGTCTACCCTACCACAGTTTTACTGTCATCTGAGAAGAGACACAACTTGTCCCAGATGCCCTCTTCAGTGTCTCTGATGAACACTCCACTCGTGACTTCCTTCTCTTCCATTTGACCCTGTTTACCACCACCCTCTGCTGTCTCCTCTTTAACCAGTTTCCTACCCATCTAACTATGTCCCTAGATCCACCAGCTTCTTCAGCAATCTTCTGTGTGGCACCGAGTCAAAAGCCTTGCTGAAATCGAAGTACAGTATATCCACAACGTGGCCATATCTACTACCTTTGTTACCCAGTCAATGAAAACTATCAGGTTCATCTGACAAGACCTCCCTGCCGCAAACCATACTGTTTACCATCCTGTAAATCATTGCTCTCTAGGAAGTTCACAAGGTGCTCTTTGATCAGTGACTCCATCAGTTTACCCACTATAGAGGTAAAGCTGGCAGCTCTGTAATTCTCCAGTTACTCCATGCCCCCACCCTTTGTGTATGTCCACTACCCTCCAGTCTTTCAAAACTACCCCTGTCTGAATTGAGCTATTGAATAGCCCTACTAGGGGTTCAGCCATTTCTGCAGCTAGCTCCTTGAGTACTCTTGGGTGACTCCCATCTGCCCCTGAGACTTTATCTACCTTTAAGGTTTCAAACCCCTTCTGGACTTTTTCTCTGCTTACATACTGGCTGCCTCGTTTCATTTCAGGAATGCTCCTGACAGCTGCCATGATGCCACTTTCAGGCATGGGCCCACTGTCTTCCCTTGTAAAGACAGAGCAGAGTAATCATTAAAGATGGTAGCTTTTTGTTCATCTTCCTCTAGTGCCCCCCCATTGCTTAACAATACCCCCTTCTTGATTCCTTTTTTCCTTAATATAGCCAAATAATTCCTTGCTCCCCGACCCTTGAGCCGCTCTGCAGTATGTAGCTCTGCGTCTGCCTTTCCCTCCTTGACTATCCTCTTTGCTTCCCTAGATTTCATTTCGTTTTCTCCCCATTCTTCAAGTAACCAAGCTTATAGGTGGCCACCAGATGGACTAGCCAAGCACCAGACGTAACAAACTGTAAAGAATAAAAACAAAACAGACCATGATAACGCCATCACAGCGACTCAAAACCACAGAACTGGTTGTCGGATTCAAGTACTTTATTAAAAGGGGATCATGAGAGCAGCTCTCCTAATACCACGCTGCCAAACATTTTCGAGCAATCCATGTGCTCTTTTTCAAGACGTGATATGAGGCTAGTATCTATTACCTATTTATACCATGGCATACAGATTTAGTCTTTGCTGTATCGGTCCTTGTAAGAACAGATCCAGAAGTAAATGATTCGATAACTGCATTATTTCTGCATAAGCTGGGTGTTAAAAGTATGGGATGTTCTAAATAACTGTCATTACACTTCTGAGGAAGGACTGGGTTGGTCCGAAAGCTAAAGCACTTGGTTCTTTTTGTTACATCTATGTTGGTCCAATAAAAGGTATCAATTCATTTGCTTCTGGATCTATTTATACCATTCATTTAAAGATATACACATAAAAGGCAAGGCAAGGCAATCTCATTTATATGGCGTCCACTCCTGGAGGCTCCGGGCACCGTACACAAGCAAGAACAGACAGCAGTCAATTATGACATAATAAAAGCTCATTAAAACCATTACAAAATTAAAATACAAAGAAATAAAATAAAATAGGGATTCAGGAATCAGTCTTCGGAAAAACTGGCCAAAACTAAAATAAAGGTGTTAGCAGTCAAACACCAGGCTGAAGAGGTGGGCCTTTAGTCACCTCTTAAATACCTCAGTCGAGGGAGCCTCCCAGACAGCACGTGGAAATGAGTTCCACAGGGTTGGCCCAGAGACACTAAACGCCTGATCACCTGAGGTCTTGAGCCAAACCCTGGGAATATCCAGATGGCCCCTCGAAGAGGAGTGGAGGGAGCGTGCAGAGGCCACCGATGTCAGGAGTTCAGACAGATAACCAGGACCCAGCCCATATAGGGCCTTAAAGGTGAGACGATCCACCTTGAAAAAGACCCTCCACCTGACTGGCAGCCAGTGCAGAGCACACAGGACTGGAGTCACATGACTGGACCTTGAAAGGCCCATCAGCAACTGGGCCGCTACATTCTGCACTAGCTGCAGCCTGCAGTTAATAACTTTTCTATGGTATACATAATACAGATTAAATAATATAAAAGCCTCCTAACTATCCACATATGATATACACATTCCCAGATCATAATACAAAAGAAAAAAAAATCGGGAAGGGGGAGAATGTTTTTTCTGTTCCTTTTTGTTATTTCCTTTATCCAGTTTTTCTTTTCCTTTTATTTTGTGTTATCATAAAGTACTTCCTTAGGTACGTGAAGGTTTCTATCATATCCCCCCTCTCCCTTCTGTCCTCCAGGGAATAAATATTGTGCTTCCGTAGCCTCTCCTCATAGGCTACATCCCCAGGCCCTGGATCATCTTGTTCACCCTATGCTGTACCCCTTCCAGTAGTCTGATGTATTTTTTCAAATAAGGGGAACAGAACTGCATGCAGTACTCCAAGTGCGGTCTCACCAATGACTTGTACGAGGGTAGAATGACGTCCTTTTTCCTGGAGGTGGTTCCCCTGGCGATGCATCCCAGAATTTTGTTGGTTTTGCCTGCCACCTTACAGCACTGTGCTGAGTGTTTCATGTTTCCCCTAACTATGACCCCTAGATCCCTTTCCTCCTCTGAACATGATACCTGTATACAACCCCCCCAGCCAGTAGCTGTTCCCTGGGTTCATAGCTCCCAGGTGCATTACCTTGCACTTCTTGGCATTGAAACCCAGCTGCCAGATGCCTGACCAACTTTTGAGTCTAGCCAGATCCTTTCTGAGCTTCCACCTCCCCTCCTCTGTGTCTACTCTCCAACATATCTTGGTGTCATCCATGAACAGGCAGATTTTCCTTTGATCCCATCCGCTATGTCACCAATGAAGATGTTAAATAACATTGGCCCGCGGACAGAATACCTACCATGCCATTAATAAATATAACATTGTAGTAGTATCAGAAGGATTAAAATAGTTTACAATAAGAGGAGAAAACAGTTAAGAAGCCTATATAGTATACTTATTTATGCGGTATTCAAATTTGCGAGCAATGACAGTTTATTGCATTAGACAAGTATTGCTTGTAAAGTACTTTGAACTGTGACAGTGTTCTGACCTGTTTTATTTCTATTGGTATGGTGTTCCATGTTTTAGATATATCAAAGACAAAGGAGTTCTTGGCCCATTGTGGTCCTAAACTGGGGTAACACCAACATCAGGGCATCAGAGGATCTTAGTCTTTTCATGCAAGTTTCTATTTTAATAGTATCTGCCAGGGTCTCGCCCCCTTTTCTTAATCATTTTGTAGGCCATTCATCCTAGGCTGAGAGCATCTTTTTCATGGGTATCCACTTCAGTTCCTCGTACAGTATACAATGCTGTTCTAGTTTCTTAGACCTGAAAGAGCCCCTGACATTCTAGGTATAACTTTGAAAAAATGTAGTATTTAGACATAATTCATCATATTTTTCATCGTTTTCCCTGAAATTCTCACCCCTATTTCCTTATTACTAGTGACCGTTGAATGAAAACAGGATTTCTGCTTTCTCTGCTCTGGCTGCAGGCTAGACAGCATGGATTCACAGTGGGAAGGTCATGCCAGACGAATCTGATAGATTTCTTTGACTGGGTGACCAAAGTAGTAGATCAGGGAGGGGCTGTGGACATGGCCTACCTAGACTTTAGCAAGGCATTTGACACAGTCCCACACAAAAGATTAATATACAAGTTAGCCAGCCTGGGAGTGAGTCCCAAGATGACAGCCTGGGTAAAGAATTGGCTGGAGAATAGGACACAGAGGTAATAGTAAATGAGTCCACTCAGAAGAAAGGAGGGTTACTAGTGGGGTACATGAGGTTCAGTATTAGGACGGTCCTCTTCAATGTCTTTATAAGTGACATTGCAGAGGGACTGGAAGAAAAGTATGTCTCTTTGCAGATGACACAAAGATCTGCAACAGAGTTGATCACAGGTGGGGTGGAAAGGATGAGAAGGGACTTAGCAAGGTTAGAGGAATGGTCAAATGTATGGCAGCTTAGATTCAATGCTAAGAAGTGCAAGGTAATGCACCTGGAAACAAAACCCAGGGAAGAGTACACAATGGGGGTGAGATACTAACAACAACAAAATGGAAAGGGACCTGGGGTAGTCATATCAGATGACCTAAAGGTGGGCAAGCAATGTGAGAGGGCAGCAAGGAGGCTGGGGGATACTGGGATGCATAGGAGAGGCATCACCAGTAGAAAACAGGAAGTTATTATCCATCTGTACAGACAGCTGGTGAGACCCCATCTGAGTACTGTGTGCAGTTCTGGAGACCCAATCTCCATAAAGACATAGACAGGATGGAAGCTGTCAGAGGAGGGCAACTAAAATGGTGCAGGGTCTGCACCGGAAGACATATGAAGAGAGCGAAGGAGCTTAATTTGTATAGCCTCGAGGAAAGGAGGAAGAGGGGGGACATGATAGAAACGTTCAAGTACCTCAAGGGAATCAACAAAGTCCAAGAGGGTAGCATCTTTCAAAAAAAGAGGTGTGCAAGAACAAGAGGGCACAATTTGAAGATGGGGGGTGGCGGCTCAGAGGTAATTTAAGGAAGTATTTTTTCACAGAGAGGGTTGTGGATGCATGGAACGGCCTTCTGGAGGAGGTTGTGGAGTCAAAATCAGTGGTGGAATTCAAGCATGCATGGGACAGTCATAAGGCCATTCTAGGGGGTGGGGATAGAAAGAAGTAGGCTGCTGGTTAACTAGGATCTGCAGCTTATCCAGTAGGTAGGGAAATGGGCAGACTGGGTGGGCCAAGTGGTCCTTATCTGCCGTCAAATTCTATGTTCCTATGTTTCTATGTTACACCCAACATCACAATTCTGTTTATGACATCACAGTCTACTGCTGTGGAAATGATTATTATGTCATCAATAGAGGATTAAGATGTCAGGTATAGGCAAGCAGTCAGAAAAGTTATAGTCTCGTCATCTTGATCTTGTTTTCGTGCAACATTTCTTAGCAGTAAAGGAAACAGGAAAGCATTACAGAAAATGTACAAAATAATGCCTGGATTGGGTCTAAATCTTCCATATTTTCAAAGTTTTTACAATGGGGCTAGGGCCTCTTTAAAGCAAATCTACAAACTGAATTATGCAGGGTTTTTCTTTGTGTTTGTATTTTCTGTGATATTCCACCCCATAAAACACTCCCATACTCAGTGAGTGGGAGCAGACTGATCTGCACAATTACTCTTCTGGTTTCATCACTGAGATAATCCCTTAAGGCATATGGTGCCCCAAGTTGTATATGCAGCTGTGCTGTGATGTGGGTAATGCGTGCCTCAAGTCATGATTAATCTTGAGTCCGTGTAGTATCCAAAATATTTTATCAATGACTTTCAGACTTTCTGTTCTGTTAATTTAAGTTATTTATGTGTTTTGTGCTTCTGTGATGTATTAACATCATACTTTTTTCTTCTTATTCAAAAAATGTTTACTATCACTAAACCAGTCTGCCATTCATCCTATTTCAGTTTCAAGGATCTTTTGTAGCATGTTCATGTCCTTTGATTCTGTAAGTATTACGTCATCTGCATATAGTGTTACCTTCATGTCTAGTTATTGATGGCATGCTCTTAAAAAGAGAAAACAGCAACGGTCCTAAGATGGACCCCTGTAGTACATCATACTTCTCTGAGTGAGCCAACTCCAGATGCCTTCACTATTTGTTTCCAATCTGCCAAGTAATTGCTGAGCCAGTTTACTACGGACTGTCCAAAATACAAATGTGTGATCCTGGTCTTCAGGAGGGAGTGATCAAACAGATTGAATGCCTTGGCCAGGTCCATGATGACCGCACCAGCGAGCAAACCGTGCTCCATGTTCTGGTGCAATTTATTTGTGCATCTGACCAAAGCAGCCCCAGTGCTACCATCCCTCCTAAACCTGCACTGCTGTACAAACCTAATACTTTTCCAAATGTTCTACAATCTGATCATGCAGGAGTTTTCCTTGCAGCTTACCAGTGATGGACAATAACAAAATAAATCTGTAATTGTTCACCAGATTGGTTGCACCCCCTTTATGGATAGGTCTTACATAAGTATTTTCCATACATTAGGAATTTTCTGAAGGCTAAGGGATAAATTAAAGAGCTTTGTCAACAGAGGTGTTAGTCCATCGCCTGCCCACTTTAAGTATTTTGCTTCCACGCCATCAAATCTAAGTCCCTTCATAATGTTTAGATAGAAACATAGAAACATAGACTTTGACGGCAGATAAGGACCGCTTGGCCCATCTAGTCTGCCCCTTTCCCTACCTACAGGATAGGCCGCAGATCCTAGTTAACCAACAGCCTGTTTCTTCCTACCCCCCACAAGAATTGCCTTTTGTCTGTCCCATGCATTCTTGAATTCTCCCACAGTTTTAGACCCCACAACCTCCTCAGGAAGGCTGTTCCATGCATCCACTACCCTCTCTGTGAAATAATACTTCCTCACATTGCCCCTGAACCCCTCCCCATCTTTAAATTGTGTCCCCTTGTTCTTGCACGTCTCTTTTTCTGAAAGATGCTACCCTCTTGGACTTTGTTGATTCCACTGAGGTACTTAGAAGTTTCTATCATGTCCCCCCTCTCCCTTCTTTCCTCAAGGGTATACATATTAAGCTCCTTTAGTCTCTCCTCATACGGCTTCTCTTGCAGACCCTGCACCATTTTAGTTGCCCTCCTCTGGACTACCTCTATCCTGTCTATGTCCTTTCGGAGATGGGGTCTCCAGAACTGGACACAGTACTCCAGATGGGGTTTCAACAACCGTCTGTACAGAGGGATAACAACTTCTTGTTTTCTGCTGCTGATGCCTCTCCCTATACATCCCAGTATACCCCCAGCCCTCCCTACTGCCTTCTCACATTGCTTGCTAACCTTAAGGTCATCTGATATGATTACCCCCAGGTCCCTTTCCTTTTTTGTTGTTGTTACTACCTCCCCACCCATTGTGTATTCTTCCCCTGGGTTCTTGTTTCCCAGGTGCATTATTTTGCACTTCTTTGTATTGAATCCTAGCTGCCATATTTCTGACCATTCCTCCAACCTTGCCAAGTCCCTTTTCATCCTTTCCCACCTCCTTGTGTATCAACCCTGTTGCAGATCTTTGTGTCATCTGCAAAAAGGCATACTTTTCCTTCCAGTCCCTCTGCAATGTCACTGATGAAGACATTAAAAAGGACTGGACCCAATACTGAACCCTGCGGTACCCCACTAGTAACCCCTCTTTCTTAAGAGTGGACTCCATTTACAATTACCTTCTGTGTCCTGTTGTGCAGCCAATGTTTTACCCAGGCTACCACCCTGGGACCCACTCCCAGGCTGGTTAATTTGACTATTAATCTTTTGTGTGGGACTGTGTCAAATGCCTTGCTAAAGTCTAGGTAGGCCATGTTCACAGCCCCTCCCTAGTCTACTACTTTGGTCACCCAGTCAAAGAAATCTATTAGATTCGTCTGACATGACCTTCCCGCTGTGAACCCATGCTGCCTTGGATTTAACAGACCCCTGTATTCCTCCTTGGGTTTGATCTTCCTATATACCTCCTTGGGTTTGATCTTTTTAAAATAGAAAGGTGGTCTATCTAGTGTAGGGTTAGTATCTATTTTGCTATTTTCTGATTTTCTAGTTATGCAGCTTTTTAGGTTTGTAAAGATTCATTCAGTTATTTGGCTATTTCCTGGATCTCTTATTTCTTTCATTCAGATTCAGTTTGTTTTTATTTAGTTAGTTTTTTATTGACCAGGTAAGCTCACTAGACAGTTAAATGCCTATTCTCAGGTATGGCCCTGGGAGGTTACAACAGAGTAGTACAAACAGATGAGTTACAATACAAGATAAAACCACAGGAACAATTTGCAGCTGTATATTAGTTTGCTTTCTATGGGTTCAATAAGTTATGTGTGGTTCATAGCTCAGTGCTTATGTAACATATTGTAGCTGGATGATGTATATGGTTGGATACAGAGGCCAGCTGTTAAGTAGGCAATGATTGCAAGGTACTAGTAGTATGGAATGTTTTGTGCTTAGGTACTTCAGCATGAACATGATCAAGTCAATGATTATGGTATGTATGAATCGGACAGTATGAGCAATGAACTTGGATGCTTGAACTGAGAATCGTTTGTTATTATTTGATGGTTTTGGCCTTTCTCTGTATCCCACCTGTAGGGAAGAAGTTTTGTCTAGTATTATGAGACCCCCCAAAAGAAATTGATATCAACGATTATTCTGTATCTGACTGATGAAGGAGTCAAGCAGGAATATATCCCTAATAATATCAGTAGATGATCACCTCCTCCAACTCCGGAGAGTGTGACCGGTAGCACGCAGGAGAGGAAAACCCCCCTTGGGGGGAACCTCTGAGGACCCATGGCTACTGACCTGCCCATCCTTCTGGGCATACCAAAGGAGAGTAATCCTAAATAATGAACTAAATTAATCAGCTAATCTGAACTCCCAAAGTTGTAGAACTTGATCCAGAGAAATGGTGAATTGAAGAAAGTACTGAATCATAACATGTCCGGTGAACAAACATCCTCCTAGGAACTCCAGGTTCGAGAATCCATGTACAAGTCAGAACGATAGGAGAGTGGCTGTACTGAAAGGTCCATCTTCTAGACTTCAGTTGATAAAAGACATAAGAATCCATGGAATTGTAGGATGATGGAGATGAAGTTGATGACTGACGAACTTAGTACAAGTGACAAGACAAAGATAGTTCATCCAAGCTTTTATGCAAACGAGATAGGATGAAATAGAAGTAGTACGACTTCCAGCTTTCTACTAATAGAGGGCTCATATAGCACGTGGAATGGGAGAAGGCTTGCAGCAAGGCTACCGATTGACGAATCCAGTTCCAGTAAGTACGATAAGAGTAGATTATTTTCTTAGGAGATGATATAGAGGCAACGGCTGTAGAGCTGAGCTGGAATCATGGCAAGCTGTAAAGGATTAATCTGAGTGCGAGATTAGGAAGCATCCAAGAAGTAGAATATGGTGAGCCCAAAAAGTAAGTAAAGCAGTGGACCGTGAAACTGAAAAGAAAGGTAGTAGGTAGCAAGTACTGCACCAATTTATGTAGGTGAGATGGAACAGAACGTGGCAACCAGCCCCTTGGTGACAGCGCAGCTTAACTGACAGCTGGTGAGGTAAGCAGAGAGATGGCTAGTTCCAGGTAACAAGAAAGCACAGCCAGACCTATAGAGGTCTGCTGGTAGAACATACAGCGTGGCAGTAAGTCCCTCGGCGAGATGCGCATCGTATCCATCAGCTGGTGAGGGAAGTAGAGAGGCAACTAGCTCCAGTAACATGAAAATGCAGCCAGACCTATGGAGGTCAGCTGGTAGGAATAGAGTGTGGTATATAGCCTCCAGGTGTCGTATCTTGAGTCAGTTTAGAGCAGAGTAGTACTGCAGTTGTAAGGCAAGACTTATGAGAATGGAATGGCGCTGAGCACTGACGCATCCTGTAGATCAAGAATGGTAGGGATTGCATTGAAGAGACTGTGGCAGAGAGATGTCAACTTGACAAGAGGAATAAACATCCTGAAACTGTAGGCATTCAATGTTTGAGGCAAGTAATAACCCGACAAGTCCCAAATAATCGAGCATAGGAGGCCTAGATGGCGATAACTGAAGAGGCTGAGTCAAATGAAGTAGCGTTGTCACAGCGTCTGAGAAGCAGTAGAGCACAATCAGGATATTGAAGGTCCTCAGCAGAAGCATAACTAGGTGTCCTGGAAAGGGTGAAGCCGCAGTAATTCCATACGGCTGAAGTGGCAGGGCCAAGCATCCAAGATAGATGATGAACGAAGAAACGGTTGGATGCAAAACCATAGGAAAGGAGCTTCCAGCCAGCTGACACGGCAGGATGAAGGCATACAGTAGAATGTGGGAATCTCCAGACCCTGAGCTGGGTGAAGCAGAAGTAGAGAAGAAAGAGGTAAACCTCCCAGCCCGACAGGCAAAGACAGGTCGTCGAAGCTGGTGATCAGTAGGTAAATCTCCCAGCCCAATGGGTGAAGACAGGTCATAGAAGCTGGTGATCAGTAGGTAATTCTCCCAGCCCAAAAGGCAAAGGCAAGCCATAGAAGTAGGTGGTATTGGCACAGTAATATAGGAGCAGAGGACCTCAGGGCCTGTAGGGGTGCAGATCAGACGAAATGCGACGACTAACTTCCGTCCCCACGGGGCGGAAGAGGTAGCGACTGGATAAGTTAATAAACCTCCTGAAACTGTAGTTCTTCAATGTGTAAGGCAGTTGTTTATCCAAGGAAGGCAAATGGAATAAAGTCAGCTGGAAGTCCTGATGGAGACGATAGTAGTGATTCTGGAGAAGTTGAAGTAGCATGGTGAGGAGCATCTAAGAGTATTGAAGCAAATATCTTGATATACCTCAAAATAATCCAATGGAAGGTGGGAGCTTAGGAGCGTATTTTGAAGGTAGGTCTGAAGGAACGCAGCTCTGTAGGAGCATCCTTGGGAACTAAGGAGTGCTAGCCCAATGAGATAAAGAGGCGCGTTTGGGCCTTGTAGGGTCAGCAATGGTTGCAAGCCCATCCCCAGGGGCAGAGATGTCAATAAATGCAGAACGCATCTGTGCGCATGCATGACATAGCTCCAATGTGTGTCCCCGTCCATTGCTCAAATGGCATAGAACTATGAATTTCCAAATGTGTGCTCGATAGCTAGGCAGCATTACGAAGCTACACTGTAAAACATAATGCACCATAATAGCATCTCTAGGGCTAAAAGTAGATGGAAATAACAGGAACTACCTTGATGAGAGTGAATGCAGGAGCCGTAAATTGTCCATGAATCATAGTCAAGTCAGCGGCTTTTATGGGAGATATTAAGGAATGAGCTTCTAAGTAGGGATAGCTTACTTTGGTTGCTTATATTTGAACTGAAATCAGCCAAAATGCAGAACAGAATCAGTGGACCATGAGTGAACTGGAGAGCTGACAATGTCATCACAGGGTAGGGAAAGAAAGTTACGTAGGCATTTAACCATGAGTGCAAAAACTGGGCATCACAGGGAAGCTAGGTGAGCTGCTATGCCTGCCCAAGATTGCTGCAGCTTAGAACCAGAAGCCCAGATGCTACAGATAGAAGGAGCAGTATGAGACTAGGAACAATGTGGCAGCCAGCGGTATCCTGAGCCTGGCATGCCATGTCTGAGTAGTGAGCAGTCCTAGGCCCAGGTAAGGGCATTTGAAGATCGGGCTAAGTCCATAATGAGCGTACTTTCAGTCCACAGGACGGCAGGAGTCGAAACAGCAGAATTGGACAGTTATGTGAGTCTTTAGCAGAAGTCCAAGGCAGTGCAGCAGACACAGAAAGAAGGTAACAGCAATGGTAACCCAAGACCTGGAGGGCCAGGGAAGGTAGGTGAGCAGAGGCCACATCCCGGAAGTCTTGCTGGCGGAGTTTAGGAGAAGCAGTTGTAACCCCTAGATGGCGCTATCCCAGGGGCTACTACCCCTGCCTGATTTGCCACTAACAGGTTGAGGGGCCTGGATCTGATGGCGGGTGCCTCCACCCAGAGGTCAGGGTTTGCAATAGTTAAACTAACTTGGTCACAGCCCTCTGGGACACTGCAACCCCCCTTTCTTCCCACTAGTGGCCCACACAATATATCAGAATTACCTTCACAGTATACACTTACCCCCAGGGCTGGTTCAGGCACTGAGACCTCCTGTAAAATAAGATACAGTGCAACAATCACAGTACAATACTTTAACATAGACAAATACCTCAGGCAGTATAACTTTGCTGAAACAAGCAGCTCTGATTTATTTAGGGGGAATATAACAAGGACAGGGGGAAATTAGGTTAATTAGCTTAGCACTTTACTATCTACCTATGGCTCTGTGCACAGGCCTATCCCTACCAGTTACTGTCCCTGGGAACCCAAGCCCTAGTGGCTACTCCAAACCGTGGCAGCTGGTAGGGGCCCTTTCACACAGAGAAAAGAAAAATTAGTTAAACAGTCAGCAGTACAGTAATTCCATTTGGATTCAATGTGGCAATTCAACAGGAGCGACTCTGAATTAGTACTCACGACCTCCAAACAAGATAGGGTCCTTCAACGCCAGCAGGGCTACTCTTGAGCTCCACGAGACTCCTCACACATTATATGGCAAACTGCAACAGGCAAAAGTCCTTTAATGGCAGCAGGATTCACTTGAGCTGCACAAGCCTTCTCACACATTTATATGGTAAACAGTAACAGGCAAAGTCCTTTAATGGCAGCAGGATTCACTTCAGCTGCAAGCCTTCTCACACATTTATATGGTAAAAGAAAGTACTATACCAGGCAGGCTGCTTTCTATCCCGATCGCAATTACTGCACAATACCGAGAACACACAGCAGATTCAGTTCCTGACAGACCGAGTGCAAATCAGCAATTTCTCCAGTCTTCTACAGGGTGAGCCTGGTTTCTACTCTTCAGATATCCTTTGATTCTCTTCACAGGACGGATTCAGTCCTAACAAACAGTTACACAAGCTGCAGACCGGAACTCTGGGCCTTACACATGTTTCCCGACTAAAACTGCACACCGAAAAAGCACAGGGCTCCTTCCCTCTTCACTGTCAGAGCTCAACTGAAACTCCAGCAGACAAAACCGGGCACTTCCTTTGAGTTCCTCCCAGTTCTTGGCTGGATTGGCTGTCACTCACAATAGACTGACTCTGTTGGTCCAAAAAGGCTGAAGTCCAAACTACATCTCCCAGAGTCACTGCCCATACAATCCTCTTGTGGCTGGCTCAGATTACGAGTCCAAGTTCTGATTCGTCCAAGGCACCATTTTAGAGCTATCTTATCCCACACTGATTGGTCCAGTTCAGCAGTTCAAAACTAGAATGGGAACTAGGCAAACACAGTTCTGACTGCAAAAAAGCAGGTTAGACAAACTGTATTTCATTATTACTCTAAATGATTTCTTGCAAACAGTTACATCTTTCAGATAGGTTCCCTTTGCACTCCTAGTGACTGCAAAATGGAGTGAATTGGCAGCAGTTCAGTGGTACTCAAGCAGAGAAGCACACAGTCCCCATACAAACTAATTATGTCTGCAAGCAGACAGCTCTTAAAGAGACAGTACCAGAGGCTCTAAAAACACTCACTGATAAATGGCTTAAACGCCAAACACCAGTCAGGCTTGGAGCATTCAAGCAAGCTCCTGGAAGTCTTTTGGGAACCCCCATTTGCAGGAGGGTTACACCGTGTGTTTAAATTGTATGTGGATGGTAGGGAGACACTAGAATACTCGGACTATCCAAGATCTCCATACAGTAAGTCCAAAGAAATCCAAATCGAAATGCTGAGTAAAGCGGCAGAAACTTTAAATTAATAAGTGTCATGGAGGTTGAGGAGAAATGATAGGTAATAGCTTCAAGGTGCACCGCATTAGCAGCGAAGCTGGACTGTGTACAGTGAGTCTAAGTTGAGCCGGCAGCATGGTAAATGACAGGCAGCTACATGAGAAGGAAACCATGCACTCCTGGCAGCGGGCGGATGGTCCGATCCGGCAAGCAAATGGAGTAGGAGAACAGCTGAGGTTTACGCAATAAGGCAGCCGGTGCAGCAGCAGTTAGTGAATTCAACAGGCAGGGAGTGGTGGCAGGTGGATTCGAGCGGAAGCTGCTACGGAGGTAGGGAATCCAGTCTAATGTAGGCAGTCGGTCGAGAGAAAGGGAATGCAGGGACTGAGGCAGAACGTCGGGGTACGAATGCGACTAGAAATGTATGAGGTATCGTGGAGCGCCAGCTGCAGGGAAGGTAAACAAACAGGGGGAGATGCAAGGGAAGGAAGTAGCAGGCAGCAGGGCAGGCTAAGAAGGCAGGGGGAAGAGGAGGAGGGAGAACAGGACACGAGAGAAGAGAACCTTCCCCCCAAGAAATGAACAAGGAGGCAGCAGCGAGAAAGACAGAGGGAAGGAACGAAGGAGACTCAGGAAGGGGGACAGAAGGGGGTACAGCCAGAAACGGAGGGTGCACAGCCAGATAACGACGGGGAGCAGCCGGCAGCAACGCCACGCTGGAGCGACGAAAAGCATTCGCTGTAAACAGAGCGGGAGTCTGCTGCTTGATTTAAGTAGGATGTGGGGGAGGAGCTCTTCCCCCACATAACCACGGGCTTGTGCCCTTCAATTGTTGATACTTTTCCAAAATAGTTTCTGATCTCCAAATTGTTTCATTTGTTCTTTTTTGTAAAATTCAGCTTTAGGTTTTTGATAATCCTTTTACAAAAATTGTGTAATTCTCTACATCTGTTCCAGTCAGATATGTTTATTGTGATTGTGCAGTGTTGCCATGCCTTATCCGTGTTTCATTAAGATAATAACCTCGCTGCCTAACCATTCACTCTTTTTACTTCTTACTTTTTTCTGTCTTAGAGGGGAGTGTTTGTTTAGTGTGTTAAAGTACATCTTCACAATCAGAGGGCACCATATACTTTTCGTGTTTCTGTTCCCCCTGACTATTTATTTAGCTGATGTGCAAAGAGAACAATTTTCCAATTTCAGCTTGTTGTGATAAAAGGTAAATCTGATCAGTCCATTCATATTTTGGGTTCAGTTAACAGTTGCAGGACAATCTCAGTGCAGCATTTCTTGTATTAAACAAAACAAAAGCCATTATTTACCTTTATTTCTCTTTCATTTACATTCAAATAAATGTGATTTTCCTTTCAGGGTCCCTGATTAATGCTGCCTTTTCCCTGCCTGATATTTATTTATTTATTTATTTATTTTTTGTCCCTGGGGTCCTGACCAGGACTTCCTTCCTCCATCCACCAGTGCCCCTATACCTGTCCTCTGAGACACTGCCAGATGGCCAAACTGCGACTCAGTGGCCACCCTGGCACACCACTGTGCTGCCTCCCTGGCTTCCCCCTCAGGGCTGGGGTCACCATTCTGCTCCAGTGGCTGTCTCCCCTACTCTCTATCAGGACACCCATGGCAGAGGTAAAGACCTAGAACACCCCCAACAGACAGCAACTATACCCCAGACTAGATATGGAGGACAGGTGGAGGTTTCATCCTCCCAGATTTTCCCCTTCAAACCCCACCCTCACCCAGGAATGCATCAGTGACATCACTGGGTGCCATCACCTAATGACAACCATGCTCCAAAGCCCCTGCGCAACACCCTTCCCCTGCAGCTCCACTTGTTGTCATCCAACTGGTGGTGTTGTAGTGAGACACAGATTCTACTCCACCCAACTCCACTCCACTGGGCTGCTCAATTCTCCTCTCCCCAGACAATCCTTTGATGGCCCTGGCTCGTTCCTGAACCCTAGTCGCCATCGGCAGAAGCTGCAGCACTACCACTATACAGGTGGACCAGCATCTGCCTACTATTTAAGCAATAAGGCATGACCAGGGGTTATGTTAATGATCTGTTAATTACCCTATAGGGGTGTAATGTTGCATGAGGCATAGCTGAGTGCTACATGCCAGTAGAGGATGATTAACTGACCATTAACATAACCCCTAGGAGTGCCCTATTGCTATTATAAAAACAAATTATCACTGTTAAACCTTGTTCAGCATATGATTAGACTCTACATGTACAGTATGTTAATAAAAGATTAACATAAGGTTGTTTGAATGCTTACAGCTAATCAGAAAGCTCTATTTCTCAGACCCTTTTTATAATTATTCGCCGAAGCCAAGGGCTGGTTCAAGGAACATAGATTGGTGATAAATCTTAAAAAACCAAAAAACATGTTCTTCACTCATCCTCAAAACAAGTCCTGCAACTTCAAACTCCTCATTCACTCTGGGTCCTCTTTCCCACTAGAACAAGTTTGCTCCTATAAATACCTAGGGATCCATTTTGACCCTTCCCTCTCCTTCCATGGACACATCGCTGCCCTAGCCACTGCCACTAATATCCAATTGGACATCTTACATCGGTATAAACACTGCCTCCCCCCGGAGGCTCTTCGACTCGCAGGCACCTCCTCTATGCTGTCCCTAGTGGACTATGGACTGCCGGTGTATGGTGCTGCTGATCAGACCGCACTCCATAAAATTTGCACTACTCTGAATAAGGCCTGCAGGTTAATTACTGGGGCACCTAGGCTAACACACACCTGTCTACTGTACACTAAAGCACTGGTACTTGATCTTGACGAGCGCCTCAAATATCTGACCTGTACCCTTACAAAAAAGACCCTCCTTGGGCTATCCCTGCCAGGACTGACCACCACCATCCGCCGCTCTGTCCCACTAGTTCATACTCAGACCTCTGGGAAAACCTCTCTTGTTATCCCTAGAGCTAGGACTTCTCACGGCCAAAGAGCCTTCAGCTTTAGGGCCCCCTCCTGGTTCAACACACTGCCCCCCTCCATCTTGGAAGCTCCAACTATATCGTGCTTCAAAACGTCCTTACGGAACCACCTTGTTAGTACCCGAAGCTGTAATTGCCACTAATCAAAGCCGTACTCAATACTTATGACAAAGCTTACTACTAAGCTGCTAAGGACAACATAACTCTGGTATTGTTTGCATCAATCCTACCTGTACCAGCTTGTTTGTATCTATGTCTTAAGTTACTGTTATACTGTGTTATACTGTTATACTGTGTATTTTCATTTGTCTTACTGTGACAAGGTACCTTTGTAAATGAGCCTATGGCTCAAAGGTTTTCCAAACTGCTGTCTAAATAAATAAAAAAAAAAATAACAAAAATAATTACTGATCAGTTCTGGAACCCAGTGACCTCAATTAAACAGAAGCTCACAGTACTAGTGCAGGCCCATCACTTAACTGAGGCCAGCAGGTCCTGGAACTAATAAGTAATTATATTTATAAAACGAGGCTATAGAATACGGCTTCCTGATTGGTTCCTCTCAATTCAAGAGTCTTACAGTAAATCTGTAGAGACATATGACAGGAAAACCTTGAACAACTCTCTTAATTCAAAGATAAGTCACTGTTTTACTAAATTCAGTTTTCATTATGGTGATAAGGCATGCCTGTGGTTACATTAACAGTCACTTCATCGCCCCCTAGGGTTAGGCCTCTTCTCCCCAACACAAAAACAAAACAAACAAGCATTTTTCAATGCCAAATGTTGTCTCGCTGGCATTGGTATTGGTAGTACTGGAGCTAGAGATGCATAATAGGAATAGCAGTGAAGAACTGAAATGATGCCAACCCACCCCCACCCACCCTGTAGGAGAGCCAAGCATTGGAGTGTCTTGCTCATCAGCTATAACACTCATGCCATTGTACCTCACCTACCCTGTAGACACTGACAAGTTCATCGTGCTTTGGGGGTCTTGGCCATACTTCACCCCATTCCATAAGGAACATGCTGAGGTGGGTGCAGTATAGGAGAATGGGGTGACCTTTGTGGCCAAACAGTGTGAGGCACACCACGATACCTGTCACTAGCTGCAGGGTGGGGTTGGGGGTGGAGCATTACAGCCGATGATCCCAAGTCATGACCCTGACGCCTGTCAGTCTCTACAGGGTGGGGTGCTACAGTTGGAAACCCTAACACCATAGGCGTGTGTTGGTATTTTCACTCCAAATTTTCAACATGGGCTGTTTGTGAGGCCACCTCATGAAAAGTGACACAATCAGTTTGTTAGCTAAAAGGTGGTTTTGCACAGTGGCTATGCCATTTGGTGACACAGGGATAAAAACATATTTTGGACAGGATATGGAACATGACAACTGTATTGTTTATGAGGAGGTGTAAAAAAATGGCAACGTTGAAAATCTGAGGAAAATATGAAAATTGGTGAAGTCATGAGTATGCATAGGAACTGCTGAACACACGCCTCAGAACTCCAATTATTTTTTGAGTTTTTAACCACATTTTCAACATAGGCATTTTGGGACCTCCCCTCATGAACAGTGGTGCTGTGATTTTGTTAATCTGCCCCAAAAGTTGATTTCCCACAGCATCCACGCCATTGTGAGCCACATGTGCGGAAACACATTTTGGGCAGGATGTGAAAAATGACAGCTGTACTGTTCATAAGGAGGTGTGGAAAAATGGCAGTGTTGAAAATTTGGAATGAAAATATTGCAAATTTGCGAAGTTACAAGGGTGCATGGAAACTGCACAATGCATGCTTGTAACACAGTCATTTTATGGACGTTCGGCACCAAATTTTCAACATAGGCTTTTTAGGACCTCTGCTCATGAACAGTGTCACTGCTATTTCCTCAAATTGTCCCAAAAACTGATTTCGCACAGTGACCACGCTATTCTGCACCGGACATGGAAAAACACATTTTGGTCAGGATATGTAAAATGACAGCTGTATTGTTCATAAGGAGGTGTGGAAAAATGCCAATTTTGAAAATCTGGAGAGAAAGTATTACAAATTCACGAAGTTACGCGCATGCATGGAAACTATGCAATGCACACTCGTAAAACAGCCATTTTTTGGGATTTTTCTCACCAAATTGCAACATAGGCTTTTTGAGAGCCCCCCCTCATGAACAGTGGCACTGTCATTTCGTTAATCGGTCCTGAAAGGTGATTCCGCACAGTGATCACGAAATCACCTTTCGGGGCCGATTAACGCCATGACAGTGCCAGAATTCATGAGGAGGGGTCCCAAAAACCCCATGTTGAAAATTTGGTGCCAAAATTCCAAAAGATACCTGAGAACTGCATCAAAGTTGAAAAAAACCCTTTTTATTCCATTATACAGCTTACCGGCATTTCTTCAGTTTGCGGTCGGCTTTGAAGAGTGCAGATGTGTTCTCGGTCCACCAAAGATTGTCTCGCCAGACTCCAGAGGTAAGTATGGGGTGAGGGGTGGTGTGGGGGGGCAGGGTGCACAGATGGTGGGAGCGGGTTGTCGGAGGGGGCAGGGAGAATGCGAGGACCTTTTTACAGGTTTAAAAAACCATCGAGGATTTTTTTTGTAGATTTGGCATGCTGGGTGGGCTCCCCAGCATGCCACTTTAGTGTTTTGGGGATTCTAGCCAACGGGATTGGGCACCGTCGGCACATACTGGAGGGGGCGGAGATACGAGCCATAGTATTGGGCAACCCTCGACATGCAACAAAAAGCGGGGTGGGGGAGACATTATTCCGATGGGGAGTGGGCTCTCCCCTTGGCACAATCAGTGGGGATGGGGATAAACGCCGATGGGGACTGGGCCCCTCGTTGGCAAAGAAAAACTGTTGGGGGGGAGCCGCATGATGCCGACAGGGAGTGGGCTCCCCATCGGCATTGTGACAGGAGGTTTGCCTTCATGTCGGGTGGCGTGTTGTGGTCACACTGCATGAAAGCTTCGCTCTCTTTGCAGCGGACCTTTTCTTTGTTCTCGTGGCCACATTAGGGATGCGTGAGGTCAGTGCCTGCTGCTGGCTGATTGGGGAATGAGGGACATGCCTTCTGATGCGTGCCCTGCATTCGCCCAGCAGTGACCGCACCTCCAAATCTGCTACTATCACAAGATGTTGGCTGCACAAGCGTGAGCCAACATAAAAAAACAGTATGTTATTTCTCTGTATTGCACACTATTGAATCCGGATTGCATACAAATGAAACAATCATCATATCATCAATGCACTAGTCAATCAATTAAAACATCACCAGCTAATATATCTATACATCTATGAGCTACAGTGCTGTAAAAGTATGGAAAAAGTTACCCCAGGAAATTCATAACTCCAATACCTGTCATTAGTTACAACTGAGACTCAAAAAGCTCTTGCATACTGGTGCTAGATGTATATGTTATTCATAGTTACGGCATATGCAGGAAAATACCCCCGTATCAACACCTGGACCTGCCACCCAGCATACCCCCCAGACTGGGAAGTCTGCAACTTGCTCTTTGCGGTGGGGTTCCCCATGGGGAGAGACCAAGATCCACATGAGGCCCCAACTGAGGCTTACACCCGTGGCGTAATTTAGGTGGCAATCCAAGGGCATCACAATGCAGCCATCTCCTGGGATTTTTCCCTTAGGTTTCCCCCAGGAGGCACGGACGAGCAATGACATCAGCGCAGGATGGGCACGCTTCCTCACATGTCCTGCAGACATCTGCTGATGCCTCCACCCAGCTAAAGTGTGGTCCTGGCTGATGTACACCCAGCCTACATTGGGTGTCACTGTCATGCCAGGAAATCACAACCATCCCACTCCCCCCCTCCACACCTCGGAGAAGGAGAGCAGTCCATGGGATACTCATCCCACCTCTGCCTGGCCAACCATCTGCCATACCATGCTCATACAGAACATGTGTCGGCAACGCCACAAGCAGAGACACGACCACTGCACTGGCATGCAGGCTCCACTGTGCCACATTATCATACATTTGTATTGCATTACTGTATGTCCCAGGATACTCCTATAAAATAAGCCTGTGTCCAGTGAGTTCTTACCCAGTTAACAAATGATTTATTTATTTGAAAGGTGTTAACTGGGAGTGGCACACTGAGCCATGGCTCTTTCCAGGTGTAGCCCCAGGGGAGAGAAAACAAAGGGCAAGCAATAACAATGAAAGTTAACACAATACAACAATGAAGTAAATAACATATACAAATTATGAAAACAATTAGTCACTTGACTCGGATAACATACCAGATGAATTGTAGATCTACTATAGCTCTAGGGCCAAAAATCAAAGGGGCAAGATGCCTTGTACAACCAGAGTCACGAGCCTTGCAAAGGTCAATGATTTCTGCTGAGGTCCAGGGTAAATGGAAACCCTGAACTCAAGAGTGATGAAAAGGAGCATGAGTATGCCATGGCTGGCAGTATGGCCTAGTGGTTAGAGTAACGAGCTTTGACTAAGCTTAATATATCTAGCAGACCTGGGTTTGGTTCCCAGAAACTCCACTTGCATACTGTGTGACCCTAAGCAAGCCACTTAACCTCCTCAGTGCTCCCAGGGCCCCCATGAAAACAGGCCTTGTGCCAACTGGGTTTTAGCACAGTACCAAAGAAGAACAGCAAAAATAAATAAATGATCCCAGACCACAGCAAATCTGGAATGAAAATAGCTGCCTCGTCTACGTACATGAACACAGAGTGGACATCAAGCACTACTGCCAATATCAGGAAGACATGCAGCCAGGTCATGAGATCTGGTTTCCCTAGCCCAGGTAAATTTCAAGGGTGGCAGATTTCCAGATACAGTAAATTATTCGGTGAACGCCGAAGGAATCTAGCAGAATGCCTCCAGAGACACAAAGATAAGGATGGAAAGAGAGAATTCAGTCTAATAATGAATGACTGGAGGTCCAATGATTTAGCCAGGTGAGCTCAGAGATAAGTTGAATGAGCTTTAAAGCCTCAGTTTTATGAACTGTAGATGAGAGGCAGGGTGAGAACCGATCTAGATTAAAGTCACGAGTAACAAAAGCTAACCAGAAGAGGCAAGGGAGGAAAGGGAGACAGCAGAGGACAGAGTCGGGTTAATACAGGCATACAGAAACTGCCACCTACAAAAACAGGTAATGAGAAGGGAAGAGAGAACAGGTAGAGGAGTACCTTATAAGAGGAAGGGATATAGGGTTGTCAGAACTAGTTCGGGAAAGATTCAAACCCATCACGAACCCTGGTGTTCGAGTTCTAATTCAGAATTTGAACACTAGAGGGTTTGCAAATGGGTTTGAATCAATCCATTTTTTTTTATGCATTAAAAAGCCGCAACGCAAGCAACATGAAGCAACCTGCCTGATTTATCAGCCCCAGAGTGAAAAAATCTCACTTGCCTATGCATACTGTCAGCTCCCTCCAGTCCCACTTCAGCTCCAGTATGATCGATGACGATCCCCGATTCCCCTCCCATCATGCCATGCCATTAGTGTTGTGGGGGCTGAATGGTGTAGAGTCGGACTGCGCGCCTGCGTACTTCATCCCAGTCCATGTTACCACCTGACCATCTGCTCTGCGGTCAGGTGGTGGCAGGATATGTAAACCGCGTGGCTGCAGCTCGTTTCATTTAGTTCCAGTGCCATAAAGGAGATGCAGGCTGCAGCAGCTTGTGCTACTCGCTCTGCCTGGGCTAGCTCTGCTCTCTGGCTCTGGCAGTTGCTAATTGTGAAATCATTGTGTGTCTCAGATTGAGTTGATTTATTGCCAAGAAAAGGAACAAAATAAATAAAAAAGCTAAGGGGTGGGTGGGGGTGAAAACTAAAGGTAGGGGGGACTCGGGGAGTGGGAACCGAGGAAAAGAAAAGTCCCAAAGGGACAGTTGGTGACAGGCTCAGCCTCAGGATGAGATGGACAGAGGGAAGTTAAAAAGTTGCTGAATATTTGAAACTGAGAATTTATCTTTCATTTAATCTCAATTCAATTATCAAATCAACAGTTCAAACTTCATTTCTGTCTGGCGTTACTTGTTTCACACTGGGAAGGAGCGATCATCATCACCCTGGCTGGGGAAGGGGTGAAGAAATTAAAACAATCAGGTTTACTAATTGTGAGGAAAATTAAGTTCAACTTTAATGTGTGAGAAGTTGAAACATTTGAATTTGATGGCGTTTTACTTACTACTTTATACCCTACTCCACAAAACAAAGTAAAATAATAGTCAGGAGGACAGGATTCTGTCTAAGGACTGTAGTACTGTGCTGCTGAGCGTTCTTCTATTACACCCTATAAAATTCCTGCTAGAACAACACCAGGCTGGTTTTAGTTTTTTTTACACAGTACTCCTTACTTGTGTGTTGTGGGTGTGACTCCACTACACTGTATCTCTCTATTCTCCTGTGGTGTTATCCCATTACCCTGCTGCAGCTGCTGAGTGTGTACCCTACCCATTGTGTGTTACTGCGAGAAGCCCATTGTTGGGCAGTCGTGTGGTGGCATTATATTTAAATACATGACAGAAGCATATAAATAAATGTTAGTATTGGGAGGACAGACAGAAAAATCTCTTTCCTTGGGTTGTATGTGTGTGTGACTCCGCCTCCTGTGGTTAGCCTATCTCCTTCTGCTATGTGCCTTTTGACTGCACTGTACCCTACCCAGTGTGTGTCACCGAGAGAGGCCCAGTGGCCAGATGTTGTATGGTGGCATTATCCTTAAATACATGACAGAAGCCTAGAAATATATTTCCTTGTTGAAAGGAGAGACAGAAAAATCTCTTTCCTTGGGTTGTATATATGTGTGTGACTCCATCTCCTGTGGTCAGCCCATCTCCTTCTGCTGTGTGCCCATTGACTGCACTGCACCTTACCCAGTGTGTTACCGTGTGAAGCCCAGTGGGCAGTTGTGTGGTGTCATTATCCTTAAATACACGACAGAAGCCAAAAAATGTATTTCTCTGTTGGGAGGACAGACAGAAAAATCTCTTTCCTCAATTTGTGTGTGTAACTCCGTCTCTTGTGGTCAGCCCATCACCCTGCTGCTGTGCACCCCTTCACTGCACTGTATCTTACCCAGTGTGTGTTACCGTGTGAAGCCCAGTGGGCAGTTGTGTGGTGTCATTATCCTTAAATACACAACAGAAGCCAAAAAATATATTCCCCGTTGGGAGGAGAGACAGAAAAATCTCGTTCCTCGGTTTGTGTGTGTAACTCCATCTCTTATGGTCAGCCTATCACCCTGCTGCTGTGTGCCCCTTCACTGCTATGTGTATGCTTATGCCCAGCAGCCCAATCATTCTGTAAGCCTTGAACCTGGGATCCTTTAGTTGCAAACCATCATATCCTTCAATTACTTTCAGTCCACTGCATCACAGTGTCACATAGCCAAAATAAAATTTTGGAGTTGTAGCCAACGATAACAGATCACATTGCTTTCTTACACAGGAATTGTGTGGGTGTGTTCACTGCATTATACTGGTACTATTATGGCTGACACCAACATAGATGAAGCATCTGGTGATGGTGTTGGAGCAGGTGTTGGTGGTAGTGGTAATCCTGGTGCTAGCAGAAATAACCGAAATGTTTCACATGATAAAAATTCAACAAACAGCAAAAGAGCAACAGCGAAGTGTGGTAAAGGGGGACCTTTTAAGAAAACCTGTGCAGCTGCTGGGGCCACATGGAGAGGCACCATAAGGTATGCCATTCATGCTGTTAAAATCCCTGTGCCTAGCAGTAATAATGCAAATGACAGTGAGTCCCTCTCTGAGTCAGACAGTAGCTCTTTGTCTCAGTCTGACACTGTTGTGTCTTGTGACGTATCATTACTTCCTCAACAAAGTGAAATGAGCAAGTCTGCTGACAATGAATCAGGTAGTGCACTTGCAAATACATCTAGCACTGTTGCCAATGAAAAAGACATATCCATTGAATCCACCACTTCAGTGTCGGCCAGCAATGAAAATCCATCAAAGTCCTCTGCCCACTCTTCTAGCACTAAGGAGCATGTCCCGGGTTCTGTTAGGACAGGTGAAAAGACACAAACAGTCTTTAGCCATCTTCCTAGCACTCGAACAAAATCTGTCACATCTGAGGTGTGGAATTATTTCTCTGTCACTAAAAATGATCCATCAGAGCAATTTGTTCCCTGTGTAAACAGAGAGTAAGCCGTGGTAAAGTTGTATCATGCCTTGGCACTACAGCTCTTAAACGCCATCTGGAAAAGCATTCAGTTTTGCTTGATCGTCCAAAACCCATGTCCTCCATCTTCCAGACCACATGTGAGAAGGGTCAGGAATCTGAAATGGATACTGAATTGTCTGAACTTGATGCGGACAGAACCACTGCCAGCCCTGGGATCACTGTTACCACCAATGCCAGCACCATTAGTACCAGTTGCACATCCAGTGATGGCACTGAATGTATAAGTCCTGGTCTACCATCTCAGCATCCATCTGCCCATCGAAGCACGGTGTATAATAAACCAGCAGGGACATGTTGTAAACAGCTAACCCTGTCTCAGGCATTTGAAAGGAAGAATACCTTTACTAAAAATCATCCAAAGACCCTTCATCTTAATCACAGAATTGGTGAACTGTTAGCCGGAGTCCTTCTCCCATACTCTTTGGTAGATCATGAGGATTTTAGGGAGCTCATGAAATTGGCAGAGCCTCATTACAATGTTCCTCATTGAAGGTACTTTTTCTATGTTAAAATACCAAACATTTATCAGGCTTTAAAAGTGACAGTGATGCTTGCACTTGAAACAGCAGAGGGTGGGGTTATTCATGTCACAACAGATATGTTGACCAGCACTCACAGCATAGATTACATGTCCCTTACCGCTCATTGGGTCATGTTTTCTTGTGCTTCTTCAAAAACAAACATACCCCAAAAGATGCCACTACTGCATATAAAGAAGTTTGGGCAAAGTCATACAGCTGCAAACATCTTGCAGGAACTAAATGACCTCCTTGACAAATGGGTTTATTCTCACGGTCTAAAATGTGGCTTCATAGTAAATGACAATGGAGCCAACATCTTGAAAGCAGTACAGGATGGAGGATTTCTGCATGCTTCCTGCTTTCCACATTACTTACATTTAATTGCCACAGGATTTCTCAGCAATGAAACACAAGAGGATGGTATGATTGTTGTTTGCAAAAAAATTGTGACTCACTTTTCACATTCAACCAAGGCTATACGGACATTTTCCAAACTGCAAAAAAAGCACAAGCTGCCCCAGCAAAAGCTGGATTCAAAATGTTTCCACTCATTGGAACTCAACGCTGTATATGCTGCAGCACCTCTTGGAGCAAAAGCAAGCTGTACATGAGTACTGCTCCAGTTACATTATTGGAGATGGCATTATGCTGTCTGTGCTGCAGTGGAAATTAATGGAAACAGTGTGCTGTATCCTAGCTCCTTTTGAGACAGCTACAAGGGACATGTCTTCTGATCTCGCATCTGTGAGTCAGGTTATCCCACTCATAATGCTCATTTCACATCATCTTAGTGTTCTAAATCTACAAATAGAAAAAGACAGATCTGAAGCTCAGACAACATGTTGCCTGTATCATGGCAATCTCATAAAGAGAATGAGCGAGCGCTTCAAAACCAGTGACAAATTAGTTGCAATGATGAAATCAAAACACTGCATCCTTGCAACTCTCTTAGATACCAGGTTCAAGGCTATACATCTTCCAAAAACAGATAATATAGAGCAGTACAAATGTATGTTGCTAGATGAGCTGCAGCATTCACAGGAGTCAAACACAGCCAAACACAGTACCCTCAGGTTGTCATCACCCCAACATGCAGGTTCATCTTCACAAAGGGATGCAGAACTGGAAAAGTCAACAGACATTAACAGCAGTTGTGGAACAACTGCCACTTCTTCAACCCTTAGTAGCAAGCTAAATCTGTGGCAAAACCATTCCCAAATTGCTGACATGCCAGCTTATGCTGATTCCTCTTCTGAGCTGTCTCTGTCCATCATGGTAGACAGTTACCTGCAAGAACTGCCTATTCCTATTAATGTATGCCCTTTCGAATACTGGAGATCAAAAAAGACGATTTGGACAGAGCTGTATGACGAAGCCTGTAAATATATTGGTTGTCCTGCAACAAGTGTCTCTTCAGAACACTTGTTTAGTACAGCTGGCAATATTGTGACAGACACCAGAAATAGGTTGCTGCCAGAAAATGTACACACGTTAACTTTTATTAAAGTTAATAAGTCAAGATTTCCGTATCCCTACAAGAGTATATAAACTGATCCTGAAGTGACTGATGTTGTGGATGTTGATGGTGATGACAACCCAGATGGTGGTGGCTGGTAAATACTGTGTGGGACAGAGTCTCTCTGCACCAAAAAGGAAACTTTTACAGACTGTGATGACTTTGGTTGTCTCTCTCCTTTCTCAATCTACTACCTTGGACTATATACCCCCAAAACTTTCACCATTTCATGACAAACTGCTTCGTAGCTAAGGCCTAAAGTCAACAAGTTTTATATACAGGGCCATTTTAACATCAGCGGGAACAGGCCCAAATTTGGCATAAAAGGGACACTGTCATGTCAATCATTTCTGTATCATATTATTTATAGTGAAAGTGCAAACATATATTTTTGGATTTACCTTCTGTGACTTTGTGGTGCATCAGTATGGGCTGGGACCGGGGGCGGTCTATTTTTCAATTTTAAATAGGACAAAACAAGGAGTTCTAATTGGTAGCTTTTATTATTTTTTCAATTACAAAAATGTTCACTATAAACCAAAATGGTCCATATGTAACTTATGTTACTGAATAAAAAAATATGGGAAAAACTGTATTTTGTATTGTTATGTTTCTGTGGGCAGCATCCTGTTACAAGTCTCTTCCGGGAAACAGAGTAATCTGGAGTTTTACCTATGTCATGGTTGAGCACATATCATTCTGTAAGCATAGGTCTCATACCACAATAGCTCATGTTTAACATTCTGTTGTACACAGACCATGGCATAATAGCAACAACTCTCAAATTACTAGTTCCATGAAGAGGACTGTACAGAATGTTGTCCATAAGAAGAAAGCAATTGAAAAGACCGTTATTCACATAAATGTTGTTTATTAAGGAACGGTTAAGCATGGCTCATTTGGAGGTAAGCGCTTCATTTTTCTTGAGTAAGCATGGAGTAGTTTTAACATTTGAGAGGGGGAGGAGGGTAGAATGAGTGCTGGAGGGTGGGAAAGGGCTGGAGATTGGTTTAACTTGGATGCAGGGGGGAAAGATGGCATGGATGCTAGTACATGGGTGAGGGTTGGGGGTTGGTTTTAACATGGATGCAGGAGGGAGAAACACGGCATAGTTGTTAGTACATGGGTGATGGTTGGGGGAGTGGGTTTTAACAGGGGCAAGGGATGGAGAACGGTGACATGAATGGTCATTCATGACTAAGTATGGGGGTAGTTTAAACTTTTGGGTGAGGGAGTAGTGTGGAATACGTGATTGAGGGGGGTGAGGGTCGTGGGTTGGTTTTAACATGGGTGTAAGGGTGGTATGGGTGCTACTGCATAGATGAGGGTGGTGGAAGAAAAATGGAATGGGTGCTGGGGTGAAAGGTGGGTGTTGTTTTAGTCCTTTTGTTTATAGATTCGTGATCGGCTGGGGATGGTGAGGAAAAAGATGATGACAGACCGATGGTATGGGAGGTCAGCACCGATTGCCCACTGTGGAACCTACTAATATATATATATATATATATATATATATATATATATATATATATATATATATATATTTGTTTCTTATTAAATACATTGCAAACTGCTGCCACCTAGCACAAGTGTCCTGTCCCCTTTAAAAAAAGAATAAAGGAACCAGAAATAAAAGAAAATCTGCATCAGCAGTTTTCACATAATGTGACCTATCATAAAGTGTTTCTGCTTTACAATTAGTGATAATTTGATTCATAATGGGGTTGACAGATACTGTCCCTTAAACATCACATGCCAACTGCTGCAGCTACATTAAATGTTCCTTAAGTTAGTATGTGGTGAGGAAACCACTTTTTTATTTATGTGACTGAAATACAGATTTTATTGACGTTTCAGCTGGAAAAATGCATTATCTTAGAAAGTCGTATGTATTACTTCAATTTGCCAACAAGAATGTTGGTATATGTATGCATTATCTTAGAAAATTGCATGCATTTTTGTCAGCAACAATGACTGGCATTTTTTTTATTCAAATGTCTTGATTGACTTCGTTATGACATAATATGTTTTGCAACAGTCCCATGTGCTGTGGCTGCAGTACCTTGGCTTGACTTTGTTATAAAATCTTTCTTTTAAACATAGTAACTTTTGATTTACTCATTTAAAATACAAAGCAGCAAATAGCTGAAATTAGATAATATCAGTTATTTTTTCTAATAATTCATAACGATGAGTATATATAACTGAGTACATAAATGGCTAATGTGTCTCTTTCTTTCACTAAGGAACTATGATGCAGCTGCAGCAGAAACTTTAACATGTAGGTGGGTGGGTGGGCCTGTTACGTATTAAGTTGCTGGCTTTAGCAAAGAGAAGAAACCATAGATAAACCTAGTTGTATTCCTATCAGTGTCACACATGATCGTTTCTCTCCCCCTTGTATTAAACAGTTTTTCATTTGCATGTATTTCATTAATATCTTCATTACTGGCAGCACAATTAAAAAATAGAGTTCGAGTTCTAAAAAGTTCTGAAAAAAATTAGAACCCTAGAACTTTTTCAAAAGTTCTAGACTAAAACTAGAACCCAGAACTTCAGAGGGTTCTGCCAACCCTAAAGGGATATCAGTTTTTTGATCACTTCACAAGAGACACTGAGTTCAGAACAAATGGCAACACTGACTCCTCATTTGCCATGGTCTTATCTGTGAATCAGATAATCTGAAGTGGCAATCATGTCATCACTGACCCTAGAAGAGAGCCAGGACTCCGTGATGACAGTGTATTGGGTTGATGTTGGAGGACCCAGGTCTGGATCAGGTCAAGTTTAGAAACAAGGCTACAGGAGTTAAGATACCAGATCTACAGGCCTTTAGGGAGAGAAGAATGGGAAAGAAAGGAAAGAACTGAGCCAGGATTTACCGCAGCATCTCCAGCTAGAAGGATTAGCAGTGCGGACAAAAGAAACAGAATTAAAGATCTGCCATGCCTATAGAGTGGGAAAACAGCAGAGGGATGAAGAAAATAATTAATTTCAAGTTGAAGACATAAAGATGCTAGGAGGCTAGAATGAATTAAAGAAGAAGAAGCAAAGGCAGTGGGAGAAAGGGGGAGGGAGCGAAAGAAGAGAAGTCAGGAAGGAAGAGGGGAGAGGGAAGGTACGCAAAAGGAGTGGGAAGTGGGAGTGCTACCAGCAAAAGGAGGAGGAGGCAAAATGCGGGAATAGTATTGAGAATGTAGGGAGTAGGTCCAACACATTTACTAGATAAAAGTAAGATCAGGAATGAGGAACAATGACTACTGGGGGAGGTCACAAGGTAAGAGATGGCCGGGGGGGGGGGTTAGGGTAACTGAAAGAGAGAGAAGCAGAAGCAGTATAAATTAGGAGGAGGGGAAAGTTTGAGCTTGTAAGCAAGACAGCTGGGATTAGTAAAAAGTACAGAAATAAGTAGACATCGTCAGAAAATGTATTAGCTGAATAAAGTAGTACAAGACGACAGGTCTGCCACATCCAAGCAGGAAGGCTGACGGTAAATAAGGATTATGGGACAGACCTCACCCAGCTAGGAAGGCAGTAAGACTGGTATTAAAAGGGGGCATATAGTACACAGCAGGAGGTTATAACTAGTGCTGTAGCAGAAGGAGGTGGGACTACGCATAATAAAAATATTCAGACAATTAGGTAAAAGTAATTGTGTACATCTCACCCGGGGGGGAAGATTAAACTAAGCAACACAGAGGGGAGTAAATTACACAATAGCAGGCAATCACAAGCAGGTAGTAACAGCTGGAGGTGCAGGGAGCCCAAAATTAATGAGGCAAACAAGAGTAGTAGTCCAAACAATACAAGCTCACAGGCGGTTCAGCTCAATTCATTGGCACTTAAGGCAGGATCGTTGATGTTTATGGGAGCCCAATGTTGTCCACTGCTGTGTAAGAAATAAAGCTGTTTATGGACATTATACTGTGACCTAGCATGCTCTGTTCAGTATCCAGGACTGTGGAGCAGAGCTTGCCATGAGTAAAACAAGAGTACCAACAGATGGGGAGGCACACTTAGCTAAAAGCAGTACACAGCACACCACCTAGCAAAATCTATCATCTAAAAGGCAGAACGAACCCCTCTTCTGAACAGGAGAAGCATTACATATAAACCACTCCCAAATAATTAATAACAGAACATATAATAGATAGAGATAAAGCTATATAGATATAAGTATGTAGATGTAGATGTATAGAAAGGACATACTAAAAGCCAGCAGAATAGGCCTTATGGTTTGTTGTGTCTGCTCTGTAGCCAGCCACCTACTGGGTGCTCACTTCTCTGCCCCCCCAGAGAGGGATTTCTTCGGCATCAGTTTCCCCTTATACCTGTCCCACCCCTTCATGAAACCCTCCACTGTGCCCTCTTCCATCAGACTCCTGGGCAGTGCATTCCACGGCTCCAGCACCCTCTCAGTGAAGTAGTGTCTCCTCTGCTCTCCCCTTGTAATTTTCCCCTCCAGCTTCCACTTGTGCCCACTAGTTGTTCTCCCCTTCTTTAGCCTGAACACCTCCTTGGCTCCGCCCTTTAGCTGCCGGATGATGCGGGATGCTGGTCAAGACCGGCATCCGCAATTGTCAGCGTGATTAACAGGAAGGGCCCAGCTCACATCCAAAGTCGCCACTGGCGTGAAGACACCTCGTCCAGCCGTGGCACGTGCCCAGCTCTGCTTCACAGCCAAGCCCGATCGACCCAGCCCTTAGAACCAATCCTCATCCGGAAGTTACGGATATTATATGCAAGTTATATGCACAAATATTATATGCAAGGATATTACAGAAGTTATATACAATAGACTGACTCAAAATAAAGAGCAGGGTTGTGCAAGAAATGCTGTCAGGTGGTTATTGACTGTTTTATTTATTTATTTAATTAATTTATTTCAAATTCAGATTAATATCTTTGAGCCGGGGGCTCATTTACAAAGGCTTCAAATCAACAAGGAATACAAGACATTTACAGGTGATGAAACATTGCAGAACAGAAAGACATCAACTAACAAGTGGTATTACTGTGTAGTTACAACATTAAGCAGGGTACAAGAAGTAAGGAGAAACAAGACCACACTTTCAGAGAAACATATTAATGCAGCACTAATTAAGTGCAATACTGTGTTTAACAATGATGTTACAGTTCAGACGGGGTGCTCCCAGTCTGCAGAAATGCATCTTTTAGCAGCCAAGGTGAGGCTTTGTCAAGGGGATGTAGTAGGTGGTGGAAGGTGGGAGGGGGAAGTGGGCAGTTGTGGAACAGGAGGGTGGGAGTGAGAGAGGGTAGCATTTGACGGGTTTGAGAACTGCTGTCAGAGGCCATTGGTTTACAGAAACACTGGCAGTCAGATTTGCTGGCAAGAAGAGACTGAAGCCCACTTTTGAAGTAGCCAAGTCTGGGGGAGTCGGCAAGGTCTGCAGGCAGATCATTGAACCATTTAGGCCTACAGTAGGAGAGGGATCTTTAGCCAAGGGTGGTTCGTTTGAAGGGAACAGTTAGAACAGTCCTGGAGGCACTCCTTGTGCATTTAGATGGCTGTGCAGGCTCAAAGAGGGCTGAAGTAGCCCTAAGCATGGACCCCATCAGGGACTTTTTTGCAAGGAGGCAGGCCTTGTATTGGAGTAGGGAGCCATACTAGAGGTGATCTGCCCTTGCACTGAGCACTTTATGCGAGTTTAATAAAACAATTGTTATTTACTGGACACATTTTAGTATCCTGTGTCTGCTTTATATTGGAGTGTGAGGGTGACCCCTTTCTTGCTGTCTCTGACTCAAAATAAACAATTTGTCTTGAAGTGTGAGGGTGCAGGACCACAGACATGAGTGGCACAGCCTCAAGATGAGTTATGAAAGTCCCGACCGCACATGTGGTGATAAACTGTATATTTTGAGTCAGACCAGTTCATATTCAATTTATGCATCAGTTTACTAGTTATAGCTTTTAAATCTGCTGTTTGCATGAAGATTTAACTGTGTCTCTTTGATTTCAACTGCCAGCATCAGTGCTGCTCATGGTTATTGTGATGTCATCAGCTTTGTGAAAGCTGTTCTCTGATTGGTTTAGTATTTACTGTTATGTACCCAACATGGCAAGATATCATCTATGACATACCCAGCTCACATGGTGGCATGCTATCCTGTGAGTTGGGTGTTCTCACATACCCCTTTAATACTAAGCATCATGGGATGTATATGCAAATCGCCATGAAAATTTAGGCTGGTTCATGGTGCTAAAGGGCCTCTCACACAATCTGCAAGGCTGAGAACAGAAGATGCACACATTTCAACCTACGCAGGCCTCATCTATATTTATAAAATGGCAAGAAAAAAATCTAGTAAATCAATTGTCCGAGAGACATAAGCTGACCGTACATGAAATCTCTATTAACACAGGGGAGGGCCCTGACAAAGAACCAACAGGGGTTCCAAGTGCTGGGGCTTTGTTAGTCTGCTGGTCTGTTTGCCATGTTCACAGTAAAAGCCACTGAGCATTATTTTTGCTGCCTGCTTTTGGTTCTTTTTGCACACCCCTTTGCTATTTTGGCAGTGCAAACATGCACTTCAACTACATGATGCACTTACCTTCATCATACCCAATCCCCATACAGGTCTGTGCTTCTACCAGTGATAATGTACTGTATTTTGGGAGTGTTTGTACACTGTGGACACAGTACCTCTCCTGGTTGTCTACTTGAGTTACGCTGGCTTGCCCCACAATACTGGGACCATTCCCTTTCCCACCGAGTTTCTTGGTATTTTTCCTTGTTCCTGTGCTCCAGCTTGAGGACTCCCAGTCTCTACATTAACAATGTTTCCCAGGCTGCGCCTGGTCCATACACTGTAGTTTGTACCCACACCATGTCTCCCTCCCAGCACTACCTCTGTGATGTCCAGGCCACCGAGGCTCCTCCATACTAGTATCCCCTCAGATGACTCTGATACAGTTTGTTTTTTACCTCTGGACAGGGGTCAACAGCACCCCCCTGGAGGCTTTGGCAGATGCCTGTACAGCTCATCGCCACTGTCTTGGTACAGTATCACTGCAGTCTGCAACAACAGAGCAATGTGGCTGGGGTGTTTACTATAGCTGGACAGTGTCACTTCTCTCTGAGTACTTAGCACTCCTCAGTTTTGTCTTTTCCGTAGGTGTTATGAGCCACATGACAGGACTCCATAGCAGGTTTTTTTCAATTTATTCTCCACCTGGTGCTTTGTTGTAGGATGCCTCTTCGCCTACTATCAGCAGATCTGGTGGCTTGTTGCATTAAGGCATTGTTTGCTTTTTAGTAAAGCTTTTATGCCACCTTCCATGTCGCAGTTGCCACCTTCACACTGAGATGCTCTAGCTTTGCTTTCGCTTGGCCTCTCTTGTATACCTTCCGGCAAGGGCTTAGATTTCCTTTCACAATTCTAGGTTTATTGGGTGTCTCTAGGCAGTTCTTTCCTAGGTCCCACACTCATCCGCTAGGGTGAATGTGGCTTGGCCAGTGCACACAGGGTGTTTTCGGTTTGCCACTTGCCCTTCCCCAGGCCATATCTAGATTTCTTGTATAGGAGGATTTTTTCGGGTCACTCGGTTCGTTTTCATTCTTCTTTCTTCCCAGCTCCCACACAGAAAGATAGATGGAGTAGAGTCAGGGGGGTCGTTTTTCCTCACATGTCTCCTCTTTGTTCATTTGATTGGCCTTGGCAAACCCTTAGAAACCTTCTTCTTTTTCTTTTCCTCCTGCTTATGACTGGGACTTTTGGGTCTGGAAGATTTGCCCAATTTGCTGACTGCCAGATAAAGTCCAGACTTTTTTTCTTACTTCAGTAGTTTTGTGTTTTGTCCCCCATCCTTTCTGGAGTCTGGTACTGCTGTTCATATCCCACATGTAATAAGTGACAGAAGCACCCTGTAAGCTGTAGAAAAGAAAATGTCTTACCTTAGATCATTTCTTTTCACCAAGCAGTGCTTCTGTGACTCAGATCCCACCCCTCCTGCAGGGGAAAACTTTTTGCTCCTGTCTGGCTTGAAGACTGTTCATGCAGTGTGTTGGCCCACTCATTCTGATTGGTTACAATGCCACAATTAGATGTATTATGTCACCATTCCTGATTCTAGCGGGGACGTTTTTATACTGGAGCTATACAGTACCCCACGGGTTATGAGGAATCTGATCACCTGCCAGTCACTACCTGTGAGCAGAGCTACCCACGTGCAACAATGAGTAACAGAAGCACAGCTGGAGAAAAGAAACTACCCTAAGGTAATACATTTTTCTTCATTCTATCTAGGGATGGCAGTGCTGTTAAAGTGCAAAAATCCAGAGTGCCTACACAACCCTAATAGAGGGTCAGTACATCTATCTATCTATCTATCTATCTATCTATCTATCTATCTATCTATCTATATCTTGATAGAACGATAGAGAGCATGCAAGAGAGACAGGTATTGCAAACAACTACGTTAATGCACAATTTTGGGTTAATTATTAAAGCGACAAAAGTAAAGAAATGTAACATTAGTGTTTTTTGAACATTAATTACTCCACCACATCCATGTACCACCAATCTGAACTACACACAACTGAATGACAAAGCCCAATCCAGATTTCAAACATATATTTTACCATCATAAATAACGCAGTACAAGAATTACAATTACACTCCACAACTAACACTGTACTCCTATGCTGTGAAACACAAGACCGCAGGATATTCTGCTTGGTGTGTGTGTGTGTGAACTTTGAGAATGGCTCAAAGCAGTGGAACCATAATATAGATTGCACTAGACCTGTAGCAGACTTCAGGTCCAGGTCAAAACCGGGAAAGGAAAATGGCGGGGTGAAAAAGGGCACAGCCTGGACACCAGAAAATGGGCATGGTGACAAAAATGTGCTTATATAACTAACTACAAAACCACGCATGCTGTGATATCCACATGGTTTTCGAACGTGACATTTTCCTTTTGTGATGTTGATAGCATACCATGGATTTTACACGAAGCAGTTGCATTATCGCTCATAGTATGGCAAAGCTGTAGTGGACTTTGTGAATGGCACTGAGGCCATTCATGAAGCAGCAGAAATGAATGTAGTGCTCACCATGGGATGTAACTATATACTTTGTACGAAGTTATTTATTTCTGATGTTAACACATATGTTTTAAATCTGGATTGTGCTTTGGAATGCAGTTCAGTAAAGTTCACGAGGTGGTGCATGGGGGTGGACAGAGATTGGGTTCAAAAATCCAAACGTCACATTTCCTTACCTTTGAGGCTTTAGTAACACCCTAATTTGAGCATTTACATAGGTTTTTCGTGTTACATTTTATTTTTGAGATAGACAGCCATAGTAGCCTACTTTGCAAATGGCCCTGTCACCATGGTAACTTTCTATGTCTCTGGTCCTGTGGACCATCAGCACAGCAGCTGCAGCTAGACCTGTAGCAGACAGCAGAAGTCACCCTGCAGAACACTCACAATGTACCTGCATCATCAGACACATTGCAACAGACCTGCAGCAACCTTCACGAGTCACCCTGCAGAATACTCATGAAGTAATTGCATCCTCATACACATTGTGCCAGACTTGTAGCAGACATCATGAATCACCCCGCTGAACACTCACGAAGCAACTGCATCATCACACACATTGCGCCAGACCTGTAGCAGACTTCAAGAGTCACCCTGTGAAACACTCCTAAAGCAGCTGCATCATCACACATTTTGCACCAGATCTGCAGCAGATAATGAGTCACCCTGCAGAACACTTATGAAGCACCTGCACCATCATACACATTGTGTCAGACCTGTAGCAGATATCATGAGCCACCCTGTGCAACACTCACAAAGCAGCTACATCATCACACACATTGCACCAGACCTGTAGCAGACATCATGAGTCACACTGCAGAAACCTTGTGAAGCAACTGCATCATCACACACATTGCACCAGATCTGTAGCAGACATCATGAGTTACCCTGTGGAGCAGTCTCGAAGCAACTGCATCATCATACATATTGCGCCAGACCTGTAGCAGAGTTCATGAGTCACCCTGCAGAACACTTGTGAAGCAGCTGCATCATCACACACACTGCACCAGATCTGTAGCAGATTTCATGAGTTACCCAGCAGAACACTTGTGAAGCAACTGCAGCATCACACACATTGTGCCAGACCTGTAGCAGACATCATGAGTCACTCTTCAGAACACTCATGAAACAACTGCGTCATCACACACATAGAAACTTAGAATGGTGGCAAATAAGGACCGCTTGGCCCACCTAGTCTGCCCATTTCCTTACCTAATGGATAAGCTGCAGATCCTAGTTAACCAACAGCCTACTTCCTCCTACCCCCCACTAGAATTGCCTTATGTCTGTCCCATGCATTCTTGAATTCCCCCACTCTTTTTGATTCTATGCTCACCTCAGGAAGGCTGTTCCATGCATCCACAAACCTCTCTGTGAAGAAATGCTTCCTCACACTACCGCTAAGCCATCCCCCTTCTATATTCAAATTGAGCCCGCTTGCTCTTGCACATCTCTTTTTCTGAAAGATTCTTCCCTTTCACACCAGACCTGTAGCAGACATGAAGAGTCAGCCAGAAAACATTTGAAAAGCTGCTGCATCATCACACACATTGCGCAAGATCAGTAGCAGACACTACGAGTCACCCCATTGTGCCACACCCGTTGCAGACTTCATGAGTCTCCCTGCAGAACACTCACAAAGCAGCTGCATGATCACACATGTGCCAGACCTGTAGCAGATATCATGAATCACCATGCGGAACATTCTCGAAGCAACTGCATCATCACACACATTGCACCATATCTGTAGTGGATATCACAAATCACCCTGCGGAGCAGTCTCAAAGCAACTGCATCATCATACACATTGTGCCAGACCTGTAGCAGACATCTTGAGTCAGCCTGCAGAACACTCGCGAAGCAACTGCATCATCACACACATTGTGCCAGACGTGCAGCAGACATGAAGAGTCACCTGGTAGAACACTTGTGAAGCAACTGCATTATCATACTCATTGCACCAGACCTATAGCAGACATCATGAGTCAGCCTGCAGAACACTCGCGAAGCAACTGCATCATCACACACATTGTGCCAGACGTGCAGCAGACATGAAGAGTCACCTGGTAGAACACTTGTGAAGCAACTGCATTATCATACTCATTGCACCAGACCTGTAGCAGACATCATGAGTCAGCCTGCAGAACACTCGCGAAGCAACTGCATCATCACGCACATTGTACCAGACATGCAGCAGACATGAAGAGTCACCTGGTAGAACACTTGTGAGGCAACTGCATTATCACACTCTTTGCACCTGACCTGTAGCAGACATCATGAGTCACCCTGCGGAACACTCGTGAAGCAACTCATCATCATAGGCATTGTGCCAAACCTGTAGAGGACTTCACAAGTCACTCTGTAGAAAACTCACAAAGCAGCTGCATCATCACACACATTGCCCCAGATCTGTAGCAGATATCCTGAGCCACCTTGCGGAACACTTTTGAAGCAGCTGCATCAACATACACATTGCGCCAGATCTGTAGCAGACATCATGAGTCACCTTTTGTAACACTTGCGAAGCACCTGCATCACCACACACATTGCACCAGACCTGTAGCAGACATTATGAGGCATTGTGCCAAACCTGTAGAAGACTTCACAAGTCACTCTGTAGAAAACTCGCAAAGCAACTGAATCATCATACACATTGTGCCAGACCTGTAGCAGACATCATGAGTCAGCCTGCAGAACACTCGCGAAGCGACTGCATCATCACACACATTGTACCAGACCTGTAGCAGACATTATAAGGCATTGTGCCAAACCTGTAGAAGACTTCACAAGTCACTCTGTAGAAAACTCGCAAAGCAACTGAATCATCATACACATTGTGCCAGACCTGTAGCAGACATCATGAGTCAGCCTGAAGAACACTCTCGAAGCAACTGCATCATCACACACATTGTGCCAGATGTGCAGCATACAAGAAGAGTCACCTGGTAGAACACTTGTGAAGCAACTGCATTATCACACTCATTGCACCAGACCTGTAGCAGACATTATGACTCACCCTGCGGAACATCCGCAAAGCAGTTGCATCATCACACACATTGAGCCAGACCTGTAGCAGATATCATGAATCACCACACAAAACACGAAGCAACTGCATCATCATACACATTGGACCAGACCTGTAGCAGATATTATGAGTCACCCTGTGGAACACTCAGAAAGCTACTGCATCATCACACACATTGCCCCAGATCTGTAGCAGATATCCTGAGTCACCTTGCGGAACGCTTTTGAAGCACCTGCATCATCATGCACATTGCACCAGACCTGTAGCAGAACTCATGTGTCACCATGTGAAACACTTGTGAAGCAGATGCATCATCACTCACGTTGCCCAGACCTGTAGCAGACTTCACGAGTCACCCTGTGGAACACTCGCGAAGCAACTGCATCATCACACACATTGCGCCAGACCTGTAGCAGACATCAACAGTCACCTTGAGAGCACACGCAAAGCAGCTGGATCATCACACACATTGTGCCTGATCTGTAGCAGATATCATGAGTCACCCTGCAGAACACTTGTGAAGCAGCTGCATCATCACACACATTACACCTGATCTGTAGCAGATATCCTGAGTCACACTGCAGAACACTTGTGAAGCAGCTGCATCATCACACACATTGTGCCAGACCTGTAGCAAACATCATGAGTCATCGTGTGGAGCACTCTCGAAACAACTGTATCATCACACACATTGCGCCAGACCTGTAGCAGACATCATGAATCACCCGGCAGAACACTCGCAAATCCGCTGCATTATCACACACATTGCGCTAGATCTGTAGCAGACACTATGAGTCACCCAACGGTACACTCATGAAGAAACGGCATCATCATACACATTCTGCCAGACCTGCAGCAAACATTATGAGTCACTCTACGGAACATTCACAAAGCAGGTACATCATCATACACATTGTTCCAGACCTGTGGCAGATATCATGACTCACCACACGGAACACTCTCGAAACAACTGCATCATCATACACATTGGACCAGACCTGTAGCAGATATCATGAGTCACCCTGTGGAACACTCAAAAATCTACTGCATCATCACACACATTGCATCAGACCTGTCGCAGACATTTTGAATCACCCTACGGAACACTCACGAAGCAACTGAATGATCACACACATTGCACCAGATCTGTAGCAGACATCATGAGGCATCCTGTGGAACACTTGCAAAGCAGTTGCATCATCACACACATTGCGCCAGACCCATAGCAAACATCATGAATCACCCGGCGGAACAAGTGTGAAGCAGCTGCATTGTTACACACATTGCTCCAGACCTGTAGCAGACATTATGAGACAACCTGTGGAACACTCACGAAGCAACTGCATCATTCACATTGTGTCAAACCTGTAGCAAACTTCATGAGTCACCCTGCAACTCTCACCCCATTCCATGTGTAAACAGGTTGACATGCTACAGTAAATGAGAATGGGGTGAGAGTTAGGCCTCATGACCCCATGGCACACCCCATTAATACCCTGCACATTTCAAGTCAAAAGACCAAACCTTTTATTTACAGTGTAGTGGCAACGTTTTTAAAGTCCTAGTTCGCAAGGTAGCAAAATCCCAACCATGAGCTGTTAAAATTGCCATCTGTGAGAAATCCTCACGAAAGGGGACTGCTCACGGATGGGGCTTTTGTCAGCTTGCAGACTGGGATTTTGTCAGCTCATGAAGGTGGATTTGAAAACCCAATCCCCTTTCATAAGCTGACAAAATCCCAGTCCTCGAGCTGATCCTTTTTCATGAAGCAGCAAAATCCTTGACCGCCAGTCAATGCTCATCCGCGAGAAGGACCATCTGGTCCTTAAGTCACGGTCAAGGATTTTGCTACCTCACAAAAAGGGACTGCTCACAGACTGGGATTTTGTCAGCTTGTGGACTAGGATTGTGTCAGCTCACGAAAGGGGATTCAGAAACCCCCCCCAAACAAACAGACTTCCAGGTACCACACTGGGAGCCCACCTCAGTGTGGCAACATTCCACCGTTGGTATGGCCAACGGGGGTGCTCAATCCCCCGTCGGCTCCACTGGCCCCCCTAAACAACCTTCCAACTGTCACGCTGGGAGCCCACCACAGCATGGCAACAGTCTGACGTCCTTATGGCCAACAGGAGTGCCCAATCCCCCCGTCGGTTCTACTGGCTCCCCCCAAACAACCTTCCAGAAGCCATGCTGGGAGCTCACCCCAGCATGGCAAAAGTCCCACGTCATCTTCCTGAAAAAGGAAAAAGGAAAAAAACCTCTAAGAAAAAATGGTCCTTCATTGACTGCCTCACCCCCAATCCATGTCCACTCTCTGCGCACCCACCTTTCTGCACCCCCCTCACCCCATACTTACTTCCAGAGCCCAGTACAATGATCTTCGGTGGACTGGGAACACGTCTGCATTCTTCAAAGCCGACCGCGAACTGAAGAAATGCTGGTAGGCTGTATAATGACATAAATGGGAGGTTTTCAACTTTGGTTCATATCTCGGCCATTTTTGGGAATTATTTCACCAAAATTTCAACATGGGGTTATTGGGACCCCACCTCATGAACTCAGTCACTGTCATTTTGTTATCTGTCATTTTGTTACTCGGTCCCTGAAGGTGATTTCGCGGTCACTGCGTGGAACCACCTTTCAGAACTGAGTAACAAAATGACAGTGTCATAGTTCATGAGGTAGGCCCCCCAAAACCCTATGTTGAAAATTTGGTGAAAAAATTCCCAAAACTGACTGTTTTACGAGTGTGCATTGCGCAGTTCCTATGCACATACATAACTTTGCAAATTTTTAATATTTTCACTCTAGATTTTCAACAGTGCCATTTTACCACACCTCCTTATGAACTGTTCAGCTGTCATTTTTCACATCTCACCCAAAATGTGTTTTCACACATGTAGCACAAAAGGCAAGGTCGGTGTGCGAAATCAATGTTTGGGACAGATTAAGAAAATCACAGTGACACTGTTCATTAGCAAAGGTCTTAAAATGGCTATGTTGAAAATTTGGTGACAAAAGTCCATAAAATGACTGTGTTATGAGCGTGCATTGTGCAGTTTCCACGCACCCTTGTAAGTTCATGAATTTGTAATATTTTCAATCCAGATTTTCTACAGTGGCATTTTTCCACACCTCCTTTTGAACAGTACAGTGGTAATTTTTCAGACCCTGGCTGAAATGTGTTTTCGCACTTCCGGCGCAGAAATGCGTGGTTGCTGTGGGAAATCAGTGTTGGGGACAGATTATGAAAATCACAGTGACATTGTTCATGAGCGGAGGCCCCAAAATGCCTGTGCTGACAATCTGCTGTAAACAGTCCCCAAACTAATTACAGTTTCTATGCACACTCGTGACTTTACCAGTTTTTGTATATTTTCACTCCAGATTTTCGACATTGCCATTTTTACACCTCCTCATGAACAGTACAGCTGTCATTTTTCACATTCTGTTCGAAATGTGTTTTCGCACTTATGATGCCAAATGCCGTAGTCGCTGTGCAAAATCACCTTTTGGCTAACAAACAAATATTGCCACTGTTCATGAGGTGGGGGTCACAAAGAAAACATGTTGAAAAATTGGAGTGAAAATACCAATGAATGCCTGGGGCATTAGGGTTTCCGACCTTAACGCCCCACCCTGTAGAGACTGACAGGCATCATGGGTGTGACTTGGGATTGTCGCCTGTAATATTCATACCATTCCACTCCCACCCACACCCTGCAGCCAGTGACAGGCATTGAGGAGTGCCTTGGACTCTTCGGCCCCAATGTTCACCCCATTCTCCTATACTGCACCCATCTCATCGTATTTCCTTATGGAATGGGGGTCTTTGGGCCTTATGCTCACCCAAGGCACACCGTGACACTTGTCGGTGACTGCAGGGTAGGGTGTGGTGAAATGGCATGGCCATTATGCCTGACGCCCCAAAGGCATGCCCCAATGCCTGTCAGTCTCTGCAGGGTGGTTGTGGTATTGGCTTCAGTTCAATACTTCACTGCCATTCCTATTATGCAGCTCTCAAACTCCTACACTACCAATGCCAATGTCAGCAAGCAAACATTTGGCATTCACAAATGCTTGTTGAAATAGTATAATCATTTTGTATTTGCCTGTGGGAGCGCAGGGCCCTCTGTGCCCTGCACTCCCATTGCTCCATACTTTGTCTTATAGTGTAATCGTACCTCCAAAGGAGGCACTGTGGGTTACCTTGGAGACTGGAAAGGGCACCACAATCCGCACAGGGGTTGTGTACAGACTCCCATGTCAGGGGGAGGGAATGGACAAGGATATGATAGAAGGCATTCTTAGAATGGCAGAGAAAGGGGAGATACTGTTGATGGGAGACCTGAATATGCCAGATGTTAACTGGAGCACATTTGCTGCAGCCACATCCAAGAGCAGGGCCATTCTTGATGCCCTACAGGTGGCAGGCCTCAGACAGCTAGTTTCAGAACCCACTTGTGAGGGAGCAATCTTAGACCTCATACTCTCAAACAGCGGCAGTGAGAGGATCTCAGATCTAGAAGTGGGTTGCCATCTGGGGACAAGTGACCATCAAACAGTGTGGTTCACGTTAAACTCAGCTACAGAGTCAAGCCATACAAAAGTGAGGGTACTGGACTTTAGGAGGGCTGACTTTGGCAAGATGGGGGAGTGCCTCAGAAAAGCACTAGCAAACAGGCTAGAAGGAGGTGTGGAGCAACAATGGGAATCATCAAAACTGCCATCACAGAGGCAACAAGCCTTTGTGTGAAGCAAATAAACAAATCAAAATAAAGAAAAAGCCACTATGGTTCTCAAAAGAGGTGGCTGTGAAAGTCAGGAAGAAAAGATAGCATTCTGGAAGTATAAGGAAACACAGAAGGAGCAGGACAGAGAGCTGTACCAGTTAAGGCAGAAGGAAACAGGGAGGAAGTCAGAATAGCAAAGGCCCAAACTGAGGAAAGATAGCCAACTCAGTTAAGATGGGGATAAAACCTTTTATAGGTACATCAGCGAGCATAGAAAGACAAAGGGAGGGATAGTGAGGCTGAATAGAAGGAGCGGGTGGGTGGGCAGAGGGGACAGTGAAAAGCAGGGATACTGAGCAGAATATTTCTGCTCAGTATTCACAAAGAGGAGAAGTGCCTAATCCAATTAACAGAAGCACTCTTGATAGAGATTGATCCCATTCCTTTCACAGAAGAAAGGGTTCTGCAGGAACTCCTAAAACTGAAGGTGCACAAAGCAATGGGTCCTGATGGAATTCACCCAGAATTCTAAAAGAATGAAGGGAGGAACTAGTGAAACCACTGGCTACTCTTTTTAATAAATCATGGGAGGATGGTGTGGTACCCAAGGACTGGAGGAAGGCGGATGTGATTCCCTTCACAAAGTGGGACCAAGACAGAGGCAGGAAACTACAGACCTGTCAGTCTGACCTCTGTAGGGGAAAGTGATGGAGTCACTTCTGAAGGAAAGAATAGTTGAGTACCTAGAGGCCGGTGGAGCACGGGACCCAAGGCAGCATGGGTTCACAGCGGGAAGGTCATGTCAGACGAATCTAATAAATTTCTTTGACTGGGTGACCAAAGTAGTAGACCAGGGAGGGGCTGTGGACATGGCCTACCTAGACTTTAGCAAGGCATTTGACACAGTCCCACACAAAAGATTAATAGTCAAATTAACCAGCCTGGGAGTGGGTCCCAGGGTGGTAGCCTAGGTAAAACATTAGCTGCACAACAGGACACAGAAGGTAATTGTAAATGGAGTCCACTCTGAAGAAAGAGGGGTTACTAGTGGGGTACTGCAGGGTTCAGTATTGGGTCCAGTCCTTTTTAATGTCTTCATCAGTGACATTGCAGAGGGACTGGAAGGAAAAGTATGCCTTTTTGCAGATGACACAAAGATCTGCAACAGGGTTGATACACAAGGAGGTGTGGAAAGGATGAAAAGGGACTTGGCAAGATTGGAGGAATGGTCAGAAGTATGGCAGCTAGGATTCAATGCAAAGAAGTGCAAAATAATGCACCTGGGAAACAAGAACCAGGGGGAAGAATACACAATGAGTGGGGAGGTAGTAACAACAAAAAGGAAAGGGACCTGGGGGTAATCATATCAGATGACCTTAAGGTTAGCAAGCAATGTGAGAAGGCAGTAGGGAGGGCTGGGGGTATACTGGGATGTATAGGGAGAGGCATCAGCAGCAGAAAACAGGAAGTTGTTATCCCTCTGTACAGACAGTTGGTGAGACCCCATCTGGAGTACTGTGTCCAGTTCTGGAGACCCCATCTCCATGAGACATAGACAGGATAGAGGTAGTCAGAGGAGGGCAACTAAAATGGTGCAGGGTCTGCAAGAGAAGCCGTATGAGGAGATACTAAAGGAGCTTAATATGTATACCCTTGAGGAAAGAAGGTAGAGGGGGGGGACATGATAGAAACTTTTAAGTACCTCAGTGGAATCAACAAAGTCCAAGAGGGTAGCATCTTTCAGAAAAAGAGATGTGTAAGAACAAGGGGATACAATTTAAAGATAGAAGGAGGGCAGTTCACGTGCAATGTGAGGAAGTATTATTTCACAGAGAGGGTAGTGGATGCATGGAACAGCCTTCCTGAGGAGGTTGTGAGGTCTAAAACTGTGGGAGAATTCAAGAATGCATGGGACAGACATAAGGCAATTCTTGTGGGGGGTAGGAAGAAATAAGCTGTTGGTTAACTAGGATCTGCGGCCTATCCTGTAGGTAGGGAAATGGGCAGACTAGATGGGCCAAGCGGTCCTTATCTGCTGTCAAAGTCTATATTTCTATGTTTCTATGTTATATGTGTATGTTAATATAGGAGAACAGCAACAACATTTTCAACATAGCCTTCTCATTACCCTACCTCATGAATCGGGTACAAGTGTTTGAAGGGGGCAGAATGTATTTGGAGAGAATTTTGTTTGTCACAATGAGGGATCACTCTATTTCACCCAATATTGTTCTTGTACTTTGTCTAGTATTCATGGTGGATGTATGAATACCTGTGTTCATGCAGGATAGGTGAGAGAATTTTGCACGCTGTAACGAATGAAGTAGGAGCCATAACCTGTGTTTGTTATAACTCCCTGTGCACTACATATGGGGACGCTGTTTCAGAACAGTCGATGGGTCTCAGCTCTCTCCAAACACAATTTGGCCTCCCCCCCCCCAAACACTTGCCGTTGCCATTTCTAAACAGTACAGTACTTCTTAAAAAAGTGAAACATTATTTTTTTAAAGAAAAGTTAAATTAGTGAAGGCACCTCTTTTTTTGCAAGGGCAACTCTGTTTAGTGCCTGCAATTTAAGAATTAAGATCTAAAGTGCTCTGAGTTTATCTTGTGCTTACCCCTTCTGCTTGTTACCTTTTGTTGCAACTTTTCTCTGTCCACACAGCAATATCAAGAAGGCTATAGTCCTCAGTCAAGTATATTGTTAACCATAAAAAAAAAAAAAAACGTCATTTCCCCCTAAAACCCATACCACATATTGTGAGACTAGTATGATGTGAATTACTTTTCTTCCAGGTACAGATTTTGCAGCTGGAGCAGTGATTGTAGTTGCTCCTAAAAAAAACCCAACAGTGCTATGCAATAACAAGACACATTTCCGGGCAACAGTAATGCAACACAGGTAACATAATTAACTTACATATCCCACGTCCAGGCTGCACCTGAAAATAAGCCATGGCTCAGTGTACTTTTCCCCATTACCAATTTTCAAATAAATACATACACACATACACATACATACATTCACGCTTACATACACACACATACATGCATACATACACGCATACATACACACACATACATGCATACATACACATATACATACACACATACATACATACACATACGCACATACAGTACATACATGCATACATACATACACACACATATACACACATACATACATACACACACATACATACACACATACATACATGTATACATACACACATGCATACATACACATACATACGTACATGCACCACATACATACTTACATACACACATACATGCGTACACATACATACATACACACATACATACAGCACATACGTACACATACATACTTACACACACATACATGCATACATACATACATACACACATACATACATACATACACATACATACATACATACATACACACACATACAGTACATACATACATACATACACACACACATATACACATACATACATACAATACATACATACATACACACACATGCATACATACACACATACATACACATACACACATGCACATGCGTACACATATACATACATACACACATACATACATGCACACATACACACACATCATACATGCGTACACACATACATACTTACACACACATACATGCATACATACATTCACACATGCATACATACACACACATACACACATATGCATGCATACATACATACATATACACACATACACACATGCCTATATGCACACATACATACATACATACACACATACACACATGTATACACACACATACATACACACATACACACACACACACATATATATACACACATACATATACATATACACATACACATATACATACATACACACATACACACATACATACGTACACACATACACACATGTATACACACATACATACACACATACATATACACATACATACACACATGTATACACACATATATACACACATACATATACACATACACACATACATGCAGACTCCATTTTAAGAAACCATTATCTAAAGGTGAAAGTTTCTTTCTGTAAGTGGAAAACATAGTTTAAACTTCATGACAAGGTTACAACAGAATAACCAAGTCTCTCACAGCTTGCACATATTTCAAGTATTTGCTTTAGGCAAACATTTGAGGTATTGCACAGAAAATGGCATGTATGCATAATAGCAGAAATAGACATTTTTTGTAAAGAAACTGGTACTGTACAGCTCACACACACACGTGCATGCGTGTGCACACACATATAATGTTTGAGTTGATGGATTTAATGGACAGTAAGTTATCTAGAAGATACAGCCCACGAATTCAGATGTTTTTCTCTTACTGTGTAAAACTTTTAAAATAAAGTGAAACAAAAAATTACCCCCAAAGTTCAAATAGGACTGTGCCTGTAATTCACTGAGGAGGAGGGTTCTGGCAGTCATTGCCACCCAGGTTGAGGAAGGAGATTCCTGGTGGCCATTGCTGCAAGCACTGAACTAGGGAATTCCTGTGGCCATTGCCGCATCGCTTGAGTGTTGGACTCCTGAGAAGCTAATCAGAAGGAGAAGTGGGACTGTTTAAAGGAGTAGCCAAGCTACAAAGCCACAGCCCACCACTCTTCCAGGACTGTGCCTGTAATTCATTGAGGAGGGGGATTCTGGCAGTCATTGCCACCCAGCCGAGGAAGGGGATTCCTGGCAGCCATTGCCACAAACACCAAAGTGGGGAATTCCTGTGGCAGTTGTCACATTGCTTGAGTGTTGGGCTCCCGAGGAGCCAATCAGAAGAAGGAGTAGGACTGTTCAAAGAAGCATCCAGGCTATAAAGCCACAACCTGCCGCTCTTCCAGTACTGTGCCTGTAATTCACTGAGGAGGGGGATTCCAGTGATCAGTGCCACCCAGCAGAGGAAGGGGATTCCTGGCAGCTGTTGCTGCCCAGCTGAGGAAGGGGATTCCTGGTGGCCGTTGCCGCAAATGCGAAAGTGGGGAATTCTTGTAGCCGTTGCCACATCACATGAGTGTTGGGATCCTGAGGTTCAAAGCAGCAGCCAGGCTATAAAGCCACAGCCCACCGCTCTTCCAGGACTGTGCCTTTAATTCACTGAGGAGGGGGATTCCGGCAGTTGTGCAACCCAGCAAAGGAAGGGGATTCCCGGTGGCTGTTGCTGCAATTACCAAAGTGGGGAATTCCTGTGGCCACTGCCAAATCACTTGAGTGTTGGGCTCCTGAGGAGCCAATCAGAAGGAGGAGCGGGACTCTTCAAAGGAGCAGCCGGCCTATAAAGCCCCAGCCTGCCACTCTTCCAGGACTGTGTCTGTAACATTTTCCCACCCACCGACCTTCCCCACTCCCTCAACTCATAAATGGGTTGTAGGTCCCTAGTGATTGGCCAGGGGAGGAAGAGGTTGCACATATAAATTTAAAGGGATATGGTTTTATAGCTGGGTAGTTTATTAGTCTCTGTCCCTTTGGAAGCATATGCACCCTTTGGTGGGGGAACTGTTATGTGCAAGCACCAAAAATTCATTTAGGAGAGTGCTAGCCAGGATATTAACTGATTGTTCTAGGTTTTGAAATATTTCAGTGCATATTTAGTAAATTGCAGGGACTTAGGGAATAACTGTTACTTTACTGTATGGGTGCTATATGTTGAGCAGAATCTCTGGAGCAAACAGGCAGGGGTTAGAGCAACAGGGAAGAGACTAGAAATATTAGAATGGGGCATGCTAATGAAGGTTACTATCGAGGGGCAAATGGTGAACATAGGAGAGGTTGGTGGCAGGGGGAAGGGTACAGAGGCAGCAGGAAAACATGCTGTGGAGGCTAGGGGGATGCCCAGTTTGCCTAAGGCTGAGGAAACTGGTGGTAGACATACAGTGGCTTGGTAGGGAGCTAGAGGGGGGGGGAGGGAGCAAGAGAGCAGAAGCAGGATGACCTCCTCCTGGGAGGAGCATGAGTTCAGTTCCAAGGAGTAGCAAGAGACCTGAACCAAGAGAAGGGAAGAGGTTGGGGTACAGGGCCATAGATTGCAGTAGGGCCAGCAGTAGGGGGGATTTGCAGGATAATAGGAAGGAACCAGTGAATGGCAGTACAGAGGTGACAGAAAATAGGTTTGAGGTGCTGGCTACAATGGGGGAGGAGAATGAAAGGGATCTCTGGGAGAGGGCTGGAGTAGGAATGGGGAGCAAATGCCCAGGGGACAACATTCGGCCAGAGGAGGCTGGCAAGGTTAGAGGGAGAGGAGTCCATCAGAAAGGGTGGATGGGAGAAACACAGCAGAGGTGGTGGAAGGGTGGAATGGGGCCTGGTGTGAAGAGGAGGGAAGATGGCAATAGAGGCAAGGCATTGGGGGAGGGGCAAGTCAAACAGGATGGGCAATAGGGATGGGGGAGTCACAGTGATGGGGCGGTAGGCCGCACGGTGGGTAATGATTTTGCCTTAAATGTGCAGGGTGGTGTGGATGCAGATGAACTGGCTGGGGTGGACTCTCAAAGCAGTTACAAAGAAAAAGGGAAGGGAGAGGGAGGAGAAATGAGGAAGGGAGTCTACTAGTGCTGGGAGACTCCATACTGAAGGGGGTCAGATGGGGAAGTAAAGGGGAATGGCATAGTCGCATGTGGGTAGAGTCCATCCCTGGGATGACAGCAGGTGGGGCAGGATAATCTATTCTAAAGTGCGCAAGAAGGGGAAGGCTGAAACCGCATGTTGTGGTGCACTTGGGGTCGAGCAACTTGGCAGGTGAAACAGCTGAGGTGGTAAGGGAGAGGATTGAGGAACTGGGGAGGTTGTGTGAGGAGGTAGGGGGATCAGTGGACTTCTCTGAGGTACTACCAGTGTCCTGCGCAAGTACGGTGAGTAAGGGTAGGGTAGAGGAGTTCAACACCTGGCTGGGGGAATGGTGGAGATCCAAGGGGTACAGGATAGTGGAAGGCTGGGGCAGGGTCTGGGACAATAGTGATCTGTTTGCGTGGGATAGATTACACTTGAACAGGGAGGGGAAGGGGTAGTAAAACAGGGGACAGAGAAGTACGTAGCAACAAAGGTTATTTTTAAAATAGGTAAGGGGGTGGTGAGTGGGCAGCTAGAAAGTTGGGTCTCCGAAAAGGGGAGCCACAGAAGCCTACCTTCCCATAAGTGCAGGGATGGATCCAGGGTGGGGCTGATGGAAGGGGTTAAGAAGGGTGGGATAAGGGGCAAGGAAGAAAGAGGATCATCTTGGAAGGTTGTCTCCCTGCATGCTAGAAGCCTAGGGAACAAAACTGCTGAACTTCAGGCTGTATTGGCAGAGGGGAGGGTGAGCATAGTGGCCATCACCGAAATGTGGGCCAACCAATACCAGGACTGGGACCTAATAATCCCAGGGTATAGGATCTACAGGAAGTATAGGGGCAGGGGCAAAGGGGGAGGGGTGGCGATTTATGTGAGGGAGGGGATAAAGTGTGCAAGAGAAGAAGGGGAGGTGGGTCGAACTGAGGCCTTTTGGGTGCAGTTCCAGGACATACGTAATAGGACTCTCAGGATGGGGGTGGTATACAGGCCCCAGGCTCAGGAGGAGGACTTGGACAGGGAGCTAGCAGAGCAAATTAGGAAGGTGTGCAGGAAGGGTAATACAGCGATCATAGGGGACTTCAGTCTGCCAGGAGTGGATTGGGGTACCCTGATCACATCGAGTGCTTGGGAACACATACTCCTGGGTGCATTCTAAGACAGCTTCCTAGCACAGTTGGTTTCCGAACCAAATAGGTTGGGAAACATGCTGGATCTAGTTCTATCCAACGGGGAGTCTGTAACAGAGGTGGGGGTGGATGGCCCACTGGTAGGGAGTGACCACCAATCTGTGTGGTTCACGCTCAACATGGGCAGGGGGTGGGGGGTACAGAGATCAGGGTGGTTGACTTCAGACAGGCTGACTTCAGAAGGATGGGTGAAATCTTGGGGGGCACCTGGCAGGAATTCAGCTGTACTGGGATACAAACGAGAAATGGAAAATAATTAAACTGGAGCTTGTAGAGGCTACTGGGAGCGGTACCAAATTACAGAGCATAAAGAGAAGGGCTAAGAAGCAAGCTGGATGAGAAGGGAAGTTTTAGATAAGGTGAGGGCAAAAAAAGCAGCATTCAGTAGATACAATAAATCTGGGAGGAGGGAGGAGAATGTGAAGTGGACCAGAGAGGTTACCAGGTATGGTAGGGCAGCCAAGGCCTCCAGGGAACGGAGACTGGCTCTGGGCATCAAGGATGTGGAAAATGACTTCTTCCAATACATATGGGAGAGAAGGAGCTGCAAGGACCAGATAGTGAGAATCAGGAAGGATGGGGGTGGGCAGAGAAAGGATCAGAACAGGCAGAAGCACTAAATGAGTACTTCTGTTCCATATTCACGAGTGAGAAGGGAGGGCAGCTACCACGAGGGGTGAGGTGGGTGGGCAGTAGGGGGTGACAGATGGGATAATCACTGAGGGTAGGGTATTGGAGGGGCTGAGGGCTCTGAGGGTGGATAAGGCACCAGGACCGGACGGCATACACCCAGGATGCTGAAGGAACTGGCAGAGGTACTGGCTGGGTCACTGACAAACCTATTCAATACCTCCCTAGAAACAGAGTCCGTACCACAAGACTGGAGGATGACCCACATGGTGCCCCTCTATAAAAGTGGCCCTAAGGATGAACTGGGCAATTACAGACCCGTAAGCCTAACATCCATCGTGGGGAAGCAGATGAAGACAATCCTGAAGGAGAGGCTGGTGACATTTCTGGAGGACAATGGACTCCAGGACGGTCATTAACATGGGTTTGTCTCGGGAAGATCCTGTCAGACTAACCTAGCTGACTATTATGACTGGGTAATGAGGGAATTGGCAAGGATCATGCTGTGGATGTCATATTTTTGGACTTCAGCAAGGCCTTTGATTCAGTGCTGCATGGGAGGTTTTGGGGGTAAATTAAGATACGTGGGGGCTGGGACTAAGATGGTTAACTGGATCAAGAACTGGCTACAGGGAAGACAGCAGAGGGTGGTGGTGGGGGCTGTCGTCTCCAAGGGTGGTGATGAGCAGGGTGCCACAGAGATTGGTACTGGGGCCGATGTTGTTTGGGATATTCATAGCGGACATCTCGCATGGCATCAGGAATAAGATCTGCCTCTTTGCAGATTATACCAAGTTGGGGGCAGTGGTGAGTGACACAGAAGTATAGCAAGGGCTGCAGAACAACCTGACTAAACTGGGGGAGTGGTCGGAAGCATGGCAGCTGGGGTTCAATGCTAAAAAGTGCAGGGTACTGCACTTCGGAACAAAGAACCCAGGGAGGAGTTACAAGCTGGGTGGAGTACAGCTAGATACCACCATGGAGGAAAAGGATCTGGGGGTGCTTGTAACTGGGAAAATGAACAACTCGTAGCAGTGCAGGAAGGCGGCAGCAAAGGCCAACAGGATGCTGGGGAGTATTGCCAGAGGAATATCCTCCAGGAACAATGAGGTGATCTTGCCTCTGTACAGGTCACTGGTCAGGCCACACCTGGAGTCCTGCATGCAGTACTGGCACCTATATCTAAAGAAGGATATCAGATTATTGGAAGGAGTACAGAGCAGAGCAACTTAGATGTTCCATGGACTGGGGGGGGGCAGGCCATATAAGGAGAGGCTGAGTGAGTTGAATACTGTATGTTCTCCCTGGTGGAAAGGAGGGATCGGTGGGGGGGGTATAATTGAGACCTTAAGTACTTAAAGGGGGTTAACAAGACAGGTACAGAAGGGATATTTAAATTAAGGAGGGGGAGAAACACAAGAGGTCATGGTCTTCAACTGGAGGGGGAAAGATACAGGATGGAAATGAGGAGACACTTTCACAGAGAGGGTTGTGGTGGAATGGAATACTCTGCCAGAGCAGACTTGATAGACCACGTGGCCTGTTTCTGCTGGCAAATTTGCATGTTCATAAATAGAATCCATCACTAAATGTGCTTTCTTAATATTGTCAATAAAGGAAATTACAGGACCACAAACCCATGCAAAAGTTCAAAGTTTTACACCAAACATTTTGACAGGACAAGGAGTATTAACACAGGTTGCATGTAGCCCTTTGAACAGTGTAACATTTGCTAGCCATTTTACTTTGCATTCTGACATATTTTGGCTTGGTTTCCGTGTTTTGAGCTGTCTTCATTTTAATGTGGTGCATTAGTTGACTGTTGAAGTTTGAAGCTTAGATGTCTTGGAAAATAACCACAAATCTTTTTTTTATTTTGGTTTGTTGACTTTTAAACTATTTGCTTTCATTTGCAGACCGTTATCTCTGTTATGCTCCATGGAAAATACTTTTTCAGAACAGTGCTTATAAACTTACTTTAGCCATTATCCCAGGAATCTCAATAAAAATTGTGATGAATAATCCTTATTCGAAACATGTCAGAGTCAAACACATGCTATATAGTTAATTATGTTGTTAGTTTTTAATACAGTATTAAAATGTACGTGCTGAATTGTTTACTGAACAAAGAACACTTTCTGTAGTTGTACATTCTGAGACTGAATGTGCTTGTCCTTTATTTGACAGTCGAGTTTAGTGCCTGCAGAATTATTATTCTTAATATGTATGTATTGCTATTCCCTTAAATGTAAAATGTGTGCGTTCTTAATTAGATTACTGTAGCAATAAGCATACTTACAAAACCATTAACTGCCATTACTTTTGATTTCTGGTGAACAAAGTGGGTGACTGCATACCTTTTATTGGACCGAGAAGAGATTTACAGATCTCTTGTTGCTCCAGTAAAAGGTATCAAGTCACCTACTTTATTCCTATTTTTGTTCAGGGACCAACACACCAACAAACATTCTTTTGATTGCTGAATATTGTTTAAAGGGGACAAGAAATGTGTGCTAACTGGCAGCTGTTTATAAAGCTCTTATTCTCAGAAATGATATGCATTCCTCTGAAGTATCCATACTTACCTGTAGCTGGATAAAAAGTGATAGGAAGAACCGTATTTTGCATTGTTTTGTTTTTATGGGTAGCATTCTGCTACAGTTTTGATAATGGAATCAATGATCTGGAGTTTTTACTATGTCATGGTTTGTGTACAGAATGCTAATTATGAGCTGTTGATCTATCAGGATTGTGTTTAGGGTTCTTTGCACAAACTGCGACATAGTTATAACTCCAAATTATTGGTTCTATGAAGAGAACTGTCACAGAATGCTGCCTATTAAAACAATACAATGCAAAATGCATTTTTTCTTATCACTTTTTATTCAGGTGCAATTAAATATGGATACTTTAAGTGAATGCACATCACTTTTGATAATAAGTACTTCATAAACAGCAGCCAATTAGAAATGATTTCCTGTCCTCTTTAAGACATAAAATCGCACACATGCTGGTATAAAGTATTTGTAAGCAAACTATGGATAAATATGCATCTATTTAATGAGTAGGTTGAGTATGGATGGATAGGAGAGCGAGGGGGTTGAAAGTGAAAGTCGCATTGAGGTTTGTGAGACTGAGATGTGCCCATAAAATGTTACAATAATTAGACATTTTGGAAGTATAAACTTAGAAACAAATTGAGAAATAAAATATAATTCTTGCTGCTACGCCACGTGGTACCACTAATACAACAGGAGGGACATGCAGTCGAGCAAGGATGTAGGCAGGCATACTCGCTGTACACATTTGCATACAGTTTTGTTGAGTGCCTGTCCCAAACCATATGCCTTTCTGTTAATATTATTATTCTAATCTGTAGTGTTTCAATTTGTGTAGGCTACTGAGTAGTGTCTCTGTTTAAACTTCGGTTGTTCAGGAGACAGGTATATGCACAACATGTTTAGGGATTAGAGGAGTCATCTGACAACAATCCGATTTGTTTGCAATGGAGGCAGCATTTGGAGAGGATGTGTACATTCTTTTAATTGGGGGGGCCGCAGTTGAATAGTGTGTGTGTATAAAATGGACATTTCTGACTACACCCTTGCAAGGCAGTTTGGGATTTAGCCAGCACTTAAAGCAACAAAACTTGCAACTATGTGGAACTGCTGCATTGCACTTCAAACTGCATTCCAGGTTTTAAACTCTCCAAATTGGTCTCCCCCTCTCCTTCACAACAAATAATACCATGTTCCACCTGTCATAAGTAACCAGTTTACGGAGTGTGGGGGGGGGGAGTTAAAAGAGAAAGCTGAACTGGGGGTTGCGAGAGTGAAATGTGCCATAAAAGATTTCCATAATTAGATGTTTTGGAAATATGAACTTAGAAACAAATAAAGGAATAAAATACTGTTCATTCTGCTTCACCACCTGGTATGTCTAACACAACAGGAGGGACATGTAACTGTGTTCAAGGCAGTCTGGGATTAAGCGGGACTTAAAACAGCAAAACCTGCAACTATATAGAACTACAGAGGTAATGTCAGGAAGTATTTTTTCACAGAGAGGGTTGTGGATGCATGGAATGGCCTTCCAGAGGAGGTTGTGGAGTCAAAAACAGTGATTGAATTCAAGCATGCATGGGACAGCCATAAGGCAATTCTAGGGGGTGGGGGTAGAAAGAAGTAGGCTGCTGGTTAACTAGGATCTGCAGCTTATCCATTAGGTAGGGAAATGGGCAGACTGGGTGGGCCAAACGATCCTTATCTGCCGTCAAATTCTATGTTTCTATGTTTCTACTGCATTGTACTTCAGTCTGCTGTCCACCTTTCAAAATCTGGTGTGAGAGTGAGCAGGGGATTGACATTGAAAGCGTGATCCTGCATTTCAAAGGATGCATATACACACAATTTGTCAGCAGGTCAAGATTGTGGGGAACAGCTCAGAGCCAGAGGAAACCATATCTGGCATAGTAGATAGAAACTGTAATGACTGAACTCGACTACATGCCCCACTCTCTGGATCATTGTACTCTCTGCAGTGAAATCAGACAACACAGCACTCCAGCTCCAGGTATTGCCTTTTATTTCAATGTTTAATACAACGCTACATACCCAGCTGCCTTAACAAGCTGCCGGGGGAATAGCTGTTAACAGTGAAAATAGGGTAGAATCCTTTTTCATTTAAATGAAAAAGGACTCAAGGAAAACGGGGACGCAAGTGACAAAAATGGATTTTAAATGATAAATAAAATACATTTCAGGGTCATTTTTCCAACAGTAAACTACAGAATCTACCTAACAGAGTCCCAATGAGCAAGACACATTGTCTTGTGAATTCACTACAGTGAACATCATAGGGCAATCAATCATAAGAAGGCAGAATTCCTGTCCAGGGAGATTGCTGCAGGGAGGAACAGACTGGCTCTCTTCTTTCAGACTGTAGACAGGCTACTTCATCCTGCCTGTCTGCAGCTGAAAAGAGCAAAGTAGTTTCAGTTGCTCAGTGCGAGGAGTTCGCTCAATTCTTCTCTGACAGGGTGTCCTCCATAAGGACTGGGATCTCTCCAGTGGGGTAGAAACAGCCCTACAGTGGTGAGTTGTGCATTGCCAGAGGCACTCCTTTTGCCAGGGGTGAGTTTAGGTTGGTGGGGGTGGCAGAGTTTGTTCAGGTAATCTCGAAGCTGAAGCCCACTTTTTGTGAGCTGGACCCAGGCCCAACCCGTCTCCTAGTGGGATGTGTCGAGTCCGTTGGTCCAGTGTTTGACCAGATCGTTTAGTGTTCACTCTTGGAGGGACTATTTCCTGCCACCTTGAAAAAGGTGCTGGTGAAGACTCTTCTAAAGAAACCATCACTTGACCCTGACGTCTTGGCGAATTATCAACCAGTCTCCAACTCCCCATTTTTGGGGAAGGTTTTTGAGAAAGTAGTGGCTCTGCAGCTTGAGGTGCACCTTGGATTTAGGTCTAGGCATAGCACCAAAACAGCATTAATCAGAGTGCAAAATGATCTCCTCAGGGCAAGAGATCGAGGAGACTGGTTAGCTGTTATCCTCCTCAATCTCTCCTCTGCATTTGACACTGTGGACTACATAGTGCTACTGGATCACCTTTGAGAGCTTTGTGGACTCACCGGTACTGTCTTCAACTAGTTTGACTCGTTTCTCATGGACAGGATGCAATGGGCAGTGATGGAGAATTTCTCCTCCTGCCTGAAGCCCCTGCCCCGTGGAGTTCCCCAGGGTTCGGGCCTGTCACCTGTGCTGTTCACATGTACATGCTTCCCCTAGGTGAGATTACTTGATGTTACAGCTTGGATTTCCACTGCTTTGCAGATGACACCCAGCAGCATGTGTCTTGCTCCTGGGATGAATGGTGCCATGGAGGTACTAAATAAATGCCTGGCCAACATCCAAGACTGGATGTCCTCTAACTGGCTGAGACTCAGCCCCGACAAGATGGAGGTACCAGTGACTGAGCCTGGTCACCAGCACGATGGGGCTGTGGACTGGCTGGGAACAGGGTTGTTCCTGGGCCCTACCCCATTAGCGGTTTCTATTAGGGTGAGAAATCTGGGCATCATCCTTGATGACAGACTGACACTTGCGTCTCAAGTGTTGTCCGTTGTCCGGAGTGGTTTTTACCCTTAAGGAATGTCACCCGGATTAAAGCCTTAATTCCACATGGTGACCTGCCCTCACTGGTACATGCCTTTGTGACATCTAGGCACAGCTACTGTAATGCTCTATACTTTGGGGTCAGTGGGGGATTCTCTGTCACCTGCAGCTAGCGCAGAAAACAGCGGCCAGGTTGCTGACAGGCCTTCTGAGGTCTTGCCATGTGACCCCAGTCCTGCGTGACCTGCAATGGCTGCCAGTGAGGTAGAGAATCACTTTCAAGATGGGCTTGCTCACCTATAAGGTCCTATACGGGTTGGGCCCTGGCTATCTGAGTGACCGCTTGACCCCTGCGTGCCCTGTGGGCTCACTCCGCTCTTCCACTGAAAGGCCTCCTAGTGGCACTGGGGCCCAGTTGAAAACCTCAGGAGATCGGGCATCTCAGGTAGCTGGCCCAGCCATCTGGAATCCACTCCCAAGATCTCTATGGGGAGGCTCCATCAGTTGAGGTTTGAAAGAGGGGTCTGAAGGCTCATCTATTTAGAGAAGCTTTAGGAAGTCAGTTATAATTCAAATTCCTGAAACACTGCTATTTTATTGAGATAGTTTATAGATTTATAGAGTTTTTATTGATTTGTTAATATTTGTTTATTGTATTTACGTTTGTTTCATTGTATCTCTGCTTTTGTTAAGCTCCCTGAGCCTCTGGGATCGTGTGCTTAATAAATGAACACTTACTTACTTGCTTGTTACTCACTTAGTTGCATTCTGTGCAGTATCTCATGTGTAGGGGGGTCTGACTTTTTTTTCTTTTGTAAAAAAATGGAATGCAAGATGTCGGCAAACGAAAAAGGATTTTTTTCTACATGAAAAAGGATTGACCCCAAATAAAAAACGATCCTTTTTCATTTGAACCAAATTCTTTTTTCATTCCAGACCTCTACCCAAAAGACTATACTGAGCATACTCAGAATCAGAAACTGTAAAAGTGAATAACTTTTGAACTTATTACTATTTTTTTACAAAACCACTGAAAGGCACTATTGTGGGCCAGTCACTTTCTACCCTGAAAACTGCAGACCAAAATTACAATCCATCTGTGTGCAAGGCACAGACAAAAAAAACCAGTAACAAATATTTTGTCACTATCCAGATCTCAGAATCGCACATCCGACCTAAACACAACTTGCCAAGTCAAGAGATCTACCTCCACAAGACCACGCATGCAAAATAGCATGCAAATCCAACAAACGGTTGCAAAGATATTAAAGTGCAAAATTTGAGGTTTAACATAGAAACCCTGCTCAGCCCTAAATATAGTGGCGCTATTGTGCCACTATAATATATATATATATATATATATATATATATATATATATATATATACATATATATAGTAAGTAACTGTGGTATACAAGAAAATAAAGCCATCGAGGGGAATAACCAGATCAAAAAGACAAGAGACCAAAAGGCAAGTGGTATTATGATTGGATTATCCCCCAATGGCTTTATACTACACTCACCTATCTTTTACTTTAAATAATACATTTGGATGGTTATTAAAGCAATATACCATGACAGGGAGTGGGTATATTGGTGGATTTACCATGCCTGGTGTGGTTCGGTCACGAGGCGCAGCCGAGTGACTTAACCACACCAGAAGTGGTAAATCCACCCATATACCCACTCCCTGTCATGGTATACTGCTATTATACAATGTTCAACTTTTTCTTTTGGTTTTTATAGTGATATCAGACTTTTACAGTGGGTATACTGGAGGATTTATCACAGTCACTTGATGTGTTTTGACCAATGAGGTTACAGAATTTTCATACCCCATTGTATAATGTTAGTTTTTAATCACAATTGTGTATGCAGGGAAGGGTTTACAGGTATAAAGTATATGGGTAGGTCCCCCCCCCATATTGATTGTGGACTCTTGTATTATCCTGGTTTGTTCAGGTTCATGGTTGTGTATGTTGTGTTACACAATAGGAGTGAGCAGATTCATTGGATAAAAACATGTATTCTCACTGGTGTGTGATAACTTCAGATATCACACTGTGAAAACATCATCGCACAAAAAAACCCAGCACAAAACACAGTTATATTGTATAAAAGGAATCTGTGATGGCTAGGTGTGTGATATAGAATATAACTGAACTCGTGGCAAGTGAGCTTGGGGAACCATCACTTGTGGCTCTGCTACGCCACTCGGGATATTCCCTGAGCTCACTTGCTACGAGTTCAGATATATTCTGTATCACACATCTAGCCATCACATATCCCCTTATTATATGCCTCCACTTTAATATATTGTACTCTTGATTGTACTGTTATTGTATTTAAAAGTTCCTGTTTTCGTCTGATGTAAAGTAGTAACTTGTTTGTCTTGTCACGTTGTAACCTCTCAGATTGTACCGGAAAATCAGTATTTATTTGTTTAGTGTGTTTGTCTGGTCAATAAAAACAAAATGAATAAATACAGGATAATAACTGCTAACCACTTCTATGACAAAAGCATATATATATATATATATATATATATATATATATATAGAGAGAGAGAAAGAATAGATTTTATATATATATATATATATATATATATATATATATATATATATATATATAGAGAGAGAGAGAGATATTTATATATATATATATACATAGAGAGAGAGATTTTATATATATATATATAAATAGAGAGAGAGAGATTTATATATATATATATATATATATATATATATATTAAAGCCACAGGCCTGAAGGGTGAGTGGCCTTCATGAACCGATTAGCCCCAGGATGGTATTATTTCACAAGTATGCTGGCTTTTTCTAGCTTTTGTTTTACATAATACATTAGGTTGGACATGGTTTGCTAAAGCACAATTAGTTGTGCAAAACCGGAAGAATTTATTAAATATAATTATTGGGGGATTCAATTAAGCACAAAACAAAATTGGAAACTTCGTGCAGAAATAATTAAGAAAAGAGCAAGGCAATCTGTGCTGGCAATTAATAGATTCTCCAAAAATATATTAACAGTTCGGCAGATGCTTTGCTATCTACATTCCACAGGAAAGTGAACTCGATGATATTATATGGATCCAAAATTTGGAGGTAACATTAAAACACTCAGCCTTGTAGAACCAATCCAAAATTTGTTTATTAGGTTAACCTTGGGTTTACCACAGTTCATACACCCAAAATTTTTAAGGGCAGAGACCGGCCTATTGTCACTAAACACATTAGCTGTGTGCGCACGTGTAAATTTCTTTAAAAAGCTACACAAAAATAAAGGTGATAATACACTTTTATACAATTGCCAGCAGGATAGTTTCGAGTCGCATTGGATGGAACCAAGAAGAACACTTAAATCAGACATGGTTTAAGGAATTAGATCAGGAACTAAAATCAAAGGGGTTGGAGACAATATTAAAAAATAGAAACAATACAGAACTAGAAAACTACAGTAGGACAGTAAAACTGAGATTAAATGGATATTAGTAAACAAAATGATTTGGAACACCTAAGGACTACAAAAAACATATGCGAAGTTCAAAACAAGTCCTAATAAAAAGAACAATATATTACCAGCTGTGAGCTTAGCCTGCACATCAAAATGATAGCAAGACCAAGACTTGTTGCGAGTTATGGAATTAGCACCCATGGTTTGACCTGGACACACTTCCAACACGGCCTAGATTGTGAGACCGGCTGCTTAGGCAGGTGGTCTACCAAGCATTTCCTATTAAATTGTACCCATCTGAGTGGGATTCATAGTCAATGGTTAAGAAATATTATAAAGGATTACAAGTATAGATCTGATGATGAGATAATGGCACAACTACTGAATTCCAAAAATACAATGGTATTATATTGTATTGCAAGATTTATGATAGCAGCAAATAATATAGTGAAAATGTATAGTGTTAAACAGTATTTTATTATTTATTAGTATTTTAGAGAGACATTTTCTCATTACTGTTTTCATTCATTTTATATTGTGTTCCTTGTGTCAAACAATTTTATGTTGTACACATTCTAAACTCAATAAACATGAAACAAACTATGTCCACTGCTTTCCCGTAGTGTAGGGCTTTTCCATATTGTAGGGATGGCCTGTTTTGTCCCTTTATTGTTTCCATAGTGCAGGGGTCTCCAATACAAGGTAGCATGGCTCCTGTGGTCTTTTCTTTTGGTGTACAGTCAATGTGGTTGGGACTGTGGTGGTCTCATGATCAGCATATAGTCGGCATGGTGTAGCATACAGCATGGTTTGTAGTCAGAAGCAGGAAGGGAGCGGCTCTTGAAATGGCTAGAGTGGCATTTAGTACCAGGGCACAGTGAGAGTGTTATGGGACCTGCCAAAACTGTTTGGAATGGCAGCAGCATTGGGGGGGGCTTGGAACAGCATATTTGAGGTACTGCTTTGGTGCTTTGGGTACAGTAGGTTTCTGCAGGTTGCAGGGAGAGAAGGTAGCTGTTGTATGTGCTATGAAGTGGCTTGTTACATGTGTCATTAGGGAGCTTGTTAGATGTGTTAATGGGATTGGTATGCGTTATTGGGGTGGTCTGTACTAAGCTGAGTATTAATGTGGCCTTATTAATGTGATAATAACACAATAATACAGTTTAGAAAAGGGTCTGCCAATTCCAACACCCTGATTGGCTCAGACAGCCAACCACTTGGTCTGGTATCAGGCAACAGAGACTGGGAAATAATAAGTCCCAGTCTCTGTCTGCCTGTTTACCCATATTACTGTGCCATGGAATTTTAAGCATCTTGGTAGCCACCATTTTTTACTCACATTTAGCGAGACTGAGTTACTGAGTGGCACTCCCCCCCCGGCTTTCCTCTTCACACTGCCCTCTTTGCAATTTTAAATAAAACAAGCATTTGTCAATGCCGAATGTTGTCGTGCTGGCATTGGCAGTGGGAGTGGCGTAGCTAGAGACGCATAGTTCTGTGATTTTGTGAATGTGTCTCAAAAGGTGATTTTGCACAGCGAGCACGCCATTGTGCGCCACAGCTGCAGAAACACGTTTTGGGCAGGCTGTGAAAAATGGCAGCTGGACTGTTGATAAGGAGATGTGCACAAATGCCAGTGGTGAAAATGTGGAATGAAAATACTGTAGATTGACAAAGTTACAAGGGTGCATGGGAACTGCGCAATGCACGCTTGCAACACAGTCATTGTATGGAGTTTCGGCACCACATTTTCAACATAGGCATTTTAGGACCTCTGCTCATGAATAGTGTCACCGTCATTTCCTCAAACTGTCCCAAAAACTGATTTCGCACAGCGGCTGTACAATTCTGTGCCGGACGTGCGAAAACACATTTCAGGCAGCTGCAGTGTTCATAAGGAGGTATGGAAAAATGCCAATGATGAACAGCTGGAGTGAAAGTATTACAAATTCACAAAGTCATGAGCATGCGTGCACTCACAAAACACTCATTTTATTGACTTTCGTTCCCAAATTTTCAACATAGGCATTTTAGGGCATCTGCTAATGAACAGTGTCACTGTCATTTTCATCATTTTCTCGAACACAGACTTTCCACAGCGACCACGCTATTCTGCGCCGGAACTGCGAAAACAGATTTTGGTCAGGATGTGAAACATGACAGCTGTACTGTTCATTAGGAGGTGCAGAACAATGGCACTGTAGAAAATCTGGGTGAGAATATTAGAAGTTTGCGAGCGATGCAATGTGCAATATACATCATGTTCCTGATCATTTTATGGAGTATTGTCACCAAATTTTCAACACAGGCATTTTAGGACCTCTGCTCATGAACAGTGTCACTGTCATTTTTGTAATGTGTCCCGAACACTGATTTCGCACAGCGAACGCGCTATTCTGCGCCGAAAGTGTGAAAACACATTTCAGCAAGGATGTGAAAAATGACAGCTGTATGGTTTGCAAGAAGGTGTGGTAAAATGCCAATGTTGAGAATGTGGCATGAAAATATTGCAAATGCACTAACTTACAAGTGTGCGTTGCACAGTTGCTACGCACGCTCGTAAAACAGTCATTTTAAGGAGTATTGTCACCAAATTTTCAACACAGGCAGTTTAGGACCTCTGCTCATGAACAGTATCACTGTCATTTTTGTAATGTGTCCTGAACACTGATTCCACACAGCGACCACGCTATTCTGCGCCGGAAGTGCGAAAACACATTTCAGGCAGGATGTGAAAAATGACAGCTCTACAGCTGTACAGTTCACAAGAAGGTGTGGTAAAATGCCAATGTTGAGAATCTGGCATGAAAATAGTGCAAATGTGCTAGCTTACGCTCGTAAAACAGTCATTTTTTGGATTTTTCCCACCAAACTTGCAACACAGGCTTTTTGAGAGCACCTCTCATTAATAGTGGCACTGACATTTCATTGCTCGGTCCCTAAAGATGATTTCACGCAGTGACTGCGAAATCACCTTTTAGGACCAAATAACACTATGACAGTGCAAGAATTCATGAGAAGGGGTCCCAAAAACCCCATGTTGAAAATTTGGGGCCAAAATTCACAAAAATGCTTGAGATATGCATTAAAGTTGAATAACCCCTATTCATTCCATTATACAGCTTACCAGCATTTCTTCAGTTCATGGTCAGCTTTGAAGAGTGCAGATGTGTTCCCGTCCACAGAAGATTGTCGCAGACTCGCAGGTAAGTATGGGGGTGGGGGGTGAGGGGAGGCAGGGTGCACAGTGGGTGGGTGCGGGTGGGGGAGGGCATCAAGATTACGAGAGACCATTTTCGTTTTACAGGTTATAAAAAAGAAAAACATTGCGGGACAGTTTTTGTTTGTAGGGCATTTGGCACACTGGGGTGGGCTCCCAGCATGCCACCTAACTGGGGGGTGTCTGTAGCCGACGGGGATTGGGCACCCTCATCCGGCAAACAACACGGGGGATTTATGCCGACGGGATTGGGCACCTGTCGGCACACAAAGAAGGGTGGGGGGTGCAGAGCAGAGAAGTTAGGCACCCCTGCGGCATTAAACAATTAGGGGGTGCTTTATGCAGGCGGGGAGTGGGCTCCCTGTTGGCACATTCACAGGGGCAGGGAAGCCGACAGGGGACTGGGCGCCCCCGAAGTCAGCAGTTCTACGGCCAGTGCCCCGCCATGTACATAATGGCGGCAAGCATAGCAAGAAAAGGTCCGCTGCGTCTGACGAGCTTTGCTCGGATTGCAGTGGACCTTTTCTTAGATGTGCTTGCCACATTATGTATGCATGGTGTAGCACCGGCATGCAGGCAAATTGGGGAATGTGGGACGCACCTACTGGTGCATGCCCAGCATTCGCCCAACAGCGACAGCACCTCTAAAGCTGCACTGCCCCACGATGTTGGCTGCGCAAGCGCGCCAACATAAAAAATTATTTTATTCAGCACAGTGCTGTCTTATAATGCCATCAATCCTGCCGATAGTTCACCCACTCATTGCACCCCACTTCTTCATCCATCCAGCTGTCCACTGAGTTAGCTGTGGCAAACCAGCAACATGTCTCTGTCTGCAGGAAATGACTCCATTAAACTTTCACTGTTCTCATTGTAGCACTGGCAGTACATTGTTGCGCTCATGCTTCCCGCTGCTCAGCCATTGCCGAACCATTCTGCAAAAGGAAAGTATAGCACAGTAGTCTCCATCCACTCACCACAATCACACACCTTTGCGTTTGCCACTGCCAGATCGCAGATGCCATGCCACCTCTCAGCACTACTCTTACTCCCGATCCCAGGTCCCAGTCGCACTACATCTGCCAACTGCATTCCCTTCTCTTAACGCAACACCATTATCACTCATGCACTGCATGGAACAATGTGTTATAATACTTTAAAGTTTTTATTAGTGTTTTAACCTGTTTTAGCTTGAAGCTGCTTTTTCTTTCCGTTGTAACCACTCTAGCTGCCCCATTGTTCTCTGTTTTGTAGTTTCAGATTCTAAAACCAATATCGCTGTTGCCCTTAGTCAGTAAAACATAAAAACGTTTGTTGCAGTCTCACGTATCAGAATATTTGGAGAAACACAGGATACTGAGTGCTGTGCAGCATGGCTTCAGAAGGGACTGTGGCATGGTGACTGCCTTGGTCAGTTTCACGAGCAATTTGTAGGAGAACATGGAGAGAGGCATGTTTACGGAGCAGTGTTCATGGACCTAACCAAGGCATTCGATCTGGTGAATCAGTCCCTTCTGGGAGTCACAACTATGCAAAGCAGGTTTTGTTAAATCTGCTGCAAACTAGGCTTCAGTCTATTTCAAGCAACATATATCAGGAAGTAAGGGTCCATGGAGCCCTGTTAGACCCCTACAGAGTGCAGTATGGGGTCCCACAGGTGTCCATATTAGGACAACTTTTATTTTCTTAATTTATAAACGATTTGCCAAATGTGGGCAGTACAGCTAAAATCATATTATATGCTGATGATGCTATACTTTATGCAACTAATAGAGACATAGCTTCTCAATAATATCTTCGCTAATGAATGTAATAATTTAGCATCCTGGTTTACAAAAAGTAATCTCATCATAAACAAGAAAAAAAACAAGCGATGGTGTTCTGTACAGCTCAAAAAAGAGGTATTTCTACGGATACATTTCAAGTTTCACTGGGGGAAGGAGAACAGCTGGAAGTGGTTGAGGAGTTTAGATATTTGGGTACATTACTGGACTCCTACCTACATTTTTAAACACATGTAGTGCTGTGTCAATGCAAATAAATAAGAAACTGGGGGACTTATACTCACTTAAGGATCTTTTAACTGATGATGCCAGAAAATTGCTGGCCAGAGATGTTTACTGCCAACAGGAGTATAGCCAGAAATTTCCATTTTGTACACAATCTCCAGCAGTTACACCCCCCTAATTAAAAAATGTACACATCCTTTCCAAATGGCACCCCCTTCCAAACAAGTCAGATTGTCATCAGATGACTCCTCTACTCCCTAAAGAGGTTATACATGTATTGGACACTCCTCAGTGGCCTACATAACCCAAATACTACAGATTAGAATGATAATATTAACAGAGTGGCTTATGGTTTGTGACAGGCACTCAACAAAACTGTACACAAATGTGTACAGTGAGTATGCCTGTCTACACCCTTGACTGCCAACCATGGATTATGGTAGTCTGATCTGGGGGAGGTGTATCTGAAGAGATTTTACATGAACACAACTGTAGGTTTGCGCGAAGAGCAAAACACTGAAAACACCACTGTACCCTTTAGGAAAAATTACAGTGGTTTTCCAGCAAGCAAAGGGACACATTCTACAAAAATTGCTTTGTGCTAAAGGCTATTAAATTGGAAGGGGATGGGCCTTTAGAAGGTATGTCTGACCCCAAAGATAACACCAAAGATCAGATGATGCTTTAACCTTAACTGTTTCATTGTATAGAACCAACAAAACACAAAAATCTTTTTAAAGGGACAGCAGCCTGCACAAGCCCGGTGCCACGGCTCCACTTTCAGACCGGGATTTAAACAAGTTAGGGTGCTCAGTTTTAAAAATGAAATACTTTACCGAGTTCAACTTGCTTTGTGCTATCAAAAGCAGTGTTTAGTTGAAATCAGTCAAAAGAGACTAAACTCATCCTTGGATTCGCCTACCACGTGGTCAGCAGCAGTTTACAACTGTGAGCGCACTTTGAGTTTGCTTTGGTATCCAGTGACCGCTAATGCCAGCAGACTGACCAAGTTACAGTTTTCACTAAATGAATTAAAAATGCTAATTATTTTAAGCCAGCCGCTTCTCTGATGTGTTTTGGATCCAATTATACACTGTTTGGGGGGGGGGTGCAGGCACCTTTCTGAATAAAGCCAACAACTGTAAGTACAAGGCGGTCAGTGTCCCTTTAAATACTCTACTGCAAAAAGCTGGAACAACATCGATTTGGATGTAAGAAAAGCTCCACGTATACACTTGATTAAAAAAGGAAATCCAAGTTGGGTCCAATGTGCTTGTTTTTTTAGATACGTAATATTGGTAAACTAGAGAGTTAACACTTTGTTTCACCTAAATGTGTACATTTTCATATGCAACGTTTCATTGTAATTATCTGTATGCACATTTGCATTGCGTGATTGATCCCAGGTCTACTAGTAGTAGTAGAGTTTATTTATATATGGTACCCTTCCCCTGAGACCCAGGGCACTATTACAATTTTAAAATACTACTTAAAACATAAAATATATTTAACTATACAAATAGTGAACATCATGCAAGAACTAAACAAAACAGTACAAAACAGACAAAATAATTATAGCAATTCCAACTAAAAGCACTCTGATAAAACAGCATAAATAATAAAATTCACTTAAAAACTAAAAATACTAAAAATAGATGTGCTACAATGATTTAACAGCTTCTCCAAATGCCTGCTGAAAAATATATGTTTTTAGCCCCTTTTTAGAAATGTCAATCGAGGGGGCCTCCCTCAAGGTCCTGGGTAAGGAGTTCCAAAGGACCGGGCCAGCTACTTCAAAGGCCTGGTCACCCAAAGCTTTTAGTCTTGCCCTTGGCACCATCATGAGGCCCTCCACGGAGGACTGGAGTGGGCAAACTGGGGTGTACGGGTGCAGGAGCTCACTCAGGTAGGCTGGGCTCAGTCTGAGTAGGGCTTTCTAGGTTAACAGACCTATTTTAAATGAGATACACCACTTCACTGGCAGCCATTGCAGGTCATGCAGTGCTGGAGAACTACAATGAGGTTTTGTCAAGCCCCTGACTAACTGGGCAGCTGGGTTCTGCAGCAACTGCAGGCGTCACGGCATACCCACATTGACCCTGAGGTAGAGAGCATTACAGTAGTCTAGCCTCGAGGTCACAAATGTATGGATTTGTGTGGTCAGGTCGGGGGGGGGATCTAGTGGATGTTCTGGAGATGAGAAAAGCCATTCTGGTCTAGTCTGTGAAAGAGTCATGTGGCCCAGTGCTGCTTACCTTAACAACATTTTAAATTAATTTAAAAAAATATTACAAATAAAATTAAAAATAAGTGGAGACATGCAATATTTATAGCTACTTGTAACCCCTCTACAAATGGGGGTTCCTGAAAGCCTCCCCGGAGCTTGCTTGGATGCTCCATGCCTGGCTGGTGTTCGGCGTAAGGCCGCTAATTGTGGGGTTTGTGAGTGCTTTTAAAGCCTCCCCATACTGTCTCTTTAAGAGCCGTCTGCTTGCAGGCAAAGACATTGTTTATGAGGAGGACTGTGTATTTCCTTGCTCGGGTCCCGCTCGAGCTGTACTGTAATTGCCCCTTTTGGTGGTCCCTGAAAAGCGAAAGGGGAGCCCTCTCGACAGGTGTAACTATTTGCCTGAAATTATTTAGAGTGATAGTGAAAATGCTGTTTTGTTTAACCTACTTTTGTTGCAGATGGGACTCTGTGTGCTGTGCCCCTCCATTTTGGACCAGGACATTCTGAAGGGTCCAATAAGGTGCCAGGGGCAGTTATTGTGAAGGATTAAGTGACCAACCAGGACCGGGACTCCAGATGAAGCCGGTTGAACTATGGGGACTTAGCTAGTAATCCTGGGAAGTGAAGTCTGAAAAGGGGCGCCTTTTTGCACCAATCGAGACAGGTCTCATAGCCTGGTGTCTGCAGTCCAACTGCCTGAGGGGCAGAGTCATTGTGGCTGTGAGTGAGAAGGGAGCCTCTTGCTCCTGTGGTGTTAAGTGTTCAAGCAGGAAGCGCATGAAAGGCCTGAGGCGGCAGTTTTCATAGCCAGAAAGCTTCGGACTAAATCCGCCGGAGTGCGGTCAGAGGAGGCTGTGTATAGACGCAGCTACCTACCAGGCTTCACCTGAAGGGGACTGGAGAATCTGCTGAATCGCACTCGGTCTGTCAGGATGTTTTCAAGCTGCAGTTAACGCCTGCAATTGCTGTTGAGTTCGTTCGGGTCCTGGAAGCAGCTGCCTGGTATGGTACCCCTCTGTTGTTTCCATATGAATGTGTGAAGAAGCCTCTGAAGTTCAGGCACAGACCTGCAAGTGGTGGAAGAGTAGTTCTCTGCTAGAGTTGTGAGTACTGAATCAGGGTAACTCCCTGCTAATGCTTACAAACACAGGCAAACTCGGTTTTGTTGTGTTGCTGACTGTACTAAGTGAGCTCTCTGGCTCCATCTGATCTTCTCAGGAATTAAATGCTCATTTGTGTAAGGGCCCCAACCAGCTGCATCGAGGGACTAGCCATTAGGGCTTGGGTACCCAGAGACAGTAATTAATAGGTTAGGCCTGTGCACAGAGCCATAGGAAGATTTTCATATGCTGTAGTGGTAAGCTAATTGCTCTGATTTCCCCCGGTCCCTGTTATTTCCCCCTCAAATAAATCAGATCGCCTGTTTTGCAAAAGTACAATGGCTAGTCTGTGTATTAATGGTGAGATACTGTACAGTGAATGTGGTGTAACTGTACCTTACTTTCTAGGGGGTCCCCAGAGTGAGCTGACTGGATCAAGTCGGGGGGTAAGTGTATGTGGTAAGGACGCTAAAATTGAACTGTGTGGGCCACTAGTGGAAGGAAAGGGGGGTTGCAGCAACCCAGAGGGCTGTGACCGAGTCAACCTCGACTATTCTAACCCCGACCTCTAGGTGGAGGCACCCGACAATGGATCTGGGCCCCTCACCCTGCTACAGTTAGGGCAGGCAGGGGTAGTAGCCCTTGGGATAGCACCCCCTGGGGGTTACATACTTATTAGACAAAAGTGCCGCCTCAATGTAATCTTTAGAGAACTGGTGTGTGCAGGAGCTCAGTCTCACAGATAGCGCTTTAGTTTGGCTGGATTTGTGGAGGTCCTGCCATACCTACTGTACCTGAAGCTTGAAGTCACACAGACTAACACAATTCCGTATTCTTAGCATCTCCTGTTGGACTCCTGTGAAAAGCTTCAGTACGGTTTCTCTGACACCGATACTCATGTCACATGTAAAAGCATCTGTTTCTGTTTCTGTGTCTCACATATTCTAGGACTGCTCTAAGGTCACGAAGCCATGGGATACATTATGGGAGGTGGGAGGACCACTGAGCACAGGGTTTAATTAAGAAGGAAGCTTGTATTGTAGGATTACTTGATTATAGCCTGATAGAGCTGTGAAATCTCAATTCCACCTTATAGCTATGACAGTGAAAAAACTGTTTCTAAAACACTGGGTGGAGGTTATAGAGATTAGTTACAATGAACGGCACTCCTTCATCTTGCAATATTTATATCAGAAGAAGCTCCAGGCTAGTTTAAACCATAGACTAAGTATAGTCTACAAAAGATATGAGGGCTCTGCGTAATCATCTACATGTGGGACAGTTAATGTCTCTACACTGTGTCCATTTCAGATTTAACTTAAAGCAGCAGTGCAACAAAATTGGACAACAAATTTGACCCTAACTTCATGCAAGGCATCTTCCAGTCTTAATTGCTGGTGCAATTTTCTAATTCCACCAACATTTTAACATTTTACAAAAGTTTTAATTCAGTTTTTTTCCTCAAAAAAAAAGATGACTGACACATTTTGCATATAAATAGCATTGTTGACCTGACAAGGGTTAGGATAAAAAAAAAACTGAAAAAGACCACAGGGCTCAATTTTATAAGGGGATGTGGTGACACAGCGGAACTGCTGCGGGGTTTTTGACCCAAGTTGTGACTTGCACCAGACATTATGGCAAGCACGATTTTCTATGATTTGTGCCATAAACACACCCCACAAGTCCAGAACCCAGGATGCATGGAGTTAGATCACCATCTCCCTGGTCTACCCTTGCATCTGGGATTGTGTCAGTTGGGCCAACCCTTTGGCACAACTAGCCATAAAATAGGGGAATTGTGGCAAATGTGCCTCCCCTTTGAAAATTGCACCACTCTGCATCTGAGGGGCTTTGGCACACCTGCAACCCCCTTTGTGTTAGCGATAGGACTTGACACAAGCCCTGCGTCCACTTTGTAAAATCAAATCAGTGGTATGCAGCACAGGAGATACCTAGACAGGCGCATTTGACAGGTATGCTGATATTTTTCCTAACTATAGCTGAAACCAGCTTCTTTGGACAAAACAGTTTTTGTTGCACTGCTGCTGTAAGAATGGTTGGAGTAGGGGCCGGCCAATGGCCTAGCCCTACTACACCAGTGACACAGATTCGGAAACGGAAACAGAAAGTTGCGTCGGGTAACAGGCGGGCTGGGGAGACACTGTGGTGCAGCATCGCTCCCAGCCAGAGGAGGGAGGCATCCAAGTGCCAGCATCATAGCCACCCCTGTGGTGGGCCAAGGGAGCTAGTCCCTCCCTTAGGGTGTCACTATGTACACCAAGGGAAATGTGTAGAGACACACATCTTGTACCTGACGTTTGGGATGGGAAAAGGGAAAATAAAAACAAAAACCTAAATGTGCACCAGTCATCAAATATGAGGACATTAGTGCATTTGGGTCCCACCCAGTGCACAGCTCTGCCATTACAATGCAGCGGAGTGGCGCATGGGACTTGGGGCACTGAATATCGCCTGACATAGGTGCGTGACAGTGACCGGGAGCCACACGGATATATGGAAAAACAAAGAATGGTTGGAGTACCTGTATTATTACTTTTGCTTAGGTATTTCACATTTATTCTTTAAAATTTTGGTTTCCATACAGAAAGTCTTGGCTTTTTTCACAGTTGTAATATGCACTGAATGTATGAATTTATGACTCATCGTTACTCAGCTTTTATTTAATTTGTGGATTTGCATTGTTTGCAGTTTTTACATTAGTATTTTTCAGTACCTATTTTTGTATCATGTTTATTTTTGACCTTTATTTTTTTAAAATTAATACAATTTCAGTTTTAAAAAAAAAACACGTTCTATGGGGAACTGGATGGCCCAGTGGATTGGTAGTGGATTTCAGAGCCTTTTACCTCTAGGTCATGGGTAAAATCCAGCTCAGATTAGTAGCAGCCAGAAGTCATTATCACCTGGGGGCTGTTCTGTGGCATATCTGAAATGAGTTGTGGTGGTCTCAGTCCAGTTCACAGTGGGCAGGGGTCCATATCACAAAACACAACTGGCATTAATTCGGCATCCTTGCTGGCAGTCTCACATGAGAGGCCAAGAATCAAATGGGCATGGAGTCTGATCTACCCTCTCACCTACATGGTGGTTCCTCTGGGGCAGGCCTGAGGCACACTGGTGGGGAAGTGTGGGGGAAGCTGGCACTGTGATCGCCTGTGCTGTTCCTGTCATGTGGATAAGCAGAGGACTTCAGGTTCCAGTGCTGTCAATCCAGAACATTTCACGAGCACTAAAAATTCACACACACAGAAAAAAAAAGTCTTCAAAAAAACATGTTCTAAGTGAACCTCTATTTCAAGTTAGTGTCAAAATCTGTGGTTCTCAATTCACTTAAGAAGATAAAAGCCCCCGGATTTGCCAGGTATGATAAATTGGAACCCACGTTACTTAGAGTTGCTGCCCATGTAATTACCACTACTATCACTTGGCTATTTAACAGATCACTACTTCAAGGTAAAGTCCCTGTGATGTGGAAAGTGGCCCTGATTACCCCTCTACATATAGGTGGGCCATGTGAGCAAAAGGAGAACTACAGACCAATATCTCTCCTATGCATCCTAAATAAAGTACTAGAGAGGACTGTATATAATCAGTCATTGGACTATATTGAGCTGCACTGTTCTTTAACAGCTTAGCAACACGGTTTTAGAAGAAAAAAAGCATGGGACCAGCACTGCTCTTGTTAATCTTACCACGGGTATCTTCTCTACCTTAGATAAAGGCCTGCTAACCAGTGCAGTTTTTATTGACCTCACCATGGCCTTTAAAGGGACAGTAAACATTGCAGGGGTCACTCACATTGTGAAATCACATAAAAAGATCTTTCAAATGAGGTATTGGGTTTACCTATAGGTGTCAGGAGTCCTGAGTTACAAATATCTACATCATCTGTAAATCAAAACAAGGCAGCAGCCATTTCATTGAATCATCAGACCAACAGTGAAATCACTAAGGGGCAAGCTGTAATTAACAACATGCAGCTTTCCCCTCAGTGACATCACTTCCTGTTTTAAAATGGCTGCTGCCTTGTTTTGATTTACAGGTTAATTAGATAGTCATTTCTCAGGATTCCTGACACCTACAAGGAAGCCCAGTGCCTCATTTGAAATATCTTTTCATGGGCTTTCACAATTTGAATGACTCCTGCAATGTTTACTGTCCCTTTAACTTGGTGAACCATCAGTTGCTTTTTCAGAATCCCTAGGACTAGATAGGCTGGCATTACAGTGGTTCTCAGACTGCCTTCATGGAAGGTCACAATTTGTCCGATGGCATGGTGCTTTATCTGATGAGCACCCTATCCTGGATGGAGTCCCACAGGGTTCGACCCTGGGACCCTCTACTATTTTTTCTATTTATTAATGACATGCCACAAATTTGCGGAGGGGCAAACCTGACCTTATATGCTGATGATGCCGTACTATATAAGGTCCCTCAGGACACTGACCAACTTAGCGACACATTGGGGAAAGAGCTTTTGCTAATTAAGAATTTTCTTAATGCCAACAAACTTGTTCTTAATAACAAAAAAAAACAAACAAAAGCCATATCATTTGGCCCAAAAAGTCTGGGACCCTAAAGATCACATATACTGTCACTCAGTCTCTCAAATGGCTCGAGGGTTGAGGTTGGGGGTCCACTTACACCAAGACAATGCCTTTAATGTTCACATTGATCGGCTGACCAGGTCCTTGAATCAGAAACTAGGTCTTCTATACTGCCTATGCCCTTTCCTCAATAAAGAATCTCACCTAAAGGTAGTTACTAGTACCTTCCCTGCTACTCGAGTCCCTGATCCTATACTCTGTCAGAAGTACTGAGAAGCAAAGGCTGAGAATTGCCTGGTGCTACGTCCTTTAAACAGGCTGTCCCATGAAGATAAATTAGCATATTCTTCATTGTGTCTTGCCTTCCGACTCAGGACAAGCAATGCCCCTCCCCCCCCCGAGCCTGACTGATTTACTAACAACCAAACAGAAATCTAGGTCACCAAGATCATCTAACCATATACTTTTACATGCCCCTAGAGTAAGGACTTCCCAAGGCTTCTGGTCATTTGTTACCTTCACCCCGTCCTTATGGAATGCTCTCCCTGGTAATCTCCAGGACTGCACCTTTCTTGATTTTTTGTTTTTTTTTTAAGGGAATTAAGGCACAACTACTGGAGCTGAGCTGCTGCACTTGTAATCGCTGATTACAGGGATGTAAGTTTGTCATGGCAGTCATATACGTCATTGATTCCATGATGTTTGATCTTTATTCAGGACTTCCATGACTTTCACTAGTGTCATCAGAATGTAGCAATGAAGACAGTGCCACAACATTTACTACTGTTTACTAATGATTTCATGAACAAACAATGAGTCATTAAAACCTCATCCATGACAAACTTACATCCCTACTGATGCATAATATCATAATGCTAGTGGGCGGACATACAGTCGTTTTGGACCTATTGCCATACCACTAAGTAATTTGCTGTATCACATTCTTGACACAATCTCACTGACCTAGCATGTTACCCCTGAGACGGAACTGTCTGACCTGTTGTGACTATATCCCCTATAAGGTATGATGTTACCCTCCTCTCCAAACTGTTTATTAACTTGTCTACCCACATTTGTATTGTTGGATTACCTATTGTTTGTTACTGCTGCATTGTGAAAATTGTAATGTGTATTGTCCCATCTGAATATTTATTGTGTTATTTGTAATTAATCCTGGGTCGTCCCTGAAAAAGGGATTGTAATGGTCTCAGTGGGCCCACCCGGTTATCAATATTTAAATAAAATAAATAACATTTGTTCTAAGTGAAAATCTGTATCTATATATCTGTAAAACAAAGTTCTGAATGTCATGGCTCTTATATGGCCAAAACTCTTGGGACAAGGAGTCCTTCCAGTAGCAGAGTATATTCCATTTTTGGTTAGCTAAGGAAAGTGTTGGCTTTTTTCACAGTTATAAAATGCACTGAATGTATGACTTTATGCCTCATTATACAGCTTTTATTTAATTCGGAGATTTGTATTGCTTGCAGTTTTACATATGTATTTTTGGTACCTAGTTTTGTGTGGTGTTTATTAGTTACCCGTATTTTTTAAAAATGAATAATATTTCAGTTAAAAATAAACATGTTCTAAGTAAAATAACATTTGTTCTAAGTGAAAATAATTATCTATACATGTAAAAAATTCCAGTATGCCACCAGCCTTATTTGGCCAAAACTCTTGGGACAAAGGAATCCTTCCAATAACAAGTAATAAAAGACAAAGGTTCAACTCTGGGAATAGTGTGATTATTTTTTCTTTATCACTTCCACCACAACGGTTCATGGCATTCAACAGGTCCTCAGGACTGGTGGTAACTCAACAAAAACTGTTTCTAACGGGCAGAAAGTCCTCCAGTCCCGGGGAGCGTTTACACATTACTGAAAAGGACAATAAGGTGGCAGTTATGTCTGAGGTGCTGAGCTTTAAAGGGAAGTCATGTAAGCTGTGTAACTGTTTAGGAACGTTCCACTTAGTGATCATCAGTCACATTTGTTGAGTTACTACTGTTTCTAAGGAAGTAACGAATGCCATGTCACATTGTTGCAGAGGTAGAAGTTATAGAGGATAATGTATGGTCCTCTATCGTTAACCGGTCAGTTAACAGTCGAGAGGTTGCCAGGGTGACCATGCAAACCTCGGGAAGCGAAGCTCGAAGGTTCGTCATATGGCAACCTCGAGGACGGTTTAAAATTGACCGGGTTTATAGAGGGACCATACATTATTTTTAGTGTATGGTCCACTATCAAAAAAAAAGGGCTTACGCTTTTTTAAAAGTCACCGCGCGGCCCTTCAGTCCTTCCCGTCGGTTTCCCTTCAGTCGGTTTTCGTGTCGAGAAAAAAGCGTACTTTGTCAGCCAGACCACTCGCTGTTGTTACCCATCGATGTGACGTAGGATCGATAGGTTAACAACATATCTACGTCACATCGATAGGTTAACAACCTTAGGAAATGATGATTTCCTAAGGTTAACAGCGTTCTAACATACATTATATACCAGTAAACTGTTTTACTGTGCAAGCATGGATGGGAGTGTTTCCATTCACTGGAAGGTGGTAGGCCATGGAGGAGGAAGGATTGTGTTGGTAGCCTTTGCTGTGCACTGGGAGGACTGTTGGTTTAGAAAATGTGGGTGCTGGGGGGAGGAGGAGGAGGAGGGGGGAGATTGGGCTTCTAGAAGAGGGTGGAGAGATATGGGGGTTGTATTGTAAATGACTGGGCTGGGGAGGAGGGTGGGGTCTGTTTCTTTTACTCCCCCCACAACAGCACAGGAATATTGAATACGAATACCGATTTTCTGCATATTTGGGGCCCGGAATATGAATATTTGGCCAAATATTCAAAATAATGTATTCACCCACCCTTAATACCATGAGTTCCGCCTTGCCATTGTGACAAGGCCATAGTGGAAATAATATGAGCTGAAGTGGAAATAACATGTAATTTCTACCTTAGCTGAATAACAGGGTGGAATAATCGTTTTTAGTCTGCACGGTTAGCCATTACTTCTATGGTAAAAATATTTATTTTCTGTTACGACACATATTATTTCTACTCAGAACATGCTATTGCTATTTAGCATCTGAAAAATGAATGAAGGGATTAATGTGTTAGACACAGATTTCACAATGGAATGGAATGCAGTTTTAAACTAAAGCAAGTTAAAACACTACTAGAAACATTAAACATACTGCGGTATATATCAAATACATAATGGGTTGCAATGGAATTACACATTGATTACCCCCACAGGAGTGGTAAGACCTTTATAACTAACTTGTGGCTTCACCACTTGTCAGTTAAGAGTCGTACCACTCGCTAGTGGAGATAATCATGTTACACCACTACAACTCATTATGCATTCCATATACAGTACATATATTGGTCCAGAGCCAGTCACATGACATTGAAAGTTTTTTTTTTATTAAGTACAATTTATTAGTCTCTAAGAAACTATTGACCAGATTGGCACCAACAACCAGGCAATAGTTCTCAAAACTGGTCAACAGTTCACAAAACTAGTCAGTAGTACACAAAACTGGTCAACAGTACTCAAAATGGGTCAATAGTTCACAAAATTGGTCAATAGTACTCAAAACTGGTTAATAGTTCTCAAAACTGATTAATAGTACTCAAAACTAATCAATAGTTCATAAAACTAGTCAACAGTACTCAAAACGGGTCAATAGTTCATAAAACTAGTCAATAGTACTTAAAACTGGTCAATAGTTCATAAAACTGGTCAATGGTACTCAACAGTGGTCAATAGTTCATAAAACTAGTCAATAGTACTATAAACTATTGACCGCGCATCTAGCTGTCAATCAAACTTTGTATTCTCTCATTCTTGCATTTCTTTATTATGATGTTTAATTACCAATCGAGGTGCAAGGTTTTATAAAATAGTTATTGACCGGATTGTTTCAGGACAATAGTGTGAAACCCTTGACCCCTCGGGATGAAGTATTGCCTTCCAATAGTCATACTGCCCTCAGCCTTCAGCTTCAGACAATATAACAAATGTCAGGCAATAGCTCATTCCTCGAGGACAAGGTTTTCACACTATAGTCCTCAACTCCAGTCAATAATTGTATAATATTTATATATTCTTTGCAAAAACCTTTGTGAATACACCAGATAGGGTTCAATGTAGCACCACAAAAGTAAGAAAATGTAGCATTGGGGTTTCCAACTCTAACATCACCCCCAGCAGAAGAAGGACAAGACCTACAAGCTACCACAGACATCCATCATCATGTAAGACAAACATACATACATACAACTGTTTCCAGATGACACAAATGCAGCAGCATTGACGTGCTACCTTTGTGGATTTCTGCCTATGATATGCAAACCCCAAGGCATTCGCTGTCCCTCCTGGCTGCCCAAATAACAACACTACATCTGGGTGCAGAAACACAGGCTCCTGCAGCCACACATACAAATCCACATTATTCAAATTACAAGCATCGTTTTGTCTACAGAAGCACAGGCCCCTACAGACATCCGGAGCCTTGGCAAATCAGTGTGTGGGGGGGCATCTTCTTTATGGTTGTCAACTCTAATGGTCCCCACAGCAGCCTCCTGTCCAAAGCATAAAGTACCACTTCAAGCTGCTGGCTTCAGCTGGAGCAGTGAGCCAGCAATTCTCTGATATCTCTCTCATATCTGTCTGTCTGTCTGTCTATCTATCTATCTATCTATCTGTATACCATCAAATGCATGTCAGAATAACAGCTAAGACACATTTTGTATCACATTGGTAGCGTGAGCCAGTCCCGTAGTTTGACTCACCCCCCCCCCGAGTTGTTATGTTTAACTCCACGAATACGTGCCCTCAAAGCAAGCTGCCTGTGTAGCGTAGCAGTTAGTCACAAGCTCTGAATGGGCTTCTTACATCCAGCAGACTTGTCTAATTCTGACATTTTATTTTGCCATTGCACTGCCCCCACGTTGCATGTTCCCCCAGGAGTTTGAATAAGTAAATCCACCCCGAGTTGTCTCACCCCAGAGTTGAGAATAGTAAATCCCCTCTCCCGAATCCACCCCCCCTGACTTTCTTCCTTGCAGAGTTGTTAGTGCTGAATCCTCATTGTCCCCCTTGTGCTGTGATTCTTTAGCACTGTATTGGGGACGCACGGTTCTTGCTCTCTGTGTTTTGCCTGTGTGGTAATTGACTGCAGCATTTTTTTTCCGCTAATTTGTGGTGGAACCTACCTATCTATCTATCTATCTATGGATGGAAGCAACTGCAGAGGGACCTAAGCAAACTGGAGGAGTGGTTGGGGAGGTGGCAGCTGGGGTTCAATGCGAAGAAGTGTAAGGTTATGCACTTCGGGGCAAAGAACCCAAGGAGATAATACTGGTTTGGGGGTGGGGGGGTGAAGCTGGGATCACTGAGGAGGAGAAGGACCAAGGGGTGATGATAACAGGGAGCATGAATAATTCCGCCCAATGCAGAAAAGCAACAGTGAAGGTGAACAAGATGCTGGAGTGTATAGTGAGGGGGTTCTCATCCAGGCAGAGGGAGGTGATCTTGCCCCTCTACAGGTTACTGGTCAGGCCACACTTGGAGTACTGTGTGCAGTTCTGGAGGCCATAGCTGAGGCAGGATATCAAGCTACTGGAGGGAGTGCAACAGAGGGCAATGAGGATGACACAGGGAATGAAGGGGAGAGACTACAAGAACAGGCTGGGGGAACTCAATATGTATACTCTGGAGGAGAAGAGGGATGGGGAATATGATCAAAGCTTTCAAGTATCTGAAGGGAATCAACAAAGATGGAGCAGATGGGGTTGTTTTTAAACTGAGGAAGGGAAGGGACACGAGAAGGCATGGGCTAAGAATGGGGGGGGAGATTTAGGAGGGAGATACGGAGGCATTACTTCACATAGAGAGTGGTGTCGAACTGGAATGCTCTACCAGAGAGTGTGATATGATGCAAAACTGTGGGTAGCTTTAAAAGGGCATGGGACAGAGAACAGGGGAGAGCTCAGTGGGTGAGGCTGAGAACGGCCGAGGGCAGACAAAAGGGGAGGGTGGGGCAACTTCAACCTAGGTGCATTAGCTGCACACTCGAGCAGACATTGATAGACCAGGAGGTCTGTTTCTGCTGGCACATTCTTATGTTCATATGTTCGTATCTATCTATCTATCTATCTATCTATCTATCTATCTATCTATCTAGCTACTTACCTATCCTAAGTACTTTAAGCAGACCGGGTTGCCCACCCCTGGTACTGCTACTCTCTGCCCCCTCCCCTCCAGGTCACCCGTTCCCTATACAGTAAAACATTAGAAGACTGGGGTGCGTGCCCCTGCTAGCACTTCTTTTAAGCCTCCCTCCCCTCCAAGTGGTCCCCTCTCTCTAACTAGGTGGCAGCACCAGGGACACGCCAGTGCCACCAAAGATCATCCCAACATTGGGGTGCTAGTGTCAGCTTCCCTGTTAAATAAAGAAAACTATTCCTCATTGATCTCTTGTTTATAGTTAAACCTGTAGAAAAAACAATGCCTCACTGATCTGACCCCCCAGCCCCAAATCCTCACTTAGCACCCAACAACTCATATACCCCCACATGACGTTACTTACTTAAAACTGTCCCACGTCGTAGATCTACTTCCTGATCGAACAGATATCATGCTGCTGAATCCAACTGCAATATGAGGAAATTAGGTTACTAACATACTAAAATGCCAGCAGAATAGGCCTAATGGTCTTTCGTGTCTGCTCGTTTGGTCAGCCCCCACCCTGGGTGCTGACCTTGCTGTCCCCCTCGCCTTCTCTGGCTTCTCCCTTCCCAGTTCCGGATATTCTTGTTGCATTGGATTTTGCTTCCTGAACCCTTCCCCTGTACCTGTCCCACCCCTCTTGAACCCCTCCACTGTCTCTGCCTCCACCAGCCCCCTAGGTAGTGCATTCCATGGCTCTACCACCCTCTCAGTGAAGTAGCACCTCCTCCTTTCTCCCCTGAATCTTCCCCCTCCAGCTTCCACCCATGCCCTCTAGTGGCCCCTCCTCCTTCCTTCGAAGCACCCTCACTGTTCCTCCCCTATTTACCCTCTTCATGTACCTGAAGACCTCTATCATGTCCCCCCGGTCCCTTCTCTCTTCCAAAGTGTACATATTTAGCTCTTCGAGCCTCTCCTCATAGGTCCTGTCCCCCAAGCCCCAAATCATTTTGTTGCCCTCCTCTGGACCCTCTCCAGGAGGTTAATGTCCCTCTTTAATGCGGCCTCCAAAACTGCACGAGTACTCCAGGTGTGGCCTCACCAAGCAGTTATACAGAGGGAGTATCACTTCCCTCCTTCTGGAGGTGATCCCCCTAGCGATGCATCCCAGCATCCTGTTGGCCTTGGCTGCAACCCTCCTACAAGTCTCAGAGTTGTTCATCTTGACATCCACCACCACCCCCAGGTCCCTCTCAGCCATTGAGACTTGTAGTATTCCCCCCCCAGGGTGTACACTTGGCCTGGGTTTCTGGCCCCCAGGTGGAGTACCTTGCAGTTACCTGCATTAAACCTCAGCTTCCACTTTCTAGACCATCTTTCCAGAGCCTCCAGGTCCCCCTGCAGGGCCCCAGTTTAATGTATTTCAGTCGGGTTGGAACTTTTACTCATAACTTTATTTTCAACATGGTCCTTTTGGTACCCCGCCTCATGAACAAGGGAGGTGAAATTGTTCAAATCCATCCCAAAAAATGATTTTGTGGTCACTGTGTGAAATCAGCTTTCAGGGGGATTTGAAATTTCACCTACCTGATTCAAGGGGTGGGGTCATAGGAAGGTTATGTTTGAAATTTGATGGAAATATATGGTACGATGGCAAAGTTTTATTTATTTATTTATTTCATTGTTCAGGGAAAAAACTTTGAGCGAACGCTCTTCTGCAAAGGTTCCACATCAAGTACATGGCATATACAGTACAACAAACAGGGAATTGCCCCCTCATGGGAAGGAGTGTAACAATAAGAACAACTCAGAGAACATTTAAACAAACAGTGCAACGGTAATGTAAACAGAGAGACATAATGCGGAATATAAGTGCAGAATAACAAGCAACCAGCTACTGAAGCTACTGTCAAAAACCTTAAACAGAGCATGACTATGAGCTTATGGGGGGGGGGGACACAGAGACAAGGACCTCAGCAGACCATAGTACAGGCTTTGTCCTGATAACAGGGACGGGGACTGAAAATAGCCGACTTGGGGGGGGGGTGATGAGTGAACACTGAAATATTTCAGCGTTCACTCATAATTTCGCTGTTTTAAATATTTTTCTGCCAAACTTTCAACATGGCTTTTTTGAGATCCCACCTCATGAACAACACAGGTGAATGTTTTAAAATCCCGGCTGAAAGGTGATTTTGCAGTCACTCTACAAAATCTTGTTTCAGCCAGGATTTAAACATTTTTACCTACCTTGTTCATGAGGTGGGGTTATAAGAAGACCATTTTGAAAATTTGGTGTAAACACTGGGTAAAATTACCATGTTTTGAGCAAACATTGAAATATTTCAGCATTCACTTGTAATGTTGCTAATTTTCAATATTTTGACTCAAAACATTCAGCAGAGCCATTGTTTCAAACCAGCTCATAAACGTGACAGGTGTCATTTTTGAAATCCTGGCTAACACATTCTTTTGCACTTGTGGCACCAAATTATGTTTCAGACAGTATTCTATAAATGCCACATGCCATGTTTACAAGGGGGTGTCATAAAATGACTATCTTTAAAATTTGGCGTCAAAATAAAAAAAATTATATTTAGAAATGTTGTGTGCAGTGCCAGCCTTTACCCCAGCAGGTAATGCTTTGTAATCCCATGCCTGTGAGCTTAGTGGGCCAGCTGGCTGGACTGCGGCAAGTGGGACAGTGCTGCCATGTGGCACCACCTCCCAGCCTGGGAAGGGAAGGTGCAGAGTTGCCCGCATGGACTCGAGTACCATATAGTGAAGAGAAATCTTCTCTTGCCATAGGGCCCACCACCTCTGTACCTATGGCTGCCAGAAGATCCTGTGCTCTGACAGACAGATGGACTCTTTGTCCTGCATGTCTTTATCTGTACTCACTTGGAAGTGCTAGGCCCAGAGGGCCATGTGCAGTCTGCCAAACAGCCCCACAAATCACTGACATCAGTTACCACGCGGAAGTGCAGGGTCCAGAAGGGCCCTGCGCTTCAGCAGGCAGACTGACATCCCTCACCCTCTACATCTGCATCTGTTCACACAGGTCCCAAAGGATGCAATTCCATGATCTCAAAAAGAAAGAAAATTAATTGCAAAGAAATACATTAACACACCAGTTAAGGTTCAACTTAACGCAACAAAAGTAGGGAAATGTGGTGTTAGGGTTTCCAACCATAACTCCTCACCCCCTCTCCAGAGTCTTGGCAAATCAGTGGTGGAGTCTTCTTTGGTGTTTCCCACCCCAATGCTAGCCCCCAGCCCGTAGTCTCCTACCTGAAACACAAGGTACAGCTCCAAGCCAGCGCCTCATACTGATACACTCTTCAAAGGCAGAGAAGTATGCCTTGCCACATGTTGCCAACAGAATCTGCTGTAGCTGCAGGCCCTGCATGAAGGAAAAAGATCATGTCTGACCTTGTTTTCTCCAAGGGGTGGGCATTAGGGTTGACAACCCCAAGAAAGACCTAACCACTGATTTGCCAAGACTCCAGAGACCCAAAACCTTAATGTTTTTCCTTTTGCTGTTTGGGGGGTGTGAGTGGGGAGCTAGAATTGGAAGCCCTAATGCCTGATATTTTCCTGCTTTTGTTGCATTAACTTTCACCCTAACTGGAGCATTAATGCATTTTTTTGTAGAGAGATATATATATATATATATATATATATATATATATATATATACACATATTGCAAAAATCTAAGTTAATACACCTATATGGGTTGGTGCACAAACTCCAAAGTAGGCAAATGAAATATTAGGGCCAGAAGTGCAGAAGGTACTGCACCTGGGAGCCAGAAACCCAGGCCAAGTGTACACCCTGGGGGGGAAATGCTACAAGTCTCGACGGCTGAGAGGGACCTGGGGGGGGGTTGGTGGATGTCAAGATGAACAACTTGGAGATTTGTAGGAGGGCAGTGGCAAAGGCCAACAGGATGCTGGGATGCATCGCTAGAGGGATCACCTCCAGAAGGAAGGAAGTGATACTCCCACTGTATAACTGCTTGGTGAGAACACACCTCGGGTACTGCGTGCAGTTTTGGAGGCCACATTCAAAGAAGGACATTGAACTCCTGGAGAGGGTCCAGAGGAGGGCAGCCAAAATGATTTGGGGTTTGGGGGACAGGACCTATGGGGAGAGGCTCGAAGAACTAAACTTGTACACATTGGAAGAGAGAAGGGACCAGGGGGACATGATAGAGGTCTTCAGGTACATGAAGGGGGTAAATAGGGGAGAAGCAGTCAGGGTGCTCCGAAGGAAGGGGGGCAACTAGAGGGCATGGGTGGAAGCTGGAGGGGGGGAGATTCAGGGGAGAAAGGAGGAAGTGCTACTTCACTGAGAGGGTGGTGGAGCCATGGAATGTGCTGCCCAAGGGGTTAGTGGAGGCAGAGACAGTGGAGGTGTTCAAGAGGGGGTGGGATAGGTACAGGGGAAGGGTTCTGGAAGCAAAATTTGATGCCACGAGAATATCTGGAACTGGGAAGGGAGAAGCCAGAGAGGGAGAGGGGGGCAGCAAGGTCAGCTCCTAGGGTGGGGGCTAACCAAACGAGCAGACACGAAAGACTGCTAAGCCTATTCTGCTGGCATTTTAGTATGTTAGTAAGTCCCTGGAACCTTGGCAAATCAGTGGCGTGGTATTCATTGGGGTTTCAACGATTATGCAACGAAGTGTGGGCATTTTCCCTAAAACTGGCACCCTCTATGCAAACATTGCTTTGCCATTTACTTTGCGCGACAAGACAGTGCTGATGCTAGGGTAATGTCCACACCGCGTTGCATGTTCATTCAGACCTCAAGGAACATGACACCACTGATTTTCTAAGGTTCAAATCCTGATCCACACTGCACCAGCAATTCATCAGGTTCCCTGGGACCTTTGACCCTCATTTTTCATTTCCCTACTTTGCAAGGTTTGTGCTGGAACACTAATAGGTGCATTAATGTAGTTTTTGCAATTTATTTCCTCACTTTAAAAAAAAACTATATGGCAACTAGCACCTTCAGCATAGTAGCACACTACACTGGACTTGCAGCTTACTTCGCGAGTGGCCCTGCCATTCAAAAAGCAGATGCACTGCGACGTTCACTGCACCAGACATGTGGCTTGTTTTGAAAGTGGCCCTGCGGACAGCTCACAAAGCAGCTTCACAGTCACGTACACTGTACCACACCTGTAGTTTGCTTCATTGCATATGTAGGGGACTTCAGCTGCATGTTTATAAACATAACCCTACAAAGCCAGCTAGAGTTTTCTTATTTTGAGACCGTCACAAAAGTGAGATTACGTTTCATGAAACTGTTTTTGTGAGTCACAAACACAGGCTCATGAGTGAGGAAAGCAGGGCACATTTTCAGGATGTGCTTCAGTCTGCTCTCATTATTTATAAAGATGTTTTTTTCCTTTTAACAAAACATACCATTTGAAGAATCCAACTGTCACCATACACTAGACGACATAACTTTCTGACTTAGTTTTCAAGTAATTTTCTTGCTTTTGATATGCAAAGGTTTGTCTTCTTTTCCCCACTTTAATGGCTGCTAAGGCTTACAAAAGCAGGGATCTTAGAAAAAAGAAGTTTTTTGATTCACAAAAGTGACATACAGCAGTTTCACAAAAATCCAGCTATGAAACAATTGTAAAAAAATAAATAACTGAGCATGTACAAAAAATGCATTTTTAATCATTTATAGTTTGCATATTTCGAATCCTTGGGTTGAACGCACTCACAGCTGTTTTTGTGCAATTGTTGGGCAAATAAAATGTCCTAAAAATATATTTGTTATGTATTTTCAACCTTCTAGTACTTTTAAACTGCTAAATGGACCATAACCAAATTTACAGGATCCAGAGAGCCTGGCACTAACCATACACATGCCAAATTTCAGGCTATTCTGTCTAATGACAGCCTCTGTATTAATGTGCAGATATCAGAGTTCAGCAGTACTGAAGGAAAGGGAAAGGGGAACTTGTTTTACCAGGAAAGGCACACTAAGCTGAAGCTCGTTTCCAGGTGCAACCTGGGAGCACAAGGAAGTTAAGTGACTTGCTCACAGTCACACAGTATGCAAGTGGAAGCTGTGGGATTCAAACCCAGGTCTGGTCTGCTGGATGTCACCAGATTTGCAGCTCAGAGCCTTAAACCACTGCACTATACTGCCACCTGAAGTGTGTGCTACTAGAGGAGCTACAAAAGTTAAATACAGAACCTAAAAGGTACAGGACTGAAAGTGATTTTTTTTAATGCAAAACCGCAAATGGGGTTGGAGTTATCTGGTGGGGGATGTTTTTGCCAACAGGTGTTTTCCTTTAAAACATGTTTAGGGTTTTGAGTCTCCTTCCCTGTCCGCAGGCAAGACTGACTAAACACATGCTACATTTCAACTATCTCCTATCTCCTGGCAGGCCTTCAAACCAAAGAGCAGAATGCACCTTGGGTTAGCCCTGCCCTTCTACAATTACTAAGAAATCGGGATAACCTCTGGCACCTTGCCACTGAAATGGGTCGGCTGTCTGATAGGCAGGCTTACAATGCAGCCCGGAATAAGTGCTCTTGGGCCATCCGGAAAGCCAAGGCCGACTCATTACCAGGCCAATCCTCATTTCCTCCTGGGCTCGCCCGATTTTCTGGGATAATATTAAACAATTAAACAGAAAAGCTCGCTCCCCTGCCCCATCCCAGCTCACCAGCAATGGTACTACCACCACCGAGCCTGCCACCATAGCTAACTGGCTCAACACTGCTTTCACTGACCTTAGCTCAGTACTCCCTAGTAATTTCTTTGACCCTCCCCCCAACCAACCTCCCCCTGTCCCCAGCACCCCAGCTTCCACCAGCGCAAGATTTCCACCCGGGAAGCCAGACCCATCCTAATCAAAGCTTTGAATGGCAACAGTCCCGGCAGTGACTCACTGGACCCCAGTATCCTCAGGCTGGTGCTAGATGAAGTCCTTGCCCCACTCACCAGCCTAATTAACCGATCGCTCTGCCTGGGACAATTTCCCATGGCCTGGAAAACAGCCATTATCACACCAATTCATAAAGGGGGCGACAGGTCGTCGGCCAACAACTACCGGCCAATCTCCATCCTCCCCTCTCTAAAGCCCTGGAGAAAGTGGTGGCCATTCAAATCACTGATTATCTGGCTAAGCATAACGCCTTATGCCCAGAGCAACATGGCTTCCGTGCTGGTCACAGTACCAGCACTGCCCTAATTGAATTCTCCAACTTCCTACACTCCTCCTTGGATACCAGCTCCCTAGCTGGTGCAGTGTTCATTGACCTCTCAAAGGCTTTCGACACCGTCTCCCATCCTCTTCTGCTGAATGCACTCTGCCACACTGGTCTCTCGGCTGGCCCCCTAGCATGGTGCACGAGCTATCTAACCGCTTGATCACAGTGTGTAAAAATCAATGGGATACTCTCTGATACCCGTCCCATTCACTCTGGGGTCCCCCAAGGCTCCATCCTGGGCCCCCTTCTCTTCTCACTCTATCTGAACACCCTGCCCAGTGCATGCCCTGGCAAAATTCTCCTGTATGCAGATGACGCTGTCCTTTTTGCCACCCACAGCAATCCCATCTCCCTTCAGGACACCCTACAGCAGTCTTTCAATAATGCCGAAGCTTGGTTTAAGGAGCGCAGACTCATCATCAATCTTAAAAAAAACAAAGCTATGCTCTTTTCCCACCCCCAAAACAAAGCTAGCAACCACCCACTCTTATCCTTCCTAGTACCAAACAGCCACTGGAACAAGTCTGCTCCTACAAATACCTTGGGGTTACCTTCGACTCAGCCCTCACATTTCACAACCACATTGATGCCCTAACATCAGCCACTAACACACGGCTTGGCATCCTCTTCCGCCATAGAACCTGCCTTCCCCCAAATGTGCTCCGGCTCACTGTTACGTCCTCCGTTTTGTCCCTTGTAGACTATCGTCTACCAGTCTATGGTGCTGCTGACTCGACTGCACTCAAAAAAATTCACGTAACCCTGCATAAAGCCTGCAGATTGATTACTGGTGCCCCCAGGCTCACACACACCTGTCAGCTGTATGACAAGGCTAAACTCCTTACCCTGGATGAACGGTTCCGATATCAAACCTGCCTCCTCACAAAAAAACCCTACTCGGGCTCTCCCCCCCCCCCCGGGTAACAACATCCATCCACCAGATCCCACCCACTATTGCAACACGGTCATCCAACAAGACCACTCTAATGGTCCCCAGATCAAGAACCAGCCGTGGCCAGAGGTCCTTTTGCTACAGAGCCCCATCCTGGTTTAACTCTCTCCCTGCCCCCATCACCAATGCCACCACCATCTCCAAGTTCAAAACCACCCTTCGAAACCAACTCTTCAACACTTGTAGCTGCTCCTGTCTCTGAAAGTAGCCTCCACCTCAACTTCTCATGACAATGCCCACCGGGCGGCTCGCCACCTAGCCAACCCCATCACCGCTTCCCGGTACACCGTACCTATGTCTAGCCTGGCCTGTGCCAGCTGTTTCATTGTATACCTTTTAGATTGCTCAATGTTTGATACCAACTTGTGTAACACCTGTTCTCAATTACATGTACCCTGTAACCTAAATGTATTTTGTCTGACCTCAGTGTGACGTGGCGCCTCTGTTGAACACCTATTGTTTTGCAAACCTATGCTATGTAACCTAAAAACTCTATGTATGTCTTTAATGTGACGAGGTACCTTTGGAAACGAGCCTCTGGCTCAAAGGTTGTAAACCGATTTCATAAATAAATAAACCAGTACACAGTCCAGGTGTCCACCCAGCGGTGTCAGACCCTTGTGGGGTTAGCATCCCCGAGGGAGAAAGGCTTGCTTCTCCCTTTCTACCCTAACTTTCTCTTTGCAGGCCTGCTAACCAGTACACAGACTGGGTGTGCACCCTGCCATGTCCTGCCCTAGTGGGGTTTGCATCCCAGAGGGACAAAGGTTTGCCTTACCTTCTCTACCTCCTCTTCCTATTCTCTGCCACACAAGTTCTCGATTACCCTTGTCCCCCCCCCCCCCGTGGTCCCCCCTCCTCTGCGCCTAGTCCCTCCTGCCCTCCACTATATAACTTGTTCTGTCTCTGATACTAAGGGGCATGCCTCCCAAACCCAGTTTTGGATATCTGTATTTATTTCATTTGCATTGACTACATAATTTGAACTGTACATAGCTGTTCACTAATATTTTAGTCACTGCACAAAGTTTTATTTTTAATTATTTATTTAGCTTTTGTTGACCAGGTAAGTGCACTAGACAAATCCTGCCTATTTTCAGGCATGACCCAGGGCCAAGGATACAGATGAATGCCAACTGACCTTGAACCAGATTAAGCTGTTGGTGGTATTTCTAATGAATGAGGGAAATTTGGCCAGGACACCAGGGAAATTCCCTACTCTTTTCGATAAGTGCCATGGGATCTTTAACATCCACCTGAACTACCACCAATCCAGGCAGATGGGACCTTGGTTTAACATCTCATCCGAAAGACGGCACCTCAGAAGTGCAGCACCCCTCTCATACTACACTACAGTGGCAGTACTGGGATATTAACCCAAGTGCCAGATGTGGGAACTGAACTCACAGCCCTCTGAGCTCCCGGCTTCACAGGCAAGTGTGCTACCTACTGAGCCACTGACACTTTGTAGTTTTGTTAGATATACATCAATTTGTACTTATCCCCTTCCCCCTCCCCAGGATGCATCTGGAAATGAGCTATTTTAGCTCAGTATGCCTTTCCTGGTGAACCTTTTTGAATAAATAAATAAATAAATTTCAGACTATTCTGTCCAAAGACAGTCTTCTTTATTAAGGTGCAAAAATTGAGACTTAACATAGATGTGCCTACTTATCCCTAATTAAAAACATAACGCTCAAATACCAAACCGTTGTCATCAGTTGTCCAGATCAATAATTACACCAAAGCTGAAAGTAGCTAGCTTGTTGAATCACTGAGAGAAGGAAAATAACCTACTGTATGCACATTAGCAACATAACACTGAAACTTCAAAATCAACCACTCAAGTCTGGCTACTGGAGTACTTATAAAGCCTAAATTCCTGTAAGGGCCCAAATCCCTTCCGTCACCACAATAATATGTTGCTATGTAAACCAAGTGCTGCCTACTTCCCCATTTTTGATGTCGGCAGGCAGGCAAACCAGATAAATAAAACTCCTTTTGGTTAAAGATCTTGGAGCAGGGCATGAAATCAATCAAACAGCCACAGTCAAGTGGGAGGGTTGAAAACCCCACACATCTCAAGAGCTCCTGACAGCATAGGAAAGGGCCGCACCCATTTGGCACATATCACAAATTGATTCGTACACTGTGTGTTTGGGATCCTGGGTCAAGCTGAATATTAACTTAAGAATTAACCAGGAAGATTGGTTCTAAGTGAAGCTGTTACTTGCTTGTGTTAAGTGACAACCACAAATAATACCATAGAAATGGTGTTGCCATGAAAGGTTGGAGTGTTTGTATTAGTGAATTGAATAAATTCAAGTACCAGAAAGAATTCAGAGTAGAGCCTGAGGACGGTATGTTCTGTAATTGGAAGTTGGCCTCCTACAGTTTTATCTATCTGAGTTGCCCAGACAGGGCTAAGGCAGCCAGAAACAGCTCTTTTTTTCTAATCCTACACATCTCCGCATTCTATATGGTAAGTCTCCATGGGGGGGGGGTGTAGATGAAGCAACAGCCCCACGCCAGTGGGAGGGGACATATGGATTGCATCAACACCAGCACTGCTGGACCTGACATGTACATTCAGGGGGAACATGGACATACTGTAAGTAGGGTAGGGATGAATGTCAGCCCTTGTAAAGGGTATGTCTAAAAACCATAACAGTGGCCCTAAAAATTCATGACAGCTTGCTCCTAAAGGGATGATGTCATCTCCTGGGTCCCATCACAGCCTTTGCTTTCACCAACCCATCTTTGTTGGAAAGAAAAAACAGTTTATAAAAAACATCCTTTTTCTTTTTTAACGATTTATTTATCAAGGGCTGTCCAATTGAAATGCATTACCTCACGTTCAGTGAGGCCCTGCTTTTACCCATTTTCAGAAGTGGGTAAGCTAAAGAACTGAGAAGCTGAGTGACATACTCTACACAGCAATTGACTCTGGTGGAATTTGAACCTGGGTCTCCTAGTTCCCAAACCTGTGCTCTAACCAATACACCACACTACTTATACACACCATGGAACCCGTGTTATGTTTGTTTTTTCTCTAGTTCAATAACAACTTGATTATAATGGCAGCTACAGAAACATAGACAATGACAGACTGGGCCTACTCTTCCGCCACAGGAAGTATCTAACCACCGAAGCCCTGTCTGTTGCCATCTAGAGCTCTATTGTTAGTATTATAGACTACAGACTCATTATCTATGGCTCTGCCACTGCCACCTCACTCAAACGTGTTTCTACCTCCCTGAATAATGCCTGTCGACTTGCCACTGGAGCCCACTGTTTAACCCATACCTGCGACTTCTACTCCCAAGCTGGATGGCTTCAACTCAACAACCGAGTAAAGTATCAAACCTGCATCGCAGAAAAGAAAATAATGATGGGCATTGCTCCCTCAGGGGTCCGCTCCCTCCTCAAACCCAGAGTGAACAATTGTAACACCAGGAGTTCAAAACCCCTGATCCTGCAAATCCCCTACTGTCACACAAAACCCAAGGCCAAAGGTCCTTTGCTTATAGGGCCCCTAGCTGGCTAAACAGTCTCACAACTATCATCTCTAACTCTCCAACGCTGGGCACTTTCAAGACTAAGCTTCGCCTCTCATTAGCAGGCTCAAGCACCTGTGAATGCCCTGCTTAATGCAATACTTTCCACGCTTCTGCCCATAGCCTCTACTGTCTGCTGTGGAGAGCCTACATAGCACTTCATTCCTACCATGCCCAATATCTGCTCTTACCCCTGCTCTGTCATGACAAAAGCCCCTTGGCTGCCTTTCTTTGTCCCCCCACCTGTCCTAGCTCCTCCTCACACCAATATTTACTTTGTTACCTACATCTTCCCATTGTGTTTCCTGTAAAGTCCTTGTAATCACGTTATGATGATTATGTTACTGATTGTTTTATAATGTATGTAACCTGTATGACCTGTATGACTGTACTTACTGACGTAGAACCTTTGTAAAAGAGCTTCGGCTCAAATGTATTTGTAATCCTAGAATCAAATAAACATAAAAAATAAACATAAACAGAGAAAGACCAAGGGTCCATCTAGTCTGCTCGGAGTTCTCTATCTGCCCTGGGATTTATTATCCATACAGGGTTCTATTCCTCTCTGTCCACACTCTGTTACTAACTTGAGTAACAACTATACCCTTCAGTCTGTCTATCCTAGCCATGCTTGAAACCATTTATGGTCTTGGTGCCCACACATGTGCTGCTGGACTATTCCACAAGCTCCACTGACCTTTCCGTAAAACAGAACTTCCACACTTCCCTCTTAAACCTTCTCCTACCAGTTTCCACTCGTAACCTTGGATTCTTGAATTTCTGCTCCTGCGTAACAGTTCCCCACAGTTCACCATGTTTATTCCCTTCAGAAACTTGAAGGCCTCTATCATAACACCCCCCCCCCCACTTGGTCTACAGCAAACACAAGTTCATTGCCATGAGATGATCCTTGTAGATCTTAAGATCTGCCCTGCTGGCCATGAATTGTCTTGATACTGTAAGTAGGGTAGAGATGAATTGTCTTGATCACCTGCCTGCACTATGTCCAGCCTGTCCCTGTTCTTCTTTAGGTGAGGACTTCAAAACTCAGTACTGTATTCCAGGTGTGGCCTCACCAGCAACTTACAGAGAGGTAGTAATGCTTCCTTTTTCCTGCTGTCAATACCCTTTCCAATTCTCCAGCATCCTAGTAGCCTTATTACACTGGCTTGACTGCTGAGGGACTCACTAATGATAACTTGCAGGTCCCTTTCCTCTGCTGTAGTGATCCATTTGACACCTCCCCCCCCCCCATCTAGTAGTGTGTCCTGGGATTTTTTTTTCCCTAGCTGCATAACCTTGCACTTTTTAGCATTGAATTTCAACTGTCAAACCTTTAACCACTTCTCTAGCCTTTGAAAATTCCTCTGCATCTCCCTGATCCCTTTGTCGATATCTGCCCTCCCACACAGCTTTGTGCCATCTGCAAAGAGACACAGCCTGACCCACATGCTCTCTCCAATGTCGTTGATGAACATACTGAAGAAGACAGGACCAGGACAGATCTCTGCGGCACCCCCACTCATGACCTCCCTCTCTTCCGATTTGACCCCATTTACCACCACCCTCTGCTGTCTCTCCTTCAACCAGTTTCCTACCCATCTAAATTTATTTAGTTTTTGTTGACCAGGTAAGTGCACTAGACAAATCCTGCCTATTTTCAGGCACAACCTGGGGAAGGGGGATACAGATGAATGCCAACTGACCTTGAACCAGATTCAGCTGTTGGTGGTATTTTTAGTGAATGAGGGAAATTTTGACCAGGACACCGGGGAAATTCCCCTACTCTGCTGAGTCTCGCTGACGGCAGAGGGAGCGCTAATTGCAGTCCGGAGAGGCTACGCAGTGTTCTCTTTCTCCACGATGGAGGAGGAGGAGTTGGTGGTAGCAGGCTGCTGGAGCTGAATGAGGACATAATGGTTAACGCGAGAGCTCTCTACAAGGTTTGCAGCTAACTGCTCCACGGAGCAAATTAGACTGAATTACGGTCTGCTTTGGGAGACACTGACCTGAGAGATTCAGAGGAAAAATCTTCTTTTACTTTGGCTGATAGGACTGTAACTGTGCAAACACTGGATGCAGATCGACCCGATACTGTTAACGTACTACCGGAAACTATGGAAGGGAATCATTTACGAGTGCACTCGCCGTCGGGTCTGCCAGTTGCTAGGGACGTGGCTTCAGTTTCCTCTCCTGCTCAACCGAGTACCTCACAGACTATTAGGAATCAGTTTGGGCTACAAATGAGAAAATCTTCTTTTCCCTCGATGGACTGGTCGACGGAGGAAGCTCTCAAGGACTCAGGCTGGATTCAGTCAACCAACGGACAATGGATTCCTGACCCCGCCTGGACAGATTGCTCTCAAACTTCTTCCATGCATGCCAACGATACAGCAACACTGAGCTCAGGTACAGACTATAAAAAAAAGGGGGGGATGCCGTTATTGCTGTACAGCATTCTAGTGAACATTCTTTGGCCTTGTCTAGGCCAAGTTCATTGGGGGGTAATGAAAAATCTTTCTCTGCAGTAAGGGATGATGCCTCTGATTCCTTTTCAGAAAATAGGCCTAGCTTACAACAATCTAGAGTTCCAATGTCTGAACTTTTTAAAAACAAGCTAGAACAAGCTCCTAGGAGAAACGCAGTTCGTTTCCGTTATAGGGGTGGTTTACAAACCCACCCTGACAGATATTATGTTGCGAATACTTTATTGAAGGGTTCTATGAATTTTTTTCCAATAGATATATTTGCACTGATTCATATTTCTGGTGAAGATTCCTTTGATATAAGTTTTAAGACATCTCGTAGTCTGGAAAAATTTTGGGATAAATATTCTACCTTGAAATCTTCTCCCCTTTGGGTTCCCTTCTATGCTTTGCCTCTTACGAAACCCATGATTAGATACATTACAGTTATGTTCCGTAATGAAGGGGTGAATGTTGGTAATATTTACCATTGGTTACAAAAACGATGTGAGGTTCTAGGTCCCCCTGAAGCTATTTTAGACCTAGAGGGCATTTGGACGGGAAGTTGGAAATTTAAGGTAAAATTGACTCAAGTGGATGGTGAAGTAGTACATTTGCCCAATAGTTTTTTTCTAGGTAAGGATAGGGGAGTATGCTTCTATAGCGGACAACCTCATGCATGCTATAAATGTGGTGCTAGAACGCATCTCAGAAGTTCCTGTGATCTACTAAAATGTTCTTTGTGTGGGGGGTTTGGGCATTCAATGGATAGATGCCAAAATATTTTTCAATGTAATTTATGCAAGGAGAAAGGTCATGCCTTTCATCAATTCCCGTGGGCCACACATAATAAAACAGGGGGCTGGGATCCTGATGACTTGGTGTATAAAGCTCAGGCCAAAAGAGGTGACGGTGATACCCCTTTGGTTTTAACTAAAGGGGATGGTAGCTCATTACAGGTTCCTGAGGATAGGCCCATCTCGTCTGATATTGCAGTGGCTCCCTCAATTTCGGGTGCTGCTTCCTCAGTTTCTGTGCTTTCTGTGCCTTTGGATAAACCTGACCCCCCAACTGGCATCTTCCTCTATGCCTCCTCCCTTTGAGATCGTTAAACCTCGAAGGTTTACTAGAGCCTCTCTTAAACATTCATCGGTTGCCCCTGTTCCGGTAGATAATTTTTTCTCTCCTTTACAAGGAGAGGGGAGGGACTCGGACTTAGAATCGGATACCTCTCATCGTTCTGAATTAATTTCAGATGAGGAAGATAGCAAAACTACTGAACTTGCTAAAGAAAAATAAGGAAAAAAGGGTAAAAAAAAGGAATTTTTCTCAAAAGTCTGGGTCCTGAATCTTTTTCCTTAAATCATGGCTACACTTAAAATAGCTTCCTTCAACATGTGCAGTATTAAAAATTTTAAGAAAAGGCTGACACTTCTTGCCTATTTTAGTACTTTGCAAGTTGATATCATTTTTTTGCAAGAGACTCGATTCTCTTCTCTGGCCGACATTACTCAAGCATAGAAGAGGTGGGTGTGGGGGCCTTCTTATTGAACATTTGGGTCTGATGTGGCCGATGGTATAGGTATTCTTCTTACCTCTACCCTTTTTAGGATTTCCAAATTAGTGGATCTCTGTCCTGGGCGTGCTCTGCTTTTGGATTGTGCTTGTCGAGACTTTGAGTTTCGCCTTATAAACATTTATGCCCCACAAACAAAGGCTACACAGATTAAATTGTTTGAAGATATCAAACCTTTTCTTTATACCAGACGACATGTCATTTGGGGAGGAGATTTTAATTGTGACATTGATTTTAAATTTAAAGGGGACTCTCAAAAAAAAATGTATTGTGATTCTCTTGCCTTATGGCAGATTGTCACAAATACAGGTCTTTCGGATGTCTATAGGATGCTACATGCTACAGGGGGTGCTTCTTACCACAGGAATGTTTTCTTTACTTGTATAGATTTTATTTTTGTTTCTAAGTGTTTGAAACCTTATTTTTCTCAAGTGAAACCGACTGAATTTTCAGATCATCATCTCCTAACTAGCTTTTTAAGTTTAGCAGGAATACCACCCAAAATACCATCAGCAGGCCCTAGATGGTGCCTAAATGTGTCTTTCTTGGAGGAGGAAGATTGTGTTGCTGATCTGCAGGACTTATTTGCAGCACGTTACTCTACCCTTTGTTTTATGATAATCTTTTTCATGGTGGTCTGATACCAAAATGAGATTAGATCCCTTTTGATATCCAAAGGGAAATTTAAAGCTAATTCTCAGTACCTTACTTATCTACAGTATCGGAATCAATTTTATAAGCTGATGTCCTTTCCCCCTGAGGATAAACATCTTTTTCAGTCTCAAATTACTGAAATTAAGAAACAAATGTCCCTTTATCAGTATAATAGGGCCAAATCTCTCGATATGGAATTTAGGTATGGTGTTCAATCACAGCCAGCCTCTGATCCTTATCTAGCTTGTAAACAGCGTCTTGATAAGACCCTGATGACGGGATTACTATCTTCAGATGGCACTACTGTTACCTCAGATATGGATATGATGCATGTTGTTCGATCTTTTATTTCTGACTCCTTTGGGGGAGATCCTGGTAACCAGGATGCTTTGCCAGCTGAATTATTGACCTTTTTGCCTGTTATGGATACCAAATTTCGAACTCCTTTACTGCAGCCCATTTCTTCTTTGGAAGTAGAAACTGTGATAAGATCACTTAAATCTAAAACATCTCCTGGCCTAGATGGTATCCCGAATGAATTCTATAAGAAATTTTTGCCTTTTATGTGTTTTTTTCTCCCTATGGTTTTTAATTATATGTTGACCCCGGGTTTAAGTTTTCCAGATTTCAGTCTCCCTTTTAAAATTTATCTATAAAAAAGGGGATTCTATGTTTTTGACAAATTGGAGGCCCATTAGTCTACTTAATAGTGATTACAAGATTTTTGCTAAAATTCTTACAAATAGATTAGCTATGGTTTCTGATTCACTTATACACCCGGCACAGTCTTGTGCTATTCCTCAGCGAAAGATTCAGCACAGTCTGTATCTCCTGAGGGAACTGTTTGAGTCTAGCAGTAAGGGAAGAGGGTCAGGGTTTATTGTAGCTTTAGATCAGATTAAAGCTTTTGATAAAGTCTATCATTCTTATTTATTTAATCTTTTGTTGTCCTATAATATTCCACGACCTTTTGTGCGCTGGATTTTTTTATTATATTCTGATGCAGCAGTTCATCCATTAGTGAATAGTTTAATGGGATCTGCAATCCCAGTGGTCAGGGGGGTTCGGCAAGGATGCCCATTGAGTCCCCTCTTATATACGTATGTTCTAGATCCCATTATTTGTTATATTCAAGGTCTAGGCGATATTGTTGGTCTTGCCCCTGATATTTCTTTACCAAAGGTGAAAATCTCAGCTTATGCAGACGATGTGACATTGTTTATGCGAAATGAGACCTCCCTGCAGACTGCTTTGTCTTGCTTTCAGACCTGGGGACGGTCTTCTGGATCTGAACTCAATGTAACCAAGAGTTTTATTTTTTCTTTAAGTCCTGATCAGGATTGTCTTTTTGATACAATGGGCATACCCTTTGCATCTGCACCACGTAAAATCTTGGGTATTTGGTTTGGCCTTGGTGATATGGCTACCTTTAATTGGGAACAACAACTATGTATAGGTGAAGCCAAAGTTAATTTATGGAAACAATGGAAATTTGGAAAAAAAAAAGGGTTTTCATTGTCAAGAAATTTTTGATTCCTGTGTTTTTATATCTTAGTTATCTTTATCCACCTCCCAGCTCATTAGAAACTAGACTATATAACGTGTTCTTCCAAATGATTTGGGGAAATCGATTAAATCCGGTACGTAGGGATATTACCTATTTACCAGTTAAAAAGGGTGGTTTGGACATGATCAATCCAATTATATTTTTTCATTCGATTTTTTTATTTAATTCTTTCAGTTTTCTTTGGGGTCAAACTCATCAGCTCTGGCAGGTCTGGTCTCATTTTGTGTGGGATCCTTTTTTTCAGAAATGGACTACATATCTTCCAAAAATTTTACATCAGGACCAGTTACCACTATATGGGGTACCCACTTTTAAGAAATGCAGACAGTGGAATTTATTGTTTTCTACTCTTTTGTCTCATTCTAGAAAATCCTTTTATAATTACATTGTATTTACAGTACAAGGTATACTCTTCATTTTTCCAGAATGTATTCCTACTAGGATGTCTTTTGCCTTACATAAATTAAATGATTTCAGACTTCCTGCTTATGTATGGGATATTGCCTGGATGTCTGCTCAGGGCAGGCTGGGTGTACGTGGTAACCTTAAATATAAACCATTAACTGATAGATATTGTTTGAGAGCGACCTGTATTTCCATTGAGGAAACTCTTCAGCACTTTTTTCTTGATTGCCCCTTTGTTAAAACTTTTTGGACTGATGCATCTGTTCATTGGAGGACGCCTATATTGTCACATGTATCTTACAACACTCTAATTTTGGGGGATTACACGGGGTCATGGCAAACTTTTCACCCTAGTACCTTGAATGTATTTTTTGCACTTATTCAGTTCTATTTATGGCAAGCTAGATGTCAATTTATTTTTCAACAATTATCAGTGTCTTCTTTTACGATTATTTCTCAAGTAGAAACTGATTTATTAATGGTAAAATCTAAAGATCAGCAGAAATTTTCAGATGTTAAGTTTCTTTCTTTCTGGAACCGCTTTTTTGTTTAGATTTTTCTGTTTCTGTTAATTTTTGAAATGTTGTACAATTCTGCATATTAATTTCATGTTATCTGGTGATGTTCTGTTTTTTGTCTATTAAACTTCCCCTACTCTTTTCAGTAAGTGCCATGGGATCTTTAACATCCACCTGAACTACCACCAATCCAGGCAGATGGGACCTCGGTTTAACGTCTCATCTGAAAGACGGCACCTCAGAAGTGCAGCACCCCTCTCATGCTGCACTACAGTGTCAGTACTGGGATATTAACCCAAGTGCCAGATGTGGGAACTGAACCCACAGCCCTCTGATCTCCCGGCCTCAGAGGCGAGTGTGCTACCTACTGAGCCACTGACACTGCAAACATGTTGCTAGTTGTGCTCAGGTCCTCCAGCTTCCTCAACAATCTTCTGTGTGGCATCGAGTCAAAGGCCTTGCTGAAACTGCAGGAGAATAAATCCAAAGCATGGCCCTAATCTACCACCGTTGTTATTCAGTCAAAGAAAACTATCAGGTTGGTCTGACAAGACCTCCCTGCCACAAAGCCATGCTGTTTACTGTCCTGGAGACCACCGCTCTCTAAGTGGTCCACAAGGTCCTCTTTGACCAGTGAATCCATCAGTTTACAAACTATAGAGGTAAGGTTGCCAGGTCTGTAATTCCCTGGTTGCTCCTTGTCTCTCCCCCCCCTTTTGTACAGTGGGATTATATCCAATACTAGAGTTTTGGAACTACCCCTGTCTGAATTGAGCTGATTCAACAGCCCTACTAGGAGTTCAGCCAGTTCTACTGCCAGTTCCTTGAGCACCCTTGGATGCATCCCATCCAGCCATGGGGCCTTATCTACCTTTAGGGCTTTTAGCCCCTTCTCGACCATTTCACTGATAAAGACTGGCTACTTCATTTCAGGAATGCCCCAAACAGCCATCTTGATGCCACTTTCAGGCAGTGTCCTTCTGTCTTCCCTTGTGAAGACTGAATAGAAGTAATCATTAAGAACGGCTGCTTTTTGTTCATCTTCTTCTATAACCTTCCCCCCTACTTGTGGCCTAATAATACCCCCTCTCTGATTCCTTGTTTCCTTAATATATCAGAAGAATTATTTTTCCCCACCCTTGACCCCCTCCATAGTATGCAGCTCCATGTCTACCTTAGTCTCCTGACCGACCTCTTAGCATCCCTAGTTCTCACTTAGTACTCTCCCCGTTCCTCCTCCCTATGCTTTTCCTTGTACCTGGAGAAAGCCTTTTTCTTGGCCCGCACGTCTTCTCTGGCCCTTTCTGAGAACCATATTGGTCTCTTATATATGTTTCATTTTGCAACAATTCTCGTGCATGGTTTTATTGCCCCCCCCCCCATCTTTTCTGTACATCTCTGATACTATCCACCCTGGTCAATTTGTCTTGGGCCAGCTCCCTCTTTTGGCTGAAGTCTGTGCTTCTTAAATCTAAGACTTCAGTTTTTGATAGGGGCATTCTGGTCCCGAGGGCCTTCCTGAACTAAATGGAGTTATGGTTGCTGGATCCCAGTGGCTTCCCTACCCTCACTCCACTCACCATCTCCAGGTTTTTGAGCACCAAATTGAGAATGGCCACCTGCCTAATGGGTTCCCTAACTAACTGCACCAGCAGGCAGTCCTGCAGTGTATCCAACAGGGCCTGACATCTGGAGCCCCTGGCCCAGTCAACATCTGGCGGATTCAGATCAACCACCACTATCACGTTCCCCTTCTTTACTCCCCTTGCCAGTTCTTCCCTGGGCTCCCTATCTCTCCCTCTCTCCCTCTCTCTCTCTCTTTCCCTTGTTCTGGTGGTCTATAGATCACCCCCACCTGTATTTTCTTACCTGAGGGTGCTGTGAAGTGAACTCACAATGACTCTGTTTCCTCTTTGCTTCCCCTGACATGTTCATCCTCCACAGTCTCTGTTCCTTCCCTGATATACAGAGCTACGCCCACCCACCTCCAATCTTTGCCTTTTCTCTTGTCCTGTTTAATGTGTAACCTGGAACTGATAAGTCCGAGTCATTATTCTCTGTGGCCAAAGTTTCTGTGATGGACTCTAGATCTATTCCTGTGCCTAGAGCTCAATGGTTCTATTACCCAGACTCCTGGCATTAAGGCAGACTCCCTTCCAACTAGCTCCTGATCACGTTTTGCTGTTTTGAGATCTTACTCCTGCATTCTTTCTCATTCTTCTTAACTTCTTATTTTTTCTGTTGCTTGCAGACCCTGAGAGACTTCCCCCCTTAGCTTCTTCCACTACTCCTGCTTGAACCTCAACCTTATATTTATAAACCTTAATGTTACCAGCCCCTGTACAGGGGAAACACAAGCTAGGTTTCCTTCCCTCATTCTGTTTACCATGGTTCCTCTAGCCTCAGTGTCTCCTGCAGTCAGTCTAACTGTCCAGTGTAGACATTAAATTTCTGTCCCAGTGCAATGGTCCCCTGCTTTTTCGGGTGAAGGACGTCACCTTTGAAGGCCTCCTGTCCCAAAAGTCAAACAAAGTGGTACCCTTTCTTCAGACACCATCCCTTTAACCACCTATTTAACTCCTCAAACTCTTCCCACCTAACTCGGTCTTTCCCCCCTCCCCCCCACTCCAGAGAGCGAGGACCTCAGAAAAGGCTATGAGGCTGAGTGTGCCAGCAGTCTGTCCCCAGCCTCTGAAAGTTTGGCTTCACTTGCTTCACAGCTGGTTCATCAGATCACTGGTACCCAAGTGTAACAGCACACCCCAGCTTCCTCCTCTCTGCTATCCTCCCTATTCTATGTACGTCCTGGACTGTTAATACCCTACGAAGGTGCCAATCATATCCCTCCCTTCCTTCCCCCCCACCACCACAGTCTCTACTCCCCTGATCATGGAATCCCTGACTACTAAGACTCTCCTAGATGTCTTCTTCCTACTCTCATCCTTGGGTGCCACCAGGCCATCACTCCCATTTCTGCCTGACTAGGAGCCCTCCCCATTGGAGTCAGCTGTGGTACCCGAGTGTCCTCCAGAGGTTCAAAGCGAGTTGCCATCAGGATGGCATGGGGCTGATTGACTTCCACATGGCTGTCCCTGCCATTCTTCCCCCTCACTTTCCCTGCCATTTCTGATCCCCAGACAAGTGGGCCTCTGGGGGAGTGGGCTTGTGGGGTGTGAGCTCAAGCTGAGCCGATACCACCAAAGAGATATATTTTAAATCACTACTACCAGCTGAGCATAGAGCTCTGCAAAGTTCCTGCAGAGGGGCTGTGACCTCTCCTCCAGAGCATTACCCTGGAGAAGAGCACCCCAGCACCCCAAATCCCAGTCTGTTCTGATAGGCAAAGATACCTCTGCTGCATCACCCGTCCATACTGGTGTCCCCCAGGGCTTCATACCAGGGTCTCTATTATTCTCACTGTTTATAAATGATCTTCCTACAGAAAGCATAAACTGTAATGTGCTCCTCTATGCTGATGACCTCATCATCTACCATAGCGCCAAGTCCCACGAATCTATATCTTTGACACTCACTACAAACGATGGATCAGCTCAGCATTGGTTCCTCTCCAAAAAACTTCTTGTAAATGAAAAAAAAACAAAGGCCATGCTCTTTGACTCAAAGTCATACCTTGCAAAGGCCACCAAATCAAAAACCTCGTTACACATAGTCACCCCTGCAGGCCCTCCTCTTGACACTGTATCCTCCTTCAAATACCTAGGAGTGCCTCTTGATCCCTCCCTTACCTACAATGACCACATTTCTAACACTATGAAGAGAGTCCACCAGGAGCTGGGGGCAGCCTACTGTGTTAAACACCTCCTTACCCCAGAGGCTCGTCTTGCAATTGCCCAGGGAAATCTACTGCTCCTACTTGACTATTGCTCCCCAGTGTTCTCCTCCATGTCCTCCTCACTTCTTTGTCATCTAAATATCACATACAACTCAATCTGTCACTTCGTCCTTCAGGTCCCTTCCTCCACTCATCACTGCTCTCTATATCAGTCCTTTGGCTGGCTCTCTCTGCAAGGCTGTTTTGAATATGCTATGGGCTGTCTAGTCCACACCTCTCTCAGGAACCCAATACAGTAAGTAACCGTACTCCTTGTCTCTCACTGACAGGGTGTTAACTCGGTGTCTCAAGGTCTCTTCCGTTCCCCCCAGTAGTCCCCTGTGTATCTACTGTCATGGGGAGCAAGGCTATCTCTGTCTCTGCTCCCGACCTCTGGGACAGAATACCACCTGCTATCTGTATGTTACCCTCTCGTCAGTCCTTCAAACTGAAGCTAAGAGATTGCTCATGTCTCAGGCCACCTGTGCCTGCTCCCTTGGAAACACCCTCAACAGAAATCCGCCTTAGGGGCCCCGTTACCATTTGCCTTACTTTCTAAGTACTGGCTACTACATATAAAACTGACATGTTTTTGACTCGATTGTGAAAATGTTGATTGCTGTAGTGTAACCCTTATGCACTTTATTTGAAAACCTTGGACTGGCTAAATAATGTCTTGATTTGCTGTAAGTGTATGTCCTAGTTCTCTGCAAGCAGAGAAGTGTCACTGTATTTGTCAGGAACTTGTTTTTTTATGTCCTTAACTCCTAGTTTTAAGATGTGATGTTTATGTATCACTGTTTCTGATATATCACTGTACTCACTGTATTATATGTACCTACTGTATTATAACTTGTACCTACTGTCTGTGCCACTGTACGGCCTGGGTCGCAACTGAAAATAGTCCTTTGGATCAGTTTGCTCACCCGATTATCAAAAACATAAATGAATAAATAAATAAATACATAAATAATCCCTGCAACTGACTTGTTCCCTGATGAATCTCATCCCTACAATGATTCTTATGCTAACCATGAGACTTCTGACACTAACCAGTTCCCCCCTACCTTTCTGGTACTTTTATGCTACAACCACACTGGCCTACCCTATGTATGGTCACCCAGATAGGGAAGCAATTGTTACTAGTACACTTGACACACTTGCTAAATAGCGCAGGATAACTTAATGGGGTCATCTAGATAGACTGAGGGTTTGGTACAACACAAGCAAACCCAACTGGGTCACCCAGATAGGGTGAGGCTATGGTACAGTACAAGTGGTCTCAACAAGCACACCTAATAAAACAGATTAGCTATATAGGGGTCACCTAGATAGTGTGAGACTATGGTACAGTACAAGTAAATTCAACACTGTTGCACCAAGTTAACAATCTATTTTCTTATCTGTGCCAGCTGTGAATTAGTGTTAACCTGTCTTGAGAGCACAGGCTATGTTTGCATTTGACTTACAGGAGTAGTTGGGTAACTTAATGTTTAATAGACTTACCCTTGCCAGATAGGATATCCAATCAGAATGAACACCATGGTGAGGTATTATACCCCTGTAGCATGTCTTGCGGACTGCAGGCTATCTGTGGACATCCTACAGATGCCTTAGAAGCAGAAGTTCCACTGCTGCTCAGTGCCACTCATGTGCTGGGACACAAGAGTGATGGGACATGCTGGGAGGAAGTCTTTAATGCAGGAGTCCATGCTTCCCGCCAGACCCCTATTTTGGGGGGAGCCCATTCAAATCTCAGCAGGGGGTTCAGTCGGAATCCAGGCACTTGTCCCCATATTCTGGAATGCAGTGCCACGTACCCTGCACATAGCCCTCATACTACATAGATACATAGATACATAGATACATAGACAGTGTCGGCAGATAAGGGCCTATGGCCCACCTAGTCTGCCCATTTGAGCTTGTAAGTTCAGTTTGTTTTCCTAGAAGTCTATTTCCCCTTACCCCTGACCTCTAGAATTCCTTTATGTCTATCCCATGCATTCTTAAATCCCGTGATTGTTTCAGCTCCCACCACTTCCTCTGGCAGGGTGTTCCACTTGTCCACCACCCGTTCTGTGAAGAAATTCTTTCTCATGTTTCCTCTGAATCGTCCTCCCTCCAACTTCATCCCATGCCCTCTAGTCCTGAAACATCTTTTTCGCTTAAAAATAGTGTTTTCCTACTAGACCACTTTAGGAACAGGCTTACAACATTTCTGTTCGAAATGAACATTTCCAATGCAGAAACAATATATATTTTCCATAAAGGGCCAAAAATGTATTTTAAATATAGAAATATTGAGCCTCTTTTTGGTATATTTAGAATATATGAAACAGTAGGAAAATATATGCTCTAGATATAATACATATATGGGTAATATAGGGACCATATATAGAACAGGCAAGCAACTATCGTCATTCATCCATGTGACATATACACATCTTATATTTTCTTAGTATTTCATATATTTTAAATATAACAAAACCTCAATTCTTGCATATTTAAAATACATTTTTGATCATACATGGAAAATACATATTTGTTTGCTGTATGGTAATATATCCCATAATATTTATTCTGTTAGAATCTGTTGTTACTAATTGTTATGTAATATATGGATAAGCCAAATAATAGTACTGAAAACCATATAAAAAAATTCCCCGTAATACAACAGTTTGAATCCTGTAATACCATCATTCAAATCTCGTAATACTGTTGTTCAGAGCTTGTAATACTATTGTTCCAAGCTCTGAACGATAGTATTACGAAACAGATGTAGAATCACACGCTGAAGAACTTCTCGTGCTCAGAGCGAGATGACTTTTACTGTAAATGCCATGTACAGCAAAAGTGGACTCACTGCTGATGAGAAAACCTTGTTCTCTGCTCTTCCCAAAAAGTACATGCAGGAGAGAGACACAGACTGAGAGAGAGAGAGCAGCAGGCAGCAGGTTGAGAGCGTAAGAGGGACTGCTCGCTAAGAGCATTTTTTTTAAAGAAATCACACTGCTTGTGTACTGTGGCTCTGAAGCCCTGTCAAGCGTAGGGCTATGGGAGAAAGAAAGATGAAGAGAGAGAAGCTGCTGCAACTCTGGAGGGGAGGAGGGAATGTTAAACAGAGGATCGCACTGCAGCTGGCTATATCGTTCATAAACAAGCATTTGTCAATGCCGAATGTTGTCTCGCTGGCATTGGCATTGGTAGTGCTGGAGTTAGAGACGCATAATAGGAATGGCAGTGAAGTATTAAAATGATGGCAACCCCCCCCCCACCGTAGAGACTGACAGGCATTGGGGTGTGCCTTTGGGTCGTCAGCTTTAATGCTCATGCCATTTCGCCTCACCCCACCCTGTAGACACTGACAAGTGTCATGGTGTGCTTTGGGGTCTTTTGGCATTATACTTACCCCATTCCATAAGGAAACATGCTGCGGTGGGTGCAGTGTAGGAGAATGATGTGAACTTTGTGGCCGAACAGCACAAGGCACACCACGATGCCTGTCACTGGCTGCAAGGTGGGGGTGGCAGTGGAATGGCATGAGCATTACAGCCGATGATCCCAAGTCACACCCCTGATGCCTGTCACTCTCTACAGGGTGGAGTGCTACAGTTTGAAACCCTAGCACCGTAGGCGTGTGTTGGTATTTTCACTCCAAATTTTCAACATAGGCTGTTTGTGAGCCCACCTCATGAAAAGCGGCACTATCACTTTGTTAGCTGAAAGGTGGTTTTGCACAGTGGCTATGCCATTTGGCGACACAGGGATGAAAACACATTTTGGGCAGGATGTGGAAAATGACAACTGTATTTTTCATGAGGAGAAGTAAAAAAATGGCAACGTTGAAAATCTGGAGTGAAAATATGAAAAATAGGTGAAGGTATGAGCATGCACAGAAACCGTGCAACACACGTCAGTAACCCAATTATTTTGGGGATTTTTTTAACCACATCTTTAACATAGACATTTTGGGACCTCCCCTCATGAACAGTGGCAGTGTGATTCTGTTAATGTGTCTGAAACGTTGATTTCGCACAGTGACCAAGAAAGGCATTGTGCGCTACAGGTGCGAAAACACATTTAGGGCAGGATGTGAAAAATTATACTGAACTGTTCATAAGGAGGCATAAAAAAATGCCAGTGTTGAAAATCTGGTATGAAAATAATGCAAATTTGCGAAGTTACAAGGGTGCATGCTTGTAGCAGTCATTTTACGGAATTTTGGCACCAAATTTTCAACATAGGCATTTTAGGACTTCTGCTCATGAACAGTGTCACCGTTATTTCCTGAAACTGTCCCAAAAACTGATTTCGTGCAGTGACCGTGCTATTCTGTGCCGGACATGCAAAAACACATTTCTGCCAGGATACGTAAAATGACAGCTGTACTGTTCATAAGGAGGTGTGGAAAAATGCCAATTTTGAAAATCTGGAGTGAAAATATTACAAATTCACGAAGATACGAGCGTGCATGGAAACTACGCAACCCATGCTCGTAAAACAGTCATTTTGGGGATTTTTTCCACCAAATTTGCAACATCAGCTTTTGAGACCTCACTCATGAACACTGACACTGTCGCTTCGTTATTCAGTCCGAAGGTGATTCCGCACAGTGACCGCGCGAAATCACCTTTGGGGCTGATTAATGCCATGACAGTGCCAGAATCATGAGAAGGGTTCCAAAACCCCATGTAGAAAATCTGGTGCCAAAATTCCAAAACATGCCTGAGATATGCATCAAAGTTGAAGAAACCCTATTTATTCCATTATACAGCTTACCGGCATTTCCTCAGTTCGCGGTCAGCTTTGAAGAGTGCAGACGTGTTCCTGGTCCACCGTAGATCATCACACCAGACTCCGGAGGTAAGTATGGGGTGAGGGTGTGTGTGTGTGTGTGGGGAGGCAGGGTGTGCAGTGGAAGGGCGCGGGTTGTGGGAGGGGGGCAGGGAGTCTGCAAGGCACCATTTCGTTTTTTGACAGGGTAAAAAAAAAAATCACAGGACTGTTTTTTTTTTTTAAACTGGGGCATGTGGCATGCTGGGGTGGACTTCCATTGTGCCAATGAACTCTTTTTTTTGAGTGGGGCAGCAGTAGCCGACGGGCACCCCCATCGGCACACAACAAAAGGTGGGGTTACATTATGCCAATGGGGATTGGGCACCGCCATCGGCACACCACAAAAGCGGGGGGGTTACATAATGCCAATGGGGAGTGGGTTCCCCCATCAGCAACATCACTTGGGCACTGAAACCGACAGGGATTGGGGCCCCGTCAGCAAAGAAAAACTGTTGTGGGGCACGCATGATGCCGAGGGGCATTGGGCACCCCCTCGGCATACATTGTAAATGGGAGGGAGGTTATTATGCCAACGGAGAGTGGGCTCACCCGTCAGCATTCTGACAGGAGATGGCAGCAGTGTTGCGTGCATGTCGGGAGGCGTGTTGTGGTTACACTGCATGACAGCTCTGCTGTCATTGCAGCAGACCTTTTGTTAGAGCTGGTGGCCACATTCCAAATTGCTGATGTGGCACCTGCTGCTGCCTGATTGGAGAATGAGGGACACACCTACTGATGCATGCCCTGCATTCGCCCAACAGTGACCGTGCCTCCATAATCTGCTACTACTGCAATATGTTGGCTGCGCGAGCATGAGCCAACATAAAAATGAAGAAAATCCAAATACTATTTAAAAAAAAAACACCTTTCATTTACGGCTCCAGAGCAATTTTCTGACATGTAATGGTGAGTGCAGAGAAATCAAAAGAGTTAGACAGGCAAAATGCCAACTTAAAAACCCCATGGAACCATATATTACGACAAATAAAAAAATAGTGGACTGTGTATCACTCGGCTATAATAGCGCCTCGAGGTTCTGGTGACATGCTGGAGCCTTTCAAGCTTCGCTCTCGTGGTTCACATACCACCAGAGCCTCTTGATGATATTATAACCGTGTAATACACAGTTCCCTATCTATTATTCTATTTATGCATCTATTGCTTACACACTGTGAAGGACCTTGGAAAATAGAAAGGTGTCAGATACAGCTGACACCATGGCTCCAGAGTGGTAAGGGATCGTACTGGCATACTGGGGACCTGGGTTCATGCCCAGACCCCAATACAGCAGGAGAAGAGGCTGAAAGGGAAGACAGTGAGCATCTGAGAGACAGCTCGTCTCCCTAGGGGTAGGGGGTGAAAGAGCTGCATCACTCTTCGTGCAACCCCAGCGGGATGTGTGGTGGTGGTGGTGGTGCCTCTGGATTTGTAGATGACAATGCACCATCAGCACTCCAGGGTCAGTCATGGGCAAATGTGCTCATGAAGGGGTGATGTGTGATCTAAATGGGGCCAAAAATTTCTCAGCTGCATGATTTTTACCTCTGAAGAATCACTGCCCTGTCCATAGGGCACACTGAATAGGCGAGTCCCTGCCTGACCCATAAGCTGTGATCCTTTTTCTCCCCCAACCATAAATTGGCCAGCCAGAAAAGGGGACTGTTCAGTTGGGGTGCTGCTGCATGGGTCAATGATAAAGAGGCTGTATGGCCTTTTCTAGGAAAAGTCATAAATAATAACACAGTAACTACACCGGAAAGGGACTCCAGGTCCAACGTGTCATCCTACTCCCTCCCACTTCATAAACAGGGATGAGATAATTATGCTGTGTTGTGAAACAGGTGGTTGTCCTTGGTGTGTGTGTTTTTTTTTTTGTTCTTTCTGGTAACCAGGTAAGGCCCACTGGGCCACAAGGCAGTTAAGTGACTTGCTGAGAGTCACACAGTATGCAAGTGGAGGTGGTGGAAACTGAACCAAGGACTACTGGATGCACCAAGTTCATTCACAGCTCCTTACTCTCACCTCAAGGCTATACCCTGTCTATAGGGTAAGGATCTTGTAGGGACAGAGATGTACAGTTCCATTCATGTCAATAAAAGACCCATAAAGTCCATTCACTGCCTAACAGGCAGCCAGTGCAAAATGCAGGACTTAGCCTTCATCAAATGTCTGGTTGCTGCTGAACTTTTGTGAACAGTTTGCATTTATATCCTTTCCCCTGTTTTAGTTCCCCTTTCCTCTCGCCAGGCCTAGAAATGGTTTCAGCTCAGTGCTCCTTACTGGGCAAAACTTCTAAAAGAAATACACACACACACACACACACACACACATATACACACACACACAGACACACATACACAAACATACACACACACACAGACACACATATACACACACACACACAGACACACGTACACAAACATACACACACACACATACACACACACCACACTCACACACACACAGACACACACACACACACAGACACAGACACGTAAATAATAAATGCAGGCAGAAAAGGCATGTGCAGCCATGAGCAATGGCCTGGGTTCCTCCCTGATTGCCACATATCAGCTCTGGAGAATTCATTTCCAGCTGGTGGCAACAGCCTCATGAGAGGGAGGTTGCACCCAATTCTATCTAGGTCACTGGTGAAGCCACACCTGGAATACTGTGCCCAGTTCTGGAGTCTTCACCTAAGGAGGAACTGGGACAGGCTGGAGATGGTGCAGTACAGGGTGACCAAGATGATTCAGGGTCAACAGAGCAGATCTTATGAAGACTGTCTCAAGGCACTGAACATGCACTCACCGTAGACCAGTCGGGGGGAGGGGGGATATGATAGAGATCTCAAGTTCCTGAAGGGAATAAACAAGGTGAACTATTTAACAGGATTACAGTCAAGAATCCATGGTCATGAGTGGAAACTGGCTGGGGGGGAGGGGAGGTGTAAGAGGGGCATGAAGAAGTTCTATTTTATAGAAAGGGTGGTGGAGCCATGGAACAGTCTGTCAGAGGAGGAGGAGGTGGTGGGTGCCAAGACCTTAAATGGTTTCAGGCATGGCTGGGACAGAACAAAGGACTTAGTGGTTGCTCAGATTGGTAGCAGTAAGGAGGGGAGCAGGGGGGTGGATGGGAGAGATAAAACCCTGCATGGATAACAGGTCCCACGGCAGATATTAAACTCCAGGCACGCCAGATAAACCTGTGGTCATTTTCTGCTCTCACTGTCTATGTCTGTAAGTTTCTATGGTGACAGGACAAGAGAACAGTTTGTAACTCAGACTGAAAGAGGCAATTGTGAGGGGAATAAAAAAAAAAGAGTAAGTGAGAAAAATAAATAAACAAGAGCGTGTGTCTGCTTACAGCTGTATCACAGAAAGGTGAGTGACCTGATGGCAGGGTGACAGCGCTGCACACGCCATGCAGGAGGACCATGCCAGATCCAACTGAGGCTGGCACGCTCTATGTAGCCTCCCGGAAACATCACAGTCGAACTCAGAAGTAGGGAGATGCTCTGAAGAGCAACCGCTCAGGGTCGCTTTTTTGCTGTGGATACCTCAGGTATCCAGATCCGGTAGACAGACCCAGATAACTGATCATTTGCCCAGATAATCCCTCATAATCCTGATCTTTTAACAGGAAAATTACAAAGCTACCCAATAATCCACTCTGGAGAAAAACAATTATCTGGGCCTACAATTAAGCAGTAAGGCATGACAGAGTGTGCATCATTGTGGGATAATGGCATGCCTCCGGAACGGGGGCACAAGGTGAAGCCGAGTGCCTTATGCAATCCTAGAAGTGCTACTATCCCAGTTACAAACACCCTGGAGTGCCTTACTGTGTTTATAAAATGGCTTCCCTGATTTATAATTTTTCATATGTGTAATGAAGACTAGAAAGGTAAACATGTCTCACCTGTGCTGTTGTGCTGGAATTTCAGTCATGTGAACAGATTCCACCAGTCAGAGCACATGATTTTCCCCAACCATTTTATTTTTATTACCATTATCCTAAAGTTACAACAACAAAATATCTGAGTATCTGTACTCTGGAGAGGGAGAAACAGCTTGACAACGACCCCTGTTGGACTTGTTCAGAATCTGGTAGATACTGTCACCTGTGGAAGGAAACATAGGGCAACCCCTTCTGGCCACAGAAGGAGGTGCTGCTATAAATTCACAGTGTCAGGGAGGGGCTTAAAACAGAGGTAAGATAGCCAGCCCTGTGGCATGGAGGGCTGAGGCATTGAATGTCTTACCTCCTGCCACTCTGGGGACCCGGGTTCCTGAATGGACCAGGGTCGCTGAGATCAGCTGTTGTGAGGGAGGAGGGAGGGAGGGAGGATTGAGCATCCCAAGAACAGCTCTTCTCCCATTAGACAAGGGGGACTCTGAGCCCCGCCACTCTTCTGCTGGGTGGTGGTGCTGGCGGGGCCAGCAGGCATGGGGGCATGTGCTAACGCAGCACATATGTACATCAACAAGGACATGCATGAGCAGGTCACACACAGATGCCATGGGGACAAAACAGAGGGGGAAAAAGTCTCACTTAGCATCCCCTGCAGGCCCAGCACTATTCTGCATGACTGGTCACCTGACAAATATGGCTCTGTGTAAGTGCTGGTTAAGTCATAAGTTCATGACATGGGCTACTGACGGGGCTGGTGGGTTGCCATCGAGACTGGGGACCGACAGTAGAGAAACACTTGTATAAAAAAACAACAGAGGTAAGAACACACTCAGCATTACAGGCAGTTAAATTGCAACCCCCTCCCCGAACACCCCTCTTTTGCAGGCCTCACATCTATAAAGGCAGTGGCAATAAATGAAGGCAATGTGGGCTAATGGTTAGAACACTATGTTGTGAACCAGCAGATCTCAGGTTTAAATCCCTTGCACAGCCATTGGCTCACTGTGTGACCTGGAATAAAGCAGCTTGACCTCCCTGTGCATCAGTCCTTTCCCAGTTAGAAAACTGGGTACAAGCAGGTTCCCCTCCACACCCACTGAAAACAAGAGGTTGCATCTCAGATGGGCTATCCAGGACAGCTGGTAAATAAATCATTGCACAGAACGATCTAATGTTTCTTATTATTTCATACAAATCCCGAAGCACTTTGCAACCTAAGAGAAGGAGGGCAGAGAATGTTGCTGCCATTGAAGCACACAGAGATTCAAACAGCATAGAGAGAGACGAGAGGAAATATGACTGTACTTAGAAACACAGACACTGATGGCAGACAAAGACCAGTGGTCCATCCAGTCTGCCCCTAACACTCTACCATAACCCAAGACCTTTTATCAATACAGGGTTTTTGTCTACACTATCCACCCCCTTTCTCCTGTCTTACTACTACCTCCACTAATAACTACTAAGTCCTTAACTCTCTCCCAACCGCGCTTGAAGCCATAAATGGTTTTGGCACCCACCACCTCCATTGACAGACTGTTCAATGGATCAACCACTCTTTCTGTAAAATGAAACTTTCTCACGTCCCTACCTCTCCCCCCTATTAGCTTCTACTCATTACCTTACTGTATGTTCTAGATTCACTACCCTTACTGAATAGCTCCTTTCAGTTCACTTTGTTCATTCCTTTCAGAAACTTGAAGGTCTCTCATCTGGTCTTGAGTTTGTACACGTTTAGTGCCTTAAGACAATCCTCATTACGACCATATGATCACACAGGAGTAGGACTGAAGGAGATTATAGCCCATTGAGACCTCCACCACTTAGTAATACCTGTTTAAGTTCATGTCCCTCATATACAGAATATAGAAAACAGAGAGGTTTGGTATGGTGAGGGTCACACAGTGAGTAAGGGGCAGTTGTGGAAGTCAAACCTGGGTGTCCAAATTAACTACTCTAATAACCAGTCCAAACTGCTTCCCCTAACAAACAAAAAATCTGTAGTCACTACCAAAGCTTACGTCCCTCACCTTAGTCTGAATTAGATGGAATAGAGAACCTGCCTGGAGCTCTGAGAAGGATTTTGCCCGGCTGTTCAGAGTATACTTGACTGTTTGAAGAGACTGCCCCCAGCTGGAGCAGATGTGAGATGTTAGTGGCCCAGGAATGGAGTAATCCCCTGGCTGGCTCCTAAACAAGGCCAGACAGGGAACATGCCCTAGTAAAAATCTGCTGTTTCCAAGCAGTGCTTTAGCAGTGATACACAGCTGGCAAACATCATCTACAGTTAAAGTGCTCTGCATGCCTGGAGGAAAGTCCTCTGTATCCTGCCTGTGTACTGGTCATCCTTCATACCTGAAGCCACCATGAGTAATCCCTTCTCTCCAGGCAAAGAGAAGAGATCACCACTGTGAGACAGGCAAAGGCAGAGGCTGAGCTTAGAATAGCAGAGGGGGTGAAAGAAGGATACAATGATTTCTTCCACTACATTAGGGTGAAGCAGAAAGTCAAGGAAGGGATTGTTAGGCTAAAAAGGGTGAGAAGTGGGAGGACAGTGAAAATGGCACAGTGGACACACCGAATGAATATTTATGTTCAGTATTTACAGTGGAAGAGATAGGGCTGCTCCCACAGTGCAGGATTAGGCCCAGGCAGGGTAGGGGTAGGGGCATGGATATGGGAGCTACTGAACAGAGGAGGAAAGGGTTATGAAAGGGCTGGGGCCTAACATTGGCAAATTGCTGGGTCCTCCAAATGGTCTGTACCCAAGGGTGCTGGAAGTGATGGTGCAAGTGCACAGGGCATCACTGGCAACCCTCTTCGGTTGGTCACTGGAGACAAGAGAGGTACCAAACAACTGGAGAGTAGTCACTGTGGTGCCTCTACACAATCCTCTTCAATTGCTCACTGGAGACAGGGGAGGTACCAAATGACTGGAGAGTGGCCAATGTGGTGTCCCTACACAAGAGAAGAAGTAGGAATGATCCTGGCAACTAAGGGCTGGTCAGCTGACTTAGACAGTTAGCAAGTTACTAAAAACAATTATCAAGGTCTGGTGGAACTGCTGGAAGTATACGAGTTGCAGGACAGCAAGATGCATGGGTTCTTAGAAGGAAGAGTTTCTCAGACAAACCAGATTGATTTTTACTGGATTGGGTGACTAGGGCCACAGGCATTTATTTGTTTACCGAGATCTTTGGATAGAGTACCTTTGAGTAAAAGTGTTCATTTAGAAAGGTTTTACATCAATAGCAGAGTAACAATGAAAACAGTGCAACTACTATAAGTAATTCCAGAGGAATGTAGTCGAGTCAGGCACAATACATACAAGACAATGTCAAATACATAAATACCAATTTTTTTCTATTACACAAATCTGTCATACTGATTTTCTACTCAATTTTTGACCATGCTGCTCGATATACACTGCATTTGCTATATATGATTTTCCACACACCCTACCCACAGGATACATCTGGAAATGAACGTTAGCAGCTCAGTTTGTCTTTCCCAGTGAAACATTTGAAATAGATAGATAGATAGATAGATAGATAGATAGACAGACAGACAGACAGATAAATAGATTGATACTGTCTGTCTGTCTGTAGATAGATAGACAGACAGATAGATTGATACTGTCTGTCTGTAGATAGATAGGTATATAGACAGAGACAGACAGACAGATAGACAGACAGACAGACAGATAGATAGATTGATACTGTCTGTCTGTAGATAGATAGATAGACAGACAGAGAGACAGATGGATAGATACAGTGATACTGTCTGCCTGTAGATAGATAGACAGACAGACAGACAGACAGACAGATTGATACGGTCTGTAGGTAGGTAGATAGATAGGTAGGTAGGTAGGTAGGTAGGTAGATAGATAGATGATAGATAGATAGATAGATAGATAGATAGATAGATAGATAGATAGACAATTTATTTTAATATTTATTTATTAAGATTTTGGATGACACCTTTGAGCCAAAGCTGTTTTACAAAGGTTCCATGTTGGAGGACAAGAACAACCACAGTCAAAAGACATATTACCAGTAAGCCAATTCACAGCAGCCAGAGGCTTTGTCAGGTATATTAGTTAACATAAACACTTCAGGTCATATGTACAATAAATAGCAGGAGGTCGACAGCTTTGTGTTTTGAGGACAAGTACAGGTGGAAGAGTCTGTAGGGCAGGAGCAAAGGAAGTTGAGATGAAGGAGGGAGGCAGAGAGGGAGGAGAGCAGCACATAGAGCATTGTCAAAGAGAGGTGGGGGGAGGGACCAGGGGAAGAGGTGATAAAAATATGGGAGGATGGAATGGGAATGGGGGAAAAAAAAGGGGAGAAGTGAGAGGGGTAAAGGGGACTTAAAAGGGAAGGCAAGAGGGGAGGAGGATTTGGCTAGTTATGAGTAGCAGTCACAGGAGGCCCTGGCGACAAGGTGATGATGGAGACTGCACTTAAAAGTGCCCAGTGTAGTATTGTTGGTAACTTCTGGCGGAAGCGCGTTGCACCAGGATGAGGCTCCGGATTTGAAGGAGCATTGTCCTTGAGTAGCACGGCAGTGGGGAATGGAAAAAGTAAGATTTTCCATGCTTCTGGTTAGACAGGAGCCACTATGAGGAGCCAGTAAGATCTGAACCTCTGGGGGTAGGAGATCCAATGTGATCTTTTTTGCTAGGATGCAGGTCTGGTACCTAAGTCTACCAGATAGTTGGAGCCAGTTTGCTTGTTCGTAGATGTCACAGGTGTGTGAAAGGTGGAGGTTGAAGTCAAGAGACAACAAGCCTTGTTTAGGGCAATGGCAATGCATCAAAGTGCAGTGTCAGTGGCAGATCAGTATATCCCTAGCCCATAGTCGATTATTGAGATAACAGATCTCTGAAGAGCAATGCGTATGGCTTTGGTCGTGAGGCAGTTCCTATGTCTATAAAGTAGTCCTATGCTGGTATTCACGATTTTAGCAATGTTATCGATGTGTTCAGAGTATGCCAGAGTGCAGTCAAGGGTCACCCCCAGATATTTAAACAGATGAACTTGCTTGAGCATTGCCCCATCACTGTTTGCGACAGAAAGACCTTTGTTTTTATGTTTGTTATGTGTACCATGAAACATCATTGTTTTTTTTTTTTTGTGAGTTTTTGAGATTTAAACCATGTCTCAATGGCCACAAAACTTGCTTGCAGCTGTGACCGTAGAAAGGAAGGATCAGGGTGGGAGGCGAAGATTACTACATCGTATGCATATACAAGAATTCTACCAGGGCAGGATGAGGGGAGATTGTTTGGAAAAATACTGAAAAGCATAGGACCCAAAATGGATCCTTGAGGGACTCCAGAGCGGACTGGGAGACAGGGTGAGAGGGAATCACCAATTCATACCTGCTGGGTTCGGTCAATGAGGTAGCTTTGGAACCACCATGTGGTATAATTTGAGAGTACTAAGCGAGATAATTGTTCAATCAGAAGTGATTGACAGTGTTGAACACCTTTGTCAAATCAATGAAGGTAGCACCGACAAGATGTCCCAGGTCCAGGGCGTTATGGATATATGTGGTGAATTTGAGAAGAGCTGTGGTGGTGCTGTGCCCTTACAAAAACTGTGCTGCTCTGGACATTGCAGGTTGTAGTTTGCAAGATATTCAGCAAGCTGGTCAGCAACTATTCTCTCCAGGGATTTGGTGGGGGGGAGAATGGAGATGGATCTGTAGTTGCTAGTAATGGTCTTATCACCACTTTTGTGGATTGGTGTTACCACAGTGGATTTCCATTTTGGGGGAAACTGAGAGAGCATGAGGGACCGGTTAAGGATTTTGGTGAGTGGAGTCAGGACTTCATCTATGGTGAGGGCAAGGAGTTTCATACCAAGGGAATCACCACTGGATCTGGACCTCCCAAGCACTTTGAGCAGATGCTTTTTAGATAGCTCCTCAGAGATGATTTTACAGTTGAATGGTGGATGCCCCTGCATTGTACTTGCTTTGTCAGAGATTAGTGTGTCCGGTGAAGGGTCAAAGAAGGTTGGAGGTAACACATGACTAAGGTCAGTAAAGGCCACTTTAAACACATTAGCCATGGTGATTTGATCCAAGGTAATGTTGCCATTTAAGTTGAGCATACAGGGTGGTACTTTGGGGTCTTTTCCTGTAACTTTGGTAAGATTGGCCCAGAACATCTTCCCTTCTTTCCATGTATTGGCTAGAGAGCTCCTGTAGTATCTGGCC